>JARZZO010000006.1:84028690-86483690 GCA_030544215.1 Zantedeschia hybrid cultivar | reverse complement strand
TACTGCAGGCTTGTAGGACATGAAGTTTCAGCTTGCCGCCGATCTGCCAAAAAGAATAAGCCCCTGGTGGCTCTGCAACCCAATGTGGAACCCGCCCCGGGTAACGTTCAGCTGCCTTCTGCCGATGCCCCCCCTCGCCCAAGTGAGCCTCTGAAGATGCCCCTGTCTTCCTCACAAGCTCCGGCGGAGCCCAACGCTGCTCTCAAACTGGCCATGCCTGGAGCTAGGGCTTCTCAGGCCCCCAACGGCGCTGGAAAGAAACCCCAACGCTGGGTTTCCAAGATCACATCTCAGCCCCACATCAATATCTCCAATGCCTTTGCTGCCCTTGGATCGTCGTCCGAAGACCCTGGTGCCCCCACTGCTGAGATCCTCCAACCGCCTCCCACTGTTGATCTTGATCCTCCTACCACAGACGCTCTGCGATCTGATGACGTGCCGTCGTCCTCCACTTTCCCTTCCCAGCTATCCTTGGTGGCTACGCCTCTCCCAGGCCTTGCTTTACCCCCGTCTAAGCCCCTGGAGAAGCCCGCTGACGCCCCTGACAGGCCTACCACCCTGCCCTCCTCTGTGGCTCGCGTACAGCAACCCCCCCAGGCTACGCAATCTCAGCTCCCGGCGACTGCATCGGCTTTACCTCCCTCGGACTCCCAGGGCCCTCCCGAGATGCCTACCACTCACGCGCCTTTCAACAAGCCCCTATCGGCTCACCAGAGTGCTGATGGGTCCCAAACCATGTTCAACCATGGCTTGGCTGACACCATTGTGGCCATCGCGGACCAGGCTCCTACCACCCTCCCTCCGCCTGCCATCACCTGCCTGGAGCCCCCTTCGGGTCATTCTACTCCCAGAACCACGAGGGCCCCTCTCGCCATGCATGCTGCCACGTCCCTGCCTGTGGTGCCCACAGCCCCACCTAGTGATGATCACTCTGAGGACTTTGCACCCGACTACGCCCCTATTGTCTTGCCTCGGCTCTCGTCTCAGAACCAGGTGCCCTTGCAACCTCCTATTGCTGCTGCTGACGCTACCCTCGAAACCAGGTGCCTGCCTTTGAGGAAACCCAGCGCCATGCACGTGGCCTCATCGACGCCAGCTGTGCCCACAGCTACCCTCTCCGCCGATCAGGCCTCTCTCCTGGGATGCCCATCAGGTGTTCGTCTACGGACCACCCAGATACAAGAGGGACGCACGCACACGCACTTACATGGGCCCTGGGCTGACCACTACACTGACGCCTCCACGCCAGCCCGTTTGCGCCTGCAGGACCCCCCTCCTCTTACTGTTATTGGGCCGAGCCCACACTATGATGCCTCACGCCCCGCTCGTCAGAAGCCCATGACCTACGACGCTGCCTATCACCCACAACAGCCACCTTCAGTTGCACAGGACACTGCTGGGATTCGTCTGCCAGGCACTGTCACCATCGAAGACTCCCAAGTCGTCTCCACGGATCCTGTGCCAGCTCCCATTATGCCTCCGCCACCAGACACCTCAAGGAACACCCCCAGCGCCATGCACGGGCCTATGCTTCTGCCCTCGACAACAACAGTCCCCCCCCTAGATGCGTGCCTCCAGAACCTCCCTCCACGTGGTGGTCCACCCGGTGCATGCAGGGTCGACGAGTCCTTCCTGCAGAACAACGCGATCTCCGGAGATGGCCAGGAGGCCCCCTCGAGCCCCGCACCTGCCCGCTCTTCACCGCCGGCATGCCCAGGCCTCGAACCTGTGACGCAGACGCCCAGGGCCATGCATGGCGCCACGCTACCGCCGCCCTCTCTCAACAGCCTGCCAGGTGTTCGATCATTATCCTCAACCAGCGCCGACAGCCGCTCCACGCAGAAGCACCCTATGCAGGCAACGGAGGCCCAGCGTAGCCTGTCACCCCCGCTTTCTGAGATCCAGCACACCTCCTCTGTGGGGCCCACGCTCCAGCTGACTCGGATTAATCTTCTATGTGGCAAGCCGTCGAGCAACAACCGGCCCGCAGCTTCGTCGGGTGACTGCCGGGTGGCCCAGGCCCAGCAGCAGATTCAGTTCTGCACGAGCCAACAGGGCCCAGCAACTCTTCCTGGTAATGTGCCAGCCACCCTGCACGATCAGCCCTCTTCCGTGGGCAACGCTGATCAGCAGTGCACTTGTCACCACCCTCCACCCCACGGACCGCCGGTAAGTTCTCCTTCAGGCCCAATGGTAAGTCACAATACTCCCCAGAACTCTACTTCAATTCGTACTGCTATCATCCCTAATTCTGTAGCTATCTCAGATCCCATCTCTCATTGCATGACTAATCTTGAAGATCCATCCATCCCGCTACATGATAACCCTATTAATGATGTTCTTAGCTCCCGCCCTAATTCTCTTAATGCCAGTGAGTTTCTTGGTGAAGTGGAGACTATTGCTCCGAATGAGGAGGCTGTCAACACCCCTCCCCCCATAGCTCGAACTTCTTCATGTGCTGACAAACAGGTTGTTCTCTCTCCTTCCGTTAATGCTGAGCAGCCCCCGAATGATATCACCCTCTCAGACTCTAATGGGGCCAGACACGCCTCCCTGCTTGAGGCACTCAACCTTGACAGCTCTGCTCACCGACGGGAAAATAAATTTTTATTGGACATCCAAAAATTTTCCAACTCATTCGCTCATGCTGATTTTCCACAGGACTCTAACAATTATGGCCGACCAGACACCACCTCCACCATACCTGCGGCCCAGCAAGACACCTCCAGCAGCCTGCTTTTGGACCAACAAAAGAGCACAAGGCTCACACGTGCGCAAAAGAAGAAATCACAGTTTAATGGTTAATATTCTTGTTTGGAATATCAGGGGAATTGGTAACTCCCCCTCTAAACGTCGCCTCGTTTCCCTCTGCAAGACCAACAAGATTCAAATTGCTGCAATTTTAGAGCCCATGGTTCAGACTTCTTCCATGCTGGCTTTATCTCTCAAGTTGGGCCTCTCCCAATGCCTCTCTAGTGGTAACCCTCATGGTAAAGTTTGGGTTTTTTGGCATAATTCTATCTCTGTGGATGTGATTACTACTCATGCGTCTTTTATCACTGTGAAGATTACTGGTCAAACTGCCCACTATGTCACTTTCATTTATGCTAGTTGTCACCTTCAGGACAGAATCCATATTTGGGATACTATCACTTCTCTGCCTATTACTGCCCCCTGGATGATTGTGGGTGATTTTAATGCTGTCCTTTACTCCCATGAAAAACTTGGCGGCAATGCACCGCATCATGCTTCTGTGAATGCCTTTCACTCTTTCTTACAGGATGGCAACCTCATAGACCTTGGCTTTAGTGGCACCCCTTACACTTGGAGAAATGGTCAGCAAGGTACTTGTTCCATTAAAGCAAGATTGGACAGAGGTTTGGCTAACCCATCTTGGCTTTCCTATTTTAGCACTACTGTTAGCCACTTACATCATATCAATTCTGATCATAGTCCGCTGTTAGTTTCTTATCATTGCTCTAATGCCCCTGGCAAATCACATTTTAAATTTTTGAGGATGTGGACTAGACATAGTGACTTCACCCAGGTGGTTAGAGCCTGTTGGTGTCAGCCTTTACACGCTTCCCCTCTTTTCAGGCTTAGTGCTAAATTGAAGAGACTTAGAGCCACCTTGAAGTCTTGGAATAAAAGTGTTTTTGGCAACATTTTTCAGCACATCTTGCAGGCCGAGGAGAAGGTTAATTCATTACAAATCATTGTTGATAATCATCCTTCTGACCATTCATCTTCTGAGTTCTCTGCAGCCAAAAAAAATCTAGATGAACTTCTCTTACGCCAAGAGATATTCTGGAGGCAAAAATCTCACCTCAAATGGCTCAAGGAGGGCGACCAAAACTCAGCTTTCTTCCACTCTATTGTCAATGAAAGGCGCAGGAAAAACTTTATTCACAAATTGGTTAACGATCAGGGGGATGAAGTTACTGACCAAGATGCTTTACTTTCCATGGCCATAGCTTTTTATCAAAATCTGTTTACCTCTGAGCCGCCTACTATGAACAACAATGGGCTTCTGCAATATATTCCTACCACTGTTTCTGCTGCAGATAATCAAGCTTTGATGGCTACTCCAACTATTGAGGAAGTCAAGGATTCGGTCTTCTCCTTAAGCCCTGATAGTGCCCCTGGTCCAGATGGATTCTCTGGTGATTTCTTTACCTCTTGCTGGGATATCATCTCTGTTGATGTGTATGATGCTGTTAAGGAGTTCTTTAATGGAGGCTTCCTCCCTAAATCTTATACCTCTACTCACCTCGTGCTAATTCCCAAAGGGGAGTCTCCTAACACTCTGAAGGACTTTAGACCTATTAGTCTGTGCAATTTCACTTATAAGATAATCTCACTCATCCTATGCAAAAGATTATCTCTTGTTCTGCCTGCTCTTATTTCTCCTCTCCAGGGAGCCTTTGTTAAAGGCAGAGATATGGCTGACAACATCTGTCTTGCTCAGGAACTTACCCATAGCATCTCTAAGAAGGTCAGAGGACACAACATCATCTTCAAACTCGACATGATGAAGGCATACGACAGATTGGAATGGTCTTACTTACTTGATGTGCTGAATAAATTTGGCTTCTCTCCCATGTGGATTAACCTTATTAGAAGTCTATTCACCAACTGCTGGTTTTCTGTCATCCTCAATGGTAATGTTGGTGGCTTCTTTACCTCTTCTCGTGGCCTTCGGCAGGGAGACCCTTTGGCACCCAGTCTTTTTATCCTTGCTGAAGAGGCATTCAGCAGAGGTCTTCAGCAGTTGTTTCTTAGAGGCATTATTACCCCTTACTCTACTTTCACTGAGGGGCCCATTATCTCGCATCTCTTATTTGCTGATGACACTATTATCTTCACTAACGGATCTCAAGGTTCTTTACGCAGACTCATGGCTTTCCTGACCATTTATGAGAGATGCTCAGGTCAAAAGATCAACACAAGCAAGAGTTCTTTTTACATTGCGGGATATACCCCTACTTGGAGAATCAATCAAGTATCTGCTAGAGTTTCTATTCCTCACAGGGCTTTCCCTATCACTTATTTGGGTGCTCCTCTCTTCAAGGGGGCAGCTAAGGCAATATACTTCCATCCCCTCTTGGACAAGGTAAGAAATAGACTAGCCTCCTGGAAATCTAATCTCCTTTCACCTGGTGGAAGACTGATCCTTATCAAGCATGTACTATCTTCCATTCCTATACATATTCTTGCTGTTCTCACCCCTCCTAAGAGTATTCTTCACTCTTTAGAGAGGACATTTGCTGCTTTCTTTTGGGGATCTACTTCTACAGGGATGCGTAGGCATTGGATCGCTTGGAAACACCTGGCTAGGCCAACTTCTGAGGGTGGAATTGGTATTCGTTCTCTTCTAGAGCTAGGGGCTGCCCTTAAGGTTAAATTATGCTGGAAAGTTTACTCTAAAAAGGGCATCTGGGGTGAGTACATCAATCAGACTTATCTGCACAGGCACCATATTTCTACTTGTCCTATGGTGGGTTCTCCTCATTGGAAGATGGTCCTGAAGCATAGACAATGGGTTCTTGACAACACCTATTGGTCAGTGGGCCAGGGCCATATTTCCTTCTGGCACGATGATTGGACTGGCCATGGTCCTTTAAAGGATCATATTTCTGAGGATCAGTGGACTGCTATTGGTAATACCCAAGCTTGGTCGGTTCGCGATTATATCATGTCTGGTCAGCATCTATTACACTCATTACCTTCAGACATCGGTTCTATTATCATGGCTTATATTGGCATCTTTTCCACTCAACAAGACCATGATAAGATTATTTGGAAGCCGAATTCCTATGGTTTTTTCACCACTAAATCAGCCTGGCAAGTTGTTAGGCAGCAGATTCCTCCCCTCTCCATCTCTAAATGGATCTGGTGCACTCAAATACCCAAGAAGATCTCCATCTTTATATACAGGGCCCTTGTTCATAAATTGCCTTTTGATTCCAATATTCAAAGAATAGGTATTCCATTGGCATCCAAGTGCGTGTGCTGCACGAATGCTTCACAAGAGACTCTCAATCATGCCTTGGCTCATGGAGATTGGGCTTCCCACTGCTGGCGCTTCTTTCAGGATAGATGTGGACTTACTCTTCAGACGAGCTCCTTTCATCACATATTTTGTTCCTTTATAAATCTAGCCTCAGGTACATCTCTATACTCTTTCATTATGGGTATTACTCCTTCTATTGTCGTTTGGTTTCTTTGGAAAGCCAGGTGTTCAGCCAAGTATGATGGTACCCACTCCCGTAAGGAAAACATTCTGCATCAGAGCCTCCACCTTATAAGAGAGCTTGCTGACATGTACTCCCCAAAGTCCCCTTGTTCCTCTGCGCATAGAGTGGTACTGCAAGCATTGGGTGTTGTGGATAGCTTTTCTCCTAAGTTACCGGTACTGGTAAGATGGATGCATCCTCCTACAGGTAAACTCAAACTTAACACTGACGGTTGTTGTAGAGGTAATCCTGGTAATTCCGCTGGCTCAGCTATTCTCAGAAACGATAAAGGTCAGCTCATCATGGCATCTTGTGCCTACTTTGGTCACACTAATAGCATCATTTCTGAACTTAGGGCTATTCTCACTGGCCTACAGATGTGTCTCCAACGAGGTTTTACTTGTCTTATTGTTGAATCTGATTGCCTCTCTCTGATCACTCTTATGATTTCCTCTAATCCCACTATCCCTTGGATTCTTTCTCCTTGGTGGTTTGAGTTTTGTTCTCTCAGGGAAGCTATGGATCTCCACTTTTGCCATGCTGTTAGAGAAGCCAATAAAGCTGCTGATGCTCTGGCTAATTTCTCCTGCGACCAGCAAGTTGATAAAGTCTTTTTAGATTCTTCTGCTTTGCCTACTATTGTAAAAGGGGAAATCACTTCTGATAAAAGTGGTCTTCCCCACCTAAGGATTTGAGGGGTTCTTTTTCAGGGAGATTCTGGGTTTATTGATGTACTCTCTCAGGGGTAAGGTGGCACGTCCCCCCCTTGTATCTCAGGGGAAATCACTTCTAATAAAAGTGGTCTTCCCCTCCTTAGGACTTGAGGGGTTTCTTCAGGGGGATTTTGGGTTTATTGATGTACTCTCTCAGGGGTTAGGTGGTATGTCCCCCCCTTGTATCTCCAACTTTTTGATGAAATAAAATCCCAAGGGCCGGCCCAGGGTCCTAGTTAAATTCCTGGGTTAAAAAAAAAAAAAAAAAAAAAAAACCCTAAACCCTAAAACCCTAAAACCCCAAAACCCTAAAACCCTAAACCCTAAACCCTCAACCCTCAACCCTCAACCCTAAACCCTCAACCCTAAACCCTCAACCCTCAACCCTAAACCCTAAACCCTCAACCCTAAACCCTAAACCCTCAACCCTAAACCCTAAACCCTCAATCCTAAAACCCTAAACCCTCAACCATAAACCCTAAAACCCTCAACCCTAAACCCTAAACCCTCAACCCTAAACCCTAAACCCTCAACCCTAAAACCCTCAACCCTAAACCCTCAACCCTAAAACCCTCAACCCTCAACCCTAAACCCTAAACCCTCAACCCTAAACCCTAAACCCTCAACCCTAAACCCTAAAACCCTCAACCCTAAACCCTAAAACCCTCAACCCTAAACCCTAAACCCTCAACCCTCAACCCTAAACCCTCAAACCCTCAACCCTAAACCCTCAACCCTAAACCCTAAACCCTTCAACCCTCAACCCTAAACCCTCAACCCTAAACCCTTCAACCCTCAACCCTAAACCCTCAACCCTCAACCCTCAACCCTAAACCCTAAACCCTCAACCCTAAACCCTCAAACCCTAAACCCTAAACCCTCAAACCCTAAACCCTAAACCCTAAAACCCTAAAACCCTAAACCCTAAACCCTAAACCGTAAAACACTAAAACCCTAAAACCCTAAACCCTAAACCCTAAACCCCTAAACCCTAAACCCAGCCAAGGGCTCTGGCCAAACCTATTGTTGAGAATCACAAAAATAATCAAAGCCTGGTTCCGCCATCCAAACCTGATACTTTGTATAAAGCCATCCCCGGCCTCCAGAGGACCTCTCAACGTTGGATTTCCAAGACTCCTACTACTGTGGTTCCTGTCGCCAATGCCTTTGAAGCCCTTTCCAATTCCTTTGAAGGGAATGCTGAGGACACTTTTCAACCCACCTCTGACGGTGATCACCAGATCGACAATGCTATGCAAACTCCTTCAGGGATGCAACTGCCTGTGACCACCAAGCAAGCTACGATGCCCAGCCACGGATGCTCTCAGGCTCATACGCCTTCCTCGTCGAAATCGGCTGATACTGAAGAGGATGCGCTAGAACCATCCAAAACCTGTACTACGGCAATTAATAACAACCCTGTTATGCTGACATCTGGTCGCTTAATGGTCAACAATAACGCTGCTGGTGCGCTGTCCTGCCCTCCCCAGCCGGGGATGGAGCCAGGTGTCCATCTTCTCCCCTGCACGAACACAGCTGTCACCCCACCGATCACCAAGCCCATGGAAATCACTAGCTGCGTGGCGACGGTTCCTCCTTGCGAGACGTCTCCCTCTATGGGGAAGGGACTCTGCCCAACTGCTGAGGTTCCAACTGTGCATGCCTCGGATTTAATGCCGATGATGGTTATCGCCCCTCCGAATAACATCACAGCTGTGGATGCTCTGCCAGATACACGCCTCCTCAATAGCCTGCCAGGTGTTCGTCCAATGTCCTCAACCTGTGAAGAAAGCAGGTCCACGCAGGTGCATCCCTCGTCTATCTGGCTTCAGCGTAATACCCTGCATGCATGTACGCCAGGTGTTCGACGAAAGTCCTCGTGTTCGGCTGAGGACCTGTATTCCTTGATCCCCGTGCCCATGCACATGGTCTCGCCCGGTGGTCACGGTGCTCCATCTCAGCCCAGGGACCAGGCCCACTTGCCTGTGCAGCAATTTGTTATCACCCCTCTTAATGGGCCGAGCCCGGAACTTGAGGCCCCAAGCCCCAATCGCCAAAAAGACTCAGCCCAAGCTGCTGTTGAACAGCCCCAGCATGATGCCATGCATGCATGCCTGCCAGGTGTTCGACATAAGTCCTCCTATTCGGCTGTGGACTTGCAATCTCTACCCAGCGCTTCTGATGCTCCATCTCAGTCCAAGGATCTGGCCCACTCGACCGTGCAGCAGTCTGTCACCTCCTCCCTTAATGGGCCGAGCCCAGATCTTGAGTCCTCAAGTCTTAATCGCCAGCAAGCCTCAGCCCCAATTGCTGCCTGCCTCACAGGCTTCCTGAATGCAGACGAACAGAAAACTGCTGCTGGGAATCATAATTCTGCTCTGCAAAGCCTGCCTACCACAAACGCACAGCACCCACAATCGCTGGACTTAACTGTTGAAGTCCCTACCACAGAGCAAGCAACTGATGCAACCACCATCTTTGATACCCTTGAACAGGTTACTGGTGCTAGGGGGCATCCTGACTATATGCTCCACCATGCGGCTCCACACCCCCAGCACCAGGAGTCCCTAGTGAGCAACAGTCACTTAACTGATGGTCATGTTAACACGCCTATTTCTGGCCTCGATTCTAATTCCGTTCTCGTTACTGTGGGGGATCGAGCACTGGACAACATGGACCAACTGAAACCTATCCAGGACAACATTGATGCTGCAGGCATGGAAGTTTTATCGTCTTATAGCGTCGATAATCAGGTGATATCTGTCTCTAAACTCCCATGCAAGCTCAATTCAGAGGACTCCATCATTCCCAGCCCATATAGTGTTCTCAATACTAGAGATATGCATACTATTAATTCCATGGTTCTCGTTGATGTTGACTCAGTTGATCAGGGTCACTTGGAGGATGCTGCTGCTTCTTTGCCGATCACAGAAGTCCAAACGTCTTTAAGAGTCGATACTCAGGTGATATGTTCCGCTTGCTTCCCTGTTGAGCAGAATTGCCATGATTTAATCCAGTCTGCTTCTCATGGTGTGGCCCATATATCTAGTATTGAGGCATTAAATTTGGATAGTCCCAAACACAGCGATGATGCTAAACAATTACTTGAGATACATAAGTTTAGGCAATCTTTCTCTACCACTGATGAATCTCAAACTGCTTGTGATGATGGCATACATGATACTTCTAGCACTTTAACCTCGGCCCAACAAAAGAGCACCAGGCTCACCCGTGCTCAGAAAAAGAAATCTAAACATTAATGGTCAATACATTGGTTTGGAATATTAGGGGTGTTGGGAGCTCTACCTCTCTCCGTCGTTTAACTTCTCTGTGCAAATCACACAAGGTTAAGATGGCTGCCATTCTTGAGCCCATGATACATTATTCTTCCATGCAGCGCATATCTCTACGTCTTGGCCTCTCTAAGTTTGTTGCTTCTAATATGGACCATGGCAAGATTTGGGTTTTCTGGCATGACTCTATGGATATTGATATTCTGCATATTCATGATAATTATATCACTGTCAAAGTAAAGGATGTTGTTGAGCATATTATTACCTTTGTCTATGCTAGCTGCCACCTTCAGGACAGAATTGGTACTTGGGACGATATTGCCTCTTTCGCATCCTCAGTTGTTGTCCCATGGATGGTGATTGGTGACTTTAATTCTGTTCTGTTTTCTCATGAGAAACTTGGTGGGAATGCTCCTCTTTCAGCTTCAGTCCATGCATTCCACTCTTTTGTGCAGGACTGTGGCATTGCTGATCTTGGATTCAGTGGTCCTAGCTTTACTTGGCGCAATGGACAGCAAGGGATTGGTTGTATTAGAGCAAGATTGGACAGAGGTTTGGCTAACACTCATTGGTTTGCTAAATTTTCTACTTCTATAAATCATCTGCATCATAATTGTTCAGATCACAACCCCCTGCTTGTCACTTATGATTCTTTGAACTCTATTCATCATGCTCACTTTAAGTTCCTTAAAGTTTGGACCAGACATCAGAGCTTTACTCAAGTCGTTAAGGATTGTTGGAGCAGACCCTTGCATGCTTCTCCACTTTATAAGTTCAGTGCCAAATTGAAAAGATTAAGGGCTACTCTTAAGCACTGGAATAAGAATATATTCGGGAATGTTTTTGATGCTGTCTTAAAAGCTGAGAATAATGTTGCTAATCTGCAAAACATTGCTGACTCTTCGCCCTCTGCTGATACTTTAAATGATCTAGTTGTTGCCAAGAGAAAACTTGATGAATTATTACTCAGACAGGAAATTTTCTGGTGACAAAAATCTCATTTCAGGTGGCTCAAGGAAGGGGACCAAAATACTGCTTTCTTCCATTCCATTGTTTCTGAGAGACGTAGAATGAACTTTATTCACTCTCTTTCGGATGATAATGGCAATCAGGTTACTGATCAGAATGTTCTTCTCTCTATGGCTATTGATTATTACAAGGAACTGTTCACCTCCCAGCCCCCTTCTATGGATAGTAGTGGTCTTCTGCAATATATTCCTAGCATTGTTAATGATCAAGATAATGCTGCTTTGCTGGCTATTCCTTCTTTGGAGGAAGTGAAAGATTCTGTCTTCTCTCTTTGTGCTGATAGTGCTCCAGGTCCCGACGGATTCTCAGGTGATTTCTTCACTCATTGCTGGGATATTATTGCTGATGATATATTTGCTGCTATTATTGAATTCTTCAAGGGTGGCTCTTTGCCTAAGGCCTTTACTTCTACTCATTTGGTTCTTATTCCTAAGTGTGACAATCCTACCACTCTTAAGGATTTCAGGCCCATCAGTCTGTGCAATTTTAATTATAAGATCATTTCTCTGATTGTTTGCAAGAGGCTCTCTGTTATTCTGCCCAGGCTTATTTCTCCCTTCCAAGGTGCATTTGTTAAAGGAAGGGACATCAGTGATAATATCTGTTTGGCTCAGGAGATGGTGCATAATATTTCTAAAAGAACTACTGGTCACAATGTTATTCTTAAACTGGACATGATGAAGGCCTATGATCGTCTGGAATGGAGTTACTTATTTGATGTTCTATACAAATTTGGCTTCTCTCATGATTGGATTAATTTGATTAAGAATCTATTTACTCACTGCTGGTTCTCAGTTGTTTTTAATGGTCAGCTTGGTGGCTATTTTAACTCTTCCAGAGGACTTAGGCAAGGTGATCCTCTGGCCCCCAGCTTGTTTATCTTGGCAGAAGAAGCTTTCAGCAGGGGTCTCCATAACCTTTTTACCAGAGGCTTGATCACTCCTTTCTCCACATTCAGAGCTGGGCCTATTATCTCTCACTTACTCTTTGCTGATGACACGGTTATTTTTACTAACGGATCTCAGGCTTCTCTTCACCGGCTCTTTGCTTTTATTAATATCTATGAGAGATGTTCTGGTCAGCAGGTTAATAAAGACAAAAGCTCTTTTTATGTGGCCCCTCGCACTATCACTCAAAGAATCAATCAAATTGCTGCTGCTACTCAGATGCCCAATAAGGCTTTTCCGATTATCTATTTGGGGGCTCCTCTCTATAAAGGTATTGCTAAAGCTATCTTTTTTCAGCCACTGCTTGACAAGGTGAGAAACAAACTTACTAATTGGAAAACTAAGCTCTTATCTCCTGGGGGTAGATTAATTCTGATAAAGCATGTTTTATCATCTATTCCTATACACATTCTTGCTGTCCTCTCTCCCCCTAAGAGCATTTTGAATGCCATGGAAAAAGCATTTGCTGCCTTCTTTTGGGGTTCTTCCACTGTTGGTCAGAGAAAACACTGGATTGCTTGGAAACACATGGCTAGACCTATTGATGAAGGAGGGATTGGAATCAGATCTCTCTTTGATTTGAGTACTGCTTTGAAAGTGAAACTTTGCTGGAAGATTTACTCCCATAAGGGAGTTTGGAGTGATTATATCCATTGCACCTATCTGCAGGATCAACATCTATCCTTTTGCCCCGTGACTGGTTCTCCCCACTGGAGAATGGTTCTTGGTCATAGACACTGGGTCTTGGACCATACTTGCTGGCAGGTTGGAACTGGTAGGCTTTCTTTTTGGCATGATAATTGGACTGGTCATGGACCTCTCAGGGAGTTCATATCTTCTGATCAATGGCTTTCTGTTGCTCATACTCATAATTGGTTTGTCCAGGATTTTTTGGCTCGCAGACATGACTTTCTACATATGCTTCCTATGGATATTCTACATGTTATCAATGATATTGCTATTTGCTTATCTCATACTAATGGCCCTGATAAACCTATTTGGCAGCCTGATACTCATGGTTATTTTACTACTAAATCTGCCTGGAACACTGTCAGACATACTGGGCCTCAGCTCCCTATCACCAAATGGATTTGGCACACACTCTTACCTAAAAAGATCTCCCTTTTTATTTACAGAGCTCTTATTGACAGATTGCCCTTTGACTCAGTTATTCAGAGATATGGGATTTCTTTGGTTTCCAAGTGTTATTGCTGTAGATCTCCTCATCGTGAAACTATGAACCATATTCTTGCTTTGGGAGATATTGCCAGCCATTGTTGGAGCTTCTTCAAGCACATTTTCCAGGTTCATGCTCAAGGGACTTCTTTTCATTATATGTTTTCAGCATTCACTTCCAAGGCATCCAATACTTCTCTCTATGGCTTCTGCATGGGTATCACTCCTTCTATTATTGCTTGGACGCTTTGGAAAGCTAGGTGCACTGCCAGGTTTGACAATTCTATTTGTAGTAAAGAGCATATTTTGAGGCAAGCTATTATTCTTATCACAGAGATTGCTTCTTTATTTCATCCTAAGAGGGCTTCTTCCTATGCTGAGAGAGCATCTTTGCAGGCTTTGGGTTTGACTGATATCTTTTCTCCTGCACCCCCTTCCCTTGTTTGCTGGATTCCTCCCCCCATATTTCATGTTAAACTTAACACAGATGGCTGTTGTAAAGGTAATCCAGGTATATCTGCAGGTGCTGCTATTCTCAGAGATAATAAAGGATCCTTTATTTCTGCTTGCTGTGGTTTTTTTGGTATCACATGCAGTCTTATTTCAGAGATCAGGGCTATGCTTATTGGAATACGGATGTGTCTTCAGATGGGGATCTCTTCTCTTATTATAGAGTCTGATTGTCAGGTCTTAATTATGCTTCTTCACTCTGATGGCCAGAAGATTCCTTGGATTCTTCATCCTTGGTGGGATCACTTATGCTCTCTGAAGAACTCTATGCTTATTCAATTCCAACATGTGGTCAGAGAATGTAACAAAGCTGCAGACGCATTGGCAAACTTCTCATGTTCCTCTTATACGTCTCGCACTTTTTCTTCATATGCTGCTCTTCCTCCTCCTGTAAGAGGAGAATTGGCTATGGACAAATCAGGCGTTCCTCATTTTCGTTTTTGATTGGCTTATGTACCTGGGGGGTTCTTCTTTGCTTTCTTATTTGCTGTATCTCCCAGGGGTAAGGTGGCATGTCCCTCCCTTGTATGTTTATTTGATTCATTAAATAAAATTCCAAGGGCCTGCCCAGGGTCCTAGATAAGTTCTGGGTTTAAAAAAAAAAAAAAAAAAAAAAACCTAAACCCTAAACCCTAAACCCTAAACCCTAAACCCCTAAACCCTAAACCCCTAACCCTAAACCCTAAACCCTAAACCCAAAACCCTAAACCCAAAACCCAAAACCCTAAACCCTAAACCCAAAACCCTACACCCTAAACCCTAAACCCTAAACCCTAAAACCCTAAACCCTAAACCCTAAACCCTAAACCCTAAACCCTAAACCCTAAACCCTAAACCCTTAAAACCCTAAACCCTAAACCCTAAACCCTAAAACCCTAAAACCCTAAACCCTAAACCAACTTTTAGAGAGAGAAGCTCTGGGAATTTCCCTTTGGCCGCCGCCGGCCATGGAAGGCCCCCCGGGGGGCGGACGGCCCCCCCCCTCGATGCAGGTCTCTCTCCCTCATATCTCTTCTGCTTCTCTGCAGAACCATACTGCCCCTGTGCTCCCACAACCGGTGCGTTTATCTGGCGAGATTCCGTCTCCTACGAACAACCCTCCGAAACCTGGTGGCGTTTCTACCCAGCATACTACAACATATTCAACATCTTTGCCCCAGCCCTCTTTGACCAAAAGCTACGCGAAGGCCCTCTCTGAAAATCCTGTGTTCCCTGCCGTTTCCCTTCCGATCCATCCACCGGCGTTCACCGATGCTGGAGAACCAGCTGTCTTTTTCTCTCTGGATGAGATTGCTATCACGCTTAAGCCGTTTCAGCATGCTCTGGTTGCCAAGACTCCTTATGGCCGACCCCCTTTTCAAGAAATCAAGCACCTGCTTTCGCAGCGCCTTATGCTTACCAATGAGATCGTAATCGCCGCTCTTGACAACCGTCATCTCCTTCTTAGATGTACTGCTGAGGAAGATTATCTCCGTCTCCTTCTCCGAGAGCAACTATTAATCAAAGGCTATCTTTTTCGTTTTATGAAGTGGACGGTTGACTTCGTGTGCGGCAAGGAACCTCCTGTTGCACCTGTTTGGATCGAGATGCCTGCTTTGAAACCCAACCTCTTCCACGACGCGTGCGTTCGCTCCATCGCTGGTAATGTTGGTTGGGTTCTTCATGTTGCTCTGCGAACGACTCAGATCACTAATGCTGCCTCGGCTCATGCGTGCGTGGAACTCAATCTCCTCCAGTGTCCGCCTTCTCGCGTTTGGATTGGTATTGGTGCGGATGGGTACTGGCAGGAGATACTCTATCACCGGATCCCTGAGTATTGCACTTCTTGTTACCTTATGGGGCACGCTGCTTCTTCTTGCCGCCGGTCTCGCAAAGATCCCCCCGATCAGAGTATCGATGCTCCTCGGTCGTTTCCACAACAAGCCCCTTCTTCAAACCGCCAGGTTCCGTCTCTCCCTATTCCCAAACCTGTTCGCCGCTCATCTCAATACTGGGTATCCAAGAAACCCACTAAAAAAGATCCGGTGCCTACCTCCAATTCCTTCGAGGCCCTCGATGGCTCTGAGGATGAACGGAATCTTCAGCAGAATAATCGTCTGGTTCATAATTCCCGATCCCCTGTTCCCACTAAAAACTCTCTGTCCGATGCCCCTGTTACCGCTGTAGCTCCCATGGCCAAGGATGCCCACGTTGCTGGCGCTACGTCGTTGTGCCCCACTTGGAGTCCTCAAGAGGGTGTTGATCGGTTGACATCCACATGTCCACCTGCGCCTCCCCAGATCGCACCCATGCACAGCTTGATGGCGACGGAGGCTAACTCCGCGGACACGTCTAATATGGAGAAGGGCCCTCGTGTCAGCAATATTACTAGACGGGTGTCGGAGTCATCTATGCATAACGAAGCCCAGCGCAGTACGCATGTTTCGGAGAAGAATCTCCAAAGGCCCCAGCCTCGTCCGCAAGCTGCTCGTCAAAATTCCTTAAATAATACTGAAGCCAACTCTTCGCCTGTTCACGTCTCGTCCAGCGTGCCCATGCATCCGGAGCAGCCATGCATCACCAATAACCTACCAGGTGCTTGTCAGAAGGCCTCCACCAGCGCTGGTGGAAACGCTGTCACGACCATGGCTCCCGCAGGTGTGACGCCTTCCTCATTGGAAAAGATTCAGGTTAGTTTATTTCCTTGCAGGGACTCCGAAGTTAATGCACCTCTGTTGGAGTCGCTAAAACAACCCATACCTGAAGCCCAAGCTGTGCATGCCTCGGGAAGTGTGATGATGTCGTCTTGTGCCGCGTCGAATATTTCTATAGCCACGGAAGTCTCGCCGTCTTCACGCCTGCAAAAGCTTGCTGTGATGTCTTTGATGCCTGGCAGCATGACTGACAATCATCATGGGAGCAGGCCTTTGTTGTCTGTATTTAATGATGCCCCTGCGGAAACCCAATTGTCTCCTAGCGTGAATGGCCAGGTAATATCTACACCCCAAACTACCTGCAAGCTAAATTCGGAAGACAAGGTAATCCCTTCACCTTTTGCTATAACTGTTTATTCAAACACCCTTTCTGACAAGTCCCCTTTTATAGGTAATCCTGAAATTGAAGTACAGAACAACTCTTTAAATGATTCCATCGTAACAATGCACAAGGTAGCTCAAACATCTTTAAATGTGGACAGACAGGTGACACCTTCACCTTTATTACACAATGAACAGAGCCCTCTCAATGTTATTTGTTTAGACTCTCATGGTGTGGGTCATGTCTCTTTCTTGGAAGCCCTTAACCTAGATAGTCCTGCGCATAGAGTAGACAATAAGTATTTTCTTGATATCCAAAAATTTAAAAACTCTTTTATATCTTCTGATGATTCTCAGGTTACTAATAACACAAGTATACAGGACACTTCTTCTACCAAGTCCATGGTCAAGCAAAAGAGTACAATACTCACCCGTGCTCAAAGGAAAAAAACTAAATCTTAATGGTTAACATTCTTGTTTGGAATATCAGGGGAGTTGGTAACTCTCCCTCTAGACGTAGATTCACCTCTCTTTGCAGGACCAACAAGGTGCAAATCGCTGCCATTCTGGAACCCATGGTTCAGAACTCCTCTATGGTTGCTTTATCTCTTAAAACTGGTCTTTCTCATTGCTTATCTAGCGGTAGTACTTTGGGTAAAGTTTGGATCTTCTGGCATGCCTCCATCTCAGTAGATGTCATAAATATTCACGAGAATTTTATTACTATCAAGGTTGCTGGAAATATTATTCATTATATCACTGTTATTTATGCTAGCTGTCATTTGCAGGATAGAATCCATATTTGGGATACCATAACTTCCTTGGTTGTCCCTGACCCTTGGATGATTGTGGGGGATTTCAATTCAATTTTCTACTCTCATGAAAAACTTGGTGGTAATGCTCCCTCACAATTTGCTATGGATGCTTTTCATTCCTTCTCTCAGGACTGTAACATGATGGATCTTGGGTTCCTTGGTCCTTCCTATACTTGGAGGAATGGACAGCTTGGTCCTGGCTGCATCAAAGCTAGGCTGGATAGAGGTTTAGCTAATCCTGCTTGGTTCTCATCATTTACTACCTCTGTTACTCACCTTCATCACATTAATTCAGATCATTGTCCTCTCCTAGTTTCTTATCAATCTACTGATACTCTTAGAAAATCTCACTTTAAATTTCTTAAGATGTGGACTAGGCATACTAATTTTCTCCAGGTGGTGAAATCCTGCTGGTCTCAACCTCTTCATGCTTCTCCCTTATTCAAACTTAGCGCTAAATTGAAAAGGTTGAGAGTCACTCTTAAGACTTGGAACAAAAATATTTTTGGTAATATATTCCAGAATGTTATACAGGCTGAAGAGAAGGTAAATTCTTTACAAATTATTGCTGACAATAATCCTTCTAACCAATCTTTTGATGACTTAGCTACAGCCAAGAAGGATCTTGATGAGCTTCTCATACGCCAAGAGATATTCTGGAGACAAAAATCTCATCTCAAATGGCTTAAAGAAGGAGATCAGAACACAGCCTTTTTCCATTCCATTGTTAATGAAAGGCAGAGGAATAACTTCATTCACACTCTAGTTAATGATCAAGGAGATGAGATTTCTGATCAAGACACTTTACTTTCTATGTCTATCTCATATTATAAAAGTTTGTTTACTTCTGAGCCACCTACTATGAATAACAATGGTCTTCTGCAATATATCCCTTCTATTGTATCTGATGCAGATAATCATGCTCTTATGGTTACACCAACCCTAGAGGAGATCAAGGATTCTGTATTCTCTTTAAATTCTGACAGTGCTCCTGGACCTGATGGATTCTCTGGTGACTTCTTTACCTTTTGCTGGGACATTATTTCTTCTGATATTCATGATGCTGTATTAGAGTTTTTTAATGGTGGCACTCTGCCTAAAGCATACACTTCCACACATCTTGTTTTAATTCCCAAAGGCGATTCTCCCAGCACTCTGAAGGATTTTAGGCCCATTAGTTTATGCAATTTTATTTACAAAATCATCTCTCTCATCATTAGTAAGAGACTTTCTCTCGTGTTACCTACTCTTATCTCTCCTCTCCAGGGAGCTTTTGTTAAAGGTAGGGATATAGCTGACAACATATGTCTTGCTCAAGAGCTTACACATAGTATTTCTAAGAAAGTAAGAGGACATAACATTATTCTCAAACTTGACATGATGAAGGCCTACGACAGACTAGAATGGTCTTATTTATTTGATGTCCTTCAAAAGTTTGGATTTTCATCTGTTTGGATTGACCTTATTAAAGGTCTGTTTACGAACTGCTGGTTCTCGGTTATTCTAAATGGTAATGTTGGCGGTTATTTTAATTCTTCTCGGGGTCTTAGACAAGGAGACCCGTTGGCTCCTAGCCTGTTTATTCTTGCAGAAGAAGCGCTTAGCAGAGGCCTTCAATATCTGACACTGAGAGGGATCATCACACCTTACTCTACTTTTGCTGAGGGTCCTATTATTTCACATCTATTGTTTGCTGACGATACTATCATTTTTACTAATGGATCTCAGGACTCTTTGCGGAGACTCATGGCCTTCATGAAAATCTATGAGAATTGCTCAGGTCAGAAGATCAACACAAGCAAGAGCTCTTTCTGCATTGCTGGATATACCCCAACTTGGAGAATCAACCAAATCTCAGCTAGAACTTCAATTCCTTACAAAAATTTCCCCATCATTTATCTGGGAGCTCCGCTGTTTAAGGGTGCAACTAAAGCTGTATACTTTCAATCCCTTCTGGATAAGGTAAGAAAAAGACTAGCTTCCTGGAAAGCTAACCTCCTTTCAACAGGGGGTAGATTGATCCTTATTAAACATGTATTATCTTCCATTCCTATACATATTCTTGCTGTACTCACCCCTCCTAAGAGTATCCTTCACTCTTTAGAGAGGACTTTTGCTGCCTTCTTTTGGGGCTCTACTTCTACAGGAGTACGCAGGCATTGGATTGCCTGGAAGCATCTAGCTAGGCCTACCTCTGAAGGCGGCATTGGTATTCGTTCTCTTTCAGATATGGGAGCCGCTTTTAAAGTTAAGCTTTGCTGGAAAGTATATTCTAAGAATGGCATCTGGGGTAAGTATATCAATCAAGTTTATTTACACAAACATCACATCTCTACTTGCCCTACTCTTGGATCCCCTCACTGGAAGAAGGTCCATCAACATAGAGACTGGATTCTTGACAATACTTATTGGTTAGTTGGTCATGGACACATTTCTCTTTGGCATGATGACTGGACGGGCCATGGCCCTTTAAGGGATCAAATTTCAGAAGCTCAATGGACTCATATTAATCATGCTCATGGATGGTCGGTTCATGATATTATTACCTATGGTCAACAGTTATTGCGTACTCTGCCACTGAATATTACTTCTATTATCATGGACTGTATTAGCTCTTTAACTCCTATACAAGGTCAGGACAAAGTTATCTGGAAACCTACCTCTCATGGTTTGTTTACCATCAAATCAGCTTGGCATACTGTGAGAAATCAGATTCAACCTCTTTCTATCTCTAAATGGATTTGGTGTGCTCAGATTCCCAAGAAGATATCAATATTTGTTTACAGGGCTCTTATTTATAAACTGCCATTTGATTCCAATATTCAAAGCATTGGTATACCTTTAGTTTCCAAATGTGGTTGTTGCCATGCTCCTTCTGGGGAGACTCTTAACCATGCATTGGCACATGGGGATTGGGCCACATACTGTTGGACCTTCTTTCAGAATACTTGCAGAATATCTATCCAGCTGAGCTCATTTCAACATATTTTTAGTTCCTTCATTGCCCTAGCTACAGGTACATCTCTTTACTCTTTTATTATGGGCATAACCCCTACCATTGTGGCTTGGTTTCTCTGGAAAGCTAGATGCTCTGCCAAATTTGACGGCACTTATTCAAGTAAGGAAAGCATTCTATATCAAAGTCTTTATCTTATTCGTGAAATTGCCTCAATGTATTGCCCAAAATCTTCATCTACAACCGCACAGAGATCTATCTTACAAGATTTGGGCGTTGTTGACAGTTTCTCTCCCTCCTTACCAGTCCTAGTCAAATGGTCTCATCCTCCTTCAGGTAAATTTAAACTCAATACTGATGGTTGTAGTAGAGGTAATCCTGGTATTTCTGCAGGTTCCGCTATTCTCAGAAATGATAAAGGTACGTTTGTTATGGCAACTTGTGCCTTCTTTGGTCATACCCACAGTATTATTTCTGAACTCAGGGCTATTATCATTGGTCTTCAGATGTGTCTCCAACAAGGTTTTACATGTTTAATGGTTGAATCTGATTGCTCTGCACTCATCACTCTTATGATCTCCACTAATCCTACTGTCCCTTGGATTCTGTTTCCTTGGTGGTTTGAGTTTTGCTCTCTCAGGGATGCGATGGACCTTCATTTTTGCCATACAGTTAGAGAAGCCAACAAAGCAGCTGACGCTCTGGCCAACCATTCATGTGACCAGCAGCTTGATCAAGACTTTCCAGATTCTTCCTCTTTGCCTATTACTGTAAAAGGGGAGATCACTTCTGATAAAAGTGGTCTTCCCCATTTGAGGATTTGAGGGATTTCTTTTTAGGGGGTTTTTGGGTTTATTGATGTACTCTCTTAGGGGTAAGGTGGCATGTCCCCCCCATGTAATTTTGAATTTTGAGCAATAAAATACCAAGGGCCGGCCCAGGGTCCTAGATAAGTTCCTGGGTTAAAAAAAAAAAAAAAAAAAAAAAAAAAAACCCTAAACCCTAAACCCTAAAACCCTAAACCCTAAACCCTAACCCCTAAACCCTAAAACCCTAAACCCTAAACCCTAAAACCCTAAACCCTAAACCCTAAACCCGGAAAAAACCCCATTCGGCCGCCGCCCTTCTCTCTCTAAGATTCTAGAGAGAGAAGCTCTGCGGCTCCCCTCGGTGGCCGCCGGCCATGGCCGGTTCTGAGGGGGGCGGGAGACCCCCCACCACGCTGCAGACTCCCCTCACACTCCTCTCTCCGCCGCTGAAGCCCACGCTCCCCCCCTCCACTGCTCAGCCCCCGGAACTGCAAGTTCGTGCCACGGATGCCCCCGCTCCTGCTGCTGCTGCGTCCCCAAGCGTCCTGCCCTCGCTGCACCACGCCACTACTGCGCCCTCTCCTTCACCGGCATGGAGCGCCGGGTCTGGTGCGAAGACCTTCCTGCAAGCGTTGAAGAACCAGCCCATCTTCCCGGAAGTGAAGATCCCCATACACCCTCCCGCGTTCACGGATCTGGGGGAGCCGGCAGTTTTCTTTTCTCAGGAGGAAATCGCAGCAGCTCTAACCCCGTTCCAGTTCGCCCTCGTGGCGAAAACTCCGTTTGGCAGGCCCCCGTTTCCTGATATAAAAGCCCTACTCACGCATCGGCTTCGTCTCCAGCAAGACTTCATCATCAGCGCTTTGGATAACAGGCACCTGCTGATCCGCTGCACCGTGGAAGACGACTACCTCCGTCTCCTCCTCCGAGAGCAATTATACGTCAAAGGTTACCTGTTTAAATTTCTCAAGTGGATGCCCGACTTCGAGTGCGGGACGGAACCACCGGTGATTCCCGTCTGGGTTGAACTCCCAGCCCTCAAACCTCACCTCTTCCACGAAACCTACATCAGGTCCATTGTTGGCAACCTTGGCAGGGTCCTCCAGGTCGCTATCCACACTGCGCAGATCACGAATACATCCTCTGCCCGCGCATGCATTGAGCTCGACGTCCTCAAACATCCTCCGTCTCGGATTTGGATTGGGATGGGCAACACCGGGTATTTTCAGGAGATTTTGTATCCCCCTCTCCCTCTTTACTGCCTTACCTGCAGGCTTCTAGGCCACTCGTCATCAACGTGCCACCGAACTGCTAAAAGCCTAGGCACCCAGGAACCTCACAAGCAGGATGTCCAAGGTACTTCCCCTTCGGAGCCTATTCAGCAACCTTCGAACCTGGCGAAGGAGGATGGGGCTGAGAACGCCGCTCAACCAGCGCTGGTGCAGTGCTCTTCTGAAAACCGCACAGGCAATATTCAGGTAACCCGACCTCCCCCTTCTACCCAACCCCCAGGAGGGAAAAAGAAGACTCTGCGCGGCCCGGCGAGCTCCACCCAGCGATGGGTTCACAAGGATCCTGGTTCCAGCCGTAATCCAACTCAAATTATTACTGCCAATCCCTTTGATATGATCAGGCCCTCTTCTGAAGATCAGGATACGGGAGACACTGACGGCGATGCCCAACTAGCTACTGCTGTGATCCCCTCTACTGAGATCGCTCCCCCTCGGCATGCTATTTTGCCTTGCATGGAGCACCCTCAAGGTAGCGTCGCCATCTCGCCGAAGATAACCGTGGCTGGAAGAGACAACCTGGAGCCACCCCCGAGCAACGCGGAGATTTCCCTGACTTGCCTCTCTCATCTCTCTCAGCAGCGCCCTCCGCCAGATGCCCGTTGTCAACCTCCAACGACAACTGCTGGCGCGCCCCTGGCCACCGAACCCATGCAACGTTCCACGTTGGCTCCCTTGTTGGCCAACGCCCCCATCACTGTCGATCGGCTCCAGCATAACTCTCAGCATGCATGCAGGCCAGGTGTTCGACAAAAACCCTCGTGTTCGGCTGAGGACATGCACTCCTTAATCCCTGTGCCCATGCACACGATTCCGTCATGTGGTTACGGTGCTCTGCTTCAGCCCGGGGACCAGGCCCGTTTGTCGGTGCAGCAACCTGTAATTTCCCCTCTCAATGGGCTGAGCCCCGAACCTGAGGCCTCCAGCCCCAATCGCCAGGAAGCCCCGGTCCCAGTTGCTGTCAATCATCCCCAGCATGATGCCTCGCATGCATGCCTGCCAGATGTTCGACACAAATCTTCTTATTCGGCTGTGGAATTGCAATTCCCAACCTGCACTTCTGATGCTCAGGTTGAGCCCAAGGACCAGGCCCAATCACCCGTGCAGCAGCTTGTTAACTCCGCATTTAATGGGCCGAGCCCTGAACCTGAGGCCTCAAGCCCCAATCGCCAGTTAATCTCAGCCCAAGTTGCTGTTGATCAGCCCCAACATGATGCCCCTCTTACATGCCTGCCAGGTGTTCGACCTAAGTCCTCCTGTTCGGCTGTGGACCTGCAATTTCCACCCTGCACTTCTGCTGCTCAGTCTGAGCCCAAGGACCAGGCCCATTCGCTCATGAAGCACTCTGTCACCTCTCCCCTTAATGGGCTGAGCCAAGATCTTGAGCCCTCCAGTCTTGATCGCCAGCAAGCCTCCGCCCCAATTGCTGCATGTCTCACAAACTTCCTGAATGCAGACAATCAGGCACTTGCTGCTGGGAAGCATGCTCCTCCTTTACAAAGGCTGCCTTCCACAAATGCACAGCACCAGCAATCGTTGGATTCAGCTGTTGAAGCTCCAATCAATGAGCAAGCAACTGATGCAATCACCAAGCTTGATACCCTTGAACATGCTACTGGCGCTGGGGGGCATCCTGACCATGTGCATCACCATGCTGCTCCACACCCCCAGCGCCAGGAGTCCCTGGTGAGCAACAGTCACTTAACTGATAATCATGTTAATACACCTATTTCTGGCCTAGATTCTAATCATGTTCTCGTTACTGTGGGGGATCGAGCACCGGACAATTTGGATCAACTGAAACCTACCCGGGACAACATTGATCCTGCAGGCATGGAAGTTTTATCGTCTTATAGCGTCGATAATCAGGTGATATCTGTCTCTAAACTCCCATGCAAGCTCAATTCAGAGGACTCCATCATTCCCAGCCCATATAGTGTTCTCAATACTAGAGATTTGCATACTATTAATTCCATGGTTCTGGTTGATGTTGACTCAGTTGATCATGGTCACTTGGAGGATGTTGCTGCTTCTTTGCCGATCACAGATGTCCAAACGTCTTTAAGAGTCGATACTCAGGTGATACCTTCCGATTACCTCCCTATTGAACAGAATTGCCATCATTTAATCCAATCTGCTTCTCATGGTGTGGCCCATATACCAAGTATTGAGGCTTTAAATTTGGATAGTCCCAAACACAGCGATGATGCTAAACAATTACTTGAGATACATAAATTTAGGCAATCATTCTCTACCACTGATGAATCTCAGACTACTTGTGATGATGGCATACATGATACTTCTAGTACTTTAACTTCGGCCCAACAAAAGAGCACCAGGCTCACCCGTGCTCAGAAAAAGAAATCTAAACATTAATGGTTAATACATTGGTTTGGAATATTAGGGGTGTTGAGAGCTCTACCTCTCTTCGTCGATTAATTTCTCTGTGCAAATCACACAAGATTAAGATGGTTGCCATTCTTGAGCCTATGATACATTATTCTTCCATGCAGCGCATTTCTCTGCGTCTTGGTCTCTCTAAGTTTGCTGCTTCTAATATGGACCATGGCAAGATATGGGTTTTTTGGCATGATTCTATGGATATTGATGTTCTGCATATTCATGATAATTATATCACTGTCAAAGTGAAGGGTGTTGTTGAGCATACTATTACTTTTGTCTATGCTAGCTGTCACCTTCAGGACAGAATTAGTACTTGGGACGATATTGCCTCTTTCGCATCCTCAGTTGTTGTCCCATGGATGGTGATTGGTGACTTTAATTCTGTTATGTCTTCTCATGAGAAACTTGGTGGGAATGCTCCTCTTTCAGCTTCAGTCCACGCATTCCACTCTTTTGTGCAGGACTGTGGCATTGCTGATCTTGGCTTCAGTGGTCCTAGCTTCACTTGGCGCAATGGACAACAAGGGATTGGTTGTATTAAAGCTAGATTGGACAGAGGTTTGGCCAACACTCATTGGTTTGCTAAATTTTCTACTTCTATAAATCATCTGCATCATAATTGTTCAGATCACAACCCCCTGCTTGTCACTTATGATTCTTCGAACTCTATTCATCATGCTCACTTTAAGTTCCTAAAAGTTTGGACCAGACATCAGAGCTTTACTCAAGTCGTTAAGGATTGCTGGAGCAGACCCTTGCATGCTTCTCCACTTTATAAGTTCAGTGCCAAATTGAAAAGATTGAGGGCTACTCTTAAGCACTGGAACAAGAATATATTCGGGAATGTCTTTGATGCTGTCTTAAAAGCTGAGAATAATGTAGCTAATTTGCAAAACATTGCTGACTCTTCGCCCTCTACTGATACTTTGAATGATCTAGTTGTTGCCAAGAGAAAACTTGATGAATTATTACTCAGACAGGAAATTTTCTGGAGACAAAAATCTCATTTCAGGTGGCTCAAGGAAGGAGACCAAAATACTGCTTTCTTTCATTCCATCGTTTCTGAGAGACGTAGAAGGAACTTTATTCACTCTCTTTCGGATGATAATGGCAATCAGGTTACTGATCAGAATGCTCTTCTCTCTATGGCTATTGATTATTATAAGGAACTGTTCACCTCCCAGCCCCCTTCTATGGATAGTAGTGGTCTTCTTCAATACATTCCTAGCATTGTTAATGATCAAGATAATGCTGCTTTGCTGGCTATCCCTTCTTTGGAGGAAGTGAAAGATTCCGTCTTCTCTCTTTGTGCTGATAGTGCTCCAGGTCCCGACGGATTTTCAGGTGATTTCTTCACTCATTGCTGGGATATTATTGCTGATGATATATTTGCTGCAGTTATTGCATTCTTCAAGGGTGGCTCTTTGCCTAAGGCCTTTACTTCTACTCATTTGGTTCTTATTCCTAAGTGTGACAATCCTACCACTCTTAAGGATTTCAGGCCCATCAGTCTGTGCAATTTTAATTATAAGATCATTTCTCTGATTGTTTGCAAGAGGCTCTCTGTTATTCTGCCTAGGCTTATCTCTCCTTTCCAAGGTGCATTTGTTAAAGGAAGGGACATCAGTGATAATATATGTTTGGCTCAGGAGATGGTGCATAATATTTCTAAAAGAACTACTGGTCACAATGTTGTTCTTAAACTTGACATGATGAAGGCCTATGATCGTCTGGAATGGAGCTATTTATTTGATGTTCTATACAAATTTGGCTTCTCTCAAGCTTGGATTAATTTGATTAAGAATCTATTTACTCACTGCTGGTTCTCAGTTGTTTTCAATGGTCAGCTTGGCGGCTATTTTAATTCTTCCAGAGGTCTTAGGCAAGGTGATCCTTTGGCCCCCAGTTTGTTTATCTTGGCAGAAGAAGCTTTCAGCAGGGGTCTTCATAACCTATTCACCAGAGGCTTGATTACTCCTTTCTCCACATTCAGAGCTGGGCCTATTATCTCTCACTTACTCTTTGCTGATGACACGGTTATTTTTACTAACGGATCTCAGGCTTCTCTTCGCAGGCTTTTTGCTTTTATTAATATCTATGAGAGATGTTCTAGTCAGCAGGTCAATAAAGACAAAAGCTCTTTTTATGTGGCCCCTCGCACTATCACTCAAAGAATCAATCAAATTGCTGCTGCTACTCAGATGCCCAATAAGGCTTTTCCGATTATCTATTTGGGGGCTCCTCTTTACAAAGGTATTGCTAAAGCTATCTTTTTTCAGCCACTACTTGACAAGGTGAGAAACAAACTTACTAATTGGAAAACTAAGCTCTTATCTCCTGGGGGTAGATTAATTCTGATAAAGCATGTCTTATCATCTATTCCTATACACATTCTTGCTGTCCTCTCTCCCCCTAAGAGCATTTTGAATGCCATGGAAAAAGCATTTGCTGCCTTCTTTTGGGGTTCTTCCACTGTTGGTCAGAGAAAGCACTGGATTGCTTGGAAACACATGGCTAGACCTATTGATGAAGGAGGGATTGGAATCAGATCTCTCTTTGATTTGAGTACTGCTTTGAAAGTGAAACTTTGCTGGAAGATTTATTCCCATAAGGGAGTTTGGAGTGATTATATCCATTGCACCTATCTGCAGGATCAGCATCTATCCTTTTGCCCCTTGACTGGTTCTCCCCACTGGAGAATGGTTCTTGGTCATAGACACTGGGTCTTGGACCATACTTGCTGGCAGGTTGGAACTGGTAGGCTTTCTTTTTGGAATGATAACTGGACTGGTCATAGACCTCTCAGGGAGTTCATATCTTCTGATCAATGGCTTTCTGTTGCTCATACTCATAATTGGTTTGTCCATGATTTTTTGGCTTGCAGACATGATTTTCTACATATGCTTCCTATGGATATTCTACATGTTATCAATGATATTGCTATTTGCTTATCTCATACTAATGGCCCTGATAAACCTATTTGGCAGCCTGATACTCATGGTTATTTTACTACTAAATCTGCCTGGAACACTGTCAGACATACTGGGCCTCAGCTTCCTATCACCAAATGGATTTGGCACACACTCTTACCTAAAAAGATCTCCCTATTTATTTACAGAGCTCTTATTAACAGATTGCCCTTTGACTCAGTTATTCAGAGATATGGGATTTCTTTGGTTTCCAAGTGTTATTGCTGTAGATCTCCACATCGTGAATCTATGAACCATATTCTTGCTTTGGGTGATATTGCCAGACATTGTTGGAGCTTCTTCAAGCACATTTTCCAGGTTCATGCTCAAGGGACTTCTTTTCATTATACGTTTTCAGCATTCACTTCCAAGGCTTCCAATACTTCTCTCTATGGCTTCTGCATGGGTATCACTCCTTCTATTATTGCTTGGACGCTCTGGAAAGCTAGGTGCACTGCCAGGTTTGACAATTCTATTTGTAGCAAAGAGCATATTTTGAGGCAAGCTATTATTCTTATCACTGAGATTGCTTCTTTGTTTCATCCTAAGAGGGCTTCTTCCTATGCTGAGAGAGCATCTTTGCAGGCTTTGGGTTTGACTGATATCTTTTCTCCTGCACCCCCTACCCTTGTTTGCTGGGTTCCTCCCCCCAGATTTCATGTTAAACTTAACACAGATGGCTGTTGTAAAGGTAATCCAGGTATATCTGCAGGTGCTACTATTCTCAGAGATGATAAAGGATCCTTTATTTCTGCTTGCTGTGGCTTTTTTGGTATCACATGCAGTCTTATTTCAGAGATCAGGGCTATGCTTATTGGAATACAGATGTGTCTTCAGATGGGGATCTCTTCTCTTATTATAGAGTCTGATTGTCAGGTCCTAATTATGCTTCTTCACTCTGATGGCCAGAAGATTCCTTGGATTCTTCATCCTTGGTGGGATCAATTATGCTCTCTGAAGAACTCTATGCTTATCCAATTCCAACATGTGGTCAGAGAATGTAACAAGGCTGCATATGCATTGGCAAACTTCTCCTGTTCTTCTTATACGTCTCGCACCTTTTTGTCATATGCTGCTCTTCCTCCTCCTGTCAGAGGAGAATTGGCTATGGACAAATTAGGCGTTCCTTATTTTCGTTTTTGATTGGTTTATGTACCTGGGGGGTTCCTCTTTGCTTTCTTATTTGCTGTATCTCCCAGGGGTAAGGTGGCATGTCCCCCCCTTGTATGTTTATTTGATTCATTTAATAAAATTCCAAGGGCCTGCCCAGGGTCCTAGATAAGTTCTGGGCTTAAAAAAAAAAAAAAAAAAAACCCTAAACCCTAAACCCTAAAACCCTAAACCCTAAACCCTAAAACCCTAAACCCTAAAACCCTAAACCCTAAACCTTAAACCCTAAACCCCTAAACCCTAAACCCTAAACCCCTAAACCCTAAAACCCTAAACCCTAAACCCTAAAACCCTAAACCTTCCATCCCCTCTTGGACAAGGTGAGAAATAGACTAGCTTCCTGGAAATCTAATCTCCTTTCGCCTGGTGGTAGACTGATACTTATCAAGCATGTACTATCTTCCATTCCTATACATATTCTTGCTGTTCTCACCCCTCCTAAGAGTATTCTTCACTCTTTAGAGAGGACATTTGCTGCTTTCTTTTGGGGATCTACTTCAACAGGGATGCGTAGGCATTGGATCGCTTGGAAACACCTGGCTAGGCCAACCTCTGAAGGTGGAATTGGTATTCGTTCTCTTCTGGAGCTAGGGGCTGCCCTTAAGGTTAAATTATGCTGGAAAGTATATTCTAAAAAGGGCATCTGGGGTGAGTACATCAAACAGACTTATCTGCACAGACATCATATTTCTACTTGTCCTATGGTTGGTTCTCCTCATTGGAAGATGGTTCTCAAGCATAGACAATGGGTTCTGGACAACACCTATTGGTCAGTGGGCCAGGGCCATATTTCCTTCTGGCACGATGATTGGACTGGTCATGGTCCTTTAAAGGATCACATTTCCGAGGATCAGTGGACGGCTATTGGTAATACCCAAGCTTGGTCGGTTCGCGATTATATCATGTCTGGTCAGCATCTATTACACTCATTACCTTCAGACATCGCTTCTATTATCATGGCTTATATTGGCATCTTTTCCACTCCACAAGACTATGATAAGATTATTTGGAAGCCGAACTCCTATGGTTTCTTCACCACTAAATCAGCCTGGCAAGTTGTTAGGCAGCAGATTCCTCCTCTCTCTATTTCTAAATGGATATGGTGCACTCAAATACCCAAGAAGATCTCCATCTTTATATACAGGGCCCTTGTTCATAAATTGCCTTTTGATTCCAATATTCAACGATTAGGTATTCCTTTGGCATCAAAGTGCGTGTGCTGCTCGATTGCTTCACAAGAGACTCTCAATCATGCCTTGGCTCATGGAGATTGGGCTTCCCACTGCTGGCGCTTCTTCCAGGATAGATGTGGACTTACTCTTCAGATGAGCTCCTTTCATCACATTTTTTGTTCCTTTATAAATCTGGCCTCAGGTACATCTCTATACTCTTTCATTATGGGTATTACTCCTTCTATTGTCGTTTGGTTTCTTTGGAAAGCCAGGTGTTCAGCCAAGTATGATGGCACCCACTCCCGTAAGGAAAACATTCTGCATCAGAGCCTCCACCTTATTAGAGAGCTTGCTGCCATGTACTCCCCAAAGTCCCCTTGTTCCTCTGCGCATCGAGTGGTACTGCAAGCATTGGGTGTTGTGGATAGCTTTTCTCCCAAGCTACCGGTACTGGTAAGATGGATGCATCCTCCTACAGGTAAACTCAAACTTAACACTGATGGTTGTTGTAGAGGTAATCCTGGTAATTCCGCTGGCTCAGCTATTCTCAGAAACGATAAAGGTCAGTTCATCATGGCATCTTGTGCCTACTTTGGTCACACTCATAGCATCATTTCTGAACTTAGGGCGATTCTCACTGGCCTACAGATGTGTCTCCAACGAGGTTTTACTTGTCTTATTGTTGAATCTGATTGCCTCTCTCTGATCACTCTGATGATTTCCTCTAATCCCACTATCCCTTGGATTCTTTTTCCTTGGTGGTTTGAGTTTTGTTCTCTCAGGGAAGCTATGGATCTTCACTTTTGCCATGCTGTTAGAGAAGCCAATAAAGCTGCTGATGCTCTGGCTAATTTCTCCTGCGACCAGCAAGTTGATAAAGTCTTTTTAGATTCTTCTGCTTTGCCTACTATTGTAAAAGGGGAAATCACTTCTGATAAAAGTGGTCTTCCCCACCTAAGGATTTGAGGGGTTCTTTTTCAGGGAGATTCTGGGTTTATTGATGTACTCTCTCAGGGGTAAGGTGGCACGTCCCCCCCTTGTATCTCGGGGGAAATAACTTCTGATAACAGTAGTCTTCCCCTCCTTAGGATTTGTGGAGTTTCTTCAGGGGGATTTTGGGTTTATTGTTGTACTCACTCAGGGGTTAGGTGGTATGTCCCCCCCTTGTATCTCCAATTTTTTGATGATATAAAATCCCAAGGGCCGGCCCAGGGTCCTAGTTAAATTCCTGGGTTAAAAAAAAAAAAAAAAAAACCCTAAACCCTAAAACCTAAACCCTAAACCCTAAACCCTAAACCCTAAATCCTAAACCCTAAAACCCTAAAACCCTAAACCCTAAACCCTAAACCCTAAACCCTAAACCCTAAACCCTAAAACCCTAAACCCCAAACCCTAAAACCCGAAACCCAAACCCTGACCCATTCGCCCCTTTTCCTTCTCTCTCCTCAGCTTCTAGAGAGAGAAGCTCCGGGATTTCTCCCTTGGCCGCCGTCGGCCATGGCCGGCCTTGCGGGGGGCGGCCGGCCCCCCCCTCCGCTTCAGTCCTCTCTGCCTACCCCCTCAACCCAGCCTCTACCCCCGCCCACCTCCTCCCATCCTCTGGCGCGCCAGTCCGCTGTCCCCGTCTCTCTCCCACTCTGCTCCTCCTCCTTGCAGGCTCCTGCACCTGGGTCGGCTGGGTTGGCTCCTTCGCAGAGCCAGGCTCCCACTGCCTCCCGCCCTGCCCAGCTCTCGCCCAAGGTGCCGGCTTGGGGCTCCTCTGGCTCGAAGAGCTTCGCCCAGGTTATCAAGGATAGCAAGCTGCTCCCCGAGGTCGATCTTCCCGTCCATGCTCCCGCCTTCACAGACTTGGGCGAGCCCGCTGTTTTCTTCACTCAGGAGGAGATCGACACTGCGCTTATCCCCTTCAAATTTGCTCTTGTCGCCAAGACACCGTATGGCCGGCCCCCCTTCCCCGAGATCAAGCTCCTGCTCACACAACGCCTTGGTTTGCTGCAAGACTTCGTCCTCAGTGCGCTCGACAACCGACACCTACTGATCCGCTGCGCTGCCGAAGAAGACTATCTGAAGCTTCTCCTCCGCGAGCAACTCCTTGTCAAAGGGTATCTCTTCAAGTACCTCAAATGGATGCCTGAGTTTGAATGCGGCACCGAGCCACCCATCATCCCTGTCTGGGTCACGTTTCCGGCCCTTAAACCCCATCTGTTCCATGAACCATGTGTTCGTTCCATCGCGGGTAATATTGGGCGTGTCCTTCAGGTCGCCCTCAGCACCTCCCAACTCACGAACACCTCTTCCGCGCGAGCATGCGTTGAACTCAACATCCTTCAACACAAACCACCACGGATTTGGATTGGCATGGGAGCCACCGGCTACTACCAGGAGGTTTGTTACCCCCCTGTCCCCCCTTATTGCACCTACTGCAGGCTTGTAGGACATGAAGTTTCAGCTTGCCGCCGATCTGCCAAAAAGAATAAGCCCCTGGTGGCTCTGCAACCCAATGTGGAACCCGCCCCGGGTAACGTTCAGCTGCCTTCTGCCGATGCCCCCCCTCGCCCAAGTGAGCCTCTGAAGATGCCCCTGTCTTCCTCACAAGCTCCGGCGGAGCCCAACGCTGCTCTCAAACTGGCCATGCCTGGAGCTAGGGCTTCTCAGGCCCCCAACGGCGCTGGAAAGAAACCCCAACGCTGGGTTTCCAAGATCACATCTCAGCCCCACATCAATATCTCCAATGCCTTTGCTGCCCTTGGATCGTCGTCCGAAGACCCTGGTGCCCCCACTGCTGAGATCCTCCAACCGCCTCCCACTGTTGATCTTGATCCTCCTACCACAGACGCTCTGCGATCTGATGACGTGCCGTCGTCCTCCACTTTCCCTTCCCAGCTATCCTTGGTGGCTACGCCTCTCCCAGGCCTTGCTTTACCCCCGTCTAAGCCCCTGGAGAAGCCCGCTGACGCCCCTGACAGGCCTACCACCCTGCCCTCCTCTGTGGCTCGCGTACAGCAACCCCCCCAGGCTACGCAATCTCAGCTCCCGGCGACTGCATCGGCTTTACCTCCCTCGGACTCCCAGGGCCCTCCCGAGATGCCTACCACTCACGCGCCTTTCAACAAGCCCCTATCGGCTCACCAGAGTGCTGATGGGTCCCAAACCATGTTCAACCATGGCTTGGCTGACACCATTGTGGCCATCGCGGACCAGGCTCCTACCACCCTCCCTCCGCCTGCCATCACCTGCCTGGAGCCCCCTTCGGGTCATTCTACTCCCAGAACCACGAGGGCCCCTCTCGCCATGCATGCTGCCACGTCCCTGCCTGTGGTGCCCACAGCCCCACCTAGTGATGATCACTCTGAGGACTTTGCACCCGACTACGCCCCTATTGTCTTGCCTCGGCTCTCGTCTCAGAACCAGGTGCCCTTGCAACCTCCTATTGCTGCTGCTGACGCTACCCTCGAAACCAGGTGCCTGCCTTTGAGGAAACCCAGCGCCATGCACGTGGCCTCATCGACGCCAGCTGTGCCCACAGCTACCCTCTCCGCCGATCAGGCCTCTCTCCTGGGATGCCCATCAGGTGTTCGTCTACGGACCACCCAGATACAAGAGGGACGCACGCACACGCACTTACATGGGCCCTGGGCTGACCACTACACTGACGCCTCCACGCCAGCCCGTTTGCGCCTGCAGGACCCCCCTCCTCTTACTGTTATTGGGCCGAGCCCACACTATGATGCCTCACGCCCCGCTCGTCAGAAGCCCATGACCTACGACGCTGCCTATCACCCACAACAGCCACCTTCAGTTGCACAGGACACTGCTGGGATTCGTCTGCCAGGCACTGTCACCATCGAAGACTCCCAAGTCGTCTCCACGGATCCTGTGCCAGCTCCCATTATGCCTCCGCCACCAGACACCTCAAGGAACACCCCCAGCGCCATGCACGGGCCTATGCTTCTGCCCTCGACAACAACAGTCCCCCCCCTAGATGCGTGCCTCCAGAACCTCCCTCCACGTGGTGGTCCACCCGGTGCATGCAGGGTCGACGAGTCCTTCCTGCAGAACAACGCGATCTCCGGAGATGGCCAGGAGGCCCCCTCGAGCCCCGCACCTGCCCGCTCTTCACCGCCGGCATGCCCAGGCCTCGAACCTGTGACGCAGACGCCCAGGGCCATGCATGGCGCCACGCTACCGCCGCCCTCTCTCAACAGCCTGCCAGGTGTTCGATCATTATCCTCAACCAGCGCCGACAGCCGCTCCACGCAGAAGCACCCTATGCAGGCAACGGAGGCCCAGCGTAGCCTGTCACCCCCGCTTTCTGAGATCCAGCACACCTCCTCTGTGGGGCCCACGCTCCAGCTGACTCGGATTAATCTTCTATGTGGCAAGCCGTCGAGCAACAACCGGCCCGCAGCTTCGTCGGGTGACTGCCGGGTGGCCCAGGCCCAGCAGCAGATTCAGTTCTGCACGAGCCAACAGGGCCCAGCAACTCTTCCTGGTAATGTGCCAGCCACCCTGCACGATCAGCCCTCTTCCGTGGGCAACGCTGATCAGCAGTGCACTTGTCACCACCCTCCACCCCACGGACCGCCGGTAAGTTCTCCTTCAGGCCCAATGGTAAGTCACAATACTCCCCAGAACTCTACTTCAATTCGTACTGCTATCATCCCTAATTCTGTAGCTATCTCAGATCCCATCTCTCATTGCATGACTAATCTTGAAGATCCATCCATCCCGCTACATGATAACCCTATTAATGATGTTCTTAGCTCCCGCCCTAATTCTCTTAATGCCAGTGAGTTTCTTGGTGAAGTGGAGACTATTGCTCCGAATGAGGAGGCTGTCAACACCCCTCCCCCCATAGCTCGAACTTCTTCATGTGCTGACAAACAGGTTGTTCTCTCTCCTTCCGTTAATGCTGAGCAGCCCCCGAATGATATCACCCTCTCAGACTCTAATGGGGCCAGACACGCCTCCCTGCTTGAGGCACTCAACCTTGACAGCTCTGCTCACCGACGGGAAAATAAATTTTTATTGGACATCCAAAAATTTTCCAACTCATTCGCTCATGCTGATTTTCCACAGGACTCTAACAATTATGGCCGACCAGACACCACCTCCACCATACCTGCGGCCCAGCAAGACACCTCCAGCAGCCTGCTTTTGGACCAACAAAAGAGCACAAGGCTCACACGTGCGCAAAAGAAGAAATCACAGTTTAATGGTTAATATTCTTGTTTGGAATATCAGGGGAATTGGTAACTCCCCCTCTAAACGTCGCCTCGTTTCCCTCTGCAAGACCAACAAGATTCAAATTGCTGCAATTTTAGAGCCCATGGTTCAGACTTCTTCCATGCTGGCTTTATCTCTCAAGTTGGGCCTCTCCCAATGCCTCTCTAGTGGTAACCCTCATGGTAAAGTTTGGGTTTTTTGGCATAATTCTATCTCTGTGGATGTGATTACTACTCATGCGTCTTTTATCACTGTGAAGATTACTGGTCAAACTGCCCACTATGTCACTTTCATTTATGCTAGTTGTCACCTTCAGGACAGAATCCATATTTGGGATACTATCACTTCTCTGCCTATTACTGCCCCCTGGATGATTGTGGGTGATTTTAATGCTGTCCTTTACTCCCATGAAAAACTTGGCGGCAATGCACCGCATCATGCTTCTGTGAATGCCTTTCACTCTTTCTTACAGGATGGCAACCTCATAGACCTTGGCTTTAGTGGCACCCCTTACACTTGGAGAAATGGTCAGCAAGGTACTTGTTCCATTAAAGCAAGATTGGACAGAGGTTTGGCTAACCCATCTTGGCTTTCCTATTTTAGCACTACTGTTAGCCACTTACATCATATCAATTCTGATCATAGTCCGCTGTTAGTTTCTTATCATTGCTCTAATGCCCCTGGCAAATCACATTTTAAATTTTTGAGGATGTGGACTAGACATAGTGACTTCACCCAGGTGGTTAGAGCCTGTTGGTGTCAGCCTTTACACGCTTCCCCTCTTTTCAGGCTTAGTGCTAAATTGAAGAGACTTAGAGCCACCTTGAAGTCTTGGAATAAAAGTGTTTTTGGCAACATTTTTCAGCACATCTTGCAGGCCGAGGAGAAGGTTAATTCATTACAAATCATTGTTGATAATCATCCTTCTGACCATTCATCTTCTGAGTTCTCTGCAGCCAAAAAAAATCTAGATGAACTTCTCTTACGCCAAGAGATATTCTGGAGGCAAAAATCTCACCTCAAATGGCTCAAGGAGGGCGACCAAAACTCAGCTTTCTTCCACTCTATTGTCAATGAAAGGCGCAGGAAAAACTTTATTCACAAATTGGTTAACGATCAGGGGGATGAAGTTACTGACCAAGATGCTTTACTTTCCATGGCCATAGCTTTTTATCAAAATCTGTTTACCTCTGAGCCGCCTACTATGAACAACAATGGGCTTCTGCAATATATTCCTACCACTGTTTCTGCTGCAGATAATCAAGCTTTGATGGCTACTCCAACTATTGAGGAAGTCAAGGATTCGGTCTTCTCCTTAAGCCCTGATAGTGCCCCTGGTCCAGATGGATTCTCTGGTGATTTCTTTACCTCTTGCTGGGATATCATCTCTGTTGATGTGTATGATGCTGTTAAGGAGTTCTTTAATGGAGGCTTCCTCCCTAAATCTTATACCTCTACTCACCTCGTGCTAATTCCCAAAGGGGAGTCTCCTAACACTCTGAAGGACTTTAGACCTATTAGTCTGTGCAATTTCACTTATAAGATAATCTCACTCATCCTATGCAAAAGATTATCTCTTGTTCTGCCTGCTCTTATTTCTCCTCTCCAGGGAGCCTTTGTTAAAGGCAGAGATATGGCTGACAACATCTGTCTTGCTCAGGAACTTACCCATAGCATCTCTAAGAAGGTCAGAGGACACAACATCATCTTCAAACTCGACATGATGAAGGCATACGACAGATTGGAATGGTCTTACTTACTTGATGTGCTGAATAAATTTGGCTTCTCTCCCATGTGGATTAACCTTATTAGAAGTCTATTCACCAACTGCTGGTTTTCTGTCATCCTCAATGGTAATGTTGGTGGCTTCTTTACCTCTTCTCGTGGCCTTCGGCAGGGAGACCCTTTGGCACCCAGTCTTTTTATCCTTGCTGAAGAGGCATTCAGCAGAGGTCTTCAGCAGTTGTTTCTTAGAGGCATTATTACCCCTTACTCTACTTTCACTGAGGGGCCCATTATCTCGCATCTCTTATTTGCTGATGACACTATTATCTTCACTAACGGATCTCAAGGTTCTTTACGCAGACTCATGGCTTTCCTGACCATTTATGAGAGATGCTCAGGTCAAAAGATCAACACAAGCAAGAGTTCTTTTTACATTGCGGGATATACCCCTACTTGGAGAATCAATCAAGTATCTGCTAGAGTTTCTATTCCTCACAGGGCTTTCCCTATCACTTATTTGGGTGCTCCTCTCTTCAAGGGGGCAGCTAAGGCAATATACTTCCATCCCCTCTTGGACAAGGTAAGAAATAGACTAGCCTCCTGGAAATCTAATCTCCTTTCACCTGGTGGAAGACTGATCCTTATCAAGCATGTACTATCTTCCATTCCTATACATATTCTTGCTGTTCTCACCCCTCCTAAGAGTATTCTTCACTCTTTAGAGAGGACATTTGCTGCTTTCTTTTGGGGATCTACTTCTACAGGGATGCGTAGGCATTGGATCGCTTGGAAACACCTGGCTAGGCCAACTTCTGAGGGTGGAATTGGTATTCGTTCTCTTCTAGAGCTAGGGGCTGCCCTTAAGGTTAAATTATGCTGGAAAGTTTACTCTAAAAAGGGCATCTGGGGTGAGTACATCAATCAGACTTATCTGCACAGGCACCATATTTCTACTTGTCCTATGGTGGGTTCTCCTCATTGGAAGATGGTCCTGAAGCATAGACAATGGGTTCTTGACAACACCTATTGGTCAGTGGGCCAGGGCCATATTTCCTTCTGGCACGATGATTGGACTGGCCATGGTCCTTTAAAGGATCATATTTCTGAGGATCAGTGGACTGCTATTGGTAATACCCAAGCTTGGTCGGTTCGCGATTATATCATGTCTGGTCAGCATCTATTACACTCATTACCTTCAGACATCGGTTCTATTATCATGGCTTATATTGGCATCTTTTCCACTCAACAAGACCATGATAAGATTATTTGGAAGCCGAATTCCTATGGTTTTTTCACCACTAAATCAGCCTGGCAAGTTGTTAGGCAGCAGATTCCTCCCCTCTCCATCTCTAAATGGATCTGGTGCACTCAAATACCCAAGAAGATCTCCATCTTTATATACAGGGCCCTTGTTCATAAATTGCCTTTTGATTCCAATATTCAAAGAATAGGTATTCCATTGGCATCCAAGTGCGTGTGCTGCACGAATGCTTCACAAGAGACTCTCAATCATGCCTTGGCTCATGGAGATTGGGCTTCCCACTGCTGGCGCTTCTTTCAGGATAGATGTGGACTTACTCTTCAGACGAGCTCCTTTCATCACATATTTTGTTCCTTTATAAATCTAGCCTCAGGTACATCTCTATACTCTTTCATTATGGGTATTACTCCTTCTATTGTCGTTTGGTTTCTTTGGAAAGCCAGGTGTTCAGCCAAGTATGATGGTACCCACTCCCGTAAGGAAAACATTCTGCATCAGAGCCTCCACCTTATAAGAGAGCTTGCTGACATGTACTCCCCAAAGTCCCCTTGTTCCTCTGCGCATAGAGTGGTACTGCAAGCATTGGGTGTTGTGGATAGCTTTTCTCCTAAGTTACCGGTACTGGTAAGATGGATGCATCCTCCTACAGGTAAACTCAAACTTAACACTGACGGTTGTTGTAGAGGTAATCCTGGTAATTCCGCTGGCTCAGCTATTCTCAGAAACGATAAAGGTCAGCTCATCATGGCATCTTGTGCCTACTTTGGTCACACTAATAGCATCATTTCTGAACTTAGGGCTATTCTCACTGGCCTACAGATGTGTCTCCAACGAGGTTTTACTTGTCTTATTGTTGAATCTGATTGCCTCTCTCTGATCACTCTTATGATTTCCTCTAATCCCACTATCCCTTGGATTCTTTCTCCTTGGTGGTTTGAGTTTTGTTCTCTCAGGGAAGCTATGGATCTCCACTTTTGCCATGCTGTTAGAGAAGCCAATAAAGCTGCTGATGCTCTGGCTAATTTCTCCTGCGACCAGCAAGTTGATAAAGTCTTTTTAGATTCTTCTGCTTTGCCTACTATTGTAAAAGGGGAAATCACTTCTGATAAAAGTGGTCTTCCCCACCTAAGGATTTGAGGGGTTCTTTTTCAGGGAGATTCTGGGTTTATTGATGTACTCTCTCAGGGGTAAGGTGGCACGTCCCCCCCTTGTATCTCAGGGGAAATCACTTCTAATAAAAGTGGTCTTCCCCTCCTTAGGACTTGAGGGGTTTCTTCAGGGGGATTTTGGGTTTATTGATGTACTCTCTCAGGGGTTAGGTGGTATGTCCCCCCCTTGTATCTCCAACTTTTTGATGAAATAAAATCCCAAGGGCCGGCCCAGGGTCCTAGTTAAATTCCTGGGTTAAAAAAAAAAAAAAAAAAAAAAACCGAAACCCTAAACCCGAAACCCTAAACCCGAAACCCTAAACCCGAAACCCTAAACCCGAAACGCTAAACCCGAAACCCTAAACCCTAAACCCGAAACCCGAAACCCTAAACCCGAAACCCCTAAACCCGAAACCCCGAAACCCGAAACCCGAAACCCGAAACCCTAAACCCTAAACCCGAAACCCGAAACCCGAAACTCGAAACCCTAAACCCTAAACCCTAAACACTAAACCCTAAACCCCAAACCCTAAACCCTAACCCCAAAACCCTAAACCTTAAACCCTAAACCCTAAACCCTAAACCCTAAACCCTAAACAAACCCTAAACCAAAACCCTAAAACCAAAAACATTCGGCCGCTGCCTCTCTCTCTCTAGAATTCTAGAGAGAGGAGCTCTGCGGATCCCCACCCTCGGGACCGGCCATGGCCGGCCATGGGGGGGGCCCTCTGCCCCCCTCCCTGCTTTCTGTCCCCCCTCTCCCTGATGATGGCATCGCCAGCCGCCAGGACAACAACAGTGCGGTGCCCCTGCTTGCTGGGTTTGCTCCTGCATCCCCACGGAGACTTGCTGGCTCGCAACCGACAACCTCGTGTGCGGTGAAGCCTCCTTCGTCATCTTCTTGCTGTTTTCAGCAAGACTCCAACTTTCTGAACTGCAATCGAGAAGCCACGCGCCATCCAACAGCTACGGCTGTCATCCTTACAGACGCGCGGGCCTTGGATGCTACCCCCGGTGCCCCCCAGCCGCCTCCCACTCTGGCCGTTTTCCCCCTGGCATCCTCGATCCGTGCAGACCACTCAGATCCCTCTTCGAAATCACCGACACCTGAACCCAACCACGCCGATTTTCAGATCTCTTCCGCAGACCTCCTCCCTCGCGCCGCCAAGGTCCTGATGGGCGCGAACCTGAAGACCCTCGGTCGCACAGATCCACCAACAATCATGAGCAACAACTCATGCCCGGCGCCTGGGATCGCCACGCACAAGACCTCCTCCATTCCGGAAGCCACGCACACCAACTGTTCGACAGTTGGCAACGCTGGATCTCCGCCTCGCACCGCCGGTGATCCCAATAAGGCCTCAATGGGCGCGAACCTGACAACACCCAGCTGCACTGTTCCACCGCCCACTTTAATGAGTGCAGCATGCCCTGCAGCTGGAGCCGCCACGCATCTAACCTCCCCCCCTTTTGAGGAAACGCACACCAACTGTTCGACAGTTGGCACCCATGGTAATAAACCCGCTACCGCACCCAGCGCCTCTAACTCAAAAACTTGTCTTCTTGCAGGTAATGCCCTTATTAATGGTGGAGTCCAGAAAGATCTAAACGGCCAGGTGTTGCACGCGGCTACGCATGAGGTCTCTCAAGGCGTTGACGTGTCAGGACTTAAGAACACGAGGGACTCTACCGCGACCGGTTTTACTGATCCGTCTTCGTTGGGGAGGTCGCTGCCCTGCCAAGAATTGCCTCCTAGTACTGGTCCTGACCCATCTTTATCTCGAGCTTCCAAGTATCCTGTTCCTAATAGTGTCACCGCACCCAGCCAACAGAAACATCCAAAAACAATGCTTCACAAGGCTGCTCCTCTGAATAGGAATCCTCGGACTGCAACTCCTCCCACTGGGCAACCTGAACAGTCCACTGGTAATATAAGACTAGATCATAATTATTCTGGTGTTAACCCTCTTTCAGCTACAGGAAAAAGCTATGCGAAAGCTCTTGCGGAATCAAAAGTCTTCTCTGATGTTCAATTCCCTGTTCATAATCCCACTTTTACGGATACGGGTGAACCTGCGGTGTTTTTCACGTCTGAAGAAATTGAAGCCACGCTCGTTCCCTTCAAATATGCCCTGGTTGCTAAGACACCCTACGGGAGGCCTCCGTATCCGGATATCAAACAACTACTTACTCAACGGTTGGGTCTCAAATCAGAATTTGTAACGGGGGCTCTTGATGGCCGACACCTCCTGCTAAGGTGCACTGAGGAAGATGACTACTTGAAGATCTTACTTCGAGAACAGCTTCTTATCAAGGGTTATCTCTTCCGCTTCTTTAAATGGACCCAAGACTTCGAATGTGGAACTGAACCGCCTGTTGTCCCTATTTGGGTGGAATTCCCAGCTCTTAAGCCCAATCTCTTTCATGAACCTTGTATCAGGTCCATTGCCGGCAATATTGGCAGAGTCCTTCAAGTGGCTCTTCGCACCTCTCAAATCACCAATGCATCGGCAGCACATGCTTGTGTTGAATTAAATATCCTTCAACAACGACCAACTAGAATCTGGATTGGCCTTGGTGGTGCTTCCGGATATTGGCAACCGATTAAGTATTCTTACATACCTGAGTATTGCACTTATCGCTATCTGTTAGGTCACGGAGCTACCGCCTGTCGCAAGAACTCCAAGAACATCTCCAACAACCAACTGTCCAAAGAAGATGACCATGTGCCTCCTTCTTCTTCTAATCCACCCCAGCAGCACCCTGCTCGGACTATGGGTAAGCAAGACTCTACTTTCCTTGAAAATACTACTATGAAAAGTAAAAGCAAACGGCCACAACAAAGATGGATTTACAAAACCCTAAAACCCTAAACCCTAAACCCTAAACCCTAAACCCTAAACCCTAAACCCTAAACCCTAAAACCCTAAACCCTAAACCCTAAACCCTAAACCCTAAACCCTAAACCCAAAACCCTAAACCCAAAACCCTAAACCCTAAACCCTAAAACCCTAAAACCCTAAACCCAAAACCCAAAACCCTAAAACCCTAAACCCTAAAACCCTAAACCCTAAAACCTAAACCCTAAACCCTAAACCCTAAACCCTAAACCCCTAAACCCTAAACCCTAAACCCTAAAACCTTAAACCCAAAACCCAAAACCCTAAACCCAAAACCCTAAACCCTAAACCCAAAACCCTAAACCCTAAAACCCTAAACCCTAAACCCTAAAACCCTAAACCCTAAACCCTAAACCCTAAACCCTAAACCCTAAAACCCTAAACCCTAAACCCTAAACCCTAAACCCTAAACCCTAAACCCTAAACCCTAAAACCCTAGACCCTAAGACCCTAGACCCTAGACCCTAGACCCTAGACCCTAGACCCTAGACCCTAGACCCTAGACCCTAAACCCTAAAACCCTAAAACCCTAAACCCTAAACCCTAAAACCCTAAAACCCTAAACCCTAAACCCTAAAACCCTAAACCCTAAACCCTAAACCCTAAAACCCTAAACCCTAAACCCTAAACCCTAAAACCCTAAACCCTAAACCCCTAAACCCTAAACCCTAAAACCCTAAACCCTAAACCACTAAACCCTAAACCCTAAACCCTAAAACCCCAAACCTTAAACCCTAAACCCTAAAACCCTAAACCCTAAACCCTAAACCCCAAAACCCTAAACCCTAAAACCCTAAAACCCCAAAACCATAAAACCCTAAACCCTAAACCCTCAACCCTCAACCCTCAACCCTAAACCCTCAACCCTAAACCCTCAACCCTCAACCCTAAACCCTAAACCCTCAACCCTAAACCCTAAACCCTCAACCCTAAACCCTAAACCCTCAATCCTAAAACCCTAAACCCTCAACCATAAACCCTAAAACCCTCAACCCTAAACCCTAAACCCTCAACCCTAAACCCTAAACCCTCAACCCTAAAACCCTCAACCCTAAACCCTCAACCCTAAAACCCTCAACCCTCAACCCTGTAGCCCTGCTCCCTGATCAGCGCCCCCAGAATCTCACCCCACTTGGCCACCTGCCAGGTGTTCGACAGCTGCCCCCTCTGCTGGGGGAAGGGCCTCTCGCGCACGCCCACGCTCTGTTAGACACGCACCTGGACACCTCAGGACCAGGTCACCTGACTCGCACTACCCCTGTCATACCTAGAAAGGGCTACAGCGCCATGCACGAGGCCACCCTTCCACCTACGCCAGGTGCCGGCTATCTGCCCCCCTCGTCCGGTGCTGGGCCTCTCTCTCCGGCCCCCGCCTCAATTAGTGTATCGAGCTCGAGCAAGGAACCCTCGAAGAACATGCAGAATCCCGCTGGGCCTCCCTCCAACGCCCCTACGCTATCCAACTCACAGGCCTACAGAGCCGATGGGTCCTTTCCGCAGGATATGCCCACCAGGGCCATGCATGGAACCACGCCACCGCAACCGCCGCTGTCTGCCCCTCCTGTTGATGACCCCGCTGATGCTCCCCCCAACTCTAGCTCGGACCACAGGCCCACTACGCGGATGGAAGGACTTGTCGAACCCACCAGTGGTTACTCGGCTGGCATGCCCACTCCCTGGCAACCCCTCAATAACCAGGAGCAGAATCTGACATCAGGATCGCTTACCTGCACGCCGAGCCCTCATGTGCTGTCACCCCCGCCTTCTGAGCTCCTTCGCGCCTCTCCTGTGGGGCCCACGCCCCAGCTGACTCAGCCGAGTCCTCAATGTGGCAAGTCGCCCAGCAACAACCAGTCCTTCTCCAAAGAGGCCTCTTGCACGAGCCATCTTGCGCCTTTGCGGGCCTCTACAGACGCGACGGCCCACCTTCAAGACCAAGCCCACTCACATCAGAGTCCGCCACCTGCTGCCATTGGGCTCCGCGAGATTGCAGCCCCTTTGTGGACCGGCCCACTTGATAGTCATACTCCCACCCCTGGACCCAAACTGGTCACTCTAAACACTAACTACCAGGTATCATGCTCTCCTCAACCTCTTTGTTACTTAAATCTGGAAGACACATCCCCTTTTTCAGGTAGCCCTACAGCCAATGCTCAGGACAACGCCATCATTGAGGACAATTCACCAATTCACAAAGCGAACCATGGTGAGACGAACATTGTGGCTGCCCAGGTATCTTACAAGGCAGCTGATGTACTGCTGAGCATTGATAAACAGGCTGCTTCGGTCATTGCCCACGGCCCAATATCCCAACCCGATACAATTAATCAATCCACCGGGGATAAGCATACGGCGGTTCACACTTCTTCGAATATCGCGAACCAGGTGATATCTTCAACTTCTCTACCCCTTGTTCAAAACCCTCTGGACTCTCTTCGATATGACTCACATGGCTCAGGTCATCCCTCTAACTTGGAAGCTTTAAATTTGGAGAGCCCTATCCACAGGACGGATAATCGTATTCTACTTGACTTACATAAATTGAAGCAATCATTTTCCTCCTCTGATGAATCTCATGATAATGGTGACACTTGCACACAGGACATCCCTAGTAGTCTGCATTTGCACCAACAAAAGAGCACAAGGCTCACACGTGCTCAAAAGAAGAAATCAAATTTTAATGGTTAATATGTTAGTTTGGAACATCAGGGGAGTTGGTAACTCTCCCTCCAGACGTCGACTTGTCTCTCTTTGCAGGACGAACAAAGTACAAATTGCTGCAATTTTAGAACCCATGATTCAGAATTCTTCGATGCTTGCTCTATCTCTTAAGCTAGGCCTCTCTCAATACCTCTCTAGCGGTAACCCCCACGGTAAAGTCTAGGTCTTCTGGGATAATTCTATCTCTGTGGATGTGATTAATATTCATGAGTCTTTTATTACCCTGAAGGTAACTGGCCAAATTGTTCATCATGTCACTTTTATCTATGCTAGTTGTCATCTTCAGGACAGAATTCACCTTTGGGAGACTATTACTTCATTGTCTATTTCTGACCCCTGGATGATAGTGGGTGACTTTAATTCTGTTCTTTACTCTCATGAAAAACATGGCGGCAATGCACCGCATCATGTTTCTGTGAATGCCTTCCACTCTCTCTTACAGGATAACAATCTCATGGATCTTGGCTTCAGTGGCCCTTCCTATACCTGGAGAAATGGTCAGCAAGGTATTGGTTCCATTAAAGCCAGATTTGACAGAGGTTTGGCTAACCCAGCTTGGTTCTCCTCTTTTAGTACTCTTGTGAGTCATTTACATCATGTCAATTCTGATCATAGTCCGCTTCTAGTTTCTTATCATAGCACTAATGCCCCGAGACATTCACACTTTAAATTCCTTAAGATGTGGACTAGACACAGGGATTTTATTCGCGCGGTAAAATCATGTTGGCATCAGCCTTTACATGCATCTCCTCTCTTCAGGCTTAGTGCTAAGTTGAAGAGACTGAGATCCACTTTGAAGACTTGGAATAAAAGTGTCTTTGGCAACATTTTTCAGCATATCTTACAGGCGGAGGAGAAGGTCAACTCATTGCAAATTATTTTTGATAATCATCCTTCTGATCATTCACTTTCTGAGCTTTCCGCAGCTAAAAAGGAGCTTGAGGAGCTTCTCTTACGGCAAGAGATCTTCTGGAGGCAAAAATCTCATCTCAAATGGCTAAAGGAGGGCGATCAAAACTCAGCCTTCTTCCACTCTATTGTGAATGAAAGGCGAAGGAAAAATTTTATTCACAAACTGGTTGACGATCAGGGGGATGATGTTACTGACCAAGATGCTTTACTTTCCATGGCCATCGCTTATTATCAAAATCTGTTTTCTTCTGAGCCACCTACTATGAACAACAGTGGTCTTCTGCAATATATCCCTACTATTGTCTCTGATGCAGATAATCAAGCTTTGATGGCTACTCCAACTATAGAGGAAGTCAAGGATTCGGTCTTCTCTTTAAGTCCTGATAGTTCCCCTGGACCTGATGGCTTTTCTGGTGATTTCTTTACCTCTTGCTGGGATATCATATCTGTTGATGTTTATGATGCTGTCAAGGAGTTCTTTAATGGAAGCTTCCTTCCTAAAGCTTATACCTCCACTCACCTCGTGCTAATTCCAAAAGGAGAATCTCCTAACACTCTGAAGGATTTTAGGCCTATCAGTCTGTGCAACTTCACTTATAAGATTATCTCACTCATCATATGCAAAAGATTATCTCTTGTTCTGCCTGCCCTTATTTCTCCTCTCCAGGGAGCCTTTGTTAAAGGCAGAGATATGGCTGACAACATCTGCCTTGCTCAGGAGCTTACCCATAGCATCTCTAAGAAGGTCAGAGGACACAACATCATCTTCAAACTCGACATGATGAAAGCATATGACAGATTGGAATGGTCTTACTTATTTGATGTGCTGCATAAATTTGGCTTCTCCCCCATGTGGATTAATCTTATCAGAGAATTATTCACCAACTGCTGGTTTTCTGTCATCCTTAACGGTAATGTTGGTGGCTTCTTTACCTCCTCTCGTGGTCTTCGACAGGGAGACCCTTTGGCACCCAGTCTCTTCATCCTTGCTGAAGAAGCATTCAGCAGAGGTCTTCAGCAGCTGTGTCACAGAGGCATTATTACCCCTTACTCTACTTTCACTGAGGGGCCTATTATTTCGCACCTCTTATTTGCTGATGATACTATTATCTTCACTAATGGCTCTCAAGGATCTCTACGCAGACTCATGGCTTTCCTGACCATTTATGAGAGATGCTCAGGTCAAAAGATCAACACAAACAAGAGTTCTTTCTACATTGCGGGATATACTCCTACTTGGAGAATCAATCAGGTAGCTGCTAGGGTTTCTATTCCTCACAGGGCTTTCCCTATCACTTATCTGGGTGCTCCTCTCTTCAAAGGTGCAGCTAAGGCAATATACTTCCATCCCCTCTTGGACAAGGTGAGAAATAGACTAGCTTCCTGGAAATCTAATCTCCTTTCGCCTGGTGGTAGACTGATACTTATCAAGCATGTACTATCTTCCATTCCTATACATATTCTTGCTGTTCTCACCCCTCCTAAGAGTATTCTTCACTCTTTAGAGAGGACATTTGCTGCTTTCTTTTGGGGATCTACTTCAACAGGGATGCGTAGGCATTGGATCGCTTGGAAACACCTGGCTAGGCCAACCTCTGAAGGTGGAATTGGTATTCGTTCTCTTCTGGAGCTAGGGGCTGCCCTTAAGGTTAAATTATGCTGGAAAGTATATTCTAAAAAGGGCATCTGGGGTGAGTACATCAAACAGACTTATCTGCACAGACATCATATTTCTACTTGTCCTATGGTTGGTTCTCCTCATTGGAAGATGGTTCTCAAGCATAGACAATGGGTTCTGGACAACACCTATTGGTCAGTGGGCCAGGGCCATATTTCCTTCTGGCACGATGATTGGACTGGTCATGGTCCTTTAAAGGATCACATTTCCGAGGATCAGTGGACGGCTATTGGTAATACCCAAGCTTGGTCGGTTCGCGATTATATCATGTCTGGTCAGCATCTATTACACTCATTACCTTCAGACATCGCTTCTATTATCATGGCTTATATTGGCATCTTTTCCACTCCACAAGACCATGATAAGATTATTTGGAAGCCGAACTCCTATGGTTTCTTCACCACTAAATCAGCCTGGCAAGTTGTTAGGCAGCAGATTCCTCCTCTCTCTATTTCTAAATGGATATGGTGCACTCAAATACCCAAGAAGATCTCCATCTTTATATACAGGGCCCTTGTTCATAAATTGCCTTTTGATTCCAATATTCAACGATTAGGTATTCCTTTGGCATCAAAGTGCGTGTGCTGCTCGATTGCTTCACAAGAGACTCTCAATCATGCCTTGGCTCATGGAGATTGGGCTTCCCACTGCTGGCGCTTCTTCCAGGATAGATGTGGACTTACTCTTCAGATGAGCTCCTTTCATCACATTTTTTGTTCCTTTATAAATCTGGCCTCAGGTACATCTCTATACTCTTTCATTATGGGTATTACTCCTTCTATTGTCGTTTGGTTTCTTTGGAAAGCCAGGTGTTCAGCCAAGTATGATGGCACCCACTCCCGTAAGGAAAACATTCTGCATCAGAGCCTCCACCTTATTAGAGAGCTTGCTGCCATGTACTCCCCAAAGTCCCCTTGTTCCTCTGCGCATCGAGTGGTACTGCAAGCATTGGGTGTTGTGGATAGCTTTTCTCCCAAGCTACCGGTACTGGTAAGATGGATGCATCCTCCTACAGGTAAACTCAAACTTAACACTGATGGTTGTTGTAGAGGTAATCCTGGTAATTCCGCTGGCTCAGCTATTCTCAGAAACGATAAAGGTCAGTTCATCATGGCATCTTGTGCCTACTTTGGTCACACTCATAGCATCATTTCTGAACTTAGGGCGATTCTCACTGGCCTACAGATGTGTCTCCAACGAGGTTTTACTTGTCTTATTGTTGAATCTGATTGCCTCTCTCTGATCACTCTGATGATTTCCTCTAATCCCACTATCCCTTGGATTCTTTTTCCTTGGTGGTTTGAGTTTTGTTCTCTCAGGGAAGCTATGGATCTTCACTTTTGCCATGCTGTTAGAGAAGCCAATAAAGCTGCTGATGCTCTGGCTAATTTCTCCTGCGACCAGCAAGTTGATAAAGTCTTTTTAGATTCTTCTGCTTTGCCTACTATTGTAAAAGGGGAAATCACTTCTGATAAAAGTGGTCTTCCCCACCTAAGGATTTGAGGGGTTCTTTTTCAGGGAGATTCTGGGTTTATTGATGTACTCTCTCAGGGGTAAGGTGGCACGTCCCCCCCTTGTATCTCGGGGGAAATCACTTCTGATAACAGTAGTCTTCCCCTCCTTAGGATTTGTGGAGTTTCTTCAGGGGGATTTTGGGTTTATTGTTGTACTCACTCAGGGGTTAGGTGGTATGTCCCCCCCTTGTATCTCCAATTTTTTGATGATATAAAATCCCAAGGGCCGGCCCAGGGTCCTAGTTAAATTCCTGGGTTAAAAAAAAAAAAAAAAAAAACCCTCAACCCTAAACCCTAAACCCTCAACCCTAAACCCTAAACCCTCAACCCTAAACCCTAAAACCCTCAACCCTAAACCCTAAAACCCTCAACCCTAAACCCTAAACCCTCAACCCTCAACCCTAAACCCTCAAACCCTCAACCCTAAACCCTCAACCCTAAACCCTAAACCCTTCAACCCTCAACCCTAAACCCTCAACCCTAAACCCTTCAACCCTCAACCCTAAACCCTCAACCCTCAACCCTCAACCCTAAACCCTAAACCCTCAACCCTAAACCCTCAAACCCTAAACCCTAAACCCTCAAACCCTAAACCCTAAACCCTAAAACCCTAAAACCCTAAACCCTAAACCCTAAACCGTAAAACACTAAAACCCTAAAACCCTAAACCCTAAACCCTAAACCCCTAAACCCTAAACCCAGCCAAGGGCTCTGGCCAAACCTATTGTTGAGAATCACAAAAATAATCAAAGCCTGGTTCCGCCATCCAAACCTGATACTTTGTATAAAGCCATCCCCGGCCTCCAGAGGACCTCTCAACGTTGGATTTCCAAGACTCCTACTACTGTGGTTCCTGTCGCCAATGCCTTTGAAGCCCTTTCCAATTCCTTTGAAGGGAATGCTGAGGACACTTTTCAACCCACCTCTGACGGTGCTCACCAGATCGACAATGCTATGCAAACTCCTTCAGGGATGCAACTGCCTGTGACCACCAAGCAAGCTACGATGCCCAGCCACGGATGCTCTCAGGCTCATACGCCTTCCTCGTCGAAATCGGCTGATACTGAAGAGGATGCGCTAGAACCATCCAAAACCTGTACTACGGCAATTAATAACAACCCTGTTATGCTGACATCTGGTCGCTTAATGGTCAACAATAACGCTGCTGGTGCGCTGTCCTGCCCTCCCCAGCCGGGGATGGAGCCAGGTGTCCATCTTCTCCCCTGCACGAACACAGCTGTCACCCCACCGATCACCAAGCCCATGGAAATCACTAGCTGCGTGGCGACGGTTCCTCCTTGCGAGACGTCTCCCTCTATGGGGAAGGGACTCTGCCCAACTGCTGAGGTTCCAACTGTGCATGCCTCGGATTTAATGCCGATGATGGTTATCGCCCCTCCGAATAACATCACAGCTGTGGATGCTCTGCCAGATACACGCCTCCTCAATAGCCTGCCAGGTGTTCGTCCAATGTCCTCAACCTGTGAAGAAAGCAGGTCCACGCAGGTGCATCCCTCGTCTATCTGGCTTCAGCGTAATACCCTGCATGCATGTACGCCAGGTGTTCGACGAAAGTCCTCGTGTTCGGCTGAGGACCTGTATTCCTTGATCCCCGTGCCCATGCACATGGTCTCGCCCGGTGGTCACGGTGCTCCATCTCAGCCCAGGGACCAGGCCCACTTGCCTGTGCAGCAATTTGTTATCACCCCTCTTAATGGGCCGAGCCCAGAACTTGAGGCCCCAAGCCCCAATCGCCAAAAAGACTCAGCCCAAGCTGCTGTTGAACAGCCCCAGCATGATGCCATGCATGCATGCCTGCCAGGTGTTCGACATAAGTCCTCCTATTCGGCTGTGGACTTGCAATCTCTACCCAGCGCTTCTGATGCTCCATCTCAGTCCAAGGATCTGGCCCACTCGACCGTGCAACAGTCTGTCACCTCCTCCCTTAATGGGCCGAGCCCAGATCTTGAGTCCTCAAGTCTTAATCGCCAGCAAGCCTCAGCCCCAATTGCTGCCTGCCTCACAGGCTTCCTGAATGCAGACGAACAGAAAACTGCTGCTGGGAATCATAATTCTGCTCTGCAAAGCCTGCCTACCACAAACGCACAGCACCCACAATCGCTGGACTTAACTGTTGAAGTCCCTACCACAGAGCAAGCAACTGATGCAACCACCATCTTTGATACCCTTGAACAGGTTACTGGTGCTAGGGGGCATCCTGACTATATGCTCCACCATGCGGCTCCACACCCCCAGCACCAGGAGTCCCTAGTGAGCAACAGTCACTTAACTGATGGTCATGTTAACACGCCTATTTCTGGCCTCGATTCTAATTCCGTTCTCGTTACTGTGGGGGATCGAGCACTGGACAACATGGACCAACTGAAACCTATCCAGGACAACATTGATGCTGCAGGCATGGAAGTTTTATCGTCTTATAGCGTCGATAATCAGGTGATATCTGTCTCTAAACTCCCATGCAAGCTCAATTCAGAGGACTCCATCATTCCCAGCCCATATAGTGTTCTCAATACTAGAGATATGCATACTATTAATTCCATGGTTCTCGTTGATGTTGACTCAGTTGATCAGGGTCACTTGGAGGATGCTGCTGCTTCTTTGCCGATCACAGAAGTCCAAACGTCTTTAAGAGTCGATACTCAGGTGATATGTTCCGCTTGCTTCCCTGTTGAGCAGAATTGCCATGATTTAATCCAGTCTGCTTCTCATGGTGTGGCCCATATATCTAGTATTGAGGCATTAAATTTGGATAGTCCCAAACACAGCGATGATGCTAAACAATTACTTGAGATACATAAGTTTAGGCAATCTTTCTCTACCACTGATGAATCTCAAACTGCTTGTGATGATGGCATACATGATACTTCTAGCACTTTAACCTCGGCCCAACAAAAGAGCACCAGGCTCACCCGTGCTCAGAAAAAGAAATCTAAACATTAATGGTCAATACATTGGTTTGGAATATTAGGGGTGTTGGGAGCTCTACCTCTCTCCGTCGTTTAACTTCTCTGTGCAAATCACACAAGGTTAAGATGGCTGCCATTCTTGAGCCCATGATACATTATTCTTCCATGCAGCGCATATCTCTACGTCTTGGCCTCTCTAAGTTTGTTGCTTCTAATATGGACCATGGCAAGATTTGGGTTTTCTGGCATGACTCTATGGATATTGATATTCTGCATATTCATGATAATTATATCACTGTCAAAGTAAAGGATGTTGTTGAGCATATTATTACCTTTGTCTATGCTAGCTGCCACCTTCAGGACAGAATTGGTACTTGGGACGATATTGCCTCTTTCGCATCCTCAGTTGTTGTCCCATGGATGGTGATTGGTGACTTTAATTATGTTCTGTTTTCTCATGAGAAACTTGGTGGGAATGCTCCTCTTTCAGCTTCAGTCCATGCATTCCACTCTTTTGTGCAGGACTGTGGCATTGCTGATCTTGGATTCAGTGGTCCTAGCTTTACTTGGCGCAATGGACAGCAAGGGATTGGTTGTATTAGAGCAAGATTGGACAGAGGTTTGGCTAACACTCATTGGTTTGCTAAATTTTCTACTTCTATAAATCATCTGCATCATAATTGTTCAGATCACAACCCCCTGCTTGTCACTTATGATTCTTTGAACTCTATTCATCATGCTCACTTTAAGTTCCTTAAAGTTTGGACCAGACATCAGAGCTTTACTCAAGTCGTTAAGGATTGTTGGAGCAGACCCTTGCATGCTTCTCCACTTTATAAGTTCAGTGCCAAATTGAAAAGATTAAGGGCTACTCCTAAGCACTGGAATAAGAATATATTCGGGAATGTTTTTGATGCTGTCTTAAAAGCTGAGAATAATGTTGCTAATCTGCAAAACATTGCTGACTCTTCGCCCTCTGCTGATACTTTAAATGATCTAGTTGTTGCCAAGAGAAAACTTGATGAATTATTACTCAGACAGGAAATTTTCTGGTGACAAAAATCTCATTTCAGGTGGCTCAAGGAAGGGGACCAAAATACTGCTTTCTTCCATTCCATTGTTTCTGAGAGACGTAGAATGAACTTTATTCACTCTCTTTCGGATGATAATGGCAATCAGGTTACTGATCAGAATGTTCTTCTCTCTATGGCTATTGATTATTACAAGGAACTGTTCACCTCCCAGCCCCCTTCTATGGATAGTAGTGGTCTTCTGCAATATATTCCTAGCATTGTTAATGATCAAGATAATGCTGCTTTGCTGGCTATTCCTTCTTTGGAGGAAGTGAAAGATTCTGTCTTCTCTCTTTGTGCTGATAGTGCTCCAGGTCCCGACGGATTCTCAGGTGATTTCTTCACTCATTGCTGGGATATTATTGCTGATGATATATTTGCTGCTATTATTGAATTCTTCAAGGGTGGCTCTTTGCCTAAGGCCTTTACTTCTACTCATTTGGTTCTTATTCCTAAGTGTGACAATCCTACCACTCTTAAGGATTTCAGGCCCATCAGTCTGTGCAATTTTAATTATAAGATCATTTCTCTGATTGTTTGCAAGAGGCTCTCTGTTATTCTGCCCAGGCTTATTTCTCCCTTCCAAGGTGCATTTGTTAAAGGAAGGGACATCAGTGATAATATCTGTTTGGCTCAGGAGATGGTGCATAATATTTCTAAAAGAACTACTGGTCACAATGTTATTCTTAAACTGGACATGATGAAGGCCTATGATCGTCTGGAATGGAGTTACTTATTTGATGTTCTATACAAATTTGGCTTCTCTCATGATTGGATTAATTTGATTAAGAATCTATTTACTCACTGCTGGTTCTCAGTTGTTTTTAATGGTCAGCTTGGTGGCTATTTTAACTCTTCCAGAGGACTTAGGCAAGGTGATCCTCTGGCCCCCAGCTTGTTTATCTTGGCAGAAGAAGCTTTCAGCAGGGGTCTCCATAACCTTTTTACCAGAGGCTTGATCACTCCTTTCTCCACATTCAGAGCTGGGCCTATTATCTCTCACTTACTCTTTGCTGATGACACGGTTATTTTTACTAACGGATCTCAGGCTTCTCTTCACCGGCTCTTTGCTTTTATTAATATCTATGAGAGATGTTCTGGTCAGCAGGTTAATAAAGACAAAAGCTCTTTTTATGTGGCCCCTCGCACTATCACTCAAAGAATCAATCAAATTGCTGCTGCTACTCAGATGCCCAATAAGGCTTTTCCGATTATCTATTTGGGGGCTCCTCTCTATAAAGGTATTGCTAAAGCTATCTTTTTTCAGCCACTGCTTGACAAGGTGAGAAACAAACTTACTAATTGGAAAACTAAGCTCTTATCTCCTGGGGGTAGATTAATTCTGATAAAGCATGTTTTATCATCTATTCCTATACACATTCTTGCTGTCCTCTCTCCCCCTAAGAGCATTTTGAATGCCATGGAAAAAGCATTTGCTGCCTTCTTTTGGGGTTCTTCCACTGTTGGTCAGAGAAAACACTGGATTGCTTGGAAACACATGGCTAGACCTATTGATGAAGGAGGGATTGGAATCAGATCTCTCTTTGATTTGAGTACTGCTTTGAAAGTGAAACTTTGCTGGAAGATTTACTCCCATAAGGGAGTTTGGAGTGATTATATCCATTGCACCTATCTGCAGGATCAACATCTATCCTTTTGCCCCGTGACTGGTTCTCCCCACTGGAGAATGGTTCTTGGTCATAGACACTGGGTCTTGGACCATACTTGCTGGCAGGTTGGAACTGGTAGGCTTTCTTTTTGGCATGATAATTGGACTGGTCATGGACTTCTCAGGGAGTTCATATCTTCTGATCAATGGCTTTCTGTTGCTCATACTCATAATTGGTTTGTCCAGGATTTTTTGGCTCGCAGACATGACTTTCTACATATGCTTCCTATGGATATTCTACATGTTATCAATGATATTGCTATTTGCTTATCTCATACTAATGGCCCTGATAAACCTATTTGGCAGCCTGATACTCATGGTTATTTTACTACTAAATCTGCCTGGAACACTGTCAGACATACTGGGCCTCAGCTCCCTATCACCAAATGGATTTGGCACACACTCTTACCTAAAAAGATCTCCCTTTTTATTTACAGAGCTCTTATTGACAGATTGCCCTTTGACTCAGTTATTCAGAGATATGGGATTTCTTTGGTTTCCAAGTGTTATTGCTGTAGATCTCCTCATCGTGAAACTATGAACCATATTCTTGCTTTGGGAGATATTGCCAGCCATTGTTGGAGCTTCTTCAAGCACATTTTCCAGGTTCATGCTCAAGGGACTTCTTTTCATTATATGTTTTCAGCATTCACTTCCAAGGCATCCAATACTTCTCTCTATGGCTTCTGCATGGGTATCACTCCTTCTATTATTGCTTGGACGCTTTGGAAAGCTAGGTGCACTGCCAGGTTTGACAATTCTATTTGTAGTAAAGAGCATATTTTGAGGCAAGCTATTATTCTTATCACAGAGATTGCTTCTTTATTTCATCCTAAGAGGGCTTCTTCCTATGCTGAGAGAGCATCTTTGCAGGCTTTGGGTTTGACTGATATCTTTTCTCCTGCACCCCCTTCCCTTGTTTGCTGGATTCCTCCCCCCATATTTCATGTTAAACTTAACACAGATGGCTGTTGTAAAGGTAATCCAGGTATATCTGCAGGTGCTGCTATTCTCAGAGATAATAAAGGATCCTTTATTTCTGCTTGCTGTGGTTTTTTTGGTATCACATGCAGTCTTATTTCAGAGATCAGGGCTATGCTTATTGGAATACGGATGTGTCTTCAGATGGGGATCTCTTCTCTTATTATAGAGTCTGATTGTCAGGTCTTAATTATGCTTCTTCACTCTGATGGCCAGAAGATTCCTTGGATTCTTCATCCTTGGTGGGATCACTTATGCTCTCTGAAGAACTCTATGCTTATTCAATTCCAACATGTGGTCAGAGAATGTAACAAAGCTGCAGACGCATTGGCAAACTTCTCATGTTCCTCTTATACGTCTCGCACTTTTTCTTCATATGCTGCTCTTCCTCCTCCTGTAAGAGGAGAATTGGCTATGGACAAATCAGGCGTTCCTCATTTTCGTTTTTGATTGGCTTATGTACCTGGGGGGTTCTTCTTTGCTTTCTTATTTGCTGTATCTCCCAGGGGTAAGGTGGCATGTCCCTCCCTTGTATGTTTATTTGATTCATTAAATAAAATTCCAAGGGCCTGCCCAGGGTCCTAGATAAGTTCTGGGTTTAAAAAAAAAAAAAAAAAAAAAACCTAAACCCTAAACCCTAAAACCCTAAACCCTAAACCCTAAACCCTAAACCCCTAAACCCTAAACCCCTAACCCTAAACCCTAAACCCTAAACCCTAAACCCAAAACCCTAAACCCAAAACCCAAAACCCTAAACCCTAAACCCAAAACCCTACACCCTAAACCCTAAACCCTAAACCCTAAAACCCTAAAACCCTAAACCCTAAACCCTAAACCCTAAACCCTAAAACCCTAAACCCTAAACCCTAAACCCTAAACCCTTAAAACCCTAAACCCTAAACCCTAAACCCTAAAACCCTAAAACCCTAAACCCTAAACCCTAAACCAACTTTTAGAGAGAGAAGCTCTGGGAATTTCCCTTTGGCCGCCGCCGGCCATGGAAGGCCCCCCGGGGGGCGGACGGCCCCCCCCCTCGATGCAGGTCTCTCTCCCTCATATCTCTTCTGCTTCTCTGCAGAACCATACTGCCCCTGTGCTCCCACAACCGGTGCGTTTATCTGGCGAGATTCCGTCTCCTACGAACAACCCTCCGAAACCTGGTGGCGTTTCTACCCAGCATACTACAACATATTCAACATCTTTGCCCCAGCCCTCTTTGACCAAAAGCTACGCGAAGGCCCTCTCTGAAAATCCTGTGTTCCCTGCCGTTTCCCTTCCGATCCATCCACCGGCGTTCACCGATGCTGGAGAACCAGCTGTCTTTTTCTCTCTGGATGAGATTGCTATCACGCTTAAGCCGTTTCAGCATGCTCTGGTTGCCAAGACTCCTTATGGCCGACCCCCTTTTCAAGAAATCAAGCACCTGCTTTCGCAGCGCCTTATGCTTACCAATGAGATCGTAATCGCCGCTCTTGACAACCGTCATCTCCTTCTTAGATGTACTGCTGAGGAAGATTATCTCCGTCTCCTTCTCCGAGAGCAACTATTAATCAAAGGCTATCTTTTTCGTTTTATGAAGTGGACGGTTGACTTCGTGTGCGGCAAGGAACCTCCTGTTGCACCTGTTTGGATCGAGATGCCTGCTTTGAAACCCAACCTCTTCCACGACGCGTGCGTTCGCTCCATCGCTGGTAATGTTGGTCGGGTTCTTCATGTTGCTCTGCGAACGACTCAGATCACTAATGCTGCCTCGGCTCATGCGTGCGTGGAACTCAATCTCCTCCAGTGTCCGCCTTCTCGCGTTTGGATTGGTATTGGTGCGGATGGGTACTGGCAGGAGATACTCTATCACCGGATCCCTGAGTATTGCACTTCTTGTTACCTTATGGGGCACGCTGCTTCTTCTTGCCGCCGGTCTCGCAAAGATCCCCCCGATCAGAGTATCGATGCTCCTCGGTCGTTTCCACAACAAGCCCCTTCTTCAAACCGCCAGGTTCCGTCTCTCCCTATTCCCAAACCTGTTCGCCGCTCATCTCAATACTGGGTATCCAAGAAACCCACTAAAAAAGATCCGGTGCCTACCTCCAATTCCTTCGAGGCCCTCGATGGCTCTGAGGATGAACGGAATCTTCAGCAGAATAATCGTCTGGTTCATAATTCCCGATCCCCTGTTCCCACTAAAAACTCTCTGTCCGATGCCCCTGTTACCGCTGTAGCTCCCATGGCCAAGGATGCCCACGTTGCTGGCGCTACGTCGTTGTGCCCCACTTGGAGTCCTCAAGAGGGTGTTGATCGGTTGACATCCACATGTCCACCTGCGCCTCCCCAGATCGCACCCATGCACAGCTTGATGGCGACGGAGGCTAACTCCGCGGACACGTCTAATATGGAGAAGGGCCCTCGTGTCAGCAATATTACTAGACGGGTGTCGGAGTCATCTATGCATAACGAAGCCCAGCGCAGTACGCATGTTTCGGAGAAGAATCTCCAAAGGCCCCAGCCTCGTCCGCAAGCTGCTCGTCAAAATTCCTTAAATAATACTGAAGCCAACTCTTCGCCTGTTCACGTCTCGTCCAGCGTGCCCATGCATCCGGAGCAGCCATGCATCACCAATAACCTACCAGGTGCTTGTCAGAAGGCCTCCACCAGCGCTGGTGGAAACGCTGTCACGACCATGGCTCCCGCAGGTGTGACGCCTTCCTCATTGGAAAAGATTCAGGTTAGTTTATTTCCTTGCAGGGACTCCGAAGTTAATGCACCTCTGTTGGAGTCGCTAAAACAACCCATACCTGAAGCCCAAGCTGTGCATGCCTCGGGAAGTGTGATGATGTCGTCTTGTGCCGCGTCGAATATTTCTATAGCCACGGAAGTCTCGCCGTCTTCACGCCTGCAAAAGCTTGCTGTGATGTCTTTGATGCCTGGCAGCATGACTGACAATCATCATGGGAGCAGGCCTTTGTTGTCTGTATTTAATGATGCCCCTGCGGAAACCCAATTGTCTCCTAGCGTGAATGGCCAGGTAATATCTACACCCCAAACTACCTGCAAGCTAAATTCGGAAGACAAGGTAATCCCTTCACCTTTTGCTATAACTGTTTATTCAAACACCCTTTCTGACAAGTCCCCTTTTATAGGTAATCCTGAAATTGAAGTACAGAACAACTCTTTAAATGATTCCATCGTAACAATGCACAAGGTAGCTCAAACATCTTTAAATGTGGACAGACAGGTGACACCTTCACCTTTATTACACAATGAACAGAGCCCTCTCAATGTTATTTGTTTAGACTCTCATGGTGTGGGTCATGTCTCTTTCTTGGAAGCCCTTAACCTAGATAGTCCTGCGCATAGAGTAGACAATAAGTATTTTCTTGATATCCAAAAATTTAAAAACTCTTTTATATCTTCTGATGATTCTCAGGTTACTAATAACACAAGTATACAGGACACTTCTTCTACCAAGTCCATGGTCAAGCAAAAGAGTACAATACTCACCCGTGCTCAAAGGAAAAAAACTAAATCTTAATGGTTAACATTCTTGTTTGGAATATCAGGGGAGTTGGTAACTCTCCCTCTAGACGTAGATTCACCTCTCTTTGCAGGACCAACAAGGTGCAAATCGCTGCCATTCTGGAACCCATGGTTCAGAACTCCTCTATGGTTGCTTTATCTCTTAAAACTGGTCTTTCTCATTGCTTATCTAGCGGTAGTACTTTGGGTAAAGTTTGGATCTTCTGGCATGCCTCCATCTCAGTAGATGTCATAAATATTCACGAGAATTTTATTACTATCAAGGTTGCTGGAAATATTATTCATTATATCACTGTTATTTATGCTAGCTGTCATTTGCAGGATAGAATCCATATTTGGGATACCATAACTTCCTTGGTTGTCCCTGACCCTTGGATGATTGTGGGGGATTTCAATTCAATTTTCTACTCTCATGAAAAACTTGGTGGTAATGCTCCCTCACAATTTGCTATGGATGCTTTTCATTCCTTCTCTCAGGACTGTAACATGATGGATCTTGGGTTCCTTGGTCCTTCCTATACTTGGAGGAATGGACAGCTTGGTCCTGGCTGCATCAAAGCTAGGCTGGATAGAGGTTTAGCTAATCCTGCTTGGTTCTCATCATTTACTACCTCTGTTACTCACCTTCATCACATTAATTCAGATCATTGTCCTCTCCTAGTTTCTTATCAATCTACTGATACTCTTAGAAAATCTCACTTTAAATTTCTTAAGATGTGGACTAGGCATACTAATTTTCTCCAGGTGGTGAAATCCTGCTGGTCTCAACCTCTTCATGCTTCTCCCTTATTCAAACTTAGCGCTAAATTGAAAAGGTTGAGAGTCACTCTTAAGACTTGGAACAAAAATATTTTTGGTAATATATTCCAGAATGTTATACAGGCTGAAGAGAAGGTAAATTCTTTACAAATTATTGCTGACAATAATCCTTCTAACCAATCTTTTGATGACTTAGCTACAGCCAAGAAGGATCTTGATGAGCTTCTCATACGCCAAGAGATATTATGGAGACAAAAATCTCATCTCAAATGGCTTAAAGAAGGAGATCAGAACACAGCCTTTTTCCATTCCATTGTTAATGAAAGGCAGAGGAATAACTTCATTCACACTCTAGTTAATGATCAAGGAGATGAGATTTCTGATCAAGACACTTTACTTTCTATGTCTATCTCATATTATAAAAGTTTGTTTACTTCTGAGCCACCTACTATGAATAACAATGGTCTTCTGCAATATATCCCTTCTATTGTATCTGATGCAGATAATCATGCTCTTATGGTTACACCAACCCTAGAGGAGATCAAGGATTCTGTATTCTCTTTAAATTCTGACAGTGCTCCTGGACCTGATGGATTCTCTGGTGACTTCTTTACCTTTTGCTGGGACATTATTTCTTCTGATATTCATGATGCTGTATTAGAGTTTTTTAATGGTGGCACTCTGCCTAAAGCATACACTTCCACACATCTTGTTTTAATTCCCAAAGGCGATTCTCCCAGCACTCTGAAGGATTTTAGGCCCATTAGTTTATGCAATTTTATTTACAAAATCATCTCTCTCATCATTAGTAAGAGACTTTCTCTCGTGTTACCTACTCTTATCTCTCCTCTCCAGGGAGCTTTTGTTAAAGGCAGGGATATAGCTGACAACATATGTCTTGCTCAAGAGCTTACACATAGTATTTCTAAGAAAGTAAGAGGACATAACATTATTCTCAAACTTGACATGATGAAGGCCTACGACAGACTAGAATGGTCTTATTTATTTGATGTCCTTCAAAAGTTTGGATTTTCATCTGTTTGGATTGACCTTATTAAAGGTCTGTTTACGAACTGCTGGTTCTCGGTTATTCTAAATGGTAATGTTGGCGGTTATTTTAATTCTTCTCGGGGTCTTAGACAAGGAGACCCGTTGGCTCCTAGCCTGTTTATTCTTGCAGAAGAAGCGCTTAGCAGAGGCCTTCAATATCTGACACTGAGAGGGATCATCACACCTTACTCTACTTTTGCTGAGGGTCCTATTATTTCACATCTATTGTTTGCTGACGATACTATCATTTTTACTAATGGATCTCATGACTCTTTGCGGAGACTCATGGCCTTCATGAAAATCTATGAGAATTGCTCAGGTCAGAAGATCAACACAAGCAAGAGCTCTTTCTGCATTGCTGGATATACCCCAACTTGGAGAATCAACCAAATCTCAGCTAGAACTTCAATTCCTTACAAAAATTTCCCCATCATTTATCTGGGAGCTCCGCTGTTTAAGGGTGCAACTAAAGCTGTATACTTTCAATCCCTTCTGGATAAGGTAAGAAAAAGACTAGCTTCCTGGAAAGCTAACCTCCTTTCAACAGGGGGTAGATTGATCCTTATTAAACATGTATTATCTTCCATTCCTATACATATTCTTGCTGTACTCACCCCTCCTAAGAGTATCCTTCACTCTTTAGAGAGGACTTTTGCTGCCTTCTTTTGGGGCTCTACTTCTACAGGAGTACGCAGGCATTGGATTGCCTGGAAGCATCTAGCTAGGCCTACCTCTGAAGGCGGCATTGGTATTCGTTCTCTTTCAGATATGGGAGCCGCTTTTAAAGTTAAGCTTTGCTGGAAAGTATATTCTAAGAATGGCATCTGGGGTAAGTATATCAATCAAGTTTATTTACACAAACATCACATCTCTACTTGCCCTACTCTTGGATCCCCTCACTGGAAGAAGGTCCATCAACATAGAGACTGGATTCTTGACAATACTTATTGGTTAGTTGGTCATGGACACATTTCTCTTTGGCATGATGACTGGATGGGCCATGGCCCTTTAAGGGATCAAATTTCAGAAGCTCAATGGACTCATATTAATCATGCTCATGGATGGTCGGTTCATGATATTATTACCTATGGTCAACAGTTATTGCGTACTCTGCCACTGAATATTACTTCTATTATCATGGACTGTATTAGCTCTTTAACTCCTATACAAGGTCAGGACAAAGTTATCTGGAAACCTACCTCTCATGGTTTGTTTACCATCAAATCAGCTTGGCATACTGTGAGAAATCAGATTCAACCTCTTTCTATCTCTAAATGGATTTGGTGTGCTCAGATTCCCAAGAAGATATCAATATTTGTTTACAGGGCTCTTATTTATAAACTGCCATTTGATTCCAATATTCAAAGCATTGGTATACCTTTAGTTTCCAAATGTGGTTGTTGCCATGCTCCTTCTGGGGAGACTCTTAACCATGCATTGGCACATGGGGATTGGGCCACATACTGTTGGACCTTCTTTCAGAATACTTGCAGAATATCTATCCAGCTGAGCTCATTTCAACATATTTTTAGTTCCTTCATTGCCCTAGCTACAGGTACATCTCTTTACTCTTTTATTATGGGCATAACCCCTACCATTGTGGCTTGGTTTCTCTGGAAAGCTAGATGCTCTGCCAAATTTGACGGCACTTATTCAAGTAAGGAAAGCATTCTATATCAAAGTCTTTATCTTATTCGTGAAATTGCCTCAATGTATTGCCCAAAATCTTCATCTACAACCGCACAGAGATCTATCTTACAAGATTTGGGCGTTGTTGACAGTTTCTCTCCCTCCTTACCAGTCCTAGTCAAATGGTCTCATCCTCCTTCAGGTAAATTTAAACTCAATACTGATGGTTGTAGTAGAGGTAATCCTGGTATTTCTGCAGGTTCCGCTATTCTCAGAAATGATAAAGGTACGTTTGTTATGGCAACTTGTGCCTTCTTTGGTCATACCCACAGTATTATTTCTGAACTCAGGGCTATTATCATTGGTCTTCAGATGTGTCTCCAACAAGGTTTTACATGTTTAATGGTTGAATCTGATTGCTCTGCACTCATCACTCTTATGATCTCCACTAATCCTACTGTCCCTTGGATTCTGTTTCCTTGGTGGTTTGAGTTTTGCTCTCTCAGGGATGCGATGGACCTTCATTTTTGCCATACAGTTAGAGAAGCCAACAAAGCAGCTGACGCTCTGGCCAACCATTCATGTGACCAGCAGCTTGATCAAGACTTTCCATATTCTTCCTCTTTGCCTATTACTGTAAAAGGGGAGATCACTTCTGATAAAAGTGGTCTTCCCCATTTGAGGATTTGAGGGATTTCTTTTTAGGGGGTTTTTGGGTTTATTGATGTACTCTCTTAGGGGTAAGGTGGCATGTCCCCCCCATGTAATTTTGAATTTTGAGCAATAAAATACCAAGGGCCGGCCCAGGGTCCTAGATAAGTTCCTGGGTTAAAAAAAAAAAAAAAAAAAAAAAAAAACCCTAAACCCTAAACCCTAAAACCCTAAACCCTAAACCCTAACCCCTAAACCCTAAAACCCTAAACCCTAAACCCTAAAACCCTAAACCCTAAACCCTAAACCCGGAAAAAACCCCATTCGGCCGCCGCCCTTCTCTCTCTAAGATTCTAGAGAGAGAAGCTCTGCGGCTCCCCTCGGTGGCCGCCGGCCATGGCCGGTTCTGAGGGGGGCGGGAGACCCCCCACCACGCTGCAGACTCCCCTCACACTCCTCTCTCCGCCGCTGAAGCCCACGCTCCCCCCCTCCACTGCTCAGCCCCCGGAACTGCAAGTTCGTGCCACGGATGCCCCCGCTCCTGCTGCTGCTGCGTCCCCAAGCGTCCTGCCCTCGCTGCACCACGCCACTACTGCGCCCTCTCCTTCACCGGCATGGAGCGCCGGGTCTGGTGCGAAGACCTTCCTGCAAGCGTTGAAGAACCAGCCCATCTTCCCGGAAGTGAAGATCCCCATACACCCTCCCGCGTTCACGGATCTGGGGGAGCCGGCAGTTTTCTTTTCTCAGGAGGAAATCGCAGCAGCTCTAACCCCGTTCCAGTTCGCCCTCGTGGCGAAAACTCCGTTTGGCAGGCCCCCGTTTCCTGATATAAAAGCCCTACTCACGCATCGGCTTCGTCTCCAGCAAGACTTCATCATCAGCGCTTTGGATAACAGGCACCTGCTGATCCGCTGCACCGTGGAAGACGACTACCTCCGTCTCCTCCTCCGAGAGCAATTATACGTCAAAGGTTACCTGTTTAAATTTCTCAAGTGGATGCCCGACTTCGAGTGCGGGACGGAACCACCGGTGATTCCCGTCTGGGTTGAACTCCCAGCCCTCAAACCTCACCTCTTCCACGAAACCTACATCAGGTCCATTGTTGGCAACCTTGGCAGGGTCCTCCAGGTCGCTATCCACACTGCGCAGATCACGAATACATCCTCTGCCCGCGCATGCATTGAGCTCGACGTCCTCAAACATCCTCCGTCTCGGATTTGGATTGGGATGGGCAACACCGGGTATTTTCAGGAGATTTTGTATCCCCCTCTCCCTCTTTACTGCCTTACCTGCAGGCTTCTAGGCCACTCGTCATCAACGTGCCGCCGAACTGCTAAAAGCCTAGGCACCCAGGAACCTCACAAGCAGGATGTCCAAGGTACTTCCCCTTCGGAGCCTATTCAGCAACCTTCGAACCTGGCGAAGGAGGATGGGGCTGAGAACGCCGCTCAACCAGCGCTGGTGCAGTGCTCTTCTGAAAACCGCACAGGCAATATTCAGGTAACCCGACCTCCCCCTTCTGCCCAACCCCCAGGAGGGAAAAAGAAGACTCTGCGCGGCCCGGCGAGCTCCACCCAGCGATGGGTTCACAAGGATCCTGGTTCCAGCCGTAATCCAACTCAAATTATTACTGCCAATCCCTTTGATATGATCAGGCCCTCTTCTGAAGATCAGGATACGGGAGACACTGACGGCGATGCCCAACTAGCTACTGCTGTGATCCCCTCTACTGAGATCGCTCCCCCTCGGCATGCTATTTTGCCTTGCATGGAGCACCCTCAAGGTAGCGTCGCCATCTCGCCGAAGATAACCGTGGCTGGAAGAGACAACCTGGAGCCACCCCCGAGCAACGCGGAGATTTCCCTGACTTGCCTCTCTCATCTCTCTCAGCAGCGCCCTCCGCCAGATGCCCGTTGTCAACCTCCAACGACAACTGCTGGCGCGCCCCTGGCCACCGAACCCATGCAACGTTCCACGTTGGCTCCCTTGTTGGCCAACGCCCCCATCACTGTCGATCGGCTCCAGCATAACTCTCAGCATGCATGCAGGCCAGGTGTTCGACAAAAACCCTCGTGTTCGGCTGAGGACATGCACTCCTTAATCCCTGTGCCCATGCACACGATTCCGTCCTGTGGTTACGGTGCTCTGCTTCAGCCCGGGGACCAGGCCCGTTTGTCGGTGCAGCAACCTGTAATTTCCCCTCTCAATGGGCTGAGCCCCGAACCTGAGGCCTCCAGCCCCAATCGCCAGGAAGCCCCGGTCCCAGTTGCTGTCAATCATCCCCAGCATGATGCCTCGCATGCATGCCTGCCAGATGTTCGACACAAATCTTCTTATTCGGCTGTGGAATTGCAATTCCCAACCTGCACTTCTGATGCTCAGGTTGAGCCCAAGGACCAGGCCCAATCACCCGTGCAGCAGCTTGTTAACTCCGCATTTAATGGGCCGAACCCTGAACCTGAGGCCTCAAGCCCCAATCGCCAGTTAATCTCAGCCCAAGTTGCTGTTGATCAGCCCCAACATGATGCCCCTCTTACATGCCTGCCAGGTGTTCGACCTAAGTCCTCCTGTTCGGCTGTGGACCTGCAATTTCCACCCTGCACTTCTGCTGCTCAGTCTGAGCCCAAGGACCAGGCCCATTCGCTCATGAAGCACTCTGTCACCTCTCCCCTTAATGGGCTGAGCCAAGATCTTGAGCCCTCCAGTCTTGATCGCCAGCAAGCCTCCGCCCCAATTGCTGCATGTCTCACAAACTTCCTGAATGCAGACAATCAGGCACTTGCTGCTGGGAAGCATGCTCCTCCTTTACAAAGGCTGCCTTCCACAAATGCACAGCACCAGCAATCGTTGGATTCAGCTGTTGAAGCTCCAATCAATGAGCAAGCAACTGATGCAATCACCAAGCTTGATACCCTTGAACAGGCTACTGGCGCTGGGGGGCATCCTGACCATGTGCATCACCATGCTGCTCCACACCCCCAGCGCCAGGAGTCCCTGGTGAGCAACAGTCACTTAACTGATAATCATGTTAATACACCTATTTCTGGCCTAGATTCTAATCATGTTCTCGTTACTGTGGGGGATCGAGCACCGGACAATTTGGATCAACTGAAACCTACCCGGGACAACATTGATCCTGCAGGCATGGAAGTTTTATCGTCTTATAGCGTCGATAATCAGGTGATATCTGTCTCTAAACTCCCATGCAAGCTCAATTCAGAGGACTCCATCATTCCCAGCCCATATAGTGTTCTCAATACTAGAGATTTGCATACTATTAATTCCATGGTTCTGGTTGATGTTGACTCAGTTGATCATGGTCACTTGGAGGATGTTGCTGCTTCTTTGCCGATCACAGATGTCCAAACGTCTTTAAGAGTCGATACTCAGGTGATACCTTCCGATTACCTCCCTATTGAACAGAATTGCCATCATTTAATCCAATCTGCTTCTCATGGTGTGGCCCATATACCAAGTATTGAGGCTTTAAATTTGGATAGTCCCAAACACAGCGATGATGCTAAACAATTACTTGAGATACATAAATTTAGGCAATCATTCTCTACCACTGATGAATCTCAGACTACTTGTGATGATGGCATACATGATACTTCTAGTACTTTAACTTCGGCCCAACAAAAGAGCACCAGGCTCACCCGTGCTCAGAAAAAGAAATCTAAACATTAATGGTTAATACATTGGTTTGGAATATTAGGGGTGTTGGGAGCTCTACCTCTCTTCGTCGATTAATTTCTCTGTGCAAATCACACAAGATTAAGATGGTTGCCATTCTTGAGCCTATGATACATTATTCTTCCATGCAGCGCATTTCTCTGCGTCTTGGTCTCTCTAAGTTTGCTGCTTCTAATATGGACCATGGCAAGATATGGGTTTTTTGGCATGATTCTATGGATATTGATGTTCTGCATATTCATGATAATTATATCACTGTCAAAGTGAAGGGTGTTGTTGAGCATACTATTACTTTTGTCTATGCTAGCTGTCACCTTCAGGACAGAATTAGTACTTGGGACGATATTGCCTCTTTCGCATCCTCAGTTGTTGTCCCATGGATGGTGATTGGTGACTTTAATTCTGTTATGTCTTCTCATGAGAAACTTGGTGGGAATGCTCCTCTTTCAGCTTCAGTCCACGCATTCCACTCTTTTGTGCAGGACTGTGGCATTGCTGATCTTGGCTTCAGTGGTCCTAGCTTCACTTGGCGCAATGGACAACAAGGGATTGGTTGTATTAAAGCTAGATTGGACAGAGGTTTGGCCAACACTCATTGGTTTGCTAAATTTTCTACTTCTATAAATCATCTGCATCATAATTGTTCAGATCACAACCCCCTGCTTGTCACTTATGATTCTTCGAACTCTATTCATCATGCTCACTTTAAGTTCCTAAAAGTTTGGACCAGACATCAGAGCTTTACTCAAGTCGTTAAGGATTGCTGGAGCAGACCCTTGCATGCTTCTCCACTTTATAAGTTCAGTGCCAAATTGAAAAGATTGAGGGCTACTCTTAAGCACTGGAACAAGAATATATTCGGGAATGTCTTTGATGCTGTCTTAAAAGCTGAGAATAATGTAGCTAATTTGCAAAACATTGCTGACTCTTCGCCCTCTACTGATACTTTGAATGATCTAGTTGTTGCCAAGAGAAAACTTGATGAATTATTACTCAGACAGGAAATTTTCTGGAGACAAAAATCTCATTTCAGGTGGCTCAAGGAAGGAGACCAAAATACTGCTTTCTTTCATTCCATCGTTTCTGAGAGACGTAGAAGGAACTTTATTCACTCTCTTTCGGATGATAATGGCAATCAGGTTACTGATCAGAATGCTCTTCTCTCTATGGCTATTGATTATTATAAGGAACTGTTCACCTCCCAGCCCCCTTCTATGGATAGTAGTGGTCTTCTTCAATACATTCCTAGCATTGTTAATGATCAAGATAATGCTGCTTTGCTGGCTATCCCTTCTTTGGAGGAAGTGAAAGATTCCGTCTTCTCTCTTTGTGCTGATAGTGCTCCAGGTCCCGACGGATTTTCAGGTGATTTCTTCACTCATTGCTGGGATATTATTGCTGATGATATATTTGCTGCAGTTATTGCATTCTTCAAGGGTGGCTCTTTGCCTAAGGCCTTTACTTCTACTCATTTGGTTCTTATTCCTAAGTGTGACAATCCTACCACTCTTAAGGATTTCAGGCCCATCAGTCTGTGCAATTTTAATTATAAGATCATTTCTCTGATTGTTTGCAAGAGGCTCTCTGTTATTCTGCCTAGGCTTATCTCTCCTTTCCAAGGTGCATTTGTTAAAGGAAGGGACATCAGTGATAATAAATGTTTGGCTCAGGAGATGGTGCATAATATTTCTAAAAGAACTACTGGTCACAATGTTGTTCTTAAACTTGACATGATGAAGGCCTATGATCGTCTGGAATGGAGCTATTTATTTGATGTTCTATACAAATTTGGCTTCTCTCAAGCTTGGATTAATTTGATTAAGAATCTATTTACTCACTGCTGGTTCTCAGTTGTTTTCAATGGTCAGCTTGGCGGCTATTTTAATTCTTCCAGAGGTCTTAGGCAAGGTGATCCTTTGGCCCCCAGTTTGTTTATCTTGGCAGAAGAAGCTTTCAGCAGGGGTCTTCATAACCTATTCACCAGAGGCTTGATTACTCCTTTCTCCACATTCAGAGCTGGGCCTATTATCTCTCACTTACTCTTTGCTGATGACACGGTTATTTTTACTAACGGATCTCAGGCTTCTCTTCGCAGGCTTTTTGCTTTTATTAATATCTATGAGAGATGTTCTAGTCAGCAGGTCAATAAAGACAAAAGCTCTTTTTATGTGGCCCCTCGCACTATCACTCAAAGAATCAATCAAATTGCTGCTGCTACTCAGATGCCCAATAAGGCTTTTCCGATTATCTATTTGGGGGCTCCTCTTTACAAAGGTATTGCTAAAGCTATCTTTTTTCAGCCACTACTTGACAAGGTGAGAAACAAACTTACTAATTGGAAAACTAAGCTCTTATCTCCTGGGGGTAGATTAATTCTGATAAAGCATGTCTTATCATCTATTCCTATACACATTCTTGCTGTCCTCTCTCCCCCTAAGAGCATTTTGAATGCCATGGAAAAAGCATTTGCTGCCTTCTTTTGGGGTTCTTCCACTGTTGGTCAGAGAAAGCACTGGATTGCTTGGAAACACATGGCTAGACCTATTGATGAAGGAGGGATTGGAATCAGATCTCTCTTTGATTTGAGTACTGCTTTGAAAGTGAAACTTTGCTGGAAGATTTATTCCCATAAGGGAGTTTGGAGTGATTATATCCATTGCACCTATCTGCAGGATCAGCATCTATCCTTTTGCCCCTTGACTGGTTCTCCCCACTGGAGAATGGTTCTTGGTCATAGACACTGGGTCTTGGACCATACTTGCTGGCAGGTTGGAACTGGTAGGCTTTCTTTTTGGAATGATAACTGGACTGGTCATGGACCTCTCAGGGAGTTCATATCTTCTGATCAATGGCTTTCTGTTGCTCATACTCATAATTGGTTTGTCCAGGATTTTTTGGCTTGCAGACATGATTTTCTACATATGCTTCCTATGGATATTCTACATGTTATCAATGATATTGCTATTTGCTTATCTCATACTAATGGCCCTGATAAACCTATTTGGCAGCCTGATACTCATGGTTATTTTACTACTAAATCTGCCTGGAACACTGTCAGACATACTGGGCCTCAGCTTCCTATCACCAAATGGATTTGGCACACACTCTTACCTAAAAAGATCTCCCTATTTATTTACAGAGCTCTTATTAACAGATTGCCCTTTGACTCAGTTATTCAGAGATATGGGATTTCTTTGGTTTCCAAGTGTTATTGCTGTAGATCTCCACATCGTGAATCTATGAACCATATTCTTGCTTTGGGTGATATTGCCAGACATTGTTGGAGCTTCTTCAAGCACATTTTCCAGGTTCATGCTCAAGGGACTTCTTTTCATTATACGTTTTCAGCATTCACTTCCAAGGCTTCCAATACTTCTCTCTATGGCTTCTGCATGGGTATCACTCCTTCTATTATTGCTTGGACGCTCTGGAAAGCTAGGTGCACTGCCAGGTTTGACAATTCTATTTGTAGCAAAGAGCATATTTTGAGGCAAGCTATTATTCTTATCACTGAGATTGCTTCTTTGTTTCATCCTAAGAGGGCTTCTTCCTATGCTGAGAGAGCATCTTTGCAGGCTTTGGGTTTGACTGATATCTTTTCTCCTGCACCCCCTACCCTTGTTTGCTGGGTTCCTCCCCCCAGATTTCATGTTAAACTTAACACAGATGGCTGTTGTAAAGGTAATCCAGGTATATATGCAGGTGCTACTATTCTCAGACATGATAAAGGATCCTTTATTTCTGCTTGCTGTGGCTTTTTTGGTATCACATGCAGTCTTATTTCAGAGATCAGGGCTATGCTTATTGGAATACAGATGTGTCTTCAGATGGGGATCTCTTCTCTTATTATAGAGTCTGATTGTCAGGTCCTAATTATGCTTCTTCACTCTGATGGCCAGAAGATTCCTTGGATTCTTCATCCTTGGTGGGATCAATTATGCTCTCTGAAGAACTCTATGCTTATCCAATTCCAACATGTGGTCAGAGAATGTAACAAGGCTGCAGATGCATTGGCAAACTTCTCCTGTTCTTCTTATACGTCTCGCACCTTTTTGTCATATGCTGCTCTTCCTCCTCCTGTCAGAGGAGAATTGGCTATGGACAAATTAGGCGTTCCTTATTTTCGTTTTTGATTGGTTTATGTACCTGGGGGGTTCCTCTTTGCTTTCTTATTTGCTGTATCTCCCAGGGGTAAGGTGGCATGTCCCCCCCTTGTATGTTTATTTGATTCATTTAATAAAATTCCAAGGGCCTGCCCAGGGTCCTAGATAAGTTCTGGGCTTAAAAAAAAAAAAAAAAAAAAATCCTAAACCCTAAACCCTAAACCCTAAACCCTAAAACCCTAAACCCTAAACCCTAAACCCTAAACCCTAAACCCCTAAACCCTAAACCCTAAACCCCTAAACCCTAAAACCCTAAACCCTAAACCCTAAAACCCTAAACCCTAAAACCTAAACCCTAAACCCTAAACCCTAAACCCTAAATCCTAAACCCTAAAACCCTAAAACCCTAAACCCTAAACCCTAAACCCTAAAACCCTAAACCCTAAACCCTAAACCCTAAACCCTAAACCCCAAACCCTAAAACCCGAAACCCTAAACCCTAAACCCTAAACCCGAAACCCTAAACCCGAAACCCTAAACCCGAAACGCTAAACCCGAAACCCTAAACCCTAAACCCGAAACCCGAAACCCTAAACCCGAAACCCCTAAACCCGAAACCCCGAAACCCGAAACCCGAAACCCTAAACCCTAAACCCGAAACCCGAAACTCGAAACCCTAAACCCTAAACCCTAAACCCTAAACCCTAAACCCCAAACCCTAAACCCTAACCCCAAAACCCTAAACCTTAAACCCTAAACCCTAAACCCTAAACCCTAAACAAACCCTAAACCAAAACCCTAAAACCAAAAACATTCGGCCGCTGCCTCTCTCTCTCTAGAATTCTAGAGAGAGGAGCTCTGCGGATCCCCACCCTCGGGACCGGCCATGGCCGGCCATGGGGGGGGCCCTCTGCCCCCCTCCCTGCTTTCTGTCCCCCCTCTCCCTGATGATGGCATCGCCAGCCGCCAGGACAACAACAGTGCGGTGCCCCTGCTTGCTGGGTTTGCTCCTGCATCCCCACGGAGACTTGCTGGCTCGCAACCGACAACCTCGTGTGCGGTGAAGCCTCCTTCGTCGTCTTCTTGCTGTTTTCAGCAAGACTCCAACTTTCTGAACTGCAATCGAGAAGCCACGCGCCATCCAACAGCTACGGCTGTCATCCTTACAGACGCGCGGGCCTTGGATGCTACCCCCGGTGCCCCCCAGCCGCCTCCCACTCTGGCCGTTTTCCCCCTGGCATCCTCGATCCGTGCAGACCACTCAGATCCCTCTTCGAAATCACCGACACCTGAACCCAACCACGCCGATTTTCAGATCTCTTCCGCAGACCTCCTCCCTCGCGCCGCCAAGGTCCTGATGGGCGCGAACCTGAAGACCCTCGGTCGCACAGATCCACCAACAATCATGAGCAACAACTCATGCCCGGCGCCTGGGATCGCCACGCACAAGACCTCCTCCATTCCGGAAGCCACGCACACCAACTGTTCGACAGTTGGCAACGCTGGATCTCCGCCTCGCACCGCCGGTGATCCCAATAAGGCCTCAATGGGCGCGAACCTGACAACACCCAGCTGCACTGTTCCACCGCCCACTTTAATGAGTGCAGCATGCCCTGCAGCTGGAGCCGCCACGCATCTAACCTCCCCCCCTTTTGAGGAAACGCACACCAACTGTTCGACAGTTGGCACCCATGGTAATAAACCCGCTACCGCACCCAGCGCCTCTAACTCAAAAACTTGTCTTCTTGCAGGTAATGCCCTTATTAATGGTGGAGTCCAGAAAGATCTAAACGGCCAGGTGTTGCACGCGGCTACGCATGAGGTCTCTCAAGGCGTTGACGTGTCAGGACTTAAGAACACGAGGGACTCTACCGCGACCGGTTTTACTGATCCGTCTTCGTTGGGGAGGTCGCTGCCCTGCCAAGAATTGCCTCCTAGTACTGGTCCTGACCCATCTTTATCTCGAGCTTCCAAGTATCATGTTCCTAATAGTGTCACCGCACCCAGCCAACAGAAACATCCAAAAACAATGCTTCACAAGGCTGCTCCTCTGAATAGGAATCCTCGGACTGCAACTCCTCCCACTGGGCAACCTGAACAGTCCACTGGTAATATAAGACTAGATCATAATTATTCTGGTGTTAACCCTCTTTCAGCTACAGGAAAAAGCTATGCGAAAGCTCTTGCGGAATCAAAAGTCTTCTCTGATGTTCAATTCCCTGTTCATAATCCCACTTTTACGGATACGGGTGAACCTGCGGTGTTTTTCACGTCTGAAGAAATTGAAGCCACGCTCGTTCCCTTCAAATATGCCCTGGTTGCTAAGACACCCTACGGGAGGCCTCCGTATCCGGATATCAAACAACTACTTACTCAACGGTTGGGTCTCAAATCAGAATTTGTAAGGGGGGCTCTTGATGGCCGACACCTCCTGCTAAGGTGCACTGAGGAAGATGACTACTTGAAGATCTTACTTCGAGAACAGCTTCTTATCAAGGGTTATCTCTTCCGCTTCTTTAAATGGACCCAAGACTTCGAATGTGGAACTGAACCGCCTGTTGTCCCTATTTGGGTGGAATTCCCAGCTCTTAAGCCCAATCTCTTTCATGAACCTTGTATCAGGTCCATTGCCGGCAATATTGGCAGAGTCCTTCAAGTGGCTCTTCGCACCTCTCAAATCACCAATGCATCGGCAGCACATGCTTGTGTTGAATTAAATATCCTTCAACAACGACCAACTAGAATCTGGATTGGCCTTGGTGGTGCTTCCGGATATTGGCAACCGATTAAGTATTCTTACATACCTGAGTATTGCACTTATCGCTATCTGTTAGGTCACGGAGCTACCGCCTGTCGCAAGAACTCCAAGAACATCTCCAACAACCAACTGTCCAAAGAAGATGACCATGTGCCTCCTTCTTCTTCTAATCCACCCCAGCAGCACCCTGCTCGGACTATGGGTAAGCAAGACTCTACTTTCCTTGAAAATACTACTATGAAAAGTAAAAGCAAACGGCCACAACAAAGATGGATTTACAAGACTCCTAAGGTTGTCAATAATGGTGTGTCCACTTCTAATCCCTTTGACGCTCTCTGTGAGGTTGGTGATGCTACTGTAACTTTGGATCTTGACAAAAATCAGACTACTAATTCCATAGATAAACATAATGTTATTTCAGTGAATAACACCATGCCACCTATTGAGGATGAGAACCCACCTACGGTTGGTCACAGTAGTTTGGTTTCTGAACAGAGTAATGATGCCACTATTCAAAATGATACGATTGTTAAATCTACCCAACTTAACAAGTCCAGGCTCAAAGCTCGCACAATGGCGGCCCTCAATTTGGAAACTGGTCCCTCCAAATTTCTGGTCTCCAAAGAGAGTGCTACTCAAGGCTTGCAGGTTACTCAGTCGTGTGCCATTGGCACTACACCAGCAGCTAGCAATCAGCAATTTTCTGAACAAAATATGGTTGGGCCGACCCGGATTCTTCAGACGTCTGTGAAGCACCCCTGCAAGGCCATTGTTGAACTCCCACAAACTCCTAACAGCCGGCTCCAATTCCCCTCCTCCCGGCCTCGTGATCTTACTATTAATGGGGTCGGTGGTAGCAGCCTTACTCTTAGTGAACTTGCCGGTCCTACTATCTGTGTGGATAACTTAGGTGTTGGCCATTGTTCTATCCAACACACAGGTCTGGTTCACAATTCTTCCCAGCTTAACTTCACTAACAAAGTTTCTAATTTGGAGGTGAGTTCCAGGGAAAGAAGGATAACTATTGAAGCCCTTGATCTGGTGACTTCACCCACTAATTCTGTGGATTACAAACTGCAAAATTCTTTCACAGAAGTTCAGAATTTCCAGCAAGCCTTTTCTAAAGACAATAGCCTTCAAATTGTTTATAAAGTCAACAGGCAGGATACTCTATCCTCGGATGATATGTCCATAGTTCGACCGCTTGAAGACATGCCTATTGCGCAAATAAAGAGCGGAGTTCTCACTCGTGCACAACGATATAAATTGTCTTTTTAATGGTTTGCTCTCTCATTTGGAATATTCGGGGAATTGGCAACCCTTCCTCTCTGCGTAGAATGACATCACTTTGTAAATCTCATTCTATCAAAATTGCTGCAATTTTAGAACCTATGATTGACTCTTCTAATATGCAGCGAATTGCCTTTCATATTGGCCTCAAAAATTGTGCTTCTAGTAGTAACAATATTGGCAAAGTCTGGATCTTTTGGCACAACACTATTTCTCTCGACATTGTGATGATACAAGAGCATTCCATTACTGTCAAAGTAAAAGATACCGTTAGTTATCTTATAACATTTACATATGCTAGTTGTCATCTCCAAGACAGGCTTTCTATTTGGGATGATCTCACGAATTTATCTTCTTCTATTAACGAACCTTGGATGGTGGTGGGGGACTTTAACTCTGTGTTGTATTCGTATGAGAAATTTGGAGGTAACATCCCTTCCCTCCCTTCTGTTAATGGCTTTCATACTTTGCTTCATAATGCGGGTTTAACAGACTTGGGCTACACTGGCTCGCCCTACACCTGGCGCAATGGTCAACATGGTACAAATTGTATCAGGGCAAGACTCGATAGAGGTTTGGCTAATTCTCACTGGTTTTCTAATTTCTCCACTATGGTTACACATTTACACCATTCTTGTTCTGATCATAACCCGCTTCTTGTCAATTTTGATCATTCTAACATCCCTCGCTCTTATCACTTTAAGTTTCTTAAGATGTGGACAAGACACTCTGACTTCACTCAAGTCGTTAATTCTTGTTGGACCCAACCTCTCCATGCATCTCCTCTCTATCGCCTTAGTGCCAAGTTGAAGAGATTGAGGGTTACTTTAAAGTTTTGGAACAAAAATGGCTTTGGCAATATTTTTGCTCATATCCTTAAAGCCGAAGCTGAGGTTAGTAGTCTTCAAGTTATTGCTGATAATGCACCATCTTCTAATGATGCTCTCAGGAACTTGGAAGCCGGGGAAAAAAAACTTAACGAGCTCCTTCTTAGACAAGAGATGTTCTGGAGGCAAAAATCTCATATCAAGTGGCTCAAGGAAGGGGATCAGAATTCTGCATTTTTTCACTCTATTGTTTCTGAGAGGCGTAAAATGAATCATATTCATGCTCTTAATGATGAACAAGGTACTCAAGTTACGGATCAAGCTACTCTTATCTCCATGGCTGTTAACTATTACAAGGACCTCTTTACTTCTCAACATATCCCCATTAATAACAGTGGGATCCTTCAATATATCCCATCCCTTGTCTCTGATGATGATAATAGCAACCTTTTGACCAAACCTACCCTGGAGGAGGTTAAGGACGTTGTTTTCTCTCTATCCCCTGATAGTGCTCCAGGACCTGATGGTTTCTCAGGTGACTTCTTTACTTTTTGTTGGGACATTGTTGCTACTGATGTTTATGATGTTGTGCTTGAATTTTTTGATGGAGGATCGCTGCCCAAAGCTTACACTTCAACTCATTTGGTCCTTATTCCCAAGTGTGATTCTCCTACATCCTTCAAGGATTTCCGCCCAATCAGTTTATGCAATTTCACTTACAAGATCTTATCTTTTATTGTTTGCAAACGGCTTTCTACTATTCTTCCTATTCTTATTTCTCCTCCACAGGGTGCTTTTGTGAAAGGAAGGGACATGAATGACAACATTTGTCTTGCTCAAGAGTTAACTCACAGTCTCACTAAAAAAGTCAAAGGCTATAATGTTATCTTTAAACTTGATATGATGAAAGCTTATGACAGGTTGGAATGGCCTTTTCTCTTTGATGTCCTTATTAAATTTGGATTTTCGGACGCCTGGATTAGACTGATTAAGAGACTCTTCACCAATTGTTGGTTCTCTGTTATATTCAATGGCACTTTGGCTGGTTACTTTTCCTCCTCTCGTGGATTGAGACAGGGTGACCCACTAGCCCCCAGTCTCTTTATTCTTGCTGAAGAAGCTCTTAGCAGAGGTCTACAATATTTGTTTCAGAGAGATCTGATTACCCCTTACTCTACATTCATCAATGGGCCTATTATTTCTCACTTACTTTTTGCTGATGACACTATTCTTTTCACGAATGGACGTAAATCTTCTCTACGTAGGCTTATGGCTTTTTTAACTATCTATGAAAAATGCTCAGGGCAATTGATCAACACTAGTAAGAGTGCCTTTTATATTGCTAATACAGCTCCTCGTCGCAGAATTAATCAAATTTCAGCAGCTACCAACATTCCTCACAAGCACTTCCCTATTATTTATCTAGGCGCCCCTCTTTTCAAAGGTATTGCTAAAGCAACTTATTTTCAACCTCTATTGGATAAGGTGAGAAAGAAACTTACTTCTTGGAAATCTAGCCTTCTTTCTGCTGGTGGTAAATTGATTCTCATCAAGCATGTTCTTGCTTCTATTCCAATACATATCCTTGCTGGGCTTTCACCCCCTAAAAGTGTGTTAAATTCTCTGGAGCACTTGTTTGCTGCTTTCTTCTGGGGCTCCTCTACTGCAGGTAAACGCAAGCATTGGATTGCCTGGAAACACTTGGCTAGGCCAACTTCTGAAGGAGGTATCGGTATCAGGTCACTCTTTGATTTATGTAGTGCTCTCAAGGTGAAACTTTGCTGGAAAATCTACTCCCACAAAGGCATTTGGAGTGACTTCATTCACAGCACTTATCTTCGTCATCATCACTTGGCATCTTGTCCATCTACGGGCTCTCCCCATTGGAAGATGGTTTTAAAACATAAGCATTGGATCTTGGACAACACTTGCTGGTTGATAGGTCAACAGTGGTATCAGAGCCAGGTTCCACTGTTTCTCGTCCCGTTTCGGATCTCTAAATTAATTTTTCCATGAGTTATTCCATCCTGTAACTTCGAATAATTGTTGGATCCGTGTTCATGCGATGAACACAGATAATCTGATTATTTTCTTTCAATTTTTCGAGATCATTTTGGGGGTTTTTCGTGTTCTTCGTGAGACGAAGAACAGCGTGTTTACGGCGGCTTTAATCGGCTTCCCAAGCGTTGGGATGGCCGGCCGAGACTCCGGATCTTTGGGTGATAGTCACCACTGCACATCCGGTATTTTTTCGGCGTCGGGGTGGCCCTGAAAAGCTGAAAAATTCGAGCCCTAATTCGGATTTTGGAACCCTGCAAAACCAGATTTTTGGGGGTTCTTTGGGCTTGGATTGCACCCCAACCGGAGGGTCACCAGCGGCCCTGCCGGCGCCGAGAACATCGCCGGCGCCGGGGGCATCGCCGGCCGGGGCCGGGCGACGCCGGAGGCCCGCCGGCGGCGGCGCCGGATCCCCCCCCTTCCACCTGTGGCGGCTAGGGTTCTGCAGGTTAGGGGGGCGTCGGGTGGGGGGGGTGACCGGTCCAAGGCGGACCGGACCGGCTGGGCCGGGCCGGGTTAGCTGGCTGAGCCAGCAAGGGCCGGTGCTGGCTAGACCGGACCCTGGCTGGGCCAGGGTCCCAGGTCTTAGTCGCTGGACCTGGTTCGACCAGGTCCAGTGGGCTGAGCCCATTTGACCCTCCCCTTATTTTGATTAATCTCATTTAAAAACCCCAATTGAGCCCATTTAAAATTCAAGTAAAATTTGAATTAAATTTTAAAATTCAAAATGGTTTTGAAATTTAAATTTATTCTTCATTGGGCTTATTATTAATTTTGAATCAATTATGATTAACTTTTAGTTGTTAATTAGATTAATGTTAATTGTTAGTTTAATGGTTAAACTAATAATTAATATTAATAAAACTAATTTAATAGTTAAATTAGTAACTAATAATTATTAGTCTAATAGTTAGATTACTAATTATTATTTCAACTAGTCGTTAATTAATATGTAAGTTAATTGTTAATTTAAGAGTTAAATTAATAATTAACTTAGATAACTAATTTAAGTGTTAAATTAGTAATCTTTAAATGATTAATTGTTGATTATTGATTTAAGGGTTAAATTAATGATTAACATTAATCTTCTAATCTAATTGTTAGATTAATAATTATTAATTAATTATGTTGGATTAATCTAAGAGTTAGATTAGTCTTTAAATAGTCTAATTGTTAGATTATTAATGGGGTTTAATCTAAGTGTTAGATTATTAGAAATGTTCTAATTTGCATGGAATAATCTGGAATTATTAATTTGGAGTGTATGCGCATGTGATGTGTGTTTAATGCTTTTAAATTTAGATTTAATTGCATGTTAAGTTAATTAAATGAGTTTTCGAAATTCAAATACCAATTTTTTATTGGATCCCAGTTTTTTTGGAAGCCAAAACTTATCTAATTCTGAAAACTCATTTGTTTTAGCCATGTGATGCGCTGAATCATGTGTGGGATGTTTAAAACACACTGTGGTCATGGATATGCACTTATTTAATTGTTCATGTGATGAATGATGGATTGAGTGGATCGTGGATGTATGATTTTTATTAATTGTTAATAAATAGAGGTCTGCGCACCTCTCTCTCTCATACTCCGATGTATTTTTTCCTCCCTCTCTCTCTTGTACTCGCCATAAGGCCTTCTCCAATTTACCTGTTAATTCTAGAATTAATGTAATATGATCGAGGCAACCGAGGAAGGAGCGAGGACGATCCACAGCTGCAACCAGGAAGGCGAAAAGATGGAGATCTCTTGCCTATGTGATTGCAGGATGTCTAATGTAAATGTTATGATTAGATTGTGTGTGCGTTTGACTGTTGGCTCCAGTCAAACCCACTGTGCTATCCATGACCACACTATCGACGTGTATGTGATGCATTGTTTATCTTTTGATTATGAATCAAAGCAGGTTATAGTATTTAGTAAATATATACGATATATTTATACTATCACCTAGGAGAGACCAAGATAAAAGTTATCTAAATACCCTCAGATAAACTCTAAGCCGTAACGCGAGTAGTTGAGAACTTACCGCGTGGTCCACCATCGTTATAGTCATAGGATTCAAATCACTTTAGGCAGGTTTGTTGTGCTATCCACAAGGCCTGCTTAATTGGGAGGAGAAACTGTGGCTATGGCATTAGATGCCTATAGATCGGGGTAGAGGAACCATGTAGCTTTGTTGTGATATCCACAAGGGCTGCATGCAAATCTATGCTCGTCACGTAATGATGGTTAGCTTAGACCAGAATTAGTGGTTTGTTGTGCTATCCACAAGGCCATTAAATCTCTGGGGACCGAAGCTATGATCAGATATTGCAAGGAGTTGCAAGTCCCATGAGTTGGGTGCTCTCTGATTGTATTACAGTTTGTTGTGCTATCCACAAGGCTGTAGTGCAAGTCATTGAGATTCTGATCCCCACTAGGAGACTGTCGGCGTCTCCCGTTCTGTATAACTGAGGGTTATACAGTCCGTCGAAAATTAGTGGGAGTTAAACTTGAACAAAAGACCATGTCTTGTTTTGAACTTTAATAATTGAACATCTGCTAAATAAATTTTACTTATCTCCTGTAGGAACTATGTCGTCGAATAACCCATTCTGTGGCATACTTGATGCCATTTTGACTTACTTGATCTACTCGGATTGGTTCAGAAGCCTGAAGAATGTCTTCAGATCTGAACGCAATAACTTTGTCCCTAGAGCTGATCCTCTTGCTGAATCGGCATTAGATGCCCCTGAAGCAGAGATGACAGCTAACGATAAAGGATCGAAGGACAAAGGTAAAAGAGTAGTGAAGGGTGACTGCTTCTACTATAAGCAGTATGGTCACTGGAAGAGGAACTGCAAGGAGTTCCTTGATGATAAAGCTCATGGAAGAGTAAAGCTGTGTGAAGCTTCAGATATCTATATGATAGATATCAACTTGTCAGTTAGAGATTCCACATCTTGGGTATTGGATACCGGATGTGCTTCTCATATCTGCCATGATGTGCAGTTGCTGACAAGTAAGCGCAAGCTGAGACAAGGTGAGGTGGAATTGAGGCTAGGAAACGGCGCAAAAGTTGCGGCGATTGCTGTTGGGACAGTAAACCTCAGGCTTCCATCGGGAGACACCTTACTATTGGAAGATTGTTATTATGTTCCTAACATAATAAAGAACATCATATCAATATCTTGTTTGGACAAGATAGGATATAGGTTGACAATTGAGAATAGAAGTTGTTCGATTTATTATGGTAATAAATCAATAGCTTCGGCATCTTTAGTCAACGGTCTATATCTATTAGATGTTTCTCATTACAATCTTCAGATTGATAATGCTCTTAAGAAGAGCAAGAATTGTGTGAACCAGGCCTACACATGGCATTGTAGACTTGGGCACATTGGCGAAAGCAGGTTGCAAAAGTTGCACAAGCATGGTTACTTAACAGCATTCGATTATGAATCGTTTGCAACATGTGAATCCTGCCTTATGGGAAAGATGGCAAAATCTCCATTTAGTGGACATGGAGAACGTGCCAAGGACATTCTGGAACTGATACATTCGGATGTATGTGGTCCCATGTCTACCCAAGCCAAAGGTGGCTTTTCTTACTTCATCACGTTCACCGATGACTTCTCAAGATTCGGCTATGTGTACTTAATGAAGTACAAGTCGGAAGCGTTTGAGAAGTTCAAGGAGTTCAAGAATGAAGTAGAGAAGCAGTTAGGAAAGAGTATTAAAGCTCTTCGATCAGATCGAGGAGGAGAATACTTGAGTACTAATTTCACACAATTCTTAAAGGATAATGGTATCCTTTCTCAGCTAACCCCTCCATATACACCACAGATGAATGGTGTATCAGAAAGGAGGAATCGCACCTTGTTGGACATGGTGCGATCCATGATGAGCTTTTCAGGATTACCAGTGTCCCTCTGGGGGTATGCTCTAGAGTCAGCAGCATACCTACTGAACAGAGTACCCAGCAAGTCTGTGACCTCTACTCCATATGAGATATGGAAAGACAGAAAACCAGAATTTAAACATGTTAAAGTATGGGGTTGTCCTGCTCATGTAAAGAGGCATGATCCAGACAAGCTGGAATCACGAACTGATAAATGTAGGTTTGTGGGATATCCAAAGGAAACCTTTGGATACTATTTTTACCATCCTGATGAACAAAAGGTGTTTGTCGCCAGGAAAGCTGTCTTCCTGGAAGAGGAATACCTTCTCCAGAAGGACAGTGGGAGTAAAATAGTACTGGAAGAGGTTCCAGATCCCCAAACAGCTGCATTATCATCAGATGAGATATCAGTTCCTGAATCTGTTCAAGTACACACAGATGAGCCTCGTAGATCTGGTAGAGTACCTAGACTACCCGAACGATATGTGGGACATATTGCCGAAGCTGAGTCTAAGGTAGAATATAATGAGGATGATGATCCTAAAACCTACCAGGAGGCCATAGAAGGCCCAGAAGCCGGGAAATGGCGAGAAGCCATGAACTCAGAAATCCAGTCCATGTACACCAACCAAGTTTGGAACTTGGAGGACTTGCCCGAGGGTATTGTACCCATCGGTTGCAAGTGGATCTTTAAAAGAAAGATCGGTGCTGATGGACGGATCGACACTTATAAGGCAAGGTTGGTGGCAAAGGGATATCGTCAAAGGCAAGGAATTGACTATGACGAGACTTTCTCACCAGTTGCTATGATAAAGTCAATCAGAGTTCTACTCGCCATTGCTGCACATTTTGATTATGAAATCTGGCAGATGGATGTGAAGACTGCCTTCCTCAATGGTAATCTTGAGGAGGAGGTGTATATGATACAACCGGAAGGTTTCACATCCAAAGAATCTCCAGATAAAGTGTGCAAGCTTCAGAGGTCCATTTATGGACTGAAGCAAGCTTCCCGGAGCTGGAACATAAGATTTGACGAGGCTGTCAAGTCTTATGACTTCATTAAGAATGAAGATGAGCCTTGTGTGTACAAGAAGACCAGTGGGAGTGCAGTCACTTTTCTAGTTCTTTACGTAGATGACATACTACTCATTGGGAATGATGTAGCTATGATGTCATCAGTAAAGGTCTGGCTGTCGAAAAACTTCTCCATGAAGGATTTGGGAGAAGCATCCTACGTATTGGGAATACGGATCTATAGAGATAGATCAAAGAGGATGCTTGGAATGACCCAATCCTTGTACATAGATACCATAGTCAAAAGGTTTGGCATGGAAAATTCCAAGAGAGGTTTCATACCGATGAGACATGGAATTAATCTCTCAAAAGAACAGTCTCCTAAGACTCCTGATGAGAGGGCATTCATGGATAGAATACCCTATGCCTCTGCCATAGGATCTATCATGTATGCCATGCTATGTACACGACCTGACGTTGTATTTGCTCTAAGTGTTACGAGCAGATTTCAGGCTGATCCAGGCGAAGAGCACTGGAAGGCAGTGAAATGCATCCTTAAGTACTTGAGAAGAACTAAGGATATGTTTCTTGTCTATGGAGGAGGTGACTTGAAACTGCGAGGCTTTACTGACTCGAATTTCCAGTCGGATCCAGATGATAGCAAGTCAACATCTGGATTCGTGTTTACATTGAACGGAGGGGCAGTGTGTTGGAAGAGTTCCAAGCAAGTAACCACTGCAGATTCGACAACTGAAGCTGAGCACATCGCTGTAGCTGAAGCTTTCAAGGAAATAGTGTGGTTGAAGATGTTCATCACCGACCTTGACATAGTTCCCGGTAACCTTGATCATGTTCCGCTGTTGTGCGACAACAATGGGACTATTACACAAGTGAAAGAGAGCCATGGTCTCATCAGAAATCAAAAGATGTTCTGAGGCGCTTTCATATTATCCTAAGGAGATGTAGTAGTGGAAAGAGTTCCATCCGTCGACAATGTAGCAGATCCACTGACAAAGACGTTGGCTCAAATTGTGTTTGAGCGTCACCTAGAGTCTATGGGCTTATTGTATAAAGGTGATTGGCTTTAGTCCAAGTGGGAGATTGTTAGTTTAGGTGGCCTACAAGCCAATCTAACAATGTAAATCTCGTTCAATATTAATAAAATGGCATAATATTCGTTATGTGTAAATCGCGTTAATTATCGTTTCATAATGAAGTCCGTGAATATGTGCTATGGTGATCAGATTATGATGAGATCATACTAATGAGACTGATCACTTAAACACACATATTCTTAATCGTTCCTAGTCGGAGGATATCCGAGAAGGACATCGGATATCCGGTTAGACTAGTACAGATTACTCCTGCTCATATGATGAGGGTGACTGGTCTCATAAGTCACTTGTGTGGAGACACTAAGGCGAATATGTAGGTGCTCATTGGAGAATGAGTTCACTGAACTGATCCGACTGAATCGCTGGATGGTATTGTACCTCACTGTCAACCAGCTTGATTCTATTGTCGCAGTTGCGTGGATGGTCCTCGGACCTGAGACACCAAGGACACCTTGGCGGTGGACTTCTGTACTTTGACCTTGGTCTACGAATCTCTAGCCACGGGATTCTAATACGCCAAAGATTGGGTGCAGCGGAATACCGTCGAAGGGAATTGTGTGTCAATAAGGAATCATTCGCTCTCGGTACTTAGAGAGAGAATGCTCTAGGAAGGATACGCGAAAGTCCCTGGCCAGGGCGGACGATAATATCGGGAAAGGAGTTTTCCGATATTCATCAGCGGCATCCAATCCAAGTGAGTCGACCGGTTAGGGTTTGACAGCTCGCCATACCCTGAGTTGACTCGAGAGCATTGTACGAATGAAGGATTATATCTACGCGGTAACTGTCGGCGGAAAGGTTCCAAGAGTGGGTTACTTAACCCCAAATACCTTCCGGGTTCACGCGGTGTTGCTTGGCACCCAACGTGATCGGAGGCCCGGTCGAATTCGATGTGCGACATCAATTCGATTGATTAATTGATTAATAAAGGGTTATTAATTAATTAATAAAGCCAGTGAGGAGTCACTGGGCTTGTTGGGCCATTAACTGGACTGGTACTTGGGCCTAGAGGGTCACACGCACATGATTCTCAAGGCGATGGATAAATAAGTGGGTTTTATACAAACCGGGGGTTTTTGTGAAAAACCGCGCGGTTAGTATAAAACATAGCGAACGGGCTGAGCAGGCCAAGCTGCTGCTAACCCTGGCCGCCCCTCCTCAGTTTCTGTCTCCCTCTGGCGTCCAGGCAGATCCAGATCTGTCCCGCCGCTTTTCTGAATCCCGTTCGACGGGAAATCGTCCGCACACTGCGGCGATCATTGCGGCGACCAGCGGAGGCTTCGCGGGCTGCGAAGAACGACGAACTCGAGGATATCCGTCACGGGGAGGATCGCGTGGACTTCGCTAGAGGCCGGGCGCTTGCGCGGCTTGCGGTGTCACACCGACGGAACCGAACGGTTGCGGATTCGAATCCGCACACGGTGAGAACAGATAATCCGATTATCTCGTATTTTAGTTCTTCGAAACGGGAAACGGATCGCTGTAAAATTTTTGTTTTCCGCTGCGTGAGCGATCCGGAGAAACCGAGAAAACCCAACAAATTTATCCTTTTGGCACGATAATTGGTCTGGCTCTGGCATTCTTAGAGATTACATTTCCGATGAACAATGGTTTGACATTAACTATACTCATGATTGGAGGGTTCACGATTTTCTACTTCACATATGGGACTATTTGCAGCTTTTGCCTTATGACATATCCTTTGTTATTACTAATCGCACTAATTCTATAGTCTGCATACAAGGTCCTGACAAGCTCATCTGGAAACCTGACTCGCATGGTCACTTCTCTACCAAATCAGCTTGGAATATTGTTAGACCCAGAGAGAACTTCCTTCATATCACTAAATGGATATGGCATCATCTCTTGCCTAAGAAGATCTCCATCTTTATTTACAGAGCTCTTATTGATAGACTACCCTTTGATAACAATATTCAAAGGATGGGCATCCCTATTGTTTCTAGATGTGCATGTTGTTCCTCACCATCTCAGGAAACTTTGAATCACGTTTTGGTTCATAGTGAGAGGGCTAGGTTCTGTTGGTCCTTTTTTCAGGAGACTTGCCAGCTATCGATCCAGGTGACTTCTTTCCCTCATATATTCTCCTCATTTATGGCTATGTCTTCTACCACTTCTGTTTTTTCTTTTTGTATGGGTATTACTCCGTCAATTGTGGCTTGGTTTCTTTGGAAAGCTAGGTGCACAGCTCGTTACGACAATACTTCTTGCAGTAAAGAAAGTATCCTATCTCAAAGTCTCTTCCTCATCAGAGACATTGCTTCTCTCTACCACCCTAAGAAGATTTCTACTCCTACTGAAAGGACTTGTCTAAGGGCCTTTGGTTTGTCAGACAGTTTTACTCCATCCAAGCCCGCCCTTGTTCACTGGGCTCCTCCTCCAAGGGGTACATTCAAACTTAATACTGACGGTTGTTGCAGAGGTAACCCAGGTCTTGCAGCAGGGGCAGCTATTCTTCGAGATGATGATGGCCAATTTGTTTTGGCTTGCTGTGAATTTTTTGGAGATACCTGCAGTATAGTCTCAGAGATTAGAGCCATGCTCCTCGGTTTAAAGATGTGTTATCAACAGGGCTACCTTTCTATTATTGTGGAGACTGATTGTTTAGCTTTGGTCTCGTTACTTAATTCCGTTGATAATTCAGTGCCTTGGATTCTCTACCCTTGGTGGGATGAGTTGCTTATCTTCACAAGTTCTATGGATATTCGTTTTCAGCATGTGGTCCGTGAATGCAACAGAGCTGCGGATTCCCTAGCTAATTTCTCTTGCTCTGCACAGATCACCCGGATCCATTATGATACTTCAGATCTGCATTGTAGCGTCAAAGGGGAGCTCACCATGGATAGATCTGGTCTCCCTTATCTTCGCAGTTGATGCTTCCCTTTTTTGTTGTTGTTTCTTCTTGTACTCGGGGGTTTGGTTTCTTGGGTTTATTTTCCTATATGTATCAGGCGAGGTAAGGCGGGAAGTCCCCCTCAGGTTTGTACCTTTATCTTGTGCAATAAAATAACAAGGGCGGCCCAGGGTCCTATTGAAGTTCTAGGTTAAAAAAAAAAAAAAAAAAAAAAAAAAATCCTAAACCCTAAACCCTAAACCCTACTGGAAAGCTAGGTGCACTGCCAGGTGCTGCTATTCTCAGAGATGATAAAGGATTCTTTATTTCTGCTTGCTGTGGCTTTTTTGGTATCACATGCAGTCTTATTTCAGAGATCAGGGCTATGCTTATTGGTTTACAGATGTGTCTTCAGATGGGGATTTCTTCTCTTATTATATAGTCTGATTGTCAGGTCTTAATTATGCTTCTTCACTCTGATGGCCAGAAGATACCTTGGATTCTTCATCCTTGGTGGGATCACTTATGCTCTCTGAAGAACTCTATGCTTATTCAATTTCAACATGTGGTCAGAGAATGTAACAAGGCTGCAGATGCATTGGCAAACTTCTCATGTTCTTATACATCTCGCACTTTTTTGCCATATGCTGCTCTTCCTCCTCCTGTAAGAGGAGAATTGGCTATGGACAAATCAGGCGTTCCTTATTTTCGTTTTTGATTGGTTTATGTACCTGGGGGGTTCTTCTTTGATTTCTTATTTGCTGTATCTCCCAGGGGTAAGGTGGCATGTCCCCCCCTTGTATGTTTATTTGATTCATTTAATAAAATTCCAAGGGCCTGCCCATGGTCCTAGATAAGTTCTGGGCTTAAAAAAAAAAAAAAAAAAAAAAAAAAAAAAACCCTAAACCCTAAACCCCTAAACCCTAAAACCCTAAACCCTAAACCCTAAAACCCTAAACCCAAAACCCTAAACCCAAAACCCAAAACCCAAAACCCTAAACCCAAAACCCTAAACCCAAAACCCAAAACCCTAAACCCTAAACCCTAAACCCTAAAACCCTAAACCCTAAACCCTTTGCTGCAACCGATCACTCCGCACCCCCCTCAACATCTGCTGCATTCGGTTGATGCAGTCCCTGGTACTTCCCAGCCTCCACCAACGTTTTCTCTATCAGCCGCCGCCCTAGATGCCCGTCTCAAGCAGCCGTTAATGCTCCAAAGTACTGCGGCTGATCCCAGATCTATAGGACCTTCCTCGTCCGCTCTGCGCTTAGATCAGACTTCAACCTCTCCGCCATCTTGGCCAGCCCACCCTGCAACGAAGTCCTTTGCCCAAGTTCTTAAGGAAAGCAAAGTCTTCCCCCCGGTGGAAATCAAGGTTCACGCACCAGCCTTCACAGATCTAGGGGAACCTGCGGTTTTCTTCTCCCAGGAAGAGATCGATGCTGCCCTCGTTCCCTTCCAGTTTGCCCTTGTGGCAAAGACTCCGTTCGGCAGACCACCCTTCCCTGATATTAAGAGCCTCCTCTCCACTAGGCTCGGGCTTCAGCAGGAATTCGTCCTCAGCGCCTTGGACAACAGGCACCTTCTCATTAGATGCACGCTGGAGGACGATTACCTCCGTATCCTACTCCGAGATCAACTGTACATCAAGGGTTTCCTCTTTCGTTTCCTCAAGTGGACACCGGAGTACGAGTGCGGAACGGAACCGCCCATCATCCCAGTCTGGGTCGATTTCCCAGCACTCAAACCACATCTTTTTCATGAAGCCTGTGTGCGCTCCATAGCCGGCAACCTTGGACGGGTTCTTCAGGTCGCTCTCCAGACTTCGCAAATCACCAATGCATCCTCCGCGCGCGCCTGCATCGAACTGGACGTCCTCAAATCTTGGCCGCAGCGTGTCTGGATTGGCATGGGAGCTTCTGGTTATTTCCAAGAGGTCAGGTACCCTTCCCCACCTCCTTATTGCACAGCCTGCAGACTGTTGGGTCACTCTCAATCTGCTTGCCGGCGTTCGACCAAACACCGTGTTACTCCTCCTTCAGCGGGTCCATCTGGTTCTCTGCCTATTGGCCCTCCAGCACAGCCGGACACGGAGAAGACGAGACGTCCTGCACCGCCGGTTAACTCTACCCACCTAAATAGATCACTGGAGACACCTGATAAGGCCTCTCAGGGCCCGGAGAAAATCACCCGTCGCTGGGTTCATAAGGTTCCTTCCCAACCCCAAGTCCCCGTTTCTAACTCTTTTGCTAGCCTTCGACCCACTGCAGTTGCACCGGCAGGACATCTTATGGGAAAGAGGGTTGCTCTGGAAACCTCTCCGCCTACGGTTGTTCCGCCGGTTGGGCAGACGTCGCTGCAGCACTCTACCACCGTGGAGAAGAGAACTGCCGTGGAGGATCGTCTGCTGCCGGTGATGTTACCAGGGTCGCACCCCCGACACACCTCTCCTTCAACCCTTCTGAAGGCTGCCGGCAGTGCATCTACATCGCCCATGCATGATGAGCAGGCCAAGGTTGCCCTTGTTGCTGGTGATGCGCTGTCGAACCCTACTTCCACGTGCCCGCTCTTACCTCCCCAGATTGCGCCCATGCAAAGCTCGACGGCGACGGTGCCTTCCTCCTTGGCAGCCTCTAACATGATGCAGGGATCTTGTGTCAGTGAAACTTGTCGGGCGTCGGCTTCCACTTTGCGTAAAGAAGACCCCTTGGAGAAGCTTGCGGATGCCGCTCCTCCCAAGGACACGGGGACCTCCCTTGCTGATGCTGCTGGCTCGGACTCCATGCATACTGACACGCAGTTGCCCATGCCGTTCAAAGCCCCTATTGGTCTCGACCAGCTTCACAACCCTGCTCCGCCGTCATACCTGCCAGGTGTTCGACAGAGGTCCTCCTCTTTGGTTGAGGACCAGTGTACCTCGGTTGAGGACCATCCCTCCCCTGCGGCCCACGATATGCATGCCTCGGATGTCGTGCCAGCTCCCTCGTTGCCACTGGAGGATCTAACGAAGACCACCGGATCCCTTACTTCGTTGGCCTTGCATGCTCATGACGGGGAGGTTCAGCAGGCCAAAGCCCAAGACGTCCAATATGAAGCTTGCTTAAAGACTCTTAATACTGGGCTGGCTATTGATGCTGGAGTACAACCGCCTACCGTCCAGCTGGATGCTATCTCACGCCCCCAACACCAAGGGTCCCTGGCTTCTCAGATGACGGATCCACCTGGCGAGCACCTAACTAGGATACAGCTTCCTGCCATGCAGACCAACGTTACTGAACAGCACTATCAGCCCATCCTTATTATTCAGGCTTCTGGTGATGGGGATCTTAACTCCCATATGCCTTCTCAGAATATCCAGCCGGATGCTCGTCGGCTAACTGCTGGCGCCCCCCCGGCCAACGAGCCCATGCAAAGCTCCGTGTTGGCTTCCATGTTGGCCCCCATCGCCCCACAGATTGATGCCCTGCATGCATGCACGCCAGGTGTTCGACGAAAGGCCTCTCATCTGGCTGAAGACCTGCATTCCTTGCTCCCTAGGCCCATGCACCCAGCTTTGCCTTGTGCCTATGACGATCCACTCCAGCCTCGAGACCAGGCCCATCTGTCTGCGCAACAACCTGCCACTCTCCCTCTTAATGGGCTGAGTCCTCACCTTGAAGTCTCGCAAGCTAATGCTGGGATTGTCCTGCGAACACTGGCCCAAAAAGCCCAATCAGAAGCTCATGTGACTGTTAATGGGCCTAGCCTTTCGCCTATAATTAATGGGCCGGCTGCTGGTGCTGGGGAGCGATCGCTTGTCATCCCTGCAGATGATACCTTATGCCCCAAGCAATCACTGGATTTCACTGCTGAAGACCCAACCTCTGAGCTAGCAGCTACTGAAATCACCATGCTGGATACCTTTGTACAGGCTACTGGTGCTGGGGGGCATCCTAACTTTGTGCATCTCCATGCTGCTCCACACCCCCAACACCAGGAGTCCTTGGTGAGCAACATCCACTCAACTTTTGGTAATATTAACACACTTCCCTCTGGTCTGGACTCTAATTCTGCTCTTGTGACTGTGGGGGATCGAGTATTGGACAACTTGGACGAATTCAAACCTACTCATGACAACATTGATGCTGCGAGCATGGAAGTTTTATCGTCTCATAGCGTCGAAAATCAGGTGATATCTGATCCTCAACTCCCATGCAAGCTCAATTCCGAGGACTCCATTATTCCCATTCCATCTAGTGCTGTTATTAATAGGGATGTGCACACTTCTAATCCCATTGGTCTGGTTGATGTTGAATCAATTAATCAGGGTCATTTGGCAGTTGTTGCTGCTCCTTTGCCAATCATGGAAGTCCATACGTCTCTAAAAGTCGATAATCAGGTGATATCTTCAACTTATTTACCTATTGAGCAGAGTTCCCATGATTCAGTCCAGTCTGCTTCTCATGGTGTGACCCATATACATAATATAGAGGCTTTAAATATGGATAGTCTCAATCCCAGCAATGATGCTAAACAATTACTTGAGATACATAACTTTAGGCAATCATTCTCCACCACTGATGAATCTCAGGCTCCTTGTGATGATGGCATACATGATATTTCTAGTACTTTATCTTCGGCTCAACCAAAGAGCACCAGGCTCACCCGTGCTCAGAAAAAGAAAACTAAACATTAATGGTTAATACTTTGGTTTAGAATATTAGGGGTGTTGGGAGCTCTACCTCTCTTCGTAGATTAGTTTCTCTGTGCAAATCACACAAGATTAAGATGGCTGCCATTCTTGAGCCTATGATACATTATTCTTCCATGCAGCGCAATTCTTTACGTCTTGGCCTCTCTAAGTTTGCTGCTTCTAATATGGACCATAGCAAGTTATGGGTTTTTTGGCATGACTCTTTGGATATTGATATTCTTCATATTCATGATAATTATATCACTGTCAAAGTAAAGGATATTGTTGAGCATATTATTACTTTTGTCTATGCTAGCTGTCACCTTCAGGACAGAATTGGAACTTGGGATGATATTGCCTCTTTCGCATCCTCAGTTGTTGTCCCATGGATGGTGATTGGTGACTTTAATTCTGTTCTGTTTTCTCATGAGAAACTTGGTGGGAATGCTCCTCTTTCAGCTTCAGTCCATGCATTCCACTCTTTTGTGCAGGACTGTGGCATTGCTGATCTTGGATTCAATGGTCCTAGCTTTACTTGGCGCAATGGACAGCAAGGGATTGGTTGTATTAGAGCTAGATTGGACAGAGGTTTGGCTAACACTCATTGGTTTGCTAAATATTCTACTTCTATTAATCATCTGCATCATAATTGTTCAGATCACAACCCCCTGCTTGTCACTTATGATTCTTTGAACTCTATTCATCATGCTCACTTTAAGTTCCTAAAAGTTTGGACCAGACATCAGAGCTTTACTCAAGTCGTTAAGGATTGCTGGAGCAGACCCTTGCATGCTTCTCCACTTTATAAGTTCAGTGCCAAATTGAAAAGATTAAGGGCTACTCTCAAGCACTGGAATAAGAATATATTCGGGAATGTTTTTGATGCTGTCTTAAAAGCTGAGAATGATGTTGCTAATCTGCAAAACATTGCTGACTCTTCGCCCTCTGTTGATACTTTAAATGATCTAGTTGTTGCCAAGAGAAAACTTGATGAATTATTACTCAGACAGGAAATTTTCTGGAGACAAAAATCTCATTTCAGGTGGCTCAAGGAAGGGGATCAAAATACTGCTTTCTTCCATTCCATTGTTTCTGAGAGACGCAGAAGGAACTTTATTCACTCTCTTTCGGATGATAATGGCAATCAGGTTACTGATCAGAATGCTCTTCTCTCTATGGCTATTGATTATTACAAGGAACTGTTCACCTCCCAGCCCCCTTCTATGGATAGTAGTGGTCTTCTGCAATACATTCCTAGCATTGTTAATGATCAAGATAATGCTGCTTTGCTGGCTATTCCTTCTTTGGAGGAAGTGAAAGATTCTGTCTTCTCTCTTTGTGCTGATAGTGCTCCAGGTCCCGACGGATTCTCAGGTGATTTCTTCACTCATTGCTGGGATATTATTGCTGATGATATATTTGCTGCTGTTATTGAATTCTTCAAGGGCGGCTCTTTGCCTAACGCCTTTACTTCTACTCATTTGGTTCTTATTCGTAAGTATGACAATCCTACCACTCTTAAGGATTTCAGGCCCATCAGTCTGTGCAATTTTAATTATAAGATCATTTCTCTGATTGTTTGCAAGAGGCTCTCTGTTATTCTGCCTAGGATTATTTCTCCCTTCCAAGGTGCATTTGTTAAAGGAAGGGACATCAGTGATAATATATGTTTGGCTCAGGAGATGGTACATAATATTTCTAAAAGAACTACTGGTCACAATGTTATTCTCAAACTGGACATGATGAAGGCCTATGATCGTCTGGAATGGAGTTACTTATTTGATGTTCTATACAAATTTGGCTTCTCTCATGATTGGATTAATTTGATTAAGAATCTATTTACTCACTGCTGGTTCTCAGTTGTTTTTAATGGTCAGCTTGGTGGCTATTTTAACTCTTCCAGAGGACTTAGGCAAGGTGATCCTCTGGCCCCCAGTTTGTTTATCTTGGCAGAAGAAGCTTTCAGTAGGGGTCTCCATAACCTTTTCACCAGAGGCTTGATCACTCCTTTCTCCACATTCAGAGTTGGGCCTATTATCTCTCACTTACTCTTTGCTGATGACACGGTTATTTTTACTAACGGATCTCAGGCTTCTCTTCACCGGCTTTTTGCTTTTATTAATATCTATGAGAGATGTTCTGGTCAGCAGGTTAATAAAGACAAAAGCTCTTTTTATGTGGCCTCTCGCACTCTCACTCAAAGAATCAATCAAATTGCTACTGCTACTCAGATGCCCAATAAGGCTTTTCCGATTATCTATTTGGGGGCTCCTCTCTACAAAGGTATTGCTAAAGCTATCTTTTTTCAGCCACTGCTTGACAAGGTGAGAAACAAACTTGCTAATTGGAAAACTAAGCTCTTATCTCCTGGGGGTAGATTAATTATGATAAAGCATGTTTTATCATCTATTCCTATACACATTCTCCCCTAAGAGCATTTTGAATGCCATGGAAAAAGCATTTGCTGCCTTCTTTTGGGGTTCTTCCACTGTTGGTCAGAGAAAACACTGGATTGCTTGGAAACACATGGCTAGACCTATTGATGAAGGAGGGATTGGAATCAGATCTCTCTTTGATTTGAGTACTGCTTTGAAAGTGAAACTTTGCTGGAAGATTTACTCCCATAAGGGAGTTTGGAGTGATTATATCCATTGCACCTATCTGCAGGATCAGCATCTATCTTTTTGCCCCTTGACTGGTTCTCCCCACTGGAGAATGGTTCTTGGTCATAGACACTGGGTCTTGGACCATACTTATTGGCAGGTTGGAACTGGTAGGCTTTCTTTTTGGCATGATAATTGAACTGGTCATGGACCTCTCAGGGAGTTCATATCTTCTGATCAATGGCTTTCTGTTGCTCATACTCATAATTGGTTTGTCCATGATTTTTTGGCTCGCAGACATGACTTTCTACATATGCTTCCTATGGATATTCTACATGTTATCAATGATATTGCTATTTGCTTATCTCATACTGATGGCCCTGATAAACCTATTTGGCAGCCTGATACTCATGGTTATTTTACTACTAAATCTGCCTGGAACACTGTCAGACATACTGGGCCTCAGCTTCCTATCACCAAATGGATTTGGCACACACTCTTACCTAAAAAGATCTCCCTTTTTATTTACAGAGCTCTTATTGACAGATTGCCCTTTGACTCAGTTATTCAGAGATATGGGATTTCTTTGGTTTCCAAGTGTTATTGCTGTAGATCTCCTCATCGTGAAACTATGAACCATATTCTTGTTTTGGGAGATATTGCCAGACATTGTTGGAGCTTCTTCAAGCACATTTTCCAGGTTCATGTTCAAGGGACTTCTTTTCATTATATGTTTTCAGCATTCACTTCCAAGGCATCCAATACTTCTCTCTATGGCTTCTGCATGGGTATCACTCCTTCTATTATTGCTTGGACGCTTTGGAAAGCTAGGTGCACTGCCAGGTTTGACAATTCTATTTGCAGTAAAGAGCATATTTTGAGGCAAGCTATTATTCTTATCACAGAGATTGCTTCTTTATTTCATCCTAAGAGGGCTTCTTCCTATGCTGAGAGAGCATCTTTGCAGGCTTTAGGTTTGACTGATATCTTTTCTTCTGCACCCCCTTCCCTTGTTTGCTGGATTCCTCCCCCCAGATTTCATGTTAAACTTAACACAGATGGTTGTTGTAAAGGTAATCCAGGTATATCTGCAGGTGCTGCTATTCTCAGAGATGATAAAGGATCCTTTATTTCTGCTTGCTGTGGTTTTTTTGGTATCACATGCAGTCTTATTTCAGAGATCAGGGCTATGCTTATTGGAATACAGATGTGTCTTCAGATGGGGATCTCCTCTCTTATTATAGAGTCTGATTGTCAGGTCTTAATTATGCTTCTTCACTCTGATGGCCAGAAGCTTCCTTGGATTCTTCATCCTTGGTGGGATCACTTATGCTCTCTGAAGAACTCTATGCTTATTCAATTCCAACATGTAGTCAGAGAATGTAACAAGGCTGCAGACGCATTGGCAAACTTCTCATGTTCCTCTTATATGTCTCGCACTTTTTCTTCATATGCTGCTCTTCCTTCTCCTGTAAGAGGAGAATTGGCTATGGACAAATCAGGCGTTCCTCATTTTCGTTTTTGATTGGCTTATGTACCTGGGGGGTTCTTCTTTGCTTTCTTATTTGTTGTATCTCCCAGGGGTAAGGTGGCATGTCCCCCCCTTGTATGTTTATTTGATTCTTTTAATAAAATTCCAAGGGCCGGCCCAGGGTCCTAGATAAGTTCTGGGCTTAAAAAAAAAAAAAAAAAAAAAAAAAAAACCCTAAACCCTAAACCCTAAACCCTAAAACCCTAAACCCTAAACCCTAAACCCTTAACCCCTAAACCCTAAACCCTAAACCCTAACCCCTAAACCCTAAACCCTAAACCCCTAAAACCCTAAACCCTAAACCCTAAACCATCAAGTAACTCAAAATAGCCAAATATAGCCAATACCAAAGTTCACAAATTATAATTTCCATCAATGGTGTATAAATTATTAATCTCACCAAATAAAGAAAAATGCATCAATCTCTCATTATCCCTATTATATCAAGTTTAAGAAAGTTGTAGATTTCAATCCAAATAACTTCCTGAAGATGTCAAATGCCTCAATCAGAAGTCTTCTCATATTCCAGATTCTCTTTCACAAACTCTGAAAATGTTAATAGGGTTTATGAGTACAACCACTCAGTAGACTTCAAAAAATTCACATAACTTAACATATAGTAAATTTTACAAATCACATTATATAATTATATTAAATATAATTTTACACAATTCTACATATATCTCAAATACGAACATGATACAAAATATGGTCAGATATAAACTTATCAAATCAAATGTGTTTTCTAATAACATGAATAGATCAATTAATATATAGCATATATGACATGATCGAACTCATATCAAACATATCAAATTTTACTAGCCATGATCAGAACGTATCACATAACATATCAAATTGTCAGGGCGTTACATATCGCCGTCCCCTGAGCACATGTCATATCAAATAGCAAATATCATGGCGTAGTAGCTTATCAAATTCGATTCATACCATGGATTATATAGTTAAGACAGATTCATATGATTGCAAACATATAGCTAAATAGGATGATCAAAAGATTCAAATGACTAAGCTGAATTCAAATGAACATATAGAGTAAGGATTTCAGATTTACGTGCTAGTCAAACAAATCAAATCATATCATAATGGACATACACCCAAACCAATAAGGAGCCAAACAAAACAAATATCAAAGCATCAAGGCAAATGATGCAAAGGTTTTGGTCACTGCGCAGAACCGAGGAGTCTAAGTCCCACCTAACTCCAAACCGCCGGGACGTTACGTATCGCCATCCTCTGGTTTTAGCCAGTCGAAAATCAGGATTCCACCCGTTTGCCCTCAGGTTTCAAACAAAATACCATATCCAATATGGATGCTTATAATGAAATCGGGCCAAATATCTCCTTAAGATGGCAATGTCTAAGCAAAATCAAATAATTATGGCACAATCAGATTAACAGAGATTAAATGATGACAAAAGATTAGCACATATCTGAAAATTAAATTATCAAATTGAGATAATAATCATAGGTTGAACGGACAGATTACATAGGCTGAGATAATAATTATGGAATAAATAGAAAAGAAGATCACAAAAGTCAAAAACTTGAATATCATGAAGTAGACATATAGATCAAAGTTCTTACCAATTGATTTACTTTTGAAAACTTTCAAAAATAACATAGTTTTGTAATACAAAATAGATCATGTGTACAATTATCCATCGACTTCTTGAAGAAAGACCGGCTTTTGATTCTCCTATGACTTCTTTGTTATCTATCCATAATTTCTTCTTCCTCTAAACTATTTTTCACATTCTCTAAGTTCTTTTCCACGTTCTCTAAGCCTCCAATAATAGAAAAAATGGATTAGAATCAAATTCCTAAAAGAAATAACTATGAATAACTCTATTATCTCAAGAACACTACATGAACTTACCCCTTAGAAGAGAGCAGCATGCTATAAAGGTTGAGCACGATCCAAGGCTCTATTTATACTTATTTATCCTCCTAATATAACCATAAGCACTTCATTTCTTTGCTGGAGTCGAACTCCAACTCCTCATAACTTAATCTCTAAGTCAAAGTCACTTCCTAGTCCAAATCGGACTCTGCTCACGCTACTTGCAATTTTTTTTTTCTGAAAACCTTTAAATTCATCCACTTAAACATATAAATTAAGAATAACTCTCTTCTACAAAGTTTTAAAACTTTGTATTACCTTTCTAATGCAACTAATTTCACTATTTTTGGACATCTATACAAAATGTTATGCTGATTTTACTGACATGCTATCATGAGTACTCCGAATTCAGAAATCTGAAAGATTTCCTTCATATATAAAGCTGTCCTGATTCTGATTAGGAAACAACTTATTTTAAACATGTGTTCTTCATACAACTCGTAGAATTTTAAGTCACAGTTCTAATGGGAGTTATCTTGCTTAATTATGAATTTTATACACGGAGTTATGCTTAAAATACTAAGACTATGTCAAATAAATATGTGTACAGAATCCTAATCCAAGTAGGATTCCAATTATGACTTTCTACCCATTAATTAGAATCTTAAATATATTTAAATTTATTATATTTTACTTCTAATATAAGTCAAATATGTTATACATAACTTTTTAGGTTGTGATTAACATTAATTATACCATCTTTTGTTTCCCAATTCAAATCCTAATCCGATTAGGACTTGTTCTATATAGGTAGCCCTTTCTAAAACTGATCTTTGATATTTTCGACTTCTAAAATATCTAAATTAGTAAAAATGGTCTTCTACAAGGTTATAGATATTTTTATTATCTTTCTAATTATAATAACTATGTCTTAATCAGAATTTTCTTTAGAAAGTTATCATTATTTTACTATGTTGTTGTCTAATACATCAACATAGAATTTGAACTAAATTAGTAGGCAATTCTTAGTAGCATAATTGGACTATTGAGCTTTCATAATTGGGTTAACTGGACTAAATTAAATTACTTAAATTCAGTCATGGATTCTTATGATTAGTTAATTGGTCTAATTTAAATTAATTAAATTTATTAATAATTGTAAAAGTGCGGGATATAACAACATTTCCTCTAGATATGATCTCTCTGATGAAATGAAAGCGCCTCATAATATCTTTCGATTTCTGATGAGACCGCGGTTCTTTCACTTGTGCAATAGCCCCATTGTTGTCACCCAACAATAGAACAGGTTTAGAGATTTTGGGAACTACACCGAGGTCGGTGATGAATTTCTTCGACCACACCGATGTATTCAGCTTTAGTCGTCGAATCTGCAGTGGTTTCTTATTTGGAACTCTTCCAGCACACTGTGCCTCCGTTTAGAGTAAATACAAATACAGATGTAGACTTGCTATCATATGAATCTGACTGAAAACTCGAGTCAGTAAAGCCTCGCAATTTTAACACACCTCCTCCATAGACAAGAAACATATCCTTAGTTCTTCTCAAGTACTTAAGGATACATTTCACTGCCTTTCAGTGCTCTTTACCTAGATCAGCCTGAAATCCGCTCGTAACACTTAGAGCATATCCTACATTAGGCCATGTACATAGTATGGCATACATGATAGATCCTATGGCAGAGGCATAGAGTACTCTATCCATGAATGCCTTCTCATTAGGAGTCTTAAGAGACTGCTCTTTTGATAAATAAATTCCATGTCTCATCGGTATGAGACCTCTCTTGGAATTTTTCATGCCAAACCTTTTGACTATAGTATCTATATATATGGATTGGGTCATTCAGAGCATCATCTTTGATCTATCTCTATAGATCCGTATTCCTAATACTTAGGATGCTTCTCCCAAATCCTTCATAGAGAAGTTTTTCGACATCCAGATTTTTACAGATGACATTATAGCTACATCATTCCCAATGAGTAGTATGTCACCTACATAAAGAACTAAGTAGGTGACTGCACTCCCACTAATCTTCTTGTACACACAAGGCTCATCTTCATTCTTAATGAAGTCATAAGATTTGAGAGCCTCGTCAAATCTTATATTCTAGCTCCGAGAAGCCTGCTTCAGTCCATAAATGGACTTCTAAAGTTTGCACACTTTATCTGGAAACTCTTTGGATGTGAAACTTTCAGGTTTTATCATATACACCTTTTCCTCAAGATTATCATTGAGGAAGACAGTCTTCACATCCATCGGCCAGATTTTGAAATCAAAATGTGCAACTATAGCAAGTAAAACTCTGATTGACTTTATCGTGGCAACTGGTGAGAAAGTCTCGTCATAGTCAATTCCTTACCTTTGACGATATCCCTTTGCCACCAACATTGCCTTATAAGTGTCGATCCATCTATCAGTACCGATCTTTCTCTTAAAGATCTACTTGCATCCAATGGATACCATACCCTCGGACAAGTCCTCCAAGTTCCAAATTTGGTTGGTGTACATAGACTGGATTTTAGAGTTCATGGCTTCTTGCCATTTTCCGGCTTCTAGGCCTTTTATGGCCTCCTGGTAGGTTTTAGGATCATCATCCATATTATATTCTACCTTAGACTTACTTTCATCGATATGTCCCACATATCGTTCGGGTAGTTTAGGTATCCTACCAGATTTGCGAGGCTCATCTGTGTTTACCTAAACAGATTTAGGAACTTATATCTCATCTGATGATAATTCAGCTGTTTGGGGATCTAGAACATCTTCCAGTTCTATTTTACTCACATTGTTCTCCTAGAGAAAGAATTCTTCTTCCAAAAAGACAACTTTCCTGACGACAAACACCTTTTGTTCACCAGGATGGTAAAAGTAGTATCCAAAGGTTTCCTTTGGATATCCCACAAACTTGCATTTATCAGTTCGTGATTCCAGCTTGTCTGGATCATGCCTCTTTACATGAGCAGGACAACTCCAGTCTTTAACATGTTTAAATTATGGTTTCTTGTCTTTCCATATCTCATACTGAGTGGAGATCACAGACTTGTTGGGTACTCTGTTCAATTGGTATGCTGCTGACTCTAGAGCATATCCACGAAGGGACACTGGTAAACCCGAAAGCTCATCATGGAGTGTACCATGTCTAAAAAAGTGCAATTCCTCCTTTCAGATACACCATTCATCTATGGTATATATGGAGGGGTCAACTGAGAAAAGATACCGTTTTCCTTTAAGAATTGTGTGAGATTAGTACTCAAGTATTCTCCTCCTCGATCTGATCAAAGAATTTTAATACTCTTTCATGTCTGCTTCTCTACCTCATTCTTGAACTCCTTAAACTTCTTAAACGTTTCCAACTTGTACTTCATTAAGTACACATAGTCGAATCTTGAGAAGTCGTCGATGAACGTGATGAAGTATGAAAATCCACCTTTGGCTTGGGTGGACATTGAACCACATACATCTGAATGTATTAGTTCTAGAATGTCCTCGGTATGTTCTCCATGTCCAGTAAATGAAAATTTTGTCATTTTTCCCATAAGGCAAGACTCTCATGGCGCAAATGATTCATAATCGAATGCAGTTAAATAACTATGCTTGTGCAACCTTTGCAGCCTGATGCGTATTTAAATGCCGTCGTTAAAACACAAATATCATCAATCTTAAATTCCGAATCCCAATAAAGATAACAACGTAGTGCTTGGTTGAGATCGGGTCGATCCACAAGGAAATAGACTTTTGATTTTGAAAATCTTGGGTTTTTAGTGGAAACAATGTTAGCAAGTGTGACTTTGAGATGCAAATCTTGTGAAGACAATCAATTAATTGCCGAAAATTACTCACACTCCTAAAACACTAAATCGCCTAAGTTTTATTAAGACAACACTAACAATACTCAACTAATGATCTATATGTAAATTTAACTAAATGATTGAATAATAGACGAAATAAATATATTATCCTAAGAAGATAGATATTTCTAGAAGACTAAATTACCAAGCTACTGCATAAAAGAAAACTGATACAACATTATTTAAGGAGAAATTACAATGTGAGTTTTCAAGGCTAATTGAACTAAACCTATTAAAATAAAATGAACAAGCTAGACTATCAACAGCGGTGAGAACCGCAGCAGAAGGGCTGCTGGCCAAGAGGCGCCTGGTGCAGATGGCGCGGGCACACTGGTCCGAGCAGGGGTGCGTGGGTCCGAGCAGGGGTGCGTGGCGGCTGCTGAGTGCAAGGGCGCTTTGGACCGGCTGGGGTAGCGCGGCAGACGAGGCGCTGAACCGAGGCGGCGCGGCAGTCGGTGCAACGCAGTGCGGCGCGGCAGACGAGGGAGGTGCTGCACGCGAGGCGCTAGCGAGTTTCCCGCCCACGCAGGGCTCGGTCGACGACGCAAGGCAGGCGGGGAGGCTCGTAGGCCGCCGCGTGGCAAGGCGGCGGCGGTCCGTGCAGGCACGGGCAACGATGGAGCGGCGGCCGAATCCGCTGGGGCCGCCACGTGGATCCGTTGGGGCCCGCCGGTCAAGGCTTCTGTGAGGGGGAGAAGAAGAGAGGAGGAGAAAGGAAGAGAGAGAGAGAGAGAGCGACTGACAGAGAGAGAAAGAGAAGGGGAGAGAGGTTGCGGCTGAAGAGAGAGGTATGGCGCAAGGGGAAGAGAGAGATAGAGACGTAGGGGGAGAGAGAAAGAACTGGGAGAAAGAGAGACAACGTAACAGGGAGAGAGAGAGAGGCTAAAAAATTTCTGAAAAAAATTGGAGACCCCTCCCTTTGACCTTCTCCCTTAGTTTTATAGAAAAGATGAGGGGTTTGAATTTCAAAAAGAGATTTAAGAAAAATCTTTTCATTAAGTCCCCTTTGATTAGGGGATCCTCATAAAAAACATTAATTGGTGATTTGAAATTCGAATTTTTTAGATGGATCCTCCTTTCTTCGAATTTCAGAATTCCCTCCTCATTTCTCTCTTAGTTGGCATGTGGGCCCCATTTGAAGCTAAAATACGAAAATAAAATGTTGCTTTTGCCAGGATTCGAACCCTGGTTGCTTCCTTGAAGTTCGGGTGGTCCAACCACTGTGCCATCTGCTTGTTCATGTCCTGTTTCACATAAAATAACAGTTAAGTTCTCATAGCCATAAATCATTCAACTGCGCATTAAATAATTGCTGAGGAAATGAAGTTGCTACCCTTATTCCATCCATGGAGTGATGATATTTTAAACTTCAGATTCTGAATGCGCAAATGGTTTATCTATCATTCCATGTGATTTTGTCCGTTAAATTGATAACAAATTATGTAAATTTCATCAGTTATTTATGTAAAATTGTGGACTTATCACAGCCAGCTTTGACCAATATGTTCAAGTGTACAACGCCACATGTAAGCTTGGCTCACACAATTCTTTTTCTTCTTAAGAGCATTATCAATGTGAAGATTATAATAAGAAACAACTAAAAGATATAAGCCGTTGACTAAAGGTGCCGAAGCTATTGATTTATTACCATAATAAATCGAACAACTTTTGTTCTCAATAGTCAACCTATATCCTATCTTGTCTTAACAAGATATTAATACGATGTTCTTTATTATGGTAGGAACATAATAACAATCTTCTAATGATAGGACGTATGCCGATGGAAGCCTGAAGTTTGTTGTCCTTACAGCAACTGCCGCAACTTTTGCACCGTCTCCTAGCCTCAGTTCCACTTCGCCTTTTCTCAGCTTGTGCTTATTTGTCAGCATATGCATATTATGGCAGATATGAGAAGCACATCCGGTATCTAATACCTAAGATGTGGAATCTCTAACTGAAAAATTGATATATACCATATAGATATCAAAAGCTTCTGATAGTTTCACCTTTCTATGAGCTTTATCGTTGAGAAACTCATTGTAGCTCCTCTTCCAGTGATTATTCTGCTTACTGTAGAAGCAATCACCCTTTACTACTCCTCTGTCATTGTCCTTCGACCTTTTATTGTACGCGATCATCTCTGCCTCAAGGGCATCTAATGCTGGTTCAGCAGGGGATCAAATCCAAGGACGTAGCCAAAGTGGTCAGATCTGAAGACGCTCTTCAGGTTTCTGAGCCAATTCGAGTAGTTTAGGCTAGTCAAAAGATTGGCATCAAGTATGCTGCATAGTGGGTTATTCGACAACATATTTCCTTACAGGAGATAAGTAATCTATTTAACATATGTTCAGTTATTAAATTTTAAAACAAGACATAGTCTTTTGTTCAAGTTTTAACTCCCACTAATTTTCGACAGTCTCCTAATGGGGATCAGAATCTTAATGACTTGCAGTACAACCTTATGGATAACACAAGAAAGCTGGAAAACAATCAAAGAGCACCCATCTCATGGGACTTGCAACTCCGTGCAATATCCGATCATAACTTTGGTCCCCATAGATTTAATGGCCTTGTAGATAGTACAACAAGCCACTATTTCTGGTCTAAACTAACCATTGTTACGAGACGAGCATAGATTTGCATGCAGCTCTTGTGGATAGCACTACAAAACTACATGGTTCCTCTATCCCGATCAAATAGGCATCTAATGCTATAGCCATAATCTCTCCTCACAATTAAGCAGGCCTTGTGGTAGCACAACAAACCTTCCTAAATTAATTTGAATCCTATGACTATAACGATGGTGGACCACGCGGTAAATTATTAACTACTCACGTTACGACTTAGAATTTAGACGAGGGTATTTAGATAACTTTTATCTTGGTCTCTCCTAGATGATAGTATATAAATATATCATATATATTTAATAAATATTATACCTGCTTTGATTCATAATCAAAAATAAAAACAATGCATCTCATACATTTCATGTATGGTCATGGATAGCACAATGAGTTTGACTGGAGCCAACAGTCAAACGCACACACAATCTAACATAACATTTATATTAGATTATCATGTAAACACATAGGCAAATGATCTCTATCACATCGCATTCTTGGTTGCATCTGTGGATCGTCCTTGCTCTTTCCTTGGTTGCCTCGATCAGATTACAATAAATTCATAATTTACATATAAATAGAAGTCCTTATGGCGAGTACAAGAGAGAGGGAGGTAGAATTACATCGGAATATGAGAGAGAGAGAGAGGTATGCAAATCTTTATTTATTAACAATTAATAAATATCCATAATTCAAACATCCACGATCTACACAATCTATTCATCACATGAATAATTAAATAATTGTATATCCATGACCACAGTGTGTTTTAATCAATCCACACATGATAAGCTCATCACATGGCTAAAATAAAAGAGTTTCAAGATTAAATAATTTTGACTTTCAAAAACTAGGTTCTAATCAAAATTGACTTTAGAATTTCGAAAACTCTTTTAATTAACTTAACATACAATTAAATCATATTTAAAAGCATTAAAACACACATCACATGTGCACACACTCCAAATTAATAATTCCAGATTATTCCACGCAATTAGAATATTTCTAATAATAAAACAATATAATATTTAGATTAAACCAATATTAATAATCTAACAATTAGACTATTAATAATTAAATACTAATCTAACTCTTAGATCAGTTAATTAAAATTAATCATTAATTATACTTAAATTAATAATCAACTCTAATTAGTTATTAACTACTAATCTAACTCTTAGACTAGTTAATTAATGTTAATTACTAATTTAACTCTTAAACTAATAATTATCATCAATTAATTAATAACTTATAATTCTAACTCTTAGAATAGTTGATTTAAAATTAATCATTAATTTAACACTTAAATTAACAATTCACTCTAATTAACAAAAATTGCTAATCTAACTCTTAGATTAGTTAATTAATGTTAATCATTAATGTAACTCTTAAAGTAATAATTAACACTAATTAATTAACAACTACTAATTTAATACTTAAATTAGTCAATTAAATTAATTATTAATTTACCACTTAAATTAATAACTAACTCATATTAATTAACACTTAAATTAATAACTAACTCATATTAATTAACAATTAGATGAATTAATAATTAATAATCTAACATTTAGACTAATAATTATTAATCATTAATCTAACGCTTAAATTAGTTAAATTAAAGTTAATTATTAATTTAACAATTAAACTAATAATTAACTCTAATTATCTAACATCTAATCATTAATTAAAGATGATTCAAAATCATTAATAACCCAATTAAATAAAATTAGATAAAGATTTAATTTCAAAACACTTTGAAATTTTAAATTTAAAAACTAATTAAATATTAATTGGGTCATTAATATTAGGGGGATTTATTGGGGTTAAATGGAATTAAAGGGAGGCCTATTAATGATGGGCCCACTGGACCTAGTTCGAACTAGGTCCAGCGGCTCAGACTAGGGACCCCTAGCCCAGCCAGGGTCCGGTCCAGCCGATGCCGGCCTGGTCCGACCGGTGTGGCCCCCCTTTCCTGTTGGGTTTTTAGCAAAAATCTTGACAAGTTGTGTCTTTGAGATGCAAGTTTGGAAAAATTAAATAAATAATTGCCAGAATTGAACCACACATCTAAAGCACTAAAACACCTAAATTTTATTAAGAAAATACTACTAAGACGCTAATGATAAAATTACACAAAACATGTGAATCTAACTAAATAATCTAAGTCTAGAAAAGCAATAGAAATATCCACAAGATTAAAAAGAATAATCACTTAATTACTATTATTGAAATGAAACAAATTACAACGGTTTTTAAAATAAAATGAATGCCACCTAATTGCTTAACACTTAAACTAAATTAAAACATGAACAGTAGGAAGCCTAGCTTAGGTGTGGTAGGTGAGGCAGACGGGGGCCGACGCGTGGCGGTGGCTGAGCGGGAAATTCCGCTCCTGCGCGTATGGGCGACGAGGAGAGGCGACAGCGAAACGGGTGGCACTGCCACGTGGCGGGCGCGGGCCCGTCTGCGCTGCGGCTCGTGGCAGACGGTTAAGCGTAGCGAGGGCGAGTGCTGGCGGTTGGGTGGGCTTCGGCCGTAAGGTGCAGCGTGGCGCATGCGTTCTCGCCCAACGGGCGCTGTCGACGAAGGCGGGCGGCAGGCGAAGCACCCCACATTGTCGCATGGCAGGGCGGGTTGCAGCGTGTGGGGCGAGCTGCTGCGTGTGGGGGCGGAGAGAGAGAGACGTAGAGAGAGAGAGGACGCAGGGAGAGAGAGGGTGCTGAAGGGAGAGAGAGAGGGTGCTGGAGAGAGAGAGAGAGAGAGATTAAAAAAAATTGCAGATAAGAAAATGAGAGAGAGAGCTCTGTTAGAGAGGTGGAGAAGAAGGAAAAAAATTTGAATATTCGAATTTGAGGAATGTGAAGAATGCCCCAGATCCCCTTTTTTCCTCCCCCCTTCCTTAGTTTTATGGAAGAGAGCCAACTTTTTTGAATTTCAAAAAGATGATAAATAGGCAACTAAACTCCCCCTTGATTAGGGGCTCCTCTTTAAAAACCATGAATGTTTATTTTGAATTTTAAATTTAGAGAGAGATATTTGATTTTGATTTTTGAAATTTTGATTTTGAATAATAAATGTTATTTTTGAAATTTGAATTTTAAAATTTAAAATTCAAATTTTAAAAATAATAAATATTAGTTTTTTAAAATTTGAATTTCGAAATTTCCTTCTCTCTCTCTCTTAGTTGGCATGTCGGCCCCTTTTGAAGAGCAAAAATACAATCTTGTTCCTTCTAAGATTCAAACCCTGGTCACTTCATTGAAATCAAGGTGGTTTGACCACTCTACCATTTACTTGCTCATGTCCTGTATTCACATAAAATAACAGTTAATTTCATGCGGCAATCAATAAATTATTCAAATACATATTAAATAATTGCTGATAAGCTCTTATTAAGAATGAAATTGTCACACTCACTTAATCTATGAAATGATGATATTTGAAATTCAAATTTTACAAAATTAATATTTTTGAAAGCATAATAGATTTATCTATCATTCCATGTGGTTTTATTCATACAATTGACAGTATGATGTGTAAATTTCATCTACTATTTATCTAAAAATGTGTACTTATCAGTAGTGACCCACCTCTTTATCTTCTTCCTCCTCTTTGTTCCTACTCGACGACGAGGGGTATGAAAGAAGTGTGCCTTACATGCCAATCACATGTGATATGATGGTACTATTTCATGTATATTCTCATTCATAATCAATAAATAAATAGCAATTATTCATTATATTTGTTTATATCAACACAAATGATGTGTACATAATGACATCCGTTAACTTATGTAACGGGATCGAATCATAATGAGATTATAGTTATGAGATTAATTTTCTTTTAAAGATAAGTTCGTAATGTTGTTACCCTAAAGGATATTTGAGAAGGACATCAAATTATCCAAATAGACTAGTGCACTTTATGTCGATTCATATGATGAAGGTGATTAATCTCATAAACCACTTGCATGGAGACACAAAGGCTAAAGTTTAGATGCTCATTAGAGAATGAGTTTACTGAACGTATGTATTAAGGAATACCTGAATCCTTAATATATAACTATAAATCATGAAGTTCTTTATTATAGTTGCCTAACAGGTCTTTTGACCTAAGACGCTAAGGATACCTTGTGTGTAGATCACTAAACTTTGATGCTTTACTTATAGAACAATCGGGCTTAGTTTGATTCACACAAAGGCAATTAAGCATTCAATAGGAGATCATCCACTTTTGCTTTACTCTCACTCAAAAGGGAGAGTAGGGAGTATACGACCTATCAGATCGAAAAGTGAGAGTTTGACAACATAACCATATTCTAAATTCCATTCAGTGGCATTGTATGAATAAATGACTACAGTTACACAATAACTATGGATAGAAAAGTTCCAATAGGATTATGAATCCCTTATCGTCTAGGTGGCCGAGGAGCGTTGCTTGAGCTAACCATGATCTGTAAGTTGAAATCGATTAATCATGTGATCATTAATCTGTATAGAGTTAAGTAGCAGCTCGAATTAGATTCGAAAGGTGTTTTGATGGTGTTAAATAATATTAGAAGGGGTTTTAATTTATTGGGCTCACTGCCAACTTGGTACTGGGCTTAGATAGCCACATACACAAAAAATTTCAAAAAATGAGACTTAAGAGGGTTACAGAAAAGTCCGGGAGTTTTTGTAAAAAAAAAAAATTCATCTAAAAGTTCTATAAATATAGTGCAGGAGGGAAACCCTGGCGAATCAGTAGGGTCCCCTAGCTGCCCTTCTCTCTCTCTCTCTAGGCCACCCCCTTCTGGGCACCACAGCTAGGGGACAAAGTTGATTATTATGAGATGGTAAATTGACTAACTAATTATTTAATATGAGATCTTAAAAAAATTGCTTTAGGTCAGTAAGGCGTTACTGGACTTATTGGGCTTGAAATTGGACTGACACTTAGGCCTAGAGAGTCACACACACAAAGATTCTCAGTCGATAGTGTTTAAGTGAGATTTATATTAATGTAAAGACTTTTATGAAAAGTTACTTTCAGTTAATATAAATATAAGTTAGGAGGAAACCTTGTGCTAGGATCTAGGGTTTTCATAGTACTTTGACCATCCCCCTCTTCACTCCCTCTCCTATCGGGCCTCCTTCTCTCTCCTCTGCCGCCTCATTTTTCGCTTGTCAGAGTCTTCGACCGCATGTCCCGAGCACCATTGTAGAAGAGATAAGTTGGCAATCACATCAAACCTGCTAAAAGATCGAGGACGAACTATCCATTAGAGAATCGCGTGGATATCGCTAGAGGTCAAACACCTGTACCTAACAGTGTCACTCTTTCAGAACCAAACGAACATGGATCCAATTCTACATAAGGTAATATTATTTCTTACTTGTTCTCCCCATGCGATCTTCACCGGGGGGGGGGGAGACAATGTGGGGGAGCCTCAACTGGTTTGGAGTGCTGAAGCATATATATATATATATATATATATATGTGTGTGTGTGTGTGTGTGTGAGAGAGAGAGAGAGAGAGAGAGAGAGAGAGAGAGAGAGAGAGAGAGAGAGAGAGAGAGAGAGAGAGAGAGAGAGCAAATGGTATGTCATTATTTGTTTATTTATTCAAGAGGTATAAGAGCCTTTCCCACCATAGTTAGGCTTTATGTAGCTTCGGTTTGGTTAAAGGTGCACACGATAACAAAAGTGACAAGTTTGATAATATGTTCTCATAACGATGAGATATATGATATTGTGTACCTAAGAATGACATATTTGATATTTTGCAGGTAGAGATAGTTAATATGAAATTACGCCTTATCTTTTTACACAAATTTTGATTTTATCTTTGTCTTTTATATTAATCAACAATTATAATAATTGATAATTAATACACTCATATCTTAAAGTGTCATTATATTAATGTGTTAATACCTTAAATATTAAAGTGTAACGTATTATCATACTTAGGTATTAATGTCTTGACGTTGACACAATATGCTAAGATATCAACATGTTGATATGATAGATAATATGATAGGATCTCAACATGTTGTTAGGATAGATAATTACGATTGTTAATGAAAGGGAGCGAAAAATTAATTCTTTAGTAATGTAAGAAGCGGACAGTCACTTAATGGAGACAAAAGAATAATATCAAACATATGCTAAGGATTTTAATTAATTTTGTCATAAATATATTCTCTTAAATATTTTTTTAAGAGTGAGACTTGCTGCACCACATGCGGGTAGCTATTCGATCCATTAGATTCGACGACACTGTAGCAGTAGTTTAAATTTTTTGATTTTTTAATTTTTTAATTTTTTTTTAAGGTCGAGTTTGTCATGTCCGATACATCTTTACAATTCGATCTTTAATTGGACAATTAAAAAAAATCTAAAAAATCAATTATTCATTGGAAGATTGGATTGTATAAGCATGTCAAACATGCTGAGGCCACCATAAAAAATTTTAAAAAATAAAAAAATAAAAAATTGGGCTTCGGTGCAGCAGGTATGACTTTTTTTTTTTTTTTTTTTTTTTTTTTTGGTGTAAAGCTCGTATAATTCCGCACGGGCGACTTGAACTGTGGACGTAAAAGTCGAGTTCAAAATTGGTTCTATAGTCATTGTCCCCTACGTCTTTATTGAGAGAGAGAGAGAGAGAGAGAGAGAACAGCCGACGGTGGATCCCATTCCCGGATATCCCCACTCCAAGGCAAGGCAGCGGGCAGCGGCGTCCGAGACGCCCGACACGGCTCTCTTGATTCCTTCCACAACCGGCTCACGAGTCAAACTCGCCACTTCTGGTGCAGCCGGCCGCGGAGCAAGAACGGACGCGGCATTGGATGGCGCCGGCGTCTTCCAACTCCCGCTTGCGAGAGATGCAGACCCGCCCTCCGGGGAACTAGGCGGCGGCGCTGGTTAGATCAACCAACGATTCGTCCCATCCTCATCAGATCGTAGGGCTAATTAGAGCCGAGAGAGAGAGAGAGAGAGAGATTGGAAGAAATGGCGACAGACAGGGAGAAAGAGAGGGAAGCGGAGCTGGAGAGCGCCATGTACACCAATTGCCTGTTGCTGGGACTGGATCCAGCGGTCCTCGGCATGTCCGGGAGCAATAGTGGTGGCCCCCGGGTGGGACATTTCCGCCATTCCAACCCCAGGATGGGGGAGCAGCTTCTTTACTTCCTTCTGTGCGCACTCCGCGGACCAGTCCAATCCGCTAAGGTCAGCGCTTTCCCCTCTTCTTGTTTCTTCTTACCTCACTCTGTTCCCCTTCCGGGTTTCACTCCGTCGCGGCAAAGGGAAGGGGAGATTATTGACGTCTTCTTCTTTTCGCTCCTTCCTTTTTTCTTTCCCTTAGAACCTCTTTAATGTTTCAGGACTTCGACAAGGTGTGGCCAATCTTCGACTCTGCACAGTCGCGGGACTTCCGTAAAGTAAATTCCAAATGCTCTTCTTCTACTGCTGACACTATGGAGCCTTCTTCATTGCAAAATTTCTCTCCCCCACCCTGCTTTGCTCTCCCACCTTAATTAGATTTGATTATCATGGTCGGACAGATCGTGCAAGGGATAATCAGTGAGTTGGAGTCGCAGGGTGCGCTGCCGAGAAGCAATTCCAGGGTTTCATCCCTTGCAACTTGCTGCGGGCCGAGGTGGGCACCCTTTCCCTTCCACCCTTTTCTCCCAGGACTTTGATATTCTGCTTGCTACCGGAGAATGTGGAACCAAAATGAAGACGATATTAACAATCGTGAGCCCCACTTTGCTCAAGCTTAAACTATGTCGAGCGAAGGAATCGTGGGCTCTCCCGAACAAAGTGTTGTCTGGTATAGCTCATGAGATGACCTCTTGGTTTAGTCCTTTTTCTAGGAAAATGTCTTACGTTGGGAGGAAAGTGGAGGGCCTTCTTTATAAATACAAGGCTGCCTTCTCAATAATCGATGTTGGACTAAAGCTCCTATTCTATGCCTTTACACATCCTTCATGTTGTGTCTCCATACAACCTTTTGAGAAGACACACATGTGCGTATTGGGTTTGACTTTCCATAGACGGTGCCAATATTGAGGGAAGAAACTGTGAGCTTTCTCCAACAAGGTGTTGTCCACTTTGGCCCATACATGCGGCCTTATGGTTTTGTCTTTTTCTAGGAAAAGGGCCATTGTTAAGAGGAAAGTGGAAGACCTTCTTTATAAGCATAAAGTTGCCATCTCAACAACCGACATTGGATTAAAGCCCCCATGTTATGCCTATAAACAGCCCCCATTATATGCCTCTACAAAATGAATAAGATGAGGCCAATAATCTTACGAAAAAGGGCTGTACAAGAAACTATGCAGGAATTGACATTTGATATGTTGTGCTGATGGTGTGTTTGGATGTCAATTTCTGATAAAGTGGTTAACTACATTTCAGAAGGCTTCATGTCAATAAATCTGATTTCTTTGACTATAAGGCTAAATAGTTGTATGGAAAAGGCAAGTAAATTATATTTAGGGAAAGCCATGCCACTAGACATGTAATTATCGTAGATGCCATTTCTGTTGAGCCAGCTAGCCTAATTTCAATAGAATGCAATGCCAACAAAATTGACTTTGAAGCAAATAAACATAAATAAATTGATATTGACATGATCAAATCTGCTTTAGGATTGTAGTTCTTTTCAAATAAAAAATGGCATTTTAGTAACAGGTTTGACTAAAAGGATTTAGACAAGAACCTCCAAAATGTAGGTGTAACAAATGCGTATTCTTGATAATACCTTAGGAATGTGCTTGTTTATGCCACTATATTTTCCTATCTATTTCTAAGAGACACCCACCACCATTCATTATCTATTATACATGTTTCTACTTAATGGCAATATGATTGCTCTTAAAGGATGGATAGTTTCACAAATTTATTAATGCTAAGAGCATGATGCCCAAGCACAAAGAAGTGGGGAAGATAAGCATCATGGGGATGGAGCAAACACATTCATCTTGTAACCTGCCAAACTGCAGCAGGAGTTAGTGTAGGACATAGGTGACCATTGCATGAATGGATCTCTTGTTCCCTTCCTTCTTGGAGGTGGATACAAGAGGACCTTTTTGTTTAAGTAGCAAACTAGTAGGTTGGCTGGGGCTTAAACCAATCCAGGATGAACAATGATGTGTCTAGCATCTATTTTGAGACAACGTGAAGGAAATGTGTAGACAGGTTTATCTTGTTGTTGCAATGGTCTTATACAACCTGTTCAGCGATGTTCATTTGGGCCCAAATACCACGTATCTATTTAGCATAATACTCATGGTAATTTGTTAATTGATAAGAAATAAGAATCTCATATCTTTGGAGGATACAACACCCCACTAGAGGTTCACTTTCCGCTCACGTGGTCAGGGATAATATACAAAATAGCTTTGGAGGGTATAGCACCCCACTAGAGGTTCATTCTCGCTCACATGGTCAGAGATAATACACAAAATAGTTTTCTCTTTGCATATCTGCGTTTTAGGACAAAAAATAATGTGTACACTAAATGGCGACTAGATGTTGAGGAGATTTTGTTGTGAATGGGAAGATGTAGAGATATGAGGCCTTAAGAGGTGTTTCCAAGGGTTTTCTTGCAAATGCCCATTTGAAGGTGCCAACAAGGTGATACAAATTGGTTCATAAACTAAGTGATCATGAAGTTTTTCTGCCAAGTGTTTGTAGTCATGAGTAATCTCCTGTAAATTTTTATTCCGCATCGGTGTAGGTTCTTTTTATGTGAGTTGCTGTTAGAGTAGTTTTTCTTGTTGGCGAGGAATCTCTCTAAGCCATTGATTGTACTGCTTCTATATATTTTAGTATAATTAGTGGTATAGTCCACATCATTTTCGAAAAAAAACAAGGTGATATGAGCAGAAGTTCATGCCAAGGAGGTGGCAGAGAAGATGGGGGTGTCCTTTGAGGGGTTAAATAAAGATGTTAGGCAAATCTTTATGAAGATCCAGAAGTGGTGGTTGACGGGGCAGGCACGGAAGGGGAAGGGGGAGAAGTCATCCAGGAAGGAGAGGGGGAGTGAAGATGAGGGGTCAAAGGGGTTGGAGGGGGAGGGTGGTATTTCCTTCTGTTCATCATGAGAGTTATCTCTTGGAATGTGAGAGAGGTGTGTGGGAAGGATAAAAGGAGGGTGGTAAGGGAGTTCATGAGCAGGTGTAAGCTTGACGTGTTGTGTATCTAAGAGACTAAGTGTGATGGGGAGAGGGAGGATATTATGAGGGAGATTGGGGGTGGTAGTCTCACTAAAGGGGTGGCTTCGACGACGGTGGAGAGTGCTGGGGGTATCATGGTGCTTTGGAATGAGTATGTGATGGAAAAAGTTGCAGGGTGTAGACATGTGACTAGATCAACGATATCCCTCATATTCAGATGTATTGCAGATAATTCACATGGGACTTCTCTGGTGCCCCAAAGTAGGGCCGGGAAGGCTATCTTGTGGGAGGATCTCCTTGATTTTCAGTCTCAGGAAAGGAGGCCATCGTGTATTAGGGGTGACTTTAATGCCGTTAAATCTCCTGAGGAGAGTAATGGCTCCTCACATCAGGCAAGAGAAATGGAGGAGTTCAATGATTTCATTGCCCGTGCTGCTCTTGTTGATGTGGTGATCCCTAATGCTTCTTTTACCTAGTCTAATCTTAGGGAGAATCCTTCTCTCTCTAGGTTGGACATGTTTTTAGTCTCTGTGGATTGGGAGGACCATTTCCCTCGTATACAGGTGGAGTGCTTAGCGAGGACTGCATTTGATCACAAACCTATTTTATTGAGATCTCATGGCTCCTTGCCCAGGGTGCCTAGGTTCAGATGGGAGAGATATTGGTTAAGAGAGGAGGGATTCATTGATATTGTTAATAGGAGTTGGAATGAGAGTTTCCCTGCCACCAATGTTATGGCTAGGTTGGTTGGTAAACTCAAAAGGCTTGCCAAAGATCTTTCGACATGGGGTGCGTCTAAGACCCTACGGGCAAAGTGGCCAAGGATAGGATTATGGAGTAGTTGGAGACATACGATGCTATAGAGGAAGCTTGCTTACTTGATGCGGATGACAAAGCTACTAGAGATAAACTTATTGCCGAGTTTGATGACATTCTGTTGAAAGAAGAGATCTTCTAAAAGCAGTGGTCTAGCAAAAGGTGGATTAAAGAGGGGGATAGAAACACTGCTTACTTCCACAGGATCGCATCTGCCAGGCACAGAGTGAACTAGCTCAAGGTTCTTAGGGATGGAGATCATATTTATGCGGGTGAGCCTCACATTAGGCAGCATGTGATGGACTTCTATTCGATTCCATTCTCCAATGATAGTTCTCTGAGGCCCTCAATTGTAGATGGAGTTCTTCCTTCACTCCCTTCTCAGGATAGAGAAGATATCTCTTGCAGGTTTACTGAGGAGATCACTAAGGCAACCTTTGCACTTGCAGGTGATAAGGCTCCTGGGCCGGATGGTTTTCCTCTCGCCTTTTTCCACTCTTGTTGGAATATTGTTAAAGATGATGTGCTCAAGGTAATCTTGGAGTTTCAAGCAGGCAATGCTCACCTTAAGGGCATTAATAGAACATTTATTGCTTTGATACCTAAGAAGGAAGGGGCGGATTGTTTTTCTGATTGTCGTCCAATCATCTTGTTGAATGGGGTGTACAAAATCATCACAAAGGCATTAGCTTTGAGATTGGAAAAGGTGGTTGGAAAGTTGACCAGTGACAACCAAGGCGCATTCATCAAAGACAGGTTTATACAAGACAACTTCTTGGCATGGAATTCCGGCACGGATCGGGAGGCCGGATCGGGAGGCGCCGATCCCGATCCGAATCGGGATCGGATCGGCTGATTCTAGTTAAAATCGGCCGGAATCGCCGAGGATCGGCCGATTCCAGCCGGATCGAGACCTGCCAATCCCGATCCGAATTGGTCGATCCGGATCGCGATCAACCGATTATGCTTTCCATGCTTCTTGGTGGTTCATGAAGCTATGCATTCTATGAAATTGCATCACAAGTGTGGTTTGGTGTTGAAACTGGATTTTTAAAAGGCTTATGACAAGGTCAGTTGGGAGTGCTTGTCGAAGGTCCTCTCCAAAATGGGCTTTAGTGACAAATGGACCACATTGATTAGGGATTGTATTTCTTCTACCTCCTTTGCTGTCCTTATTAATGGGCAGCCTACGTCTTTTTTCCAGAGTGGGAGAGGCCTTCGACGGGGGATCCAATGTCACCCATCCTTTTCATTCTGGTAGCCCATACTCTCAGTAAGTTTTGGAGCAGAGTAGAGGCTGCAAGTCTTGTTACAGGCTTTCAGATCACTTAGATAAAACTTCATGTCTCTTGTCTTCAATATGTGATGACACTATTCTATTCTTTTCAGCAAGGGAGAGACAACTGTTTATGGCTAGACTTATTTTGGAATTACTGAGAGAAGTTTCAGGTCTTGCAGTTAATTTTCAGAAAAGTCTTCTCTTTGACTTCAATATGGGAGAACCAGAATTGAAGAGGGCTACTTTTATCCTGGGTTGTCAGAGGGGTGCTTTCCCTATGTCTTATTTGGGTATGCCTCTTGCTCCAGGGGCTATCCGTTGCAAAGATTGGGAGAAGGTGGCACAAAGGTTTGAGTGGCAGCTGGCTGGATGGAAAGGGAGATTGCTTTCTTACAAAGGTAGATTGACTCTTTGTAGATCTGTCCTTGATAACCTCCCTACTTACTTTCTGTTTATTTATAAGATTCCTATGGAGGTGGGCTAGAGTTTTTTGTCATGGTTCGAAAGACCCTAAGAAGGGTGGTTACGAGATATGTTGGAGCCGTGTACGCATACCCAAAGAAAATGGGGGCTTGGGCTTGAAGAACATTAAAATTTTTAATTTGGCACTACTTTCTAAGTGGCTTCGAATGGCCTAGGTATTTCGTCTACCCGCTCCTCTTTCCCCTCTGAGGAGCCAAAGGGTGGATGGGCGTCTGCATTTGATGTTCTATTTAGGGACGAGATTTCGTGGGATGAGCTTGCTGAAGCTGATGGGGACTTGGAGTTGACACTCGCACAGATGAAGAAGGGCAAGAGGGCAGTGTGTCGTTAGGCTGTAGAGGAGCCCCTTTTGGTGTTTACGGCGTCGGATGTTCGGTCGGTAGCAACTGTGGTGGGCATTGAAGGCTTGACGGATTCGTGTGTAAAGAGGGTGATTGATCATGTTAGCTGTAGTCTCCATAAAGGGGATAAGGGTCCCCAATATGCTTCCTACTTTAGGGGGGTGATGAGGCATCCTTTTGAGGGTTTGAGGGGGAGGCTTTCCAGGGGTTTCTAGATGCTTTGTTCGAGCGTTGTTAGGTTTAGGGTTGTCCCTCAGGGATCCATGGTGGGGTGGTATTTTGAGTTGGGTTGGGGTCTTTGAGTGTTATTTTGGGAGGGGTGATGTGTATCTGATGTATTTGGGGGTTGGGGAAATGGGTTTGTTTGGGGATCTCTAAGTGTAATTATTTCATTTTCAATTTTATAAAATGTGGTATAATCCACTTAAAAAAAAGATCTTGGGAAGTACTTTTTGTCAATGTCAATGTTTTTTCTTGACATCACATAGGCTGCTTTCATCATCCTTATGTGAGTGTCTCAACTGTCTAGCCATCAAATATGCACTTCAAAATAACTGCTTTTGTCTGCAACTATGAAGAACCATTTGCCTCTGAAATTTTCATTTTGCTCTTTCATCTCCCTCGTAATCATAGTTACCAAGGTGGCAAGGTGACCCAAGACGTACTTGAGGTCCTTGAGCGCTTAAGCACTTAGGCGCCTACCTATGCAGCGCCTAGGTGGCCCCTTCATAATTAGAGGTGGCGGGAAGAGGGAGAGGGCGAAGAACTCACAGAAGAAAACTCAGGAAAGGTGAGAGGATGCTAATAGCTATAAGAGCTTCCAAGTTTATGGACATGGGTAAGTGGGGCTTGTTGCCTTAGGAGAATGTATATAGGAGTGCCTCATCCTTGATGGTAAGATTTGTTCGGCAAGAAGGGGCAATGCCAAAGACAATGAGGAAAATGAAGTAATGAGGAAGATGGGATGAAAGGGGGTTCAAAACCTGGGGCCCAATCATTCATATAACCCTATAATGGACCTGATTTGATTGGCCCATAAACTAGCCTTGACATGCCAGACACTCCTAAGTGTGCGGCGATGCCTAGGTGTGCTTTGTTTTAAGGCCTAATAAGGCGTTTAACTGCTTAGACCTTGAAAATAAGCCTTGTTGTATAGGCGTAGGCCTTGACAACTATAATTTGAAATACTTCTTTCTACATCTCTTTTAAGCATGTGAAAGAATTACAAAGAGAGAGGAAGAAAGGAACACTTTGCACTAAGGATGGCAACACCGGTATTGGTATCGGCTAGTATCGGCCAGTATCAAGTAAAAGTTTTTTTTTAAATTTTTTTTTTAAATACAAATGACTGGTATCGAGGTTTCCTTCGGTCCCGTACTGTACCCACCGATACTGATACGTATATGTATCGGCCGATACTGCCAACCATGCTTTGCATAGCCCCAGGAAAGAGCATCAACCTATATCCTCCAAACAAACAAAAAAGGAGGCACTGTCAATGCGTTCTTTACAAAAAATCCTAATCCACTCTTTGACCCTACTGGTAACAAAATCTACCGCCACAACTGGGGTAGAAGTCTCCCTAGTCCCTCCTAAAAAATCCGCTTGTTGCTTTCCATCCAGACGACCGACAATGTGTATAGGATCATCCACCACATAATAGCATCTCTCCTGATAAGAGATGAGGAGGACCAGTGCCGCATTAGAGCTTCCACTGAAGGACCCAAGACTATAGCCCTGTGAAGCCTGCTGCTCAAAATCTGCCATACCTCTCGGGAGAAAACACAACCAACAAAAATATGATCTAGGGACTCGTCCAACTCTCCGTACAAGGGGCAGGTAGAAGGAACATCACACACAAATCTCAACAACCTATCTAAAGTCGGGAGTCTACTAATGGAGATAGGCCACATAAGAACATTGACCTTGAGAGGTGACTTGGAAGCCCAAGTCTGACGGAGGAACATGGTTCTTAAACCACCATCAACAATAACAAAGTAGGCGGACTTACTAAGAAGTTACCCTGCGAGTCCCACTCCCAAATCTAAGAGTCCTTAGAGGATGGGTTGATCCTGAAATCCTGAAGAATCAACAAGAAGGATGCTAAGTCCTGTATCTCATCATCTCTAAGGTTCCTCCTGAAGGGTATACCCCACTCTCTGCTTCCTTGAGGTTGTTCTTCCACCATCTGAGCCACTAGAGCACCAAGGGCGGTGGAAAGAGAGAACAACCTAGGCAAAAGACATGAGAGGATAGTAGACGAACACCATTTATTAGTCCAGAAGAGACACCTCTGCCCATCAGCCAAAGAAACGTGTGCTGCTGCCAACACAACATCAGAAGCTGGTAAGATGCCCTTCCAAACCTGAAAAACTTATATCTTGCCCGGGGGACTAAATCCCATACTCTCCCTCTAGAATAATACTTCTGACAGACAGTTAGAAACCACATACCTGAGGAACCAGAACCAACTTTCCATAACCATTTAGACAGCAATGCTAAGTTGAAATCAAGAAGATCTTTAACACCTAATCCATCATTTTGTTTACTTTTACACACTCTCCCCTAGCAGACCTCAAAGCCTCTAGGAGTAATGATCTCCACACTGCCCTTCTAAAAAAACCATGTATAACTTCAAGTTGCTTAACTGTCGTCTTTGGTATTTGGAGGATAGAGAGAAAATATATAGGCAGACTATTTAGAACAGCTTTACACAGAACCAGTCTACCTCCATAAATAGAAGCTTCCCTTTCCGTCCTGCTAATATGGACTGATATTTGCTAATAACCAGTTGCCATCCCCACATCTAATGGGACCCGGTGACAAGGGCGGTCCCAAGAACTAAACAGGGAGTGAACCATACAAACAACCCAAGATAATGGCAGCCCTTCTCAATTCCTGCTGTGATATGTTGAGACCAATAGCCACACTCTTCTGAAAATTAACCTTGAGGCCTGTGGTTTCATGAAGAAATTCGAACTTCAAAATCATGAGCTCGTCCTCTCCTGCTAACAAAAGTAGAGTGCCATATGCATATTAAAGGTGAGACACTGTTCTGCCCTCTAGCTTTGCCTGAAAGAGATATGAGGCCAGCCACCTCTGCTTTCTCCTAGAGTCTACTTAGCACCTGTGGAACTAGAACAAACAAAAGGGGAGACAGTGGCCCCCTGCCTCAATCCCCTATTACTGAGGAAAGACTCTGTAGGCACACCATTGACCAGTACTGAAAAGGAAGCTAACGAAATACATGTTCTAATCCAAGACACCCACTTCTCTCCAAACCCCATCTTAAGTAAGACGTCGAACAAGCAGCTCTAGTTCACTCTATTATAAGCTTTCTCAAAGTCTAGCTTGATCACCACCCCCTCTTCTTCTGAATCTTCATCCCGTGCAGGCACCCATGAGTAATAAGCAACCCTTCTTGAATGTGCTTACCCCTGATAAAAGTTGTATAGTTACCCTTTATAACTCTATCAATGGCCTTCACCAATCTAGATGTCAACATCTTAGAGATGATCTTGTATGCACCATTAAGAAGGCTGATGGGTCTGAAGTCCGTTAGAGACTCAGCACCCACCTTCTTCTTGGTGCCGATAATTCAACTCAACTCAACTCAACTCAACGAAGCCTTAATTCCAAATAATTGGGGTCGGCTATATGGATTCTCTGTCTCCACTCTAAACGGTTTTGGGCTACTTCTTTTGAAAGATTTAAACCTTCCAAATCATATTGTACTATCCTCTTCCAAGTTAATCTAGATTTACCCCTTCTTTTCTTCTCCCCCTCTATCCTAATATGCTCTACTTTTCTAACTGGAGCCTCCCTAGGTCTATGCCTAACATGTCCAAACCATCTCAGTCTCCCTTCTCTCAATTTGTCCTCAATTGGTACCACTCTTACCTTTTCTCTAATATATTCATTACGAATTCTATCTAGCCTAGTATGCCCGCACATCCACCTTAATATTCTCATCTTGTCAACACTCATCTTGGAGACATGTTGTCCCCTCCAACACCCACCACAAGACATCTCTTGGAATTCTATCATAGGACTTCTCCAAATCGATGAATACCATATGTAGATTTTTCTTCATATCTCTATATTTCTCTATCAAGTTCTTAATGAGAAAGATAGTTTCCATAGTTGATCGATCTGACATAAGGCCGAATTGATTGGCCGAGATAGTTGTGTCACAACGTAAACGATGTTCTACGACTCTCTCCCACATCATAATATGACTCATGAGTTCAATTCCTCTATAATTTGAGCAGTCCTGGATGTCTCCTTTATTTTTAGAAATAGGTACAAGAGTGCTCTTCCTCCATTCATCTGGCATTTTTTTAGAGACTAGGATGTTGTTAAATAGTCGGGTCAACCATTCCACTCCTACATCTTCTAAATATTTCCACACTTCAATAGGAATTTCATCAGGGCCACAAGCTTTACCTACTTTCATCCTCTTCAATATTTCCTTGATTTCCGAAAATCTAATCCTCCTAGTATAGTTCAATTACGCTTTGTTGTACATTCTATGCCCACTATGTTTCTACTATGATTATCATTAAAAAGATTGTCAAAGTAGCTTCTCCACCTTTCTCTGATGTCCTCATCTTTCACCAAAATCTTTTCTTCACTATCCTTGATGCATCTAACTTGGTTAAGATCCCGACACATTTTCTCTCTTATCCTTGCCAATCTATAAATATCTTTTTTCTCTTTTTTGGTTCCAAGTTTCTCATACATCTTTTCAAAGACCTGAGCTCTTGTCCAACTAATAGCCTTTTGTGTTTCCTTTTTTGCTATCTTGTATTATTCATAAGCCTCATTATTATCACACTTTGACAATCTTTTATACCATTCTCTTTTACTCTTCACCGCCTTTTGTACCACTTCATTCCACCACCACCTCTCCTTCGCAGGTGGGCCATGTCCTTTAGACTATGTGAGTACTTTTCCAGCTACTTCTCTAATCTTTGAGGCCATATATGTCTACATAGTATTGGCCTCCAAATTCGACTTCCAATCACCCATATTGAGAAGTTTATTCTTAAACATCACTTGCTTCATCCCTTTTAATTCCCACTACCTTGTTCTAGCAACAGTCTTCCTTTTAAACATACCCGACTACTTCTTGATCTCAATATCTAAGACTACTAACCTGTGTTGACTTAAGGCCTCTCCGGGGATAACTTTGCAATCCTTGCATAAAGCGCGATTTGTTTTTCTTGTGAGAAGGAAGTCAATTTGACTTCTATTTTGTCCACTTTTAAAGGCCACTAAATGAGATTTCCTTTTTATAAAGTGACTATTTGCTAGTATAAGGTCGTAAGCCATAGCAAAATCGAGGATACTTTTTCTCTCTTCATTTCTAGTCTCAAACCTAAAACGTCCATGAACCTTCTCATAACCTTGACGTTTACTTCCTATATGCCGATTGAGGTCTCCACTAATAAAGATATTCTCTTCATTTAGTATGCTCTGCATAAGGTCATCTATATCTTCCCAAAACCTCCATTTACTTTCAGTATCTAATCCAACTTGTGGAGCATAGGCACTAACTACATTAATCGCATCTCTCTATATAATTAATTGCACTAGGATAATCCTATCTCCTACTCTCCTCACCGCTACCACTGCATCTTTCAAAGTCTTATCAATAATAATACCTACCCCATTCTTATTTCTCTCCTTTCCTGTATACCACAATTTGTAGTATGTATTTCCTACTTCTTTACTTTTCTCTCCTACCCATTTAGTCTCTTGAATGCAAGCAATATTGACTTTTCTTCTCTCTATAGTGTTAACAAGTTCTATCAACTTTCCTGTAAGAGACCTTATATTCCAAGAACCTATTTTGATCCACTTCTCAACTTGCACTTTCTTAAAATTCTTTCTGTAGTGATATCTATTATTCTTTAAGTTTGTCTTGTATCCTATTCTCTGTTCGGTTCCATGAATTGAACTAGTTTCTTTACCCACATCCGTCCATGATGTGGCAACCCTTGCTCATTTAACACCACATCTGGGCGCCGACGTGGCGCGTCGCTTGCGGGGATGCGCTCAATCCTTGTCTATTTCTCACTACATCCTGGCTCCGGTGCAGCGCGTCGTAAGTAGAGGACGCCCCAATGTTAGTTTTGATTAAATCCATATCATGAGACGTGACAAGATTTTTATGCTGGCTATCACCTACCGCAACCCTCCTCTTTTATTCGGGCTTAGGACCAGCTAAGCACAAGAGGCTCATACTTAGGCGGAGTTTTCTTGATGCCGATAATTAAAATTTTATTTAGGCTTCTGAAATGCGCCTTTCCCTCCTGAAATTCCAACACTACCTGCAACAAGAGAGGATGAACCACTTCCCAACAATGTTGGTAGAACAACAAGGGGAAGCCATCGGGCCTTGGGGCCTTATCCCCAGGCAATGAGCATACTACATCCTTCAACTCCTCAATATATAAAGGGGCTTCAATGATAGCTCTTTCTTCCACTAATAAGGAAGGGAGAAGATCTGCTGCAATGGATGGCCGGTCCACCGCCGCCTCTGTATATAACTAAGCATTAAAATTCAGAATGTGTCTCAACAACTCCCCCTTTTGTGAGATAATCTGCTCATCGGAAAGAGATTGCCGATGCAGTTCGTCCTTCTCCTTCCCAAAACAAAACTGTGAAACTAAGTAGTATTTCTATCACCCTCCTTGATCCATCTATCTTTGGATCTTTGTTTCCACAAAACCTCCTTCAACAAGATAGCATGAAACTGAGCTACGAGCCTTTCCCTAACAAGCCTATCCTCCTCATCTAGAAGCCCTACTTCTTGAAGTGCATCCAGGACCTGAAGTTGAGAGAGAAAACTCTCCTTCTCTTCTTTCCTTAAAAGGCGCTTCTTCCTGCTCCTCTATAAGAGAGCACCAGCCAAGGACCTCAGATTGCAAACCAGAGTGGCCATACCCAATCTCATACTTGAAGACCACAGTTGAGAGACAAGATCCATGAAACCTCCTCCAAAGCCAATATTTCTCCAGCCTGAAAAGTGGTTTCCTCTTGAATCTGAAGCAAGTGTTCAAAAGAATGGGTTTATGATGTGATACCATCCTCTGAAGACAAGTAGCTTGCAAGTTAGGGAATTGCTCCTCCTAATCAACGGAAACAAGAAACCTGTCCAATCTAGAGCAAGTAGGCTACTCCTTGAGCTTGGACGGAGTGAAGAAAGCATTGTCAGTATGCACATTGATTAAAGTTGCCTGATGCACGAAGTCCTAAAAATCATCCATGGGACCTGGTGGGATACCTCATTCGACCTCTCCTCCTGAGATAGGGTAGCGTTGAAATCCCCAGCCACACACAGGGCCTTTTAGGCTGTGTTTGCCAGAGCAAAAGCTCATCCTACAAAGCCTTCTTCTCCACCCTCCATGGGGACCATAAACTCTAGTGAAGTCCCACACAAATCTATCCTCCACACACTTGAAGGTGATCGAGATAGTACATCTCCCAACCTGTCTAGCCACTTCCTCCACAACATATTTATTCTACATGACAATAATACCTCCTGCTCTACCGACCGTCTGGTGAGACTGCCCCTTTTGACAGCCTCGCACCTCCAATATACCTCATCACCTCTACATTGTCTTCCTCTAATTTGGTTTCTTGAATGCACAGAATGCCAATTTTGCACAAAGTCACTAGCTCCTTCAGCTCCACCTTCTTCTCTTGCCTCCAACCCCTCTGATGTTCTCCATGAAACAGTCTTCATGGAAAAACAAAAAAACTCAATCATCCCCACCCTCCTCTCCCCAGCCCCCCAACTCCCTCTCCATTCCCCTCCTTCCTTATTAACTTGCCTCCCTTTACCCGATGCAATCCCGGTCCTGGCTGCTACCGGTTTTGGATCCTGTGCAATACCACATTGATGACCTTTTATACCCCTTCGAATGAGACTCCTATCTTATCCACCAACTCTTTGGCCTGCACCTCCATGAGCCTCTCCACCCTTGCTATTATCTCCTTAACCTCCACTTTGTCGAGCTCCCCTCCTCCCTCCCCTCCCTGAAGAGGGGTTTCCTGGACAACCTCATCTTTCATGCCTCCGCTAACCCTTGCCTCCTCTGGCTCCGAGGAAGGCTGTTGAGAACATATCACATCACATTGTGCTACAGAATCTCCTTCCTCCTCCTCTCCAAACCTTGCACATAGCCCCCACAATGCCCCTCTCAATATCCTTCAAGTTCCCATCTCCCCTATCTCTTCCTACTTTTGCCACCACCCCCGTGTCTTTCTTGTGAACAACCACATGAGGACCATGTACGGGGATGGGCCCTGCCGCAAAGACAGGAATATCCGACATCTGCTGGTGACATGGTGCCTCCATCCAAGCTTGTTGGTGGCAGGTGAAAGCATGTCGTGGGAGGAGACTGACTGACTGAGAGAGGCTGCCCCTGAGCACATTGGAGGGTCCCTATGCAAGGCCCCAACTCCTCTAGGCTGAGCACCCCTTGGTCTATTTCCTGCAAATGGGGAGAGCCGGTGGCAATGGCTGTCAGCAAAGCACGGGAGGGCAGTGTTGATGAAGATGGTCGGGGCAGAGAGGGGCCTCTGGAAAACCCCATTGCAGATGAACCCAGGTTTAGGTTGAGAGGACGAGCCATATCGGACCTAGGAGGGTTCGATACGACACGGATATGGATTCCAGAGTCCAAAAACACTTGATCGGCAGGCACTGGCTTGGACCGGCCCCTGCCTGACCCAGGTCTGAACCCGCTTGGAGGTGGGGTGTTTGACATTTAAATCTGTTGGCCCGAGCACATGACTATCACGTGCCTGGTCTTTGTCCCTAAGCTCCCGTCTTTGCTATGGGTGCCCCAGCTTTTGTCACCACGGACAATCTCCATCACCTCTTGGCAAAAACTCCACCCTAAGAATGAAGGTCACGCCTTCCATGGATACCTGTAACACTTGTGGCACGCCATCCTTCACCAGGGCTTCTACGATGACCACGGGCACAAGTAGCCCTCTGACGAACCACCGCTCCACCCGAACACAAGAAGCAAATCCGGCGAGCTCCTAGGAAAGAAGTTCCTTATCGTGTAGAGCCAATGGAACTCCGGAGAGCTTGAGCTTGGCGTGAGACTCCTCAGGACCCGGATATGTAAGGTCTCGAGGATTTCACAACATGAGGCTAACACAGAGCCCTGCCCCATCAACATATCAACCTTGGCAACCTCCTCTGCCTGAGGTTTATCCTCGGAGACCAGAATGAAACAATCCTGTGAGATCCAGGAAGCCTTCTAGGACTGCGTGACCCCCCATCTATTAGCTAACAGCTGGAAGGCCCGATGATCAAAGGCACCCTCCACTACGATGCGACTATGTACACACCTCCTAACCCAGCTCCTCATCTCCTCCAAGCGACTGGACTTCTGCAAGACTACCCCCTTGAAGCCCTTTCCAGTGGAAGCCAAGGGGGTACGAGGCAGAGCTCCATGCCCTCTGCTTCCCATTCCTCTCACCATGTCGGTATACATCCACTTGCATTCTACCATACAGAAGTGCCGCCGCAGGCCCTCCCTCCCACAGCTCCAGCAAACCAAAGGCAAGTGGAGGGCACGTGGGTAGGGCTTAGGACCTCCCCCTAAGGGAACTCTGTTAGCTCCCGTCGCCGGGGGGCCACGAGCTCCTCGGAGCGACATGGGTTATTTCGTCTTCCTATTGAGAGGTTCCCAAAAAGAGAATTTCGTCAGTGATACCAACCACTTTAAAAAAAGGAAGTCATTTGCTTTTCTTGAAACTTCTGTTTTGCTCTTTCATCTCTCTATTCTCTGATTGAGAATACTTTGTTCATGATGTATATTATAGATATCTTATGGCCCTTTTCTCTACCATCATCCTTGTCAGATGATGGTCATTTTTAACAGCAAAACAGCTTTTCACTCTGTGTTTCTTTTATTTGATTTTCTTTGCTTGTTTGTAGTTTTTAGGTCAACTACTGCAGTTTCTGAAATATGTCTGATCCTGGCAGATTTGTGGAGCTATTATGGCAGCTGTCTGTGCATGCTTTACGAGAAGTCCACAGACGGACATTTGCAGCTGATGTAGCATCTAACCCTCTGCCTGCCTCATTGACTGATGTATCTTATTTGCATGCAGCTTCTTTACTTCCTGTTACTAAGGTAGTTTTGATGATCTTGTTACCTTTTGTCAATACGTGCTGTCAAGATTTATCGAACTTCAGATCAGCTGACTTTCTAAATGATGAGTATATGAACCTATTAATTAATGCATCTTCACTGGCTGTTGTATTCAATTCCTACGAATGAGGAGGTGGTGGGTAAATTCCATACAATATCATGCATCTTGAAGTATACCATGCTTTTGAGTTTGTTTTTGGCTTATATTTTGTTTCAACATAAGAAATTATTGTCATCTTACTTTGGATACTTGGATGGTTCTAGAATTATGTTCAATGTCAAGTTTCTATTTGAAAGACGTTCTTTATGACCACATCTGTCTAGTGACAAAATATAGATTGACGTACAATTGAGGTGGGCTATACAATCAATTTGTCAAAAATAAGCAATATAATTGAGGTGGATGCAAGGTGAGATATCTGGCAACAATTGAACCTGACTATCTACTGCAAATACACCAATCTTGATACATATATATGGAAAAAATCATAGAATGCATCATGGATACTCTATTGAGGCCTGAGTAACCAGTTCTCACAACCAGGAACATAGTCAACAGACCTCACACTCCATAACCTAGATGCAAATGGAAAAGACTGAAACCATGTAGATCCAATGACTGATAAATTCTTCTGCCTCTGACATGGGGAACCTCACAGAATCAGATGGATCGGCGGTGGATTGAGTAAATCATCATTCATTGAATGAGAGAACTTTCTAAAATTTGGGAAGATGGCAACCTAAAGGTGCAGCCAACTTTAGAAAAACCTTTGCCAGCTATTTCCCCTACTTGGTCTCAGAAGACTCTCTTTTGCTTCATTTTGCACCCTTTTCCCTTGATCTGTTGGTCATTGTGCCTTTGAAGATGCAAGGCATTCCCCGTGAGGGTACTGCCAGCATTGTACTCGACGGCACCACCACAGCACCACCATGGAACATGTGCAGCCGCAACTGCTGCTGTTGCTGCCAATAGCTGTGATGTAGGTTGGGAGAGCTGCAGATTCAATGGATCTCCTGAAGGGCCTGTCCTCAATGGCCACCACTGTGGTGCTGTGCACCTCTCCCTCTGCCCATTAGCACAGGCCAGTGGGGGCTGCCAATCGTATCACTGGTGGATGTTGGGGAGAACTCTGTCTATCATCTGTAACCTTTCTCTTCAGAAACCTGTAAAACCTGGATTTAATCCGCACTTCTCTTGCAGTTCATTCCCTCTACTCTCTCTGTAGAATTGAAGCCCATGCTGAAGCATTTATGGGCAACCTTTGTGGCTTCCCACAGCCAAGCACCAGATGATGCCCAACCCTGCCACATTCTGCCCAAATTCGGTTTAAGCTATCACCGTTTGTAGGCGCTTCCTAGGTGCATGTCCTGCGTGCTGCCCTCACATTTTGAAATGGATTTTGGGCACTGATATCGGAGTTTGCATTTAAGTATTTCGGGTGAAATAGATATGACCCAAATCTGAAATAAAACATTTATGGGTCAACTGATGGCAGTCCGAATCTGAACTGTCGGATCTTACTAATCCATTTACACCTTTACCAGGGAGTGAGAAAAGGCCACCTATACGAGAAGGCTACATATGAGATAAAGTGGTATGGAGATGCCTTGGTAGGAGCCGCCACTATATTTGAGGGTTAGAGCAGGAATGATCTGGATTAGCCTCGTATTGGAAAATAGGAAAATATTGTTGATGTGTGAGGCTTGGATCTATAATTTGTGAGGTGCCTTTTGAGGACAAATCGTATCCATAACTTGTGAGATGCTTATAGATCATTTCCATGGAGGTTGGTGGTTCTATTCACGTTAGCAAAATGTTGAAAAGATAACTTTCCATAAAATGTGGAACCAATTTGGTTAGGTAAATTTGTCCTTGACTTGATGCCTGTCTTCAAGGGATCGAAAATAGCTGTAATAATACATCTGAAGAGAGGAGCGATGGGAGGAGCGGAGTGGAGCAGAACGGTGAGGAAAGGGGAGGAAAGACGAGGAGGGTAGAGGTGCAGAGTAGAGGAGAGGTAGGGAGAGACGCTCCAGGGAGGCAGTTCTTCATGGGCAGATGCTTTCTTAGGGAAAGATCCTTGGGTTCAGGATTGTTGCAATGGCCTCGTGTGCTGGAGATGTGGAGGATTAGGTCATTGTAGTCTCACTTGTATGGAAAGAAAATGGGGTTCTGGGAAGAGGATGGACTTTTTAGAAGTTGGGAATCTTGCTTCTCCTACCTTGGAGTTAGAGCTTCGGGGAGAGGATCTTAAGAGTCCTTGTATCAAAGCCTCGTGGTTTCCTGCTGATACTGATAATTGGAGGTTCTTTAGTAGATGCCTTTTGGGTTCTTCTTCAAGTCCCATTCATCATGAAGACCCGAGTTTGGCTTTGTGTAAATGTTGGCCGGAGATGGAGTAAGGTTGGTTGACTTATGTGGATCCTTATAGGTTTTGTTATAGTGCCCTTCAATGACCTTGCAAAGGGAGCTTGTACCCTTAAGAAGAATAGAGTGCTCTGACATTTCATGGAAACAATGGACCCCACCAGAGGGAGCTCGGAAGATCAGTAAAGTATCTCACAGGTGGTATAGATTGAGAGGTATTCCTTGGCTTATGTGGGATGTGGAGGTATTCAAGAAGATTATCGAATCATTCGGATGGATTTGAGGGTGGATAAAAAAACATTAGAATGGGATTCTTTGGAGTATGCTCGTGTTCTTGTTGCAATGGAACGTGGGATCGTAACCCCATCAATGGTGAAGCTTCGGTGGGGTGAGGAGATTTTCTGTATTTCTGTGGAGACAGAAGTGTTGCATAATGAAGAGAAGAAGGAAAGTAATTGGACTTGCAAGGAGGTGGCTGTGGCATATAAGTCCTACAAGGTGGCTAGGGTTTTCTGATGGAACTTAGCATCAAGGAAGACAACATAGTTGACTCGGGTTCAAGCAGGAAATAGCTCAAATCGGTTAACTAAACGGGTTGAGCCGAATTCTCTGAATCAAAGATAGGATGGGTTGGTTCAAATGGACGACCCGGGTGAACTTGGCACGTTGATCCGGTCTGTGGGTTCGTGTCACGTTCGTGTGAAGACAGCCAATGGAAGTGGAGATGTCGATAATGGCCCTGGGATGAAGATTACTAAAAAGGAGATCTATCTTTCTAGCAAGGGTAGTTTTGACAAATTTCCATTTCAAGCTTGGGGGGATGCCCTAAATATCCTGGCTGCGGAGGTGGCGAAGGGTTTTCGGCACGAGATGAGGAAGGAGAGAAGAAGCAAACAAATCTGTCGTCGGGAGGGCATTCAAGAGAGGAAGGAGTTTGTTCTGTCTCTGAGGGCAATGGAGATGAAGGAGATGAAAGGGAGCTGGAGGGAATCTTCTTCCGGTACGTTTCTTCAACTTGAACCCCCTCCGTCTCTGTCCTGCCTTCCTCTGTCCCCTTCTCATGCCGTGAAGAGTGTCATCGACACCTAACAGCAAGGAGGGGCTTCAGTTAATTCCTTTAATGCTAGCAGCTAGAAATACAAAAGGAGGAAATAAAGAGGGAGAGAGGAAGGAATCTTTTTTGCAAGACTGGGACAATGCAGAATTGGAAGGAAAGGCTGTGGGTATTGGTCTTCAAATCCAAGGTAAAATCAGGCAGTTCAGGAGACTCTGTGAGGGAAGGGAAGGAGATACAGGGGGCACTGTGGTTAAACAGAAAGGGAAGAAGAAATTGAAAAAGTTTCTGAAGGACTGCAACATTATCAGTTCTGGCACTATGGTAGAAGTTCAAAGGGATACATGTCCATCTCAATGATCCTTTTGTCATGGAATATTATGGGATTGAATGATGGTGGAAAGCAGAGAGCTTTTAAAGAAATGATGCGAAGGAATTATGTAGACATTCTATGTCTTCAGGAGACTAAGATGGAGAAGATTGATCTTAATCGTATTAAGAATATCACCATTTATGGGGAACCTGACTTTGTCTTCAGGAGGACTTCTGGTCAATCAGGAGGTATCATCTTTGCATGGAATAAATTGAAACGGGAGGGCAACTTGCTGGACATTGGTGATTATTCAATAACAGTGAAGTCGCATGATGTTCTTAAGAAGAATAAATGGATGCTATCAGGAGTTTATGGGCTGCATCACATTCTAGAACAGCAGGAAATGTGAAAGGAGTTAGCATCATGTCAAGAAAAGTTTGATTTGCCGTGGTGTATTATATTATAGGTGACTTCAATCAAGTTAGAAGGCCATCAGAGAGGAACAGAGGAGGTACTTTTAACAGGGGAATGCAGCTTTTTAATGATTGAATTGAGAAGTGTGCTTTATTGGTGCTTCCTAGTTCTAATGTTCAATATACATGGTCAAATGGTAGACAGATGCCGTCTATGTCTAAACTGGACAGAATCCTGGTTAATGATAGTTGAGAAAATATGTTTCCTTTTGCAAGTATGTCTGCACAGCCTTGACATAATTCAGATCATAGTGCCATTATTCTAAATTGTCAGAGAAAGAAGAGTAAGAAAAAGCCTTTCCGTCTGGAACAGGTGTGGATGCAGAATGAGGAATTCTAAAACCTTGTCAAGGAGACATGGCACATGCACTCAGCAACTATCCTGGAACGAAAGTTCTTGCTTTGAAGCTTAGGAATCTTAAAAAGAAATTGAAGGTTTGGTTGGATAAATGAAAACAGGAAAGGTTCAATCATGCTAATAAATTATTAGAGCCTATTCAGAATTTGGATAGAATTGAGGAAGGCAAGTCTTTATATCAGCAAGAGTTGAAACTTAGAGCTGAGCTGAAATCAAAGTACTTAGTACTCAGACTGGCTTCTAGAAGAGGAAATCAGGTGGAGACAAAAATCCAGAGCAATGCGGTTGAAAGAAGGAGATCTGAAATCTGAATACATTTTTTTTTTCCACCAAATAACAAATGGGAAGAGAAGAAGAAAATGTATCTCAAGTATCCAGAAAGGAGATGAGTTGATTGAAGAAGAGGACATAATTGCTGATGAAGTTATCAGGTTCTACATAGATCTGTTTTAAGCATAAAGATGGTTCCCTACTTGGTGTGACCCAGATATTGTTACCTTGTTTGAGGAAGAGCAGTCTATGTTAATTCATTCAGTGACAGAAGAAGATGTACAAATGGCAGTTTTTTATTTGGGAGCAGAGAAGTCACCGGGAACTGATGGAATTCCCATTAGCTTCTGTCAAAATTTTTGGGAGATAGTTAAGAAGGATGTTATTCAGGCTGTGAGTGATTGCATTAGTGGAGATACTGGATGTGTTGTTATTAATCACACTTGGTGCTGCTTCCCAAGAAGGAGAATGCTATGCAACTAAAAGATTTTAGACCCATCACTCTGCTGAATGGGTGTTATAATTGTCCGCATTCTAGCTTCTAGATTGAGTACTTTTCTTAACAGAATTGTGCAACCTTATCAATCAGCATTCATCAGAGGCAGAAAACTAAAGGACAAATTTTTATTAGCCCATGAAGTATTGAACTCTCTGAAAAAAAAAGAGGTGCAAAAGGAGTGGTTTGTAAGTTTGATTTTAATAAAGCTTATGACAGGAGTCACAGGACTCATTGGAAATGCCTTTGGAGTATTTTGGAAGTACATTATTTTCCTTTGCAATGGATTACTGTTATGAAGAAATGTGTGACGACAGCAAGGTTTTCAATTATTCTATTCTCAATATTAATGTGTATGGCTATTTTCCAAGTTATAGAGGGTTAAGACAGGGTGATCCATGATCGTCTTTATTGTTTGTTATAGTAGCTAATATTTTGAGCAGAATGTGTCACAGAGCTGAGCTTAATGTCTGGATTGAAGTGTTCGGATTTGCAGAGGCTTGTTAGGAATTTCTCATTTACAGTTTACTGATGACACTATTATTTTTTCAACGAGATACTGACAAAGTGAAGAAAATTTCTTTTTCTTTGGAACGGTTTGAGGCTTGCACAGGTCTGAAAATTAACTATGATAAAAGCTCAATCATTGGCGTAAATATGAGAGGAAGAATTATGCTTGCAGACTGCTAATATTCTTAGATTTGGCATTGGTGAATTTCTAATTATTTATTTAGGCTTACTATTATCTGATCATAAATTGAAATCCAAGGATTGGGAACCCATGATTCAGAAGATTCAGAGGAGGTTGACTACTTGGAAAGCCAGATATGTCGCTTGGAGGAAGAATTACTTTGATTAACTCTGTACTCACTACAATCCCTATGCATTATTTGTCACTATTTCTCATTCCAGCTGAGGTATGCAAGAAGATTGACCGAATTAGAAGAAAAATTATATGGAGTGGTTTTAATAAGAATTCCAAAGGAATCCTTTTGGTTAAATGGAAGAAGGTCTGTTTGCAAAGTCTAAAGGTGGCATGGGGATTAAGAACCTTCGGATATGGAATCTAGCACTCCTGGGGAAATCGCTATGGGAGTTGTTGGATGGAGATGCCAGTCTTTGGAAAAAGGTGATTAATCATAGGCACTATCAGCCGCAGTACAGGTTGTTCCGCTTCAAGCAATATATACAATACAAAGTAGGAAATGGACAGAATGTTTTCTTTTGGAGATATAGGTGGCTGGGGGAGAAATGTTTCATGGAATCTTATCCCCAGGTGTTTGCTATACTATCAATCAGTGGTGTACAGTGAGTGAATGCTTTGAATTTGAAGGGAACAATATTCAGTGGTGTATTCAGACACACAAAAGTATGAAAGAAGAAGTAATTGAAGAGTTTTGTTCACTGATGGGTGCTTTGTATTCAACTAGAATTGACACAGTTGAACCAGACAGGCTGATTTGGGGACCTAACAAAGGGAAATCTTTACAGTTAAGTCATATTATTCAATGCTTGAAGGAGATTTGCCTTCACACATGAAGAATGAGGATGTGTGGAAAGTGAATTCTCCACTAAAAGTAAAGGCATTTATGTGGCTTATGTATGAGAAAAGAATTATCACGAAAGTCTACCAGAGCAAATGGTGCACTAATGATGATATTTTATGTTCTTTTTGTGGCCTATGTAATGAAGATGTGGACCATTTATTTGTACGCTGCCAAGTGAGTCAAGCAGTTTGGAGAATCTTTGGAGATTTGCTGAATTTTAATCCTCGATTCCATTCTGTTCTTGAGATGTGGAAGTTCTTCAAGCAATTGAGAGCGAGATCTCATACAAAGGAATTGCGCAACATTGTGGGTATTCTACCTCATGCCATATGTTGGAGCATATGGAGAGAGAGGAATGATGTGCTTTTCTGGGGAAGTAAATTTTGCATTGAGAATATATCCTTCATAAGTTTATCATTTTTGTATAGTTGGTCTCGTCATATTATTGGTATTTCTCCAAAGTTTTGAATAAAGGCATTTACTTAATATATGCCATTTTAAGTTGTTTTTTTCTTCTCATAAGCGGATAGGAACCTCTCCTATCCTCGATTGTACTTCTTCTATTTATTCTTTAATAAAATTGGTGGTACAATCCACATTCTTATTGAAAAAAAAACTCGGGAGATGCTTTTGGGAGACAAAAAATGTACAAAATAGGAGGGCCAAAGTGGACAATACCTCACAAATGTTGGATCAAGCAACACATTATGGTACCAAAGATTCAAAGCTTAAACCATATAGTATGATCCATAATGTGTATATGGTTTAGTCCTATGTTAAAAATGGGAAAGTTTTGCTAGGCGATACATGTGAGGCTTAAATAACGATCCGATCCAACCATTTAAACTATTGCATGCTTTAGGCCCTTATAAAGCCTGCACAATTTTGTCTCCAAACCCCCAAATGGCATCTCACAAGTTATGGATCTAAGCCTCGTAAATAGCAGCATTATCATCTGGCTGTAGCAGCTACCCTTTGACATAGCAGAGATGAGTGGAGCAGCGTGGGGTCAAGCGGAGAAGTACAAAGTAGAGAGGTGCCCAATAATGTTCTTGTAGAATAATCGAGAGAGAGAGAGGGGGCAGAACTAGAGGCTGCGGCAGCACAAATAGACCGCAACCCTCCTCTTTTATATCATAAGTAAAAAAGAGTCGACAATAGATTGGGCAAGGACAAGAATACCCTTTACTCCAATAAAATACATAATAGACCCCAACCACTCAGATAAAAGAGGAAAAATAAGAAAATAAACTTATAAAAACTGGCTGACAAAATTACCCCCGACTACACTCCTCAAGTTGAGCATATATGTCAAAAATGCACAGCTTGGACAATAGAGAGACAAAAACTTCCTTAGACAGCCCTTTAGTAAAGACATCAGATAGTTGATCTGCAGAGCGAACATAAGAGAGGCAGATCTCCCCATTATCTAGCTTCTTGCGAATGAAATGACGGTCAATTTCAATATGCTTGGTGCGATCATGTTGAACTGGGTTATTTGCAATGTTGATGGCAGCTTTGTTGTCACAATACAGGCGCATAGGTGTATGAACTTGAACACTAAGGTGTTGAAGAAAAAGTTTAACCCATAACATCTCTGTAATCTCATGTGCCATAGCCCGATATTCAACTTCTGCACTAAAACGAGCACAAACAGTTTGTTTCTTACTGCGCCAAGTAACGAGGTTGCCACCCAAAAACAAACAATAACTAGTGGTTGACCTCCTATCATCATGAGAACCTGCCCAATCCGCATCAGTATAAGCATCAATATTTACATGTCGAGCCTGAGTATACAACAAGCCTCTACCAGGACATGTCTTGATGTAACGCAGAATTCTTTCCACAACCTGCATATGAGGAGACCGGGGAGCATGCATAAACTGGCTGACAATGCTAACTACATAGGCAATGTCTGGTTTGGTGAGGGATAAGTACAAGAGTTTTCCAACAAGGCGTTGGTATGAACCTTTATCAGACTCAGACAAGTGTTCCTCACCTGACTTAGACAATCCATGATTGGTCTCTAAAGGGGTATGAGCTGGTTTACAACCTAGCTTCCCGGTCTGTTGAAGCAAATCAATAGTATATTTCCGTTGACAGACATAGAGACCTTTCTGAGACTTGACTACCTTAATGCCAAGAAAATATTTTAGCTCTCTAAGATCCTTAATGTCAAACTCATGGGCCAAATTATCTTTAAGCTTCTGTATCTCTGTGGTATGATATCCAATGATAATCATGTCATCAACATACACAAGAAGAATTACCACATGACTATCCACCCATTTGGTCAAGAGAGTATGATCAGAGTTGCCATGTTGATAGCCAACCTGTACCATGGTAGATCTGAACCTGTCAAACCAAGCCCTTGGAGATTGTTTCAAACCATATAGTGCCTTCTTGAGCCGATACACTCTCCCCCTGGCTTCCAATCCAGGAGGGGGCTGCATATACACCTCTTCTTGTAAATCATCGTTAAGAAAGGCATTCTTAACATCTAACTGGTGAAGTTCCTAAGAAAATTGGACATCAAGTGAGAATAGAACTTTGACAGATTTGAGTTTGGCCACATGAGTAAACGTCTCCAGATAATCCACACCATAAGTCTGGGTAAAGCTTTTGGCAACAAGGCAAGCTTTATACCTTTGAACAGTACCATCAAAATGGTATTTAATAGTATACACCCATCTGGATCCAACCAAACTCTTCCCTAGAGGCAAGGTTACTAACTCCCAGGTATTGTTTCCTTGGAGAGCTTGCATCTCTTCTTTTATGGCATGCACCCACTTTGGGTCCTTAACAGTTTCTACAAAGGAGTTAGGAACATGATAGGTGGAAATAGCAGCAAAAAAAGAACAATAAGATGGTGAGAGACGAGAATAAGAAATATAGTGAGAAATAGGATGCTTGGTACATGTTCTCGTCCCTTTTCGGACAGCCATAGGTAACTCTAAATCCTCAGGAGCTGTAGGTGATGAATTCAATGAATGACCTGAAATTTCAGTAGCTTCTTGAGATGGTGGATCCATGGAAGGCCTATGCTTGTGCCAAGTATGCCTGGAGTAAGCGAGAGTATCTAGTGGAGACTTGTCGGGCAATCCATATGCAACACTAGTCGTATCGGTAACAAGGGGTAAAGGAGGAGCCAACTCAGGAGGAGAATCACCACAAGGACCATGAACATCCTCTCCCTTACCAGAGGTCTGAGATGCAAAGTAAGACTTTGACTCAAAAAATGTGACATCTTTGAGGACATACTTTTTCTCTCTTTTTGGGTCAAAATATTTGTACACTTTTTTAGTGGGAGAGTAACCTAGAAAGATGTCACGGGTGGCTCGATGATCTAATTTTGTAGACCCTGGAGTGAGGGAATGAATAAAGTACACACAGCTAAAGTCCTTGGGCTCCAAAACAAACAGAGGATGGTTTGGACAAAGTACCTGGATAGGGGATAAAAGGTCAAGTGTTCGAGAAGGCATACAATTGATAACATATGAGGCAATTAAGACAACTTTTGCCCAGAACTTATTGGGCAGCTGACGTTGCAAAAGGAGTGTTTGAGAGGTCTCAAGTAAATGTCTTTTCTTTCTTTCAGCCACCCCATTTTGTTGGGGCGAGTAAGCACAAGAGGACTCATGAATGATGCCCTCATTTTCCATAAAAAGATTGAGAGTCCTCTCAAAGTACTCATTTGCATTGTCAGATATGAATACCTTAACCCGCCTTTCAAATTGGTTCTCAACCATTTTGCAGAACACTTGAATAATTTGGGGTACCTCTTCACGGGATTTCATGAGGTAAACCCAACAACAGTGGAAAAGTCATCAATAAAACTGATAAAATAACGGTGACCATCTACAGAGGGAACATGAGATGGCCCCCAAACATCAGAGTGAACAAGTTGGAAGGGAAAAACACTTTTATCACAGAAACATGAAAATTGGTTCTAAAATGCTTGGCAAGTTGACAGACCTAACACTGAAGGGTGTCAACTCTAATAGACTTGAATAATGAAGGAAACAAGACTTTTAAAGACCTGAAAGACAAATGACCAAAACGACAGTGCCACAAATAGATCACTTCATGTTTCTTTTCCATGCCATCAACACTGGATTGAAATGCAGCTCGACCACCAGGTTCCAAATGATACAGGCCTACCACTTCACGGCCAGTCTTAATCCTCTGCTTGAGTTTCAGGTCCTGAAAAACACAATGAGTGGGAAAGAAAGTTATAGAACATTGAAGCGATTTGGTTAAACTGCTAACATATAAAAGATTAATGGGTAAGGCAGGAACATGAAGTACATAGGATAGAGGTAGGTCATCACTGAGACTTATTGAGCTTTTACCTGCCACTGTAGCACTGGTACCATCTGCAATGGTGACATTTTCTGTCTAGAACTCAAGGAATATGAATTAAAGAGAGAAGAGGTACCAATCATGTGATCTGTAGCACCTGGTCAAGTTGGAATAGGCACTCGCAAGTGCAGATGACTTAACAACGTCACGGCTACCTACTGTGACACTACCACCTCTCATCGCTTTCTTTCGCCCCTCTTCTCGCAGCACCTTGTGATACACTTGTTCAAGAGATGGACGGGAGTCAATACTGAGTATATGAGCTCTTAAGCTTTCATACTCAGATGTGAGACCAGCAAGAAACTTGAAGATGCGGTTCCGCTCCACATGTAGCAAATAGACCTTCTGATCTTCAATACAAGTCCAATTGTATGCAGAGTAGTGGTACAACTCCTCCCATGTACTTTTTAGCAAACCAAAGTAAGTGGTAACATCAGTGCTACCCTGTTTCATCTCCTGTATATCAGTTGTCAACTGATATATGCGAGAAATATCCTGCTTTTGGCCATACATTAAGTTCAGAATATCCCACATCTCCCTTGCTGTCCTCTTCATAATGATTAGCTGTTGAATCTCTGAACTTACATAGTTGAGAATCCATCCCATAACTAAGTTGTTCTCCTGTTCCCACCTAGCATAGGTGGGATCCTCATGTGCTGGTTCCTTGGTTCTACTATCAATATAACATATTTTACCTCGTCCTCCAAGGAAAATACGGGCAGATACAGACCAGAGTCGGTAATTGGTCTCTGTAAGCTTCACTGAAGTCATTTGCATAGCAAGCAGGTGGTACTCAATTGATGAAGAGCCAGTAGGAAGCATCGAGGAGGAGTTAGCTTCTTGATCAGCACTACTGGTCGTAGAAAACTCCATGACAGCCCACAGAAGATAACCTGAGGTGAAGGTGACTCCCAAACACCAAGCAAAAACTTCACCAGGCACCAACCTGCTCCTAGGGCAAAGAAAGGAGCACCAAACACCTGCCAACAGTCACCCGGCCCAGCCCCTTGCTGCACAGGGAGGACCGGACCTGTCGGACAATGATACCGGTCTGCTCTTTGGAGAAAAAACAACACCCGGTTGGAGGAAAAACAGAGCACCATAGGCCAAGAGGGTACCGGCCTTCTATTTGGTGCCCTAGGACCACCAACAGGAGCAAAGAGGGGGGCCGAACCTGCTGAATAGACCACGAACGGGATAGAAAAAATACCTAGGAGGGACCGGCCAACTCCTAGGTCCACCACTACGCACTGCCGGGCAGAGGAAGGAACCGGTCTGCTCCAAAGAGGACCACAGGGTACCGCTGGATAGAGGAAAGGGCTGGCCTACTCTTTGGTGCCCTAGAATCACCAAAAACAAGGAGAGGCAGGGAACCGGTCAGCACTTGAATGCACTAGGGCCACCAGTTGGGGAAGGAGGATGATCGGCTAGCAGGGAAAGCCTTCCAGAGAGGACCGACCAGAGCCAAATAAGTCCTAGGAAGGTCCGGCCTGCTCTGATACCATGTTGAAGTTATCGGACCATCCAACTCAAAACCTTAAGGCTATGAGTGGAGTAGGTACCATCTACTAAACATGTTTTGATTTTGTCCTTTTTTCAATATAGGACTATTCTAACACGCCCCCTCACGTGCATGCCGATTTTAGGTTCTGTCACGTGGACCACAAATACGGGGTGCGCGGCTCAGTTCGTAATCATGGGCTCTGATACCATGTAGAATAACCGAGAGAGAGAGAGAGGGGACGGAACTGGAGGCTGCGGCAGCACAAACAGATCGCAACCCTCCTCTTTTATATCATGAGTAAAAAAGGGTTAACAATAGATTGGGCAAGGACAAGAATACCCCTTGCTCCAATAAAATATATAATAGACTCCAACCACTCATCTAAAAGAGGAAAAAGAATAAAATAAACTTATAAAAATTGGCTGACAAAATTACCCCTGACTACAGTTCCTATGTGCGGAGAGCCGGAGAGTCAATAGTCCCCGATAGGCAGAGCAGATACTCAGAGCATAGGAGATGTTTTAGATGTTTGTTGTTAGATCATCAAGTAAAACAGTGCAGAAAACGTACGGTTTGTTGGAATTACAAAAGAGTTGGACATCGAAGTTATGTTGGCATGGAACAGAGTAACCTTCATAGGAGCAGTGCTGAATGTGATAAGGAAGAGATTAATTCTTCGAAGGTCCTTCCTGTTGATGTCCCATGGTTCTATTCATTCATAGATATTTGGTTAGTTTCAAAAGCTGTCTGATTGGGGTCGGTAATGGAGAGGCTTAAATAAGCAAAAGCTTCAACATAAGCAGGAGCTTCAACATTGTCTTAGTTCGAAGTGGCGGGTAGTAAGTTACTGGATGATTTCCAAAATCAAGGAGGATATGGTACTTTTGTGGACTCCTCCAAGTTTTATCCGACAAACAATTTTGAGTCATAAAGCTATAGGAGCAATCTAAGGGTCACTGTGGTCTCCAGATCTTTGATTTATTTGTAGCGAAGAAAGGTCAGCTGAGTTGGTATCATGTGACAGGTCTTCCTTACCTGCTATGGGATATGGAGCTGTTTAAATCTATTATTTCTTCATTTGGTGTACTCAGAAAACTCTGTGGAAATACTATTTCACAGAAATTTCTAGAGTACGCTTGGTTGTTGGTGGAAGTGGAATAAGGAGTTATGGTGCCAGAACAAGTTAAAATGCAATGGGGTTTGAAGACATTTTCTGTGAAGATTAGCAAAAAGTGTATGCCCACAGATGATTGGTGGACATACGAGAAGTGGTTTAACCCCATAGGAGTTACAGAGCATCTAGGGCAGAAGGGGTTGCAGTCCAGAGGAAGAAGACGGCGATTCCAGACAAGCAGGATCATTGGGAATCGGCAAAGGAGGCACCACAGACACATGAGGTTCTTAACACTCACATGATGGTTCCTTCGAAAGAGAATGTCTCTGTGGGAGTGATAGTAGAGAATAAGCGAATAGATGATACTGCCGTTCTAATCAGGCGGTAATGGAGAAAGTAGATGGGGGCAATGATGAAACATCAGCTGATGTGGCCTGGAGGGAGGCTATCTCTAATTCTCTATCCTGCTCTCACAGGTGGTCCATGGGCTTAGCAGGGAGACAAAAAGGAACAAGAGAGGAATTTGTTTTGAAGGTTTACCAGAGATCGTGGGGAGAAAGGACGAGTGCAGGGTTATCACTGCAGGCTTCTCTTGGCAAGTTGTTGGCCAACAACGCACCTTCCACAGATGGAATGTCAGCTATGGCTAATTGTGAAGAGGAGGAAGGTACCCTAGTGGAGATTCTGCAGAAGCTTTCGGGTAAGTCTTCCTCATTATCAGATCCAACCCTATTCCCCATTTTCCTCTGTCACCTTCTATCGAAGAAGCCGGGTTAGACAACATCGAAGAATGGGCCTAGATGTGGTGAACAGGACTTGTGAATCCTATGCCTGCAGAGCTATAGAGAGATCATAGCCATGAGAAATTGGAGTAATGAAGAAATTGAAAAGAGGGCATCTATTCTCAGTATGGATGTTCATAAAAAAATAGGGCAACTGCACAAGTTTGGGCTCCCACAGCAAACTTTCCATCTAGGGTGAAAACAGCACAAGAAAACAAGGAGGTTCAGGGCTTCATGGAAGAAAGAGGGAAAAGTTTGCACAATGCATAACAAGGACAGAGAAGAGTGGTTGCGACACAATGATTTCACTGTCTTGGAATATTATCGGTCTTAATGATCCCTCCAAGCAGGTGGCAGACACAGGGATTATTAGCAGGATGAAGGCAGATATTAATTGTCTACAGGAAACAAACATGGAGAGGTTTGAACTTGATTCAGTCAGGAAAATCACAGGTTGCTCTGATGTTGATTTTTTTACTCAGAAGACCAATGACATTTTTGGGTGGCATTTTAGTTGCATGGTGGTCAGATAAGTGGAAAGGGCAAATGTTGGACCTTGGAGAATATTTGATTTCAGTAAAGCTTATAAATAGTGTACATGCCAAGTGTTGGATGCTCACATCAGTTTATGGGCTGTGCAATAACAGTAACAGAGTGCATATGTGGGAAGAATTACTTACGTGTCAACAAAAGTTCAAGTTATCTTGGTGTGTTATTGGACTTTAATCTTTAATGCAGTCAGGTGACCAAAAGAAAGAAACAGAGGTAACAAAATGTCAAGAGGTATGAGGTGTCTTCTGGGGAAGTTTTGCTGTAAATTTTTTTTTTTTTTTTTGGGGGGGGGGGGTGGCCCTGATTTTCAGGCTTATTTTTGGTAGTTTCTTTTGTTTTCTCCCTATACTTGTACACCTTTTGTAATCCTTTTCTTCGTTAATAATTTACAGAGATAGAGGATTGTAGTTTGATAGAACTGAATTTATATAACCATAAGTTTACATCGTGTAATGAGTCCAAGGACAGGAAGGTTCCATCAGCTTCAAGAATTGAAAGTGTTTGTGGATATTCAATGGGAATCCATTTTTCCACTGGGTGCAGTCATACATAGCACAGCCCAGAACAATTTCTGATGAGAGTGCTCTAGTAGTAAGTTGTCAAGGACAGAAAAAAACTACCTTTTCGATTTGAGAAGCTGTGGTTGGAATATGAAGTGTGTGCAACTGCAAAGTGAAGAAATATTCAATCTCCTTTTTTGTAAGGTGACTAGAAAGCCACATTTATTAAAATAAAGGCAGGTCAACAAACTACAAAATAGAGAAAAGAAATAAAATGCATCTACCAAGGAGGTAGATTGAGAAAAAAAAAAGAAACTCAAAGAATACTCCCCAGCCCATTAACCCCTTCAGGTTGTAGAGCTATTACAAAATAAAAGCTTCTCAATTACACAGATTAGATACAATCAATGATTGTTAATCTTGTTGTCTGCATCCGGAAAGTTCCATTCTTGAAGGAAGTGAATGCTGTTCTTGATGATCTGTGTAGGACTTGAGAAAATGTTGTTGAAGATCCTCTGGTTCCTTTCCTTCCATATAGCCCATAACGTTGCTGGTAGTGCCATCTTCCAGATATGAATTTCCTGACTGATAGGGCATAGCCTGTCCCAAGACATCAGCAGGTTGATAACATTTGTGTTCTGGTTCCATTGGATGTGAGCTGATCTGGCAAATATGTTCCATATAGTATTAATGACACCACAATGAGAAAGATATGAGCTCTGCTCTCTTGATAGGTTCCACGAAAAGTACAGACTGTCCTTTTTGAGTTATTAACCCATTTAAGATTGTCTCTTGTCCGTAACCTTCCCCAAGCTGTCTTCCACAAGAAAATCCTGATCTTAATAGGTAAGTCTCTATTCCAAACATGTTTATCTCAATTAACCTTTCGTCCCCCCTCCCCATGAACTTTACCTGCTGAGTGAACTGTGAATTCTCCCCCTGGATCCCATCTCCACTTTCTACCATCATTACTCAAAGGATTCAAGAAATCTGACGAGGCACTGCATGAGTTCTTCAAGTTCAATAATTTCTACTTCGCACAGATTTCTGTAGAATTTGATGTCCCATTGTCCATTCTGATAAAGATTAAAGACTGTGTTATCAACCGAGTCTGTAATTCTGTACAGGTTTGCAAATCTGTCAGATAATGGCCTTGAATCCAACCATTTAGCTTCCAAAAACCTGGTGAGCTGACCATTTCCAATTTAGGTTGAAGTTGAACAGTTGAAAAAATCTATACTCTTCATAATGTTCCTCCAAATTGGTGAATAAGATCTGTTGCACTGGTTGTTCACCTAATCCCTCCTTCCATTAAGATATTTGCCTCTAATGATTGTATTCCAAAGTTATGTTCCTTCTCAAACCTCCATAGCCACTTAGTCAATAAAGCTTTATTGATGGTACAGATGGGAATTAATCCCACTCCACCTTCCTCCTTGCTCCTGCAGACAAAACTCCATTGAATATTATGCCACCCCTTATCGGCAGGGCCTTTCTCGTTCCAGAAAAAACCAGCTCTAATAGATTCAAGTCTGCCACATACTGATTGTGGAATTTGAAATGTGGACAGAAAAATATATAGCCAAGCTTGACGAGACTGTTTTAGAGAGAATCCATCTTCCCCCTGCTGACAAAAGCTTTCCCTTCCATGCACTCAGTCTATCTTCAAACTTCTTGATATCTGTATCTCATTCCTTGCTTGTAAGAGTTCCATCAGTAAGAGGTAAACCTAGACACCTGATAGGAAATGAGGACCATTTAGCTCCAAAAATTTCATCCACAAACAACCCCACAAGTTCACTCTTGGAAAAATCAACTTTCAGTCCTGTCACAGCTTCTGGAGGTTTGATCAATATCTTTAGATGGACAATGCTATGTTCTTCCGTTGATGAGAATAAAATTGTGTCATCTGCGAACTGGAGATGTGTCACTTTCTCCTCAACTCTTCTTACTTTGAAACCTTCAATCAGTCCCCGTCTCTGAGCACTCCTTTAACCATCGCGTGGAAAAAACAGTGTTCTTGTTCCCTTCCTTTAACCACCTTTCCTTATCCCTTTGTTTCCATTTTATCTCTTCCCTGTAAGCCCACTAATTGTAAGTCTTTTTAGTTTCCTCCCATTGCCATTTTTCATCTTCTGAAATAATTCCCCGATCATTCTTCATCTCAGAAACTTCAATTTAATGTGGTAGGTCTTGTCTAACCTTGGTTGCTTGTCCAAAAGTATTCCTGCTCCACTCCTCCATTTTTCCCCTTGTCCACTTGAGCTTTGCTGCTAAAGAATAACAAGCATTTGTGTGTTGAGGCCCTGTACTCTACCACTTCCTTACTAAATCTGTAAATGTTCACATCTCAGCCATGGGAGTTCAAATCTAAAAATTCTGTCCCTTTTCTATTTATGAGAAAGGGATTCTAACAACAGAGGTATATGATCTGAGAGTATCCTAGGAAGACCTCTGGCTGAAAATCTGCCAAAAATCTGTCGCCATTCCACAGTCACCAAAAACCTATCCAACTTAGACTAGCTTCTTTATTTGTCCATGAAAAGATGGAATTATGATAATTGAACACATCCTAGACATTGTATACATTTATTTTTACAGATTATTAGAAGAACACGTATGGGTCATACATTAGCAAAAGAACAAAACAGCAAGAAATGATTTTTTATGCTGATTCTTCCTATTTGTTTGATCACATGGAAGGAGTGCAATGACAGCATATTCGAGGGAAGTAAACCTTAGGTTGAGAACATACAGAACCAGTCAAGCAACTTGCAGAATTTTGAATCCATCTTTGAGATCAAATCTTCAAATGAAGGCTTACTAATGACCGAAGACTGAAATCATACCATCTGTTATTGTATGCCCGGTAACATTTATTTTATTCTCTTAGTCTAATGTCTTAAGTAATTGCCACGGGTCACACATGTAATCTCTAAAGGCCATGAAAAGATGGAATTATGATAATTGAACACATCCTAGGCATTGTATACATTTATTTTTACAGATTATTAGAAGAACACTATGGGTCATACATGAGCAAAAGAACAAAACAGCAAGAAAAGATTTTTTATTCTGAATGCTATTTGTTTGGTCACATGGAAGGAGTGCAATAACAGCATATTCGAGGGAAGTAAACCTTTGGTTGAGAACATATGTTTTCAAGTCATTCACTGTCTATGTAATTGGGGTCGCTATCTTTTACATTTGCCAACTTCAGATTGGAGAATTTTAGTTAGTAATCTTCTGATTTTTTTATTTTAATTTTTTTTAAGGATGAAAGAACCTCTCCTCCTTCTTTTGATTTTACTTCCTCTATTTATTATGCAATAAAATTGGTGGTAGAATGCACACTATCTTTCTTAAAAGAAACAAAACATGTTCTAGATGGTCATTCTTATACTCATTTGGAGTGCTAGGGGTCACAAGAGTGGCAGTTATGTTGGGTTAGTGACAAAGCTTTTGGAAAAAAAATGCACAAATCAAATCACACCTCATGTTTTTTTTTTTTTAAATGCACAAATCAAATCACACCTCATGTTTTTTTTTTCCTTACATTGATAAGATTTAAATAAAGTTGAAGGAAACATAATCCTAGTGTAAGTAAAATCCCTACACATATATCATGCTGAAAATACAGAGCTGCAAAATTAATAAGTCAGTGCCAAGAATCATAGATATGCAAGCAAAACTCGTTCTTCTATTTCGTATTTATGCTAAACTTAGAGTAAGCACAAGAGAGCTTAATTCCTATCTGAATAAGGAGTTTAAACTGCCCACTTGTGTTTGTGTGGTCTCCTTAATAGAAGGATGCTATTTATGTGCTGTAGAGGAGAAGATCTTGGACCACTTCTGGTGCAACATCCATTTTCTCAACATGTGGTGACGCCAATGCAAATTTGCCTCAGATCTTGGAGATTGGGAGAGGATAAGTGAGTTTGGGGATGGGCCATTCGTGTGGCTTCTTTTTTGGGGTAGAACAGTGTAGATGATGACCAGTTTTTGAGGATGCTTGTGTTTTATGAGCATTATATCTGCCACCATCTTTGGTGTCCCGACATCCTTTTATAGCTTTCGAAAAGTATTGTTGTCATCCATGAACTCTTCATTGATGACAGTTTTATACTTCGCTGATGTTCCCTTGATTGCTCCCTTTTTCTGGCTGTTCATGTAGTCTCCCTTTTACACCCATGTTGCAGAGCAAGGTTCGCTGACTCGGGGATCCATATCGGATTGCATCTTCCCAAATGCAAGTTATCCCACTCGGTCCAACTCGCATGACTCAAGCCAATGAATTTGTTAGAAATAATGTGTTTTAGCCATAGTTTAGAGGAATGTACCCTCTTAATTGAAATAAAAAGTGTAATTTTACTTATCAAATGGGAAAGACTCAATTTAAAGGGACATACATGTATAAGTCGATATGATCCAGTCTGACTTGGTGCATGCCAGAGGATCGGACTTGCCCATAATCCCGGATACGAGTTGACTCGTACAAGTCGGCACAATCCGGTATGATACGGCAAACCATGTTACACAGGATATTCTCTGAACCACTGTTAAAACAAATGGTGAACTGCAAAATGATATGAACAGCCTTCTTTAGAGGGGGAGGAGGAGAGAACAGCTGGTCCCTGATGGAATGGGAAAGGAATTTGGATAGTGTGAGAGGAGAGGGAATTTTCTCTAAACCACTGTAGAAATGGACAATGAAGTCCAAAATGCTATGAGTGCCCTTGTTTTTTTTTTTTTTTTTGGGTGGGGGGTGGGGGGAGAGATTCAGCTAGTCCCTCATAGAGAGGGAAGGAATTGCATACAGCGGTGTGGGAGGTGAGGGAATTTGAGGGAATGATAAGGGCAAAATAGTAACTGTATACTATGGTTACCTTACCTAATCTTGAGCTTAAAGAAATTGACCGAAGCATAGGTAGGGACAATGTCAGTTGAGGACTAATTCATACTAATATTACATAGAGGTTTTTCTTTAAATACGCAGGCATAGATGTTAAATCGAAGTTTTACATCCAGATTATAGGTGGGGATGTTGCTAATCTTCCTACTGACCTTTGTGGGGATTTATTTACAGACAAATCATTCGCTTTGTGTAAATGTTAATTTGTCTCAAGTTACACAGTGTGGAAGTTAATTATTTGATGCCAAATACCATGCGTGGGCTCAGCACAGTGGCACCCCCCCAAAAGTTCCAGGCTGACAGTAGAAAAAATTCCTCTCTAAACTTCCTTCTATTTCTCTCAATCCAAACAGACCATAACATAGCAGGGCAAAGCAAAGACCACATGTGTTTATGGGCTGGAAAGTTCCCAACATCTAATTAGTTCCACAACTGAAGGTTGATTCATCCATCTGCTACCAAATAGTTTTCCATTGAACATTGATGCTACCATACCCAATAAAAAGATGATTCTGATCCTTTTCGAAAGAAGCATAAAACATTCATCTTGAGTGATGGATGTTGAATATCTTGCTGATCCTTTGAGCAGGTGGCAATCTATTCCAAGCAATCTTCCAAAGAAATAATCTAATTTTGTTTGGTAAGCTTTCCTCAGATTCGGGTTTGATAATATGCATACAAACTTTCCTCAGATGCAGTTCAGATCCTATCTGGATCTGATTGACTTACAGTCCTAGGTGTCTTGTAAGTGCAAAAAAGTAGGAGCAGCCTGCACTGTGTTAAAGTAAGATGTCTGACCGAGGTGATTAGACAGTGGTTTAGTGTAAGGCTATTAGCCAGGGCTAGAAAGGGACACCTGAAATCTGGTCTCATCTTGAACCATGATCTGGCATTTGGATTTTTTGGTCTGAAAATTAGACAAAAAGATCTTACAATGAACTTGGATAATGTTCTTTTTGTTGGACCTAAGTTTCTTTTTTCTTTTTGTCCTTTTCCATTGGAAGCTTTTCATTTTTTCTTTAAAAGTTCCTTCATGAGTTCCATATGTTCGTTTTTGAACCAGTCTTTGGCGATTACGTGTAATCTATGATCTTTTCTTTTATAATTTTCGACAGGCCAGAATAGCACTAGAGCGAAGGAAGTTTCTTAAAAATGCTAGTATTGCTGTTCAAAGGCAAGCTACATGGTCAAGCTTGGCTAATGAAATGACAGCTGAATTTCGTGGTCTTTGTGCCGAAGAGGTGGATTTTGCAACTTTTGTTTTCTACTTTTTGTCAGCAACAACTTCCTCACTGTGCTCTGTGTATTTCCTTCTCTCTACATAGCAGGTTTTAATTAATTCTTTGTAGATTTGCGTGTGTATTCATTATGATTTTTTACTGGCTATGTAGGCTTATTTGCAGCAAGAACTAGAAAAGCTTCAGGATTTGAGGAATAAAGCTAAGTTGGATGGGGAATTATGGGATGATCGTGTATCCAGTTCTGTAGGTCAGAACACTCATCTGGTATCCAAGGCAACACGCCTTTGGGAGTCTTTATTATCTCGAAAAGGTAAACCAGCTTTCTCTAAGATATTTGTGTTTCCTTCATCTATTCTTGAAGCCGTATATTTATTTTCATTGATAGTACATAATAGAAAGATGAGATCAGAGTTTGTTTTGAAAGTGGATAGTACCACAATTCATTAAATGAAGGAAAAGGTGTACAAGTATAAGAGAAAAAACACCCCAAAAGAATCCTCCTGTACAAAGGACACCTAGAAGGTGTACAAATCATCGTCTCAAAAGCACCAAAAAGGAGGATTTACAAGTGTGCTTGCTGCACAAAAGGGCAGCCCACTCCTGAACCCTATCACAAACAAAAGAAGCAATACGATCTTGAACCAAGGCTTCTTTCCGAAAACTCCTACTATTCCTCTCACCCCAGAGCGCCCAAAAGGTGGCATGAAGAATGAGCCACCAAACATGACTATCATCCTTGTGCACCGGATGTTGATCCCATAGATGAAGCAGACCCTGCACCGAGATAGCATTGAAAGAGTGCTGGCCAATAGCAGAAAGATCAGTTCCCTTACATCTACAGCAAAGGAACACTCTGCAAATAAATGATCAACAGATCCCTCAGCATCCCCACACAGACTGCACATAGTCGGAATGTCTTCTATAAATTTGCCCGACCTATCAGCTGTCGGCAGCCTCCCAAGAAAATTCTCCACATGAGCGGCTGAACCTTCAAAGGGCTTTTAGTAGACCAAACAAATCTAGTAAATGGGACGTGCAAACCCTCATCCGCTATGATGGTGTACGCCTTTCTCACTGAGAAAGTGCCCTTATTGTTCTGTCTCCATGTCCAAGTGTCTTCTTTGGAGGGATCAAGCGCCACATCCTGGAGAAGAAGTAGTAGATTCCATAGTTCCTCAATCTCATCCTTACAGAGAGGCCTTCTAAAACGGGGAGGCCAACCTGCACCAGCCTGATCTGTCTGAATAACAACATCTGCCACTAAAACTGTGAAATTAGAAGCAACAATAAAAAGTCTGGGGAATCTTCTGCTCAAAGAACCACCCTCACACCATTGATTTGGCCAAAAGAGGCATGTCCTGCCATCACCCAGAGAAAGCTGACTCCCAGCCTGCAACACATCAATAGCCTGGAGGTTCCCTTCCACAAAGGAGACACTCCATGAAGAGATCTAGGCAATAGACCCCAATGTCTGGAGGACCTATAATATTTAAGCTTGACGATCCGAAGTCCTGGGTTAGGGGACGCCAATTTCCACAACCATTTGGCAAGAAGAGTGATGTTGAAAGCATGAAGATTCTTTAAACCAATTTCTTCATTCTCTCTGCTCCTGAAGATCTTGTGCCAGCTGATATCAAAACCTCCTTTCTTGTTCTCTGCATTCCCATGCCAAAAGAAATGTCGCCTGATAGAGTCTAGTCTCCTTGACACCTTCTTAGGCACCCTACATATGGATAGAAAATAAACTGGAATGCTGTCAAAAACTGACTGACAAAGAATCATTCTCCCATCATAGGAAAGCAGCCTACCCTTGCACCCAGCCAGTCTAGATTGGAATTTACCGATTACCCTCTGCCAGTCCTGGTATCGTAAGGCCCCTGCAGTCAGTAGAAGCCCCAAGTAGGTAATAGGAAAATGTCCAACCCGACAGCCAAGAATGAGAGCTGCCCTCCTCATGACATGTGGACTCACGTGAATCCCTATTACGTTACTCTTAAAAAGTTCAACTCTGAGTCGACTGACCTCGTCCAGCAACTCCAGGACAAACCTGGCCACAAAAAGTTGCTCCTCATCCTCCCCATCAAAGAAGATAATAGTATCATCAGCATACTAAAGGTGTGTAACTTGAATTCCATCTCTGCCTATTCTGCACCTAGACATTTGACCCGCCAAAGCTGCCCTATCCCACATTCTGCTCAACAGATGTGCTACCATGACAAACAAAAGGCGAGAAAGAGGGTCCTCTTGATAGAGGTCTCTTCCACTGCGAAAAGAAGGAGAAGGTACCCCATTAATGTGGACAGAAAAGGTGGCCGAAGTCAAACATACTCTGATCCATCCAACCCATTTATCTCTAAATCCCATTGAAGTAAGTAGTTGAAATAAACACCCCCAGTTGACTCTGTCATAGGCCTTTTCAAGATCTACTTTCAAAATCAGACCCTTTTGGTTCATCTGCTTCACACCATGGATGCATTCTTGAGCCACCAAAAAATTTTCCTGGATATGTCTGCCACGGATGAAGGCTCCTTGGTTCCAACTGACCAGTCTGCCCACTACCCTTTCTAGCCTGGAGGTAAGCATTTTAGTAATAATCTTGTACATACCATTTAAAAGACTGATAGGCCTGTAATAAGATAGACAATGAGCACCCTCCTTCTTGGGGATAAGAACAAAAAGTATCTTGTTAATACCAAGGAAGGCATAATCGGCATGGATTGGATCGGATTTGATCGATCCAATAGGTTTTTGGCCGAACCAATCTGATCCTGAGCCCTGACCCACTGTTCCCTTATTGGGATCACCTTGACCCACCGTTCCCTTATTGGGATCGGACGGATCGGTCGAGATCGGATGGATCGGCCAGGATCGGATAGGATCGGCCGATCCTCTGATCTGTAGCCCAACGGCTAGCTGCGAACTAGCTAGCCATTGGGGCCAACTCATTTCGTAGTAAGGGCCTTGGGGGGCTTATAAAACCCCGCAAGGCCCTCTCCCATCCCCACCAACTCATTTTCTCACTTTCTCTCTCTCTCTAAGTTCTTTCTCTCTCTTCCCTTTCTCTCTTTCCTATCTCTCTAAAGCCTAAAATTTTCTCCACCTCTCTCTAAGTTTTTTAATATCTAATGTATAATAATTATATATTACTATTAATATATTTTCCTCCCTCTATCTAATATTTTTACTTTTTATCTACTTATTATTTATCTCCCTCACTCTCTTATTTTTTTTCTATCTAATGTATTATATTAGTATATTTATCTCCCTCTTTCTCCTTAATCTTTTTTATATCTACTTAATATAAATAATTCTTCCTCTATCTAATATTTTTATCTATTTATTTTTTTCTTTTAATTTTTTTCTATCTAGTATTTCTTTCCCTTTTTCTAAATGAGATTATAGTATATTCTACAACGATTGGGTGGACGGTTCAAGGAGCTTTTTTAAATAAGTTGTCTTTCTATCACACACACTCTCTCTATAACAATCTCCTTAAAATTCTCTCTCTCTCTCTCTCTCTCTTTCTCTCTCTATTCTTCCCTTAGATATATTAGTATTAGTAGTCCTCAATAATAAATAAAATCTATAAGTTTATCGAGTTGTGGTTAGGAGGAAAATTAAGGAATGTGCACTATTTCTTTTTTCTGTTGAGGGTAGTTTGGTTTTAGATATAAATGACAATAAGGATACTAATTTCTAGTATCCTTATTGTCGTTTATATTCAAAACTAAATAATTTTCAATAGAAAAAAGAGTGGTGTATATTTCTTAATTTTCCTTTAGGACACAACATGGTAAACTTATTTATTTTATTTACTATTGAGAACCGTTAATATTAATGTATATAAGAGTAAAAAAAAGAGTAAGAGAAGGAAAATGTAAGTGATGAAAGATAGAGAGTGTGTTAGAGAGAGACCAACTATTAAAGAAAAAACAAAAGTCTTAATTAAAGAAATCAAGGTAGAGTTGTTTATTATTTTTTTAATTTTATACATATTTTTTTAATTTTTTTAAAGGAGATCAAATCGGATAAATTCTATAAAGTTTTCTTTTGTCGATGTCATACATGGAATGCAGAATTGGCCAATTCGGATCGGGATTGGCGGGTCCCGATCCGGCCGGAATCGGCCGATCCTGGCCAATTTTAGCCGATTCCGGTCGATCCGATCCCGATTCGGATCGAGATCGGTGGGTCCCGATCCGTGCCGAAATTCCATGATGTCACGTGGGCGACGTCATCCGGCATGGGACTACGGGTATATCGTCTCAGGAGATCGAAGGATCTGTTGTCTTTACTGTGGACACCTTAGTAGGGGGATCTATCGTTTTGTGGAATATCTTGCAGAGATGTGCAGAGGTAGCATCCTATGTCCTTCTGTCCCTCATGATATATGTACACAGTTTCAAAGGTTTCTATATCAGGACAAAGGATCATCTAGCACAGTATGTAGATAGCTAACAACCAGGCCACCTACATCACCAACTCATCCATCTTCATCTACATCAGCGGGAGGATCTAGGATGGACATTGTCGATGCTGTACGAGTATTCTTTTTAGAGTTTCATATTCCATCTGCTGCTGTACACACACCATCATTTGTTTAGATGGTTAGATGTATTCACAGATAACCACATGTCCCACCTCCTATCCAAATTGAGTTAAATTTTGGTAGAGAAAATGATGGGTCTTTTCTTTCTTCTGATGACTTAGATGAGGATGATTGAGTTTCATCACTCATGTAATACATATGTCATATATAATATTAACTTTGAGAAACTTATGAGATTTTTTATTTATTTTTTATTTTTTTTATTTTTTTAAAAATTAACTTTTTTAAGAAACTTTGGATCCGGACCAGATCGGCCCAAATCGGTCAAGACTCGGACCGATTCGAGTTTGATCTCCGAGTTGCCTTCCTTGGTTAATGCCATGGAGATGGGCCTTCCCTTTATGAAATTCCAAAGCTGCTGAAATGAGATTCCCTTTGATAATCTCCAAACAATGTTGGAAGAAGAGTAAAGGAAATCATCTGGCCCTGGCACTTTGTCACCTGTAAGAGAGAACATAGCCTTCCTTACCTCCTCCTCTGTAAATGGGTTAGACAACATTTTCCGCTCCTCTACTAATACCTTAGGAAGAAGGTCATCAACAAAGGAAGGGCACCAACAGTTCTCCTCAGAATATAACCTGGAGTAGAAGTTGTGCACATGTCTCTGGATGTCTTTTGGTTGGTTGTAGACCCGTTCATCATCCTTCTGTAATTTAATAAGGTTCATTCTCCTTCTTACTAAAGCAATTCTCTGAAAATATGAATTGTTCATGTCTCCTTCCTTAATCCATCTCTCTCTAGACCTCTGTTTCTAGTACATCTCTTCTTTAAGAAGAATGTCTTCATGGTTAGCTCTCAGTTTAAGTCTCTTATGATGTTGCTGCAGGGATTTAGGTTGGATTCAGCTTGGTTAGATTCGCTGGTGTGGACTTGGACTTCTGATAGTGCTTTTACAGTCCGGTCGGTTTATGCAGCCATTGCAGATGGAGGACCTTGGTACCCATGGGCTCGTCAAGTGTGGAAGCTGACGCCCCCTTTAAGGTGCAGATTTTGATGTGGAGGATCTCGACTGGTAGGTTGCCGACGGCTGACAGATTGATCCGGTATGGATGTGATATTCCATCGGTATGCTGCTTGTGATCTTGTGTGGGGAGGAGAATGAGGGGTTTGAGCATCTGTTTGTTCTTTGCTCATTCACCTTGGAGATATGGTCTACTATCCTCACTTTCCTTCAGGTTGCAAGGGACCCCCCACATTCAGTAGAGGATTTGTTAAGCAGATGGACATGGTACTTCCCTCAGAAATGAGACAGATTGTTGTAGTGGCTTATCCTTCATGCCACGTTTTGGGCTGTTTGGACAGAAAGGAACAAGAGAGTCTTTAGAAAAGAGGCAGCTCTAGTAGGGAGATTGATTTGTTTTGTGTTTAGTAAGGTGGAAGAGTGGATAAGAGTTAATTGTAAAGACTTTGTGCACATTTCTTCTTTTTATGGGCTGTTGGAAGGATAAGGTGCGGGCACCATCTTGGTGTTTTGTACAGTGAGATTGAGAGCTCTTTACCACATTACTTGTACCTTTTTGTTTACATTTATACATTGCAATGGTACAATCCACTTAAAAAAAAAGAAGGCCCACGGCCCGCCACCTCCAAGACATCCAGAGCCTGAATATTTTCTAATATCTTTTCCTTAGCCGCCCTACCGGGGAGGGTTTTAGTTGGCTCCCTATTGCTTAAGAGCCCCCCTTACATCCTTTAAATTCTGACTTTTGGGAACAACCCTACCTTTGGTCCTTCCAATTCCTCCTCCCATCCTCCAAGAAGCCATTTTCCATCAATTAGAATTTCTTAAATTTGAATCTATGTTTGCATTGCCTCTTGCTGTTGGATTTGAGCAGGATGGGTTTATGATTAGACACTGGCTAAGGAAGACACTCAGCTTGCAGTTTGGGGAAATGATCCTCTCAATCCACATATATCAAGAATTTATTCAATCTAGAGCAGACAACATCCACCCTCATGTTGGACTAAGTGTACAAGGAATTGGGCGTAGGAACATCAATCAGAGTGGCCTCGGCGATGAAATCCTGAAGGTTCTCCATGATTCCCCTTGAAACAAACAGATCCATGGGGTGGTGCAATCGTATTGAAATCATCCATAATGCACAAAGGCTTACAAGAGCAACAATGAAAAGCCAACAAGGCCTCCCACAACTCCTTCTTCTCCTCCCTGCTCTGAGGAGCATATACACCAGGCAAATCCCAAAGGAAGCCATCTTGAACTGGCCAAAAAGATAAGGAGATAACATGCTTGCTAACCTTCCGACCCCCATCGCACTCCTCCATAGTGAATTCATTCTAGAGTACTATAATACCCTCCAGACCTCCTCTCAGTCGGTTGCAAGACCCCTTTTATAAGCCTATTTTCCCCAATCTCTTTTATATAATCACCCCCCCTCTTCACATTTAGTCTATAATAGGTAAAGAACATCAATTTTACATCTCCGCACAAAATCCTGTAGAACCACCCTCTTCTCCCTCTAATATAAACCTCAAACATTCTATGACACAATCCTCATGGGAGATTGTTATTGGTATCCTCCATACCCCCCTTTTCACATTCCTATCTCTCCACCCTCAATCCTCGTGTACTCCGATTAATCCCAATTTGCCACCTCTTTTGTATCTTGGCATACGTCGCCCGGATGTCTTTGTCTACCCCAGCAAAAGACACCCGCACTTTATTTTACACTTCCTTTGCCTGTCCCTCTGCCATCCTTTAAACCTTGATAAGGAATTCCTTAACATCATCTCTATCTTCTCCCTCTGCCTCCACTTCCTCTTCTTCCAGGACCATCTCTGCACCATTTGTAACTCCCTCTCCCTGTAGGGGTTCCAGGTCCCCATGTGGTGCCAGACTAGGTATCAGGAAGTTAGAGGCTGGAATAAAGGGAAGCAGAGCCTGCCGCAGCGTGACTGCCACATGCTATGGGCTATTGGGGTCCTACAGTTCCTGAAGGAGTTAGAATGTTTTAAACCAATCACATTAAATGTAACAGACTTAATTCCTATATTTTTTATTCAATGATGAATAGTATTGCTCATATATATGTGTTTATGTGTTTAATTGCTCTCTCTCTCTCTCTCTATATATATATATATATATATATTTACGTCTATGGACTTATGCAATGAGAATTGAATCACAAGGAGTTGTGCTAATGAGATTAATCCTCTATAAACATAAGTCCTAATCTGGTCTCAGTCATAGAATGCTCGAACTGGACATTGAACATTCGGATAGGCTGACACATGTTGTGTCTACTCATATGATGAGAGTGGTTGATCTCATAACCACTTGTGTGGAGACACTAAGACAAATATGTAGGTACTCATTAGTGCAATGAGTTTATTGAACTGATCTGCTCCAGAATTTCTAGGTGGTCTTAACTGTCAACCAGAACATTTTGTGTCACAATAGTATGATAGGTCCTTTGACCTGAGACATCAAGGGCACTTTGTACGAGGACTATTGTTTCCTGGCTCTTGATTAAGGATACATAATATCTATGTCTGAATATTCAAGTGACCGTTAACAGTGGAATCCGTATGAAGGTGATTGAGTTGTCAAAATATAATCGCCTACAACGGTTTATGCTTAGTTAAATCTCTGGCCAGGGTTAATGGGATTATCGGATAAGGAGTTTTCCGATAATATCTCATTGAGCGTTTGATCCATTTAGCGATTAGGGAGGAGTTTGACAATTAACCATACTCCGTTATCACTATTACACTTGTGTAGGCGAAGGATTAATTCCATACGATAATATGTTGATATATAGGTGCCGATAGTGGGATGATCATCTCTGACTTCTTCTGGGATCACGAGGTGTTGTTTGGTGCCGTTCGTGATTAGAAGGTCCACTGAATGAACAATTATGCGATAATTGATTAATTCATTTGATTATGAGATGATAAATGAATTAAATTAATCTTAAAAGGTGTTTTAAGGTTAATGGGCCTACAATTAGGCTGATTGCCTGGCCTAAAGGGTCACACACATAAAGATTCTCGTGAGACAAGACTTAATGAGAGTTTTATATATTATTTAGATTTTTATGAAAAATCAGAAATAATATATATAATAGTGGGACTTGGGAAAAACCCTAACCAGTACGTGGGCTTCCTTCTGGCCGTCCCCTTTCTCTCCCTCTCTCCTGGCCGTCCTCCTCTCTCCCTCCTTTGGGTGGTGGCGGTCGTTGTTGTCGTGTCGGCATCGCGAAGAGAAGGAGAAGCCGTCCACATAAGGATCTGTGTGGACATTGCGTATAGAGGCCGTGCACGTGTGCGGCTACCCACATTCCGTGGATTCAACATCAACTTTTGGAGATCCCTCGTCTTTGTATGGTGAGAATCTGTTCTCACGGATTTACGTTTTGTATTCTATTGAATCGGACAACCGATCACAATGGATTTTGCAGGATAGTTTTTTTTTTTTTTGTTTATTTCTGTTGCGTTGATATGATCCCCACAAATTCCTACAGTTCCCCACGAAGTCCTCTGTTACAGGACTACCTGCTGAAGAAGCTTCTGGAGTGCCATTGGTTGCCGACCCTACAAGGGCACCTTCGTCCGAGCCATTTAGACTAGGTGCAGTAGCCTTCCCCGAATGCGCAACCCCATCAGGCCGAGTGTATTCCGAAAAGCAAGCAACACCTTCTGTAGCTGGTTGTGGTTGCGACGGTACGACGACCATCCCACCGGCCGAGTGTATTTAGAGTTATTCATTACCATTACTCGAGGACTGGATCATATACTTTTCATATTTCTTTAGGTTGTGTCATAAGGTATCTCAGCTCTGGACTAAACTGGTTGTGTATCCCATTCTTCTCATAAGAAAATTGCCATGTTTATCCTTTAATTCAAATTACTTCATAATAACAATCAGGTCTTAGAAAAAGCATGGGGTCACCTTCGTCCAAATCCCAAGCATTTGACTGAGATTTCCCATCCCCATTTGCAACCCATTTTGCCTGATATATTAAAAAAACACCATTGCAAAGGTGATGCTAATTTTTAGCTTGAATGTGTGGTGGGTGGGTGTGGGGGAATAACACAACGTGCATAATACCCACCAATGGTAACTGGTAAGTAATAAAAGGGTTAAGCTTAGCATGCAGCTAATGCTTTTCTTTTCTTTTTCTTTTTCTTTTTTTGGGAAGGCGACTACAAGCCCACGTTCATTGATAAAGTGAAAAAATGGGTCTACAAAAAAAACATGAGAAGAGGAGGGAAAAGGAGATATCTATCAAGAAAGTAGATTCCATTCTCTGCTTAAACCCAAACCTCATTACAACCTTTGCCCCATTTATAGGGTAAATCTTTTCCTGGCATCTGGATTTGACAAGCTTATAGAATCTATGATCAAATCCTTTGAAATGTGAAGATTTTGTTTGTGCAGTAATTGAATATATCTGGTGGTGATATCAGCTGAATGTGGGAAAAAGACTGTTGAAAACTCTGTGATTCTTTCTCTCCAAATGGTCCAAAACATGGCTGCTAAGTAGGGGTGCAAATCAGGCATGATGTACCTGGATTCAACCCGATCATATGTTAATTTTTCGGACACAGATGCTCTCACATACACAGATGGAGATGAAATGGATGAAACACATATACCAGATTTGGAGAAGTGGACCTCCATCAGGCATCCACTTTTACATCAGGCATCCACTTTTACATGTGTGAGTAGCTCAATCCTTCTCCATTGCTTCCATGTCACTATCACGTAGGAGTAGGCATCCTGAAGCTGATGAAACCTCCCACAATGTCAAGACAAAGATTTATGCAGCATGCTTGGCTGCCATGAGATCTGCAGGGCCATCACACAGTGGCACTCTTCCTCCACCGCCCCTTACATCAGATCACATCCTCTCTTGCTATTTTCCCTTCCTCCTCCACCGCCACCTACATCAGATCTCTATCTCACCCAACCCTTTGCTCCACTCCCCTCAAGGCCTTTGCTTCCCCCCTTTTTGCTGGCCACTGCAGCTGACCTTGAGGGGAGGATGACCTTCTTCTCCCACTCTTTCTCTCTATGTGGGGTGGGTGGGGGGAGTACAGTGGGCGCAATGTGTGTGGAGGGGAAGAGGGATGGGGAGAACTGACAGAGGAAGAGAGATGACAAGAATGTGGGTTTAACGAAGCTGTCAATGTGGGAGATCCAGATCCGGATCCAGAAAATCCCATTGGGCCAGAATCTGTACATCCATGCATGTGAAGGTAACATTCGGATCCAGGACTGCGTCCGAGATTATGGATCTGGATGGTGATCAGATCCAAGCTGGATCTTACCTTTTTGCACGCATGCTGCTTAAGTTCATGATCAATAGTTGGTGTTCTCTTTTGACTGGGTACAGTCTGGCCCACCCTTAGACCTTATGAATCTGCCTGTTATGAATATGCGAAGTTTCGAAGAAGGTGTTCCCTACCTTGTCTGTCACACCACTGACCACTCTTAATAAAGACATGCTCATACAGCTGATGCTTTTCTTTTAAATATTTCAACGTTAGAAGTCATCTTGTCTGACATACATAGTTCTTGTTTAGAAGTTGCATCTTGCTTCAAATTCTATATCTATTGATTTCTGTCCTGGTTTCATAGATTACGTGGGGGGTTGGATACAGCAGATACAATATGCATAAACAGGAATAGTAAAGTGCTGAAAGTATGCACCTTGTACATTTCTTTTTGCAGACATTCCAAAATTAGAAGCCATTTAGCTTTTGATCTTCTGGTGCTGAAGAGCTCTTATCCTTGGTGCTATCAAATGATCATATGCAGTTCTTGTCTAGAAATTGCATCCTGTCCTGTACAATTCTACATCTAGTAATTTGGTTATGGTTTCAAGGATAAGAGTCAATATAGATAGTCAGAAATGGATGGATCTTTTTAAAAATATTTTTAATTCATTTTTATGGACCTGAGCCAACAATATGTTCCTGCCATTTGTTGGCTCTGGAGATGAACCAAAACTAACTGCGACAGTACCTGTAATATTTCTGATATAATTTCCTTTTTTTGAATTTCTTCCATCAGGATAATTTCAGGAACAACAATTCTATCAAAATATGTTTCTATTCCCTGGGAGCAGAAGAATTGGAAACAATTGGTTTATCAATTGTCTGATCTCAATGGACAATATGGATTGAAAATGTTCAAAATATTAAAATTAAAATATCATACTATATATAGATTAATATATTATCAGATACTATATATAGGTTAATATATTTTCAATATATTAATCTCCTTATTGAGAGTGATCTCGCCAAAACCTTATTGAATGAACCTAGACAATGAATCACTGAGGTCAACAAACTGAAGCTGAGATTGCTTACAACTGATTAGCCACTGGTTGAAATGCCAATACTATATTTCTTTCCCTGTCATTGTCATCCCTGTTCCTTGTATGAGAGCTCATTCTGAGAGAGGAGATTCTGGAATCCTGATCCCATATCCTTTGGTCTACACATATTTGGCACCATTAACTGTATGGGTGAGTACAACTCCTAGATGAGAGATTGTAAGGAAATGATATTTTGGCCTGGAATTTTCTCTTCTTGTTTATTTATCAGGACTTGCCTTCAGTAATTATTTCTTCTGGAGTTGTTCCCTTGCATTATTTTCAGACACCCATATAAATCAAATATTTTGCATACTATATTCTGATATTTGTCTCACTTCTCATAATCTGTTTGTGCAAGCTTTTGCTAGTTGCATATGTACAACTTGCCGCTTCTTTACTCTCTGTTGGCATTAAACATTCTGGGTGTGTCCTATTATGTCTTTCATATGATTTCTTCTAACTCCAGCTCAATATGCCTGATTACTTCTTGGTCCTGTATTGACCCCCTTCTCCAGGCCAACATGAAGTGCTTGCTTCTGGGCCAATTGAAGATTTGATAGCTCACCGTGAACATAGGTGTATATTTTTCTGTAACTTTCTCCTCTTATCACTTTTGCACATTATCTAATTTTTATTATCTTCTTATCTTTCAAGTGGAATGTGTTATAATCAGGTATCGCATCTCTGGATCATCTTTGCTCGCTGCTATGGACCTGAGTTCCAATGGTCCATGTCCAGATGCATTGCCTGTTCATTCTGATGATATGATCACACAAATCAATGAATGGGAACAAGCTGAGTCATCTCATTTTCAAGGGAACAATGAAACTCTTTCTTTGGTGGATGATAGAAACATCCAGCCCACTGTTGACATTGCGGAGGTTCTTAGGCGTTGGACTCATGCTTTGCAGCGAATTCACAAGCAATCACTTCATCTGGTACGTTGATATTAATGTCATTAAGAATCTATAAGCAGTGTTGTTGCACTGTGGACTTTTAGGCTCTAGTTGATTTGGCGGTAGCCTGAGGTTAACACCCCCCCCCCCCACACACCTTTTTTTTTTTTTCTTCTCAAAGTTAACCCAAAACACAGTTCGATTGGCAGATTAACTAACCTGGAATATACAAGATAAATAAGAGTTAACCCAAGGCCTGCACTAGAATGTAGTTAACCCGGGACTGCTTTTACTTTTTGTCCTCAAGGCCCCAGCTCAAGAAAGACATCTCTCTTTCCAAAGCACTTATGATAATCTACATGCTCACTCTATTATTATTCCATGTTTATAATCTACATGCTGGATGGCGCATTCCACCTCAGTAGGTGGTGGTGCAACAAGTAAAACTCATTAAGTTAATCCACATTTTTTTTTTAAAGGTGGATAGTACCACAATTGTATTGAAAATCAAAAGAGGGAAATATACAAGTATAAGAGTGATCAAATCTCAACAATCCCCTATACAAAAGAGACACCAAGATGGTGTAAATATCATTCCCCACCCAACAAATGAAAAAGTTGGGAGATGCATACATCCATTACAAAAAGCAGACATCCACTCTACCACCCTAAGACAAACCAACCTAGTAACATTCTTAGAAACAATGCTTAATTTCTGAATATTCTTCTATTCCTTTCACCCCAAATGGCCCAAATGGTGGCATGAAGAATGAGCCACCAGGTAATGTATCGGTGGATGTGAGCCCCAGTGTTTGCAAAGCCATCTTAGTGAAAATCATACGCCAAATCTCTACAGAGAAGGAGCAGCAGTGAAAGGTGGTCCACATTTTCATCCATGTCACCACATAATGGGCATGAGGTGGCATGTCCCCCAGGAAGCGAGAGACTCGGTCACAAGTAGGTAGTCTAGCAAGGCTCACTTTCCATATAAGAACCTTGACCTTCAGTGAAGACTTAGGACTCCAAACATGCTTGATGAAAAGAATCCTGTAAGTGGAGCGAATTGAGAAGCTTCCTTTGGCATCCCATGACCACTTCCAAGCATCAGTTGATTGGGAAATAGAGAAACACATCAACAAGCTAATAAGTTGACCAAAATCTTCCATTTCTTCATCCGTGAAGTTTCTTCTGAACATGGGAGCACACCCCCCATCCTTGAGTAGAAATATAGACCTCAACTACCAAAGCCCTGGGGTGAGAAGCAATAGCAAATAATCTAGGAATATGTCATGAAGTGTGAAGCCCTCACACCATTTGTCCACCCAAAAAAAGCATCGTTGTCCATCCTGAAGAACATCAGAGCAAGAGATGGTGCCTTTCTACACGTTAGACATGTTATGGGATGATGTCGGGTAGATATTCCACATCTTGGCCCCTTGGTAGTATAATTGCCGAATGATATCTACCCATAAACCATTTTCAATTGTCCGAAGCTTCCATAGCCAATTAGTTAGGAGGGCAATGTTAACATCTTGGGTTTTTTACATATAAGCCCGTATAATATTTTGATATTACAAATAAGCCCCCTAATCTGACTATTTACAATTAAGCCCCCACAATATACCGTGAATTAGTAAAAAGGCCCCTAAAGCTTACAAATAAGCCCTAGAGAGTATACAAATAAGCCCTTAAAATGGCTTATTTGTAGAAAGTTGCGATTGTGGGGGTTTATTTGTAAATAGTCAGATTAGGGGGCTTATTTATACTATAAAAAGATTATAGGGGCTTATGTGTAAAAACCCTAACATCTTCTAAGCTCTTGATACCCATACCACCATTCTTCTTCCTCCTACAGATTCTATCCCAACAAACATCATGTCCCCTCTTCTAGGCTCTCTGTTGCCTCTCTAAAAGAAATGACACCTTAAAGAATCCATCTTCCTTAGGGAAAATGGGAAGGAAATAAATAGGTAAGACCGTAAGATGTCCAACACAGAGTTACACAACACGAGTCATCCACCATAAGAGAGTAGCTTGCCTTTCCACCCTGCTAACCTGGCTTCAAACTTTGGATCCCCCTATGCCAGTCTCTAATTCTCAAAGTGTATGGAGCAAGGATGGCAGTACTGATATCGGTACCGGTATCAAAGGCTACCGATACCGATACTAGTACGTATCGGTATCGGCCATATCAGCTGATACTGGATCAATTTTGGCCCAATATCGGCCGGTATCGGTCCACTCAGTATGGCCGATACGTGTCGGTATCGGACGATACTACCAACCATGGTTCGGAGTGAGAAGTAGCTGCAATAGGTGATAGGGAAATCCCCTATCTGACACCCTAAGATAAGGGCAGCCTTATGCAAAGAATATTGATCCATGTTCACCCCCATGAGTTGACTCTTGTGAAAGTTAACCCAAAGACTAGAGACCTCATCGAGCCATTCAAAAATAAGTTTAGCAGAGAACAATTGTTCCTCTCCTTCTGAAAAGAAGAGAATGGTATCACCAACATACGGCAAGTGGGTGATCTACCTTCTCTGTAGTGAAAGGCAGAAACCTGAAATTAAATTTGCAGCCTCTACCCTTTTATCTACCTTCTCTATAGTGAAAGGCGGAAACCTGAAATTAAATGTGCAGCCTCTACCCTTTCTCACATTCTACTAAGGATGCGGGAGACCATGTTTCTTTACATATTCTTATTAATAAAGAATACGGTGACTTCATTTTGCTGATGGAAAGGACTGCAAGAGCTCTCCTCTTGCAGACAAGAGTCACAGGGACATTGCTTCTTAAATATTTGTTCCAAGGCTAGGGCACGGAGCATTCCTCATTTCATAAGGGGTTCTATAAGTCGAGACTCAGGACACAGGCTTGGGCAGTGGTCAGAAAACCACTTGAGTGGACTCATGACTGAGGCTTGAATATTGTAGTAAGGGACTATGTCTTAGTTTAGTCTATGACCTACCTCTCTCACAAGAGTGATAGGAGATTCCTTGGATAGTAGAGGCAAAAGTCGAGAGATTGAGCTAGTAAGTAGTCACTCAGCTATTTAAAGCCTATTGTGTCAATGGCTATCCTTGGTTATATATGACTTGAGACAGTTAAAAGCTGGTTATATAAGACGTAGCTATAACCCGGCTGTATATGACTCAAGATGGCTAAGACACAGTTATATAAGACTTACGATGGCTACAAGTTCTGTAATAGTCCCACTTACAGATCTTTAGTAGGTGCACAAATGTAATAAGAGATAGTGATGTAAAAGAACAATAAGCAGGTCACGTCTATTATATGACAGAAATGTAAATGAAATAAAACACATCCTAAGGAAAGAAATTAAATTGGCCATACCTAATAAATTTTCATTTATTGAACTAGATCCATCTTTTGATGTTGTTCCTAAAAAACATGTTTTATAACTTTTATGAGAACTCGTAAAGAGATCTCAGTAAGGATCATTTACATCTCTACTATTATCTCTCACTCACCATTCCATTCGCTCATCTTTTCAAAAGAAATAATTTATTTTTCTTCTAATTATCATACAATACGTTTATCCTACATGACATTCATGAAATGAGTAATACTTGCTGCACAACCAAGTTGTGCAGCAAGTCCACTCACACCGCACAACTCCGTGCGGTTGGACCACGTAGCCAACTCAGCCAGCTAGACAAGCTCACATGGCCAGCCCCATAATATTTCGCTTAATAATGCATATTTCAATTGACAAATACATATTTCGATTGACAAATACATATTTCAATTGAAAAATACAGTATAGTTGTCAATTATTTATCTATCTAAATATGTATTTGTCAATCTAAAATATATATTTGTCAATTGAAATATGTATTTGTCAAGCAAAATATGTAATTGTCAATTAAAAACTATATTTGTCAATCGAAATATTATGGGGCTGGCCATGTCAGCTCGTCCAACTGGCCGAGTTAGCTATGTGGTCTAACCGCATGGAGTTGTGCAGTGTGACTAGATTTGTTACACAACTTGGTTGTGCAGCAAATATTACTCTTCATAAAATAATTCTTAAACTAGTATGGAATGTAGTCATTATAAAAACAACGTGAAACTAGGGTGGAAATATTAACAAGATGGTAAAAAGTACACTTTTGTAGAAATATTAACAAGATGGTAAAAAATACACTTTTTCTTTTAAAATTTCTAAACAATTCCTATGCTCAAGTCTTTCATGTTCTTTTATTCTAATATTTAGTAGTAGTTCATACTAATATAGAAAATATAAAGACACTTATTGTAAATCATCATCATAAGGTCTCAAGATTAAATCGTTATTTGGTTCGCATCTTTAACAAATCTTAAGTTTGTAGTCAGTTGTCTTGTCAACGGGACGACTTACCTTTTGACCCGAAGTGACAGGGATAATTAATCACTAACTATCGTAGTGGTGAGCAGGCCGCCCTCGACTGACCTCTCACCTCCGCCTATTCACCTCAGTAGGTTTCCAGAAGCCTACTGGGTGAGGCAAAAAACATAGGCTAAGTTAGATCTGCAATCTACTCACTGACTATTACTGCAACGTCCATGCCCCAGCTCACGAGTACACTTAAGTAGGACTACCATCCTCTAACTAAGTCGAGGTCCTGAATTTGGACTTTAGAACTAAAACGAAAAGAAGGGATGCTCCGTGCTCGGCGCCATACATCTTTAAGGAGCTTGAGCCGGACATCTCCTTATCCCCAGGAGACAGATCTTGTCGGCCAATCCCGCTAGCGAAGTGATCACTCATTTTCTTAAAAAGTAGAAACATTATAAGAATTTTCAATCATAGAAGGCTTTCTTACCTTAACTCATTTCATAAGTTCTTTCATAGGTTCTTTTCTTCATGAAGAGTGCACTAGAATGTGCCTCTAGGTGCTCTTGTTCTTATTCTTCTACCCCCATCTTGGGGTCATCATCCTTATATGGTTTCTCTCATAATTCATGGTAGATTAGAAATAATATAGAACTAAATAACATATGAAGCTTAATGTTCCAAATCTTCATAATCTTTCATTGCTCAAATAAGCCTCAGACAGACTTGGTCTGTATGTTTTTTTTCTTATTTTATTGAAAGGGAAATTCATGTACATGTAAGTTAAGTCTTCATTTTAAACATGCGACTTAAGTTCTTTTGTACTACAATTCTCCGATGTGAAGAATAATTCGTATAGGGTTCATATAATGTTTTATAGCAAATCCCTATCATCATCTTTTCATGCTGGAATTAAACAAGCTAGCATGCAGTCTACAAAACATCATACAAATCTTCAAGAAACATGCTGGAAATTAAACGTGCGACGTATGAACTCATGTGCTTTTAGGAGCTTAAAGCCTCTTATACATCTTTTCCAAATTAGAATTTAAATGTATAGCATCTCCCTTAATTATCAAGCATTTATATCCTCTAAATCCTTTGAAGGAAAATGCAAAAATAAGGGACAACATGTAGAGGTATTACCCTACCTCTTAGAAGTGAAATCTATGTGAAGAAGGAACTCCTCTACTCATAGGAAGAGAAGCCGATGCTGCTGCCTCAAGCCGAAGGAGAGCCACTCTACAGCAGCTTTTCCCCCTCCCTCTCTCTCTCTCTCTTTATTCTTCTTACTCTTCTCTTCAATTTCTTTTTCTATCTCTCCCTCAAATTCCCTCTCTATCTTTCTCTTTTCACCTTTACTCACTGTTCTCTCTCTAACTGATCCTCTCTTTCTCTATCTAGCTCTTCCCCACTGCTTTCTTTGTCTAGCTCTCCTCCACTGCCTCTCTCTCTCCTTTTTCCCTGCTCTCCCTTTCCTTTTCTCTCTCTCTGCACCACCCTTCTCTCTATTTTTCTTCGTTTCTCTATTCCTCACCACCTTCCTTTCTCTCTCTCTCGCCCTGCCTTTCTCTTCTCTCTCTCTCTCTCCCACTGCCTCTCTCTCCTCTTCGCTCTGCTGTCTGTAGCCAGCTGCCCACTGCCCCCTTCTTTATAGAGGGTGAGAGGCAGTTGGGAGTAGGGGAGGAGAGAGGTGGTTTGCCTCTAGTGGGCCCCCTTGCCGGCCCATTAAACAGACCCAATAGGGTACATAAAACAAGCCCATTAGGGCCTCTAATTCCAGCCCACTTAAACCCTTAATTTCAGGCCCATTAGCAGCCTCTTAAGGACCCATTAACCAAGCCCAGTTCTCAACTTATAGGCCCATTAGAAACAGCCCATTAACCACCTATTAAAGCCCATTAAAGGCCTATTAAAACTTATTAAAGTTCTTAGCTTGTAAGCCCAATACGAACCTATTAAATAAGCAAAATTGCTCTAGGGAGAATTATATTTAAACCCTAGTTTTATTTCTAATTGTACTTATATCCCTATTTATTTTAGTGGGTTCTTACAAGCTCCTTCTAAAAAAAGATGGCTACAAGGTGGTTACATATGCCTTAAAAATAGCCAAAAGATAAATACAAAAAGTTGAGTCATGGTTTAATTCTCTATTTTTGTAACCAAATGAAGCATACGGCAAATATAAAGAAAAAGAAACATATACAAATGAATGCAGATGTTATAATGCAAGATCATATTGGAGAACATGAATAATGACATGACAAATAGTGATAATAAAATGTGAACAAGAGCATAACAAATAGGGATAATAAATACCTATCTTTTTGTGTATACGTATAATGGATTAAAAAAGCATGACTAAGAATGGTCAAAAACGGTCAAAAACAGCATTGGGACGAATTGTGATTCGTCCCAGGTGTTATACCTATCTTTATGTTCCCAGTACAGAGCAAGGGATTGCAATGAATTGGAAGTGTAAAAGTTCGCAGTTCCCTATACAGTATTTGGAGTGCCCCTTACTAGTGTCCATTGTAGGGTGAGGGACTGGGATGATCTTATTAAGAAGTTTGCTCACAAGCTGGAGGGCTGGAAAGCTAAATTTCTTTCTGCTGGGGGAACTTGGATTCTATCTAAAAACAATTCTCTCTTCCATGGCAACCTACCATCTTTCTGTTTTCAAGATTCCAAGGAAGGTAGAAAGAATTGTCGAGTCTATGAGAAGCTCCTCCTTTTGGGAAGGAGGGAAAAGGGACAGGAGAGATATTCAGTTAGTGGCTTTGGATAATATCTGTAAGAGAAAAGAACAAGGGGGTGTGGGATTAATTACAATTGGTGTGTTCAATAAATATCTATTGGCAAAAGTGGATTTGGAGGATGAGAGAGGAAGTGGATGCCCTTTGGGTGAATCTCATTAGAGAGAGAAATACTACCACAATTCTTCAAGGACTCTTACACCAACCAGATCTACTTGTATCTCACCCACATGGAGGAATATCATCCAATTGGAAGATCTTGTTAGTCCGGCAATTAAATTTTCGGTGGGCAATGGAAATTGATTAGATTTTGGGAGGACAGATGGTACTCAGAGGTTCCTTTTGCTATTCAGTTCAAGAACTTGTATGACATTGCTGTAGGACAGTATTAGCCAAATTTTCTCCACTGGGGAATATTAGGCTAAGAAGGGACCCTATAGGTGTGGAATTAGTACAATTGTTGACTGTGCTGAGAAAAATTCATGGGATTACTCTTAATATTGATCAGGAGGATAGCAGGAATTGGGTTTGGAGCAGTAAAGGCATCTTTTTAGTCGATGCCTTTACTTAGGTGATTAATGATGTTCTAAATTTCTGTTCAGTTCAATAACATGGAGGAGATGTGGAACTACTTCAATCAGATGGGGCACATATTACCGAAAGGTGCCAGGAGAAGAATTCTTCAAATCTTGCAACATGCGGCCTGCTGGGGAATTTGGAAGGAAAGGAATGCACATATTTTCCAGGGAAGTAAACTTTATATCGAGAACATTCTTTCCCTGATTTTGTATAACTGGAGTAGTAACATTCTGGGGGTGACTGCAGAAGAGTGGATGAGAGTTATTTCTTAGTTTTCTTCTTAGTTGGCTAAGATAGGAACCTCTCCTATCTTAGATGATTGTACTAATTATTTTTATTCTCAATAAAATTAGTGATGCAATCCGATTTTCTTTTGAAAAAAAATGATGGAGGCATTAGAGTCAAGTGGAATCAGATTGTATGGTCTAAGCTTGTTCTGAATAAGATAAGGATTTTCCTTTGGAAGGTGGCACTGGGCAGGCTCCCTACCCTGGACAGAATTAGAATTCTCAGCTTACAGAATTTCTCTTGCATTTTCAGATGCTGACCATTTATTCCTGAAATGTGGGATTATCAACGTGCGGTGGAGATCTATTTGTAAACTCCTTAAGGTTCAGTGGAACATCAGAATGTGTCGTCTGTTGGAGTGGTGGGGTTACAGCAATCTTGTCCATCAGAAAAACACATTTGGTTACTGTTGTTGCCAGCAATCTTGTGGGCAGTCTGGCATGAGAGGAACTCTCAGAGATTCAGTCAAAATTTCTAGTGCAAATGGAATTCTGAGGAGAGCAATCATATGGGTGACTGAATGGGGGAAGCTGCAGGTGTTCTCAGGAAGTTAGAGGAGTCTTACCTTCTTCGCATGACAAAGAATTGGAAGTTGCTGCTTATTTGACTTTGTTTTGTGTAACCCTATTTTATTCTCTGGGTATAATGGTGTAATTTTCTGGTTATGGGTGGTCCTTTGAGTGGGGACCTTTTCCTTTTCTTTAACTTCATCATAGCTTTGTGGTCTTTGGCTACTTTCCAAAAAAACTATGCCTAAGAAAATCCATGACTAACGACTAACAATGAATTCCAAAGAATCAATACTAAGAGGGAAAGAGCAATGCATTAGTGATGGTGGTTAATGAAATATGAACACATAGGAAACAATGACATGACTTTTGAATGTTTTAGTAGTTTCCAATGTTTCTTATGAATTAATGCTCTTTAGCTATGCTTGTGATTTCCAGTTGAATATGTATGAGTATGAAGAATGTGAATGATTTAGTGTATGCCTCTTAGAATTGTAGTCAGGGGTAATTTTGTCTAGTTGGTTATTTTTTATTCTCTCTTTTTCTTCTTTATGTGTGGGTTTATGAGGCTTATTATGTGTTTTTTGGAGCAAGGGGTATTTTTGTCCTTGCCCACTATTATGTAACCTCATAACATATAAAAGAGAGAGAGGTGCGGCCTGTGTTGGTGTTGTCGCAGCCTCCTATTCTACCCCACCTGTCTTCTACTTCCTCTCCCTTGTTTTTCTATAGCCAAAAGCAAGATGTCTCTCGCATATATCAGTTGACAACTGATATACAAGAGTTGAAACGGTGAGATTCAGAGGCGCAGGGTCATATGAGCTGGAACTATAACCCAGAAACCGATATGGGACTAATTGCCAAGGGCCACCATGGGCCAACAGCCAACACTCCCCCTCACGGCCATTATGGGCCATAGAAATGAAAGGGGAGGCGAGAGAGATTAGGCTCATGATCGACGCTTTGATACCATGTTGAAGTTATTGGGCCATCCAACTCAAAACCTTAAGGCAATGAGTGAAGTAGGCACCATCTACTAAACACTTTTTGATTTTGTCCTTTTTCCCATATAGGACTATTCTAATACGCCTCCTCATGTACAGGCCGATTTCATGCTCTGTCAAGTAGACCACAAATACGGGGTGCGCGGCCCGGTTCGTAACCACGGGCTCTGATACCATGTAGAAAAATGAAGGAGAGGAAATAGAAGACAGGTGGCGCAGAACAGGAGGCTGCGGCAACACCAACACAGGCCGCACCTCTCTCTCTTTTATATCATGGGTTATGAGGTAAAATAATAGTGGGCAAAGATAAAAATACCCCTTATTCTAATAAACACATAATAAGCCCCATAAACCCACAGATAAAGAAGAAAAAGAGAGAATAAAAAATAACTCAACCAACTAGACAAAATTACTCTTGACTACATTCCCCCTTAAGGTGAGCATATATGTCAAAAATCTACAACTTGGACAAAAGAGAGACAAAAACTTCCTTAGATAGCTCTTTAGTGAAAACATCAGATAGTTGATCAGCTGAGCGAACATAAGAGAGACATATCTCCCCATTATCCAATTTTTCATGAATGAAATGACGGTCAATCTCAATATGCTTGATGCAATCATGTTGAATCAGGTTATTAGCAATGTTGATGGCAACTTTGTTGTTACAATACAAGCGCATGGATGCATGAACTTGAACACTAAGATCTTGAAGAAAGAGCTTAAGCCACAACATCTCTGTAACACCATATGCCATAGTCCGATATTTTAGCTTCTACACTGGAACGAGCACAAACAGTTTGTTTCTTGTTGCGCCAAGTAAAAAGGTTTCTACTCAGAAACAAACAATAACTAGTGGTTGATCTCCTATCATCACGGGAACCTACCCAATCCGCATCAGTATAAGCATCAATGTTCATATGTGGATCCTGAGTATACAACAAGCCTCTACCTGGACAAGACTTGATGTAATGCAGAATTCTCTCTACAGCTCGCATATGTGGAGATCGAGGGACATGCATAAATTGACTAACAATGCTAACCGTATAGGCAATGTCTGGTCGAGTGAGAGATAAGTACAAGAGTTTCCCGACAAGGTGTTGGTAAGAACCTTTATCCGACTCAGACAGGAGTTCCCCTACTGACTCAGACAATCCATGATTAGTCTTATGGAGGTATGGGCTGGTTTACACTCCAGCTTCCCAGTTTTTTGAAGCAGATCGAGAGCATATTTTCGTTGACAAATATAGAGACCTTGTTGAGACTTGGCCACCTCAATGTCAAGAAAATGCTTCAAGTCCACAAGATCTTTAATGTCAAACTCATGTGCCAGGTTGTCTTTAAGCTTCTGTATCTTTGTGGTATGATCTCTAGTGATAATCATATTATCCACATACACAAGAAGTACTACCCTATGGCCATCCACCCATTTGGTAAAGAGAGTATGATCTGAGTTGCCCTGTTAGTAGCCAAGCTAAACCATGAAGATATGAACCTATCAAACCAAGCCCTTGGGGACTGTTTTAACCCATACAGTGCTTTCTTGAGCCGATATACTCTCCCCTTGGCATTCAGTCCAAGAGGGGGCTGCATATGCAGTTCCTCTTGCAGATCACCGTTAAGAAAAGTATTCTTAACATCTAACTAGCGAAGGTCCCAAGAAAACTAGATAGCAAGAGAGAACAAAACTCGAATAGATTTTAGTTTCGCTACAAGGGCGAATGTCTCCAGATAATCCACACCATAAGTTTGAGTAAAGCTCTTGGCAACAAGTCTAGCCTTATACCTTTGAACAGTACCATCAAAATGATACTTAATATTGTATACCCATCTAGACCCAATCAAACTCTTCCATAGAGACAAAGTCACCAACTTCCAGGTGTTATTTTTTTCAAGAGCTTGCATCTCTTCCTCCATGGCTTGTACCTACTTTGGGTCTTTAACAATTTCTGCAAAGGAGTTAGGAACATGACAGGAGAAAATAGCAAAAAAAAAAAGAACAATAAGATGGTGAGAGACGAGAATAGAAAATGTAATGAGAAATAGGATGTTTGGTACACGTTCTCGTCCCTTTCCGGACAACAATAGGTGAGTCCAAATCTGCAAGAGTTGTAAATGAGGGGGTCAAAGAATGATCTGAAATTTCAACAGCTTCTTAAGATGGTGGATCCATAGGAGGTTTATATTTGTTCCATGTATACCTGGAGTAAGTGAGAGTATCCAATGGGGGCTTGTTAGGCAATTGAGATGCAACACTAGTCGTGTCAGTAACAAGAGATAGAGGAGAAACCAACTCAAGAGGAGGATCACAACAAGAATTAGGAGCATCCTCCCCTTTACCAGAGGTCTGAGGGGCAAAATAAGACTTTGACTAAAAAACGGTGATATCTTTGAGGACATACTTTTTTCCTCTTTTTGGGTCAAGACATTTATACATTTTCTAAGTGAGAGAGTAACCCAAAAAGATGCCACAGATAGTACGATCTAGTTTTGTAGAACTTAGAGTCAAAGAGTGAATAAAGCACATAGCCAAAGTTTCGAGACTCCAGAACAAATATGGGATGGTTAGGACATAGTACCCAGATAGGGGACATGTAGTCAAGTGTCTAAGAAGGCATACAATTGATAACATATAAGGCAGTTAGGACAACTTCTGCCTAGAATTTGTTGGGCAATTGACGTTTCAAAAGGAGAGCTCGAGAGGTCTCAAGTAAATGTCTATTTTTTCTTTCAGCCACTCCATTTTGTTGGAGTGAATAAGCACAAGAGGATTCATGAATGATACCTTCATTTTCTATAAAGATATTGAGAGTCCTCTCGAAAGTCCTTTGCATTGTCAGATCTGAACACCTTAACCTACCTTTTAAATTGGTTCTCAACCATTTTGCAGAACACCTGAATAATCCGAGGTACTTTTTTACGGAATTTAATAAGATATACCTAGCAACAATGGGAAAAATCATCAATAAAACTAATGAAGTAATGGTGACCATCTACAGAAACAACAGGAGATGGGCCCAAAACATCATAGTGAACAAGTTGGAAGGGAAAAACACTCTTATTCATAGATATTTGAAAATTGGTTCTACAATGTTTGGCAAGTTGATATACTTGACATTGAAGAGTGTCAACTTTTATTGACTTGAACAATGAAAGAAACAAGGATGGCAGTACCGGTACTGGTGGGTACCGGTATCGGTACCGGTACGTACCGGCCGGTACCGGTCCGGTACCGGTCGATACCCAGGGTACCGGTGCCGGCCGATGGTATCGGCCGGTACTGCCAACTATGGAAAGAAACAAGACCTTTAGAGACCTAAAAGACAAGTGTCCTAAACGATAGTGCCACAAATAGATCACTTCATATTTTTTTCCCATGCCACCACCAATACTAGATTGGAATGCAACTCTATCACTAGGCTCCAAATGATATAGGTCTCCCACTTCACAATTAGTCTCAATCGTCTGCTTGTGTTTCAGGTCATGAAAAACCCAATGTGTAGGAAAAAAAGTTATTGAACATTGAAGTGATTTAGTTAAGCTGCTAATATATAAAAGATTAATAGGTAGGGCTGAAACATGAAGTACAGAGGACATAGGCAGGTCATCACTGAGACTCATTGAACCTTTACCCACCACTATGGTACGGGTACCATCTGCAATGGTGACCTTCTCATGTCCAGAACGCAAAGAATATGAAGTAAAGAGAGAAGAGGTACTAGTCATGTGTGCTGTAGTACCTGAGTCAGTGACCCAAGGGTTATTGGGGGAAGCATAGTGAGTCATGCTCAAGGCTACCCCAGCAGTACCTAATGTGAAGGTAGTAGATGAAGACGTGCCAAGCTGAGAGAGGATCGACTAAAGGTACATAATATCACCAGAGGAGAGAGTAGGCACCTGAGGAGTAGTGAACCCACCATCCAAAGAGGGTTTGGAAGAGTCTTCTGGGCCTTGATTGAAGGCTACATTGCTCTTTGGCTGATGTCCACTCTTTGAATTTTAGCAACTTCTTATCAGGATAAAGGTCCCAGCACTTGTCCACATTGTGGTTGTCCTTCCCACAATGTGAGCAGTGTCTCCCTGTCTTTCCTTTCTCCTTTTTCTGACCACTGTCACTCTTTACAACCTTAGAATAAGTACTAGCTAGTGCTGACGACTCCACTACATCTCGGTTACCAGCTATGATAGTTCCTCCACTCATTACCTTCTTTCGCCCCCTCCTCTCGCAGCACCTTGTGATACACTTGTTCAAGGTCAACACCTTGTGATACACTTGTTCAAGGGATGGCAGGAGGTTAATACTGAGTATGTGAGTTCTTAAGCTTTCATATTATGAGGTAAGACCAGTATGAAACTTGAAGATGCAGTTCTGCTCCACATATTGCAAATAGACCCTCTGATCTTCAGTATAAGTCCAACTGTATGTAGAGTAGTAGGCTAACTCCTCCCACTTACTTTTTAGCAACGTAAAGTAAGTGGTAACACCAGTACTATCCTATTTCAACTTATGGATATCAGTTGTCAACTGATATATGCGAGAGACATCTTGCTTTTGGTCATACATTAAGTTTTGAATATCCTACATCTCTCTTGCTGTCCTCTTCATCATAACTAGCTACTGGATCTCTGGACTTACAGAGTTGAGAATCCACCCCATAACCAAGTTGTTTTTTTGCTCCCACCGGGCATAAGTGGGATCATCATATGCTGGTTTCTTGGTTATGTCATCAATATAATGTCTTTCCTCGTCCTCCAAAGAGAATACGGGCGGAGACAGACCAGAGTCGGTAATTGGTCTCCATAAGTTTCACTGTACTCATTTGCATAGCAAATAGGTGGTGCTATAGATGAAGAACCAGTAAGGCGCATCAGGGAGGAATTCACTTCCTGATGTTCAGCACTGCTGGTCGTAGAGGACTCTATGACAGCTGCACACAAGGTAAATAGAGGTGTAGGTGACTCCCAAACACCTAGTAAGATCTCCACCAAGGCACCGGCCCGCTCTTAGGACAAAATAGCAGCACCATGCACTTGGAAGGGTGCGGTCAGGCCCCCTACACTAGAAACAACATCCCGGCCCAACCCCTATCTACACAGGGTGGACCGGACCAGCTGTAGGGAGGGGATGGCCCCTTCCCAGGCTCCAAACAGAGCACCTAAGGAGAAAAACAGAGCACCATCTGCACAAGGTGGACCGGACCAACTGTAGGAGGGGGACGATCCCTTTTCAAGCCCCAAACAGGGCACCCGGGGATAAAACAGAGCACCGGCCTGGTCTAAGAAGCCCTAGAACCACCGGACATGGCATGAAAGGGGACCAGCTTGCTCTTATAGGCCCTAGATCCACCGGACAGGGCAGAGGAGAGGACTGGCCAGGTCTTGGGTGCCCTAGGATCACCAAACAGGGTAGAGGAGGGGACGGGCCTGAGCTTGGGTGCCCTAGGATCACTGGACGGAGCAGGGAAGGGGACTGGCTTGCCCTTAGAGTCCCTAGATTCTCCGGGCAGAGCAGAGGAGAGGCCAGCCTGCTCTAAGATGCCCCAAAGAGGACCGAACAGGGCATAGAAAGCCTTAGGTAGGATTGGCCTGCTCTAATACCATGTTGAAGTTATTGGGCCATCCAACTCAAAACCGTAAGACAATGAGTGCAGTAGGCACCATCTACTAAACACTTTTTGATTTTGTCCTTTTTCCGATGTAGGACTATTCTAACAAGAATGAAGAGATAAATAACCTGAATAAGTGACATGAATATCTTTAGGCTCTACCTGTGCAAAGAGGTAGACTCCCCCTCAAGTCCTTTCCCACTTCTACTCACTCTCTCTCTCACTCTCTTCTTGCGGCAAAACAGGGTGAAATTATCTGATTTCATTCTCTGTTTTAATCCTCCTTTCTTTATTTTCTCTCTCCTTTACTCGCTTCTCCATTTCCTTTTCTTTTGGTTAGTTGTGTTGGGGGGGGGGGGGGACAACACTGTCTCCTTATATAGGAATTCTGGGAAGGATGTCAATCCAATGAGTGGCAGTCCATGATTTTTGGTCCAATAAGCTGTAGGTAGATGGTTTTGAAAGAGGAGGCGGGGAGTGCGCACCCCACCAGGTGAGGTGTCAATCTTTAATGTTGACACATTTCACGCTCTACCAACCATTGTCTGCCATGTCATTCCACCAATGAGTGGGTGAAATGTGTCAGAATTTTTCAATCCATGTCGTTCAACCAATCAACGGATGACATGTGTCAAATTTGACCAATTGTGGGCTGCCATGTCATCTACCAAGCAATGGTTGGCATGTATCCTTTATGATGCCACATGTCATCACATGAGTGGTCGGAGCCGCAACCAACGAACAAAACTGAAAATTCTCAAATTTAATCTTAAACTCTTGAACATTGTACCTATACTTGGATTTTGCAACTAAATTCCTCTTAACAGAGAGGTATTACCAGGCCTTCTTTCTGTAGGACTTTTATATGACCTATACTCACATATTTCATCACCTCTGCATTTAGTTCATATATTGAACCATTTGCTTCATGTTCACAAACCTTGAGGCTTTTATGTCTTGCATATGTTTTTTTAAAGTTATAGCTGTTCTTTCATGATGAATTACCATGTGGCAACTGACTTCGTATGTTCTGGACTCTTGTTATGTTCCTTGCACAGCACCTTCCTGAGAATGCTAATGGTGTTTGGAATTGCTATTCATGATATAACATCAGGTTAAGGCCAACGATGGAGGTGGTCCAGAGCTGCTTCGTTGTTCTTCTGATGGGGATAACTGTCACATTGAATCATTGGCCGCCACTCTTGCTGAACATCGTCAGCACTTAGTTAGTATACAGGTAAGCTATGCACTTATTTGACTTAGCCCTGTACCTTTTACCCTTTTCAGACAAGATATCCTCTTGTTGACATCCTTAGTTTCATTTTCTTAGCCTTAAATGAATGAAAAAAGAAGACAATGGAATGTACACTCCCAGTACAGGAAATAAGATCCATTAAGAAAGTTGAAAAAAATATAGTGTTGATACCAACAAAATAAATGTAAGGGAGTTGGAATATGGAAGAAATAAAATGAAGCTTTTTTAAAAATCTCAAAAGTTTTGTATGTTTTTATGATTTCCAATGATGTGAAATTTCTTCCATCTTCGATCAACTTATATTCTTGTTGCCATGTCCTTCTGTGTATATATTTCATAAACATATAGTTAAACAAATCATAAAATTACATTCACTGATTTTTATTTTTATTTTAAAGAAAGTAGTGGACTGTACTGCCAATTTTATTAAATCATAAAGAGAGGAAGGATGCCTATCCAAAAAAAGAAAATACAAGCAAAAAACCAAAGAGTTACACTACTGAAATTCATTTCCCCCTCCACACATTATTAGGAATTCTCAACAATAGACCTACTCCAATTAGATAAATGAGAAGCTACTCTAAGACATGAATTCTCAATATAAGGATTACTTCCCTTAATGATGGTGTTATTCCATTCCCTCCATCTACTTCAACACACAGCATGAGGAATGAGAAGGATAATCTTGCTTCTTGAGTTGTTACTTGACTGAGCTCCAGGCATTTTAAAAAGTGCCCAGATCTCCTGAATCTTTTGAAAATTGAAGTGTGGTCTTGTGATGTGTCCAAGAACATTCCAGACTTGTCTGCTGAAGGAACACTGGATAAATAAATGCTCCATGTCCACACAATGAGCTAGTATCTGCATCCAGATATATCATAATTTGTCTTTTACTATTATTATTATTTAATAGAAGTATGTTTTATAATTTTTAAAACTTTTATACTTCTTAAATTCTTTATGTTGGAAGATTTTTATGAATATAACTTGTAACACAGTTTTGCATGTTGAACCAGGTACAAAACTTAGAAAAATTAAACTAAAGGTACTTTTGTAAGTCATTAAGGATACATATACCGTTATAATGATTAAGAACAATGCTCTTTTAACATAGGGGATGGGGTTATAATTTTTCTTTCTCCCCCTCCCAACTCCTGACCCCATTTGCTTTCTTCGGAGGGATCTCCCACTTCATGGCTGCATCATCCCTGCTTTATGTTAGTGATGGCAGTGGGGCTTCGTCCATCCCCATTACTGTAGAGGATAGGGTGTGGCCCCTTTTTCAAGCTCATTGTCAGCACTATGCTGCCTTCTTACCCTCTCTTGCCATCATCAGCATCATCCCCTGCCTGCACGTCGTCATCTCCACCATCAATGATTCTCAGACTTGACATATGTCTCCTCTTCTCCCTTTTCTTTTTCTGTTTCCTTCCTCTTCCTCTTCCTCTTCTTTCTTCTCTTGCCCTACGTTCCTGCTACCTAAATGAATGGTAAACATGAAGGCTTATTCCAGATCATTGGTGGAGCACATTCCCTTGATGAATCTGCTCTGAAGGAGCAGACTTGCACCCTCGGAGTGGGATCATTACCCAGAATGACAGAACCCTTCTTTAAGAGCTTGAGTTAGGCTTGGTTATGTTGTTAGTAACTAAGATCAATGAGCGACAAGGAAGAAAGGATCTGGATCAGTCCTTGGATTGAGCGGCCCAAAACCAATCAGGTTGGCCAGTCCCGACCTGATCCAGGCAGAACCTGGTCAATCCACTGTTGGCTAGGTTTTGCCCAAATTTTAGCTTCCTATGTATTGATATTTGTTGAGCATGGAAATAATATTTTTGGAACACATTGAATAATTTAATATAATTATCATTCATTCATCGGCATTATCCAAGGAAGAAATGTTATCTAGCTTTATGGAACTATCTAAATTCCCTTAGGCGAGAGGCTGAACATGGGGATACCTATGTGCACATCTAAGCATATGCATAAATGGTGCATATATAGCGTTAAAAAGTGTCCCAACCTCAACAAGGAAGGGTCTACATATTTTGATGATCTCATCCAGATTCCGAGCTGAAGTTGAAGTTCGAGTTGTGTGCTCAACATGTGATGACCCCAACTTCGGTCATAAAAACTCTGTTGGGGCCATCACTTCGATCGTAAGGTGATGGTTTGGGTGGCCTGTAGGAGTCGACCTACAAAAAAAAGAAAGAAAGCATGCGCTAGGATTTTCATTTATCAGCGAGAGAGGTACATAACCAATATGATAATTAAAATTCTCAAATCAAAGAGATAATTAAAATTCTCAAATCAAAGAGAGGTACATAACCAATATGATGGTTTGGCTGAATTTATTTCGAAGTTTCACCTATTCACCTACTTATGAATTCCATCTAGGTTCTAATGACCTTGCCACCCACAAATCAAAACAAAACAGAAGAAAGGGTGGTAGTGAGTTGTCAAGCTCATATAGGATCCTTCCTGACCACTGCCACATCATGAGATAGAGAGGAGAAATCTAATAATAGCCAAGTAGTTAAACAAGAAAATTCTACTATGATGCATAAATTAGATTTAGGTGCAATAATTTATTCTACAATCCATAAAACAATGTGCACTTTCAAAAAAGTACATAAAACAATGTGCAAAAGTAAGAAAAACACAAGATTCACCTAGAACTCTACTATGTCTAGGACTGAACTCTAATCACACTAATTGTGACAGTTATACAACACTCTTTTTAAAAGAATTAACTTCCTTTCTATACATAAAAAAGGAATGCTATTATACCATTCTTTTTACCACTCTATTTGGCACACTCATCATGGACTGTGTTTGATCATTTGATCAAATGGTTTTTATCGAAGTTACTTTTGACACAACTTTTGTTGTAATTAATACATGCAGTAAGAGCTTTTTGATCATCAAATAGCTTCCAATGTATGTAGTAAAGAGGGTGGTAAAAAGAGTTGTATAATAGCATTTCTCATACATCAAATACACAGGCAAAGAATTGATTAGATCGGGTTAACATGGCCTTCTGGGTTCCTTTGACCACATTTAGTCCCACCTTTAATTGGGTTCTAATTTTTCATGCACTCGGTTATTTCTAAACTGATGCTTTAAGGCCATATGATTGTTGTGACTTCATTTGATTTACTCTGAAAATAACCCAGTCTAATAAATCCAGAAGCAACAGGATCGCCAACATAGTAGTTACGATCATCACGCCTTGGTAGAGTAAAACTCGATCAGGCACTTGCTTGCCCACCATAACGATGCTGGTCATCATGAAAGGTGAGGCAAGTAAACAAGACCAGTCAACCTCAATGGTTTGCAGAATGGTAAGGTCTAGAAACTAACCACATGTGCACACAAATGAGACTCTCTCACTGTCCTAAGTCAGGAATGTTGAGACTGGACGCACATCTCAGAGTCTTAAGGGCTGTCCGAGGTCTTGATATCCCTCTACGGTCATAATTGAGCTTTAGTCCCCAACCCCTAGTCTAAAGGGGGTCCCGATCAAAAAAAAGAAAAAGAAAAAAAAACTAGTGTGAGGGTGTTGCGCCACCTAACATTGAACAAAGGTGTAACTCCAGGGTCATGTAACAGCATGGTCTTTCATGTTTTTTCCACATTTTATGGTCATTCATGGTCTTCCACATTTATAGAACGGTTATTCCCTGACTTTCTTCCTTCCCAATTTAACATGTGTATTAAATATGCGTATAATAACCCTTACATTTACTTACACACTCAAGAATGACCCTTCCATACATTTATACACTATAGTTCATGCTCTATATGACAACACATCTCTTTATTATACGGTCTTGCATCATGTGAGACTCTTAACATATACTCATTATGAGAGTGAGAGACAGTCTAATCTTAAAAGACCAGGTTAATTAACCCTATAAATGCATGCTTAGAGATTTAGGTATACCAAGTTCCACCTTAAATAAAATCTGGTTGCTAGGCTGTTATCATACATCTAAATAAATAGGAAAGGTTCAGCCTTTAAACAAGAATTAAATGCTACAAATTTAGGCTTCTAGTTTTCCTAATTGTGTTCTTGTGGAGGATTGTACACTCAAACTGTATCCATCAATTTCCACTAAACTAAGATATGTCCACAGGTTTAGAGTGCGTAATATGGTGTCAAAACAAGCCCTATTATACACAAACCTTTTTTTGGAAGGTGGCAGAAGCCACAGGTAATAATATTATAAAGAAAGAGTACATCCAAAGAGAGTACAGCAGATGGAGGCTACGGAGGAAGTAGCCAAAAGAAAAGGCAAGCCCAAAATAAAGTATAAAACAACAAACATGACCCAATCACAACAAACAGGACATCATGAGAGAAAATTTCTCCATGTGTACGAAGATGATGAGAAGGAGGAGTCAAGCTCTGGCTCCAGATAGACGGCAATTCTCCAGTTCATCACCCAGTTGATGGAATGACTGATGATATTGAATGGTGAGGGAAAAGCATGCTTGAAGCATCTTGCATTGCCCTCTTTCCAGGTAGCCCATAGAACAGCACCCAGGAGCATTGACCTGGTATTCCTTATCCTCTGTACGGTTACAGAAATCATCCCACGAAATGAACAGATGCAGAATATCATGAGGCTGCTGCCACGACAAACCAAGGCAGGCAAAGAGAGTGATCCAAACAGAAGAGGTAATTCCACACTGCAGAAACAGATGGTCAGATGTCTCCTTGAAGATACCACAGAAGAGGCATGACTCTTAGGTGTTGGACTTGAATTTCTTGTGAACCAAACTTGCTAGTCTGTGTTGGATTAACTTCCACATAAAAGTCTTAATCTTCATAGGCCAAACCTTCTTCCAGATGGATCTAGCCCACGGAACATTGAGACCTTCATAAGTAAGGATCTTGGTGACAGACTTGAGAGTAAATTGGTCTTTAGGGCTCGATAGCCAAAGCCTCTTATCTTCCTCACTGAGAGATAAATGAGTTGAGTGGAGAATGTTATATAAATTTAAATATTTAAAGAACTCATCATCACTGAAATTCCACCTAAATTGAAGATTGCAGCGAAAGTCAGAACCCTCATGATAATTATTTCACACTAAAACCTACCAATGGAATGGCAATATTTAGACTATCTAATTTGATATGAGCCATGGATGAAACTATACAATTCAGCATAGTTAATCATGAGATGTAACACACTAACAATTTTAACAGGTTAGTTGATATGTAGGTTGTATAGAAACTACTCTATTCATAGTAATGCCAAAGATTAATTATTAGGTTGATGCTTTAAATGCTATTGAGAAGTTACACAAACGAAATGTTTGCCTTGTTATTGACTAAAACTAAGGCATGCATCCGGGATTTAGATGCACAATATAGTATTACAGCATACACTGCTATGGCTTAAGAACTACCTTTAAGATGGTAGCACTTCACCCTTTAAATTACAGTGGAAACTAAGGTCCAAACTACTCCTTAGAATATGATGGTTTATGAAACTTATAACCTTTTGGACGATAGCAGATTATTGGTCATGAAAGTTTTATGAGAAACCAGCCCACCATCTTACAAAATTTCATTCTCAACAATTCCCCTTATTCAAATGAAACTTTGGCAGCGTCTCCCTGTACGTGGAAGAAAAATCCCACTTGGAGGTGGGTTAAAACACAAGAAAACAGAAGAATATGGCAAAGGTGCATGGAGAGTAAAGGTTTAGGTCTGCTATCTCCAAAAGTAGAGGTTTAGGCACACAGCCCTTGCTTCCAGCTTGATCCTTGCATGAAATAGGGTGAAGAAGAGCCACTTGCACGATTCTGAAAAATTTTCCAAAATTTTTCAGAAATTCCCCAAGCTCCCTTTCTCTTTCTAGCATTTTCTCTCATTGGATAAACCCTCCCCAGCTTCTCTCTCCCCTCCTATCTCTTTCTTCTTCCTTTCCCTCTCTTCTTTCTCCTGTCTCACTCTTCCTGTTGGGTGCGCACAGCCCACAGTGGGCCATGGCCTGGCTGCCCACCTCCTCTTATGAGGAGGTGGGAGGTGGTCGTTCAGCTAGAAGGCTGAACTGCCTCTTACTAAGTGGCCACTTTTGGTATATTTAAGTGAGCCTGCTAAGGGTCCAATTGTCTCTTGACACCATTGAGATTTTTGTAAAATTTAGCATAAAATTCTATGTTTGTCATAGTTTTTCCCTAACTTAATAATTTGTGTATACTATAACAGTTTCACAGGAGTGGCTTATCTGGACATGTTTATAGGTTCTTTTATTTCTCTGAACATCATTCAAGTCAATGTTTCATTTACTTTATTACTTAAGATATTAGATGTAAATAAAGGAAGAACCCCCATTGAATCCATAAAAATATCAAAAATCATATCTCTGATATGTAAGAAGTCAACTCTTCCTTCTAAGAAGAAAAACATGTTTTTGATGATATCGTTAAAACACCCACGTTTGGTTAATCCATAAAACATCCTTCTCTAATTATTATGAAAAACTCATAAGTCATGTTGACCATCCTCTATATTAAAAACTTAAAATCCGACAAAATTATCAAGGTTAGATGGTACTTCTCTGAGTGTCTTACTAATAGGATTGCCACATTAGGATTAGGGGGTATGTTTGGACTGGTCAAACCTTGCGACCAAGATGTAAAGTGTCTAAAAATAACTTACCACAAGTTTTATTAATGTTAATCTGTTAGGTTAGAGGCTCTTAAAATCTTTTCAAAGAAACCCCGAAGTTTGAATTTGCAGATGTATTTTTAAGGAGTTTTATCTTTGATAGTTGAGGAACCTCTCCTCACCATTTGATTGTACTGCCTCTATTTATTTAATATAAAATTGGTGGTATGATCTACAATTTCTTTAAAAAAAAAATATGTATTTTTAAGGGTTTTATATATCCTTTTAGACAATTAGGGATTTCCATAAGTTTCTTTAAGGAATTTTGGAGTCACTTTTTAAAGGGTTTTAGGTAGCTTTTCATGGGTTTTTTGGCTGTTTAAACTTGTGTCTTACACGACATCTAGTAGAAGATGAACTTGCTCAACAAGGACTTGTATTATATCTTTGCTGCATGGTAGACAAGAATTGTGCATAGATGACTGGTGGTATTTGCCGTGGGATGCTATCCCCATCTTTCTCTTGCCAAATGCTCTTTGAATCCATGGACACTGTTATTCAAGTTCTTATAATACTTATAATGAATGCCCTCTTGTCTTGGGACTGTGTATCCATGCTCCCATGTAGTAATGCTATTTGTCACATGGCATCTACTCAACACATTAATAATCAATTGACATTAATGGAAAAAAACACTATGGTGATGAGGGGTGCAGCGATCAAGAGCGCATTCTCTGTGCCACCAGTTGCCTTTGCAGTTAATCGAGTCCCCCTTGATCAGGGTTACCCCTCGCCGTCGGGCACTCATGCTCTTGTCCATAACATGAGGAGCATTGCTTATAGTGATTCCGGTCGGCTCACTGTGCCAGGATGTTAAGGCACCAATTAGGTGCCTGTGATGTGGGCGATAGGGACATGCGTGGAGGTCATGCAAGACTGGAAAGGCTTCCTCCTACCTAGATTGGAAAGGCTCCAAGACTGTATGAAGATCACCCCTTGTTTTGTGCATCCTTGCACTACGGAGGTCAAGGAAATACTTGACAACGGAGGCTGTGAGATCAGAAGGGGGGGGGGGCTAGGAGGTTTTAGATGTGAAGAGTGGAGTCTTCCTAGCAGTTGACTACTTGGAGTAGGAAGTCTAGGCAATGACGACGGTGGGTTTCCTGACTGGAGTGAGGTTTGCCTTGTGAAGCTCGTAGGTGTTGCTTATCTTCTCTAATCTATCGGGAATCCAAGCCTTGGTCCATTGCTTTGGAGTTTTGGAGAAGTACCTGAAGATTTGGTGCGAAGGGGGTCTGCCAGCTCTTGAAGCAAGCTTGAGGGTATAGCTTCCATTACTGAGGTCCTCAAACTGCAGCTGGATGGGAGGTATTTCCCAGTTCATGTTTGCTTGGTTGACCAACATCAGCCAGCAGCGCCTCGGTGGCCTCTTAGGGTTTCGAAGGGAGGGACAGAAGGTAGAAGATGAACAAGAACCCGTGGTTTTATTTTTATTTTTTTTTTGGGGGGGGGGGGTGGTCGTGACAGGTGCATGGAGGAGCTTTTGGAATTTAAATAAGCAGCCCTTCATTCGAAGTGGTCTACAGCAAAGACTGCATCGAGTTTGATCAGTGGTGTGACCAAGGTGCGAGGCGACTTGATCTGTTGGGTGTGACAAGGCCTAGGCAAGTGGGATCCAAGTTGGCCAAAAGGATTAGAGCCCTAGCGGTCAAATCATTTGAGTCGAGGGCCATTCTAGGTCTTCTGGGTATGTCATGGGTTACTCATCTCACTTGGGAAGGGGTGGTTCGATGGACCCAAAGGGTGGCCTGCTTCTAGTCATTTTCCCCACTCAATAGCTATGAATGGCCCCTGCATACACTCGGACATTGGTGCCAGAAGCTTTGCGCGCTTGGTGACCTTTGACAGCGGGTAGGAAGCCACCTTGGCACCCGCCGAGCAAGTCCCTGGGGAGGAGGTAAACCTAGAGTGCTTATGATGATTAACTTGGAATTTCAGGGGCATTTTGGGTCGGGAGAAGAGAGTGGTGATCATGGATGGCAGTACCGGTACCGGTACTGGTATCGGTGGGTACCGGTACCAATACGTACTAGCCGGTACCGGCCCAGTATCGGCCGATACCCTTTACAGGTATGGTACCGGTGCCGGCCGATACCGGTACGTACCGGTATCGGCCGGTACTGCCAACCATGGTGGTGATTAGGGAGTTAGTCAAAAGATTTAGAGCTTACATCCTTTTCATTCAAGAAACCAAGAATGAGGAAGAGGGGGTTGTGATTTTGAGGGAGATTAGTGGTGCTAGGTTCGTAAGTTGGGTGTGCTCCCTAGTGCTGGGTAGATCCGAGGGCACTATGATTTTGTGTAATGAGTTCATGGTGGAGGAGGTAGGTAGAGTGGTAGGAAGGAATGCCATTATCCGCACTTTTTAGTACATCGAGGATGGTTTTGTTTGGGATTTCATTGGAGTCTATGGCCCTTAGGGAAGGGAGGAGAAGTAGGAACTTGAGAAGGAGCTTCTTAACATCCACATGCACTCTAATAGACCTTGGTGTGCAATGGTTGCATCTGAGCGATTAGAGGCACCCTCCTCTCATGGAACCATGGAAGACTTCCGGTCTTTCATCACAGAGGGGGCTCTGATCGATGTCATTACTTCTACCACTTTCTTTACATGGTCCAATTTCAGGGCTGACTCTTCTATGTCCAAAATTGATAGATTCCTGGTATATGTTGTTCCTCATTTACAGGTCGTCTGTCTGTTTAGGCCACTCTTTGATCACAAGCTAGTCTTGCTCAAGACTAACCTTTGATCCTCGAAGAAGCCTAGATTCAGATTTGAGAAATTCTGAAGATAGGTTTATGCCAGAGGTTCAAGGGTTTGGCTTGGTGGCCACGGGAGGGCTCTGCCATGGCCACCCTTTGCAAGAAATTTAAACTTCTAGCTCAAGTCCTGTTTGCTTGGAGTTCTTCCAGAACCTTGCTCGGGAAGGTCGTCAAGGATAGGATACTAGATCAGCTTAATGGTCTATATGCTTTAGAGGAAGCCGGATTGCTTGATGAGGAGAACAAGGCTCGGAGGGACAAGCTAAAGGCTGATTACTAGGACAATTTGCTCAAGGAGGAAATCTACTGAAAGCAGAGGTCAAGAGAGAGAGATGGTTCAAGGAGGGAGACAGGAACACAACTTAATTCCAGAGGGTTGCTTCAAGGAGAAGAAGGCTCAACTTGATCAATCAGATCCAGAATGGGGACCGGGTTGTTGTAGAGGGAGAGGCTATGAGGGGGCACATTCAGGACTTCCATTCTAGGCTGTTCATTGAGGAGGAGGATGGCGCCCATCAATTTTTGGTGATCTCATGCCCTAGTTGTTGGAGGTCAAAAAGCAGGAGCTGGAGGCCAACTTCATAGAAGAGGAGCTTAAGAATGTGGTCTTCTAGTTGAATGGGGACAAGGCTCTAGGACCTGATGGTTTCCCCTTGCTATTCCACCAACATTGTTGGGAGGTAGTCAAGGATCTATTGCTGAAGGCGGCGTCAGAATTCCAGGAGGTTAAGGCTCATCTTTACGGCATAAAAAGAACACATCTTGTGCACATCTTGTGTTGTTATCTCCTTCTTAGATAAAATTCAGAAACTTGGAAAAAAATCAAGAAAGCACATTGCTTACAGAGCTTCAGCAAAAGGAGTTGGTTTTGCTTGGAATGCAATTTACGGAATGGCCAGGGAGGAGGAGATTATGTGGAAGCAAAAATCTAGGGTTTAATGGTTGAAGGAGATAACAACACCTCATTTTTCCATAAGATTGCTAATTGAAGAGAAGGAGAATATGTATTTCTAATTTCTGCCATTAAGAAGGGGGAGGAATGGGCAACTGAGGAGAACAAGATTGATGAAGAAATGATATAGTTCTACACCTAGCGAAGAAAAGATGGTATCCAAAATGGGAAGATCTAGATGTTATGCCATTAGTTGCAGGAAACAGACTTATATTCACTTCTAATGTGTCAAAAGAAGTGTGAGAGACCTGATGGTTTTCCGTTTTTTTTTTTTTAACCAGAATTCTGGGATGTCATAAAAACGGATGTTGTGAGGGCAGTGAAGCATTTCGTTGAAACAGGAAGTTGTATTGAGAATATTAATTAGATTTATTTGGTGTGAAAGACTTTTTGATCCATAAGTCTTCTCAACAGGTTGTACAAAATAATTACAAAGATGATGGCTGAGAGGATGAAGAGAGCTTTACCCTTGATGGTGGAAGAGTATCAGTCAGGTTTTATTCCTGGACGCAGATCATAAGATGCATTTTTAGTGGCTCATGAAGCTTTATTCTCCATTAAGAAACAAAAGGGTTTTGCTTGTAAATTGGATTTCAACAAGGCATATGATCAGGTATCATTGACACCATTTGGAGGTTGCTCTTCAAGACTTTGGGAAGAACATACTTCAGTTGTTCAGATATGTTGCATCTTTCAGACATTGGGAGCAGTTTAATCCATATCCTTCTGAAAACGATATCTGGTCTTTGGTTCTACCAGCATTACTTTGGGCTAATTGGAAGAAAAGGAACGACAGAATCTTCAAAGACAATTTTCACAAGCCACTCAAGATTATGTTCAATTATATTTACTTTGTGCAAGAATGGTATTTCTGTTTTTCTGGCATCAAGCTGCAAAATTCTATCATTGGCAAGTTATGTAACTGAATGATTTGGGTGTTGTAATTGCCTCTTTTATTTATTTATTTATTCTTTTTTTTTGGGGGGGGGGGGGGTTCCTTTCGTCTTTGGGAGTACTTTTCTATCATCTTGATAGAGATATTTGTTACTTTCCTTTTGTACACCTGGAGTTTTTCTCTGTGGTTTACTTCAATGAATTGTGACCATCTTTTTGGTCACCTTCAAAGAAATGTTTGGATCTCGTGGCATTGCCTTTGGAATATTATCAAAAGCCATGCTTTTCTGGACTTTTGGATTCACTTGCTTCAACAGTGTATCACTACTGCTAAATTCTCTTATCTTTCTTAATGGCAAGATGTTTGGCTTTTTCTCTTCCATTAGGGGCCTGCATCAAGGTGATCCTCTTTCACCTTTGCTATTTGTTATCATTGCAAACATGTTGAGCAGAATGTGTAATGCTGCGATTCCAGAAGGATGGATAAAGGGATCCAGATACTCAAGGCTTCTATTGGAATCTCACATTTGCAATACATAGATGATACATTGATTTTTATTGAGAGAGGATGAGAGCAAATTATGAATTTGGTGTTCATCTTAAACAATTTGAGGCGTGTCCTGGGTTGAAGGGAAATTATGAGAAAATTGGTTTGATTGGTTTTGATATGGGTGACGAAAAAATCAGGAATGTGCTGCTCTAGTGGGATGCAAAGTTAATAAGATTAACAGCCTGGAAACCCTGATTCTCAGAATTCCACAGAAATTAACAGCCTGGAAAGCAAGGAATGTGTCCTCGCGGGCAGACTGCTTTATCTGCTATGCCTTTTTGTTACCTATCTATTTTCACTTTGCCTGAGAATGTTAGCAGGAAATAGATAAGATTAGAAGGAGATTTCTATGGGGAGATGCTAAAGAGGACAAGAATGCCAAATTGTAAACCCTGCAAATGGGGTGGATTAGGAGTCTAGGATTTGAAGCTGATGAATAGAGCTTTGCTGGGTAAATGGCTATGACAATTGATTTTAGATGATGATACTCTTTGGAATAAAATAATTCAGCAGAAGCACTGCAGGAATACTGCAAAGCTTTACCTCCCCATGGATAGCCAATCTTTCACTAGCCCAATATGGAGAGGTATTATACCTATGACAGGCTGGGTGGAAGAACATATAAAAATAAAGGTAGAGAATGGGGAAAACACGTTGTGCTAGATAGAAAGATGGGCTGGCAACTTCAGATTGGAAGACAAATTTGCTGCACTATTCCTGATTGTATCTGACAGATGGAGCAGAGTTAATCAGTGCTTTACCATGGACAGGGGCTTAGTTTGTGTAAAAAGGTCCTTTGAAGGTTAGAGCCTTTATTTGGCTAGTTTCTGAAAAAAAGTTTCTCACAAAGGTCTATAGGAAAAAATGGAACACATCGGATTATCAACCTATGGTTTATGTGGAGTGGCAGATGTCAAGCACTTACACATCCACTGTGTATTTAGTCAAGAAGTTTGGCGAATTGTTGGCTGAGTCACAGGTTTCACTTCTCCTTCAATTCGTTTGAGGATATGTGGACCTTTTGTCAAAGGCAAAGTGCTCAGCTACTGAAAGGTAGAAAGAAGAGATGTTTTTATGATGATCCCTCATGCTATTTGTTGGAGCATATGGAAGGAGCGTAATGGCAATGTCTTTCAGGGAAGTAACGATTACATTGTGAATGTTTGTTTTTAGTTCTTCATTGTCTTTAAGATTGGAATCGGTATCTTTTACACTTTGACAAGTTCTGATTGGAGAAGTTTGGTTAGTAATATTCAGAAATTTTCATTTTAGTTTCCTTTAGGATTGGAGTAACCTCTCCTCCTCCTTTCATTGTACTTCCTCTATTTATTATGGAATAAAATTGATGGTACATTCCACACTTTTCTTTCAAAAAAAAATATTGTGCTCATCCCTCGGAAGCTGGGAGCAGATAGACTTGAGGATTTCAGGTCCATTAGCTTATTGAATGGCATCTATAAGATTAACACCAGTATGTTGGCCTCTTGGCTTGAGAAAATTGTGGACAGAGTGGTCTTATGTAACTAGGGAACTTTCATGAAAGGAAGTCTTATCCAATAAACTTCTTAGTTCCACATGAATGTATCCACGCAATAGAGGTTCAACACAGGGCGGGCATGGTACTTAAGTTGGATTTTTGTGACAGATGGATTAGTTGGGTTTGGGCTTGCCTAACTTTGGCCCCTCATAAATGGGGAGCCCATTACTTTCTTCCACGGTAGCAGAAGGCTGCAGTACGGAGATCCCATCTCCCCTCTTCTTTTTGTACTTGTGGCTCATGTACTTGGTCAGATGTTGGAGAGGGCTGTGGTAACAGGTTTGGTCTCCGGCTTCTAGGTGGGCGCTAATAATAGACAGATTTCACACCTATAGTATGCTGACGGCACTATCCTCTTCTTGTCAGATAGAGAGGAACAAATGCTAGCAGCCAAACTTATTTTGGAGCCTTTTGACGAGGTTAGTGGGCCAAGGGTCAAATTCCACGAGACCGAAGTTATGAGGGTCAATATGGAGGACATGGCTCTATAGAGGGCTGCCACATTGGCACCTTCTCCATCATGTACCTAGGGCTTCCCCTCTCCCTTGGGAGTTTTGATTGCAGACACTGGACTAACTTCATTGAGAGGTTTGAAGCTAGACTCATAGGGTGGAAAGACAGGCTACTCTCTTATGGAGGCAGGCAAGTGCTTTGTTCGTCAGTTCTAGATATTCTCCCTATATACTTATCATTCATCTTCAAAATACTGAGGAGGGTGGCTTGGCATCTTGAGGCCATGCTTGCTAGGTTTTTTTAGAGGGGAGGTAGGGAACCTATTAAGGGAAGGGGCCATGTTGTATGTTGGGGTAGAGTGTGTAGAAGCAAAGAAAATGGTGGACTAGGGATCAAGAACATATATGATTTCAACCTTACCCTCCTCTCCGCTTCAGGGCGATGATTGGAGGTGGTTAGGCAAAAGTACTATTACAGAGGACGGTGTGGGACATTTCCTCTGCCTTTTCTAATGGAGTGTCCTCGGTCTAGAAAGACATTCTCCAAACTACAGATGTGGTATGAGCAGCCACATATTTCTCTCTTAGGGATGGGAGGATGTCTGCTTTGGCTAGACAAGTGGTGTGATTTTGTGCCACAATCCTTCCAATTCCCTTATCTCTTTGCCATCTCATCCTACCCTCTAGTTACAATCTCCTACGTTTTTCTTAAATACCCCTACTGGAGGAGGGATATGGATGCCTTCCTTTAGGGGTTAGCTGGCTCAACTCCTTGTGATCTTGCAGGATTTCAAATTGGATTAGATACGATAGGACGTGGTATTCTCGGGTTCTTTCTCGGTCATGTCGGCATATCATTTGATCAATGATGGAGGGACCTAGCACCGCACCCTTTCCATAGGCATATTTGGCACCCTAACAACCCAATGAAAGTGAAAGTCCTTGTATGGAGAATGTGTATTGGCAGATTACCCCCTTGTGATAGACTAGCCCCGCTTCATTCAAGGATCATCCATTGTGTTGTTTGTGTAGGGAAGAGGAGGAATCTCTTGACCACCTTTTGTGCTATGCTCCCACTCCTTAGCGGTCTAGCAGCTGATTTGTCGACAAGCTTCACATTTAAGGATGGAGGACCCCCTCGGTGGACACCCTTTTTTCCAATTGGGGGAAGCATCCCACTACTAAGGAGGATGTCAAGGAGTGGTGGCTTATCCTCCATGCCACCCTATGGGCCTTACGAGGAGAAAGAAATAGGAGAGTATTCAAGCATGAAACCTTGGTCGCTAACATAATTGCTTCTTTTATGTTTTCTAGATTTAGAAAGTGGGTATCCTTGCGCTTGAATGAGGAAGTTGTTAACTCCTCTCTTTTTATTCTTTTGGGGGTTGAGTCAACATCATTTTGGACATGTTGTACTATAGTGGCCAGTAATGAGCCGGGTAAGAAGAAAGGGCTACAAATAGGAGAGGGCTACCTGTAGGATAGCAGTACGTAACACCATGTTGTGGCATCATCACTCTATATAGGGGCTGGGATAGGGATAAAGTAGATTAGTCCAACATTGAAAAATGAAAAAAGTTGTTGGGCATGTATGTGGGATTTAGATCCATAACTTGTAAGGTACCTTTTGGGGACAAAATCGTGCAGGCTTGGCCCAAAGCGGACAATACTTCACAAGAGTTGGATCATGTATGGAATGGTATTAGCGTGGCGCCCCGTACAGTATGATGTTGGCTGGTTCAGGGACGAGCCATATGGAAGCTGATGTGCTGTAGTGACCTAGTCACGAGTCGGATAAGAGGAAAGGACTACTCGTAGGATAGTGGTATGTAACGCCATAATGTGTAGCTACTATGGTATGGAGCCACCACTATGTCTGCGGCTAGGGCATGGATGAACAGGATTAGTCCAACATCAGAAAACGAAAAAAAAATATTGGGTCATATATGTGGGATTTGGATCCATAACTTGTGAGGTACTTTTTGGGGATAAAATTGTACAAACTTAGCCCAAAGTGGACAATACCTCACAAGGGTTTGATCCGGTCATTACACGTACATCCTGAAGTGCTCTAGTATTGACCACACTAAGGCCAAATCTTAAATCTCTTATTCTCTAAAGTTCCTTTTGAATCGTGGAGACCACACTGTTGTACCAGACTAGTGGTGATCTGCCACTTGGGACATGGCTCTTTATGTTGTAACCTATCATCAGTAACATGTAGTGACCTAGTCACAACCGAGTAAGAGGAAATGACTACTCATGAGACGACAATACATAATGCCATGATGTGAATTTACCACGGTGTGGAGTCACCATTATGTTTAGGGGTTGGAGCAAGAATGAACTAGATAGTCCAACATCGGAAACAAAAAAGGTTGTTGGGCCATATATGTGGGATTGGGATTTATAACTTCTATGGTACTTTTTAAGGACAAAATTGTACGGACTTGACTCGAAGCGAACAATACCTCACAAGGATCGGATTAGATTGTTACATAATGTTATCAAAGCCGACCCCGTGCAGTACGATGTTGGCTAGTTTGGGGACGAACCATACGAAAGCTGATGGGCCTATAATGGCCCAGTCATAAGCCGGGTAGGAGGAAAGGGTTACCTGTTAGAGAAGGCTACTCGTGGGACATTAATACATAATGCTACGGTGTAGAGCCACCACCATGTCTGGGGGTTGGGGCAGGAATGAACCGGATTTGTCCATGATCGAAAAATAGAAAAGGTTGTTGAGCCATATATGTGGGATTTGGATCTATAATTTGTAAGTGCCTTTTTCGGGACAAAACCATGCGGGCTTAGCCCAAAGCGGACAATACCTTACAAGTGTTGGATTGGATCAAGTCGTGACATAACATGTCCTTCATAACTATATTAGTAGCATTTGTACTATTAGATAAATGACCTCCTTTATCCCAACTTGACATTTCAGCTGCTACCTATGCTAATAATTCACTTTTGATCCTCTCAAATTCAATTAAGGGGGAAAAGTTTCATAAGCTTCTTCTATAATTACTTTTGTACCATATCTATAACAAGGTCAACCCAATAGATCTCTTCCTTGGTCTAGAAAACCCTAAATCACCAATCATAGAAGAAAAAGAAGCCCATAAATTTACTAGTCTCCCTTGTCAACCACCTAAGACTTTCACTCCTACGTGGTGTTCACTCCTCATCACCCTGCAGATTACCACATCACCTGGGAAATTCTGAATACTTCTCTTTTAGTTATCATCCTGTAAAATAGAATTCTTATGGAATGTCCATTAGATAAAGGGCATTAATTTTTCCTTTCTCTATTTCCACAGTAACCTACATTGGTTCCTTTTAGTATAATGCTACCTTTTCCAGATTATGTCCTTAAAACAAATACTATTTCCCATTTCATTTTTTTATCTTCAATTCTAACTGATCCTTTGTATGGAAACTTTTTTTAATCTTCAATTCTAACTGACCCTTCATATGGACACTTTATGGCCTATATATTGTTGTTACCAAAATCAACCTAAGGATTCTACTCCTAGTTTCCACCCTCCTTCTATGGTTGTAAAAATCTTAACATGTGCCAATTTCATTATTCCATTGTACCTATAATTATCGATTTAAATTTTGACCTGAAACACACAATAGCTCCAACCTACTTTGATCACTTCCAAATCTTTCCAAAATACACATAGCTCTTCATTATGCTTTATTACTATGTTTGGACACCTTCAACTCCAATTTAGGTGTTCACTTCATAACATTGTCTTTCAGTCCTTGGCACACTGTGTACATCACAACATCCATAGCTTTATTTGCACGTACCCTTCTGACTTGAGGAGTTTATTCTCCATTTCCTAATTTAACTCCCATTCCTCCATTAGGGAATCTATTCTTAAATTGCTTACGAAATGGTGAAAAGACATGCTTTGTCTAATCTTTTATATTTGCAAACAAAATCTCACAATCGCATTGATTCATTGCCCCCATATTTGGCATATACTGGTTGTGTACTTAACTGAGTACTTCTGTTCCTAATAATATTATAGATTCACCCTTTGACTTCACAGGCCGGCATGGCTTTGTTCGGATACCACCTGTGACAAACCCAACTCCAGCCTTCCGGACTGTATTGGAGCAACCACTATGGTTGCACAGTAACGGTTTGAAGGACCTGTTAAAGACAAATAGTGAACTAAAATAGCATAGAAATAGATGAATGTCTGTAATAGGCACTTCATACATAAGTACTTCATGCTTGGAAAACACTTGAATTACTGTTTTTGAATTTCTTATTCCATTGTTGCCATTATATCCTTAAAATAAGTGCTGAAGACTGGAACAAGGAGGTTCATTTGACAGGTCCTATTCAGCGGTTAATGTAGTTTCTTTTCTTTTTCTTTGCAAGAGGAACCTCTCCTCTTCGCATATCTTGATTGTGCTTCCTCTGTTTTTTTCTTATAGGATTGGTGGTACAATGTACAGTTTCCTTCAAAAACAAAAGGAGAAGTGCATAGCCAATGACATAAATTGTATTACTTCTGGGGTGGAGTATTGCTCCAAGCTTAACCGACCACCCCTGCCTAAGTCTCCAGTGACTCTGTCACTCTACAAAACAAAACACAGGGTGTTAGTGAGCTGCAGCTCATGTTAAGAATTGCATAATCAAATCGGCTCTTGGGATTGGCTAGGATCGATACGATCTAGGATTATAGATAACAAATGGAATCGGCTTAGAATTGGCTCAGGTCCTCAGGATTAGCTGATTATAGTCTAATTCTATCTAATTCAAGTCTATCTATTTTCCCCCTTCTTTTCTACACTAGAGCAGGGATTGGATTTCCCCTTTAAAATTGGATCTTCAATGGCTGATCAGAATCCGAATTGACTGATTTGGATAAATGGATGAGAGTTGGTTAAGCCTGCAAACCATGAGGTCCATTATTTATGTAGGATTTATCTAAGTTCATCCAGTATGAAGGTGGCAGTGAATTGCAACCATGGTTTGCCAACTTATATCGACTCGTATGGGTCGACTGGTATCTGGATGATTCTGAGCTGCAGATATGGTTTGACTTGCCGAGACGTGTCTGACTCGACCTGACCAGATGCAGGTCATGTCGTATTACACGAATTGGGTGCAGTTTGCCGGTATGGGTTCATTTACATGCATCATTGAGTTGTTTTTTATGAGATTTTCATCTTGTTTCTTATTAAGTAGACCTTTTTCCAATTTGCTAGGTAATTGAACTTTTTTCTCCCCAGTTGACAGTAATTGGACTATTTTCTCTGTTTTCATTTTACCGGCCTTGATAGCAAAAATTGGAAACAATTTAAACTTCTTCAGTTCTTATCCTCTTCGTTATGTGTATATAACCAAGTTATTAGATGGAATTGTAGCTTTCTAGGCTTATGCCTAGGTGCCTAGGCGACAAATTTTTTTCCCAAGGCCTAGGCAGTTAAATTCCTTATTAATCCTTCAAAAAGTATGCCTAGGTGCCACTTAGGCGCACTTAGGAGGGCCTAGCATATGCCTAGTCGACATGTAGGCTTGTTCATGGGCCAATCAAATTTGGTCCATTGGATCCAATTCTAATATAAATAAGGTTGTGTGGATGTTTGGGCCCTAGTTTTCGTTACTCCTTCATCTTATGTCCCATATTATTTCATCTTTCTCGTTGTCTTTGACATCATCCCTTCTCAACAAACAAATCTCGGCGTCAATGACGGGACACTCATAGACGAATGATAAAATTATCCCCTCACTATGATGGCCACGATGAGGCAAGAAGTCTCACTTGCCTATGTCAGTGAACTTGGAACCTCTTCTAGCCATTAGCATCCTCTCACCCTTCTTGAGTTTTTTGTATGCCCGTCCTTTCTTATCCCCTCTCTTGTCTCCCTGCCGGTAGTCCCCTCCACCAAACCTGATTATGATGGTGCCACCAAATCACAGTGTAGGCATTCAGGGACCCTAATTACGCCTTGGGTTAGCTTACCGGGTTGACAACTGTGGATCGAATGCATCCAATGTTTTATATAATCTGATTATTGCTCATATGTTTTAATATTTAACAGAATCAAAAATCAGAATTAGGGTTTAGAAATAATAGTTTCCTTTCCTGATTTTGATTACTCATCAAAATGTTATGATTTCCATTAGTTAATATATTTTTTAAAAAGAAGTTGTGGTATATACCACCAATTTTATCAGAATAAAGAGAGGTAGTACATCTGGATAATGAGAGGAGAGATTCCTTAACTCAAGAAACAATTTGATAGTTACCATATGGACCTTTTCTAACTGAACGTACTTTTTAAAGTCGAAAATAGATCGGAAAGTTGGATAATCAGGTTTATGTTTACAGCCCTAGTTGCAACCAATGGCTGCATGCACTAACCTTCTTCGGGTTGTTGTTGCCAAACAACAACAGCATGCATTAGCCTTCTTCGACCCATCATTGCCAACCAAGGATGGCATGCCTAAGTCCCCCTCAGTCTGCCTTGCCAACCAACCATAGGGTGCCTTAACCTTCTTCGGCCCATCATTGTCAACCAATTATGGCATCCCTTGCCCTTCTTTGGCTCATCATTTGCCAACCAATGACAGGGTCCTTAACCTTCTTTGCCCATTGCCAACCAATGGTGCCATGCTTTAAACATTTTCAGACTCATTGTTAAGATTGGCTTTCCTTCAGGTTGTCACGTTCCACTCGGTGGTGGCGTACATCAAGGTTCTAAAACTGGATTGTAAAACCGATCAAACAGGGCCGATTCTGATGCTGGTTCTAGTTCCAAGGCCAGTTCAAGCGAGTTTTGGCCAGTTCTGTTCGGTTCTGGCCATTTTGAACCAGACTAGTTCTGGCCGGTTCCTGTCCGGTTAAGCTGTTTTTTACTACTATGGCGTGCATCGCGATCGATGATGATCTCAAGACTTCTATGGCACTATGCGAAGGCCAAATCAGCTTCCTATCGAGCTTTCTCTCTATCTCCCGCAAAGTCACTGTTTGCAGGAAGCAAAGCCTCAGGTTGGCTAATTTGTTGCTCATGGTAAGATGTGATGGCAACTTGTGCATCCCTGCTGCAACATGACCTTTTAACACCTAACGGCTGACAAAGTTCAATGGCATCCCTTTCACATGTCTATCAATAACACTATTTGTAAGGATCACATAGGGAGATATAGTTTAAAACTATAATCAGCATACAATCAGTGGAAACAATAAATCCTATGTGCTACCGATCCGTTTCTGAGGGAAAAAAACAAGGAAAAATCAGATCTTAACCTTGCACGGAGTTGAATCCGCGACCTAAACTTAATTCCATTTGAACGATGCCGCTAGCCGCGCAAGTGTCCGGCCTCCAGCGATATCCATGCGGTTCTCATAATGAGGGATCACCCTCGCTTCTACTCCAGAGGGATTTGCCTGATCCCTTATCCTTCTTCTTGTCACAGGGGCCCGCGATATGCAAGCGGTACCTCGATTCTTGGGAGAGCGGAGGCGGAAGAGAGGGAGGAAGGGGGCGCCCCTCATTAAGAGGACCGTCTAGAGAAGAGAGAAAGGAGGGTCAGCCAGGCTGCTAAGAAACCCTGGAGCTTGGCCCAAGGTTCCCTCCTGTCGTATATTTATTATTAATTCCCGATGACTTGTCACAAAAGTCATTGAATTTATATAAATTTTCACTTATTATCCATTGATCGAGAACATTTTACGTGTGACCCTCTAGGCCCAAGTGCTAATCTAGTTTCGAGCCCAATAAGCCCGATAACCTCTTACTGATTTAAACTAATTAATTTAATACCTCATATTAAATTATTCTTAACCAATTTATCATCCCATGATAGTCGGACTTTTGATCCAATTGGATGCTAAGCAATACCGCATGATCTTGGAAGGTAATGGAGTTCAACAACCTTACTCAAGGGACAATTTCATCATTAGTTACCACGTAACTATAATCTTTCACTCGTACGAATTGTCTCAAGCGACCCTAGGGTATGGTCAATTGTCAAACCCTAATCGTTTCGCTTATTTAGATTAGATGCTACAATACAACAGAGAATAGCTTTTATGATATAATGCCTGCCCTAGCTAGGGATTACTGCGCATCATTCCTAGAGCATTCTCCCTCTAATTATTGAAAGTGAATGATCTCATATTGAACACTCAATCACCTTCGAAGGTATTCTGTTGAACTCGATCAATTCACTGTTTAGGATCCAATGGTTAAAAATCCATTAACCAAGGTCAATGTCCGAAAGTCTACCGACAAAATGTCTTAGGTCTAAGGACCAACGACATCACTGTGATAATGAATCAAATTGGTTAAATATTAGATAATGTTACTATCTAGTGATGATGTCAGATCATTTCAGTGAACTCATTCACTAATGAATATCTATAAGTTCGTCCTAGTGTCCCACACAGTGACTATGAGACCAGTCACCCTCATCATATTAGTAGGAGTAACCTGTACTAGTCTCACCGGATACTTGATATCCTTCTCAAGTATCTTTCGACTAGGAATAATTAAGACTGTGTTTAAAGGATGCTAATCTCATTATTATGATCTCATCATAATTTAACATACATTGTACACATTCATGGATTTCATTATGAAACGTTAAATTGAATTACACATAATGAACATAATTGTCTTTCTCATTATTATAAGAACAAGATTGTACAAGTCATGTGATTGCCTTGACGGACATACATAACTAACACTAAGCTTCAATTGCAAAATCTTTCCCCCTTTAGGGCAATGATTTGGTAGAAACTCCATTAAGAATCTACTACCATGGGAAATCATGTGGATCGGTTTCAAAAACTTCTTTGTTTACCTTCAATTTGTAAAATTTATGAGGCTTCATGACAAGGCGGAAATCAAGGGTTGTCTCCCGCTAGGGAGATGACATGATACTGACTTGGAAGCCAACAAGCAGGATTGAAACCCAAATGAACGTAGACATCACCTTAGAATGGTCTCAACTTATTATAAGGGAATGCAATCACATCCTTAATGCCTGAGCAACAAAAGAAATTGCACAATGCAGAATTGCATGCCGCACTCAAAATGAACAATGGGGAGAAAGATAAAAGAATACCCCAAGCCAAAAGAAAAAAGCTATCAATTCAACAGAGGAAAACAAGCCAGGTGGAGTCATTGCTTCTAATCGGGAAACCATTTTAAAAAATCAAGGCAATGAAGATTTTGATAGTTTGCCAAGTAGAAGATTTAGGTTTTCCCATCCTCAATCATTGGAAGAATAATAAGGTTTGATGAATTGAAATTAACAAGACATATTGTGCTAGGGCTTAGCATTTTGGGAGATATGTCTTGGGTCAAGTACAAGGAACCATGGTTTATCGTATCGTACCAGATCGTGTTGACTCGTATGAGTCAACTCGTATCTGCACAAGTCCAATCTGCTGGCATGCATCGTGTGGAACTGGATCGTGCTGACTCATACATGCATAATGAGTTATTTTAGATTGAGTTTTTTCTCATTTGATAAGTAAATTTCACCTTTTATATCAATTAATATGGTACATTTCTCTGAAATGTAGCTTAAGCTCATTACTTTTAACAAACTCATTGGCCTGACTCGTGCGAGTCGGACTGAGTCAGATCAGTATCATGCCATATCTGGGAATATGATCCTATATGGATCAGCAATATGGTAAACCTTACAAGGGACGTTTGGCAAAGGACAAGAAGTCTGTAAAAGGAGCATGCAAATGAACATTTCGATAGTCCATAAGATAATAAAAAATACTGGGAAATTCATTTGCAATTTTAAAAATATCAAAATTTGCTTCTTTTTTGTATTCTTTCCTCATTTTACCATACTTTGTACTTCAAAATGATCACCAAGCAAATTTTTGCTTTAGCTTCCTGCTTTTGTTTCCCATCCTGGAAACTTCCATCTAGAAGTCATCATGATAATACTAACGGCAAGTAGTCCATGGCAAAGAGCGTCCCGCTCAATAGAATTATGGGATGATAGTATCAATGAAATTAACTTAATATTTCAATGCTTGTTGTATGAGAAGCCAGAGTTCATGGGCGAAGAGCATCCAGATTAGTAGAATTACAAGATGGTATTATCAAAGAAATTTAATACGTAGTAGTCACTGTCCAAGGTCCAAAGTTCATGAGCTACATATGATCTCCATTCTAAATGTTCATGTTCATTGCCTAGTTCCTTGTGTTGCTGCTCTCATTTATACAACTCTGTGCTCCTACTTTATGTTCATTATTGGTATTTTATTATGAATTCCTCTCTTCCATTTTCTAAAGTGCATATCTTTGCATAATTAAAATATTTTCTTCCTTTCTTGCTTTGCTTACAGGGGCTTATTAACCAACTGAAGGAAGCAATGCCAGCCATGCAACAGTCTATATCAGAGCTCGCAGAGGAAGTTAATAGCATGTCATCTATGATTCCTGTGAATGAGTATGGTGGAAGATCTACCTCACCAATTCAAGCCCAAACCAGCGGAAGATCCCTTGTAATGTTTCCAAACAATTAGTTTAAATTTTGAAAATTTACATAGCTTAAGATCTGCCAATCTCCATCTCGTTGCAACCTGTTGAGCTTTCATTTACTTTGGAATTTATGAACATCCCTCATTATGAATGGCAACAGGAACAGAGCATGGATGAAGTTGTTGAACTGTCTTCAAAACTATCTTCTACTCAGCTTGAGAAATTGGCGACTAGTCCTGCTTTAAAACTCCCACATTTGTTTAGTGTGACACCAAATTCGTCTGGCAAAGCTGGGAACACACCCAAGCGTCATAGTGCAGCTTCTCAAGCAAGCACAGTTGGAACTCTGCCCGAAGGAAAACAAGTTATCTTAGATGACCATGCAGATAATACAGAGCAAGGTTCCAGTATCATCTAGTTCCTACCTTATATGCTTCCAGACACATCTACTTATCTGTTTCTCACAAATTATTTCAATTTACCTGATCTGGAAGAGCTATACTGGAAGTAATTTATTGTTTTCCCAGAAAGAAAACAAGATGAGAACTAATTGATTCTGGAAGAATTGTTTTTGTTTTGAATATTATGGTGTTTCTTTGTGTTTTTGTAGGTGATATCCAATATATACAAAACCTAAAACGTTCTGTTCGTGAGGCTGCCTTGTTGAAGTCATTAACTAACTCAGAGCAGCCACGGGAAAGGGTTGATGATGATAACTCTGAACACTTCTTTGTACATCTCCCAGCAAGTGGACTTTCCCATTGGCAAGCAGATACTTTTCCAAACGGAAGAAAACAGCGGCTGATCTTCTCTCCTCTAGAAACTCATGATCTGAATAGCAGAGCCAGCCATTCATCTAAGCGTTATGATGAGAGTAGGTCAGGGGGGGTTCCTGATTTGTTAAATGATTCCCATGGTCCCGATGATCATGGAAACATGGTGAATAGGTGTCTCCCAACTGTTGATACAGATAGTACAGCTTCGGTTGCAGACAGTGCCTTGTACGACATTGATGGAGCTCTGGATCAAGTCCTTTCACCCCCACTATTGCTGGATTCATCATTCTTTTCAGATGCATATGAAGATTTGCTTGGTGAGTCTTGGTCTCATGAGAGCCCCTAATTAACACTGTTATGCATCCTTTTACAAAATAATGATGGAATGGCTTTTTCACCTCCACTACCATTGTTTACAAAATGATGGAACAGCCTTTTCACCTCCATTAACATTGTTGTCTTTTTCACAAAATCATGAGAAAATGATCCTTGAAACTTATAAAATTTTACTACATCATGCATCTTTTTTTATGAGGTCTGACTTTATTCGTTTTTGCTTACATTGGATGCATGATTGTAGGATAAGTTGAACCAGGTTTGTATAGGACCTCCTGGCCTCTGAAGTGGATATACTATCCCTCTTTAAAACATGTTAATCTCAAGACTATTTGACTTACAGGCGGACAGGGGTTTGGTTATGCTGACACAATTTCATGAATCCATACATGTACCAGGTGTTATAAATATCTTTGTGCTAGAATATCAGTTCTTTTCCAAACGATTATTGACTGCATAAAATCCAAGATTAGTTGTAAATTTGCTGTTTAGACTCTAACATTCCACACATTCTCTAACATGAAGCTTAATGTATTCATATAGGGTTAACAAGTTAACAACAGTATTGCTTGGGCTGATTGTGAAGGAAATGGCATTAGATATCATGTTACAAGCATGTGGTTGTGAATTTTCAATTAATAATGAGTAGTGACTTTTGTCAGATCACCAGCTAGCAGCATCTGTGAAAATGTTGAGGGAAAAATGGATAGTGGAATCAGAATGTCCCCTTCTCCCTATATCTAATGTCTTGATCTAAATTACTCTAGTTTATGCCACAAGTATTTTGCATTAGTTGTCATGTGAATTTTCAGTCATGATTGTAAGGTCCCCATGAAGCTCAAAGGGAAGCTTCGTAGAAATGCTTTGAGACATGCTCTGCTGTATTGGACTGAGTGTTGGATTGTGGCATAAAAACAGTAAGAATGTGTGATGCAGAATTGAGGATGTTGAGGTGGATATGGAAAGACCAAAATAGATAAGATTAGGAATGAACATATATGTTGAGGCTTAAGTGCGTAGACAGGCATGTTTACTGGCAACCAAGTTCAATGCTGGGTAGAAGGTGTAATCAAATCCTGTTGGAGGGTAAGAAAACTTGGGGAAGGCCTAAAATTAGATGGTTAGACATAGTAAGAAAAGGCTAGACCTTCCTAGGTTTAACTATAGAACAGCACTAGATAAGATTAAAATGGCAGGACAGCATTTGTGTAGCCAACATCAAGTAATCGGACAAGGCTCTGATGATGACAACAACGATGATGCCATGCGAATCTTCAACATACTTGAATTTCAACTTATGTATAAACTTGGAATGTATTTGAAACTGTGAAACACAGAAATGCTTTTCTCTTCTGTGATAATACTTTCTTTGGAAATGCTTGTTATTATTGGATTTTATATTCCTCAGTTTTAATTGGCAAGTTCTTTTAGGTCCTTATTCCCAGTTGAGCAGAGATGTGTGCGCGATGCCGGAGTAGAAAGGATGGGAAATGAGAGGGAGTGGATGAGTCACAGAGATGACGGCAGATGATATTACAATGGGCAAAGGACATGTGCCTTTGGTGTTCTCTCTGTGGTCACTAGGTGGAATGATGCAAGGTGGTGGTTTGCCTCTTAGCTAGGTGTCGAAGATGACCCCCTCAATGTTGGGTATGTTGGGTGCCTGTGTCTCTCCAGTGAGGGAGGCCAGCATATCTATTGGCTGGGGAAGTTGTCAGGAGATAGGTAGCAGGTCCTCTCCTGTCATCTGGCATTTGATAGTGCATGTGCTGCTGTGCAGATCTTGACATACAGGAGGTCACCAGGGAGCTGGCAGCTGCTTGGAAAAGTATCGGAGCATGGACCATGGACAGTTGGTGGATGGCAGCACCTTGGTTAAATTCCCTGGCTGGGAGCTGGCAGGAGAGATCATACAAGTCAGGAAGATGGTCATTGTAAGGAAGGATATTGAGGTGGACAAGTGGGATCTCAGATCCTGCGTCGGTTCTGGGGACACCGAAGCTTTATTGGGTTGATGTAAATGGGATCCCTATTCATCTGTGGTAGATGAAAGGGCTTTCAAAGGTGGCGAGCTTTCGGTTAGGGTCAATCTGAGGCACTGGGCCGTTGGGTTGAAGTATGAGTTAGGGAATGCTCGGGGATAGACAGCAGAGAGGCTGGGTTTGGAGCTTTGTTGTCGGCAAGCCTTTTGACCAGAGCTTGGAGGCAGCGATAGGTGCTCAAGGAGGTGAAACCCTAAGGGCCATGTCCTTGGGTAAGAAGATGGAGCAGGTTAGGGATGCAAATGAATTAGTATGCTTAACAAGTAGCTTGAGCTCGGCTTGGCTGATACACAAACTTGGCTCGTTTATTAAGCTAAATGAGCCAAGTTCACACGAGTTTTCAAGCTCAATTTGTAAACGAGCAGATTTTGAGCACCGGCCTACTTGACTGCTCGTGAACAAGTTCATGTAATATTTTTATCATTTAAAAATATAAGTTATAAATATATATTTTTGAATTTTTAAAGATGGGAATTGATACGAGTATAGACCTACTTGCTTTCCATTTAGTCCCACATGGGTACTTTTACAAAACTGCATAGCGGCATTATTTTTTAGAGTCCTCCCTCCTTCTATTGTACCTTTTGTGGGTCTTTGTTAGTTTGAGCCCATGCAACTAGTGGCTTGAATCATTGGGGATTGAGTCATATCCAGTTTTTTATTTGAGTAAAAAATTTTGGACCTAATCTACTGCAGCTTTATTGGGCTCGCGAGCTGCTCGATACTTGCCTCGAGCTCATTTACTGAAACAAGCCAAGCTTGAAAACTCATTTTAAATACTCATACTCAAACTCAATTAGAACTAGTTAGGGCTGTCAACGGATCCGGATAATATCCAATTCCAATTTGTATCCAAACAAAGTTGAAATAATCAAGTTTGAATTATTTTCCAAATTTGAATATTATCTGGTAGAGTCAAATTCGGATAGAAAATTTTATTATCCGCCGGATAGTATCCAGAGTCGGATATTCGGATAATGCTAAATGGAGCGGAGTTGGATATTGTGATATCGAATTCGCTCCGTTGACAGCCCTAGAACTAGTTGAACCAAGTCCTAACAAGACAGAACTTGGTTTGTTTGCACCCCTAAGTAGGCTTCAGGAGTGACCGTTGAATAAATATCCGATTGCCTAGGCCTAGTGGTGGCAGTGATGACAAGCTGGGGTAGATCATGATGCTGTTCTGCAGTGCTCCAGCTAGGTAGAAGGGAGTGGGTTGAGGTCTTGAGGGCAGCCTCTTTACTGGCTGAGGGGGTGCAGCTCATGGCATCATCATCGGCAAGTGATCAGGGTTTGCCGCTTGGACCTTGCAGTGGGTTTGCCTTGCCCTGTTCATGCACCAGGGTCCAGGGCTTGCAGAGGCAGCATTGATGGACGTCCTGCGCAGCATGGCTACCATTCTCGAGGGGCCTTTGGAGGAGGCACCACATGTGCTGGTGCTACCTCCTTGGGTGGAGGTAGTGCATATCCTCCTTCGCAGGACCTGAAGTGGGAGCTGACTGTCATGCAGGTTAAGGTCAAGAAACCTCCAAATCCGGTGGGAACCAAAAGATCCAAAGGTCATAATGTCTCTCTAGACTTTGAAGACATCAAGATGAGTTTTTTTCTGAAGAAGATGAAAGTACTGGCTGGGAAGGTTAGGATCAGTTTTGAGGTTTCTCAGAGTCCAATGTCCTGCACATGGTGGACCATGTTATTGCTACAACCTAAGGAGCCAGACAACAAAGGCAAAAACAAGGTTACTGGTGCAACAACTGCACAACAAAGGCAGTTCAGCCCTCCTTTTGATCCGAAGGGTTGGCTGCAATGTTTTAAAAGGCCTAGGTAGGCCCAGGCGGTAGAACCACCCGCTGCCTGGTGGACTGCCTTGTCGGCAAGGCAGGGACCTCCTTAGTGAGGTGGCTATTTTGTTAGTTTTTAACATTTTACACTTTATGCATTGTTAGCCTGGCTAAACATATTTTTATTTCTATTTTCTAATGACATTTGAGATTTTTTTTTCCTGTATGTTAATCATAAAGAAGGAATAGTTATGGCCTATTTTCACTTTCCAAACAAAGTATTAAGAGATATAATATAATGCATAACTAAAGATAAAGATCAAGAGTCACATTTGTTGAGGCACGAGGCTATTAACAAATATTGTTGCATCTCAATAATTTAGTGTAGTGGTATGCAAGAAATACTACAACTCCACGCCAAAGATTGAGAATTATGCTCATTGTATCGTAGATGCCTATATGTATGAAAAAAAATAAAAAATCTGACCTTAAAGTGGAAAATTAGTGAAGAGTCCAATCAATGTATACAATGCTATAAAAGGGGTTAGGATACCATTCAATTTGGTGACCCCTATTTATGAATGTAGAGTTAATGTAGCCTCTTTTTCTAATCGAAAAATCTAACCACAAATAAATGTCAAACAATGAAGCAAGTCTAATATCTACAAAAAAGTCTTCAAGTTGTTATTATAAGTTTTCTAGTCATACCTAACATTTAGACCCAACATTTAGAGATACAACACGCGCTATCTAATGTATTATCAAGGACATTTAGGTAATTACATATTTACAGGGAAAAACCTTTGAGACAAAACTATCAAGAAAAGTCCGAGGTGGAAACCTTCGAGATGGCTAACCCATTTGAGGCGCTTAGGCGGGCCACCTAATTGTCTAGGTGGCTGCTTTTTAAAACAATGGTTGGCTGGACAAGAGTCGTAAGATTTCTCACTTGTTTGGTGGGCTATGGACTTGCTGGTGTTGGTGTTGGCTTCACTGGGCTCCTACATGGTATTTTTCCAACAGGACATACACAAACATTGGTTTGGATTTTCTTTTGGGGTCTCTTTGTTGTGATGATCCTATTTTTCTTTTATAGAATTATGGTACTATCCACTCAAAAGTTTTAATTTAGCAAACCTCTATCTGTCATCCATTCCTTTTCTCAAGGAACTTTTGTCAGAACCACTCAGCAATGGTTCCAGCTTTCTAACCTATTAAAAGTTGACGGGCTTCACTAGGGCTTACCATTAATGATTCTTGCTGATTAGCTTACAATCTCTTGCAGCACCTTTGTCCGAAACTGATGCAGCTTTGATGGAGCAATAATATGAAAACATGACTGACATGTACTTCAACAGTTCCTGATCCCCAGCTTAGATCGCTGCACCCTTGCAACTTCTTGGTGCGTTCAGGCTGAACGATGGTTGTGCTTCCCCAATGCATTGATGTATAAAAGTTGAGGTTGTGCTATATTTGTATCAATTCCTGACGTAGTCGCAAACTAAATCTGGTACATATGCAGACGCTATCATCCAAGTGCTCTCACAATGTTTGCTTTGTTAACATTTTTTGTGAAATTCTTTTGTGAGAGATTCAAATAACTGCAGCACTGTTTTGTATCACGTATTCATGTTTAGCGTTTGCTAATTGGAGCAATCGAATGAATTTCACTGACCTAACATGGATACTGCCTAAAAGTCGGGCGGGGATTATAAGGAGTCAGCTAATAGGTTCAGCCTGAGGTCTGACTTGTGAAACACACTGGTGATAACATCTGCATAAATCATGTCGTAACATTCCCAATAGGTTTGCTGTGGGTGTCAGATAATTTGGTCCCAAAAGTCAGGTAATAAGAAGCTTGTCAAAATCATTAGCAATAAGCATTGATACAAAAAGCATCAGCAAAAAGTTGCAATGGAAGTGGCTGCCAGATTATTTTGCCACTGTGTTTTCTTTTAAGTCATAGTATATCGGTATTTCAACTACTTACATTACCTCAATGAAAATGCTTTTGAACCCCACCCCCCACTCTCTTTCTCTCTCTCTCTCTCTCTCTCTCATGCATGCAGGCACTGCGCAAAAAAGACCCAAGTGCCTCTGGAAATCTTATTTTTGTCTACTCCTTGTGTCATAGTTTGGATATGTGCCCAAGTATAAAAGTGAAAGCATAATTTAAACAAGTTTTTATAAATGATTTGAAAAATGACTGATTTGAAACATATGGTTGAAATTTATGTACGATGTGAAATCTAATACATATGTTTGGAATTTGCATGTATTCTGAAATTTGTGACTGATCAAAAATCAATTATGATATGATATCTAAAATATGAACTAGATATGAAATTGAAAATAAAAAATGAAAATGAATATATTATTTTAAAATAGGAGCAATAATGTGAAATCTGTTTTACTAAAGTGCTAATGTGAATTAAGAGTTAGACCTTTGATCAACAAAAACAATGTTTTTGTGTGATATCAATTGTCAAAATTTAGGCAAAAGTATATTGAGCAGAAAATTCTCATGATATTTATGTATCAGAAAAATTATATGATCAGATCACCATGGTCGTGTAAGTCTGTATCATATAAAGCATTCCACCTTAAAACTTGACGTGATAGGTGTTGAGCCCCAAGTCTCAGGCGATAGAGCATCCTAGGGGAAATCCATCGCCTAGTGTCCCACAAGGTAAACCTCAAGAGGAGATACTATAGCGGCAGAATAGATCGCCTACAACTTAAGAAATATGGGCTCTTTTAGCCAATACTTAGATGTTATGTTTCGCTTAATAGCATAAGGCTTACAGCCTTTAAGTGGAACCCTATAGGCAGCACAACACCGCCTAAGCGCTTTAGCTATGTGCTACACCTAAAGAGCTGTTGCACCTTTGTACCTACCACACTTCGTCCAACTCCATAGACATTATTCCTTAGGCGTAGTCGCGCTGCCTTATGTGTTAGTATGTAGCTCCTTAGTGGGGAGTGAATCGGAGTGCCAATTAAAATTTATATATAAATAATTAATCAACTTAAAAGCAATGAGAAAAAGGACATCGATCAGTCATATAAATGACAGAAGATTTATATTGATTCGGACTCAACAGACTTGCATTCAATCTCTAAGTTACATCTAGTCTTTTCTACTACTTCTTTCAAGTAGAATGTTGGCTGGTTGATGCGGTGTCTAGTCGACAAGATCTGCCTGCAAACAACCTAACGCTGCTTTTTGATCCAGTCTAGCTTACCAAGGCGAGCCCCCAAGTGGCCTTCACTTGCTAGTTGATCCGGTGCCTACCTAACCAAAGTGTTGCACGAAAGCACACACTACTAATTTGATACAGTGTCTAGTCATACTAAGTGTTGCCGACAAGCACACACTTACAACCCTCAGGCTTACAGATTACAAATTATTTCCACAAATAAGATGGTTCTTAACAAACTGAAGGTGGAAGAAGAAACAATTGAAATACAAATAGGTGCTGCAGCGCAGTAGAGATGTGGAAGCTTGCAGTAGTGGAACAGACGAGTGATCGCTTGACTACAACAGAGCTCTCAGGAGACGGAGTTTAGCTTTCCTAGAAGATAGAGATGCAATGTAACTCCTCAACTCATGATCAATATTTCAATGTATACTTCAATTGGCCAAAAGAGAGTTGTATTGAAAGTGTCTTCATCCATTACTTATATAGACTTGCAAATGAAGTTACCTGTTGAGTTATTGTCTCACCTATTGACCATCTATCTAACATTCAAGTGTGTAAGACCAATCAATAGGTATAGTGACTAATGTTTGGATTTCTCCTTGTGTAGTCATGATCTGTTGAATCAAACACGACGCTTTGCAATCGGAAAACTTATTATTCTACATCATGATGAAATTGTCATACTGGTCAAATTTTGCATAGATATGAATTGCCTGCTGCGGATGTTGATTCAACTGTTGGGCTCAGAATTGTATTCTACCTTGAGTTGCTTTCTAAAATCTCAATGGAGTAAGTAAACAAGAAACAAACGTATATATAAAAAAAAGAACTCAGTGCAGCGTTCTTGTGATCATTCGGTAGGCAAATAGTATTGATAAAGATTTCAAAGAATAAAGTGTCAAGCATATGAGATGATTCTTGTTGTAGACGGGTTTGACAATTGTACATTAAATGCAAAGACTTATGTGCATAATAGAAATATCTTAGTGTGTTGCTTGTGACTCGTCAGAACGCCTTAGGCGGTCAGCCTAATGTTGACGGTTCCGACTAATGGTGTTGCACCTAAAGGAAACTGTATAGATCTAGGCAGAGTTATCACTTGTCTGGATTTCACATGCTCAATTTAGGCAACGTGATAAGGTGAATCATGAATGTTCGATTTTAGCTAAAGTCGGTTTTGGTGGAGATAAGGTGTTATAGTAGTTGGAATATGGTTTAGCTAACCGAATAGGTAATATGTTTATTAGGTGATGCAGCATATGAAGGTTTTATATTCAGTAATATGATCATATATAAATTTTGTCATTCAACCAACACTGCTTAGGGATCTAACAATATACCCTTTTTTGGTGATGACAAAACTTGTACATGTATGTTAGATCTTCTATATCAAAAAGAAAGTGCATGCAAGCCAAGCACAAAGGACAATAGTTAAGTTGGATCTTTCATTCTATATACAAAATGGATTACAAAACATTTGCCAAGGAAGCTGAAGATAAACACAAAGAAAGAGGAAAAAAGAATACATCCTAGTCCTCTTGAAATTTACAGAGAGCTTATGAAGGCTAGTTGGCAAGCTAGCCGGATCCCTCTCAAACCTTGGGAAGAAGAAGGTGAACAAATGACTCTTATCGGCTTTTCCACTATGGCGTTAAGCTTAGCCTTGATAGCCTTTCCATAGTTTAGGGACCATTTAAAGGGAGAGGGATGGAATGCAGGGAGTTCTGATTGATCGAAGGATGAGAGGACTTGAGATTGGTTTGATCAACTTTATAGAGCAATAGAGTAATTAAGAGTGATTGAGGTAGTTGAAGTTTCCCAAGACAAAGGGATAAGACAAGATGGAAGACCTTGTCTCTTTGAGAAGATTGACCACACAACACAAATTCTTTCCATCGAGAATGGTGGTTTCAAATTTAAGACACATTAAATATGCTAGGGGATTTAGGAGAGGATTCAAAAATAAAAGAGTCAGACGTGGAACTCTCGTAAGTAAACACTTGTGAGGAATAATGTTCAATGAATGATATTTTAAGTAAATTTATCCCCTTGAATAGATACATGATATTTGAGTGTATAGTGCTGCCATAATTGCGCGAGATACCCCTGAATCACAGCTTATCCCAAAATGATGCGCAATTGGTCCATAGTATGAGACAGGGTAGAGGAACATAGTCGAGGTGCTTTGTGTTAGTTTTAGGTGGCCTACAAGCCAATCAGATATTGTATAATCTAGTTTAATTATTAATAAAATGGCTTATTCATTATGTATAATATGATTAGTTTCGCTCCATAATGAAGTCATTGAATGTGTGCAATAATGATTAGATTATAATGAGATCATACTAATGAGACTGATCACTTATAAATACACATTCTAAATTATTTCTAGTCGGAAGATATCTGAGAAGGACAATAGATATCTGGTGAGATTAATACATATTACTCCAGCTCATATGATGAAGGTGACTGGTCTCATAGTCACTTGTGTGGAGACACTAAGTCAAATCTATAAATGTTCATTGGAGATTAAGTTCACTGAACGAATCCAACTTAAATCGCTGGATGGTAATGTACCTAACTGTCAACTAGCTTGATTAAATTGTCGCAGTCGTGTGGATAGTTCTCGGACCTGAGACACCAAGGACACCTTCTCAGTAGACTTCTATACTTTAACCTTGGCTGACGACTCTCTATACACAGGATTCTAAATAGTCAAAGATTGGGTACAACGGAATACCTTCGAAAAAAACTAAGTGTTCAATATGAGATCATTCACTTTCGGTATTTAAAGAGATAATGCTCTAAGAAAGATGTACATAAGTTCTTGGTCTGGATAGACATAATATCAGGAAAGGAGTTTACTGACATTATACAACACATCCGAACCAAGTGAGTCGACTGGTTAGGATTTGAAAGTACACTATGCCCTGAGTCGACTCGAGAGCATTGCGCAAGTGAAGGATTATATCCACATGGTGATTGTCGACGGAAAGGTTCTTTGAGTGGGTTGCTGAACTCCAATAATTTTTGGGATCATGCGGTGTTGCTGGGCACCCAACATGATTGGAGGTCTGACCGATTTAAGTTTGCGAACATAATTGGAGAAGTTAATTAATTAATATGAGGGTATGAATTAATTAATTAAGTAAGTAAGGAGTTACTGGGCTTAGTGGGCCATTAACTGGACTACTACTTAGGCCTAGAGAGTCATACGCATAAAGATTCTCGATTGACGAGCAAAAAACAAGATTTATATTAATTCAGGGATTTTTGTGAAGAAATCGCCTACGAATTAACTGGACTACTACCCTGGCCGTCCCCCTCTCTCCCCTCTTTGTCTCTCTCTAGCGCACAGGGGGGCCCCTGTTAGTTTTAGGTGGCCTACAAGCAAATCTGACTATGTAAATCTCGTTCATTTATTAATATAATGGCATAATATTCATTATGTGTAAATCGCATTAATTATCGTTTCATAATGAAGTCCATAAATATGTGCTATAGTGATCAGATTATGATGAGATCATACTAATGAGACCGATCAGTTAAACACACATATTCTTAATCGTTCCTAGTCGGAGGATATCCGAGAAGGACATCGGATATCCGGTTAGACTAGTACGGATTACTCCTGCTCATATGATGAGGGTGACTGATCTCATAAGTCACTTGTGTGGAGACACTAAGGCGAATCTGTAGGTGCTCATTGGAGAATGAGTTCACTGAACTGATCTGACTGAATCGCTGGATGGTATTGTACCTCACTGTCAACCAGCTTAATTCTATTGTCGCAGTTGCGTGGATGGTCCCCGGACCTGAGACACCAAGGACACCTTGTTGGTGGACTTCTGTGCTTTGACCTTGGTTTACGAATCTCTAGCCACGGGATTCTAATACGCCAAGGATTGGGTACAGCGGAATACCGTCGAAGGGAATTGTGTGTCAATAAGGAATCATTCGCTCTCAGTACTTAGAGAAAGAATACTCTAGGAAAGATGCGCAGAAGTCCCTGGCCAGGGCGGACGATAATATCGGGAAAGGAGTTTTCCGATATTCATCAGCGGCATCCAATCCAAGTGAGTCAACCGGTTAGGGTTTGACAGCTCGTCATACCCTGAGTTGACTCGAGAGCATTGTACGAATGAAAGATTATATCCACGCGGTAACTGTCGGCGGAAAGGTTCCAAGAGTGGGTTACTTAACCCCAATACCTTCCGGGTTCACGCGGTGTTGCTTGGCACCCAACGTGATCGGAGGCCCGGTCGAATTCGATGTGCAACATCAATTCGATTGATTAATTAATTAATAAAGGGTTATTAATTGATTAATAAAGCCAGTGAGGAGTCACTGGACTTGTTGGGCCATTAATTGGACTGGTACTTGGGCCTAGAGGGTCACACACAAATGACTCTCAAGGCGATGGATAAATAAGTGGGTTTTATACAAACCGGGAGTTTTTATGAAAAATCGCGCAGTTAGTATAAAACATAGCGAACGGGCTGAGCAGGCCAACCTGCTGCTAACCCTAGTCGCCCCTCCTCTGTTTCTCTCTCTCTCTCTGACGTCTAGACAGATCTAGATCTACTCTGCCACTTCTCCGAATCCCGTTCGACGGGAAATCGTCCGCGCGTTGCGGCAATCGTTGCGGCGACCGGCGGAGGTTTCGTGGGATGCGAAGAAAGAGGAACGTGAGGATATTCGTCGCGAGGAGGATCGCGTGGACTTCGCTAGAGGCCGGGTACTTGCGCGGCTTGCGGTGTCGCACCGACGGAACCGAACGGTTGTGGATTCGAATCCGTACACGGTGAGAATCGATTATCCAATAATCGTAGTTTTCTGAAACGGGAACGGATCGCTGTTTTAATATTTTATTTTCCGCTGCGTGAGCGATCTAGAGAAACCCGAGAAATCCCAACAGTGGTATCAGAGCCAGGTTCCACTGTTTCTCGTCCCGTTTCGATCTCAAAATTAATTTTTTCATGAGTTATTCCATGCGTTTAATCCGATTAAAATGATGGAATAGTGTTCATAAGATGAACACAAATAATTAGATTATTTTTCTGTGATTTTTCGGATTTTATTTGGGGGGTTTTGTGTTCTTCGTTGGACGAAGAACGGAGAGTTTTCGGCGGCTTCGTACGTGCTTCCCAAGTGTTGGGATGGCAGGCCGGATCTTCGGATCTCAAGAGGATAGTCACCACTATCCACCGGGCATGATAGCCGGCGCCAGGGTGGCCTTGAAGAGCTGCAAAGTCGAGCCCTAAGTTGGTCTTAAACGCTTAAAAACCAGATTTTGGGGGAGATCTTGAGGGCTCGGCTGGCCATTGTTTGGCCACCGCCGGCGGCCCTGCCGGCGCCGGGCACGTCGTCGGCACTGGGGGCACCGTCGGCCGAGGCCTGTGCCGCCGACAGGGGCCGGGCGGCGCCGCTGCAACCCCATCCCCACCTGCAACTGTTGCAGGTTAGGGCTTCATGTGCCTCGGGTGGAAGGAGGTGGGCCGGTTCAGGGGGTGGGCGGTTTGGGCTGGCCGGGTGGTTTGGGCAGGTCTAAAGCTCTTAGGTCCCTGTCTGATTCGAGCCTTGGCTCGACCCTGGCCGAGCCAGGGGCTCGAGCCAGGAGAGCCCAGCTGGCTTAGCCAGTCTGCTTAAATCCCCTGATTCCTTTTCCATATTAATCCCCTATAACTTAATTAAAATGCAATTAGATTCTAAATTTAATTTTCAAAGTGTATTGAAATTAAATCATTATCTAATTTTATTTAATTGAGTTATTAATGATTTTGAATCATTAAGTATTTAAGGGTTAATTAATTAGCAATTAGTTGTTAATTAATCAGGGTTAATTTTAATTTAAATGTTAAATTGATTATTAACCTTCATATGACTAATTTAAGGGTTAAATTAGTTATTAACTTTGATTTCATCTAATTGTTAATTAAATATTTGAGTTAGTTGTTAATTTAATTCTTAAATTAATAATTGACTTAAATGACTAATTTAAGTGTTAAATTAGCAGTCTTTAATTATTATTGTTAGTTATTAATTTAAGGGTTAAATTAATGATTAACATTAATCTTCTAATCTAATAGTTAGATTAGTAATTATTAATTAATTAAAGTTAATTGTTAATTTAAGTGTTAAGTTTATAATTAACTTTAAATTGACTAATCTAAGAGTTAGATTAGTAGTTAATTAATAGTTAGAGTTAATTAATAATTTAAGTGTTAAATTGATAATCAACTTTAATGGACTAGTCTAAGAGTTAGATTAATTATTAATAATCTAATTGTTAGATTATTAATGGGGTTTAATCTAAATGTTAGATTATTAGAATTGTTCTAATTAGTATGGAATAATATGGAATTATTAATTTGGATTGTGTGCACATGTGATGTGTGTTTTTGATGCTTTTAAATTTGGTTTGATTGCATGATAAGTTAATTAAAAGTGTTTTCGAAATTCAAATACCAATTTTGATTGGATCCCAGTTTTTTGAAAGCCAAAATTATATATTTTGAAAACTCTTATTTTATCCATGTGATGCGCTGAATCATGTGTGGGATGTTTAATGCATACCGTGGTCATGGATATGCACTTATTTAATTGTTCATGTGATGAATGATATGTTTGTGTGGATCGTGGATGAATGATGGATGTTTATTAATTGTTAATAAATAGAGATCTGCGTATCTCTCCCTCTCTCATTCTCTGATGTATTTCTACCTCCCTCTCTCTTGTACTCGCCATAAGGCTCTCTTCTAATTATATGTAATTCTAGAATTAATGTAATATGATCAAGGCAACCGAGGAAGGAGCGAGGACGATCCACAGCTGCAACCAAGAAGGCGAAAAGATGGAGATTTCTTGCCTATATCTAATATAATTGTTGTGTTAGATTGTGTGTGCGTTTGACTGTTGGCTCCAGTTAAACCCACTGTGCTATCCATGACCACACTAATGACATGTATGAGATGCATTGTTTTCTTTTGATTATGAATCAAAACAGGTATAGTATTTACTAACAATATAATTTTATACTATCACCTAGGAGAGACCAAGATAAAAGTTATCTAAATACCATTAGATAAACTCTAAGTCGTAACGCGAGTAGTTAAGAACTTACCGCGTGGTCCACCATCGTTATAGTCATAGGATTCGAATCACTTTAGACAGGTTTGTTGTGTTATCCACAAGGCCTGTTTAATTGGGAGGAGAAACTGTGGCTATGGCATTAGATGCCTATAGATCGGGGTAGAGGAACCATGTAGCTTTGTTGTGCTATCCACAAGGGCTGCATACAAATCTATGCTCGTCGCATAACGATGATTAGCTTATACCAGAATTAATGGTTTGTTGTGCTATCCACAAGGCCATTAAATCTCTGGGGACCGAAGCCATAATCATATATTGCAAGGAGTTGCAAGTCCCATGAGTTGGATGCTCTCTAATTGTATTACAGTTTGTTGTACTATCCATAAGGCTGTAGTGCAAGTCATTGAGATTTTGATCCCCACTGGAATATCCAAAGGAAACCTTTGGATACTATTTTTACCATCCTGGTTAACAAAAGGTGTTTGTCGCCAAAAAAGCTGTCTTCCTGGAAGAGGAATACCTTCTCCAGGAGAACAGTGGGAGTAAAATAGTACTGGAAGAGGTTCCAGATCCCCAAATAGTTGCATTATCATCAGATCAGATGTCAGTTCCTGAATCTGTTCAGGGACACACACATGAGCCTCGTAGATCTGGTAGATTACCTAGACTACCTGAACGATATGTGGGACATATCGCTGAAGGTGAGTCTAAGGTAGAATATAATGAAGATGATGATCCTAAAACCTACTAGGAGGCTATAAAAGGCCCAGAAGCCGGGAAATGGCGAGAAGCAATGAACTCAGAAATCCAGTCCATGTACACCAACCAAGTTTGGAACTTGGAGGACTTGTCCGAGGGTATTGTACCCATCGGATGCAAGTGGATCTTTAAGAGAAAGATCGGTGCTGATGGACGGATCAACACTTACAAGGCAAGGTTTGTGGCAAAGGGATATCGTCAAAGGCAAAGAATTGACTATGACGAGACTTTCTCACCAGTTGCCATGATAAAGTCGATCAGAGTTCTACTCGCCATTGTTGCACATTTTGATTATGAAATCTGGCAGATGGATGTGAAGACTGCCTTCCTCAATGGTAACCTTGAGGAAGAGGTGTATATGATACAACTAGAAGGTTTCACATCTAAAGAATCTCCAGATAAAGTGTGCAAGCTTCAGAGGTCCATTTATGGACTGAAGCAGGCTTCCCGGAGCTAGAACATAAAATTTGACGAGGCTGTCAAGTCTTATGACTTCATTAAGAATGAAGATGAGCCTTGTGTGTACAAGAAGACCAGTGGGAGTGCAGCCACTTTTCTAGTTCTTTACGTAGATGACATACTATTCATTGGGAATGATGTAGCTATGATGTCATCAGTAAAGATCTGGCTGTCGAAAAACTTCTCTATGAAGGATCTGAGAGAAGCATCCTACGTATTGAGAATACGGATCTATAGAGATAGATCAAAGATGATGCTTGGAATGACCCAATCCTTGTACATAGATACCATAGTCAAAAGGTTTGGTATGAAAAATTCCAAGAGAGGTCTCATACCAATGAGACATGGAATTAGTCTCTCAAAGGAGCAGTCTCCTAAGACTCCTGATGAGAGGGCATTCATGGATAGAATACTCTATGCCTCTGCCATAGGATCTATCATGTATGCCATACTATGTACACGACCTGATGTTGCATTTGCTCTAAGTGTTACGAGCAGATTTCAGGCTGATCCAGGCGAAGAGCACTGGAAGGCAGTGAAATGTATCCTTAAGTACTTGAGAAGAACTAAGGATATGTTTCTTGTCTATGGAGGAGGTGACTTGAAACTGCGAGGCTTTACTGACTCGAGTTTCCAGTCGGATCTAGATGATAACAAGTCTACATTTGGATTCGTGTTTACTTTGAATGGAGGCACAGTGTGCTGGAAGAGTTCCAAGCAAATAACCATTACAGATTCGACAACTAAAGCTGAGTACATCGCTGCAGCTGAAGCCGCCAAGGAAGCAGTGTGGTTGAACAAATTCATCACCGACATCGGCGTAGTTCCCAGCATCTCTGAGCCTGTTCCGCTGTTGTGCGACAACAATGGAGCAATTGCGTAAGCGAAAGAGCTGCGGTCTCATCAGAAATCGAAGCATATTCTGAGGCGCTTTCACCTTATCAGAGAGATCATATCCAGAGGAGATGTAGTAGTGGAAAGAGTTCCATCCGTCGACAATGTAGCACATCCACTGACAAAGTCGTTGGCTCAAATTGTGTTTGAGCGTCACCTAGAGTCTATAGGCTTATTGTATAAAGGTGATTGGCTTTAGTCCAAGTGGGAGATTGTTAGTTTTAGGTGGCCTACAAGCCAATCTGACTATGTAAATCTCGTTCATTTATTAATATAATGGCATAATATTCATTATGTGTAAATCGCATTAATTATCATTTCATAATGAAGTCCGTGAATATGTGCTATAGTGATCAGATTATGATGAGATCATACTAATGAGACTGATCACTTAAACACACATATTCTTAATCGTTCCTAGTCGGAGGATATCCGAGAAGGACATCGGATATCCGGTTAGACTAGTACGGATTACTCCTGCTCATATGATGAGGGTGACTGATCTCATAAGTCACTTGTGTGGAGACACTAAAGCGAATCTGTAGGTGCTCATTAGAGAATGAGTTCACTGAACTGATCCGACTGAATCGCTGGATGGTATTGTACTTCACTGTCAACCAGCTTGATTCTATTGTCGCAGTTGCGTGGATGGTCCCCGGACCTGAGACACCAAGGACACCTTGTTGGTGGACTTCTGTGCTTTGACCTTAGTTTACGAATCTCTAGCCACGGGATTCTAATACGCAAAGGATTGGGTACAGCGGAATACCGTCGAAGGGAATTGTGTGTCAATAAGGAATCATTCGCTCTCGGTACTTAGAGAGAGAATGCTCTAGGAAGGATGTGCGGAAGTCCCTGGCCAGGACGGACGATAATATCGGGAAAGGAGTTTTCCGATATTCATCAGCGGCATCCAATCCAAGTGAGTCGACCGGTTAGGGTTTGACAGCTCGCCATACCCTGAGTTGACTCGAGAGCATTGTACGAATGAAAGATTATATCCACGCGGTAACTGTCGGCGGAAAGGTTCCAAGAGTGGGTTACTTAACCCCAATACCTTCCGGGTTCACGCGGTGTTGCTTGGCACCCAACGTGATCGGAGGCCCGGTCGAATTCGATGTGCGACATCAATTCAATTGATTAATTAATTAATAAAGGGTTATTAATTGATTAATAAAGCCAGTGAGGAGTCACTGGGCTTGTTGGGCCATTAACTGGACTGGTACTTGGGCCTAGAGGGTCACACGCAAATGATTCTCAAGGCGATGGATAAATAAGTGGGTTTTATACAAATCGGAGGTTTTTATGAAAAACCGCGGTTAGTATAAAATATAGCGAACGGGCTGAGCAGGCCAACCTGCTGCTAACCCTAGTTGTCCCTCCTCTGTTTCTCTCTCTCTCTGACGTCCAGACATATCTAGATCTGCTCCGCCGCTTTTCCGAATCCCATTCGACGGGAAATCGTCCGCGCGTTGCAGCGATCGTTGCGGCGACCGGCGGAGGTTTCGTGGGATGCGAAGAAAGAGGAACGTGAGGATATCCGTCGCGAGGAGGATCGCGTGGACTTCGCTAGAGGCCGGGCACTTGCGCGGCTTGCAGTGTCGCACCGACGGAACCGAACGGTTGCGGATTCAAATCCGCACACGGTGAGAATCGATTATCCGATAATCGTAGTTTTTAGTTTTCCGAAATGGGAACGGATCGTTGTTTTAATATTTTATTGTCCGCTGCGTGAGCGATCGGGAGAAACCCGAGAAATCCCAACAGCCCCCTACTAGGAGCCCCTCGTTTCTCATCTTCGACTCCCGACCATTCATCTGTATGTCGCACGCACCTGGACGGAGACAGACAACCAGTGCAAGCGCTTCACCGAGCGAGGAACCGAAGGAGACCATCGCGAGGAGGATCGCGTGGATACTACTAGAGGTCGGACGATTGCACGACTTGCGGCATCACACCGTCAGAATCACACGAACGCGGATTCGACTCCATGTAAGGTGAAACCTGTTCATTGTGTTATTTGATTTTTTGTTCTTCTAAACGGACAGAGAATAGGTTAATTTTATTTTTGTTTCTGCTCTGCTGCCCATTCTAGCGTGCAGAGATCCTTACACTTTGTTAGGATATAATTCAAAAAGAATTGCTTTCGCCTTTTGTATCTACTTGGATGGTTTGTAGTGAAGCTTTCCCTAGACTCTACATTTCCTAGTTCTGCATTATATATTGAACATGCTAGCAAGAGATTTTGTTGGAGTGTTAAACATAGCATGAGTTAATGGCATATTATTAAGATATTCTACACATCAAGTTTGTAATGGATAGTAGTAAATCTATCCCGAGAAGTGCTTTAGTGAGAGTATCAGCTAACTGATGTTCAATGGATATAAATTTCAAATGAACGCCATTATTATTCGCATGTTTTTGAATGAAATGATGTCTTCAATGTGTATTATTCTTAAGTGTTGAACAAGATTTTTCATTAGGTTATTGCAGTGACGTTATTGCAATGTATGGGAATTTTGTTTAATTCAAATCCATAATTGTAACGACCCGCCACCCTATAATCGGGGATCCGATTACTAAATAGGTACCGAATCATTAATTTGGAGTCAAACCAGGATCTCGATAAGTCTAAAAAGTAAATGATAAACTAAGCTAAACATCCACATCACATCGAATTTTAAAGGAAGTGCAGTAATTAAAAATTATTACAATTCAACTTGACTCAGCAATTAATTATATTTTCCAACATAAAAGAAATAATTAAGCGTACATGCCTGAAAGGAAGATAACAACTACATCGGGACATACCCCGGAATAGTAGCCGTTGGCGCGCAACCCGAGACAACACTTTCCTCGCTACGTCTGCCTGGAACCCTCACCTGAAAACCGCAGGGGGTGAGTCTTATTGAAATAGACTCAGTAGGGATCTTTCGATCCCCACCACCCACTCATACACCTACAAGTGCAATATATAAATATAGGCAATTCAACTAAATAAAGTAGTAAACACAATTATCAGATTTCGATATAAAACACACGCATTTATAACAGTAACATGTACGATTCTGAAACCATCCTACTACGGAGTCCACAACTAACGTATCAACTAAACATACAAGTCACACGGTCGAACGCGGAAAACACCGACCCGCTGAGACCAAACAGCAACCCCTCGGATAGCGCACTGGCTACTCCGGCATGACCTGGCTCAAAGTGGTTCTACTTCCCCCAGCACGAGTGACACTCCGAATGTACCACTCCCACACCAATAATAGCTATACCCCGGAGTACACCAGGTGACCCTCTCTCTAGGCGTCACCCCACCACTCCCACACCGACGCTGTGTCACTCCCACACCGACATAGGGTGCCTAAGCACTAACAACTGTCACTCTATGCCCACGATCTCACAAAACGCAACACAGTGCGATCCAATCATATAGAAATCATCGTTCTCGAGTATATTTTCGAACATACATTTTTCCAAAGTATCTAACAATATAAACACATATTAATTGCATGCTTTAATGAGATTATGTCTTGAATCGCGCGCTTAAGGCCGACATCATTCAAGACCCCTAAACTGGTTCACGTGAAAACTGGCCTCGGAAGTTGGCCTAAAACGCGTCGTGCATGATAGTCATCTTTTAAAAGACGTCGCTGTCCCTAGTCGCATAATCACGACAGAAACAGAAACAAGCCTTGGGGTGATCCGGAGTAAAACGCGTCATGCACGGAGGTCGCTGTTTGAATGGCGTCGCTGTCCCTGGACACTATTCAATCCAGAGACAGAGCATGTTATCTAGGATAAATCGCGTCGTGGGTGGAAGTCGCCTTTTAAATGATGTCACTGTCCCCTGACGCCATTTAACCCTCACAGATAGGCTCTCCCTCCGCCTCCCCCCAATTTATAAAGTGGGATTTTCTGCTTAAAATGGCGCAAAAATGTCATAAAATAGAGGAGTAGGAGGAGAACCCAAATACTCAATAAAAACCCACTAACATAATTTTTATGATATTAGCATTTTTACCCCGAGATCCCCCTAAACATGCTTGAAAGCGGGAAAACATGATTTTAAACAAAACATTGCGAGGATCGTCACCCTACCGGTCACTTGAACTCCTCCGAGCTCCAAGTCGCCGAACCGCCACACCACAAGCCGCCGCCGGTACCGCCGTGGACGCCGTCACTCCACCAGGACGTCGGCCGCCGTCCGGAGAGAAACGCGCCGCGGAGGAAATGCTGGTGGTAGTAGTGGAAGTTAGGAGGCTTGATGGAGTAGAGGGAGAGGAGGAATGGGGAGAGGAAAGGAAGGAGAAGGGGAGGGGGCACCGGACGGATCGGATGGGAGAGGGAGGAGAGAGAGATAAATGGAGAGAATGAGGGAAAGGAGGGAGGTTTCGCAGGGTCAAATCGAAACTAACTAAAATGCGTCGTTCAAGGTCGATGTCAATCAAACGACAAGACGGGTCATACGCTGACATACCAGGGCCATACTCTGAATGGCGTCGTCCAATCAAGACGTCATTCAGACGATAAAACCGGGGCCGTACTCCTGCGGCCCAAAACCAGCCCACGTGGCACAACCTAAAACGTGTCCACATAACTGGACGTCGTTTGAACTACATCGAACAAGCTCGACACGAAAAATAACATAAGCCCCAGCCTTACAAGGACCCAAACTAAGGGATCCGAACCCGATAATCGGATCCGAAACCTCAATCCTTACAATAATCATGCAGTTGATGCTTGATCTAAAGCAGTTGTGCAAAACAACTATCTGTAACTACATACTCAGCCTTAGCAGTAGATATTGCAATGAATTCTATTTCGTTGAGGACCATAAGATTAGCCGTCCATCAAGGAGCTGACAAATTCCACTTGTGCTCTCACCCGGCATATTTTACACTGGACAAGATATAAGATCATATTTACTTTCTCTTGGGAACCAAAGGCCTAAAACAGTGGTATTGGCTAAATACCTAAGGATTCTTTTTATGGTTACTGGTCAAATATCTACGAATTCTTTTTATTGTTGTGATATTATATCAAGCATGCTAGCAGTGAGATAATGTAAGGATCCAATCATACCCTTGTAAAGCTTGAGATCCAAATTATTTTCCTTTTCATGTGCATCAAGTTGTTGGAAGGAGACGGCGGCTTGGTGTCTAGCAGTTGTGGTGTTGGGTAGTGGACATAGGCTAAAAGGTTGGCCAAACCACACTTATTTTAGACAAACCACACTTAAGCACTTTGCACTTCTTGGTTGCTTTGTGCGTTTGCTTGCCTTTGTTAGGTTCGTTGTGTCGGATCCGAGAGAACTGCAGTGGAAATAAAAATTTGGATCCATGTCGTTTCAAACAATGAAACCAGATAGTGAAAACAAATTTTCACCATGCGCGGATTCGAATCTGCATTCATCTAGTTCAGTCGGTGTGATGCTGCAAGCCGCGCAGGTGCCCGGCCTCTAGTGGTATCTACGCGGTCTTCCTCTCGATGGATCATCCTAACTTCCTTGCTCGGTGCGGCGTCTGCGGATCCCGTCTGGCTGCGCATGATTCTCCGCAACATGCGGATTTAGAACTCCTATCGGACGGGAAGGGGAGTAGGCGGGAGACAGAGCAGAGCCTCCAGGGAGCCGGCCTCTGAGAGGGGCACCTAGGAGAGAGACAAGAGAGAGAGGGGGGTGGCTAGCTAGGTCAGAGTTGCTGGCCTCTGACCTACCCGTAGTTCTTTTATTATAAGTGGCTTTGCGATTTTTCGGAAAAACCTACATGATGCGTATTTAAATGCCGTCGTTAAAACACAAATAACATCAATCTTAATATCCGAATCTCTATTAAAGATAACAAGGTAGTGTATGGTTGAGACCGGGTCGATCCACGGAGAAATAGAAATCTAATTTTGAAAACTTTGGATTTTGAATGAAATTGGGTTTTTGATTTGATGCTCTAGTTAAAAACTTCTATTTTAAACAAAACTAATTACAGAATTCAACATGCTTCTAATTAGCATCTAGAATCTATCACCAAAACTTAGTTAACTAATTTTTAATATTAAGTAAAGCAAATAAATTTGACAAGATAATATTAATCTAAGAAAACAGTGAAAATGTCTACAACTTTGGAAAGGCAAGTAACACAATCACTATTATTGCAATAAGAAAGTTTAAAATATTCCAAGAAAATAACAGAAATGAACATTAATTTGGAGCTTCTGGCCAAGAGACTTATGTGTGTGGAGCGGTGCAGTGGACCGCGAGGGGGTGCGTGGCCGCAGATGGGAGTGGCGGCACTTTGGACCGGGGCGGCGCTGCATACGATGGCGCGGCAGACGAGGGCGCAGGGCGGCTCGGGCGCTGCAGGCGAGGCAGCGGCTCGGCAGGCGAGGCGTGCGGGGCGGCTGACGCGTGGCGGCGGCTGAGCGGGAACCTCCGCTCCGATGCGCACGGGCGACGAGGCGCGGCGGCGCGAATCCGCTGGTGCTGCCGCGTGGCGGAGCGTGGCGGCGGTTGACGTTGGCGGGCCCGGGACCGCAGGCGCTGCTGCGCGTGGGCACACCGCGTGGCGGGGGCTGCGCGAGCTCCAATGGCTGGGTGGGACCAGCTCGTGCAGAGGAAGAAAAGAGAGAGAGAGGAACTGACAGAGAAAGGGAGGAAAAGTAGAGAGAGGAGGAGAAAACATAGGGAGAGAGAAAAAGTAAAGGGTGGAGAGAGGATCTGCGGGAGAGAGAAGGAGAGAGGAGGGGAAAAGGAAGAGAGAGAAAGAGGCTGCGGGAGAGGGAGGAAAAGCAGCGAGAGAGAGAGAGAGAAAATGACAGAGAAAGAAAAAGGGAGAGAGATGCGTAGGGAGAGAGAGAGAACAGTGGGAGTGAGGGAGAGAAAACTGTGGGGGAGAGAGAGATTAAAAAAATTTCTGAAAATTGGGCCCTCCTCACTTTGACCTCCTCCCTTGGTTTTATAGAAAAGAAGGGGGGGGTTTGAATTTCAAAAAGAGATTTAAAAATCCTTTCATTAAGTTCCCCTTGATTAGGGGATCCTCTTTAAAAACATTAATTGGTATTTTGAATTTCAAATTTTTGAAATGGATCTTCCTTTCTTTGAATTTCAGAATTCCCTCCTCCTTTCTCTCTTAGTTGGCATGTGGGCCCCCGTTGAAGCTAAAATACGAAAATAAAATGTTGTTTTTGCCAGGATTCGAACTCTGGTCACTTCCTTGAAGTTCAGGTGGTCCAACCACTATGCCATCTGCTTGTTTATGTCATGTTTTCACATAAAATAACAGTTAAGTTCTCATAGCCGTAAATCATTCAATTGCGCATTAAATAATTGCTGAGGAATAGCAAAGTATGTCAATTTCATCTGTTATTCATGTAAAATTGTGGACTTATCACATCCCCCAACTTAATCATTGCTAGTCTCTTAGCAATACAATCATTTGAAAAATTAGGACTATCATGATCAGTAAAAAGAGTCACACTTCATTTTAAAGGATATCTATGGCAGGTAATTTGAATTCAAGTTTTCGTTCTCTCACCCACCATACTTAGAATCAGGACAAACGATTGTGCATATCATTTGAGGTGCTTGGAATTCATTTTCATCCTATTTGGTATGTCGTTGCCTTTACTGCCTCTTGGAGTAGAATTACCCAGGGAAGAGAACAGAAAAAGAGATCTCTGGATTAGTTGGCTAGGTTCGCTTTTCGGTTTTCGCCCCGACTTAAAACTTTTTAGGATTCGGTCTTATTTTGCTGTGAAGGACTTTAGCACGATTGTTTTGTACTTTGAGAGTGCGTACTTTTTGTCACTCTCTTTATTTTTGTCTGAGGGGAGGTGCATACTTTTTGCCACCGTCCTTCCTTTGACTCTTTTGAAGCATATTTATTTGATTTTCATGCTTCTGATTGTCCTTTTCTTTTTTTTTTTCGAAGTGACCGCCTCCTTAAAGTGTTAAGTGGTTTGATCTCCTATTACGAATCCTAACTTTCCGTTCGTTTGACCTAAAAGTAAAAATAGAATGGGTAATTCTACACTTCGGGTAACTCCAGCAACTCTACACTTTCAAGATCTTCCACTCTTTCCAAGTTACCGTGTATGTATGAAAATCATCCCGTCGTGATTCTTTGTAGAGAGGGGGGGGTTAATTCAAACTTTTACTCAACTTCCTACCTCAATTTTGATCAAGATTCCCTAAATGAAGTGTGATAGATATGAATTTCTGTTAGAGTGTGAAAATGAAATAATTTTTTTTTTTTCCTTTTGAAAATTTGTGTGAAAATTGAAAAAAATTTCAAAACTTTTGTTCATTTTAAACGATTTTATTCAATATGCACTATGATTCTCCCCCCAACTGGAATGACATTGTCCTCAATGGCATAGAAATGCACAAAAATTAATGATGAGGAGAGATACAACCTGAGGTGTGACGAGGCTTCTCTCTGTTCTCCATGGTGGATTTTATGAATTTTCTAAAAAAAAGAAAAGAAAAAGAGAATAATTAGAATAAAAATGAGAAGATTGGGTTGCCTCCCAATAAGCGCTAAGTTTATTGTCTTCAGCCAGACAAAATTATGTTCATTGTAGATCACTTAGCTGTACGGATTCCAATGGACAATTTTGAAGGTTTTCAATATAAGGTTTTAAGCGTTGCCCATTAACAGTAAATGTCTGTCCATTTTTTGGATCCATGATCTTGACCGCACCATGGTCAAAAGCTTTAATTACCAGGAATGGCCCATCCCATCTTGATTTCAATTTCCCAGGAAACAAACGCAACCTTGAGTTAAATAGCCAGACTTTTTGATTAGGGTGGAAAGATTTCCTCACAATATGTTTATCATGAAAAGCTTTAGTCTTGGCTTTATAGATTTTCGAGTTCTCATAGGCTTCATTTCTTATTTCATCTAGTTTGCTCAATTGTAAGGTTCTGTGTGAACCAGCTTTGACTAGATCAAAATTGACCTGTTTGATAGCCCAATAAGCTCTATGTTCTAATTCCACTGGGAGATGGCAGGCTTTTCCAAAGACTAGCCTGTATGGTGACATGCCAATAGGAGTTTTATAAGCAGTTCGATAAGCCCACAAAGCATCATCTAACCTTTCAGACCAATCTTTTCTGTCGGGCCTAACAGATTTTTGCAAGATATTCTTGATTTCTCTATTAGATATCTCCACTTGGCCACTAGTTTGGGGATGGTAAGGGGTAGCAAGCTTATGAGTAATCCCATATCTTTTGAGCAATGCTCGAAATTGAGAATGAGTGAAGTGTGAACCCTCATCACTAATGATAGCCTTTGGCCATCCGAACCTAGAAAAGATATTCTTTTGTACAAATTTCATTACCACTTTGTGATCATTGGTTCGGGTGGCTATTGCTTCAATCCATTTAGACACATAGTCCACTGCCACCAAGATGTATTCGCATCCAAAAGATGGTGGAAAAGGGCCTATGAAATCTATTCCCCAAACATCAAAAATTTCAACCACTAAGATTGGATTTAGAGGCATCATATCTCTTTTAGTCATATTTCCAACAGCTTGACATCTTAGGCATGTTTTGCTGAACTCATAAGCATCCTTGAAGAGTGTGGGCCAATAGAAACCGCTTTGTAAAACCTTTGCTGCGGTTTTCTTTCCGGAGAAATGACCTCCACAAGCAAGGTTATGGGAAAAGTTCAAAACACTTTGTTGTTCTTCTTCAGACACACATCTCCGGATTATTTGATCTGGACAAATTTTGAAGAGTTCAGGGTCTTCCCAAAAATAATACTTCTCTTGAGAGAAGAATTTATCTTTTTCATTTTTTGTCCATCCTTGTGGGAGTATGCAGAAGCTTCTGTAGGACGGTGGTGCGAAAGGCACCAGGGATGCGCTGCAGGTGAAGTGGTAAATGCGTACGGGCTTCATGCAACGTGAACGAGCTTCAGCATGGCAACGGGCATGGTAGGCGGGACGTGCAGGCATGCGGGTGTGCCTGGCAGGGCGTGCGGGCGTGGCTGGTGGCGCGTTGGGCAACGCGGAGCAACTGGTGGCGCACGGGCCCAGGCGGTATGTTCGCTCCCGGGCACAGGCGGTGAGGCACCTGGCGGCGAATGCCACCACGCAACGCGTGGCCAACAACGGCTGAGGAGGGAGGCGGCAAGGCCTCTGCATGCACCGTGTAGGCGCGGGGTGCGGCCCCCCTATGGCGACATGAGAGAGAGAGGAGATAGAGAGAGCAGGAGGAGGAGAGAAACAGAGAGAGAGAGAAAAAGTAAAGGGTGGAGAGAGGATCTGCGGGAGAGAGAAGGAGAGAGGAGGGGAAAAGGAAGAGAGAGAAAGAGGCTGCGGGAGAGGGAGGAAAAGCAGCGAGAGAGAGAGAGAGAAAATGACAGAGAAAGAAAAAGGGAGAGAGATGCGTAGGGAGAGAGAGAGAACAGTGGGAGTGAGGGAGAGAAAACTGTGGGGGAGAGAGAGATTAAAAAAATTTCTGAAAATTGGGCCCTCCTCACTTTGACCTCCTCTCTTGGTTTTATAGAAAAGAAGGGGGGGTTTGAGAGATTTAAAAATCCTTTCATTAAGTTCTCCTTGATTAGGGGATCCTCTTTAAAAACATTAATTGGTATTTTGAATTTCAAATTTTTGAAATGGATCTTCCTTTCTTTGAATTTCAGAATTCCCTCCTCATTTCTCTCTTAGTTGGCATGTGAGCCCCCGTTGAAGCTAAAATACGAAAATAAAATATTATTTTTGTCAGGATTCGAACTCTGGTCACTTCCTTGAAGTTCAGGTGGTCCAACCACTATGTCATCTGCTTGTTTATGTCCTGTTTTCACATAAAATAACAGTTAAGTTCTCATAGCCGTAAATCATTCAATTGCGCATTAAATAATTGCTGAGGAATAGCAAAGTATGTCAATTTCATCTGTTATTCATGTAAAATTGTGGACTTATCACTACACTTATCATAAAACCCGTTAATCAATCCATCTACTTAAAAGCTTTTTGCGTGTGACCCTCTAGGTCCAAATACCAGTCTAGTTAATGGCCCATTAAGCTCAGTAACTCCTTCATATGTGCAATGTTCTCGAATCGACTACCCTCTAGGACATGATTTACTGTTAAACCCTAGCCGGTCGATTCACTTGAATCCGATGCTGGTAAACTATATTAGATAACTCCTTATCTGACAAAGTGTCCACCCTGGCCAGGGACTTAAGCGCATCATTCTCAGAACATTCTCTCTCCTATTATTAAGAGCGGATGATCTCTTGTTGATTACACAATTACCTTCGAGGGCATCTCCCTGAACCCGATCACTTGACTTATTGATATCCTATTGTTAGAGATTCGTTAGTCAAAGTCAAAGCTCAGAGACCTACCAATAAGGTATCCTTAGTGTCGTAGGTTTAAGGACTATCCACGCAACTGTGACTAAGAATCAAGCTAGTTAACGGTTAGGTAGATACCATCCAGTGATTCATGGTCGGATCAGTTCAGTGAACTCATTCGCCAATGAGTACCTACAGGTCCAACATAGTGTCTCCACACAAGTGACTTATAGGATCAGTCATCCTCATCACATGAGCTAAAGAAACATGTACTAGTCTATCTGAATGTCTGATGTCCTTCTCAAATATCCTCCGACTAGGAACAATTAAGAACATGTGTTTACAAGTCTTCAGTCATGTGATCATGATCTCATCATAATCCAAAGACCGTTGCACATATCTATGGACTTTATCGTGAAACGACATACAATATCGAATTATATACACAATGAAAGTAAGCCATTTTATTAATAACTGAACAATACAAAATATCCGATTAGCTTGGAGGCCACTTAATACTAACAACCTTTGCATTTGATCTTGTTATAGCTTGCAACTAAATTGTTTTTGTTTAATTATTTTATGGAACCTTATTCACCCTCCCCCCTCCCTCTAAGATGGCCATTGCACAGGGCCAACAATTACTATTAGAGTTGCTTGTTGCTAGTCTAATGAGCTTCAGAGATCCCTTTGAATGGCTATCTGGACTCATGGAGAAGGCCTTTCAATTCACCGACCTCCACTCTTTAACAGATCTAACTACACCTACTAAAAAACTCATATGAGAATCTTCCTTAGGTCAACTAGATTTGATGTTTGGTTAGTGGTTAAGATACTTTGTGATGCATGGACTCTACAGTTTCTCTTTCTCCTCCACTTCTTTTGCAACCATCCTCTCTCCCTATACCATCCTGCATCCCTCTCTCTTCTCACCACCTCTCTCTCTCTCTCTCTCTCCACACCATCCCCACATCTTTGTCTCCCCCTACGACCATTCCCACCTCTCTCTTTCTCTGCCACCATGCTTACTTCTCTCTCTCTTTCCAAATGGGTTTCTACAATTTTTTAAAACTATAATAATTTTGGCAAACAAGTTAAAGTATGGGTTTAAGAACCGAACTGGACCACCGGTTCAGCTAGTTAAGCCTGGAATTAGCGCATAGTGCGGGGCCTTATCTTCCTTAAACCCATTTTCTATTAAAAATTATTTTTAAATCAGATAAAACCAATTAACTGGCTGTGGCCGACCCACCCGGGAGATCTAACAAATGGACCAAAAGGCTCATGCTCATTTGTTCTGTTCCAAACTTCCAAGTTCCAACCAACTGGTTGGCTCCTCCCCATTCCACAACGTAGCTGTCAATAGTAGCACGTTCACCTCTTATTCCTTCCCAATGCAACATTGCAACCTCTTCACCCTACCCAATCCCAACAGAGACCCCTCTTCTTCGCAGCTCAGACTCCTCCTCTAGCTCTCCATGGAGTCCTCTTCCAAATCCTCTCTGGGATGGTTTGAGAGTTCAAGGTTCCGATTAGCCAGCCGGCATCCTTGCTTTTCTGGGTCTTGCACCATAACTTCCCTTTTATGATCAATTACATCTCTCCTAAATATTCTCTAAATCTTCTGAATCCTCCCAAATCTTCTCCATATCTTTCTCCCTAACTCCTTCCCCTCGATTTCTGTCCAAAGATCCAAGCCCCAACTGAGTCTAGAGTCCCACTACCTCTCAGACTCGATTCCCAGTAGGGCCACTACCCCCACCACCCATCTAGTCTCCATAAAAAGATGAAAAAAAATTTAATGCTTACAAGTGACAAGGGTTCGAAGGAGAGTAGTCTCTCAAGTAAATTTCGTTAATCTCTTATTCTCCCAACAACTAGCCCTAATCTTCTACATCTGCATTGGATAGAGAAGATGGCTATAATCTTGTCCCCCAAATCTTGTTCTCCAACTCCTGAAGCAGCCATACACATCACTTACAGCAAGGACTCCTGCCAATACAAAAGCCCTACAAATTGATCGGCATACCAATACCAGGTTGGTAGTGGGCTTTTGCCTTTTTGCCTCTTTTGTACAATATGCGCATAATGGAGTTCAGTGAGAAATGAGAATCATTTGTCATTTTGCATCATAAAGTAATAATACTAATTTATATTTTATATTTTATTTATATGTCAGGTTTCAATTCAAGTTAGTTATGTCATCTTCTGAAGTTGATTCAACACCTTCAGTAAGGTTCCGATATGATCTAAGGACGTCAGGTATTAGCTTAGATATTGATAGTCCAAATACATATTAGGAGGTTGAGAACAATACAAGAGATAGTTACACAAAAGAAAAACAAAGGAATTATATTAGAGAGTAGTGAAAGTGGAAGCAAACAAAGTGGGAAAAAAGACTGAACTATGACGATAAAGGAAGAAAAGAAAACATGAATTCTTATTTTCCTTCAGGAATTATACCCATCTCAGACATCAATTCTTTAGCAAAGAAGCAAAAGAGAAAGTTGATAACTTGATTGGTAAGTGGTTCTATCATGCTTGCGTTTCCTTGCATGCAATCACATCTCCTTACTTTCAAGAATTCATTGGTGGCGTTGTTTCGATTGGATGTGGATATGAACATCCAACTTACCATAATTTAAGAACACGTGTCCTAATTACTAATGTTAAAGAAGTTTCTTTGTTTGTTGAATCTTTTAGAAATGATTGGGTTGAGGTTGATTGGACGATTATGGCTAGCAAGATTCAAGAATGAGGACCTTAATAATTTTTTTGGTCTGATTTCCTCGTTATGTCGTATTTGTGAAATATGTTGATGCAACAAATATTGTGAAGACTTCTGAAAAATTGTTTCTTTTGTTCAAGGAGATTGTAAAGCAGGTTGGTGTCAAAAATGTTGTCCAAATGGTGACTGAGAACAGAACTAACTATGTTGCCGTAGGAAGATTGTTAGAGAATGAGTTTCCTTCACTTTTTTGGTCACATTTTGCTGCACATTGTTTGAATTTGTTGTTAAAGGATATTGGTGGAATGCCCTTTATGACTATGGTTATCAAACATGCATCAAAATTGACAAAATTCATATACAATCATGTTTTTTGTGTTAACATTATTAAGGAGACGACCTAATTGGGCAGAGATAGTACGTCTAGGACCTAGTCGCCTTGCCACACTTCCCTGCTTTACAAAGTCTTTTCTTACATAGATTTGATTTGCAAAATGTGTTTATTAGAAAAGATGTTGATTCGAGTTATGCTAAGGATGCTACAGGAAAAGTTGTCACTCAAATTGTATGACTCTGGATTTTGGAATTCATGTAGCATTGTTGTCAAAGTGACAGAACCATTAATTCGTGTCTTGCGTATTGTGGGTGCAAATTATCCCAGAGCCTCAGTCTTTCATCTTCCTTGTGTTGGTAGTGACCACAATCCCATCCTGATCAAACTTCAAGGTTCCAGTAAGAGGAGGAAACTTCATTTCAAATTTGAATCTATGTGGATGTCTAAACCTGAAATCCACAGTACTGTAAACCTCTCTTGGAATGCTGGACCACATCTCCTGACAAACTACAGTAGGAAAATTGAGAAGCTTCACAGGGACATCACTCAATGGAGAAGAAAATCCTTTCCAAATCCAAAGAAGGAGATGGAGATTGTGGCTGATGAACTACTACACCTCAATAAGGCCCCTCCTACTGATGAAAACATTCAGAAAGAAAATTTTCTTACTTCTCAGTATGAGATTTTACTTGCCCAAAACGAGGAATACTGGAAGCAGAGAGCAAAAAAGCATTGGTTTCTACAGGGGGATAGAAACACTAGATTCCATCATATTAGTGTGCTGAACAGGAGGAGAATCAACAAGATTGACTGGGTTAAGCTTGCTGATGGCAATTGGACGGGGGACTCTCACTACATCAAAACCATTTATCTAAACTACTTCACCAATCTCTTCGCCTCTCAAAAGACTATTCCCCTCCCACCTAATATCCTCCATTCCAAAACCAAAATCCCTGATGAGATTAACAACTCCATATCAGCCATTCCCACCCCTGAGGAAATTGAATACCTTATCAAGTCCATGACACCCAGAAAAGCTCCTGGCCCTGATGGGCTCCCTCCCATCTTCCTCCACAGCTTTTGGCCCACCATCAAAAATCAAACTATTGAGCTTATCCAATCCTTTTTCAAAACTGGTACTCTCCCCTTGGGCCTAAACCACACTATTATCTCCTTAATTCCCAAGAAGTTTCCTTCCTCCTCCCCTCAGGACTACCGCCCAATCAGCCTAGCTAACACCATCTATAGAATTATTGCCAAGATTATTGCTGGGAGAATTAAACCTCTCCTCCCCTCCTTAATCTCAGACACTCAGGGGGCTTTTGTCCCTGGGAGGCAGGCCACAAGCCCCATTATTATGATCAAAGAACTCATGCACTCCATGCACTGCAAGCATGGTAGAACAGGATTTTTCGAGCTCAAGGTAGATATACAAAAGGCCTATGACAGTATTGAATGGCCCTTCATCAACTCAGTGCTCTACAGGTATGGTTTCTCTGAAAAGGCCATCAATTTGATCATGCAATGCATTGTGATTGTCTCCTATTCTATCTCCATTAATGGAGAGCATGTGGGCTGTATTTATCCTACCAGAGGACTTAGACAGGGCTGCCCACTCTCCCCTTACCTTTATATCCTCTCAGCTGAAGTTCTTACAGATGTTTAGAACCAAAAATTGAAGGATGGAAGCATCAAAGGTATGAAAGTCAACAGTTGTGCGCCTACCATGTCCCATATCATGTTAGCTGATGACATTTTTCTATTTGGGAAGGCTGAGGAAACAGAGTTGCACAATTTCCTCACTTACCTTGACACTTATACCTCCTGGTCAGGACAAGTGATAAATAAAAAGAAATCTGGCATTGTATTTAGTACCAACATCCCTAAGGCTGTTCAGGAATCCCGCAATGCTCAATTGGACATCCCCCTCCTTAAGAAGGATGATTTGTATCTGGGTGTCCCCATCTAGCTGGGCAGAGGCAGAATCAACCTTTATAAATTTCTGGAGGAAAAAATTAGAGGCAGACTAAACTCGTGGAAGGCCAATACCCTTTCCCCTACAGGGCGCACTGTCCTTATAAATTCAACCTTGGCTACCATCCCTTCTCATGTTATGGCCATTACACGCCTACCCAAAACCACCTTGAAGAGAATTACACAGATTCAAAATGCTTTCTGGTGGAAAGCCACTCAGGATCATGAAAGGATCAGATTTTGTAAATGGCAAAAAATTACCCAACATACGATGCAGGGTGGTCTGGGAATCAAAGACATGAATATTGCAAATGAAGTCGCAATCATTAAATTGTGTTGGAATTTCCTTCAGGATCAGTCTTCTCTGTGGACTATTCTTCTAAGGGCAAAATATCTACAACAGGGGTCCTTTTGGGAAGACACTAGGAAGCGCAACTGCTCTGACACTTGGGAAGCTATCTTATCTGTCAAGGAGAAGGTTAGAAGGGGATCCCACATCTCCATCCAAGATGGATTCAACACCAGCATTTGGCATGATCCCTGGATCCCAAATCACAATATGAAGATCTTCCCCATCTGTGAGTTCCCTGGTAACCTGCCAGACAGGGTGGCTGACCTGATATGTAATAAAGCTTGGAACATTTAGAAACTCCAGAGCCTATTCAATCAAGACCTTGTGAACATCATCACTCAAATTCCCCTTCCCCAAGCCCCAATTCCTAATGGGGACATATTGATCTGGGAAGGGACTGAAGATGGTATATGTTGGGATCCGGGCGGGACGCGAAGAACGCAGCGGAAATGAAGAACAAAATAAATCCCACTCGATGCCCGCTGATCCGATTCGGAACGAAAAACGCAAATAAAAAAACGGATCGAAATCTGATTACCGTGTGCGGATTCGAATCCGTTCCCATCTCGATTCCGTCGAGGCGATGCCGCGAGCCGCACAAGCGTACGGCCTCCAGTGGTATCCACGCGATCCTCCGCGGTGGTTCGTCCTCGATCCCTCGTCCGTATCAGCTCGCTCGCTGAAGATCCGTCGCCGCAACGATTGCTGAAATCCTGCCGACGGAAACTCCCGACTTTCGGGAATCATACGCAGCGAAGACGGAAACTGTCTCGGCGCCTCGAACGGGGCGCCTAGAGGAGGAGAGAGAAAGGGGGGGATGACGGCCAGCAAGGGGAAATCTTGGAGCTTGGCCCAGGGTTTCTCAACAGCGCATATATATTAAGTCGGCGCGACTTTTCACAAAAGTTCCCGAGTTAATATAAATCTCACTTATATACCACCGACTGAGAATCTTATTGTGTGTGACCCTCTAGGCCCGTTTACCAGTCCGGTTTTCAGCCTGTTAAGTCAATAACTAGTTGTTGAGAAACCCTGGGCCAAGCTCCAGGATTTCCCCTTGCTGGCCGTCATCCCCCCCTTTCTCTCTCCTCCTCTGGGCGCCCCGTTCGAGGCGCCGAGACAGTTTCCTTCTCCGTCGCGTGTGATCCCCGAAAGTCGGGAGTTCCCGTCGGCAGGATTTCAATAATCGTTGCGGCGATGGATCTTTAACAAGTGAGCTGATACAGACGAGGGATCGAAGACGAACTACCGCGGAGGATCGCGTGGACACCGCTAGAGGCCGGACGCTTGTGCGGCTCGCGGCATCGCCTCGACGGAAGCGGATTTGAATCCGCACACGGTAATCAGATTTTGACCTATTTTTCGGTTTGCGTTTTTCGTTCTGAATCGGATCAACGGGTATCGGGTGGGATTTATTTTGTTCTTCGTTTCCGTTGCGTTCTTCGCGTCCCGTCCGGATCCCAACAGTGGTATCAGAGCGAGGTTCCGCTCTGATCCAATCCGGAACGAAAAACGCAAACTGAAAAACGGGTCGAAATCTGATTACCGTGTGCGGATTCAAATCCGCTTCCGTCGAGGCGATGCCGCGAGCCGCACAAGCGTCCGGCCTCTAGCGATATTCAGGCGATCCTCCGCGATGGTTCGTCCTCAATCCCTCGTCCGTATCAGCTTGCTCGCTGAAGATCCGTCGCCGCAACGATTGCTGAAATCCTGCCGAGGGGAACTCCCGACTTTCGGGAATCACACGCGGCGGAGACAGAAACTGCCTCGGCGCCTCGAACGGGGCGCCCAGAGGAGGAGAGAGAAAGGGGGGATGACGGCCAGCAAGGGAAATCCTGGAGCTTGGCCCAGGGTTTCTCAACAGCGCGTATATATTAAGTCGGTGCGACTTTTCACAAAAGTCTCCGAGTTAATATAAATCTTACTTATGTACCACCGACTGATAATCTTATTGCGTGTGACCCTCTAAGCCCATTTACCAGTCCGGTTTTCAGCCCGTTAAGTCCAATAATTAGTTATTGACTTATTGCAATTAATTAATATCTAGATATTAACTAATTACTTAACCGAATTAACATCGCATGTAAATCGGTCGGACTTCTGATCAAGTTGGGTGCCAAGCAACACCGCATGATCCCGGAAGGCAATGGGGTTCAGCAACCCACTTATGGAACCTATCCGTCCACAGTTACCGCGTGGCTATAATCCTTCGTTCGCACAATGCTCTCGAGTTAACCTAGGGTATGGTCAACTGTCAAACCCTAGATGGTCAACTCACTTGAATCAGACTCCGCTTTACAATATCCGAAAACCTATTTTCTGATATTGTTTCTGCTCTGGCCAGAGACTCATGTGGATCTATTCTAGAGCATTCTCTCTCCAGTTACCTGAGAGCGAACGATCCTTTATTGAACACACAATCACCTTCGAAGGTCTTCCGCTGGACCCGATCCTTGACTATTAGAGATCCCGTGGATAGGGATTCGTAGGTCAAGGTCAAAGTCCATAAGTCTACCGACAAGGTGTCTTTGGTGTCTCAAGTCCAAGGATCAACCACGCCACTGTGACGATGAATCAAGCCGATTGACAGTCAGGTAAATTACCATTCAGCGATTCATGTCGGATCAGTTCAGTGAACTCATTCTCCAATGAGCACCTACAGGTTTACCATTGTGTCTCCACACGAGTAACTAACGAGATCAGTCACCCTCATCATATGAGCTGGAATAACCTGTACTAGTCTTACCGGATGTTTGATGTCCTTCTCAAACATCCTACGACTAGGAACAATTAAGAATATGTGTTTATAAGTCATCAGTCTCATTATTATGATCTCATCATAATCTGATGACTATTGCACATATTCATGGACTTCATTATGTGCAAATATAAATATGTCAATCTACATAATGAATTTAATGCCATTTATTAGTGAACCAGATTGAAATAGATGCCTTATGATTGGCTTAGAGGACACCTATATCCATCAATCTCCTACTTGGACTCAAGCTAATCACCTTCGCATTTGATCTCCATCAAATCTAGGTGATGCTCACAAAAAGTCTGCGACTAAGACTTGGTCAGGGATCTGCTAAATTATCTACATATGGTATATTTTCCATTACGTTATTTCCTATTTATCATTTGTCTCTGAACTCGTGAAAGAGCCTCACAATGTTCTGCAACTTCTGAAGAGACCATGGCTTGATCACATAATTGATCGCTCCCACTATTGTCTTACAACGATAGGATGGTATCAGAGACCTTTTAGAACTACATCTAGTTCAGGGATGAACCTTTTCATCCATATTGTTCCAATAACAGTATCACTTGTCTATGTCGTCATCTTAATATCGAGTTTTGGATTGGAACCATTCCAATCCATTCCTTTCTACTAGAAGGTTGAATCCATTATTTGACTTGAAATTTGAGTCAGTGTGACCTCATAGTTTCAAATCATCATCTCCATATATGTGAATGCATCCTTAACACTTCTCAAGCGCTTAATGATGTAATTCACTCTTGTATCCTTTAAGGAATCTTTTCTTTAAAGCAATAAATTCCATATCTCAACAATTGAGACTTGTTATGAAATTTATGCTAAACATCTTGACATATAGGTCAATATAATATCCCCACCAATCTATCTTAATAGATTTGTATTTCCAATACGTGGGATATTATAACTAAACTTATTATGAGGGAAAACATGGTTAACAATGCTTTCATTAATAGTAACATCCTGAAGTCATTCTTAATGACTTTGATGTTATTATTATAAAGCATTACTAAAACGACCGTGCTCCCACTGTCTTTTCTGAACACACACAATCCGTGATCATTTTCAACGATCACATAATATTTGACTATTAAGTCAAAACTTTTATTACAACTTAGGAAGCTTCAGTTTGATTCAAAATAGTTTTGAAATCATAACTTGCTTCATGGACATTCTAAAAGCTTTAAAGGTGTATCATATACATCTTTACCTCTATCACATTGAGTGGACGCTTTTAATACCCAACTGCCATCATCTCATGATAGACAGTATTGACAAGTATAATTCTAATAAACTTATCAATCTCAAAGTTGTAATGACAGAGAGCATCATTATCATAGATTTTAGATCATAATCTATTTTGAGCTCCTCTCATCTTGCTAAATCAGATATGTCAAACATATCTTTTTGGTCACTGAGAGAATCTCAAAAATCTATGAAGCTCTCTAATGTGTTATGACCGGTTCCAAACAACTAAAGATTATCTAATAATCTTATGTTAGCTTGTGAATCTAGAACATCTTCTAGTTTTATCAGCTCCCACTGTCTTCTCTGAGGATATATTCCTCTTCATAGAAGATAGCTTTCAGGACAACAATTATTTCATTATTGCCTGACTAATAACTGTAGTGTCCAAACTCTTTAGACATTCACAAATTCACATCACGATAATACCTGACTTTAAAAACATATTTGTTCATAATTCACATCTCATATGAATTATTTGGTTTCCATATCTTATATGGACATACACTGACTTATTTGGAACCTTCTTTAAAGTATGGACATCTAATATTCATACTCTTGTTCAAGAGGAAAATAATTAGGCAAATCTTATTATCTATTGCACCATATCTTAATAAGGTGCAATTCCTCATTCTATCATATTGCTATGATGCACAATGAAGATTAATCGAGTAAGGATACAATTATCTTCTTAATGATTTATGTGAATCATATACTAAAGTATCAGTTTCTTTGATCAAATCAAAAATTCTAATACTTCACATTGATCTTATACCTTAATCTCTCAGATGCATTCGACTTGTACTACATTAAGTACATACAGCCGAATCATTCTAAGAGTAAACTATAAGGTAAGGATATTGAACTGTTTATATTAATATGTATTAGCATCAATAATTTCTTATTGTACAACTCTGTGTACAATATCATAGATAATCAGGATTCACACAGTTCATTTCTATAGGAGACTTGTGAACATTCATCACATGAAATGTCACTTCAAGAATCTATAGTTCATTGACTGATTTGAACAACTATTGTTCCTTCTCAGTCAACGTTATTCACTTTTACAATTCTTGATATCTTATGCAACTAAATAACAATTATTCAGTTTCATTTTAGATTCCTATGGATATACAAAGATTTACTGTCAGACAGCAACCTATGAATATCATGAACAATTGTTGAGTCTAACTCAATACTTACATTTTCTCGATTTTCTTTTACTTGTCTAAGTCTGCATACTATCGCAGTTCTGAGAATTATTTCCAATATCTCATATTGGATACGCTAATTCTCCAATAGACATGCAAAAGTTGATAACAAGAATATATGAGACTTCTTTCAAGTTTCATATTTATTTTGTCTTTACCAGTATCCTTATATTGGTTGCAGTGGGAGAACTGCTACTTCTCTATCTCAGCTGACTTTTCTTTATCCTTTTCAGGTGTGGATTCGATCGTTTAAAATCTTACCACTTGTCTTTCTCAAAGACGTATCATGAATATCTCTTCATCTTGGTCTATTCAAATAAGAGATTTCATGACAATCATTCTCTTTCAATAAGGCATACCATGAGTACCTCTTCACTTTAGTCTATCCAAGTAAGAGGATTCATGATATCTGATTAGGATAGTGACTTTCACTTGGCCCTGAAGACATTCTTCAGAGTTTTCTAGTCATGCTGAGTATGAGAAGTATTGGCATCCAATATGCCAACTTCTCGAGTAGACGACATTTTAGTGAATTGAAGGAAATAACGTGATTTAAGCAGATAGTTCTTATAATTGAATTATGGTCTTTTATTTTAAATTATTTCCCACTATTTTTCGTCGGACTGTATAACCTTCAGGTATACATAACGGAAGACTCCGACGGTCTCTTAGTGAGGATCAGAATCTCCAAGAATCATAGTATGACCTCGGGTAAACACATAGTATCATACCATTATCTTAGAGCAACCATCTCATGGTAATTGCAACCCCTTGCAATATCCGATCTTATTTCGGCTCCCAGGTCTTTAATGGTCCCGGGTAAACACAGTAGACCATTATACCTGGTCTAAACTTTACCATCAATACGTGACAGAGTAGAGTAAGAATGCATCTCCCGGGTAAACGCGAGGATAGCTACACCGTTCCTCTATTTCAATCTCAAGGCATCATAATGCCATAGTTAATAGTCCTTTCATCAGATGGTGGCAGATCTCAGATAAATACGTAGAAACTGTCATCACTGAATCAAGTTCTAAGAACTATATTGATGGAGAGCCACGCGGTACATTCTCAATTACTCGCGCTCCGGCTTAGACTTTATGTTGAAGGTTTTGTTTATATTAAGTTGGTCTCATCCTAGGTGATAGTTTATAAATATATCGTATATATTTAACTATACCTAGATATTAGTAATCGATTCATAATCAATAACTAAAAGCATGTATCATCCATACATGTTCATTATGTGGTCATGGACAGCACGGTGATAAACTGGAGCCAAACAATTAATCACCAAAACTATATAATATTTATATAATCTAAACATGCAAACATATAGCCACTGGTGATCTCATCTCCTGTCGCCTTCCTGGTTGCATTTGTGGATCAACCTTGCCTTTCCTCGGCTTGCGCGATCAATTATAAATAATATTAATTTTGAAACAATTTGAAATACAAATTAATTGTAAGAGAAAGCCTTATGGCCGAGTACAATGACAGAGGGAGATAGAATTATAATGGAATGAGAAAGAGAGGGAGACATGCAGGCCTCATTAATTAACACTTAATTAATAAACATCACATTCCATAACAATCCACAAAATCACACACCATCACATGATATGAAATTTTAACTAAGTGCATGTCCATGACCACCACAAATTTTAACCATCCACACATGATAAAGCACATCACATGAAGGCTAAAATTTTGAAATTATAATAATTTTGGCTTTCTTAAAACCTGGGTACCAATCAAAATTGGATAATTTGAATTTTGAAAATCATATTTTCTAACGTGCAATAAATCTAATTTAAAGCATTAAACACATCAACATGTGCACACAAAGCTAAAATTAAAATTCTAAAATATTCCATGCAGTATTTAGAACAATTCTAAATTAATTAATCTAACACTTAGATTAATTTTAATTCACATTAATAACAATTATTAATGTGAAACAATCTAACATTTAGAAAGAATTAAATATTCCTAAATAACATTTATAAAAGAATTTTCAACTCAAATTATCAACCCCTTAACAACTGCTTGTTAAAAATCCCTTAATATTAAATCTTATTTCTCAATAACAATTATTAAGAATAATTAATTAGAACATTTCTAATTAAAATAGTCTAACAATTAGACTTAATTAATCTCTTAATAACATTTATTAAAAAGATTATATTATTAAGTAGATTGGATCTTCAAATATTAATTAAGGAATTCTTGAGAATATTAATTAGCTTAATAACTATTAGTAAGCTTTGATTAATCCTCAATAACTTTTATTAAGGTTAATTCTCAAAAAATAATTAACTCTTTAATAACAATTATTAAGAGTTAATAAATCACTTAGCAATTTTTATTAAAAGTCCCTTAATCAAAAACTTAATTTCATAACAACAATTGCTAAGAAATTAAAACAATCTAATCATTTGACCAAGATTAATTAACAACATTTGATAATTAAAGTTTAAGTCACTACTTAATAATCAAATAACAACTCTTGTTAATATAATTTTAAGATCAAATCTTAAGTATAAATTAACAGCACTTGTTAATTAAGATTAATAACATTATCTTAATAATTAATAACAACAATTGTTAATAATTAATTAAGATCTCATTTTAAATAAATAACAACATTTGTCAATTATATTTAAGATCATATCTTAAATATAAACCCCTTTAATCAACTAATTAAAAGTTATTTATAATTAACCCCTTTAATCAACTAATTAAAAGTTAATAAACTCCTTTTATTGACTTATTGTAATTAATTAATATCTAGATATTAACTAATTACTTAACCGAATTAACATCGCATGTAAATCGGTCGGACTTCTGATCAGGTTGGATGCCAAGCAACACTACATGATCCCGGAAGGCAATGGGGTTTAGCAACCCACTTATGGAACATGTTCGTCCACAGTTACCGTGTGGCTATAATCCTTCGTTCGCACAATGCTCTCGAGTTAACTTAGGGTATGGTCAACTGTCAAACCCTAGATGGTCAACTCACTTGAATCAGACTCCGCTTTACAATATCCGAAAATCTATTTTCTGATATTGTTTCTGTTCTGGCCAGAGACTCTTGCAGATCTATTCTAGAGTATTCTCTCTCCAGTTACCTGAGAGCGAACGATCCTTTATTGAACACACAATCACCTTCGAAGGTCTTCCGCTGGACCCGATCCTTGACTATTAGAGATCCCGTGGATAGGGATTCGTAGGTCAAGGTCAAAGTTCAAAAGTCCACCGACAAGGTTGTAGGCGCCCGGAACATCTCCCGCCGCGGCTGCGGGCTTCAGATCGAGGGTTCCTCCGTTCATCTTAGCACTGTGGCGATTTAAAGGGGGTTAGAAATTGAGGTGTGATCACCAAGAGCATTCCCTTTCGGTCCCTGTGCTCCGCAGGAGTGTAAGAGGTGATCGCGTTCTGTAAGAGCGGGAAATGTTGGTTCCTCCTTCTCTTCCTCCGGCCGGCCAGAGGAAGAGAGCCCGGCACTCTGCACGCAGAAATGTGGTAAGGATCCCTAGAAATAAAAGACAAGACAGAAAACAACCCGATTAGAACTATAATATACAGAATCTATCCATGAAGATGTAAAAACTAGTTAAAATCGGAGGGAGACGCACCGGATGAGTGGTGGGGAGGGAAGGTGACCATATGTTATGGCCACCCACCTCCCGTTTTTTTTTGTTAGAAACCTCTGGTGGGTAGGGATTACTAGGTCATCTTAACATGCATGCATGCAAATGAGGGTGCTCGTGTGTGTGGAAAGTGAAGTAATATGTCAAAAGTGAGAAAGAAGAGTGAGCGGGAGAGAGAATGCTACGGTATGGATGGAAATGAGGATGCAATGAAATGAACAGGAAAAAGTAAAAAGGAGTTAAGAAGACAAGTCCATTTCGGAGTGCGGAGGGTTCCCCTTGAAGCTAACTCCTTGTCTGCTCGACTCCTCAAAACAGACTCACTTGCCAACCTCGCCTGAGCCTTCCCTCTAGAAAACTTCTCGTTAACCTCTCTGAACCTCTCACCAAAAAAACTCCTTAACCCCCCTTGCTCGAGAGGATATGGGGGATTTAAATAGGTGAAGGGAAAATAGGAGAAAACAGGGGTTTAAATCCCCGTAAATCAACCTACAGCCAATAGGAAGTGGTCAAGGGTCGGAGGTGGTGCACGCGGCAGTCGCCGGAGTAGGGAGTGATTGGAGTAGTGGGGACGAGGGCGGCGAGTAGAGGAGATCGTGGGGAAGACGAGGTCAAGGTGGTAGTTAGGGGAGTGGACGGCCAGCCAACATACCTTCCAATCCCGTGGAAGGCCAGGTAGCTGGCCTTCCACGAAGTGGTGGAAGGCAGCCCGGTTGGCCTTCGAAGGGGGTGGAAGGCAAGGGGTGGCCTTCGAAGGGTGGTGGAAGGCAAGGGGTGGCCTTCGAAGGGTGGTGGAAGGCAGACATGCTAGCCTTCGAAGGGTGGTGGAAGGCAAGGGGTGGCCTTCGAAGGATGGTGGAAGGCGGACTGGCTGGCCTTCGAAGGGTAGTGGAAGGCGGACCTGCTGGTCTTCGAAGGGTGGTGGAAGGCAAGGGGTGACCTTCGAAGGATGGTTGAAGGCGGACTGGCTGGCCTTCCACGAAAAAAAAGGTGGCTAGAGTCGGAATTTGGTTAATAGGTCTAATTATTAGTGGGCTGAGATGGCTAAGATGAGGGGTTTGGGTGATGATAGGCTAATGACGGCTGGGGTTTATGACCAAAAGGGTGGTCCAAAATCGGTGTCTACAAAGGTGTCTTTGATGTCTCAAGTCCAAGGATCAACCACGCCACTGTGACGATGAATGAAGCCGATTGACAGCCAGGTAAATTACTATTCGACGATTCATGTCGGATCAGTTCAGTGAACTCATTCTCCAATGAGCACCTACAGGTTTACCATGGTGTCTCCACACGAGTAACTAACGAGATCAGTCACCCTCATCATATGAGCTGGAATAACATGTACTAGTCTTACCGGATGTTTGATGTCCTTCTCAAACATCTTACGACTAGGAACAATTAAGAATATGTGTTTATAAGTCATCAGTCTCATTATTATGATCTCATCATAATCTGATGACTATTGCACATATTCATAGACTTCATTATGCGCAAATATAAATATGTCAATCTACATAATGAATTTAATGCCATTTATTAGTGAACCAGATTGAAATAGGTGCCTTATGATTGGCTTAGAGGACACCTATATCCATCAGTATACTCACTCAGAAGTCTGCATATAGATTTTTGAGTGTACCGGCCTTGCCTCCGTCCTCTTCTTCCTCAAATCTTGTGTGGAAATTGATCTGGGACCCCAAACTCACAAAGAGTATCCCTCCTAGGGTCATTCTCTTTTTGTGGAAAGCTATAAATGAAGCCCTCCCAGTGCACCAACATATGGCTAAGTGGATCTCTGAGTTGGGAAAGACCTGTATCATCTGCCTTCAAGATGATGAAACTATTAATCATGCACTCTTCTACTACAATTATGCCCGATTGACTTGGTCGTGCTCCCCTCTTGGCTACCACCCTCATCAGGATATCCAAACACTCCACCAGAAGATTATCCAATGGAGCAACCCACCCTTTACTGAGGACAGTCTTGACAAGAAACATATTACCATGTGCTTTGCCATCCTTTGGAATATTTGGAAAGCTAGGAATAGAAAGGTTTTTGATAATGTCAGCCCACACCCAATCAATATCATGTAGCTGGCGCTCGTAGATTATACAATATGGTCGACCCTTGCGGGTCCTCCTCCTTCTGCACAGCTGAAACCTATACAGGCGTGGCAGGCTCCCTACTATGGATCCATTAAGATCAATGTTGATGGTGCCATCTCGGAGGAGAAAAGAGCTTCTAGCCTTATTATCAGGGATCATCATAGGAAAGTTCTGCACAATGCCATTGATTATTACGAAAACACAGATCCACTCTGGGTGGAAGCCAATGCTATTAAGGTAGGATTGATTTGGACATCTATGTTCAATTGCCCTGTTCAAGTCGAAGGAGATGCGCTTATAGTTATTGATGCTATCTATGGAAGGAAAAGAATGCCATGGAGAATTGCCACAATCATTCAAGACTACAAGCACCTCATAGATCCGGGAAAAACTGAGGTGTTGTTTATTCCAAGAAATGCCAACGGGACAGCTCATGCTCTGGCTAGATTTGCCGTTTTTTGTAATCAAGGGAGTTTTTTTCCCTCTAATCTTCCTGTCCCTGTGATGGACTATGTTTCTCTGGATGCTGCTATATATCAATAGATATATCCTTTATTATTATCAAAAAAAAGCAAATGATAGGCCAATAGTAGGTTATCTATTTGAAGTTATGATAGAGGCGAAAGAAAATCTTACCAAGTTGTTTGGAACTAAGAAGAGTTTGTATGCTCCTTATTGGGATATCATCAATGGGCGATAGGATAAGTCTTTAAAAATTTACATGGTGCAGGGTATTGGTTGATTTCAATATAAGAAGGATGGGTCAATGGAAAAACCTAGTCTTATGGACGTTGCTTTAGATGTGGATGAAAAATTTGTAGCAGTTAAAGAACATATTGAATAAAAGGCAGTTTCTTGCGTGATTTCATCCATTTAATCCTTCATTGGTAATCACAAGACATAATACCCACGTAAGTTTATTATTTTCATTTTCATTACATGAAGAGTGTTGCTCATTGTCTCATACAAATTTATTATTAGTACCGTTTAGATGCATGGTGAAAAATGTTTGGAGGTAATACTCCAATACTTCAAAAGATCGTGGTATGTGTTTTATCTCAGACATGTAGTTCATCTAGATGTAAGCGAAATTGGAGTGCCTTTGAGTGCATACATATTCAAGGGAGTAGGTTATTTAAGGGAGTAGGTTAGAACATCAGAAGTTAATGACCTGATAAAGGCAAAGTGGACCAGTTCTCCTACATTGTTGACAGAATGAGATCAAAGCTCTCTCATTGGAAGGCTACTACTCTCTCCACTGCTGGAAAAGTGACTTTGATAAATTCTGCCCTAGCCTCCATACCAGCACCTGTAATGGGAATTGGTCTCCTACCAAAAACTACAATCAAGAAGCTGAATCAGATCATGTGCTCCTTCTTATGGGGAGATAACCTTGAGCATAAGAGACTACACCTGTGTAGTTGGGATTCAATAAAAAAACATAAGGCTGTGGGAGGACTTAGCATCATAGATCTGGAAGTTTATAATAAGGCTGCAGTACTGAACTAAATTGGAAATTCATTCAAAATCAGTATTCAGTTTGGGCCAAATTACTCAGAACTAAATATCTTACTCATACAAACTTTTGGGAAGTCAAGACTCCAACTAAGTGTTCTATGTCCTGGTCTGCTATGCTTCAACTCAGAAACACTATGTCCAATCTGGTTTTCAAGATTAACGGAGATGGTCTGACTACAAACATTTGGGCTGATAGGTGGATTCCCAATAACATTGGTCCCCTTACTGTCAGTCAGCAATTTGATGGCCTGGTTCCTACTTGGGTCTTCCAGCTTATCAAGAATGGGGAATGGAATGTAAACCTGATTCATAATCTCTTCACTAAAAAAGGTGTTGTCAGTATTTGTAATATTCAATTACCTCATAATGGGATGCAGCTGGGAGATCAGTTCATTTGGACCCTTACTCCGGATGGAATCTTCACCACCAAATCTGCATATCGCTACCTATATGAGATCTCCAATCTTCCTTCCTCATCTTCCCTTGGTCCTGTCTGGGGGTACCTTTGGCATAATACTGTCCAGAGAACCATTCCACAAAAATTACCCATTTTGTGTGGAACTGTCTCTCTAATGCTCTTCCAGTCTATGACAATATCTCTAAAAGAGTGCAAGCAGCAACTGTCAGATCTGCCTGCAGTGCCTGGAAACCATCCAACAAATGTTGTTTGAGTGTGAGTTTGCTAGAGTTGTTTGGAAACCTTCCCCATTAAACTACCACTCCAACCTTGACCAGAACTCTTTAGCAGATAAAATTGTGGATTGGTCAAACCACCCTTTTGCTTCCAGCACCAAAGATAAGAGGCTGCTTTCTATATGTTTCTCCATGATGTGGCAGATTTGGAAAGCCATGTGTAAAAAGGTTATTGAAGATGTTCATATTTCACCTATCTCTGTGGTCAGATTTGCTATGGTGGATGTGGAATTTTGGCAAGCTCCTTTATACACTAAAGATATTAGATTGAAGAATCACACAACTCTCAAGACCAAATGGACTCCTCCCAGTCAAGGCTCTTTCAAGATCAACTTTGATGGAGCCACTTTACTTGCTGGAGGTGCTGTCATTATGCGTAATTGGCTTGGATCTCCTATAACCACCATTACAAAAATTACTAACACCTCTGATCCTATGTTGGTTGAAGGTTTGGCTCTTCTTACTGCTCTACATCTAGCCCAACAGGTAAATGTGATGGTTATAGTGGAAGGTGATGCCCAAGTGTTGATCCATGTTGCACTCAAGATTAGCTTTATCCCTCAGAAGGTGAAAACAATTATTGAGAACTGTCAACATATTCTCTCTAATGGGAATATCTCTCTGCAATTTATTCCTAGAATTGGCAATAAGGTTGCTCATGCCTGTGCTAAGTTTGCTTCCTCTTCTAAGTGTGAGGCAGTCTGGAACTCCTTCATGCTCCCTCCATGTATCCATGTTGTTATCCTTTCGGATGTAACTAAACCTATTTGATTAAGTAATGCATCTTATTTTCCAAAACAGAAGTTAATGACCTAGTCTATGTCTACTACAATTTGTCCTTGAAGAACAAGAACTCCAACATTGATCTTATGTCTTATCTAGATAAAGATTTATTTATGTTTCTTCATAAGTAAATGTTTTGTGATTGCCTTTATAAGAATCTTAAGAAGGGAAAGAATCTTGATCCAATTGATGTGGAAAAAATTGAGTTGACAGAGGATTTGATTGTAATAGAGGAAGACGACCCTTCAACATTAGATGTTAGTGAAATCGAGTCATTAGTTGATTCTACTGTAACAATTCCAATCATTGGGGGACAATGCAATAAAATAGTAGAGAATATCGAAGGTAATAAGTTTATTTCTTTATACATTTCTTACATAATTTTATGGTATTATAATATATGTATACTTCTTTCTACTCAACAGAGAATAATATTCTAGAAGATATGAATTGGAAAGGCATATATAGACAACAAAGGGATGGGGTGCCCACACACGTATGAATGGAGATCCTCCCAGTACAAGTACAACTACTGACTGAACTCAGTCAATGTTGAGAGAAATTTTTCCAAAAACTCTTTCTAGTGAAGCTTTTCCCAATCCTAGTGAAGGATTTCATGAAGAACTCCTCTCACCCTCTCTGCACTAACTTAGTTCAATCAGTAGGTGAAACTGACAGGCACCCAACTCCACACACACAGATATACATATATATCTATATATAAAAATGTCCCCCGGGGCACATCCAACTTAGATGCACTCTCCACATGAAAACACACGGAACAAAACTTTAAAAAAAAAATCACTAATACTTTTTAAGTATTCAAATAGGCTCCTTAGAATTTATCCCATCCCCGGAGCTTTAATTTTCAACTTTCGATCTTGACAATCAACCAGAGCCGTCCAATCAGACACCTATAAAAATCAACATCTCAACAACTAAAAAAAAAGTTTTAAAAAAAAATGTAAATTTATCATATTAACCCTTAAGGTTGATCTCATTCTTGTTGTTTTAATTTTGATCTCCAAATAATAATGACGCATTTGATTAGACGGCTATGATTAGATTTTTCGATCCAACAATGAAAATTAAATTTGAAGGGGTGGGAAACAACCTAGACGGTGGTCTTTAAATATTTTAAAATTTTTGATAATTTTCTTAAATAAGGATAAGGGTTTTGTGGTGAAGTGTGTGTGTATATATATATATAGCCCTAACTTAGATGCACCGCACCCGAAAACCATCCATCCCCATTTCAAAAAAAATATATCAAAAAATTTTAATTATTCAAATATCTCATCTAGGTTATTTTCTACCCCTTTGGCTTTAATTTTAACTGTTGGATCTAAAAATTTAACTGTAGCCATGCAATCAAATGCGTTGTTGTTTAGAGATCAAAATTAAAACCGCAGATAATAGGATCAAGTCTAAGGGCTAATCTGATGAATTTTTATTTTTTGACTATTTTCCTACTATTCTTAGACATTGATTTTTAATACGTGTCCGATGAGATGGCTCTAGTTGATCGTCAAGATCAAACAGTAAAAATTAAAGTCCCAAGGATGAGGTCAACTTTAAGGCTCTATTTGAATATTTAAAAGTTCGTAAAAAATTTTACTTTTGTTTGATCCCATCCTTGGGACCTTAATTTTTACGGTCCGATCTTGACAATCAACTGGAGCCATCCGATCGGACATGTATAAAAAATCAATGTGTAAAAATACTGAAAAATAGTAAAAAATAAAAGTTTTATTAGATTAATCCTTAAGGTTGATCCCATCTCATGAAGTTTTAGTTTTGATCTCCAAACAACGGCGCATTTGATTAGACGTTTATGGTTATGTTTTTCTATCTAACAATGAAAATTAAATCCAAAAGGATGGAAAACCACTTAGATGGAGAATTTGAATATTTTAAATTTTTAATTACTTTTTATTTTTTTAAAATTTAGAGGATGAATTTTCAAGTAGAATATATGTAAGTTAGATGCGTCCTGGGAGGTGTTGTATCTGCCCCCTATACATATGGAGTTGATAGTAATGTACTATGTGCTGCCCTATATACGTCCGCTGGCAGCGAATCTTAACTTTTAGGTACCTTGGACCCCTAAATTCATAAGAGATTAAAACTTGGCAACTATGGAAAAGGGTTTTCAAAAAAATACAAACACAATAGCTGTCTGATCACACCACAGGCGCCTCGTGCAGTGCCTGCGGGCCCGGTGGATCTCTATCTAACGGTTTTGGGTACCATCCGTTGGCAACGGACAAAAGTAAGGCAGTGGATAGTATCAATTTCATACGTACGTGCGACGGTGCATTTGCTACAGTGTTGTACGTGCGTAGTGTTTTGACTTTTTCTTTATACTTTAAAAAATAAAAATCATAATAAAATTTTAAATAGTTAACTCTCTCGACTTAAATTTCACTACTGGATCATGAGGCTTTTAAGTTAAGCCATCCAATTTTACATTAGTAAATCGACAATAAATACTAAAACTCTAAGAAATTCGACAAATTTTCTATGTTTTGATTATTTTTTTATAAATTTTAAATCAAATTTATATATGTCCAATAGATGATTAAGATTAAGTTTTAAGAACGAACCATGATCGAACGTTAGGAGATAGAAACAACCCTAAAGGAGTTGGTGAATATTTAAAACTTTATGAAATTTTTATTCATTTAAATATAGAGGTGAGGTTCAAAACACTACGTGCGATTAAACAACACTCTGACCGCATTTTAATATTTTTCTTTCTCTATATATATTTATATGGTGTTGGGTAGGTGTGAGAGAGACAATTGGGTAGAGATAGGTGGCTGCCAACTCGTCCAAACTTAAACTTAATAAAAATAGAAAATTGATTTTAACTGATTTGAACAGTTTCCAAATTAGAAATGTGTACCGGACGGGAAGATTGAGCAGTTGAGCAGTTGCCAACTCGCACACAAGCCAAAACTGTGCCACAACACTCCTCTCTCTCTCTCTCTCCCTCTCTCTCTCTTTATATATATATATATATATATTCAAAGTCTGGGGTGCATTTAAGTTGGATGTGTTCTCCTTGAAAATCCACTCTCTCCATGTTTTAAAAAAATACCCACTTAGACACATTGGCTGTCAAATAATCTCTATAACATCTCATCTAACACTTCTCTTTATACGAGAAGATGACGCATGCGATCTGACAAGAAAGATTTGAAAGTGAGGGGTGTTACATTAAGCCACGATCTTACTAACGTAACACTATAACTTCAAGTCTTGTCACATACCCTAAACTGTTTGCTTACACCAGGTCAAGCTGATCTGATCCCTCCGAGACCTCTGCTTTGACCTCTGATGCTATGTGTCTGCACTTATGATTACGTTGGACACATTCATCATAACTATTGGCCAGCAATGAGTCAGAACAATACAGGTGTAATACAAGTCGACTTTTTTTTCTACGTCACACATGTCAATCTACTTAGGTCTAACTGGTTTCCTAGACATACTCCGTTATACCATATAACTCATACCCCTTGCAAAACATGTTAAAGTAGTATCATCAAGCATTCACTTCATATAAGGTATGTCAAACTCTCTGAGGTCGTACCCTCTACTAATCATCAATACCTCAAGTTCTCTTATAAAGGTCGGGTTGTAAAAGTCACAAGGATGTCAATCCTTTCTACCACTCACACCTTCACTATCAACCCTAAGTCCAAGCCATGAAGGATACATGCCAGGAAGTGGTGTGGGCTATAAGCCAGAAAAGGTGAGGCATGAGATGGTTCAACAAGAGGAAGATGAAGAAGGGAATAAAGTATGGAAGACTATGGTGACACCTTCTAAGGAGAATTGGGATCCCCTCCTATGGATATTATTTACTCATTTTGTCAAGAGTCCTATTATTCAGCAAGGAGGTGACAACATGGTGGTGATCACTACACATTTTGATTTATATGATGTACAAAGGGACTTAGCCAGACATTGTGCCCCATTGCTCACTTGCTAGTCTTTGGAGGTTCTATGGCCTCTAAAAAGAACAAAGCTTCATGATCCCGAATGTGAGTGGTACCTGTGGTTCGATATGTGGGATTTATACATTGCTCTGAATAATTTATTCTTTCATTCCACAGAGTTGAAGTGGTTGCCGCTCGTAGATGAGTTAATTGAAGGACCAAGCTCTATTTTTGGTAAAAGAATTCTGCTAAGTGAAGAAATTAATGAGGGAGAACCTGATGACCCTTATGAAGAAGGTTTGACTACGGACCATCTTTGGCTTGCTACGTACCCCTCTCATGTTCTTGCTCTCCATACTCTATTTAAAACACTGTTGCAGACTCCTACTTGAGCCAGATTGATCACTGAAGATATATTTAGGGCACCACCCATTCTGATTACTCTTACACCATCTATACTCCTCCCTCAGGCTCCCATTAACCTTGGGGAGATCTATGATAGAATATGGGGCATACTGCTCTATGATCCCTCAAATCCTTTGGCTATGGTGCCATTATCTCCTCCATCCTCTTCTACACCATCCCTTCTCCAAGTCCACTTCTGCTTTATGATTGATGAAAATCTCTAAAAAAAATATCAATTTCTCAACTTCCTCTCAGGTCATCATTGAAGAGACCTTATACTTCTCATCCGAGTGTATGCCGCCATATGGGTCACTCATGTAAGGTTCTCTTTTAGATCTACTCTATCCCCCCTCTCAGGAGAGTCCACCTATATCTTCTTTTGTATCCTATGATTTTTATCCTTCTTCGTCCTCCTTAGGTCAAGTTAGAGAGTCTAAATCTAAGGAGTCTAGTGAAGATAGTCTAGGCAAATTAGGGAGTCTAGTTAATCTAAGGGTAGACAAGTTCCAAATAGATACCTCAAAAAGTTAGCCTTTAAGTGTCATTCTTATTCCCAGATCCCTCAACCTCTAGAAAATTCTATCCAATTGACAGAGGAAGGTGAAGAAGATGAGTACATTGATGATGGGTATGGGGTGTACGAATTGCTACATGAGAAAGACACCATGATTGAAGGAAAAGAAGAAGATGAGGACGCGACTGATGCATACGCTAGCGAATGAAGAGATTTAATGAACCATCAGCTACCATAGAAAAGCCTACCAAAGAGATCAATCTAGGTACTGAAGATGAATCTAGGGTCATCCTCATCAATAAGAATCTTCCCCCATCAGATGAAGAGGCTTTGGTTAAGGTACTTATAAATTATAAGGACACTTTCAGCTGAAATTATGAAGACATCTTGGGGCTGGATTCATCTTTGTTAGAACATAGATTTACTTTGAATCTTGAAGCTAGCCCGATTAAATAGAAGTTAAGGCGATTCTACCCAGAGATGACCTTAAAAATGAAAGAAGAGGTCGACAAATTACATAAGGCCAAACTTATTAGAATTGTCATCTATCCTTAATGGGTGGTGAATATAGTCCCAGTTATGAAGAAGGATGACAGAGTCAGAATTTGCATTGACTTTTAGGACTTGAACAGAGTGTATCCTGAAGATCAAGAAAAACATCATTCATTACACCTTGGGGATCCTACTGCAATGTGGTCATGCCATTTGGATTGAAAAATGTTGGAGCCGCCTATCAGAAGACTATGATGGCAATATTTTATGACATGATGCACGTTTATTTGGAGGTATATGTGGATGATCTTTTAGTGAAGTCTAAGACTAGAGCTGATTACACTTAGGTATTGGCTAAGGTGTTGCAAAGATCAAGGGAATATACCAGTTGAAAATGAATCCAAAGAAGTATATATTTAGTGTCTCTTCAGAGAAGTTGTTAAGATTTATTGTCAATAAATGGAATATTGAGATCGATCCCAACAAAGCCAAGGCCTAAGAACCTTAAGGAGCTAAGAGGATTGATTGGGAGGTTATAGTTTCTTCGTCACTTAGTCTCCCAACACTCACAGAGGTGTAAGCCATTTTACTAGCTTACTAAGTCAGGAGTCAAATTTGATTGGGACAATAAGTATCAGGAAGCATTCGATGGATTGAAAAAATATCTACCAAGTCTTCCTATTTTGAGACCACCGTCTCCAAGCAAACCTTTGATTCTATACATTTCAGTCGTGTAAGACTCGACAGGGGTTGTCCTTGTTGGGATCCGGGCGGGACGCGAAGAACGCAGCGGAAACGAAGAACAAAAATTAAACCCGCCCAATGCCCGCTGATCCGATTCGGAACGAAAAACTCAAACCGAAAACTACGAGAAGTAATCCGATTACCATGCGCGGATTCGAATCTGCTTCCGTCTCGGTTCCGTCGAGGTGATGCCGCAAGCCGCACAAGCGTCCGGCCTCCAGCGGTATCCACGCGATCCTCTGCGGTGATTCGTCCTCGATCCCTCATCCGTTTCAGCTCGCTCGCTGAAGATCCATCGCCGCAACGATTGCAGAAATCCCGCCGACGGGAATTCCCGACTTTTGGGAATCACACGCGGCGGAGACGGAAACTGTCTCGGCGCCTCGAACGGGACGCCCAGAGAAGGAGAGAGAAAGGGGGTGACGGCCAGCAAGGGAAATCCTGGAGCTTGGCCCAGGATTTCTCAACAGCGTGTATATATATTAAGTCGGCACGACTTTTTACAAAAGTCCCCGAGTTAATATAAATCCCACTTATGTACCACCGATTGAGAATCTTATTGCGTGTGACCCTCTAGGCCCATTTACCAGTCCGGTTTTCAGCCCGTTAAGTCCAATAACTAGTTATTGACTTATAGTAATTAATTAATATCTAGATATTAACTAATTACTTAACCGAATTGACATCGCATGTGAATTCGGTCGGACTTCTGATCAAGTTGGGTGCCAAGCAACACCGCATGATCCCGGAAGGTAATGGGGTTCAGCAACCCACTAATGGAACCTGTCCGTCCACAGTTACCACGTGGCTATAATCCTTCGTTCGCACAATGCTCTAGAGTTAACCTAGGGTATGGTCAACTGTCAAACCCTAGATGGTCAACTCACTTGAATCAGACTCCGCTGTACAATATCCGAAAACCACTTTTCTGATATTGTTTCTGCTCTGGCCAGAGACTCATGCGGATCTACTCTAGAGCATTCTCTCTCCAGTTACCTGAGAGCGAACGATCCTTTATTGAACACACAATCACCTTCGAAGGTCTTCCGCTGGACCCGATCCTTGACTATTTGAGATCCCGTGGATAGGGATTCGTAGGTCAAGGTCAAAGTCCAGAAGTCCACCGACAAGGTGTCTTTGGTGTCTCAAGTCCAAGGATCAACCACGCTACTGTGACGATGAATCAAGCCGATTGACAGTCAGGTAAATTACCATTCAGCGATTCATGTCGGATCAGTTCAGTGAACTCATTCCCCAATGAGCACCTACAGGTTTACCATTGTGTCTCCACACTAGTAACTAACGAGATCAGTTACCCTCATCATATGAGCTGGAATAACCTGTACTAGTCTAACCGGATGTTTGATGTCCTTCTCAAACATCCTACGACTATGAACAATTGAGAATATGTGTTTATAAGTCATCAGTCTCATTATTATGATCTCATCATAATCTTATGACTATTGCACATATTCATGGACTTCATTATGCGCAATTATAAATATGCCAATCTACATAATGAATTTAATGCCATTTATTAGTGAACCGGATTGAAATAGGTGCCTTATGATTGGCTTAGAGGACACCTATATCCATCAGTCCTGGCGTCAGAGAATGAAGAAGGGAAGGAGAGGGCAACCTAGTATCTCTCAAAACTTCTCAACCCCACATAGTAAAGGTATACAGTGATGGAGAAAACTTGTGCGGCATTTGTATGGGTATTTCAGAAATTGAAGCACTATTTTCTCACTAATGAGGTCCATCTCTAGGATCAATACTATCAAATTCCTCTTTCAGAAATCTATCCTCATTGATAGATTAGTGCATTGGCGGAGCTTCTTTTCTCAGTTCGACATTACCTATATTCAGTAGAAAGCAATCAAAGGCTATGCAATAGTAGAACATCTTGCTCCACCCTTTTCCTAGATTTGATCCTATTCAGTTGAAGTTTTCGAATGAGAAACTGATGTCCATAAATAGATCACCTGATGACATGTGGATCTGCATTTTGAATGAGCTCTGAATTCTCACGGTAAGGGTATTGGCATTGTTATCCTATCATCAGAAGGTATCACCATTCCTCAGGCCTTCCAGTTTACTTTTCCTATTACTAATAATATAGCTGAATACGAGGAACTTCTTATCGGCATCGAGGTTGCTTATCCTCATGGTATTACCAAATTGCGAATTGTAGGTGATAGTAAACTCATCCTTCGTCAAGTGCTCACCAAGTACCGCATCCTTCATTCCAAACTTAAGTCTTATCAAGAACTCATATATGCTTATGCTAAGTTATTCACTAAATTGATCTTCGTCTATATTCCTCGGAATCAAAATATCCAAGCTTATACTCTTGCTTCTCTCGCATCTTCCTTAGATTTTCCACTCAACAGAAATTTTGAATCTATCATTATTCATAGGCGTCTCTCTCCTGCTGTAGAGGACCCTATCTTTCTTAAAATTAGGGAGAAATTGCTGAAGAAGATTTATGATGGAAACATTGTGGAGAAAAGAGAGATCATATTGATAGAATTGTAAGAAAAATTGGAAGACGACGAGAAACCACAGTATTATGAAATTGTCAAATATTGTGAAGATTAGTTATATCCAGAAGAAGCCACCGTTAAGGAGAAGTGGGCTATCAGGAGAATTGCTCAAAGATATACCCTAGTTAGAGGTGAACTTTATAGAAGAGGATTTGATAGTATTCTTTTGAGTTGTTTGGATGAAGATGAGTTACAGAAAGTCATGGAAGGAGCTCATGCTGGAGTTTGTGGTGGCCATGTCAATGAACATATGCTAACAAAGAAGATCCTTATACAAAGATATTATTGGCCAACCATATAAGGAGATTGCATAAGGTACGTCCGTAGTGTGTTAAGTATCAACTTCGTGCTGACAAAATCCATTCTCCTGCATCTTCACTTCATCATTTGTCCTCCCCATGACCTTTCTCCATATGGACATTTGATATCATTAGACCTCTTGGTGATCCTAACTCTTTAGCCAAACAAAAATCATTCATCCTCACGGCGACGGAGTATTTTACCAAATGGACGGAAGTTGAAGTCTACATGGAGATCAAAGCTTCAACAACATACAAGTTCATCATGAAGAACATCATTACTAGGTTCGGGATTCTAAGCACCATCGTCACTGACAATGGACCACAATTCATCTCTCAAGAGCTTAAGGACCTCCACAACAGGTATAACATTGCATTATATCGTTCTTCTCCATATTATCCTCAAGACATTAGTCAAGCAAAGGCCACTAATAAAACTTTGATCAAAATAATCAAGAAAATATGTGAGTTTACTAAATATGCAGACAAGCTAAAAAAATTGGTTGAGGTTCTATGGGCTTACCAAACTTCAATCTGCACTCCTACTAGACAAACCCCATATTCTTTGACATTTGGAATAGAGACGGTAGTTTTATATGAGATCCTTATTCCTTTCCTAATGATACAATTAGACACGGAGCTTTCCGTTGATGAACATTGATCTACACTTCTTGCTCAATTGGAACTCTTGGATGAGAAAAGATAGGTAACTGCCAATCACACTTAGGTGTATCAAAATAGACTCACGCGTTTTTTATCAAAAGAAGGTTATCAAAAGGAAATTCAAAGTTGGTGATATGATAATTAAAAGAATTTTTGTAAAACCCGGTGGTCCTCATTCTAAGCTCCAACCGAATTGAGAGGGTCCATATGTCATAAAAGATGTTTCCCTAATAACGCTTATAGGCTGGTCAATGCAAAAAGTCAGGAGTTGTCTCACCCTTGGAATGGTCTTTACCTTAAGAATTATTACCCTTAGGTCATATATGTCAACCATTATGGTGCAAGGACCAGTGGGGTTAGAATGGTTGAAATCTGAAATTCCCTCTTTAAACTTTGGTAGTCTACTTTAGGGGCATATGACACACACTCACGCTTGGCCCTTCAATAACAAACGGTATGAAGTTTAAGAAATACCAACAGCTTAACTAAGAGTATAAGGTGCAACCCATCCTCTTCCTTTCGGTTCACGATGTGGGAGGGAGGCTTTGAGATAGACTACTGAACCTACTCGTCGTCTGATAATTACACATTTTTAGATGATAAATAAATATAATTTGCACACTACACTTGTGATTTTACATACAAAACCAAATGAAATGATAGATAAATCGATGATGCTTTCAAATATATCAACTTTGTAAAAAACGGAATTGAAAATATCATCATTTCATAGAATTAATTGAGTGTGACAATTTTGTTCTCAATAAGGGCTTATCAGCAAAGATTTAATGTATATATGAATAATTTAATTGCCGCATGGACTTAATTGTTATTTTATGTGGATGTAGGACATGAACGGGGAGATGGCATAGTGGTTAGACCATTTGAACTCTAGTGAAGTGACCAGGGCTTGAATCCTGGTAGAAACAATATTTTATTTTTGTATTTTCTCTTCAAATGGGACCCACATGCCAACTAAGAGAGAGAGAGAGAGAGGATGGAATCTTGAAATTTAAAGAGAGAAATATTTCTTTCAAAAATTCAAATTTCAAAATGGCCATTATTATCTTTAAGGAGGATCCTCTAATAAAGGGGGAATTGAATGCAAAATTTAAACCCCTTTTATTATATTTTTGAAATTCAAAATCTTGCCACAAATTATTAAACCTAAGGAGGGGGCGCCAAAAAGGTCATTCAGATTCTTCCCAAACCCCAGCCGAGCTCTCTCTCTCCTGCACTCTCTCCCTCTCTCTGTTTTTTTTTTAAGGTTTTTTTATCTCTCTCTCCCAGTGCTCTCTCTCGCTTCCCAGCGCTCTCTCTCTCCCCCCTGCACTCTCTCCCTATCTCTTTCTACCTTTTTCCTTTCCCCCCTCTCTCTCCTAGTTCTTTCTCGCTCCCAGTGCCCTCTCTCGGCCGCGTTGTCACCCGCCACGCTCACCGCCGCCAGAAGCCGGGCCCCGCATTGCCAACGAACCTGCCACGCGTCGCCCCTACGAAACACATTGGGGGCGACCTCGTCACCCATGCCGCGGCGCTGAAGCTCGCGCCACCGCGCTCCGCCACGCGACAATGCCCAGCGCTTCACTGCCGCCGCTCCTCGTCGCCCGCGCCAACTATTGCCCGCACACCGCCCGCCGTCGTGCCACGCGGCACACAGCCGGGCATTCCCGCCCGATGCCGCCGACCTCACCCACCGTACGCCTACGGCCCCACTGGTCCACTGTGCCTGCTACCCGCTTGCGCCCCCGCTCGGTCCTCTGCGTCGGCTTCTTCCCAGCCGCCTCTACTTTCAACTGCCCCGATGCACTGCACCGCCCGAGCGAGGGCCTTTACTGTGGTTTCCCTATTATTCATTTTTATTAGTTTATTTTAGTTGTTTAGCAATTAGTGAGCATTTCCGTTATTAATTTTTTTAAAAGAACCATTGTAATCTTTCTTTCAATAATAGTAATCAAGTTATTCCATTTTAATCTTGTGGATATTTCTATTGTTTTTCTAGACTTGGATTATTTAGTTGATTCACATCTTTTATTTGATTTCGTCAATAGTGTTTTAGTAGCATGTTCTTAATAGAAATTAGGTGTTTTAGTGTTTAGATGTGTGATTAAATCTTGGTAATTAGTTAATTATCTTTTCTAAACTTGCATCTCAAAGTCGCACTTGTCAACATTTTTTGCTAAAAAAATTCAAGATTTTCAAAGCTAAAATTTTATTTCCCTGTGGATCCGATCCGATCTCACTACTTGCTATTTTCAAATAATTACATGTGAGAATTGGAACTTAAGATTGATAGTTTTGTGCTTTAACGATGGCATTTAAAAGACACATCACCGTCCTAGTAGGAGGCCATCACCAAAAGGGGAAATTAAAACCCCACCCAAAAGAAAGTCATCTCATAAGGCCACAAAGTCAAACGTCAAATTAAAGACCAAAACCAAATTAGAAAGGGTAAAAGTCAAAATAGAAAAATCCCCACTAAAGTAAAAAGGATCGAATCCCAATGGGCAATAGAGTAGAGAAAGGAAATATTCTTTGGTCTCTCGAACCCTCTTGTGAGTTTTCTAGACTATTTTTTTATTCTTTCTAAGGGGTGTACCCGATGCTTAAGGAGCGGTCTAAGTTGACTAAGGATCCAATCATCGGATGGGATCAGGGACATAAGCACAATGACGCACTGACTCTAGACTAGGTTACTGAGGAATGATTAGGGAATTAGGATGTCAAGTGAATAAGCTCTTTTTATCCAGGTACCATGCTGGTTTAGGTCAGTTTACTATGTGGCTTCGGTCTTAGGTCAATGTATGAAGCTTACCAAATGATATGACGACGTTAATTCCGGATTAGCGTCACGTAATTGACCATTAGGGTTCTAAGCTAATCCATTATATACCGTCTTAGCTGTGAGGAAAGAGAACCGGGTCGGGCAAATTATTTACCGTTAATAGGTTTTTAGCTAGAACTTGTCAGCCGGATGCAGTTGGGAGCCAGAGCGTGGTACAATGACTTTGCCATCAATATAAGTCATAGTCAGGCGAGACTTAGATGAGGACCTCTAGTGGCCCACATCAACCTTGATGCGCGCTTAGGATGCTTGGGAAGTCGTGGGTTCTTTGGGGTAGACTCCTTTATGTCTACACGTCCTCGTTTGAAGAGGTCAATCGGGCTGCGACACAATATTTCAATATATATATATATATATATATATATATATATATATATATATATATATATATATATATATATATATATATATATATATATATATATATATATATATATATATATATATATAATTTCAAAATTCAAAAAAAATAAATATGTTAAAATCCAAAAGAAAAGAATATTTCAAAATCTAAAAAAAATAAATATTTTAAAATTTAAAAATATTGAATATTTCAAAAACCCAAAGAAAATTTCAAATTTTAAAAAAAAATACTTAATTTAATCATTCAACAAACTCAATTTAATCATCAGTAAGCCTTGATAAGTCCATTTTTTTAATAAGTTGCTTGCCTCTGACCACCTCTTTGAATTGCGTTGGGGGTGGTCGATGCCTTTTGAATGACATCAACTCGAACCGACGCATTTCAACCTAGGAGCCGTGGCTCCATGCAAGTTCCCGCTTCCCCTCCCCGCTATGCCAAACAAATAAAAAGGAAAGGTTTTGGGACTCACCATGAGATAGCCGACCTCCTCAGCTGGTGCCGCTGCAAGTTCACCCTCCGTCGCGACCAATTCTGCAGGTGGGACTTCTACGTCTTTCGTCTCTATCAATGCCATGCCGCCGCTACCATTGTCGCCTCGTAGAGAGCAGCCACTGGAGCTTCAATGCCCTCACCCTCATCTACTTCGATAACCAGTGGAGTGGAGATTCTTTGGCGCTTCTGGCTCGGTTCCTCACCCTCCATGGTCACCGAAAGATGAGAGAGAATAAAGAGATGAAGAAGCAAGGAGGGAGCGGCTTGCTGCTGGTAAGGAGGTCGCTAGAGGGGTTCGTCATCGCCGGAAGGGGAGAAGGTCACTACAAGAGGTTTCCAGTCACCAGAGACGAAAGGAGAAGAGAAGAGAGAGAATGGAAAGAAGAAAATGAGGAAGAAAAGGCTCGGGATCGGAAGATTAGTCAGGTGAATCGCATCGGCCTCAGACAACGTGTTTCAATGGCATATAGGTTGAGGCACAATTTAAAATTTCAAACTTTTTTTAATAGGCGTCGGCCATTGGCGATGTGTTTTGAAAAAATTGCCACCATTAATTTCTAGACAAACTGAAAGGTGTCTTCAGTAGCAGACGCGATTTAGAGAGCTGTACCTTGGAAACTGGGAAAATCTCAGGAAATCATGAAAGACGTCAGACATGGTTGATGCGATTTAGAGGGTTGGTAAATTGTAGAATGTGAAAAGTACAGTGAAATCATGAAAGGCGTCGGGCATGGTCGATGCTATTTACCAATTTGGATAATTATCTTAAAATTTCAGAAATTGAATTTTGATGAAAGACGTCGCTCTGTGTTGACGCGATTTAAATAAGTTCACTTGAGACAATAATTTTTGAGGAAAATAAGCTGTTTTGTTTGAGAACAAATTCTAAAAAATTAAATGATAAAAGGAAAAATCTTATTGCATAAAGGAATGATCTTTTATTCAAAATAAAATATCAAAGGTATATAAAGTTCAAAGAGAAAAGTGAGGATTCTCAGGCCTAATTTTCTAGAGTTCTTTCACGTAATCTTTCCAGAGCGCTCAATTTTTTTCATGCGGAAATATGACACGGCGAGTGAAGCAAATGTTCCACAAGATTGCAATGAGCTCTGTATCCTCAAAATCTTGATCAATTCCCAATTCTCGCCTCTTCATTGGAGGAAGTTTGGAGAGTTATGGGAACTTGTAACCATGCATATCAAGTTGGGGATGACAACGATGTAGATTGTATAATACGAACTTAGTTGCACCAATCAGCCTAAGCTCGGTCTTCATGCAACGGCACGCTCGGACCTCTTTTTCATGAAGAGCAAGCGGTGTAGACTCAAATCCATTCTTAGGCATGATCATGAGATGGTTGCGCCAATCTGCTCGAGTTTTGAGATTAGGTACACAATTGGTTATGTTGTTGTTGAATTTCTCCGTGTTGGCTATGTGATAGTTGACGCTGCGCCGATAAATTTTCGACATCTTGGGAACCTCTTATTCATTATGGTTGAATTTAAAGTGGATATCGATCTATAGAGAGAAGAGAAGCATGCTGCTATAAGGAGGTTGATCGATAGAAGCTGTTGTAAGCCCACTGTAGAGATAGGTCAGAATTGCCGTGACTATATGTCTACCTCTAAACATCTCGCATATCGCACTAAGTTGATCTTTTTGTAACACATTGTCTCGAGCAGGAAATAGGAGTGCTCCAGCTAGGCATACAATGAAGCCAATCATTGTGATTTTCATATCTTCCTTGTTTGCATCTTTTATTTTCTTTAACGTAATTCAGCCAGCTTGGCTAAGTTGATACATTTGTGAGTGAGTATGTTCTGTATTTCCTTCAGATCCTCGATTATTTTTCTTAGGAACTAGTACGATGTGATCTTCTTTCTCATTAGCAACATGTCAATCACATCAAGTTCGTCATTATAATTCTTAAGCTTTAAAAGTCTTAAGAGTAGCTCTATTTCTTCAAGCAAGATGGTAGCTTCGAAGGAAGTGAAGATGAAGATGTGTGTTTCAGGATGTCATAATTCTATGAAGGCACCTATTGCGGCCAATCCATCTACACATTCTTATAATGTTTGGCGTGCACCACTAGTCCTTGGATGTGCCACATGGAGATGTATGTTTGCATTGATAATGTGATTTTCTCTGAGTTTTGGTATTTATGGAAGTTGAGTAAATCTCCTTGGACCAGAAAAGAGAGGATATCCCTTATAAAAGAGAAAAGAGAGAAGAGAGAAGATGAAATTTGAAGATTGACAAAGTCTCACCATGAACAAGTGCAGAGAAGAGAATTGGCTTGTACGAAGAGAGAGGATGTTGAAGAAAAGAAAGAAAATTGGGCTATGATAGAAAGAGCGTACTTGTAGATTAGGATTTGCCCAATAAGGTGCCCTCTACGTCAGAGAGCTTCTCGAGTTCTTGCCTTGCCTTCTCGCATGAGGTCGTTGTAGAATTCATTGATGAACTCGACATGATGGCCTTCTCTTTCTTCTTTTCTTTTCTTCTAGCTCTTGCTAAGAATTCCCTCCTTGTTTTCACCTTTTGAAGCTTATTTTAAGTAGATTTGACCATTAGGGGGGGAGGTATTTATAGAGTGAATTCGTACAGCTTTATTTCTTAATATGTTTTCAAAGAGGAATGCTAACAAGAGAGAGTTGTGTTTGGAACAGATTCAGAGGAATTTGTCTCGTGAGGTTAAATCGCATCACGACGGGCCGACGTATTTCAAGTTGAATGGCGTCCACACAGGTCGACGCGTTTTAGAGAACCTTATGTTTGTTTGCTGGATGAGTTTATTGTTTCACAATGATTGTTTTTTTGTTTATGAGAAAAATTACTGATAAATTTTAAGTGCAGGAATATGAATATGCTTCATCTCATCATGCAATGCTATGGAGTCTCAGTGTGATCACTAAAAGTTTTGGTTATCTGTTCACCTTTATTCTTTCATATATTTGATCTGCACCATTACTACATGGTATTAGTTATTAGATTATATCAAGGACCTTTTGGTTCTAATGAAACTGGAATTTGAGTTTTTCTTTATCAGATCAATGATAATTCTAGAGGATTTTTAATCATACCGATAGGATATTGAATTATTAATTAATGAGGACGATGGTTCTATTTTGTAAAACGGTGCGCGGATAAACGAGCTTTCGTTTAGCATTGAATTACAGAACTAGTGTCTTGACTCATCAATAATAATTTAACAATATTATTCTTGATTAATTTATATTTTTTATTTTTATTTTTCTTTTTAGTCTAGTATGCATTCATGTATGATTTTAAAATCATTGTGTTAAGAATCACTTTAATGATTAAATTTCAGACAATTTGTTCTGATAAGTCTCAACGTGATATGAGATATTTCATTTCGAATTGAGTAATTGACTATCTTTGAAGTCATTCTAAGTTGTCGTTTAGAAATTCACCATTGTTTAGATTCCTTATCCTCATTTCATCTTTATTTTCTTAAGATACATCATGGTTGTAGTATATCTACATTGACTGCTAATCGCTCTTTATGGCGAAACATGCAGGGTTTGTGATTTAGGGTACTTCTCCTCGTGGAGATTATCTATCTTTATTTTTTGTGCCCATGTTGATATTTTTCTTTGTTCCTTCGTTCAAACAATTATTAACCTCTGAAATATTTATGATAATTGTTTTTTATGGTTGTTTTTAAAAAGTTTTCATCATGTGATGTTGAGCGTGTATCTCATCACACCTTAGCATCACATTTTCAATTCATTTCATTTCATTTCATTCACCACCACTTCATTCCATTCACCACCATTTCATTCAATTTCGCTTTATTCCCTTGCAAAGTTGATGCCCAAGTGGGAAAAATGTAGACACGCTAATTTTGACCTTACATTGAGTAAATTTCATATCACATTTATGATCCCTCAAAATGGTCTGTGTTTTAATCATTGATTAATTTTTACATATTTCTTTAAAAAGTCTTTAATTCACGTTGCTCATGGCCAACGCTATTTAGATTTTTACACAGAACTAATTTTAGCTCAAATTTCTTAATCGGATAAATATTAAGAAAGACGTCATCTTTGGTCAACGTAATTTAGTTTTACGATCCAAGTCGATTACTAATTTGAATCTTAATCAATTTTTTATTTATTTAAATCGCATCTTTATAGGTCGATGTGTTATAAAGATTTTATAATTATCTTTGATTTTCTCGATATTATTTTTCTTTAATTGGTCTCCCTAAATGACGTCTGGATATGCCAACGTCTTTGTAAAAGACGTCACCTGTGGCCAACGCGATTCAGTTGCGTACTAATCAAATTCTTTTGACCGAGATTATCTAATTTCTTTAGATGGAAGGTCTCTATGTGGCGAGTAATTATCCGTAGTAATATATGTCGAAATAAAGAGATTTTTAGGCTTAAAATCTTTGAAAATGATCTCTCTATATATAGTGGATTGAAATTTTTCATGGATTTTTCCTCGACTTGAGAGTTTTCCACGTAAATCTTACGTGTGCTGTCTTGTGCATTTTCTTTTGCTCGATTCGATATTATTATGCTAAGTGGTTGCCACGATTCACTCTCATTCACATGAGTAGAAAAGTCGTTTTTTCACAACACAATTATCAGAACTAAGAGAAGCTACCTCATGGAAGTTAGGCGTAACGTTGGTAGTTACGAGGCTTTCAAGTTGTCCAATAATTTGATAAAAATTAGACGCATGACTTTTCTAAATGGAGAGGTTACTAGGCATTACATACAAATTCATAGACATATAACTACGCTGATCAAGTGGATTATATGCAAAAGCAAGTGCCAAGACTTTGGACTGCAAAATTGACGTCCACATTTGTATTAAGTCAGGTTAAATATATTACAACTTGATTTGCGTAATGATTGCACGGAAACAGGTTTGTCCTATTTGAAAGCCGGAACTTATGGGCGTACATACGGAAGAAAGTGAATTTGTGGGTATGTGTATAGTGTGGTTATTCTAAGTGCAGGTTTGAATTGAATTAAGTTCGTGCAAAGAGAAAGAAAAAGAGTCTAAATTTCGAAACTTTTTCCTTTTTATATTGAGTTCCGTTCAAATATATACTCATAAGATCTCTATTTATGAGAATTTGGGTCACATACGGTAGAACTAGGGCCACCGATGAATGTACACACAAACCTGTTTTTCTTTTTTTGGGTCTAACACAAGTCTGTTTTAAATAAGTAACAAATTCAAAAAATAACTTGTTGCACCGCTAGAAGTTATTACGTCGTCGAATGGTGTATCCATATTAGAATTCTATTTTGAAATCCCTTAATTGGGCTGACAGCCACCGTACAATCTGATCTTAGATCGGAGAGGTCGGTTTTCGATTTTTCATTTTTTTTAACTCATTTGATCTAAGATCGAATTGTATGATCGGATCGGACATCATTAAGAATTTTAAAAAAAAGATTCAAATTTTTTATTTAATCTGACTGTATCGCCAGGCAACGTAACAGTCCCTGACAAGTTATTCTCATAAAGTTAACGTTAAAAGGATGACATTGGGGATGTAAGTTGTAGTAACATTTGTGTAATATTTAAGAAAGTATTATGAATGGAGACGAGATCCAATAGTCCCTCTCGCACCCTCTGCGCGGATCTGCTCCCGAGGGGAAAATAGTCGCTCGCTCGTCACGCGGACGGCCGGGATCCGACTCCCGTCCGTCATTCGCTGCCTGATTTTGGCGCCGTGGAGTCGGATTGCGGTGTGACCTCGTCGCCCGGTCTCCGGCGAGCGAAATGGATGCATAGCTCCCACAGAGAGAGAAAGAGTCTAGAGAGACGCAGCTCGGGCTAGCAGCAGCAGAAGGGTCGTGTGGAGACGGGCCGCCCAGATGGAGAAAGTGATCGGAGGCAGCGACGGCGTCGACGACCAGCTGACCCAGATGGTGGCCGAACTCGCCTTCCAGAACGATTACCTCAAGGCCCAGTTCCAGGACCTGAGGACGATGAGCCACCAACTACTACTTGCTCGCGGTGGTGGTGGGCAGGAGCAGGACGGAGAAGAGCTGACACGACTCCGGGACGAAATCAGTGGGTTGAGCACAGAGATCCGGGAGCAGAGGGAGGCGCGCAAAGCCGCGGAGGACGCCCTGCACCATCTAAGGGTCTCATGCTCGGAGGCTGACCTAAAGGTCCAGGGGCTCTCCGCCCAGCTCGCTCAAGGTATTTATTTATTTATTTCTCTCTCTCTCTCTCTCTATATATATATATATATATATATATATATGCTTGTATGAGGATCATTTTATCCTTTGTTTTTCGTTCCCTTATCATACAAATTCCTCGGAGATATAGCGAAACCTAGAGGCTTCGTCAAGCTGGCATCGGTCTCCGTTACATCGTTGACAAATTCTCCTAATCCCATTTCATTTCTCAACTTGAGTGAAACATTTACCGAGCAGCTCCGTCTCAACCTCTGCTGTTGTAAATAAATCTCTATGGCTATGTGGTGAGTTTTTGAATATCTGGTACGAAAAAGAAAAGAACAGAAAATAAAAAGTAAAGAATAGAAGAGAGAGAATGCTTGTTCCAATCATTAGTATTGCACCATTATTAGAACCCTTATCAGCTTGACTGATTACTAATAGTAATACCAACTTTATTGATCGCAGACAGGGTGGCCTCTTTTGTAAGGGAGAGGGTTAGGGAATGTGCCTATTTTTTGTGTAATAGGCATACTTGTAAATCTTCCTTTTTGTCTGCTTTCAGGGGTCCTTGAGCTTTGCACCATCTTGGTGTATTTTTTTATAGGGGGAGGCTTTTGGAGGGTTTCTTTTCTTCTACACTTGTACACTCTTTTTTACTTATTTTATGAAAATTTGGTACTATCCACTTTCAACGAAAAAGTACCAACTTTATTGATTCTAAAATTTAGCACTATATATATATATATACCCTACTTGGAACCGGAGATTCCTGACTCATACAGTTCAATGCTAACTATTAATTTTTGTGTTTTTTGGGAAAAGTTGTGGTTGTGTCGTCAATTTTATTGAAATGAATAGAGGTAATACATCCCAAGAAGGGAGAGGAGAGGTTCCTCTCCTCTCTCTAGACCAAACAAACACACATCTGGTGGTTACAAATGTTTGACCTCCTTTCTCCAACTGTCAATAGAAACGCCCGAACACAAAACCCAGTTCGACTGTGAAGCAAAGAAAATGCTCTAAGAATAACGTTTTCTACAAAATTTCTACTCCTGAATATGCGGCTATTCCGTTGCTTTCAATACTCCAACAAATAGCATGACGAACAATGAGTAAGAGCTGGCTTCTTGTTTTCCCAAGTTTGAGCTTCATACTTTAAAGTAAGCAGGTTGCTAGAGGCTCTTCACACTTCTCTGCTGACAGTGCAAGTAATGAAGAGATGATCTATGTCATCATTGTCAGATCCACACACATTATTTCACAATCAGAAATCCATTTCCTTTATAGACTTTTGTAACAGGCCTTTCCCCAAAAGCTAGCCATATGAAAGCCTTTACCAGGATAGGGATTTTCACCTTTCACACCTCTTTTAATTTCTGGTTGTAGCCCATGTTGCCTTGAATTAGATTGTATTGTATATAAATTTGACTGTGGTGGTACAATCCACATTAAAAAAAAAAAGTATATTTGACTGTGAAAGTTCCCCCATCTCTGTCACAAATGATGTTTTCCTTGGTTGTTGTTTATATCTGAATTTCAAAAATCGGTTTTAATAAGCAGACAACCACCTTGTCCTTAAGTCCTCTTCTAAGGGTAATCTGCCAATCTATTTTATTCCCCACTATTTGATGACAATATGCAACTCATACGGATTTATCCGTCAGCAACTAATACAATATGGCAAAATTTTCTTTCAAGTAAAAATGAATCTATCACACATGGGGAGATATATGGGAGGATGAATGGTCCATCTAATGAAGTTTCATGGTTTTACAGGTATTCACAGCATTTATTTGCTTGTAAATAGAGCTTGATGGGAGAAATTTCTGAAGGTTGTTTTCAGAAGCGTGGCTTAATGGTGGCTCTGGGGAAGTTTTTCCTACAGAAAAGGTGTGAAATATTAGTCGGTTGGATGATAAGAAGATCCTTCTTCAGTGTTCTTCCAGTATTATTCATCATCAACTCCTTTCAAGGAAGAACCTGGTTCGCAGCAGATTTTCCATATGGTGGACATCGTGGAAGTTAAAAGAGGGGCTTGTAATGGTGGATAAGGGGATCTCTTGATGGTGTCGAGTATCAGGAATTCAATTTCCATTATGGGATGTGGATGTGTGATGCAAAACAGACGGGGAGAAATTGGAGGAAGGCTCGGAATCCCACGAAGAAGAGGAAGACAGGGGTAGCAGACGTTGATGAAGAGGGGAAGAAGGGGGGTTGGGGAGAAGAATCAGGGCCTCACACCAGACCCCTCACGGGTCCCTCCCAGAACAGGGTACGACTGCACGGCCTCTTTCAGAAAATTCTCCATTCTAATCATCCTTCCCCCAAAAGGGGAGTACATTGGGTATATATAGGCCCCAAAAGGAAGTCTGAATAGCCAAAATTACCATGTTACTCCTAAGACTCCTAAAATGGCAAAAACATGCAAAAAAATTATGAAAAATAGAAAAGACACTAAATGGGCCTCTAATGGTCCTTATTCATGTCCAATGACTTAAACAAACATGTAAAGTACTTTTAATAACGAAAAGTTATGTCTCCAAGTCCGAAAGGTGCCGGCTTTGTACTATCCGTGGACCCGCTCCTACATCAATCTTCCCTGGTTCGAGAAAATTCGTCCTTGAATTTTGAAATGCGCAAGTATAAAGGTGCGGGCTTCTGGATCAAGTATGGGAAGCTTCAAGCAAATGATCATATCAGGAATCTCAAACTGATCCGCTGCATGCGAGTCACAAAAGCTCTACCATATTAGATCCATAAGATCCGATCCTGGCTCTACAACTAATAGATGATCTGAACTCTCTAGAGAAATGAGGACATGACCACCACTGTATAATAAGTCAGCATCGGAAACGATAACATCGAACATGTGCAACCCAGAATCCACAAATAAACTGTGATCCCATGAATCCACAACCAATAGTTCACTAGCAGCTGTCAACAATGGGCTGTCCTCACATACATCCTCTGATTGATCATCTTTTATAACTGGCGAGACTGTATCAACTAACTTTGACGGTGTTTCCATTGCCTTAAGAGAATAAAGTGAAGAATCCGGAAATATGAACTCACGTCTATCAAAATGGGGGTGCAAGAGGGAGCATCGACATCTATCACAATCCACTGTAGTATGGCGCTCTGATAGTCAAGCTCGACCCAAGCAAATAGAAGAACTCCATAGATCTATAGTACACCAAGCTCCATCCACATAAGTAGCAGAGTGTCCTGTGGTGACACCCTTAACCCGTCGATAAAACTCCACAAAAGCTTTATCACCCTCTACAAAAATCTTGTCCGTCCTCAATTATGAATCAACAATATATTGGAGAATCACATTATCACTCGCCTGCTTATCTAAAATCAATGTTGCCCATTCTCGATTCGACAAGAACGCATTGAAACGGAAATAAATAAAAGACACGTTGCAAGGAATTACCTCGGGACTCCAATTCTAATAGAATCAATTAATGGCACGTAGTACGAGGCGCCGTAGGGGCAGTACCACTTCGGAGCTGAGTCCGCCTTGTCGAGACGAAGCCAATGGTGCGATCAGTGTAAGAAACAGTCTAAACCTGAGAACCTCGGTATGCGTACAGAATTGACACACAAAACGATACAAGTCGGGGCAGAGTATGTTGAAACTGGATGGACCTCGTTGAGACGAGACCAACGCTACTGACGGCGCTCAAATTGGAGTCCAGGACGACCTCGAATGGCGAGCACAAACGTCCTTGTAAAGTGTGCAAGTGCGGCACATAAAACGATGCACCATTGGCTAAAGAAGTGCTGGATGAGGTCCGCCTCGCTATAAGGATGCCAACTATATCATCAGCGTGCAAAACGGAACACAAACGAGGGCCTCGATATGCGTGCAAAAGTGGCACGCAAAACGATGCACATTCGGGGCAGAGGTATTGCTAAATCTCGGTCAGCCTCGTCGAGACGAATCCAACGGCACAAATGGTATGCGAATCAGAGATCGGACGAGTTCGGAATGAGGGCGGTGCGGTGCACTTGTTGAACCACCCGGCACCCTAGTTCGGACCTGGCCACACCTTGGCTCGAACCAGGGCTGAACCAAGTGGCAACCTGGTCGAACCAGAAGGCTGGGTTGCGGCCCTTTAAGGGCTAGGTGGCTCGGGCCAGTCGCACCTGGCTTGGACCATGTCGCAATGGACTCGGACCAGTAAACGTGGCTCAGACCAGATCGGGTCAAACCGGTTTGACCGGTTCTTAAGAAAAGGACGAGCCCTTCTCTTTTTTTCTTGTTTCTTCAACCTGCATGAGCCAAAAGGGGGCAGGCACGAAGGCGGCGGGCGGTGAAGGCGGAGGCGGGTGGCCAGCGAGTGTGGCGATGGCGACGACGGGGCGGGGCGGCGCCGGCGACGGCACCGGCAATTGCGGGACTTGCCGACGACCACGGCGGCAGTGGGAGAAGGCAACGACGGCAGTGGCTTCGGGGGATGCTAGGGCCGGCATCAGCATGGGCCGGCAGCGGCGGCGAGGGTGTCGACAGACGCTGATGACGCTGCGGGCGAAGGCCGTCGGTACCCTGCACCGTCATATTCTTCCTCCTTTACTTCTTCTAAGTTGTTGCTGCAGTAGAGAGGAAGAGAAGGAAGAAGGGGGACAGCGGCGGAAGTGGGGATCGGAGTTAGGCTCTGATGTCAAGTTGATGCGGGACAGAAGGGGAGAAATTGGAGGAAGGCTCGAAAGTCCAAGAAGAAGAGGAAGATAGGGGTAGCAGATGTTGATGAAGAGGGGAAGAAGGGGGGGTTGGAGAAGAAGAATCAGGGCCTCACACCCTCGCACCAGACCCCTCACGGGTCCCTCCCATAACAGGGTACGGCTGCACGGCCTCTTTCAAAAAATTCTCCATTCTAATCATCCTTCCCCCAAAAGGGGAGTACATAGGGTATATATAGGCCCTAAAAGGAAACCCTAATAGCCAACTTTACCATGTTACCCCTAAGACTCCTAAAATGGCAAAAACATGTAGAAAAAATTATGAAAAATAGTTTAGACACTAAATGGGCCTCTAATGGGCCTTATTCATGCCCAAAGACTCAAACGAACATATAAATCACTTTTAATAACCAAAAGTCGTGTCTCCAAGCCCGAAAGGTGCCGGCTTTGCAATGTCTGTGAATCCGCTCCTGCATCAATGTGTTCAAAGCTATTGTAGCTCCTTTTGGCATGCTAAGATAAGTAGACAAGCAGACGATATGATGGGAGAATATGCAGTTTGCACGGCTAAGGGTAGAGGTAGATGTGGACAAGGAAGTTCCTAGATTCGTTCAGCTGAAGTGGGGAGATATTCCATGCTGGGTTGTTATGTCTGTTGAAGATCCAGGTTCTACACAAGTGTCGTGGACCTACAAAGAGGTGGTGGAGGCGTACAAGGTTTATAGGAACTAAGGTGTTTGATGGTGTACTTACAAAGAAGGCAACCGAGTTGAATGAGTCAGCTCGGCCGAGTTATGAGTTATAATGTAATGTGTCTACTTCTGAGTTGCAACTAGTGACAAACGCTAGCGGATCAGTGATCATAAACTGGGAAAGGAGATCAGATGGGTACCAATGAATCGCTACTAGTGATGAGTGAAGAGCATAGGGTGACTTTTTCACAGAAGTCCATTGTACCCCTAAAGAGAAATGTTCAAGAGGGAGTAGATAGAAAGGGCATAGAGGCATGGTTGGCAGTACCGGCCGATACCGGTACGTACCGGTATCGGCCGGTACCGGTACCCTGGGTATCGGCCGGTACCGGCCAGTACCAGACCGGTACTGGGCCGGTACCGGCCGGTACGTACCGGTACTAGTACCCACCGATACCGGTACCGGTACTGGTACTGCCATCCTTGCATAGAGGAGACTTCATCTGATTGTGCCTGGCATGTAGCTATCTCCATGCTAGCACTGGAGATTATCTATGGTTTACAAAAGGGGGCTACACAAAGAGAAAAGATGAAAGAGTCTTAGGGTTTATTGGAGGAGTGGACAAAGGGAGCTCAGAGGTTCCGAACCCTAATGTAGTGGCCCTACTACTAGGGAGAATTGTACATGAAAATCCCAAGTAATGGATCCGTTACGCAAACCATAGTGGCCCTACTACTAGGGAGAATTGTACATGAAAATCCCAAGTAATGGATCCGTTACCCAAACCACAATCTAGCTTTTCAAGATCTTTTAATTGAATATAGGTACAAACCTCAAGTACACAGATAGACAATCTTAAGATACGGAAGCAAAACACATAAAACTGGAATTTCATTACATACATGTCCTCAATTACATGCTGGAAAAGTAAAGTACAATTGTACAAGTAAAATAAATATATTACAACTCTTTAATATTACACCAAAAACTCTGATGGTTTCTTGAAGGCACAAGCTTCAAATCAAACTGTCCTCACTATCCTTCTTCTTTGTATGAGAAATATATTTTAATCTTTTATGAGAACTCGTGATTGAGATCTCAATATGGATCATTTACATCCTTATTGTAATCCCTCATGTATCATCCCATTCCCTAATTCTTTCGCATGCACAATCATTTTATCTTTTTTTAGAAGGTGACTGAAAGTCACAATTCTATTGATTAGGAGAATGTGAAATACAAAGAGGACCCATGGACACCAAACAACCTGGTAGGACAAACCCCCAACCAAGTCGAATTCTAAATTGAACAGAAATTACAAGGGATCTGTTTTATCAAGGGAATAAAACAGAAAAACAAAGTGAGGATCATTAATTAAAATGAGCCCTCCACAACCTAGCCTTCTGCAAAAGAATAGAATTCCCATCAGTCAAGATGCCTGCAGCAAATCCCCACTCTTCCACCCATTTAAAAGTATTCTTCAACAAATCAGTGACACTGCAACATTGTTCACTGAACTTTCTCTTATTTCTCTCACACCAAATAGTCCACATCAAGGCTGGACAAATGCTGAACCACAAATATTTCTGATCTGGAAAAGGGCAAACTCTGGACCACCAGTTAAGTAGCTCCAAAACAGAAGAATGATCCACCCATGTGATTCCAAAAATTCTGCACAAGATCTTCCAAAGGATGATGATAATGCCACAGCCCACAAACAGATGATCTTGATCTTCTTCGAACATTGCACAGAAAACACATGAATAACTCCCTGGGATGTGAAGAAGTTTGGCCCTCTTGCTTGTAAGAATTCTAGACCAGGCAATCTTCCAAAGAAAAACCTTAATCTTGTTAGGCAGGCAGTTAGACCAAACTAGATTCTTCCACCAAATCCTACAACCACCATCATTAATGATCTGAACAATAGACTTGACTGAAAACTTCCCATTGGTGCTCCATTTCCAAACTCTTTTATCTGGAATCTCAGCACAAATTCTGATATTGTTAATAAGGTTGAGCATACTTAAAAGTTCTTCCACTTCTAGTTCAGTGAGATCCCTTCTCAAATAAAGATTTATAGATCCTGAACCATGAACCGCCAATACCTGTGCCACCGAAGCCTCTTTACACTGAGTGTTATTGAAAAGATTGCTGAAAACAGAGGAGAAAACCAGTCCGGAGCACCATTTGGCCTTCCAGAATAGAGTGTCACATCCATTGCCAATCTGGATATCATAGGATAAAGCCAAAAAATCAGCTTCCTTCACAATGTTCTTCCAGATAGGGGATAGATAAAGGTAGTAGACGGAAAGAGACTCCATTTGTTATCAGCACCGTATTACAAATTCCTGATAATGACAGCCCAAAGTGCTTCCGAACACTCACCCCTTCTCCATAACCATTTCAATAACAAGGCTTTATTGAAAGTGGCAACTTCACATAGACCAATACCTCCTTGTTCCTTACTCTTACACACATTGTTCTAGTTAATTAGATGAAGTCTTCTCGTTTCCCTTTTACCTCCTGACCAGAATAAAGAACTCCGTGCAGATTCAATAAGTTTCTCTACAGTTCTAGGAATCTTGAAAATAGAGATGTAGTAAATGGCCAATGAAGAGAGGACTGACTTTGACAAAATCAGTCTCCCTCCATCAAAAAGAAATCTGCTTTTCCACCCTTCCAATCTATCTTCAAACCTCTTAATCAAGTCATCCCAATCCCTGACCCTAATGACCCCATTAGATAAGGGTAAACCAAGGTATTTAATAGGGAAAGAATTAACTCTACACTGCAGTGCATTAGCCATGTCCTGTAAGCTGTCAAGTGACACATTTACCCCTACAACCTTAGATTTCTCATAGTTAATTCTCAACCCAGTTATAACCTCTACTAGTATCAACAACTTAATGTTCTGAATATCTATACTGCTTCCTGGTGTAAACAATAGGGTATCATCTGCAAACTGAAGGTGAGATAGTTGGATATTGCTTCTGCCAATGGTGAATCCTTGAATCAACCCTTGTTGGATTGCCTTATCCCAAAGTGTGCTCAAAACCTGTCCAATTAACAAGAAAAGAAGTGGCGACATGGGATCACCCTGCCTAAAACGTCTGGAGCTCTTAAAGTATCCACATGGTTCTCCATTAACCAAGACAGAAAAGGTAGATGATGAAATGCAGCACATCACCCATCTTATCCATTTATCATTAAAACCCATTAGCTCCATGGTTTTGTGAAGACAATTCCAGTTGATTCTGTCAAAGGCCTTCTCAAAATCGAGCTTAAGGATGACACCTTTCTTTTTTCTGTACTTATAGTGGTGAATAGCTTCATATGCAGCCATATAATTATCCAGAATGGCTCTCCCTTGTACAAAAGCTGATTGGTTGAATCCCACAATTTTAGAGATAACTTTCTTGAGTCGGTGTTTGCGGGGGATCCGTTTCCCGGACCACCTCCGGTCTGGGGACCTGACCTAGACATTAGTCTCTCCTCCCTATGTCGGATTATTCGGAAATCCATTTTTTCTGTTTATCTAGAGGAATATAGGTCGGTTTTATATTTTATCGGATTATGAGAGCTTGGGATTAGCCCTCAGGGAATCCGGGACTTCGAATCAGGCGAAGATTCGAGTATATGACCTCTCTCCACTGACCTCGGTCAGTGTTAATTACGCTGAGCAACTGCTCGACAACCCTTGATTAACCGTCCGTATGATGCCCTTAATCATGCAAAACTACTACTACATGCAGTACATGCATATGGATATGAAGGCAGATTTTAAGTTGAATCCTTAGCCTCACCCCTGGTTTGGGGACAATTTTTGTATGGTTTAGGATTGATTCCTGGTTATTAGGATTGATTCCCAGTTAGGCGGATTAATTCCAAATTATATGGATTAATTCTCAATTTTTAATCCCGCAGGGTTTTTTTTGCAATTATACACCTTTTATGGGTTTTTATGAATTATAGAGGTTTTATGAAAGTATTGCATCTTACAAGCATATAGGGGTGAGTTTTAAAGGGTTTCCAACCTTATGGGAGTTATAAAATTAATTTTTAAATGTATGAGGGTTTTTTAGTAATTTTACCATAAACTGGGTTATTATGTCTAGGGTTCGTATTCAATGATATTCTGATTATATGGAGAGAAATTATACTCATGATATGAGTTTTAATATCTTCGAGGTTATATACGTAAATATTACACATAGGGGTATTTTTGTAATTTTGTATTTATGTATCATGTATATCATTAATGACCTATATTCCTTCAGATTTTCTTAATTCTCTGATTTTTTATTAACTTTATTAATTTTATTCATTCCATCCATTTTTTTTATGATTGATTTGATCAATTTAATTAATTAATTAATTAATTAAGCCTATAAGGTTATTTAAATTTATTATAATTTTTATACCATATTTCAGATTTTTACTGATTTTTCCTGGTTTTTTCCTGATTTTTATGGATTTTTATTAATTAATTAATTATAGACTTTTATAGATTATTTCAGACATAAATGTGATTTTATTAGGATTTCTGAATCTATATTTGATTTATTTATGGGGTGAGGTTAAGGTTAGGTTGAGAGTGTGCACAGTTTTTTTTTTAGTTTTAGGAAATTAGATATATATATGCATATTATTTTAAAATATGATGATAATTATATAATTTAAATGACACACATAGGCACATAAATTCAGATTTCATTTTGACAGCACTTCGCCTTGTAATAAGGCATTTTTACAAAAAACGTCCGGAGAGCTCTCCCTTAGGATTGAACCTTAGGAGAGAGGGCTCTCCGGGACGAAAGAAAGAACTCCCGAAATCGCAGCAAATTCGGATTTTGAAAATCCGAATTTGGTCTTCAAATGGGCAGCACCCTCTCTCACAATTTCACCCTTGTATATGGGCTTTTCTCTATGTATGCATGTATATGCCTTGTGTTGTGTGTTTATTTAGGGAGCTCCGGGGTCCTATTTATAGGCCCAAATTCTCACCCCGGTGGGGGGTGCCACCGGATGGAGTAAGGTGGGGGGTGCCACCGGTTATAGCCTCTTTCCTCCCCTTTTTTATGTTTTTATTTCCCATTGGCCAATGCATGGCAAGAGGGGTGAGAAAGAGGGCAAACAAAGGAGAGGAGGGTGGGGTTCGGTGGGCACCCCCACCGGTTCCAACCGGTGGAGGGGGGGGTGCCACCGGTTGGGAACCGGTGGGGGGTCTCCCCACCGGTTTTGGGAAACCGGTGGGGGGGTTTTCCCCTCCCCATTCTCCTCCTCCCTTAGCTCTTTTCAAGGCCCATTTAATGAGAGGTTTTCAGATTTTTGGGGTTTTAGTGGTTTTAGGCCAATGTGAAAGGGGTTTAACCCCATTAATTCCATGTCTTGGCCCCATGTGAAAGGGGTTTGGGATGGGATTTAAGGAGGGTTCCACATGGGATTCTTAACTCATGTGTGAATGGGGTTAAGATCCCCCATTAATCCTCCCATTAAACATCCCCCCCCTCATTTTTAAATTCAAAAAAAAACCTGCAGAGATGGAGGGAGGGCCTCCTCCCCCCCCACCGGTTTCCCTCTTGGAACCGGTGGGGGGGGGCCCCCACCGGTTCCCCCTCTCTCTCCTCCACCCCCCCTCACTCCTATTTAAAATAAGAGGGGGGAAGAGAGAGGGGGTCCACATGCCCTTTGCTGTTTTGGGGAATTTTTGGAGGTTTTCTTCTCTCTGGTTTGCAGGTTTAGTACCCTTGTGGGGGTGATTTTTTTTGGGCCTGTTGGAGGTGCTTATTGGGCCTCATTTTGGGCTCCCCCATAGGGCCGCTTATTGGGCCTACCTCCCTTATTATTGGGCCTCCATTTCGGAGCTATTTTGGGTGAGTTCCAAGACTGGTTTCACCCTATTTCGGGGCAGATTTCAGTCCACTTCGGGACTGATTTTGGGCCTATTTGGGGTGCCTATTGGGCCTCATATTGGGCTCCCCCATTGGGCTACTTATTGGGCCTATCTCTCCCATTCTTGGACCTCCATTTTGGGGCCATTTTGGGTGGATTCTAGGACTGATTTTTTCCCATTCCGGGACAGATTTTAGTCCACCTTGGGACTGATTTTGACCCTTGTTTTGCAGCATTCGGCGCCCCGTTTATCGCTGCATTTAGGGTCTCCCTTCGGGTCGCACTATCGAGGGTTGCAACGGCGGTTCGGGAATTGGCCTCGGGAGCCAAAACAAAAGACTTGGGGCTGCCTTAAGCTCCTTAAAAAAATCTGATTAAGGCCTTCTTGGCCTAGGTATGTTCCCTACTCCATCGTCCTCGTAATGCGAGACCGTGGCCCTATGCATTCTTTGATGTTCATCCATATCATAGGCATACATCTTATTTTTGGCATAGCATGGTCCTTTATGAACATATCGCCGTGCCTATACGTATGTATTTTCCTATGGAAATCTCACATCAATGTGAGTATGTGTTGTATGCACGTGCATGCATATTTATATGGTGCAAATCTGCATATGAGATTATTTTTGGGTTCAACAGTCGGGTAGCTAGCATCTTAGTAATAACTTTGTAACACCCATTGAGCATACTAATTGGACGAAAATCAGTCATACTTTCAGCACCTTCTATCTTAGGGATGAGAACAATAAGAGTTGAATTGAACACCTTAATCTTGTCCGGGTTATCATAGAAATCTTGGACAAAATTAAGCAAGTCTTCCTTGATGGTATCCCAAAAGAATTGATAAAAACCTATAGACATCCCATCGGGCCCCGGAGCCTTATTAGGATCCATGCTAAAAACTGCCTCCTTGATTTCATTTTATGAAAAGGGTGCAGACAACTCTTCAACATTGGAAACATCCAACTTAGGAAGCAATCCATCCTCCAAGTGAGGTCTCAAAGGAAAATCTTCCAAGAAAAGATTCGGGAAGAAGTCAACAATCCTATTTTTGATCTCTTCAGGCTTTTCAATCACAATCTCTTTATCTTTAATATGATCAATGGTCAAAAATCTCTTCTTTGCACTTGCCATCACATGGAAAGAGGATGTGTTTTTATCACCTTCTTTGAGCCAATGTTCTTTTGCTCTCTGTCTCCAACTAATTTCCTCCTTCAACAACTCCTCATTCAACACCTTCTTCAGTTCTTTGAGTGACTGCAATTCAGTAAAAGAGAGATCCATAGTCTCGCTTTTCAGCTCCAAAGTTTCAATTTTGTTCTTCAAGGACTGCCTTTCCTCTACTGCCCTCCCAATTTCAGCTTTGACCATTGCTTCAAGTCTTTTCTAATCCTCTTCATTTTACTCTGAAAATTGAGTGTTGCTGAATCGGACCCAGTATTTTCCAGCCACCATTTAATTATCATTTCTTTAAAACCTTCTTCCCTTTGCCATTTCAGCTCATATCTGAAGATTCTGGGTTTCTTTCTCTTGTCCTCCATGAAAAGATGCAATGGGATATGATCCGAAACAGCTCTACATAACCCTTTAATGTGTGTCAAGGGGAAATAGTTGAACCAATCTGTGGGTCAATCCTTGACTGAACACTAAATTGCTGAAGATTAGACCAAGTAAACTTTCTATTAGGAATGGCTAAATCCATAAGATTAGCCTCCCTAATCCATTGGTTAAGGAAGAGCATCTCCTTACTCCATCTCTGAGCACCAGATCTTTCCCATGGGAATCTAACACAGTTAAAGTCTCCCACAATACACCAAGCCTCAGAAAAAAGAGAATGCAACCTATAGAGTTCTAAGAAGAACATATCTCTTTGTTGATCATTATGCGGACCATACATTGATGAGATAACCCATTTGACACTGGTGGATCTTCTGCATTTCCACTTGAAAGCAACCGATATACTGAATCTGCCCACGTCACACACAAATCCATCAAACTTGTTCCCATTCCACATAATCAGCTGTCCACCTTTGAAACTGTCTGCCGGGAGAACAACAATTTGATCTAATGAAAGACCCACCTAGTTTTTGTAAGGGGAAGTTATCAAAACTGGACATCTTAGTGTCCTGAATACATATGCAATCAAGGTGAAGGGAGATTAAAAGATCTTTCACTGCTCTTACCTTAAAATCTCCGTTAAGCCCTCTAATATTCCACGAAACCAAATTCATGATGAGATAATATGTAGCCCCCCCTCCTTAATCCTCTTGCCTCTTAGATTGTCCACAAGAATATTGTTCTTGACAAAATCTGCTTCTCTCTTCCCTATCTTGATACCTCCTCCTGTACCTTTTCTTTTAGCAAAATGCTGCAGAATATCATGCCTTTTCAACTTCTTAAGAAATTTCAACACCATCTCCTCTCTGCCAAGGAAAGAAACTCCAATGCGCTAGCCAAACTATAAAATTTCCTCTGTCCAAGCCTTTTCTTCACAGGCCTGTCTCATTGCCAATGGTTCAACACCATCTTCAAATGGAATAATCTGAGTATGCTGACTTCCACTATCATCAGGTACCGTTTCTATAGCCTTATATAAGCTAGACTCCATTCGATCAATAGAAATCCCACCGTCCGTAGTAACTTTATGACTGAGTAATCTCCGGCCTCTGAGCATCCCCGAGGAACCATCCTCAGAACGCACCAGTCCTCCCTCCTTCAGATCATATCTAGGGCGATAGCCGTTGCAAAGTTGCGGACAAAGAATGGAGGATAAACCTCCATTGAAATCCGAGAGGCTCCTAACGGAACTCTGGTTGCCGACGCAGATACCCGAACCAGTTCCTTGGCGAAGACGACGACGGTTCACGAATGGTTCACCATCGGGAATCTGAACCGGCCCGGAAGAAGACATAAGCTGCTGAACCGGCTCGACAGTGCTCCGGTTTAAGAATAAGTCAAGATCCGAGACTACCGGGTCCCAACGCATCGGATCCCCTCCTGAAATCCGATCCTCCAACTCCCGAACCCGGTATTGTACATCTCCCCCACCCGAAACCACCTTTCCATCATACTCCTTAATGCCGTCTGCCGGAACCATCTCGGGAACCACTAGCGCATCCTCCAAAGCTCCTCGGAAGGAGCATTTAACCTTCCCACTCCCCGCAACACCCTTCTGCCTACCCTTCGAGGCCTCTGGGAATACCCCAAGGATACCTTTCCCGCCTTTTGATCTTGGAAACCCAAGATCATAAGTGACACTGCCAGTAGTGGGACCTTCCTGCCTTTTCGTCGCTCCCTGACTCAGCTCCACCGAGTACATAGCCGTAGAGGCCTGGCCTGACTCAGAACCAGACTCAACCTGAACTGGCAAGATGGACTTTTTCGGCTCCCCTGTTTTAGGACCCTTGGCTCTGTTAACCTTGAATTTCCTGTACTCCGCTACAACCTCAGCCCACGACTAATCCTGTCGAATAGGAGCTTTCTTTACTACTTCTTCCTCCTGGATAGATACCCAGAAAACACCACCTCTCGAAGAAATTTTCAATTTCTCTGGAATATCCTCCAACTTGTCTATAACAATTTTCACCCGAGCAGCCGAGATATCAACTCCCCTGATCCCCTTCCCATCCACCTCTCTCACTCTACCAAACTTTGAGCATATAGCTTGAAAGACTGTCACGTTCCACAAGTGAAGAGGGACCCCCCTCAGAGAGCTCCAGACTTCCATCTCCTCCTTCATCGGATTTGTCCCAACGTCTACCCTCCAAGGTGAAAATTGTAAAACAATAGCCTCCTTAATCCCTACACGACCCTCGAACAAGCTAGGTTCTTCCACGATTCTAAGTCTGCATGAACAAGGAAGCAAAATTGTCCCAGTCTACGGATACACCAGCTTTGCACCTCTGGCCAAAGACCCTGCAAGCAGCCCTTCACCTCCTCGCAGTCCACTTCCTGCTGATGAAGATATTCCTGGAACGTGACCACGACGCCTTGTTCCAAGCAATCATTTTATCTTTTACCAACATGCATACTCTTTTCTACTCCTATCATGAGATGGTTCATGCATCCATGTATTATGTGACTCTAATAAGTACGATGAAATCAGATAGAAAAGCTAACGTAATGTATCATAAACTCTTTAAGCTAATCAATCACTTATCAGATTTCATGCTCATGTTTCCTTTTCTTTTATTCTTTAATTAGTGATAACTCTATCTTAATGGTAATTAACACTAATAATGAAGAGATAGGAAACTAATCATCAAAAGTCATGTTCTTAGGGTCTCAGGAATGAGTCACGATCTTGCTTGTTCTTAGACCGGTCCGTAGACGAGTGACTCATCATTTAATCCGAAGTAACGGGGATAACCACTCACTAGCGGTTGCGGTGGCTGAGTAGGCTGACCACTGACTGTCCTTTCGGCCTCCACCTATCTGCCCCAAAATGTTTCCGGAAACTGCTGGGTTGGGTGAGATAGGAAGATAGGTTGACCTAGGTCTATAGTTTTCTGACCACAATGTCCATGCTCTAGCTCACGAGTGCACTCAAAGAGGGTCACAATTCTTTGCCTAAGGCGAGATCCCTAATCTGAACTATGAAATCGTAATAGAAGAGATGCTCTATATCTTGACACCATACATCGTAAGGAGCTTGACCCCAGTGTTCCCATATTCCCATAGAACAGATCATGTGGGCTTGTCCCGCTAATGAAGTGATGTCACTTCAATCTTAAAAAGGAAAACATCTTAAGAATCGTTGTTCATCATGGAAGACTTTCTTGCTTTCAGTTCATTTCATAAGTTCTTTTCTTCGTGAGGAGTGTCTTAGGATATGTCTCTTAGTGTTCTTGTTCTTTTGCCCATTCTTGGGGTCATCATCATCATCATGGGGATCTTTCATGTTTCATGCTAGAGTAAGTAACAATATAAGTTTATATAACATAGAAAGCTAAGCTCCAAGTCTTTCTTCCCATTGTTCATGTGAGCTCTTAATGGACTTGGTTCATCAATGGTTTCTTTTCCCTTTCACAGGGAGGAGGATCTCATGTACTTTTCATATGAATTCTTACTTCTAAACATGAAAATCAGGTTCTTTGTGTGGTAATTCTCTGAATTGGAGAATGATTCACCATATGGTTCATGTGACATTCATAGTAAATCTTCATGTCCTTTTTATTATGCAGCAATAGGTAAACTCTAGCACGCTTTCTAATAAAACAACATTTAAAACGACGTAAAGCATGCTGAAATAAAACATGGAGCATGTTAAGTTATATTCTTTCATCAACTTTAACCCCCTTTAACAAGTCTCCCAAGTTAGAATTTAAACGGATATAATCTTCGCTCATTTTGCCATGTATCTACACCCCTCAAAATCACCAAAAACCCAAAACAAAAAAAGATAAATAGTAGAGGTATCACCCTACCTCTTGAAGCGAAGGTCCTAGTGCGAAGGGATGTCCTCCACCTATGTTAGAGAGAAGCCGCCACTGCCGCCGCCTCGAGTTGGGATGAATCGCCTTGCAGCAGCCCTCTTGCTTCCTTATTTTCTTTCCTTCTTCAAGTCTTCTCCAAGCTCTCTCTCTCTCTCCACGCCCAAGGAGGAAAGATCTTATTGGGGTTTTATTCCTACCAGATTAAAAATCTGATGACATGGAATGCAGCTAATATTTTTTTAATTTTTATTTAAAATATTTATTAATGTTACCAGCTATTTGAATTTCCCTTCCCTCCTGTCACACAATCTCCCATCAACCCTTAGTTAGGTGGTGTTACACACCCCCTCTCTCACTCATTTTCCCGACATTGAGCGCTTTGGCATGCAACCAACAGGTTTTGGTGTCTCAAGTTGTGGACAGGTGCCCAATGGTGGAAGGGAGTGGATCCTTCGATTTAGGAGAAATTTACAGATGAAGAGATTCAAGAGTTGGCTTCTCTATTGCAAATCTTACAGGATATTTCTTTAGAGTAGTCTAGACACGATTGTTGGGTGTGGGGTTGGGATGCCTGTGGGGTTTTTTCAGTTAAATCTACATATTCAGTTATTGCAGATGGTGGGTACCTATCCCCATTTTTCAGGCAGATATGGGACCCCAAGTCCCCTTTGAAAGTCTAAATTCTCATTTGGAGGATTATTGTTGGTATATTGCCTACAACGGACAGGCTTATACGCTTTGGCTGTGACGTGCCCTCAACTTGCTGCCTGTGTGGCGAGGAAGACGAATCTCTGGATCACCTTTTTGTGGGATGTTCTTCTGCTAAAGATATTTGGCAGTTTATTTTTGTGAAACTGAAGCTAGTCAAGCAACTGAAGAAGAAGGTGGTTGAGTTGATTCAGTTCTGGTCTCTACCCTTGGGAAGCAAAGGTGATCACATTTTATGGTTATTGGTGCTTCATGCCACTTCATGGACTATTTGGTTTGAAAGGAACAAGAGGATCTTTCATAGAGAATCTTCTTTGGCTGAGGGCATGGCTAGTTTTCTGTGTTCGAGATCAGGGAATGGATGGTCCTTTCTTGTAAACTTTTGGTTGACTCTTCAGACATTTTCATATTGTTGGGTGGGATGGAGTGATTCACCAATCTTGGTGATTTTGTAGAGGACATTTTTGTGTAGTCTTCTTTATTATTACTTGTACATCTTTTTTACTCATTTTATACAATTAGTGGTTTTCCACTTTCAAAAAAGAGAAAAAAAAAAGAGAAGAGGGAGTTTCGAGGGAGGGCTCATCTAACTCAGATGCACCCCACCCCAAAACCCCCCATCCCGATTTAAAAATAATAATAATAAAATTTATAAATTTTTTTAAAATATTCAATTACCCCTCTCTAGGTTGTTTCCTACTCCTTTGGATTTAATTTTAACCGTCCGATCAATAAAATCCTCCGTAGCCGGCCAATCATGTTCGTTGTTGTTTTTTGAGAAAAACTTGGATTGTACCACTAATTTTATTCATAAAAAAGAGGAAGTACGATGCACAACCGGACAGGAGAGATTCCTATCCCATGAAAAACATAACATAAAGTAAATTACAAAGGCACTTATCTAGTTAAATGCCTTTTTTCAATTGTCAACAGAGAAGCCTAGAATATGTCTAGACCAATTATATAAAAAAGACAAACTCCTCATAGCAATATTTTCCACATAGACTTTACTTTGAAAATTGCATCATTTCTCTCTTTCCATAAGATGAGAGATGAGATCATCTTAAGGGCTAATCTGACGAATTTCCTATTTTTTGACTATTTCTTTAATATTTTTAAACATTGATTTTTAATATGTACCCGATCGGATGGTTTCGATTGATTGTGAAGATCATATGGTGAAAATTAATGCCTCCGCATAATGGTCAATCCCGTCCCGTCCCGGCTTGTCCCGGCCGGGATGTCCCGTCCCAGTGAGAAAACGGGACGGGACAATTTCTGGTCTATCCCAGTATGTGTCCCAGTCTGTCCCGGCCCATTTTGCCTGTCCCGGTCTGTCTCGGCCCATCCCGGCTTGTCCCGGCCCATCACGGCTTGTCCCGGATTGTCTCGGCCTTTCCCAACCAGAATTTATATTTTTACATGAGATTTTCTTAAGTACTTAACCTCCTTATAAACTTATTTTGGGAGGTTCATTTGATGAATATACTCATTTATAAACTCATAAATCTATCCCAATGCTTCTATTGTATTAATTTTGTTTTATTTATATGTTTATTTTCAGATTATTTATTTTATACGTATCTTTTCTATTTGTTGGCATATGTATGAAAATTTTTTCGAGATGGGACATTGGAATTGTCTAAGACATCGGAATGTCCCGTTCCAGTAGAAAAGCGAGACAAGGACCGGGACGGGATTGACAACTATAAGCTCCGGGGACGGGATCAACCCTAAGAGGCCTTTTGAACATTTAAAAATTATGAAAATTTTTATATTTTATTTTTACCATGGGGAGGGTGGGTTTTCGGGTGGAGGCATGTCTAACTCAGATGCACCTCAGGGTACGTTGAATCCTTCCCCCCATATATAGGTGTATATAATTTTAGATATTAAATTAGCTCCCTTAGTGTTGTTCTCATCCCTGGGACATGAATTTTCATCGTCCGATCGTGAAAGCCAATGTAGCCATCAATCGAGTTCATGTCAAAAATGTTAAAAATACTGAAAAATATTCAATAAAATAAAATATTATTCATATTAACCTTAGGATTGATTCGATCCTTTAGGGTTTTAGTTTTGATCCTCAATAAGGATGCACTCGATTAGATGGCTGTGGTTGAGTTTTCCGATTGTACGATGAAAATTAAATCCTAAGAGGTGGGAACTAGCCTAAGGAAGGATAATTGAATATTTTAAATTTTTTGATAATTTTTAGTTATTTTTTTAACATAGAGAGAAAGGAGCTTCAAAGGGGGGCGCATCTAAGTTAGATGCAACCCAGGGCTCATTATAGCTGGCCTCTATATATATATACATATATAAAGTATATGTATATAAGGAAAGAATTAGATGCACCCCTTCCAAAATCCCCCGTCCCCGTGTTTAAAAGAATGAAGACCAATATAAAATTTTAAATATTCAATTAGCAACATTAGTGTTCCCATCCTTGGGGATTTTATTTTTTCATCGTCTAATTGTGAAAATCAATTGTAGCTGTCCGATTGTATACACACCAAACAATATTATTTTAAAATATAAAAAATAGTAAATAAGAAAAAAATTAGTTGATCCTATCCCTTGGGATTTTAATTAGACACCCAATAAAGGTTACACTTGATTGGACGGCTATGATTGATAGACGTATTGCGCCCCTTCTCATCAAGTGACGACTTTAATAGTAATTTGGCCTTCTTGCCAGTGGCATGTGAACAACGTGCCTCGATAAATGTGCCAACCATCCACATGTTTAAAAGTGAAATCAAAGTGATCCTCGCCGTAAGTCTCTACATGCATCGTCAAGTTCGACGTTTCAAGTGGGGCAAATGAGTTATGTGGTGCCACCTTGTGTCGCTGCCCGTCTGTCTCATCCTGAACAATTGTCGCAAGCAGTGGCAGACGCAAAAATTTTGTCCAGTGGGGTCACTCGGACATTAGGTTATAAGTATAGCTGGGTCAGTGGGATCTTGGGCTAGGTCATATGGGGTTATGTGTTGGGCCAGTGGGGTCCTAGGCTGGATCAGTGGGGGTCCCAGTTAGATTGCTTTGAATTAGGTCAATGGATTCGACAAATTCCAGTGGGGTCCTAGGACCCCACTGGATGAATGTGGATCTGCCACTGGTTGCAAGGGGTGAATAATGCACCTCGATAAGTGTGCCAATTGTTCATATCCCCAAAGTACAAATCAAAGGAAATTACGTCATGCATAGTTTTGTGCTACTGCATCTCGCTGTCCAATGCTAGACAGTCATCTCCAAGGGTGAATAGTACCTTAATAAGTGTATCATGCATGCCCACATTAATCAAACCAAACCTATTTAATATTTCAAACGTGGCAATGTCATACAATATTGGTGTAGACTTTCAGCCAATACTACTGTCTCTTAATAGTGCTTCGATGTGCTTGTCACACAAATGAATAGTAACCCAAAGAGTGTGCAACGTGTGATCTTATGCAAGGTTCACTGTATCACAGATCCGGATTGGATTGGGTATGGCCAAATACGAGTCGGATTTGATCTAGATCGGCCCGACTCGGGCTGACTCGTACGAGTCAGTCCAGTTCAGGCCGGTTCAAGCTTTTTTTTTTTTGAAAAGAAATCTTCAATTTATTGATATAAAATTTTATAAATTCTACTTGATGTTTTAATTACGATAAATGATTATGAGTCATGTTTAGCAAGAAAATATCAATTTCATGCATTTAATTATGTAAAAAAGATACATTAGCATACTAATTAAGAAGAATTTAATAAAAAAAATATTAATTCGCAAAAGAAAGTAGCACACTAAATCTCATAGAAGGATCAAATATAAATTTTCAAGCATCAACAATGAAAACTCATAAGTTTATCAGAGATAATATTATATATGACATATGCAGTATATGAGTAATAAAATAACTCAATCATCCTCATCAAAGTCATCAGAAGAAGTAAAAGATTCCACATCCTCTTCACCCAAGTCTAAAATCTGGATGGGAGGTAGGACATGCGTTTGTTTTTGAATACATCTAATCATCTGAACAAATAATGGTGTGTGGACAACAATAAATGGAACATGAAACTCTAAAAAGAATGCTCTCACAACATTCATAATCTCCGCTCTAGATCTTTTAGTAGACGTAGATGACAATGGACGAGTCGACGATATAGGTGGTTTGGCTGTCGACTGTGTAGGTCCTGTGGTAGATGATGCCTCTTCCTTCCTCAGAAACTACTGGAACTGTACACAGACATCATGCGAGACTGAAGGACATGCGATGCTATCTCTGCGTATCCTTGCAAGGTGCTCCGAGAAATGATGGATTCCGCTAACAAAGTGTCTACAGTGAAGACAATGGATCCGTCGATCTCTTGAGACTGTATACCCGTGGTCTCATGTTGGATGACGTTGCTCACGTGGCATCTGCAAAAGAAAAATTGAAATAACAACATGATCTTCATTTGAACTATTGAGCCATTTTAATATAAAACAAAGACATAAGACTTAAGAGTTTAAGATCACAATTAAAGTAAAGAATGAAATATCAATAATGGCCCCAATATGGATACTATGTAGGCATGCCATAGCCATAAGTCCCTGTCGGAGTGTCTCCTAGTAATTGAACATGATAGTTGGGTAACACATAGTCCTGATATTGGCTCCAAGTAGGGGTGGAAGTAGGCCAGACGGCCTATCAGGGGCCTACGGCCTGGCCTGCTATTGTCCTGGCTTGGCCTGGCCTGTTTAGCAATTTGGGCCAGGCCAAGGCCTTCATATAGGCCTATTTTCACAAATAGGCCATGCCTATTTTTCAAAAGCTTGTTTTATAGGCTTGCAGGCCGGCCTGTTTACATATTATATATATATATACACACACACACACACACACCTTGTAGGCCGAGTCCTATTTTTGACTTTGTAGGTCAAGGCCTATTTTTGGCTTATTTCCTGATAGGCCTAAACAGGCCAACTGGCCAGTCCAGGCCTAGTAATTTTTCTAAACAGGCCAAACCCAGGCTAAGCCTTTGCCATACAGGCCTGGCCTATTTTAACAAAGCCTAGCCTGGCTTGGCCTACTTCCGACCATAGTTCCAAGTTATATAGGAGCTATATTTCTGATAATACTCTGCTGAGTATTACTGATGTGCAACATCACTCGGTCTGTGTATCACTGGCCGTGGTACTGCAGGAACATAAGGTACGCCTTCATCATAACTGTAACCACAATATGGATATACATCTGAAGTAGAATATCCATACGGAACTAATGTCGGTTCCTGGTATCTGGAGACCGAATGATTACCACTATAAGATGATGTACTCTCATATCCTGTCTGTGGCCGCCGATAAGAGTTGGATGCATCAGAACTATACTGTCCTACACCTAAGCTCCTTTCATCTTGTGTGCTCAGCCCATCAAAGTCTCTCATCATGTTGTGCAACCCGTACTCATACATGATGGTGCCAGGCTCATGATCATAATAATGCTCATCATCTGAGGTTGAGTTAGTACGCATCTGATCTTGTATGTCTACCTGCTGTCCCCTCCGACGATACGTAACCTTTATCAAAACACGAGTTAGTGCCTCTACAAGGTCATTTGGCTCACGAGTTCCATGGTCGGTATCCTTACCTCCAGTAGCATGGCTACCACTATGACCACCCCTACTAGCATGGCTCCCACCAGGAGCACGACCACCACTAACAACACTCTCACCACCACCCCCACTACCCCCCGCATCTCCTTCATCTGTATCATCTGCAGCTGATGAATCAGATCTACTATATGAGACTTGAGTATTAGAAGGAGATGGTGTCTCATCTTGAGCATTAGGATCTAGTGTTTCTAAGTCTGCAATGTCAAGTGGATCATCTGGGACTGCATCCTTCTTGTTCTTGCCCTTCTTGGATCCTCCTAATACCTTTGAGATCTGGGACTTCATGCTACTCCGTCTCTTCCTCTCCTTTGAAGTTACTCCTTTGCCACCTGCTTGTCTCTGGACTACACCAGCTGGGAGGCGTATTAGAGGGCATACACTAGAATGACGTGAACTATGACTAGAAAACTATCGTTGTACTGCTCCACTCTATACAGGTTGAGATTTGGATGGATGTTGAGAGTTAGTGCAGTTGGAGGACGCTGAGGTGCAGGTGCAACTGGCGGGTGCTATGATGTAGGACCCTGCATTAGCCGCTCCCACTCTGCATCATCATCCCGAGGTATTGCGCTCCTGCCCCTTGTGACCAACTAATCATCATCATCATCCGGCCTCTAAGTCAACTCCCTGATCATGACCTTGTGCAATGCTCCTGATCATTACCTTGTTCAGTAATATATTCATCATCTTGTTCTCCGTCTATTGCTGTTGATATTTCTGCTGCCAAGAAGGTGTTCGGACGAGGGCCGTCATCAGGATCTAATGTCTTATTAAGTTCTGCCTCCCTACGATCTGTTGTTTTGGCAACTCAAGCAACCATAGGATTCTCATCATCTTGAAGGTAACAAAGATCAGTGGGATCATGATCACCCTCTCCCTTTTTTGCATTATGCTGCAAATGTTTAATCCTCAACCTCATATTATAGTGGACATACAGAAGCTTATCTAAGTGGATGTGTGACAACTGATTCTTGATCTTTGTATGTATTAGTGCAAACGTAGACCAATTCCGATCACATCCACTGGACGAAGAAGTCTGTAACAAGACTTTGATAGTTATCTCTCTCAACTTTGGTGCAGACTTTCTATAATTCAACCATCAATCAGCTACAAAACAAATAATAGAAGTCTCTATCAAGATATGAAAAATAGAAAGACCAGTATGTACAACTCTTTTCGAAACAAATTTTTTTTATACCAGCATCAGATCTCTCACGGCCAGCTATAGCTGATGGCTCTGCAAAGGTCCCTATTGCCTCCCTAAAGATTTTTATTTGCATAATTAACAACATTATTAGGACCTTTCCATAGTAGACACAAAGAAATGATAGAAGAACAGATTGACCACCTTACTTCATTAATTGTCTCTACTGTTGTTTGGATCATCCACAAGTCGGTTGATCACCATTGTCACGGCTGCAATCAAGGCATCATTGTACACCAACGCATGGGCGTACTGAAATGCCGAATAGAGATAATACGTTGTAATAAAAGTGTGTCACCCATCAAACATCATTAAAAAGGTAAAAATTATCATCAAAAGTCATGAAATGTAAATTTTTCATGTGTCATATGCAACTCTCTGCCCATCTGGAAGTCTCATCTCCTTTTTATAATATTCAAAAATTCCTCTACATACTTTATTGAGATTGTATGTATCTTCTTCTTTGCAGCTTCCAATTTGGCATACACCAACACTAAGGTTGGTGTCCGATCTCCATCCACGCAGTGCAATACCACATATAATGGCTCAATAAGTTGTACAATAAGTTTTATGTTAACCCAAAAATCACTATTGTTCACCAAGCTTTCAATCTTCTTTCCCTCGTCTGTCCCAGCTAACGATGGAGTGCAACCATTTGTCACTTCTAAACATTTGCTTCAAACCAACTTTATATTTCAACATGCTTTGCAAGGCAATGAAGTTGGTAGCAAATCTTAAGATTGTCGGTATCTTCTTCTTTGCAACCTCCAATTTGGCATACACCAACACAAAAGTTGGTGTCCGATCTCTATCCACGCAGCATAAGACCTCATATAATGGCTCAATAAGCTGTACAATAAGCTTTACCTTAACCCAAAAATCACTATTGTTCACCAAGTTTTCAATCTTCTTTCTCTCGTTTGTCTCAGCAAACGTGGAGTACAACTATTTGTCACTTCTAAACATTTGCTTCAAGCTTATTTCATGTTTCAACATACTCTGCAAGGCAATGAAGTTGGTAGCAAATCTTGTGATGGCAGACCTTAATAACTCGCCATGTGTATGATCTCTCATCAATCTCAATACATAATAATAGTTGTAGATCTATCGTGTAGATTTCTGTACTTTGACAACATTCTTCTTTACAACATCTAGCTGTCCAATTTCTTTCAGTATCAAATCTACATAATGGGTTGCGCATGGGGCCCAGAACAAATGAGGTCTGCGGAGCATTAGCTCCTCCTTCTTCATCATTATCTCCCCCACCGGCAACTCCATAGATCACGCATTCTTTCCTCTCTTTGTCTGTAGCCTTCTTTAAGTATACTTCCTTTAGACTTTTCAAGTGTTGAGCCATCTAGGTCTTGACCTCCTCAAGAATATTTTTACACCCAACCACTTCATTATACCTAACAGTTTTTCGTCCTGTAAGGTGTTTCTTCAATAGAGAAATACTGCCGCCCTATCCTATAAATTGACGGTAGTTGCACTTAAACTTATGCCTACTACCATCAACCAAGCTCCCATGCTGCCATCCGATGTATCTGGACTCTCGACAAAGGGGTAGGGCGGTCATCTAATGACAACAAACAGAAGAGAAATAAGAACAAAAAAATACATTAAACAACAAGTAAGAATAGTATGACTTGAAATGCTATTAAAATTTTCTTACTTTTTATTTATTTATATGAAAATAATCAAATTATTAAAATATACTTAACAAATTAAATAAATTATAAATATTCATTGAACATTTGTATAAAAGCATGACTTGAAGTTTTATTAAAATTTTCCTTGCATGAAAAGTTTTCTATTATTTTTTATTAATTTAATTTTTTTAAAAATAAATTATTAAATTGAACTTAAAAATTATATAATTAATTGAATCGGGTTTAACTTTAATATGCATGAAGAACATAAATGTAAGTTGAGGCATGTCCAAAATTTATATACAAGTATCACATTTAAAGATTATTAAGTAATAATATATTATACTATTAATTAATTTAATTACTTAAAAATAAGATTTAAAACTAAAAATTTTATACTTAAGACATAAAAGTTAAAATATAGATCTAAATCTAATCATGTTTTACTTTTAGACTAGATAATTTATAAATTATTTTATATTTTAAAATTTATTTAATATTCTAATAATCATATTAATAAATTAATCTTCATATCTTAATATTTTGAATGAAATTTTCACTGAACTTGTGAGACTCATAGATCTATGCCCATCATCACATAAATATATCATTTATTTTTTATTTTGATTTTTTTGTATTTTTTTGATATTTAATCAAAAGTTATAAATCAACTTCAAATTTGAACAAATCTTAATTTTTTCATGTCAAAATTACAAAGAGACAATAGATTTACATATTCTTTATATTTTAATACCCTAAACAACATCAAACAACAAGAAAAGAAGATGAAAATATAAATTTCTTAAGGTTCAGATCCTTACTTTATTCAAACAGGATGAAAATGTTCAAAAAGGGCTTGAAAACCCCTTTTCTTCCCAACAAAATCACCTCAAAAGCTTGAAAACCTCTTAGATCTCCCAAGATCGCTAAAAGAAATGAAAGATCTGACCGTTCTAGCGGATCGGGCCTACCCAGATCCGAGTTGACTCGTACCAGTCGGGCCGATCCGATCCGATACGGTAAACCTTGATCTCATGCAAGTAAATAAATGAAGTGTGCCGACAAAGCATGGCCCCTAATTGGGACTTGGCAAGATTGCAAAATGCATAAATAGTGCGTCTCAATAAGCATGTCACACTTCCTTTTATCAAACAAGTGAAACAAATCATTTTGATCATGATCAAATTTTTTGAGGTCGACCCAACCCGAGTCGGGACCCCTGTGCGGCACATGAATACTGCCAAATGAATAGTGCATGTGAATAGTGCTTGTGCTTAGTGCCTCTTATAATGAAGGGGATTGGCGGGCCCAGTAAAGTGCGCCACACTACGCTTTCCAAATGATGCGTTTCCACTATATGAAATCATTTTCATATGTTCAAAATGGCCAATGCCAATCATTCTAATACAATATCATATATGCGAGGAATAAAACAAAAGTGAGTGAGAAAATGACGTTGCATAATAGCATCAAGACGTGGAACACTTTTTAAAGAAATCAAAGGATTTTCCTGTCATAGCAAGATGTAATTAATGCCATTCTATGGACCGGTGGAAAGAGCCTAAATTCTAAAGAACCTAGATAATCCTTCCATGGGCGAGTCAACATATAATGTTCAAATGTCTCCGTGTTTCACGGTGCCGACTCTGAGTTGAAACTCCAAAAAAAAAATTTAAGGACAATTGCCTGTCATCCAAATCAAATAGAAATACCCAACGAAGGTCAGGAGATTATAGTTCCCAACAAAAAGCAAAAACAAAACAAAAGAAAAACACGTCAATCTCAAACAAAATTGGCTGTATAAAATGACTGTCAGCATAAGGTTAAACCTAGTTAAGCTAATTACGGGGTGTTACACTCTAAACTTTCTAGAATGTTTTTTAATTGGTCTAGTTTGTTAGTTTAATGTATTTGTGGGAGTTAAATAGTTTTTAAAACATTTCTTGTATCTGTATTCTCAATACTTCCTCTTTTTGTCTTTTCTAGCTTGTCATTTTGTTTCATTCTTGTGTAGCTCAGCAGAAGTTAGAAGAAGAAATAAAATTACGTGATGATAAGTATACTGAGCTTGATTCCAAGTTTGGAAGACTTCACAAACGTGCAAAGCAACGGATTCAGGAGTTACAAAAGGTATGCAACGCTTTCCATTTGATGCTTTTGATATTGGATTCTGACTGCTATTCAATATTTACATGGTTGATTGGGTATTGCTTGAGATGTTTGTAGGTTCAACAGATCTTCTATCCTTTGCTACAGACCCTCTAAATGTCTTTCACGAGTGTCTCATTTTCACCCATTAGTTATAGACTACTATGTCATTAATTTTTCTCCTGAAGAAATTATGGCCTGTACCACCAATTATATTATATAATAAATAGAGGTAATACAATTAGAGGGGAAACTCTTTACCTGAAAACTACCAAACAATGATGAAAAACTACATGAAGGAAATAAATATTGCAGTCAATGGATTCTTGTCTAAAATTACTAGAACTCTCGTCTAAAATAACTATGCTTCTTTCTCTTTCTTTCTGTAAATTGTGGAGTTCCCATTGTTGTGTTGGGGTTTTGATACCTCTGTTCTTGTTGTGCATGTCTTTTCAAAACTGCCCAGACTTGTTTTTAATTTGAATACCAAGTGCTGTGGCATTCTCAATCAATTCTTTGTTACTCCATTTCTCAAGGAAGTTTAAGAAGTTAGGAGCATCATCCTGTGCTATTCCAATGTTGTGAGAACTGGTAACATCTTACATTGACTGCCCGAATGCTGAGCATGATGTGGATTTGAATCACCCTCATCGACTTTTAGCTGCAATATCTGCATTGCCATGTAGTTAATGAATCACTGCTATTCTCGCTTCTGCTTTTTAAAGAGGTAATGAAGACAAGACGTGTAGCTATGCTTTGGGGAAAATTAATGTCAGTGAGTGGATGAAGAAAGGGACTCAACCTCCGTTATTTGTCGTCCTAGTTAGGAGGACTGTGCTTCATCATTTGGTTCCTTGAAAGGGGTCATCTAAGAGATTCTAATAGCCATGAGAGTTTGAAGTTTGTTGATGTTGCCAAGTGAATCTTGTCACCCCATTGTAGCCATTGTGGCAAGAAGAGAATCTTGTTGTCCATATAGGAGTGCCTCATTGTGAATAAGGAGATTGGTTTATTAAGGATGGCAGTCTCAGTGCTGGTACCGATACGTAGGGGTATCGGTATTGGTCTGTTTTGGTGCTACCAGACTAATATCGTACTGGACCAATATTGGGCCGAAACCTATTGTGTTGGTCTGGTATCGGCCTGGTACCAGACAGTTTCGGCCAGTACCGGTTGATTTCAATCTACATCGGTTTCCTTGGTACCGCTCTCGACTGATACCGATGCGAATTGGCCGATAGTGGTATGATATGGCCGATACTACCATCAATACTAAGGAGTGTTAAGGCCAAAGATGGCGAGAAAGATGAAATGATGAGGAAGATGAGATGAAGGGGTATCAAGAATTGTCCGATCATTGCTACAACCCTATTTATCAGGTTCAAATGGGCCAGTTTGATTGGCCCACAAAATGGACTAGGCATTGCTTAGGCATGCTATGCCTACATGGGTGTGCCTAAGTGGCACCTAGGCCTGATTTTTCAAGGTCCAGGAAGGTGTTCAACTGCCCAGGCCTTAAAAAAAAGGCCTTTTTGCCTTACCAGTCCCTAGGTTGCACCTAGGCAGATGCCTTGACAACCATGTAGAAGACATACAGGAAGAGACTGTTGTAATTGGTGGGATGCACAGTGAAGAGCCTTAATTAATTGAAGCCTTTAGAGAGAGAGAGAGCAGAATCAACAGCACAGTGGACATGGGTTGTAGTGTCTCTCTTGATTTGGAGCTGTTTTTTTTTTCCTTTTTCTGGGAGAGCGACATTGTTTCTCCTTGACATTTGTATTTATATAATTTGTTGTTGTCATTATTTGGAGAGTTATTGTAGGAAGGAATCTCTCTTTCGTCACTGATTATGCTAACTCTTTCTATCTGCAATAAAATTGGTGGTGCAATCCAATACCGCTTTCGGAAAAAAATTCATGTTGCCATCTCTGGAAAGATCCTTCCACAGATGTGGAATTGCTCCATGACCTATGCTGCCATTAAAACCTCCTTTTGTTCACTTGTCATTCCTTTTTTTTTTTTTTTTGGGAGTGGATGGTACCACTGAGTAAGTGAGTTTATGATATAAGAGGAGAGTATACAAGAGTGTAAACATAAACCCTTTTAAGTCCCTTATACAAAAAGCAGCAAGGTGGTGCTACCCTCAACCATCTCCCAAAAGATCAAAAAGGAGTGATGCAGTTACAATACAAAAAGCCGAAGGTTATTCTCTCATTCTATTACAAGCAAAAGAGACTATTCTATCCTGCACTAATTCTTCTTGGTGGAAGACCTCCTATTCCTTTCGCCGTAAATGGCCAAAAAGGTAGCATGAAGCACCAACCATCAAATTTTTCCATCCTCCTTAGGAAGTCTAGACGTGCCCCGAGACATAAGGAAGCTCTCTACCATGCTGATCTATAGTAATGAATCACCTTGGACCTTGATCTTTGCTAGGAGACTCTGCCAACCTCTCTGGAGTATGTGCATCTCAGCAGTAAGTGATTAATGGTTTCATCCTCCTCCCTACATAAGGAGCAAAGAGATGGGATTCCAACAATGTACGACGCCAACCTATCAAGTGGGCAGCCTACAAAGAGAGCACCTCCAAAGAAGAATTTTGACTTTGAGAGGACTCTTTGGCTTCCAAATTTGACCGTGGAATTGATGGTGAACACCTCTATCAGCAATAACATTGTAAGCAGACTTCACTGAGAAAGAGCTGGATGTATCCCATCCCCACTGCAAAGCATCAGGTCTAGCTGGGTCAACAGAAAATTCTTGAAGGTGCTGAATAAGAAAGCCAAGTTCATCAATTTCCACATTCCTTAACTGTCTTCTGAAGGAGGGTGCCCATTCCCCACTTCATGGAGTTGGGTCAAAAACCTGAGTCACCTACATGAGCTGGTTGAAAGCAATAGCACATAGGGATGGAATTTGGCAAGCTAATGGCATTTATGAATCCAGAAGAGGCAGGCTCTACCATCACCAAGTGAGACATTGGTAGCAGCCACAAAAACATCCTCCGCATGAAGAATGCCTGTTCACACATGAGAGACCTTGGACATAGAGGTTGGATAACATCCCACAATGTTGATCTTCTGTAATATTTAAAGCGGACCACCTCCAACCAAAGCCCAGACTCCGCCGTAGCCAATTCCCATAGCCACTTAGAAAGGAGGGCAAGGTCGAAGTCACAAATCCCCTTGATACCTAATCCAACATTCTGCTTGCTTTGACAAATTTTGACCCATAATACATCAAAATCTCCCTTTTTGCCATGCTCTCTATTGCCCTACCAAAAAAAACAAAAAACATGCAGCGAATAGACTCCAGTTGCTTAACCACCACTTTCAGGATCCAAAAAATTAACAAGGAGTGGATAGAATGGCTATCAAGAATGACTTTATAGAGTACCAACCTTCCCCTATAGGATAGAAATCTGTCCTTCCACCCTGCCATCCTAGTTTGAAACTTGTCCACCACTTTCTGCCATCCCTGCAAAGAAGCTTCCCTGGGGTGTGAGGGAGGCCTAGATAGGCAATAGGGAAAGTCCCAATCTGGCACCACAAAATATTAGCCGCCTTAGCCACCTCTCTTTCATGCAGGCTGATGCCAATAACCTGGCTTTTGGAGAAGTTGACTGGGCCGCTTATTTCCTAGAATAGCTCCAATAAGAATCTTGCCAAGAATAACTACTCTTCAATAGTTCCAAGAAAGAAGGGTGTTATCAGCAAACTGAAGATGAGTGTTTATCTGCTATGGTGACCAAAAGGGAAGCCAGAGTTAATCCCAGACTCCTCTGCTTTGGTCCACATCCTGCCGAGGATATGAGCAACTAGGACAAATAGAAGAGGAGACATAGGGTTCCCTTGATGGAAATCCCTACTACCAGAGAAGAGCTGTAAAGGAACCCCATTAAGAAGAGCATCAAATGAGGCAGAAGAGATGCACTCACTAATCCAGTCCACCAATTTATCTCCAAAGCCCATCTTGTCTAGAACTTGTAAGAGACACCCCCAATTGACCTTATCACGAGCTTTCTCAAAATCTAGGCTTAAAACCACCCCCTTCGGGCAGGACACTTCCATGTAGTGAATACATTCATGTGCCACTAGAAAGTGCTCCTGAATCTGTCTCCCACTAATGAAACCACTTTGATAACAGCTGACCATACTGCTGATCACCTGCTCCATTCTAGAGGCCTACATCTTCTTGATGATCTTATACACCCTATTAAGCAGTCTAATAGGTCTAAAATCAGCCAAGTTGTTAGCACTTTGCTTCTTAGGGATGAGCACAAGGAAGGTCTTGTTAATCCCCCGAAGATAGGCTCTACCATCCTGAAATTCTAGCACCGCCTACAGAAGAAGATCTTTAATTGCTTCCCAAGAATGTTGGTAGAAAAACAAGGGAAAGACATCAGGACCAAGTGCCTTGTTGCCAGCCAAGCCAAAGACAGCAGATCTAAGTTACTCCTAAAAAAAGGTTTTAGACAAAGCAGCTCTCTCTACCTCAGAAATATGGTGAAGGGCACCATGAATAGACTATAGAGGGTATCTTCAGTTAACAGTCCTGCATAGAAATGTATGACACGCCTCCTAATATTGTCCTCTTGAGTGAGGGACTGATCCTCAACTCGCTCCACTTTGTTTGCAGAATTAGGGAAGACTAAGGCCCCATATTCCCAGAATAAGACTAATACTGCTTTGATTGGAGGAGTTGGTTATTCTGCGCCTGAATTGCTTATCCCCGGAATTTGGTGAATAAGCAATTCCACCTACACCCAAGAATTTTGTATTTCACTTTGGATTCTGCCTGCTATCAAAGTAAAACACTCCTTATTCTGGAATAAACAATCTAGAATAACTAATCCCATTGTAACCCATTCTGCTATCAAAGTGGTGCTTTCAAGAGAATAAATCTTGTTCACTTGTCATTCTAAGAGGACAAAGGCAATGATGGCAAGAGATCTAAAGGAGGGACGTGGAATTCAAAATACTGAACATAAGGCAGATTTGAGTCCTCAAGATTGCAGCTCGCCAAATTTCACACTTTCCATTCTTCAGAAGGATCCTTCAGTGGAGGAGATTTCTATCTGCTCTGCACCATGCCAATTGTCAGGTTTGCGACCTTTGCTATGCGCTGCTCTGTTGGCATCTCCTCTTTATGGTGGAGGGATACCACTTGCCCCAACAGACACCAACTATTTCGCCAATAGACACACAAATGAGCACAGCTGTGAGTTCCAGAGAAACCTTTTCCAGTTCTTTCCAGTATTTAGAAGCCAGCTCGTTGATAGTGTCCTTTCGGTCAATGTCTGCAGATAAGATGGGCCTGTCCCTAGCATCTTTGTTTATCGTGTCTTCTTTCAAAGAAACATTGGAGGCTTTATCATACTTAGATATGTGTTGACCGACTTAACTAGGTCATGTTCAACATTTTTTTTACAAAGAAATGTGGATTATACCACCAGTTTTATTATTAAAATTCATAGAGGTAGCACAGTCCCGGGGGGGGGGGGGATGAGGTGAGGCTCTTCTACGACGTACTATAACTATAAAAAGAAACTTGTTGGCCAAAAATCTTCATGCATGACGAAATATATAGACATGCAATATGTATGTCATGCATGGAACAAGACAAAACATGAAAAGGCGTATGATGTATGCATGCAAATGTATATGACATGGATAAAAGAGAGGTAAAGCTAGGAAATTACCTAAAGATAGGGCTCCTTCAAGGCTCGAAAAAGTTATCCAAGGACAGCCCAATTTGCTGTCCAAAAGAAGGCCCAATATGCAGTCCAAATGGGTCCAAAAAGACAATCCAAAGTGGACCCAAGAACAGTCCACTAGAGAGCCCAAAAATAGACAAGGATGGGGACAGCTCAAGAGGGCAATAGCAGCAGCAAATGGGGATAATTTTTTTTACCCAAGTGGTCTCCCTCTCTTTTTAAGAGATAGAAGAGAGAGGGGGAACCTGTGGGGGGCGGGTCCACCGGTCCATGGACCCCCCCTCCCCCCCAACTCGCCGGTTCCCACCCAATGGGAACTAGTTTTGGGGGGGTCTCTCCTCACCCAAAATTCAAAAAGAGAGAGGGAGGGAGGGAAGAAAAAAAAGAAAATAATGGTTTAATGGCCTTAGTTAGTGGGGTTTAATGTCCATTGGGGCTTCCCAAGTTAGAGGCCTCTCCACTAGAGGAGAGCCTTTAAAGCTTTCATTGCTCCAATGATTGGGAGCTCTTTCTCTCATTAAATTAAAGGAGGAGGAGTTCATGGGATCTCTTTCCCGATTAAATAAAGAAAAGAAGAGGAGAACAATGGGGGGTACCCACTGATAATATCCCCCAGCGGTTATGGAAACTGGTTGGGGTTGCCCGCCGGTGGCATCCCCACTGATTCCCATAACCAGTGGGGGTACCCATTGGTTCCCCTCTCTCTCTATCTCAGCCAAGGAATTACGGGTCGGGTTGGGACCCGGCGATCCCGACCCGATCCGATCTAGATCGGCCGAGACGAAGTCCGGCTGATCCGACTCGGCCAGAAAAAAAATCATAAAAAATCAAGAAAAAACAGGAAAAATCAGAAAAAATTAAAAATAAATCAGAAAAAATTACATACATATTATTCTATTGATGTACAATAAGAATGAATGCAATTCATGTACATCCATAAAAAATAAACATTAAAGACAACTAACTAACTAATAATTTTTGTTGTGCATTAATTAAAAAAGACATTGTTGAAAAATATCTTAGAAAGATCACATTTGTGATCCTTCATCATCCGGTTCATAAGTTTGAGCAGGCGGGCCATAATCTGCCGACATGTATGGTGCATATCCATAGCCAAATAAGGAACTAGCGAGGTCTTCGAATCCTCTTTGAATACCTCTAGGTGTGTAAGCTTGTTAGCTTGAACTTTCTCCTGATTGTATTGGAGGGACAAAAATGCCATACTGTATAGGTGGAGGTCCAGAGTACCCTTCAGTAGTGCTGCTGATGTCTGAATACGGCAGTGTAGGGGGGTGAAAAATAGGCTGATAAGAAGGTGCATCTTCCCATGGTGGCCAATCACATCCTGCCTGTCTCTGTTGGCCTTCAAATCCCCTTTCTTGTCTTTGTCTCTGGCCTTGAGTTCCTTTAGAATGACTTGGAGGTGCGGAGTAATCTTCGTATCCTGTGTAATTGCTCCCAAGTGCAGAACCTCCTGATAGTCCAGCAGCAGCAGCGTCATCACCAAGGTTAAGAAACCCGGGATCGGGTCCCGGATCGGCCGGTCCAAAACCGATCGGATCGGCCGATTCCGATCCGAGTCAGTCCGATCCCGGCCGATCCTGGCTGAGTCAGGCTCGGCTGGTTCGGATAGCAGAAAAAAATAGAAAAAAATATGAAAAAATGTGGAAAAAATATAAAACACAAGTCTAATGCATAATTGTGTTGAAATACATTGATTTGAAGTACATAAGATGTTGTTGGACAAAAAAACCTTGAATAAACTTACATATATGATTATGAACTTACATTTATTCCAAACGTACATTATACTGAATGAACATATGGCTAACATACTCAGCCCATGGCATATAGCTCTGGTAGTATTGTTCATACTGCATCACATACCGGCTATAGTCATCCGTATTGGTATAAATGACTGAAAATTGTGGATATTCTAGACAACCCCCTGAATAGTTGGATGTATCAGAATGTTGAGGAGGGTAAACTACATATCCAATAGGCTGACTATATGATGATGCATCTGATAGTTGCTCCTGATATTCCTGAGGAGCTTTACCTTTGTCCTTCCTCCTTGATCTGCTGAATGTTTGAATGGAAGATTCTTCACGTCCTCCTCTGCTACCATGATGTTCATCTTGGGTAGCATGTGTGAATTCTTCTTCTCCAGTGAATTGAATTGGTGGAGCTGGGGCTGGGGCACTGGTAGCATCTCCGCCATCCTCAGAACTGTCGGAGCTCGTCTTTGATGTCGAGTCATTTGAGGTTTGATATTGGACCTCATCACTTGGTTCTGGCGTTTCATCATCTTCCTCGATAGTCTCCAGATCAGCAATTTGAATTCCAGTACCACTCTTCCTTTTGTTTGGTACTTGTTTTTTGCTATTCTTCTGACGTTTTGGAGAAGGAGGTTGAAAATCAGTAAGTAATGGAACATTATCTAACTCACCTTCCGCCCATTCCCGATCATTTGGGTTGAATTCAGGCTCATTTGAGGTGCTTGCATCAACCCATGCATTTAGTGGATGTTGCTCCTCGAACAGCTCATCCAAGTCTATGGGTTCTTCTACATGTGTCATCTCTGTGGCTTGTCCGGAAATTCTCTCTTTCTCCTGCCTTTGAAGGTTCCTTATGAGCTCCAGATTCTTTAGCTTCAACCTCATGTTATAATGACAGAATACTAGCTTCTCTAGACGGCTCGACTTCAATCTGTTCCTTTTCTTGGTGTGAATCAAGCCAAAGGTGCTCCAGTTTCTCTCACAGCCTGATGAAGAGGTTGCTTGACTTAAGACCCGAATTGCAACATAGGCTAGATCTTCATACCCATATGTTTTTCCATGATCTAGCCACCAGTCAGCTGTAAATAGAAAATTGGCCATGTTAACAATGTGCAAGCTATAATTAAAATTTAAGTAGAACATCTAGTTAATAATTTTCAAACCTGGACTCAAAATTTTGGCAGCTCTTTGAGCAGTACTTGTCCCAAAGTGGTATAACATCATTCTGTAATCATGCATTTGCTTGCATGTCAATATTGCTCTGTCCTCATCTGCAAGCATACGCTTAATAACAGACTTAGTCCCCATCAACACTTCCGAACAACTATCATAGCTATCCTTCTTCCCATCAGTTCTAAACATGTACTGAGGGTTGAAAAAATAACCTAAATAAATAAGTCGAAGTTAGTTATTACTTAAGAAAAATGTGTATACAAATAATACATATAGAAAGTTAGTAGCTTACCAGCTGCATGAAGATCGTGATGTAAAGTGTGTTCCCAACGTCTGTCTATTATGTCCCACCACTTCACAAAGGTTGTTGGGTTGTTCAGTTGAATGAGCTCCTTAGCTCTGTCCATAGCTTCATATAAAAAATCCATATCCGATCTTCTTTCTCCATCACAAGATCGCAAGACACGGACAAGCGATTCTACAACATTTAACACCGCTTGCACCCCCCTCCAGAAGGGTCTAGACTGAATTAGATCAGCCACTTTCTTACCTTTCTCTCTGACCTTAGTTGGTACATGCCGCAATATGTGATTCTCCCAATCTTCCGATGCCACCATCTTAATCAAGTTGTTCTTTTGTTGACTTAAACTATCTAGAGAGATATATTGAGATGCAAACCTGGTGGCTCCTGGACGAAGCAACTCTCTTCCATGAGTATGTGTGCGCATGATATCCAGAATGTTGTTGTGATTGTAGATGAATGTGGTGATAAATCGACCACTCTTGACCACTCCATCTACCATCGGATCAGAACAAATGTCTTCCAACATCAAGTCAATACAATGAGCAGAACAGGGAACCCAGTATAAATGTTCTCTCTTCTGCATCAACATTTGTCCAGCTAATTTGAACGCCGCTGCATTGTCCGTAACGACTTGGACAATCCTTTTTTCGCCCACTTCTTCCACCATTTGATCCATTAATTCACACAGGTACTGGGCATTCTTTATTTTTCCAGATGCATCAATGGACTTCCAAAATACGGTTCCAGCTTTACAGTAAATTAAGAAGTTGATCATACTTCTTCTTGTTATCCCTGTAAAATTCCAAACGTGATAAGAAATCAGAAAGAGACCCATTCTGATTAAGAAAAAATGAAGATAAGATAAGAAACTGAATATAAGATTTATGTACCGTCCATCCATCGCACATTAAAGTGCATCCATACTCATCCCAGATCCTTTCAAATGATTTAATGTATGTTCGGATGTCATCAACTTCCATATCCAAGTACTTGTTGTATATCTCATATGGAGAAGGTCCCTCAACCCCTTTGCCAACTTCTTGTATGGTCTCGATCATGGACTCATAATATGGCCCCTTGGCCGCATTAGCAGGGATACTGTTATAGAAAAACCACCTAGATGTAGCTCTCCCTATCTTCTCCTTACAAAGTTTTAAGTTCTTGAATGCAGCACTAATAGAAGGTTGTTTATCCCTCTTCTTGGTGAGCAAGGGATCTATTGGACCTACTCTAGGATCTCCAGCTCTAGTGAACTCCTGAGGCAGCTCCTCGCATACATTAGTGCTCATGCCGGCGCTAGTGCTCCCTTGTGCAGAAGGTGTGGAGCCACTTCCTTGTCCTCCATATCTTCCAGTGTGCCGAAATAAGTCCTCATCTGCAAAGGACCGCCGGCTTGCTTCCATTGCACGTCGCAATTCAGCTTTAAATGTAAAAGAAAAAAAATTAATCTACTATAACTATTTGTCTGAAAACGTTAAATGAAGAACATGAAAATAAGTTAAATAAGAAACTTACTTGTATCCCAATCATCAACATTTATAGGTTGATTACTTCTACCAAGCCGGACTCCAGCATCAGACCTTCGCGCTGGTTCAGTCAATTCCTCTCGAATTTCCTGTCTTCTTCTGGCAGTACTTGCTTTGCTTGATTCCTTCTCCTTCATGTAAGTTCGAAATTGGATCCTAACCTCTGAAGGAACTCGAGCACATGCTGCAACTTCACCTTTTATTCCAGCAAGATGTTGTTTGAATCGGTAGACCCCGCCAGAGACAACCCGGTTGCAATATTTGCATTGTACCTTTCTTTGGCCCATGTCCACCGGTGTGCAATGACCCCAAGCAGGATCAGCACTAGGAGGATTCCCAGATGACCGCTCAGCAGCACCTTGAGATGCCATTCCTTCACAGTACAAGAATGAGAGATCGCGGAGCTTGTAGTAGACTAGAAGTGACCTCGTGGGAGAGATGGAGAGAGAATTCTATGAGAGAGAGAGAGCAAGAATGTTAGGAGGCTCAAAGGGCAATTGTGGAGCCTTAAGAGGGCCTTGGGGGGGTTTAAATAGACCCCCAAGGCCCAAACTAGCCGTTGCTGGCCGTTTGGGAACGGCCAGCAACGGCTAGTTTGACCCCCAACGGCTAGTCAAACTAGCTGTTGGGGGCCGGGTCGGGCCGATCCGAGCCGACCCGGCCCGATCCGGTCCCGGATCGCCCGATCCGGCTCGGACCGGCCGATCCGAGTCCTGGACTCGGCCAGGTTACTCGGGATCGGCACGGTCGGCCCAAAACCGCTCCGACTCGGCCGATCCGTGCCGATCCGAGCCGAGTTTTTGAACCTTGGTCATCACCATCACCATCTCCATCATCATCATCATCATCAGTGGAGTCATCACTCCGCACTTGGCTTGTTTTCCTCAACCGCCTTCTTCTACGCCTGTAGGTTTGTCTTTCTGCCTCGTACATGTTGGCCAAGTAAGGTCGTAAAGCTGGGGTGTCCTCAAGTGTCTCTCCAGTCTGCTGAACTCTCAATTCTTCTCCTTTCGATGGCTCCACTCGTTGTTTAGACTTTCCTTTTGATTGTTTTCTCTTTTTATTGCTCGATGATTGCAATGAAGGTCTCGCTGGCTCTTTCTCCTTTATTCTTTATGGATCCACCTGAGTAGTTGATCTCCTAAGTGTTGGCTGAGAGGCAGAAGTTCTAGCAGTGTCTTCTAGTGTGGCTGACTTTCGGGGCCTCTGAAGAACTAGTGCACCTCCTTCTTGTGTTGTCTGAAATTCAGGATCTCGAGCAACTACTGCATCTAATTCACCTTCTGTCCAACTCCGATCCTGAGGATCAAACTCAGGCTGTGCATCTCTGGCTGCTCTGCTCTCCACCCAAGAATGCAGTGGGTGTTCTTCATCTAACAGTTCATCAATATCAATCTGATGTACATGCTCATCAACTGGTCTGCCAGCAAACTCCATGAATCTCTGTCTTTCCTGAATCTGCCTGATTTTTAGACGCATGTTGTAGTGACAGTACACCAACTTCTCCAGCCTAGAAACCCCCAATCTGTTACGAACCTTCGTGTGAATGAGACTGAATGTACTCCAGTTTCTTTCACATTGACTGGAAGAAGTGGTTTGACTGAGTACTCGCACTGCAACATACGCCAAAGGATTTGTGGCAGCTTGTCTGTAATTAATCTGGATCTACCATTCCGCTGTTGAGAAAAAAAAGAAGACGACGATATCAATAATCATATGTAGAGTCTACATTGTAGACTAGTAGCATCATTAAATTTAATATTTGACTATTTATTATGTAATTCACCTGGAGTTGTCCTCATTACTGCAATCCTGACGTCATCATCTCTATAAATGCCAATCTTCAATTTAAATCTCTCAATCTACAAAGTAAATATAAATATTATAAGTTAATGATTGACGCATGTATTTTCATAAACTCCTACTTTGTATGTTACCTCTGCTAAGGCATCTATCCTTTCATTCGTATTCCTTGATATTCTAGTAATCACGTTAGTTGTGCCTCGAAGGACCTCTCCGTCATTATGCACGCTCTCACTATACTGATACCTTGGGTTGAAAAAATATCCTACATATAAATTGAATATTAATTAGTTATAAAACTAAATGTGAAAAAAATTAATAACATAAAATCAACTTAAATAGATAAAGAATTAACCAGCAGCATGGAGATCATGATGAAGAGTCGACTCCCATTTATCATCGATGATCTTTCACCATTTGTCATGAGAAGTAGGAAGGCTTTCGCTCAATTGCTCCTTTGCTCTATCCATGGCCTCATACAAATATCCCATGTCATTTTTGTCATCTCCATCAACTAACCTCAAAACACGTACCAGAGGCTCAACCACTTTCAGATAGCGAGAAACCTTATCCTAAAAACTTCTCTCCACAACTAGCGATTGCACTGCCAATGCAACTTCTCAAGTATCGGCCCTCAGTGTCCCTATATGTGTCAGAAACTCGTCAGAGTGGATTAACTGGGCCAATTGATACTTGTATTTACTTAGACTCTCTAAAGAAATGAAGTTCGATGCAAATCTAGTAGGGCCAGCACGAAGAAGATCCTGTCCACCTGTATGTTCTCTCATCATATGTAAGATCTTGTTGTGACTATAAATAAATCCCGTCATCATCTGAGCATGTTGTACCACCTCAGCAACAAAAGGATCTTTACCTATGTCCTCCATCATCAAGTCAATAGAATGTGCTGTACAAGGCACCCAGTACAAATGGTGCCTCTTCTACATCAACAATTTACCGGCTGCTTTGTAACTTGCTTCGTTGTCAGTGACTATTTGCACAACATTTTCTTCACCAATTTCCTCTACCACGTCATCCATTAGCCTGTACAAATAATCAGCATTCTTTATTATATTTGAGGCATCCACAGACTTAAAAAAACAGTGCCCTCGCTGCAATACACAAGGAAATTAATCATGGATCTTCTTGTGGTTCCTGTCCAACCATCACACATGATGGTACAACCACGCTCCCTCCACACATTTTTGAAGTTGTCGACCCATACCTTCAAGTCATTATACTCTTCTTCAAGCCCAATATCATAAATGTAGCGAGGTGTGGGGGCCTTTACACCAGGCCCAACATCTGCAATTGCATCCACCATCGTCTGAAAATATGGACTAGATGCTGTATGTGCTGGCACACCTGCATGTAAAAACCATTTCACAATTCCTTTCAAGGCATTTCTTGTTGATGCCTTGACTCCTTTTAATACTTGCTTGATTCCAGGCTGTCTGGGAGACCTTGATCTGTACAAAAATTGTTTCATAGGACCGCGTGCCACATCTGATGTCCGTCCACAACTCAATATAGAACTAGCAGTCCTGCGACCAGAAGAACCCCTAGGAACGAATCTCTCAGGCTGAGAAGCAGCATGCACTGATCCACCTGATGATCCTATGCCTCTTCGCCGGTCCTCATCTTCTCTATTTGTCCCCAAACTAGCACGAACAACTCTGGTGTACTCTGCATCAGGGTCATATGGATCCTCCTCCTCCTCATCATCATCATCTAAATTGATCGGGCGCTGAATAGGTAGACTGTAATCCCTTCGTCTCTGGCGCCCTGATATCTCATCTTGCAAATTCATGTGTTGTTAAGATGATAAATCTTTGTGTGCCTTTTTACCCATCATATAAGTCCTCATTTCCTTCTTCAAGTCCAGCGGGACTGACTCACATCTACTGACGTCTCCTGATATGCCGGCAAGATGATTTTTTAGGCGATAGATGCCACCACCCATCTCCTTTCCACATCAATTGCATTTGACCCTCCTCCTAACACTGTCCACTAGTGTGCAATGTTGCCAACCAGGATCAGCACCATGCTGCTCTACATCCTGTTCTGCCATATTCTTGTATAACATAAAAACAAAAAAATGTAATCAGGTTCTAACAAGTTCAATTGAGTGGTTGGACACTCAATTGAACCTTAATCATACTAATCATACAAAAGTCCCATTTTTTAACACTTAATTAGGGCTAATTTTAACTAATTAAAGCTAATAACAGGTAATTAATGCAAAAAAAATACACATTTATGTTCTAACAAGTTCAATTGAGTAGTTGGCACACTCAATTGAACCTTAATCACACTAATCATACAAAAACCCTAATTTTTAACTCCTAATTATGGTTAATTTTAACTAATTAACGCTAATAACATGCAATTAATGCAAAAAAATACACATTTATGTCCTAACAAGTTCAATTGAGTGTTTGGCACACTCAATTGAACCTTAATCACACTAATCATACAAAAGCCCTAATTTTTAACCCATAATTATGGTTAATTTTAACTAATTAACGCTAATAACAGACAATTAATGCAAAAAAAATGCACATTTATGTCCTAACAAGTTCAATTGAGTGGTTGGCACACTCAATTGAACCTTAATCACACTAATCATACAAAAGCCCCAATTTTTAACTCCTAATTAGGGTTAATTTTAACTAATTAACGTTAATAACATGCAATTAATGCAAAAAAATGCATATTTATGTCCTAACAAGTTCAATTGAGTGGTTGGCACACTCAATTGAACCTTAATTACACTAATCATACAAAAGCCCTAATTTTTAATCCCTAATTAAGGGTAATTTTAACTAATTAACGTTAATAACATGCAATTAATGTAAAAAAATGCACATTTATGTCCTAACAAGTTCAATTGAGTAGTTGACACACTCAATTGAACCTTAATTACACTACTCATACAAAAGTCCCAATTTTTAAGCCCTAATTAGGGCTAATTTTGAGAATTTTGTCTAATCAACATGCTAATTTTTTTTTCAACTTAAATATTAAGAGATCTACACAATATACACAATCATACATCATTTCTAATTTTTTTAGAATTTTAAAAAATTAATTCGAAATATACCTAAACTCGGATCGGAATGCGAAAAAAAAATCCGACGTCGAGGGCGACGGTGACGGCGACCACAGCGGCGGCGGCGGCTCCCGGACGGCCGGCCGACAATGACGGGATGAAAACCCCCTCCTTTTGGTCGATATCTCAAAAAAAAAAAGAAAAGAGAGAGAAAAAGAGAGAGAGAGAGAGAGGAAAGAGCGGCGGCGGGCCAGCGGCGGCGGGAGGGGGGGGGCGGCGGCGAGCGGGGGAGCCGAGGAGGGGCTGGGGAAGGGGGGCGCCAGCAGCGTTTCCGCTGCTGGCCCCTGGTTCCCGATCCCCCCTTAAGGGGGGGATCGGGACCGGCCCGAACCGATTTTTTTTAAAATCGGTGGGGGGGAACAGTAAATTCCCCCCCAAATCGGCTCGAGACCTGCCGATTCCGCAATCAATGATCTCAGCTCTCTCTCATTGTCTCTCCTTCAAGGAAGGGAGAGCTGACGATGCAATAGTGACTAGCAAACCATCAATCATCACGAGAACGTGCCCAATCAGCATCTTAAAAGCCCTCAATATTCAAGTGTGAAGTCTTGGTAGATAGTAGCCTTTTGCCAAGACATGACTTAACATAGAATAGGATGTGCTCCACAAGTTTCATATGGGCACCCAAGGAGCATGCATAAATTGATTGACAACACTCACTGCATAGGCAATATCAAGTTGTATAAGTGATGAATAGAGCAATCTCCCCACAAGGTGCTGGTATATCCCCTTGGTAGCTTCTGACAGAAGCTCTCCTTTAGAGTTAGAGAAACCATGATTGGCCTCAATGGGAGTGTGGGTAGGTCTGGAACCCAATTTCCCAATCTCATTTAATAGGTCCAAGGCATATTTTCATTGTCAGATATAAAAGCCATGTTGAGATTTGGCCATCTCAATGCCGAGAAAGTACTTCAACTCGCCAAGATCTTTAATCTCAAATTCTCTGGCAAGGTCCACTTTTGATTTGTTGATTTCAGCCTGGTGATCAACTGTAATGATCATATAATCAACGTAGACAAGAGGCACCACAATTTGTCCCTCGACCCATTTAGTAAACAAAGTGATGTGATCAGAATTTGCGTTGAACATAACCAAAAGGAACCATGGCAGTTTGAAAACAATCAAACTAAGCTCAAGAGGACTGTTTAAGACCATATAGAGCCTTTTTCACTCTGCACATTATCCCTCTGGCAACAAACCTAGAAGGTGGTTGCATATAAACTTCCTTCTGCAAATCGCTATTAGGGAATGCATTTTTGGCATTTAATTGATGAAGCTCCTAGCCAAACTGGACAGCAAGAGAAAGAACAACCTGCACAAACTTTAGCTTTGCAACAAGGGCAAAAGTCTCCAGATAATCAACACCATATGTTTGTGTAAACTCCTTGGCCACCAATCTTGCCTTGTACAACTGCACCGTACCATCAAATTACCACCAAGGAAGGTGTAATAACCACTAGTAGAGAAAGGACAAGAGAGGGAGGAGGAAGGTAGGCAGCCACAAGAAAACCCCAAAACAGCGGGGGATCGGTCCATACACAGGCCGTCCTTATTTTTCTCTTGCTTATACCCTGATAGGGTAAACATATAATTACAAGATGACTAAAATATCTGCTGTAACTAAAAGTCACAGAAATAACATAAAAACCAGAAAATGATTTAGGAACAATTACAGAAAAGCCCCTATTTCTGTCAACAGCTGTCTTGAGTTTCCTTTCATGGTTATGCTTCTTGATCTTCCATGAGAGCATATGGAACTTTGCTGCTGCAATAATCCCACTGTAATATTTGCAATATAGACCAAATCATATAGATATATTGGTCGGAGAATACGTCCCATTTAAGTGCTGTCCATTTTGGATTCTCATAGAATGCTTATAATTTTTGGCTTTATTGTTTTCATAGCATATTACTTTCTTGGAAACTGTGACCTTTTGTTCTTTCAGAACACATTCTTAATCTAGCTTCATAGCGTGAAGAAAATAACATTCATTCAGGAAAAAGATGATCTTGAAGCGCATCTTCATGAAGTAAAAGAGAAGGCCGAGCAGGCGTCTGCTCAACAATCATCAGCACAGCAGGAATTGGAGGGCACTCTACAGCAGGTTAATGAAGCTCGAAGATCCATGGAGATTGAAAAACAACAACTACGGTCATCAAATATCAAGTACATACTTCTTTAATTTCATTTTCAGGCCAAATATGGATTTCTGCAGCTTTAACTAGTAACTTCTTCACCCTCCTTTGGAAAGTGGATGGCCCAAAATTAGTGTTATGATAAAGAGGAAGTGCTTGCAATAGCGAAAGAAAGCTCAGCCATAAGGTCTAGCTGTGAGCAGGGTGCATGTATTATGTGATGGAGAAAAAGACTGCAATGAGGGACAAGGCCCTTCCTATCATTGTTTGCCGAACCAGCCAATCCTAATCCCAATCATGCTGATCCAGACTGAAATTAAGTATCAACTGATCTGAATTTTAGGGGATGGACTGAGATCAGTGAGGATCTAGTAGGACTTTGCCTATTCCAGCCGAATCATTTTGTTTAAATTAAAAATTTCTCCTCAGCATGGCTGAGCCAATCTTGATTGTAATCAAAATTAGCCAGCGACTGTGTCATCTGACTGAACCAACTTTAAATACCTTCCTTCCAACCGTAAGCATGTGCTTATTAGGGTGTTGAGGGCCTTTGGGTGTTCCTACTCCAAGTTTAGAATCTCTTGCTTTAGACAACCTTTCTTAAATATCTATCTTACCGTAGCTTAAGACAATCTTTAGAGATGAAAGTCACTCTGTTGAATTGGTTAGGTGAGTTCTAACTCACTTCACTTCAAAAATATCATTCCTGCAAACTGCAATGAACAAGCCTCATCATTATCCCAATTGTCTCATTCTAAACCAAATCTTCAAATGCAACTTGCCTAATGCAGTAAGGATAATTCCCACTGCCTCCTTGCATCCGTTATTGTTCTCTTGTTGATGGGGTCATGACCTCCTGCCCTAGAGTTCTGGTGGTAAATGGGCAGGAGTGAGAGGACATGTGCTACCAATTTTAGAGCTTTATGTGCCTACTGCTAGCTCTGATTTATGGCTCACTCTAAAATCCTATCCAAAATGAACTAAACAATCCTATCTTCAGACCTATTGAACCATTTGATGATCCTATTGTTTCTTTCTCCCTAAATAGCCCACAAAAGTTGCATGCAAAGCTAGGATGGAGAGAGGTCAAGAAGATGAATGAGCTGAGATTGAGGAACCAAGAACATGGAAAGGAGAACAGCTCAGTCATTCCAGTCGATTCAAATGTCGGTCTTAGGTGCCTCAGTAAAGGACACTGGGCGAGAGAGTGCAGAGAGCCGGTAAGGTGTCTCCAGTGCATGGGGTGGGACATAGGAGGAGTTGTCAACGGAGGGTAGTAGCTGATCCAGCGGTGATACCTCAAGCTGTTCAGGGGAGGAAAATTCAACATGCGACGCTAAACCATCAACCATTGTCTCCTTGTAAGCTGATAGATATTCCTTGGTTACCGGCTATTAAGCTGGCAAGGAATGATCTCTTACAGTTTTTGGTGGTGTCTGTGGAGTGCGCTAATGCTAATGAAGAAATCTCTGGTGCTGTATTGAGCTCCAAGGTGCTGAAGATCCTGGGGGGCACTGGCAGAGCATGAAGGACTGGAGAATCAGAGAGCTGAAGGGAAATCTGTTCCTGGTCAGCTTCTCTGTTCCAGGATGGAGAGATGAGGCATTGTCGCTGAACGTTATCAAGAAGGGAGGACATATGTCTGTCTTTTTCATCATGGAGCTGTGAGGCTGGTACATTCCCGGCGTCTATAGGCCAGCGAGTGTGGTGCTGGCTAGAAGGAATTCCTTTGCATGTACAGGGCCGGGCAGCACTGAGATCGGGTAAGCTTCGTGGGCATTCATTATCGGATAAGTCTATCGAAACGCGGGGCTCGGGTCGGGTAGGTCATCGGGTTCAATAGGAAACCAATCAGCTGCTTTGACTTACCCAAAAATGATCCAGCGGAGCTTTCGTCCTCACCCAATAAGCACGTGGCCTGCGGGACGGTGTCACTCGAAGTTCTGGCGGAATGGGTGGGCAGAACCATGGAGCCACTGAACCAGGTCACTGTGGAGGGGGAACTAGTGATGTTTCCGGAGGTGTTGCTACCTAGTACTCAGAGTGACACTGGTTTGCAAGGTGAGAAGCAGTTTTGCACTGGTGGATCAGTTTTTTTCTTCCAGTCATTGCTGTCAGATTCAGTCGTTGCAGCCAAGGGTTGACTTAATGGGGGGAATATTTTCTAACCTGTAAGATGAAGAAGACATTCAGGTTGTTGATCAAATGGGGAATCGGAACTGTGATGAAGATCAGGTGGGTGGTGGTAACAGAGCTATCAGCAATATGGAGATGAAACTGCAGGACGCTATGGATTCTGGGGCAATTGTTCCTTATGAAGGTTCAGGTGGGCCTATGACTGTGTCCACACAGGAAAACTCAGAAGAGTGGTCTGAGGAGATTATCTCGTTTGGACGGAGGATCGGTGTATCCTTTATTGGTAGGGAAGATATTGTAAGGAGCATTATCAGGAAAGTAAAAAGAACTTATATTTTACAGACTTTATTGAAAAGGAAAGGTAAGGGAGGGGGTGTGAAGAATGGAAAGAGGGAGATAAGTTTTCTTAAGAACAATGAGGTGGTTGATTCATTGAGGGAAATGAAACATAGGGGTAAAACTTTGATTCATCAATGATAATAGCCTCTTGGAATGTTAGAGGCCTCAACGGGGATGTCAAAGTGAGGGCGGTTAGAGATTTCATACACTTTGCAAGAGATTAAAATGGACCCCATACACAATCAGGTGATCAGGAAGATTGGAGGGAATAAGATGACAGGACGGGCTATCAATCCTGCAGTGGGTACAAGTGGTGGTCAGCTGGTACTGTGAAATGATAATATTTTGACAGGTTCTGTGTTTAGTGTTGGAGAGTACACTATATCAATCAGATTCTCTTTGAGGAATGCATACAATAAATGGGTGATCACCTTAATATATGGTCCTCATAAACAACAACAGAGGCAGTCTCTTCAAATAATTATACACATTACATGAAGAACTGTCAGAGGGGTGGTGTGTGCTAGGGGATTTTAATTGTGTGAGATACCCATGGGAAAGAACCGGTCGTAAATCTTGGGGCAAAGATATGGAGCTATTGGGGCGGTGGATTAAAGAGTGCCACTTGATGGATTTTGGAATTCCCAATAGGAGATTCAGTTGGTCCAACTTACAACAAAATTGTACCCAATCAAGGTTGGATAGAGTTCTTATCTTTACTGAGTGACTAAAGTCTTTTCGACTATCTCACATTAAGGGGATGAATAGGACGGTTTCTGATTATATCCCTCTCATTCTAACATCAGGTGACAGTGAAAGGAAATAGAGATTATTAGATATGAATTACAGTGGCATAGGCATGAGGGGTTTAAGTAGATGGTTTCTAAATTGTGGCAAGAGGTTCCAGGGTCTGATTGTGCTGTGACTCATCATCATCATCAAAGCCTTATCCCATCTATTTGGAGTCGGCTACATGAATCATGTCCTACCATCTTACTCTATCAAATGCCAAACTTGAGGTAACACGTAGCAATGTCATGTCCTTTTTAACAACATCTAATCATCTCATCTTAGGTCTTCCTTGATGTCTTCTATCCTCCACTCTAATTCACACGTAGCAATGTCTTCCTCGATGGTGGCAGGAGGTTCCAGGGTTTGATTGTGCTGTGACTACTTTCTACAATAAACTCAGAACCATAAGAAGTTGGCTTAAAAGGTGGTGCTCTAATCTCAATAAGGAGGCAGGCAAATCCAGAAATCAGATCTTGTACAATATTGAAAAGTTAGAAAGAAAGAAAGACAGTCAATTTCTTTCCTCTGAGGTATAGCAGATATTGAAAATTTTGTAGAAAGATTATAATGAATGGGTTTTAAGGGAGGAAATAAAGTGGAAGCAAAGAGCAAAAGAGCATTGGCTTTGTGAAGGAGATAAGAATACAACTTTCTTTCATGCAGTAGCAAGTGCCAATAAGAGAACTCTAAGAATTGAACATATCAAAGTCGAAGACAGGTTGGTTGAGAATAAAGAAGAAATCCAAGACACTTTCATCAACTTTTACAAGAATCTTTTTTCAGAAGATTGCTGTGAGAGTCCTCATCTGGAGAATGGAATTCTACCAAAGCTTCAGATTTGTCAAGCTGAGGAGTTGTGTATCCCTTTTACAGAGGTTAAGGCTGCTGTCTTTGGAATGAATACAAGTAAATCCCCAGGTCCTGATGGGTTCTCCCTTGGTTTTTATGAATTCTTTTGGGATATAATCCAGGAGGATTTCATGTTGGTGTTGAGAGAATTTCAGCATAGGCCATTCTATCTCAGAAGTTTCAGTTCCACTTTCATTGTGCTTATCTCTAAAAAAGATGGAGCTGAGAAGCTCTCAGATTTCAGACCTATTAGCCTTTTGAATGGATGCTACAAAATCATTTCAAAAGTATTAGCTAATAGGTTGAAGAACATTCTTAACTCATTGATTGATGGTAATCAATCAGCATTCTTAGAAGGAAGATTCATTCTGGACAATTTTCTACCTGCTTATGAAACCATCCACAATAAAAAAACATACAAAAGAGATGGCACAGTGCTCAAATTCATATGATAGAGTAGATGGCATTGTTTTACGAAAACTCCTGGAATCATGGGATTTAAGAAGTTGACTGATTGGATTATGGGTTGTGTTTGTATTCTGTTTTCTATTTTGATTAATGGAGAATCGTGTGGGTATTTTAAGAGTTCTAGAGGGTTAAGACATGGTAATCCTATTTCACCCTTATGATTCCTCTTAGTGGGTCAGATCTTTAGCTCTCTTTGGGAGAGAGCGGTTGTCAAAGGTCTCATTGATGGATTCAAAATTGGTAGGAATGGTTTGCTGGTTTCACATCTCCAATTTCCCGATGACACATTGGTCTGCACATCAGGTCAGGATGACAGAGTGGATAATATGAAAAAGTTGCTGTTCCTTGTTGAATGTATCACTGGACTGAAAATTAACTTTGAGAAATCAGAAGTAATAGGAGTCGATCTGAGTTAAGGCATCTTTCGCCCGCCATCTGATTGTAATAGGATGGCGAGTGAAACACACATCCTGCCGAGCCTGCCTGCGGGCATTTAAAATTTTCTTTTTGCGCTGCCGTCCGATCTCAGGTGGGGCGCATTTGATTTGCCTCTCTCTCTCTCTCTCTCCCTCCCTCGTCCTCTCTCTTTATATATATATATACACACAAATGACACTAGAGGCAGCCTTTTATGCTGCCACCAAACAGGAACCATTGAATCTCTAAGATCTAATGGTTCTAAACAAGTCCCTTCGATATGGGACACGTGAGGATCAGTCCTATGCATGGTGTGCCTGACTCCTCTGATCGGAAAGAGGAATCTCTTCTGGAGTCACCCTAGTCCTGCGCACTCCGATGAAGAGACCCAATGCCTCTAGTGACTCCGAAGAAGAATCCCACAGCAACGAAGGAGAGAAAAAGATGTTACAGTTTTCATGTCACCTTACAGGACAGCTCTATATGATGCAAGAACAGCCACCATGGATTCACATGGAATTTTACCTCCCCTCTGAGAAAAGAATGGCATAAAACGAGGGCATACATATTTCTGAAACCTGCAATAATTCAATCTTGTCCTTTTCAAGCATTTGAAGAATATTAAATTAGATTGGGAAGGCGAGAGGGAGAGAGAGAGAGAGAGAGAGAGAAGGAGGGAGAGAGGACATCTGGATAAAATGTCTTTCTTACACTCCAAGTCAAATTCACGGTGGATGATATATCAAGTTTGCTAGCCAATTCTTGAAGCACAAAGTTGTTTGGTATTTGAAGAGAGAGAGAGAGAGTATGGCTCTAGATGATGCACGATGCACCCAATTTGCCAACCAATCTCTTAAAATGTAGACTCACCTGACATTTGAGTGCTCTCCTAGGGTATAAAGCTTTGGGTCCTAATGGTTTCCCTTTGTCTCTTTTCCATTTTTTTTGGGATTTTATGAAGGATGATGTTTGGGAGGCTCTTTTAGAGTTTTAAAGGGGTCAGGCTTATCTGAGAGGGCTCAATAAGACTTTCTTGGTCCTTAAACCTAAGAAGGAAAGTACTGACTGTCTTCTATGCCCATGAATGTATTCACTTCATGTAGACTCATCGAAAGGATGGGTGATCAAGATTGATTTCGAGAAGACTTTTGATTGGGTGAGATGGGATTCTTTCTTGGAAGGTGTTGGTTTCAATGGGGATTTGGTGATCTTTGGGTTGATTAGGATCAAACATTGCATCTCCTCTCCCAGGTTCGTAACCCTTGTGAATGGCCAACCTACTTTTTTTCTACAGTGGCAGAGGCATCAGACAAGGAGATCCCATTTTCCCCTTTATGTTCCTCTTAGTCCTGCAAGTCCTCAGCAGGATGTAGGAAAGGGCACCAAGGGAGAGGATTGTCATATGTTTCTTCTTTGGGAGCTGTGGGCCTCAGATCTCTTACCTTTAGTATGTTGACAATACTATTCTTTTTGGGAGGATGATTTTATTCTTATGGTCAAACAATTGCTTGAAATTTTGAAGGTGACCACAGGACTGTAGGTGGATATGCACATGTCGACCATTGTAGGTATCAATACGTACTCTTGTATAGAACTAAGGACTGCTAGAATCCTTTTTTTTTTTTGAAAATGACAACTAGTCACAATTCATTGAAGAAAGAAATTAGTATACTGAACATAATACATACGCACCCTCCCAAAGGGCAAGGAGGAATATCCCATAGGCTCAGAAAAAAAAGAAATAGACACCCAGAGGGACATTTAAAACAAACAAGACACCATGAAGGGGAAAAAAATCTGCTTTATCAAGAAAATAAAGCAGATAGAAAATGGAAAGAAGATTCACAAGTAGCATATTCTTCGAGAGACGCATCCTCCGTAGCCAAGGAATTCCGGGTTGGATCGGGTCCCCGAATCAGGACCCGTCGATCCCGATCCGACCTGATCTGGATCGGCCGGGTTGGCCGACCCAGTTGAAGTCTGGCTGGTCCGAATCGGCCGGATTAAAAAAATAATAAAAAAATATAAAAATCAGGAAAAGTCAGAAAAAAATCAGGAAAAATCATGAAAAAATAAAAAAAATTGTATACATATTATTCAATGAATGTACAATAAAAATGAATGCAATTTATGTGCATCCATAAAAAATAAACATTAACGACAACTAACTCACTAATAATTATTATTGTGCACTAATTAAAAAAGACATTATGAAGTATTTCACATGAAATTAATGAAAAATACCTTAGAAAGATCACATTTGTGATCCTTCATCTTTCGGCTCATAACTTTGAGCTGGCAGGCCATAATCCACCGACATGTGTGCTGGATATCCATAGCTAAATAAGGAGCTAACGAGGTCTTCAAATCTCCTTTGAATATCTCGAGATGTGTAAGCTTGCTGGTTTGAACTTTATGATGATTTTGCTGGAGGGACATAAATGTCATACTCTATAGGTGGAGGTCCAGAGTACCCCTCAGTAGTGATGCTGATGTCTGAATACGGCAGTGTAGGGGGGTGAAAAATAGACGGATAAGAAGATGCATCTTCCCATGGGGGCCAATCATATCCTGCCTATCTCTGTTGGCCTTTAAATCCTCCTTATTGTCCTTGTCTTTGGCCTTGAGTTCTTTCAGAATGACTCGAAGGTGCGGAGTAATCTTCGTATCCTGTATAACTGCTCCCAAGTGCAGAACCTCCTGATAGTCCAGCAACAACAGCAACAACACCATCACCATCTCCATCTCCATCATCATCATCGTTACTAGAGTCATCACTCCCTACTTGGCTTGTTTTCCTCAACCACCTTCTTCTACGCCTGTAGGTTTGTCTCTCTGGCTCGTACATGCTGGCCAAGTGAGGTGGTAAAGCTGGGGCGTCCTCAAGTGTCTTTCCAGTCTGTTGAACTCTCCCTTGTTCTTCTTCCGATGGGTCCACTCGTTGTGTAGACTTTCCTTTTGATTGTTTTTTCTTTTTGCTGTTAGATGATTGCAATGAAGGTCTCGCTGACTCTTTCTCCTTTTTTCTATGTGGATCCACCTGAATAGCTAATCTTTTGAGTGCTGGCTAAGAGACATATGTTCTAGTAGTGTTTGTTAGTGTGGCTGACTTGCGACGCCTCTGAAGAACAAGTGCACCTTCTTCTTCTGTTTCTTGAAATTCAGGATCTCGAGCAACTAGTGTATCTAATTCACCTCTTGTCCAACTTCGATTTTGAGGATCAAACTCAGGCTGTGCATCTCTGGCTACTTTGCTCTCCACTCGAGAATGCAATGGGTGTTCTTTATTTAGCTGTTCATCAATATCAATACGATGTATATGCTCATCAACTGGTCTGCCAGCAGACTCCACGAATCTTTATCTTTCAAGCCTCTGTCTTTCTTGAATCTATCTGATCTTTAGGCGCATGTTGTAGTAACAATACACGAACTTCTCCAGCCTAGAAACACTCAATCTGTGACGAACCTTCGTGTGAACGAGATTGAATGTACTCCAGTTTCTTTCATACTGACTAGAAGAAGTGGTTTGACTGAGTATTCTCACTGCAACATACGCTAAAGGGTTTGTGGCAGTTTGTCTGTAATTAATTTGGATCTAACATTCAGCTGTTATAAAAAAAAAGAAAAGAAGACGACGATATTAATAATGAATGGTAGTAATTCATGAAATTGAGTATTTGACTATTTATTATGTAATTCACCTGGAGTTGTTCTCATTACTGCAACCCTGACGTCTTCATCTCCATAAATGCCAATCTTCAATTTAAATCTCTCCGTCTATAAAATAAATATAAATGGCATAAGTTAGTGATAAAAGACTAGATTTTTATAAACTCCTGCTTGGTATGTTACCTCTGCTAAGGTATCTATCCTTTCATTTGTATTCCTTGATATTCTAGTAATCACATTAGTTCTGCGTCGAAGGACCTCTCTATCATTGTGCACGTTCTCACTATACTGATACCTTGGGTTGAAAATATATCCTGCATTTAAATTAAAGTTCATTAGTTATCAAAAATAAACGTCATTAAAATTAATCAAATAAAATAAAAAAGAAAAGATGAAGAATTAACCAGTAGCATGGAGATCATGATGGAGAGTCGACTCCCATCTATCATCGATGATTCTCCACCATTTTTCATGAGTTGTAGGAAGGCTTTCCCTCAAGTGCTCCTTTGTTCTATCCATAGCCTCATACAAATATCTTATGTCATTTTTGTCATCTCTATCAACCAACCTCAGAACATGTGCCTGCTTAAAGATAAATTCTCTCTTATCTTTAATCTTGCAGTGGATAAATGGAAAAAAGTTGATGAGGTGTATACTTGTGAGGGGGGGAAATATTGTTGGAACGTTATACTTCGGAGGAATCTGTTGGACGCAGAAATGGAACAATTCTCAGAATTAATGTGCTTTCTGTATGATGTTAAGATCGATCCACAGAGGCAAGGTAGGAGTGTTTGGAAAGTTAATAATGGGCTTTTTCTATTTTTTTTTTCGAAGGTGACTAAAAGAAAGTCACTGTTTCATTTATGAAAAAGAAGAGTATAGTACAAAGGAAGCCCAAAAGCCCATTACAACCTGGATGAGACATACACTCAACCAAGTCTTACTCTAATCTGAAGAAAAAGATTACAATAGTTCTGTTTTATCCAGAGAGTAAAACATAATTACAAAATGAATAGCCTCAACAAAACATACTTCTCCACAAACTGGCCTTCTGAAGAATAACAGAACTTCCTTCATTCAAAATATTCGCAGCTTTTCCCCACTCTTCCACCCATCTAAAGGTACTCTTCAATAATATAGTAGCACTACTGTATTGGTCACTGAATTTCCTCCTATTTCTCTCACACCAAATAGTTCACATCAAAGTCGGGCAGATGATGAACCACAGTTTTTCCTGTCCCGGATAAGGACATACCATAGTCCACACAAGGTGTGTGATCACACACTACAACCTCCCTGTCAACATTAGACGGAGAGACCTGGTTAAAAGATGAAGAGCACTGTTGGATAGACAAGTGTGGCTAAAGAGAAGAAGCCCAAGAAGACACGTTAACCTGCTAAGAAGCAGGCCCCTGAGACAAGTCACCAGGGCTCCTAAATGGCAATACCGGTACCGGTGCTGGCCAGTACCGGTACATATCGGTACCGGCCGTATCGATTGGTACGGGTATAAAATGGCCAGAAAAAATAAAAATAAAATTCTGAAAAATTAAGAAAAAATCAAGAAAAATGTAAATAATTAATTAGATATGCGTTGAGTGTGATAAATGTGGGTTAAGACAAAGAAGTACACATAACACATATTAAATGACTATTTTGATAGAGATTAAACATGAAAAATATTATGCTGATGTACTAAACATTTAAAAATAATAAATGTTAATGGAATCAAACGATCCTTACCTATGAAAAACATAAGTGAGTATACTAGTATGGATAATAACCTGTAGATCCTTCTGATTCATCCTCCGGTTGCTTTTGCTGGTATCCATAATAAGGTTGCATATGTTCTCTATATTCATCATAACTAAACAATGATGCAGCCAAGTCGTACATCCCTCTTTGAATCCCTCTTGGAGTATACACTTGTTGATTTGCTGAAATTCTAAAATCATGATGCAAAGAAGCAACTTGGAGATAAGAAGAAGACCCTGACCTATAACTGCTATTGGGTGGATGGAATTGAAAGCCTTCCTACTCTACTTGATCTCCCCAGCTATACATGCCTGCTTCTTGTTAGCCACCTTCATAACTTGACTGCTGTCCATACTGACCTTGTGAATCATAATCTCCTTGACTTTCATTATATCCTCTCCCAGTGTCAACATGCAAGGAGAAAGAAGGTGCATACATTCCGCCCCCAGTAGTAGCATCTACAGCTGCACCAACATCATCACTAGGAGACTGTGTCCCATCATCATCATCATCATCTTCATCATAATCAACAATTAACTTTCTCTTGACCTTGCTTGATTTTTTCTTTTGTGATGTCTGTTGTTGTTACCTATCTTCTCTTCTTAGATCCTTTTACAAGTTCAACCGATCCAATATTCTTTTTCCTCGTGTTGTATGTTTCACATAGATTTGCTTCATCTCATTAATCGCAGGGTCGTCTCTAGCAGTCAGATTAGCCCTCTTAAGTATAGATGTACTTCTTCTCAAGAATAATGGTGGCCTAACAATTCTAGGAGTGACTGGCCTGCTATCTGATTTTGAGTGTCTAGCAGGCTCAAGCTCAGTATCAGGTGCAAATAAAGGCACATGCTCTCTCTGACTCTGATGCTCATCTGAAGGAGGAGGTGAATATTCTTTTTGCCTTTTTGACGTTCTTAATTCTGGATATCTAGCAATAACTCCATCTAGTATGCCCTCTACTTATTTTGTATCATCATGATCAAAAACTTGCTCATCGACAGTTACTCGTATTTCAACTCAAGTCTGCAAGGGATTATCATCATCAAATAACTCTTCCACATCAATTTAGCCAACAACATCTTCTGCCTGCCCCGCAACTCGTTTCTCTCTCAATTGTTGTCTCAACTAGATGTTTTTGATCCTCAGTCTCATGTTATAATGGCAGTACACCAATTTCTCCAATTGTTCAGCCTTTAGCCGGTTACGAATTTTTGAGTATATAAAGCTGAACGTGCTCCAATTTCTTTCACACTGGCTTGCCGATGTCGTCTGACTTAAAACACTCACTGTAACGGAAGCCAAATGATTATAGCACCTGTCTTTGTTGTACACCATGATCCACCACTTAGCCATGCCATCAGTAAAAAACAAAAAAATTAATCAATGTATGTTCTTCTTTCTTATGCACATGTGACTACAATGTAATCACTAAGTATACCTGAGCTCACTTTCTCTACGGCAATTTGCATCTGGTCTTTATTATATGTCTCGAGTCTTAGCCTATAAGCTTCCATCTACAAAGATGGAATGAACAATTAATATAATTCATAGACTCTTGAAAATATAAGTAATTGAGTATATGTTAAAGTCAATCCTTGAACCTCCGGCAGACTTGTTTTTGTCCCCTATCCTTCCCAAGCAGATAATTCTGATACTCTACTACCACCTTGGCCCGAATCCATTGAGGCGAAGGTGGTGACTTGTCTGGTTTTAGGACCCAAAATGCTTTACTCCCTACAACTAACTTCACCTTCTCTAGGATATTAGACACATGCTCAACTTCAACAAGAACGCGGGCAAAACAGGATTCTCGCCCTTCAGAGAACTGCCATCCACTCTTCTTAGAATACCAAACTTGGAACCGATAACCTGAAAGGTATTCACATTCCATAAACACCCTTGCCTTTACACTAGTTACTAATCCCTTCACAAACTGGAAAGGTAAACTTTTCTACCTTCCATGAGGAGAAAGTCAGCAGGAGGTTCTCTAGCTCCGAAGAACCAGTCGAGCATACTTCATATCTCCAGTTGGGAGAAGCAGCTCTCACTAAGAAAGAAGTGATACCAAACTTAGCAACCCACCACTTCTTTACCTCCTTCCACCGACCCTTTAGAATGGCAGGCAAAGATTTCAAATTGATCTCCCTCTGAAGAAACTTTCTTGGAAGCTTAGGAACGGCAACCATAACACTTTCCTCCAGATTACCTGTAGCCTCTCCGACCTCAGGCGACCAAGTGACTTCAATGAATCAGGGACTACTCTATTACCCTGTACCCTGCCTTTCGTTTCCATCTGAGCTACTGGCTTCTCAACACCTGAGACCTCCTCCTTCTTGTGTCAGGTCTTAGCAGAACAGGCGCATCTTCTATGTCCCACAACTCTGCAGATAAGGCAGCGAATAGCTTCGCTACAGAACTTAGCCCTGTGCCCTACCTGCAAACATCTGATGTAAACATTCTTCTCTACAGGGATATTAGACTGAACAGGGATCCTCTTGGAGTACAGAGAGCAACAAGGCTTCTTACCTTTGACTTTTATCAGGTCATCTCCATCACCTCCTCCATACACCTCTCTACTCTCTACTCCATCTCCGTACTGTCTTAAATCTGCTAGAATCCTTGGCTGCAAGGTTTTCCATTCCGTATGGTCTACCTCCTTCATGATGGGAAAAGGTTTTGATGATGATGATGGTCTACCTCCTTCAAGGGGTTCCATTCATGCTAGGGAGTAGGAGCCAGTAGTTCAAAGATTGGGAAGAAGGCTTGCTGGCTGGAAAAGGAAAGTTGCTTTCCTTTGGGAGCAGATTAGTGCTTTGAAAATTGGTTCTTGCAAGCTTGCCTGTCTATCACGTCTCTTTTCAGAATCCCGAAAGGGGTGACCAAGAAGTTGGATTCCGTTCACTGTAGGTTCATGTGGCTTGACAGTACAGATAAATTGAGGGGATGGCATGACATCAATTAGGATAGAGTTTGCAAGAGTAAGGAGGAAGGGGGCCTAGGTATTAGAAATCTGTGTGACTTCCACTTGGCCTTGGTTGACAAATGGCTCTTGAGATTTGCCATGAGGGATTCAGGTTTATGGCTGGTCATTATCACATCTAAGTACTATAGGCTCTCCAATATCTGAGGTTTAGTTCCCAACTCCCTTTTGTGCATATCCTTGGTGTGGAAAGGCGTTCTTCACTCTACAGACGTCATCTGGGCCAGAATTCTTCCTTCTGTTAAGGATAGCCTAAGGATCCACTTTTGGGAGGATAGTTGGTGACATGGTGCTCCTTCAAACCATTAGCTGATCCCCCCTTCTAAAAAGCCTTGCCATGCAGCCTGCTATCGTCCTAGCTTTGGTCTTCTCCTCTCAAGGTAACAGGACAGTGTGGTCTTCTATTTTTAGGAAGAATCCTAGAGATGAGATTTGTAACTGCCCTATCAGGAGATTTGGTATTAGATTCAGTATGTGCATCAGGTGCTGAATTGTTGGGATTGGATTGAGTCTAATTTATTGGTAGCACATCCCATTTCGTAAGTGGATTTGCCTACAAAACATTTTACAATTTGAATTTGAGAAAGAGAGTACAGTCAACCAGAGACTGAAATGCTTCATATTGGCGTTTAATTAATTCAGTTTTCTAACTTAAGTTAACAGGCAACAATTCCTTGCACCTAGTCTGACAAACTTGGCATTAAAATCTTTTTGACAGAAATGAACCCTAGCAACCCTGGCAATGAATTAACCAAACCCTAAGTGGGCCAAGCCCATGTGTATACTTGGGAATGTGGCATGTCCTGTGGGTGTTGTCAGTGTTGTCAAACATAATGTACTTGTCAATTCATTCTCAGTTCATTCACGCCTTTCTGCATTTGTCAGTTTTTTTAATGGATAAAATTACTCTTTGACTGGCAGATGTATAGCTAAAGAAGTGTTTTTAATTGACATGTGTAGCACACTTGCATCAAATATAAACTGAAGGACACAAAATAACTATAGCTATGTGTTGACCCGAAAAAAATTTCATGCGAAATAATATTATTCAAGCATACATATGCACATGATTGTGTGGAAAAAATATATACTACATGGCATATGCCCACATTAATGTGAGCTAATGGTGCGGAAAATATGCATGACATATGTTCATGTTCGCATGAGGCTATGTTGTGCAAGACAAAAAATGAATGCACATGCACCTATGATATGAAGGTCGATCCCAAAATATGCATGTGAATACATAAACTTATATGCACATATTAGGAAGGCAATGGGGCAAGAAATATACCTAGGTCAAGAAGCCTTAATCGAGGATCTTGCAAAGGCCTAAAAATAGCTCCGAATCTCCCCTATATGCTGTCCAAGTGCAGCCCTTAAATCCCCTTGATGGCTCCGATAAATAGGCCCAATATGGAGCCCCAAAAAATGCAGCAACAAAATACCCCTAATGCTGCAAAATATGGGCCTAAAACAGTCTCGAAATGGGCCTAAAACAGTCCCAAAATGAGCCCAAAATGACCCCAAATGGAGGCTCAATGGCAAGGGTAATGGGCCCAATAAGTGGCCCAATAAGGGACCCAATATATGGCCCAATAAGGAGACCAAATAGGCCCAAAAACCAGTCCCTAGGGCACCAAAACCTGCATCCCAAAAAGGGAAAATCTTCAAACTCCCAAAGTGGAAAACTTGCCCAAAATGGAAAAATAAGCCAAGTGGACCCCCTCTCTCACTTCCCCTTTATTTAAATAGGCAAGGAGGAGGGAGGAGAGAGAGAAGAAACCGGTGGGGGGACCCCCACTGGTTGGGGAACCCGAACCGGTTCCAAGAGAGGAACCGGTTGGGGGGGGGATTCCCTCCCTCTCTCTCTTTTGAAATTCAAAAAATAAAAAAGATGGGGGGGAGGGATTAATTAAAGGTGAGAGTTAATGGGTTTCTTAAACCCTTTTTACATTTGTTTAAGAATCCCACAAAAGACCCTCATTTAATCCCCCATCTTAACCCCATTCACACTTGGCCAATGGAGAGAATTAATTGGGCAAAGGCTCATTAAGAGCCAAAGTCAAACAAACAAAGAAAATGGGTAGGGAAAAAAGGACCAAACCGGTGGCACCCCCCACCGGACCCCCCCCCCCCCCCGTCTCTCATTCTCTCTCTTCTCTCTCACCCCTCTTGAATAACAAAAAAAAGAAAAGGGGAGGGGAGAGAAGGGAACCGGTGGGTACCCCCACCTTGGGCCTCTCCGGTGGGCACCCCCCACCGGGCCCAATTCGGGGCCTATAAATAGGACCCCATGGTCCTCAATTGAACACACATAGGGGCATACACCACTTTACATATTAAAAGGGTGGGAAATTTCTAAGAAGAGGTTCTGCTGCGTTCAAGACCAAATTCGGTCTTTCTCACCCGAGTTTGTTGCGTTTTGGAGGATCTTCTCGTCCCTGAGAGCTCTCTTCCTAGGGTTTATTCCTAAGGGGAAGCTCTGCCGATTTGTCTCTTGTAAAAGCCTTCTTCATAAGGCGAAGTTCTGCTGAAATAAAAATGGCTATTTTATGTCAAAATGTGTGTCTTTGTGTCATCAAATTAAATAATTAATACCATATTTTAATACTTTAATATATATATATATATTTAATTTTCTAATTACTCTAAAAAAATGATGAATTAAAATCTGTGCATTCTCTTAGCCTAATCTTGGCCTCATCCCATACATAAATAAGCATAGATTCATAAAAAAAAAATATACTTAAGTTAAAAATGACTTAAATACCCTTCATGATTAATAAATTAATGAAATCTGTAAAAATTATTTAAAATTGGTAAATATCAGAAAATTCCTGTAAAAATCAATAATAATCAGTAAAAATCAGAAACCTAATCTGAAAATCATATACAACCAAAATATAAATTAAATATCCTTCATATATTCAATTAATTAATAAAAATCAGTAAATTAATCAGTAAAATTCAGTAAAAAACAGTAAAAATCAGAAAACCAAACCTGAAAACATATAAAATTTTTGAAATATCTAGAATACCCCTAAAAACTTAATGAAATTACAAAAGTACCCTCATCCATAATAAAATTTGTAAAAAATCACATAAAATTCTTAAAAATGTCAAAATATCTCTTGTGCCCAAAATACCCTCCAAACTTTAATAAGATGGGTAAAATTACCAAAATACCCTCAGTATGATAAAAAATAAAAATCTCAGAGAAAATAAAAATAGACTCTAAGTCTAATAAACCCGATTTCAGGTAAAATTATCAAAATACCCCTATAACTTAAATATATTTAAAATGACCCTAAAATACCTTCTAAGGGTTTTCAAGTTTTCCTAAAATGCTAAAAAACTTAAAATGACCATAATACCCCTATAGCTTCCAACTTGGCATAATTACAAAAATACCCTTATGGGTCTAAAATACTTGGAATCAATCCAGATAACTTGGAGTCAATCCAAAACTATATAAATCTATCTTAAACTTGGGTGAGGCCAAGAGCTTAATCTAAAACATATCTTCATATGCATGTGCTGTCTGTAGTAGTAGTGTTGCATGTTATGAGGGCATCATACAAACGGTTAATCAAGAGTTGTCGAGTGGTTGCTCGACGTAATTAACACTGACCGAGGTCAGTGGAGAGAGGTCATATACTCGAATCTTCGCCTGATCCGAAGTCCCGGATTCCCTGAGGGTTAATCTCAAGCTTTTATAGTCCAATAAATAAAATAAATAAAATCGACTTATATTTCTCCAGATAAAACAAAGACCCTAAAATATGACCGGATCCCCTAAATCCGATAGGAGAGACACGCTAGGTCAGGTCCCGAACCAACAGATGGCACGCCCGGTGGGACCTCTCTTTCCCTTCATCTCTCCGTCCGGTGATGCCCTCACCATAACTCTACTACTAAGTTTGCCATTTCTTATGCAGGTAATCGAGTTTTCTAATCAATAAACAGCAATGGCGGCAAGGGTCACGTATGGCCCATTTGTGGTGGTAACCCACGCTCAATGTGGGTATCTCACTACTCCGATTTGTTTCGGGGATTTCTCCTTAGTTGTGGGGTCACCATATTTCTTGGGAGTGATCCCAGCACCGGAATCTACTCCGGTACAAAAGAAGAAGCGTGCCTCCCGCGCAAAGAAAGTCAACAAAGGTGGGCAACGACAGATAGTCTACACCACCAATACTATCAGCACATCTCCTGCCTCCTCATCCAGTAGGAGGCAGAAGCAGAGGGGTACTCCATCGAGTCCGTCCCGGACCGGGAAGACAATATTGGTTGGGGATATGCGCATCCGCCTAGATGGTGGGGAATCGATTATTCCCAAAATCCGGCATGTCCCGACGATTCCAGTCCGCAATCGGTTTGGGATTTTGCCAAAGGTTTGTCAAGATGTGACAACCTTTAAGAAGAGAAGAACGCAAAAGGCCGTTGTTCGCCAGCATGCGCCCGCTGCACCCCAATATGTTGGGGGCAACGCCGCATCCCGAGCACGGGACGATACTATTCCCCAAAGTGGAGGCAATTATAAGGAGGGGCATGCTCTCTGCCTTAAAAAAATGTGGGTGACCAAAAAGGAAGCCCGCGAAATACGTAAGGCTAGGACCACCCTAGCAGAATAACAATCTCCCCAGCCTGCAGAGCCGGTGAGGGAAATAATTCATCCGACAACTTGGCTTCGTCCTAAGCAGAGCCAGGGAAAGAAGAATGTCTGCAAAGCACAAGAACCTGCCCAAAAGCGGGTTTCCGTCTTTGAAAGACTCGGCGCCCTGGTACGACCGACGCAGAGAAAGAAAAGAACCACACGGATGACATATGATGGCATCCGGATATATACTTGCTATACTTCTAGCACAACAAATCGGCAACCTTCTCAGTTTGAAGAGCCGAGCAATGTCGCTGGAATGACGCAAAGGGGTGGGCCAATTACCCGCCAAATAGAGCAAGCTATGCGCCTGTTGGGCCAAGTGGGTCAGGGGGCAGAGCCATCTCAAGCTAATCTCGGTGACACTATTAGCGGAACCGATGAAGGTGCGACTAATGCCCGAGAGCCTGGAGTTGCATAACTGCCACAAGAACAAGCACAACCTTAGACTATTGAGGAAATAAGGCAGGAAAATCAACAATTGAAGGCCTTGCTATATGGCCTGATACAGAAAATGGAGGAGCAGTAAAGGGTGGCCCCTGCTCCAGTGAATCTACCTCCGCCTAGGGCTATTCCTGCACCAATGAGACCTCCGGTTGTTGAGGTCAATTTCATCCCTGAAGAGATTCAGGAAGATAGGGCCGAAGAACCCAATTATAATGCTCAACAATCACGTGCGTCAGCAGATGATGCGACAGCATCGCAAAAGCACTTAATTGAGCAAATTGTCGAGGCCAAGATGGCCGAACAGGACGAAGGAATAAGCACATTTGACTTATATAAGGTGCCCTTTCCGGTTCGTCATATGTTCAAGAAGCTTCTAGCAGATGACAATAAGTGCCCTAAAGTCACAAGATATGATGGGAAAGGATCAGCCCAGGAGCATATTGCTCATTATATGAGCGACCTGGGAGAGCTGGCAACGGAAGAGGTATACTTTTTAAGGTTCTTATCAACTTCCCTCACCGGCACGACATTCCAGTGGTATGCCAAGCAGAAGCCCAACTCTATAGGTAGTTGGGAAGAAATGTAGAAAAAGTTTCTTGATCGCTTCAAAGTATCAGAGTGAAAGGTTACTATTACTGAATTAGTGACACTGAAACAAGAGAAGAATGAGTCCGCCGTAGATTATATTAAGAAATGGCGGAACCTCAGTATGAGATGCGACAATCCTCCAGTCCATGAGGATGCAGTGAAATTGTGCAAAAGGGGTTTGAAATCCGAAATAAATGAGAAACTGATTGGAGCCAATGTCAGAAACTTCGATCAACTCAATAATATCGTGACGGAGATTGAGATGTTCTTCGCCGACTATCCCGCTACACTTCCCAATAAAGGGAAAGCCCCAAGGGAGCGAGGCGCTCCGGTTAAAGAAGTGAATGCGGTTGACTTCTCTCCAGCCGTGGAAAAGAATGATGGCAGGAGAGGCTCCAACGCTCCAGTGGCCAATAAAAAAGGAGAAAGGAAGGCGCCGGCCTCCTCTCTTGCTGAAAGAATGAGAAAGCCATACTCTTTTACCCGTGAGCATACAAAGAAATTGTTTGAAACATGTATGCGGGCAAAACTTCTATCGCTCCCTGAGCCTAAAAAGCCGATTGAGGCAAGCAGGGTTAATGAGCCAAATTATTGCCCATATCATCGTATGCTGGGGCATGTGATAGAGGATTGTTATGTTTGCAAGGATGAAATAGAAAAGCTTATTCGTGAGGGCGCTGTGGAGATGGGCAAACATTTGATAATCCCTCCTCAACCTTACCAAAGGAATAAGCAAACATTTGCCGGTTAATGTCATTTATATGAGTGAGAGCTCATCTGGGTATCACCCTGAAGAAGAAGCAGTGAAGGCCTGAGGCAACACTAATATATACTCCAGCAACTCCTCCTCCTGGGGATTCAGTTATGGCGGCACTGGAAGAAATCCAGACAAGCCTGACACGACTTTTATGCTAACAGGAAGAGCTCACCCAGATGATGGAGGGACTCTCCAAGCAGTTTTCAGAAACTTTGTCGTTCAACAAAGTTGACAGATTCTTCTCTTCTGAAGGGTTAGGGTCAGATCCCGATCGCCCTTCGAGAAAAAGAGGCAAGCAACCTATGTTTTCTAGAGAGGATATAGAAACATATCGCCAAGAAGAAACGACCTCTTATAGAAGGAGTCATGAAAGCTGTAAAAACAGCCGAAAAAGGGCGTCAAGCCAGGCGAATGGCCGATAAAGAGGCTGGCATACGCTTCAGAAGTTTCTTGACTTTGAGGGAAAGACGCGCAAAGCCTTATTCTTTCCCCAAAGACAAAGTTCGGGAACTCTTCCGACTTTGCATGAAAAAGAAGGTCATCGCTCTTCCAAAGCCAAGAAGGGAGGAAGAGATGCACATGACAGATGACCCTAACTTCTGTCACTACCATCGTGCTCTTGGTCACCGAACGGAGCACTGTTTCGTCCTCAAGGATGAAATAGAGAAATTAATCCAAGAAGGACAAATAAATATGGGAAAATATCTGGTTGATCCCCCACAGCCTCATGTAACTAAGTATTATGTGATTATAGTCCATAAATTCTCCTTCAATTTGGAGGACACCATAGAAATTATAGAAGCGGATTTATATGATATTCCGCAAGAAGCAGCCCTATATCAATACGAGGGAATGACACTTGATAGGCCGCCCACTCCTCGTACTAAAGACGCCATTGATACTGTGGCAACAATAGGCAGAGAGGTGCAAATGTTGGGCATCAAATGACGGTAAGAAAATCCGGAGGTAAGTTCTTCCAAAAAACCCGAAAAGAAAATATTCGGCGAATATCAAATGTTGCCAGATTCAGTTGTCGAGCAAGCTGTTAAAGCCACTCTTGACCGCAATCAGCTAGAAAGTCAGTGGACTAAGGCAAAGAAGAAAAAGAAGTGTAAACCGGCTAAATCATCGCAAACACGGACGACAAAAGGAAAAGCTGCGGTCCATTTCGACCCATTTCCAGAAATGCCGGCCCAGCCTAGCTTCATTCAAGAAGCAGCAAGGAGAAAGAAACAAGAAAAGAATAGAAAAAGAAGTGAGAAGAGAAGGCTAAAGAAGCAAGAAATGCTTGCTAATGCCATAAATATGTCTGAGGACAAGCTCTCGCCACTTTAAAGAGTTCAAAAGATCATTGATGATTTGGATGAATATCGGTAAAATCAGCCAACAGAGGATGTCCTTCTAAGTCAATATATTCCATGGGAAGAGCTCAGCCGGCGAGCCCGCCTCAGAGCATGGCTGTTGGACCTCCGTGGTCGCATATGGAAAGCTAGGGAGGATGAGGTCTCAATCCCAGACGATGTTAGTATATTCTGGGATGATGGTCTAACAATGGAAAAAGTGGAACAACAATATCGAGCCTGTCATGTAGTGTCGGCTTAATTTCAAGATATTTTGGATGGCGAAGTGAGGCACACTTCACCAGAAGCCAGAACTCCTTTGACTACTTACCAAAGAAGAGGGAACCGGAGGAATCAAAATAGAGGCCGAGGCCGGGGCCGAGACCGCAATAATGGTCAAAGTAAAAGCCAGGCGAATCAAAATAGAATTATCTACTTCAGGGGAGAAACCCCAGGACCAATTTCGGAGCCAGAAATCCGGAGTAATATTCGCTTCTGTCCTTCTTCCGATGAGGAGGAGTATTCTCAGCAAACAGAACAGAAAATACTCAACTCATCAAAGAACAAGAAGAAATAAACCCTTCGGCTCAGCCTGATCCTGCGGAAGGAGTCGAGGCCTTGGCAAAATTATTTGTTGAAGAAGCACAAATTAATCCCGCAGAAGGGCAAATGCAAACAGGAGAATCCCCGACTTCTGGGGAGCAATCAAAAGTTTTGAAGGAGACCCTTTATAGCATGGCAGAAATAATGCCTCCTATCGAGCAAGCCCGAGCCAGGGCGGATCGAAAGGTGCTACAAAATATGTAAAGAATGCTAGCATCCCTCAGCATATGGGAAGCAATAGCCTTGAGCAAGGAACTGAGGGAGGCCTTGATTGCTGCCCTCCAAGATCTCGAAACATATGAAGTCCATATGGCCGAAATAAGAGCTCAGACGTATGAGGCATATGAGGCCACGGTGACTTTTGCCGATGGTGATATGTTGCTATCGTCATCATGCCATAACATGCCACTATATATGCGGGGTAAAATCAACGGCCGAGAGGTCGATCCAATATTGGTAGACTCGGGATTTGCAGTAAATATATTGCCCTTCAAAACATTTCAAGCGTTATACCTTACACCATATATGAAGAAGGTGCAAGGCATAACAATATTAGGATTCAACTAAGAGGTAGAAGAAGCCCTTGGGTGGGTTGATGTGGAGTTATGTTTGGACGACTGGGTGACCCTTGTCATTTCTCATAGTCGACTCCAACACCTCCTTTAAGGCGTTACTAGGGAGGCCTTGGTTACATAGAAATTGGGTGGTGCCGTCAACTCTCCACTAATGCCTTAAATATAGAAAAGACGGCGAGCAACATCGAATATTTGCTGACTTGGAGCCGTTTAAAGCATATGACTGTCATCTAAGCGAAAGCCGTCGTAAGGAGAAGAAGGTAGCCGATGAGTTTTCCGATGAGGGAGGAAGGAATGAAACCCGGCCAGTCTTATCGAAAGTGGGCCAAATTTGGTAGGCCCGCCGTCAATTTAAAAGCTAATACTATTAGCAAAGAAATAGAGGCTAGCATATGCCTACCTCCTGGCCTTATAATGTTTATATTCCCAAGGGAAGTTGACACGGTGGAAGAATTAAAGATCCTGACAGTCCGTCACAAAGATGGGCGGTACATCACATTTTATAAGGGAGATCTTGTGCTAGAGAGTCCTCTCGAGGACGGTTTTGGACATGAAAATGTCTGACTGGAAGCTGAAGAAGTAGTCCAAGAAATAGACGACATACCTCAATACATAAAACAGATGTACAAACATTAAAACATTCCGGAAAAGCAAAGTGCAGCCAGAAGCAAATTCTTTCGAGAATTATGGTATCCTGCAGAAGTCAGGGGGCAATCATCTTCCAATCAAGATAGAAGAGGCCTCGGGTATAAGCGATGCCATGGATCTCCCACCCTATATGCAGTCCATATGGTGAGCTACCATTAGGGATAGAAGAGTCAATTGGTCATATCAGGCTTGACAGTTCAGGAGATGAAAATGAAGAAATCTCTCCATCTGTCGAGATAGCCTCAACTGAAATAAACTCTACCTGTGAATGGGAGCATTGCCCGACAGGGCCTTCCCAAAACACAAATAAAAGTCATGACGTCAATATGGAAGAACAAAAGGGATCTTCGGGAGCTGTTGATGCAACCTCTCAAGACCCGCATGAAAAAGCAGACGAATGACATAAAGCCTACTCTGCCAATAGGGACGAAGAAGGGGATTTCGTCGATTTTCAACCAGCTCCCCGTGAGATAGAGGATGGAGGACTGGCTACGGTTGACGAACTGGTAGAGATTGATCTCGGCAAACCAGAAGACCCTCGTCCAGTTTTTTTCAGTGCCCTCCTGAGCAATAAGGAAAGACAGGCGTACACCGAACTCTTGATGGAGTTCAAAGATTGTTTCGCCTGGAATTATAAAGAGATGCCTGGCCTGGATCCTTCGGTGGCAGAGCATGAATTATCAATTCTCCTTGAAGTCAAGCCGATAAAACAAACTCAAAGGCGAATGCGCCCTGAATTGGAAATCATGGTGAATGCTGAAGTTGACAAAATGCGAGAAGTTGACTTCATTGAAGAATGTATATACCCAATATGGCTGGCAAATATTGTGCCAGTAAAGAAAAAGAATGGCCAGGTCCGAGTCTGCATCGACTTTCGCGACCTAAATAAGGCATGTCCGAAAGATGACTTTCCATTGCCGATAACTGAGACTATGGTGGATGTCACCACAGGATATGAAGCCTTGTCCTTCATGGACGGGTCATCGAGCTATAATCAGGTTACGATGGCCCTCAAAGATAAAAATCATACGGCCTTTTGCACTTCGAAAGAAATATTTAATTACAAAAGGATGCCCTTCGGTCTGAAAAATGCCGGTGCTACCTACCAAAGGGCCATGACCAAAATATTCAATGAAATGTTGCATGATTTGGTCGAATGTTATGTTGATGACCTCGTAAAATCTGTAAAGAAAGACGACCATCCCGGAGACTTGCGCAAAGTCTTCGAAAGACTTCGTCAATATCAACTCAAAATGAACCCCATGAAGTACGCTTTTGTCGTCTTTAGCGGGAAATTTTTGGGCTTCATAGTCAGATACAGGGGAATCGAGATTGACCCCGACAAAATCAAGGCAATTAGGGAGTTGCCTCCTTCCAGAACTCTAACTGAGCTTAGATCCTTGCAAGGGAGACTAGCCTATATCAGGAGATTCATCTCCAATCTATCTGGAAGGTGCAGGCTCTTCTCAAAATTAGCAACGAAAGGAGCCCTATTTATTTGGGACGAAGAGTGCCAAAAGGCTCTTGATGACATAAAATAATATCTCCTTAGGCCGCCAGTACTGGGGGCACCCATAAAGGGTAAACTACTCATCCTCTATATTGCAGCCTTAGATGTTTCTTTGGGAGCTTTATTGACACAAGAAAATGAGGACGGAAAAGAGCAGCCGTTCTATTACCTCAGCAGGATGTTGGTGGGTCCTGAACACCGGTATACTCTAACAGAGAAGATGTGCTTAGCACTTGTATTCGCCACAAAGAAGCTGAGGCATTATTTGCTGGCACACGAAATCAAACTAATATCGCGGTTTGATCTGCTGAAATTCCTGCTTCGCCAACCCGTGTTGTCTGGGAGGCTAGGAAAATGGGCATTACTCCTCATAGAGTTTGATATTACTTTTGTCCCTCAGAAGGCAATAAAAGGACAGGGTATGACAGAATTTCTGGCAGCGCACCCGATTCCTGAAACTTCCCCTCTGAATGATGAATTGCCTGATGAAGAGGTCCTGCCTGCATAGAAAATATTGGATGTGCAGTAGGCGGAAGTAAAAACATGGCAGTTATATTTCGATGGGGTCTCGAGAACCATTATAAAGCCAAATGGCACATCAACCACAAAACAGGAGCCGGCTTGGTCCTAGTTACTCGGGATAGGAGATTTCTCCCCACCTCGGTGAATGAAGAAGACGGTTTGACGGTGCTTGAGATCAATATGCCAGAAGACCATAATATCAAAGAAGAAGATGATTGGTGTGCTCCTCTCATCAAGATAAAGAATGGCTGGCTCCCTGATAACAAGGCCGAAAGAATCCAGTTGCTGCGAAGGGCAACTTCATACCGGCTGATAGATGACGTACTATATCGTCTTGTCCCTCAAGACAAAAATGCGATTTTGCTCCGGTGTCTTTCCCTGAGAGAGTCCTGCAAAATAATGAAAGAAGTTCATGCCGGGATGTGCGGATCCCATCAATCCGGCACAAAAATGAAAATCAACATCAAAACTAAAGGTTTTTATTGGCCGACTATGTTCTCGGATTGCGAGAAAATGGCAAAAAGTTGTCCCCAATGTCAAGCCTATAGGCCCATTCCTAGGCGACCTCCCAATCATTTGCACCCAACGACCCCGACATGGCCTTTCGCCCATTGGGGAATGGACGTTGTGGGTCCATTGACACCATCATCTCGATGGTGTAAATATATTCTTGTCGCAACAGAATACTTTACTCGTTGGGCAGAAGCCATTCGTTTAAGGGAAGTGACCGGCGAGACAGTGTCACGCTTCGTTAGGCACAATATTATATATCGGTTCGGGACTCCTAGCCGGATCACATCAGATAATGGGACACCATTTAAAAATCAGACGATATACAAGATGGCGGCTAAATTTCATATAGATTGGAATGCGTCTTCAATATATTATCCCCAAGCCAATGGGATGGCAGAAGCTTTCAATAAAACCCTGTGCAAACTCCTGGTGAAGATCAGCGGAGGGCGAAAACGGGATTGGGATGAGAAGATGTATGAAGCATTATGGGCCTACCGTACCGTCTATAAAATCCCAACGGGATGCTCCCCATACTCTTTAGTTTATGGAGCGGAAGCCGTAATCCCAATAGAAGTAGAACTCGCATCTTATAGGGTCGCTCTGCATTATGGAGTGCATGAGGGCGACATGAGCGAGATTCAGAGGCGCTACGAGGAATTGTCAGACCTTGAAGGCGAAAGACTACAAGCATATCAACGCCTGCAAATATACCAAGCCCGAATGTTTCGTGCATTCGTCAAATTAGTGAAAGAAAGAACCTTCAAAAAGGAGGATCTAGTAATGGTCAAGCATAAAGATGTCATGGCCTCTCGCCCTAAAAATAAATTCAAGCCTAACTGGGTTGGACCCTTCATAGTAAGCAGACTCTATGAGGGCGGTGCTTACAGGCTGGTGGATGAGAAAGTGAATCTAGCCTTCCCACCGCTGAATGGCCAACATATGAAGTTGTATTATGTCCGGTATATGATCAGCCCGAGCGACATCAGCAACACAAACCAATGCCGTGAAACCTAATATATATCTTGAAGACAAAGATGATGATCCGGCAACCCGTCGGGGGATAACGCGCAAAAGCCATTTGCGCCAATAATGCTCGTGCGTGAGCGCATAGGCTCATAAAGCCACATATTTGTTCCCCGGCGGAGGGAAGACTCTCTCGGCCTGCTGAAGGCAGAGATCGAGTTTTCCCACATCTTTACCTAGGGAGGATATCAGAGTCGCCAATGACGAATAAACCCTTGGTATCACACTAGTGGTACAATAATATCTCCATCAAGGGCTACGACCGAGGCGATGATGACGATGTCTTCTCGACTCGGTAAGGAAGTGGAAAAACTTGCTCTTCTGCTCGACGCAGTATGAGAGAGTAATCCCTATTCCTACTATGCCAAATGTAAATACGCAAACATATCCTTGAAAGATGTGATACGATTAGAAGAGATTCACCTCAAAAGAAAAATTCTGCTAGAAATCTCCTAAAATCCCATTTTTCACCCCGAGGAGGCGTTGCATCTTGAAATTCCATATTTCGCCCCGAGGAGGCGTTGTATCTTAAAATCCCATTTTTCCGCCCCAGGGAGGCGTTATATCCTAAAAATCCCACTTTTCCGTTCTAGGGAGGCGTTGTATCCTGAATTTTCCCTTGGCATACACTAGTCCCACTGGCATGCCGTAAAGGGTTGAAATTTTCTTTGCCCAGAGGAGGCATTGTATCCTAAAACTTTTCCCATTCGCCCTTAGGAGGCAAGACGAAAAACTCCCTTACATCCTTGAGAACGTTATATCCCAAAATCCCCCCATATATTATGTAATCCCATCGGCGTACCCATATATTATAGTCCCATCGGCGTGCTATAACGGACCGAATCTGCCCCGGGGAGGCGTTAAATCCTAAAATCTATATTTCGTCTACGGAAGGCGTTAAACTCCGGAATTTGCTCACGGGAGGCATTAAATCCTGAAATTCATATTTCGTCCACGGGAGGCTTTAAATCTTGAAATTCATATTTGCCCACGGGAGGCATTAAATCTTGAAATTCATATTCCGCCCACGGGAGGCTTTAAATCTTGAAATTCATATTTGCCTACGGGAGGTATTAAATCCTGAAATTCATATTTCACCCACGGGAGGCGTTAAATCCTGAAATTCATATTTCGCCCACGGGAGACTTTAAATCCTGAAATTCATATATGCCCACGGAAGGCCTTAAATCCTGAAATTCATATTTCGCCCACGGGAGGCTTTAAATCCTGAAATTCATATTTACTCACGGGAGGCATTAAATCCTGAAATTAATATTTCGTCCACGGGAGGCGTTAAGTCCTGAAATTCATATTTGCCAACGGGACGCTTTAAATCCTGAAATTCATATTTGCCCACAGGAGGCATTAAATCCTGAAATCCATATTTCGCCCATGGGAGGCGTTAAATCCTGAAATTCATATTTCGCCTACGGGAGGCATTAAATCCTGAAATTCATATTTCGCCTACGGGAGGCGTTAAATCCTGAAATTCATATTTCGCCTACGAGAGGCGTTAAATCCTGAAATTCATATTTTGCCTACGGGAGACGTTAAATCCTGAAATTCATATTTGCCTACGGGAGGCATTAAATCCTGAAATTCATATTTTGCCCACGGGAGGCATTAAATCCCGAAAAATCCTTTCACACACTCATATCAAATCAAATTTTCATGTTTCATATTCACCTAATATTTGTTGGTCCGGTCATACCGTATACTTAACGGCGGTCAGAGTTATCTTCTTGAAAAAAAAAAATCGGTTTCATCCTTAAAGAGATCGGTTAAGGGTAAAAATGTCTTATACCCAGCTAAAGTGAAAATCCGAAAGGACATCTTAAGCAAAATCGGGTAACCTTGCTGCATAAAAACCCGCAAGGACATGCAGGCAAAAGTAAGAGGGGGCTAATGATAGTGAAAACCCGAGAGGGCGCTAACATTAGTTAAAAAAAAAAAGAAAAGAAAGAAAAAAGGGGAGCAATGGAAGATGGTGAAGAATAAATATTGTTTGACCAAAGCTCTTTTTGTATAAATAGTCGTGATGGAGGAGCCCGAGACAAGTCCTCGGGATGACTCAAAAATAGGCTTCAAAGTGAAGCAATATCACAAGAAAAAAAGAGAGAAGAATTCTCGTAAGCTAATCTCGAGTCGGACTCGGCTCCCGAACTACCAAAACCTGTGAGGCATCCAACAGCAGGCGAAGGGCCTCAACTCTGTCGACCGACTCGTCCCGCTCTTGGGTAAGCTCGTTTAGACGACGGTCAAGGGTCGCCACTTGCTCGACGCCTTCTTTTAAGCCCTTTTCCAATTCTTCTAACTGTAAACGAAGGGCAGCTACTTGCGACCCCGCTTCGGCAATGCTTGAGCTTATTATTTCCCTGTGCGCCCGAAGTTCAGAAACCTCTGTGGTGCGTACCGCGACATTCTTTAGAGCGGACTCCAACTCAGTCCGTAACAAGGCTTGCTGGGCGACAAAGGCAACAAAATCATTCTGGTCTTCGCCCTCTGGCAAACAAAAAAGGGAGGAGAACTATAAGACCAAAGTGAAAATAATAATGTTGGCAAAAAAAAAAATGATGAAATAAAACAAGAATATTACCTAGCTCGTTGACTTTCCCTGAGTCGTGAGAACCCACTTTTCCATCTTCTCTCGGAGAAGGAGGAAGAGGTTCAGTATCTCCTGAGTGACATGAAAAGGGAGAAGGCTGTAACTTAATAGTGGAGCCACTCCAGGTTGGTGAATCTACCCTGCGACCAGAAGCGGGTGGGCAAGCAACTTTAGGCTCACCCTAATCCTCTGAGAGGACTAATAGCTCAGTGGGGTATGAGCCAGCTCTTCAGTTCTGGATGCTTTGGGAGTCTCTCCCGAATAAGAAAGGCGGACTGTATCCCCTGAATGAGCCGGAGAGTTGGGACACAAGTTCCTCCGAGCTACAGAATACAAAAAAAATTGAGTCAACATCCAGTAATAGTTAACAAAAAACACAAGAAGGAGAAAGCCTCATACCTTCCAATATATCAATGCTTTCGAGAGCAGAAATTAGGCTAAAGCGAATGGGAGTCGACATTACCCTAGCACATGCCGCTGAAGCGACTAATCTTTCAATCCTCCCCAGGAGGAGCCCAAGAGTTGATTTGACCCCCTCCCGGCGTTCCCACCTTTGAGTGGACACGGAGACGACGTCTAGTCGAGAAATGAAGGAGGGCAGCAAAAACACAGGACATAGTCAGAATACATGAAAATGTGATATGTACAACCCTGAGCATACGAAAAGAAATTAGTCTACCCGGTGTCAAAGCAACATGCTTTTCTTGGACGACCTCAATTTCTCTAGGCTCACCCTCTACCAAGATAGCTGTAAGAGGCATCACCAAGTTGTCTTCTAAAGGAACGACAACGGAAGGGGAGGCAGCCGCCGCCGGTGCCACTTCGACAATCCCTGTGAAAAGCTCGATATCGGCTACCAAAAAAGATATGGTAGGTGAAAAGAAAAATCACAAGAATTAAAGCATGCGCGACTTACCTTCAGTTGGAGGACTATCCACTGCAGGGGCAGCTGTCGAATCCCCTACAAGGTCCTTCATGAATGAGGAGCCTGAATGACTGGATGCCGACCGCATCAGTTCTTCGAAAGTAAAATCTATACAAAAAAAAGGGACAGGATCAGGTCCTATGCAAGAAAAGGAAAAAAGAAAGAGGAGCTGCAATATGCCAGTAAAAGATTACCAAAGCGGTCCTGGTCGTCCAAAAGTTCATGATATAACTGATCGACCAAAGGGACGTCTGAACGGTAAGGTTCATAATCGGCCCAGTTAAGATCTCCAAGCTCCTCTTCGTTGCCTAAGGCAACATTAGTAGTCGCGCCAACATCTTCCTGCGTGAAGCAAAGAAAAGTGATCGAAATCACGATCACTCCCAGTAAGGGATGAAAAGGAATTTGCCAAAGAAATCTATATACCTCGGCAATGGCCGGCAATGCCACTTGAATGGGGTCTTGAGCAGGAGGCTCGGGAACATAAGCTCCTGAAAAGTGAGAATAATGAAAGGTGAGGACCTCATGAATAAAGCAAAAAAGAGAAACATAAAAAGGGGATTCAGTTGGTCAGTCCCACTTGTCATGAGGGGGAGTTCACTAACAGCAGACTCGATGGCGGTCTGAGAAATGCCCTCGCTGATAAGCTCGCCTTCCTCTGTTAGAGAGAAACGAGAACAATGAAGAGCCATATTGCAAAGAGGAATTAATCCTCAAACAAAGAAAACTGACAAGGTTGTTACCTATAGGCGAAGGTGGCCTCTGAATGATCGCCGGAGCCGGTGAAGGAGGAAGAGCCAGTCGGGGTCGAACTGATCGACATCCCGCCTCCCCTTCAGCTGACCGCTTCTTTCGAGCCGCTTGCTTTGCTGCAGTCATTAAGAGTTGCATCTCTGAGGGTGGGCCAGCATTGGCAGAAGGCACTGCGGCCACAATGGCTAAAATATGAGGCTCCCCCTCGGAAATATGGCTCATAGAAGGTCCTCCAGGGACCACAGGCGACGAGGAGACAACATCTCCTATAAATTAAGAGAGCCGAATTAAGACAAATTATGATGCATGAATATAACGAGAGATATGAAAATATAAATACCTTCTGCGGCAAAAGACCTCGGCGGTTCAGGGATAAGAGAGTCAAAAGACATCCCTAATTGGGTCGTCGCTTGTCCCATCACCCGCCATACGTCGCCGACGGTCTCGGCCCTCAATATTAAAAAGGCTTCCCGGCGAGGGCCGAAACAGAAAAGCATATACCTGAGATATCGTAGTCAGTCTCTGGCAGGGTCCCCGTTGAAACTACCAATGGGCAATCGGACATTATGTTCAAACCTTTTTGGAAGCTTGCAATCTGCCAAGAAGTGATGCGTCCATATATATCCGGAAGCGGCAAGCCCGTAGAAGCCATCATCTTCACTGCCCTTCTTCTTCTTCGCCTTCGGCACGGGTGGGCCAACTCGACCCTTATATGTATATCGGCCAAGTCTTTTAGCAGACTTAGCTTGGGAGGAACCTCGTGCCTGCTCAGGGTCTGGTCTTAGCTGCAACTCTCTTTGGTTCTTATGCCACCAAGCAGTAAAGGAAACGGTCATGCCCCCTTCATGAGTAGGGAGAGGTACTGCCACTTGGCCAGGTGTATTCTGATGCTGAAAATAATTCCACCATAATTGAGCGACTAGGTGGCTCTTCCGCTTCTGATATACTCGAGGCAGTTCAGTAAAAATGAGGCTAGAAGGGATCATCTGATCATATTCAAAATTTCGCGTGAAGCGGTTTGGGTAATAGGGTTCTAAGATTACATCCCTGCCCTTTTTCAATATAAGCAAGCATGGGCGAGTACTCAAAATCCACCCGTCTAGTACAACACCATTATAACCCATACAACCTGTCCATGGGTCAAACCAAGTACAATCGACAGCCCCTCCTCTGTCAAAATATGGCCGGAAATTCCGCGAGGAGTGGTCGAAATCCAGCTTTCGGCAAGAGCCGAAAGGAATGAAGCTCAAAGTGGAACGGGCATAAGAGAGTTGACCCGTCCCTTGGTTGGCTGGTTGACTGGCCAGTCGAAGAATAGTCGGCAATGATGAAGCCATTTCTTTGCCGATGAGAGAATAACCTGGAAGCAGGAGCTCCACCCAGGCACTGACATAATGGGTGCCCATAACCACTGAACAAGTATTTGGGGTGCTTGAGCTGCAAATGGCCCTAAAAGAATGATATATGCTAGCAAGTGCCGCTGGCGCAATGGCAAGGTGCGTCCCCACTGCAAGTCTCGAGTCCGCCAATAAAACTTCGGGCCGCAAAGCCCCCTCGTCCCCATATGGGACAACAAAAGTCACTAGCCAATAGGCTAGATAAGCAGCTACATATGTCGTGTCATCAAGGCCCCAGGGGTTTTTAGACTGATGCTCAGGTGCGACGATGATACCTCGGCGAGAAATATCCCTATATGACAATATCGACGGGACCCGTTCATCGAACATGCTGGCAAAGCCTCGGTGATAACGGAAGGGTCCTCCAAAGAAGAATCTAACCCAAACTGCTGGGGATACTTTGCCTGGACCAGAAGAACTCTCCCCGCTGGAGTAGGAGGCAGCACGCTTCGTCTTGGATAAATCACGCCATATCTTCAATAAATATCTATAGCAATAAGGGGTGGTGTAGCTCCCCACACCGTTGGTAGTGCTGCGATGAAATTCGTCTAACACTCCTTCTTCATGAGGTTCTCCCACAATTGGTAGACCTGAAATCCGATGTAGAGACCAAAGGTCAATAGCGATCTCACCCTCTGAAGTCGCGATAGTATTGGTGTCGCGAATATAACGTTCAATAATTGCCTGAATGAAGCCATGATGGCAAGGATAGTCATATTGGGCTGCTGCGATGGCCTCATAAATACCGGCCCTATCAAGAATCGGGCGATAGTTCTTCAAAATATATAAAAGCCCCGAGGCGGAAAACATGCGAGCTTCTGACTTACAGACGAGCATCCCAGGCAGGGCGAACACCCCGACATATGTCTGATAACAGTATATTGAAGTCAGAGGAATCATGAATTGAGCCTTCTTCTGCCTTAGTCAGAAATAGCCTTTGCGGGTGCCGAGTAGCCTCACAAGGACGACTACCTGCTCGTGTCCACATGGCTGGCTGATAGGTCCTACTGATGTCATGGACCCGAAGTATAGCCTGAATAGGCCCCACCTGCTCGGGGGTAGGAAATTCTCACAACCGATCAACGGAAAAAGGAAAGGCCGGATATGAGAAAGGGAGAAGTCCCTCCATATTATCGCGATCCAGCAAAATGGCGCACTCCAAATCACGACGCTCCAAAGGGGATAATGGTCTTTCGACCCCATCTTCAATGTAAACATATGATTGAAGCAACTCATATATAGAGGCGTCTGAAGGAAGATGCCGAGCTGTCTTGCCTCGCAGGAAATAGAAGAATTCTTCGTCTTTATAAATGCTCTCTCGGCAGATGGGGACAACATCCTCGATAGTGATCCGCAGGTGGGGCTGGGCCACCCAGCGAAACCCCGCATCCGGGTACACAACAATCTCCTCCTAAAATCCCTCAACGGGAATATCACCGATAGCGGCCATAATGATGCAAATCAAGAAATATCAACCTGCAAAGGAAACATCAGCAAAAACACATATCGGAATGATGCACAAAGTAGCAAGATAGCTAAGTCCCGATAGAAAGTCGGGACAACGCAGAGATACTTGAATATTGCCTATATATGATGAAAACATGGCCAACCCAGAATATCTCATATCGAGCTCCTGGAAATGCCTAAATAAGAATGAAGTGCTAATGCTTGCACAATGCCTATATCATGTCTATAAACCCCATATATATATATATATATATATATATATATATATATATATATATATATTGCCGAAGTGGCGGATACTTGGCCAATCCGAAATGTCTCGCATTGAGCTCTCGGAAATGCCAAAATAAGGTACTAATATCCCTGAAATGGGAATGACGCCATCAGAATTGAGTAACCCGCTCTATGTTCCCAACTAATCTCTAAGTCGCGAAGGCCAAGAGATACCCGGGACCGAGCAATGTGTCGAACAATTCAGATGGCACCAATCTTATAGGACCCTCCAAGTCACGAAGGCCAAGGGGATCCAGATATAGAGGGAATCGAATAATTCCGAACGCCCTAAGGAAACCGCAAAGTCACGAAGACGAGGTTTGCGGTAGCGATTCTGAAACATTCAAGTACCAAAAAAAAAAACGAAGGGTATCCGAACCCACAAGCTCCATAGGAGCAGATATATATGGCAAATCGTGCAATTGATTGCACAAAGTATATGGGGCAGCATTGCTATTTTCCTAAGAACTTACATATGCTCAAACCACATTGGGCAAGATGGGGAAATTATCAAGATTGCATCAATATATGGCATGAAAATAATCCTTCGGGATATACGAAAAGGGAAATATATATGGCCATAAATATACACGTATATGAAATGATGTACGGGACACCCGCCTCCCACTTTGTCTCCGGTGCGCATCCCGTGACAGAAATGAACCCTAGCAACCCTGGCAATGAATTAACCAAACCCTAAGTGGGCCAAGCCCATGTGTATACTTGGGAATGTGGCATGTCCTGTGGGTGTTGTCAGTGTTGTCAAACATAATGTACTTGTCAATTCATTCTCAGTTCATTCACGCCTTTCTGCATTTGTCAGTTTTTTTAATGGATAAAATTACTTTTTGACTGGCAGATGTATAGCTAAAGAAGTGTTTTTAATTGACATGTGTAGCACACTTGCATCAAATATAAACTGAAGGACACAAAATAACTATTGCTATGTGTTGACCCGAAAAAAATTTCATGCGAAATAATATTATTCAAGCATACATATGCACATGATTGTGTGGAAAAAATATATACTACATGGCATATGCCCACATTAATGTGAGCTAATGGTGCGGAAAATATGCATGACATATGTTCATGTTCGCATGAGGCTATGTTGTGCAAGACAAAAAATGAATGCACATGCACCTATGATATGAAGGTCGATCCCAAAATATGCATGTGAATACATAAACTTATATGCACATATTAGGAAGGCAATGGGGCAAGAAATATACCTAGGTCAAGAAGCCTTAATCGAGGATCTTGCAAAGGCCTAAAAATAGCTCCGAATCTCCCCTATATGCTGTCCAAGTGCAGCCCTTAAATCCCCTTGATGGCTCCGATAAATAGGCCCAATATGGAGCCCCAAAAAATGCAGCAACAAAATACCCCTAATGCTGCAAGATATGGGCCTAAAACAGTCTCGAAATGGGCCTAAAACAGTCCCAAAATGAGCCCAAAATGACCCCAAATGGAGGCTCAATAGCAAGGGTAATGGGCCCAATAAGTGGCCCAATAAGGGACCCAATATATGGCCCAATAAGGAGACCAAATAGGCCCAAAAACCAGTCCCTAGGGCACCAAAACCTGCATCCCAAAAAGGGAAAATCTTCAAACTCCCAAAGTGGAAAACTTGCCCAAAATGGAAAAATAAGCCAAGTGGACCCCCTCTCTCACTTCCCCTTTATTTAAATAGGCAAGGAGGAGGGAGGAGAGAGAGAAGAAACCGGTGGGGGGGATCCCCACCGGTTGGGGAACCCCTACCGTTTCCAAGAGAGGAACCGGTGGGGGGGGGGATTCCCTCTCTCTCTCTCTTTTGAAATTCAAAAAATAAAAAAGATGGGGGAGGATTAATTAAAGGTGAGAGTTAATGGGTTTCTTAAACCTTTTTCACACTTGTTTAAGAATTCTACGAAAGACCCTCATTTAATCCCCCATCTTAACCCCATTCACACTTGGCCAATGGAGATAATTAATTGGGCAAAGTCTCATTAAGAGCCAAAGTCAAACAAACAAAGAAAAGGGGGAGGGAAAAAAGGAGAACCCCCCACCGGTTCCCAACCGGTGGGGGGTCCAAACCGGTGGCACCCCCCACCGGTTGGAACCGGTGGGCGTGCCCACCCCCCCCGTCTCTCATTCTCTCTCTTCTCTCTCACCGCTCTTGAATAAAAAAAAAAAAGAAAAAGGGAGGGGAGAGAAGGGAACCGGTGGGTACCCCCACCTTGGGCCTCTCCGGTGGGCACCCCCCATCGGGTCCAATTCGGGGCCTATAAATAGAACCCTATGGTCCTTAACTGAACACACAGGGGCATACACCACTCTACATATTAGAAGGGTGGGAAATTTCTAAGAAGATGTTCTACTGCGTTGAAGACCAAACTCGGTGTTTCTCATCCGAGTTTGCTGCGTTTTGGAGGATCTTCTCGTCCCGGAGAGCTCTCTTCCTAAGGTTTATTCCTAAGGGGAAATTCTGTCGATTTGTCTCTTGTAAAAGCTTTTTTCATAAGGCGAAGTTCTGCTGAAATAAAAATGTCTGTTTTATGTCAAAATGTGTGCCTGTGTGTCATCAAATTAAATAATTAATATCATGTTTTAATACTTTAATATATATATATTTAATTTTCTAATTACTCTAAAAAAATGATTAATTAAAATCTGTGCATTCTCTTAGCCTAATCTTGGCCTCATCCCATACATAAATAAGCATAGATTCATAAAAAAAAATATATACTTAAGTTAAAAATGCCTTAAATACTCTTCATGATTAATATATTAATAAAATCTGTAAAAATTATTTAAAATTGGTAAATATCACAAAATTCTTGTAAAAATCAGTAATAATCAGTAAAAATCAGAAACCTAATCTGAAAATCATATACAACCAAAATATAAATTAAATACCTTTCATATATTCAATTAATTAATAAAAATCAGTAAAATTCAGTAAAAAACAGTAAAAATCAGAAAACCAAACCTGAAAACATATAAAATTTTTGAAATATCTAGAATACCCCTAAAAACTTAATGAAATTACAAAAGTACCCTCATCCATAATAAAATTTGTAAAAAATCACATAAAATTCTTAAAAATGTCAAAATATCTCTTGTGCCCAAAATACCCTCCAAACTTTAATAAGATGGGTAAAATTACCAAAATACCCTCAGTATGATAAAAAATAAAAATCTCAGGGAAAATAAAAATAGACTCTAAGTCTAATAAACCCAATTTCAGGTAAAATTATCAAAATACCCCTATAACTTAAATATATTTAGAATGACCCTAAAATACCTTCTAAAGGTTTTCAAGTTTTCCTAAGATGCTAAAAAACTTAAAATGACCATAATACCCCTATAGCTTCCAACTTGGCATAATTACAAAAATACCCTTATGGGTCTAATGTACTTGGAATTAGTTCAGATAACTTGGAGTCAATCCAGAAGCATATAAACCTATCCTAAACTTGGGTGAGGCCAGGAGCTTAACCTAAAACATATCTTCATATGCATGTGCTGCCTGTAGTAGTAGTGTTGCATGTTATAAGGGCATCATACGGACGGTTAATCAAGGGTTGTCGAGTGGTTGCTCGACGTAATTAACACTGACCGAGGTCAGTGGAGAGAGGTCATATACTCGGACTCGCCTGATTCGAAGTCCCGGATTCCCTGAGGGCTAATCCCAAGCATTCATAGTCCAATAAATAAAATAAATAAAATCGACCTATATTTCTCTAGATAAAACAAAAAGACCCTAAAATATGACCGGATCCCCCAAATCTGATAGGAGAGACATGCTAGGTCAGGTCTCGAACCAACACTATGCCACTTTAAAAACTAACTATTGCTATACAGGAAAAATCATCTGAAAGGGTTTTCACAAAATCAGGAACCCTGCTTGATTTAGCCACTATCTAAATGATATAAAGGGTTTATGACACAGAAGTTATGCTGTATGCACATTTCTGGCTTTCCTGTGTCTTGTAAACTTCATTTTGATCTAGCCAGAGGATTATCCTGTTTCAGTATATTTCAGAATTTTGTTATGTTTCCCTTTTATCTCAAGCGTTGTAATGTCTCGTTTGTTACAACTATTTGCTTTTCTGATTCGGAAAAAGTTTTACTTCGTGTTCAATTCCCAGTCCATGGAATTCCCTACATTAATTTACTCAAGAAAGAAGAAACATTGATTGTTCTACTTATTGAAGGTCAGTTTCTGTATTCTTGGCTCTAACAATTAGAACTTTTATAGACTACGAGAGAATATAGATGAGTTGCATTGTGCATTGGAGGCAAAGGAAAATGCTCTTGAGGGACTGCAGCAGTCACTTCTTGAAAAAGAACAGGTGTTCCTCTAAACGTTACGACCTTTTTTTTTGCATGGGATGATTCCTTTTAAGAGAGGAAGGTGGCTTGTGCCATGACTTTATTATTTGATCAACAGAGATGGCTCACCTGATACCACGTAAAGTGGATTTTGATGATTGAGATGTCCTTTTCAAGTGGTCTTTACTGTTTCCTTGCACGTGTAGTTTGAGAATATTACATAGCTTAGTTAGTAAAGTGAAAATAGGGCTCTTGAATTGATTCTAGAAATTTGAGTAGCCATCATCAAGGGTGTAGCTGGTGGCTTGTTGAAAATTCATACTTGCTTGGAGTGTCTGAAGTGTGATATATATGTGGCATCTGTAATACCCTTACATCTTAAAAAAGTTGCAATTATATCCTTCCATCAAAATGCTGTGATTTCAACTGAATATGCTAGGAAGATTCCATAAACTTTGTTGAAGTCTGGGGTATATATACAAACTTCTGATGAATTCAGGGGCATGCAAAAATATCTGACATTTTTTACATACTCCTTTATAATTTGCATCATTATGATGGGAGGGGCAGAACCATAACCTTTCTGAGGATGTCAAGAGTATTTATAGTAATATGTAGGAATTAAGGGATATGGTAGTTTCCAAATATGCACCCCACTTGGCCTGTCAGATGGCTGAGGAAAAAAAATGAACAGCATCGACCAGCACAGCGCCCCGGCGAGCAATTTTCAATATATATATATATATATATATATATATATATATATATATATATATATATATATATATATATATGGGGAAAGGATTCAACGTGCCATGAGACACGTCTAACCACCCAAAAACCCATCCTCCCCATGGTTAAAAAAAATAAAAAGTTTCATAAAATTTTAAATATTCAAATAGGCCCGTTATGGTGTATCCCATCTCCTGGGATTTTAGTTTTAATCCTTAAAGAACGAGGAACTTGATTGGATGGCTACGGTTGATTTTGTTGATCGGACAGTGAAAATTAAATCCAAAGGGGTGGAAACAACCTCGATAAGGTATTTGAATATTTTAAAATTTTTAGTATATATTTTTTTGAAATTGGGATGGGGACTTTTGGGGTGGGGCGCATCTAAGATGGATCAACCCATAAGGGCTAATCTGACGAAATTTTTATTTTTTGACTATTTTTCAAGTTGTTGATTTTTTATACATGTCTGATCAGATGGCTTCGGTTGATCGTCAAGATCAGACAGTGAAAATTAAAGTTCTGGGGATGGTTACCCTAAGGGGCCTATTTGAATCTTTAAAAATTTATGAAAATATTTATTTATTTATTTTACCTTGGGGACGATGGGTTTTCGGGTGGGGGCACATCTAAACTTAAATACGTCTATATATATATATATATATATATATATAGTCCATAGTGATTACATCACACAATTACCTCTCTAATACATGTGTGCAGCCAGTGCTCAAAAGCTTAGCTATATTGGAGCTTCATTTGTTAGTGATGGTTAAGTGGTTTAAAAATGCCGAGGCATGGTAAGATGGTAGACTCCTTTGTTGCCTAAGGCCTAGGTAGATTGCCTAAGGTGTGAGGGGGGTTGTTACAGGTGAAACAGTTATTTGTTGACAAATCTTCTATAGTTTATGTTAGAATAGTCCTACATCAGAAAAATGATAAAATCAAAAAGTGTTTAGTAGATGGTGCCTACTGCACTCATAGCCTTAAGGTTTTGAGTTGGATGACCCAATAACTTCAACATGGTATCAGAGCCATGTTGCTTTGTAGATGTGGCTGAGACCTCATGAGTGGTACCTCTGTTAGGAATAGCAATAGAGGATAAGGACAGAACAACATGTGGAACATCATCAATAACACTAGGAGGGGAATTACAATGCTCCCCGTCAGACACATCTTGGGAAGAAGAATATGGAAGGTGTTCAAAAAATGTAACATCTTTGACAATATACTTTTTCCTGGCCTGGGGATCATAGCATTTGTATCCCTTCTGAGTAGAAGAATATCTAAGAAAGATGGCCTTGGTGGATTTGACATCCAGTTTAGAGGAGCCTGGATCCAGATTATGAACAAAATATAGACACCCAAACACTTGCAATGATAGTGGAAATGGTGAGTGTTGAGGTATGAGAAGAGAATATGGAGTCCTGAAGTGAAGAACACGAGAGGGCATTCGGTTGATGAGATACAACAGTGAGAATAGCCTCTGCCCAGTATTTTTTGTGAAGACCATGGTGGAGGAGTAGTGCCCGAGCAGTCTCAAGTAGATGTCTATTTTTTCTCTCGGCTACCCCATTCTGTTGGGGTGTATAGGGGCATGAGGATTCATGAAGAATTCTCTCATCCTCAAAGAACATATTCAGACTTTTTTTGAAGTACTCTTTTGCATTATTTGATCGAAATACCTTTTTTTTTTTTCAAACTGATTTTCCACCATTGTTTCAAACACCTGAACCACTCGTAGCACTTCCTCCCTGGACTTCATTGGATATACTCACGTGCAATGTGTGAAATCATCAATAAATGATATAAAATACTAACTACCATCAAGAGAGGGAATGAAAGGACCCTACACATCATAATAGACAAGTTCAAAAGATGTAGAACTTTTATTCAATGACTGAGGAAATTTGGTTCTACAATCTTTGGCAAGGTCACATTCTTGACAAGCAAGAGATTGTAAGTCAACCTTATGAAATAACAAAGGAAATAACATTTTTAATGACTTGAAGGAAAGGTGTCCTAGACGGAGATGCCACAATTGGATATCTCTTATTTTGTTCAACATAACACTGATACTACTGGACTGAAGGGCAACCCCATACTTGGACTGAAGTTGATAGAGGCCTCCCACTTCATACCCACTCCTAAGAGGTTGTCCCGTCTTCAAGTCCTGAAACACACAATGAGAGGGAAAAAATGTCACTGAACAGTTTAATGATTTTGTCAAGCTACTAACAGAGAGTAGGTTAATGGGTAGTTTAGGGACATAAAGTGCCGAGGACAAGACAAGGTGATTATCTAGAGGGATGTTGCCCTTCCCAGTAATTGTGGCAAGGGTGCCATCAGCAATAGTCACTTTATCTTGTCAAGAGCACAAGTTATAGGAAGTAAACAATGTGGAAGTACTCGTCATATGATCAATGGCTTATGAGTCAATGATCCAGGAGTTCCCACCAATATGGGAGACAACGCTAAGTGTTACCCCAAGAGTACCTGACTGGCTAGTGGAGGTGGAGGTGGATAACTGAGGTAGGAACCGTTGAAAGTTAGCGATGTCAGTAGTGGACAGCCTTGCAAAACTCCCTGGAGTGGTGGATGATGTGCTTCCATCAGAAGCTGAAATTGTGGAGGACCCTATAGGCTTGGTAGACACTGCATTTCCTTTGGCTTTCTGGTTCTGCTTGAATTTCAGAGGCTTCTTGTCTGGATGCAATTCCCAGCAAAAATTTAAAGAGTGATTCTCTCGCCCACAGTGGGTACACTTTCTCCCTCCGTTCTTTGAGTCTTTTCGGGTGTCATCTCCTTCTTTTCAACTACTGTTTGTGCTAACAAGTGCAGAGTGTTCTCCTGTACTAATCCCACTTGTATCAGCTTGCATGGTCTTCCGCCTCCTCTCCTCTGTTACAACTTTCTTGTAACACTGCTCAAGCGAGGGGATCACTTCAAAGTTGAGGATCTGAGACCTCAACCTTTCATATTCAGTGTTTAGGCCGTGCAGAAATTTTAAGACTCTCTGATCTTGTATGTATTTCAAATCTTTCCTGTGATCGGCTACTCAGTCCCAATCAGAGATAACATAAGGATCCTGCTCCTCCCACAAAGCCCTCAAGGCCCTATAGTATTCACACACAGTCCTACTTCCCTGTTTAGCGTCATGAATAGCAACCACAAGATCATACATGTTTATTGGGTTGGCCTTCTTACAATACATCTCTTCTGGTATGAGCCACATCTTTCTTGCAGTAGACTTCCTCACAATATACTTCAGCTGTCCGTCTATCACAGAACTTAAGATCCTTGTCCTCATAATGCTATCCTGGTGCTCCCAATCATCATACTTCAGGTCGTCCACTGAAGGTGAGGTTATTTTGCCATTTATGTAACCCACCTTTGCCCGGGCACTAACAAAAGTCTTAATTGCTGCTGCCCAATCCAGGTAATTTGAATCATTCAACTTCACGGGGAGAAGTTGAAGATGAAAATTATCCCCCACATTGTCTCCTTTGGAAGACACTTCGTTTGTTGTCATCTCAGACATATTCTTACTTCAGGAAGCCTTTCGGAGGCACACAGACAAGGCAAAAATCTGCAACGCTTCAGAGAACCACACAGTAACCAGAAAATCTGCAGTAGCACAGTCCTCAGTGGAGGGAATTAAAGCAGCAAGATGAAGATCCAAAAAAAACAGGGGGGGACACCCACAGAAAAACCTGCAACAAGATGCCAATATTCCCACAAAACACCAACATCAGTGGAGTATCAAGGCACTCACAAAAAAACTGTGGTCTGTGCAGAAATCGGCTTGAGCAGCCCCTAGAACAGGGGAAAGATGCGAGGACGTGAGGAAGAAGCTTCAAGAAACCCTAGACAGGGTGTAACCTGTAGCAATGGGAGCCGGCTACCTCCAACAATAGGGCAAGTGGGCCGGTTGACCCTGGTTATGAGACCGGTCACCAAGGAGGCACCCACACTGTGTACCGGTTGCAGCCCAAACTCTAAATAGGGCACCGGTCACAAGAATGGGGCTCCGACAGGTTCCTTGGAAGAAGAAATCTGGCTGCCACTCTCAAACTCTTCACAGCAAGGTCCGGTCTTGCTAAAGGGACCTTGAATGCTAGGGAAAAACCCTAGCCAAGGTGTAGTGAAGATTGGAAGAGGGACCGGTCATCCAGGGGTCCTGAAACATGGGACTGAGCCCTTACTCCTTTCTTACTCTTGCTCTGATACTATGAAGTGAGAAGAGGCGGGAGAGAACATGGACCAAGAAACTGAGGTGCGGTGGTTGTCTCTGTCTCACACAGAGAGGCCGGCCAGCGCTCAAGTCTTATATATGATAGGGCAAACATATTACAAGACCAAAAGACAAGTTTACCCCTGTTATCATAACTAACATGAATAAAATCAAAAAAATAAGGAAAAACAACAAATATACAAAAGGTCTAAACTGCCCTAACTAGTGGCTACCTTTCACTACACTCTCCCTCAAGCTGAGCATGGATATTGAGTATGCCCAGCTTGTTAATTACATTCAAAAATTGATCCCGAGACAACCCTTTAGTGAGAACATCAGCTAGCTATTGGCCAGTGTTTATGTATGGTAAACACAAATCTCCACTGTCAAGCTTTTTTCGAATGAAGTGTCTATTGATCTTAATGTGCTTAGTCCTATTGTGCTGAACTGGATTGTTGGCAATATTGATGGCATCTTTATTGTCACAATAGAGTTTCATAGGCCTCTTAACAGAGATACCGATGTCGTGAAGTAGTAACCGTATCCATAAAAGTTCAGCAGCTGATTGTGCCATGGCTCTGTACTCCGCCTTTGCACTGGACCTCGCACACACAAGCTATTTTTTTCTTCTCCAAGTGACAAGGTTTCCTCTTAAAAACATGCAATATCATGTAGTAGACCTCCTGTCATCCTGGGAACCAGTCCAATCATCATCTGTGTACCCTTCAAGCACAAGAGGCTTGCCACTAGAGAATAATAATCCCTTCCCTGGACTTGACTTTATGTACTTCAGGATTCTATCCACTGCTCCAAGGTGGGATGTTTTTGGAGCATGCATGAATTGACTTATAACACTGACAGCATACGTAATATTTGGTCTTGTCAAAGCCAGGTATAGTAGCTTGCCAACAAGTCTCTGATAAGATCCTTTCTCAGATTCAGACAATGGTTCACCATCTGCAAGACTAAGCCTGTAGCTTTGCACCCCAATTTTCCTATTTCTTTCAACAAGTCCAGTGCATATTTGCGTTGGCACACATAGATTCCTCTAGAGGATCTAGCAACTTCAATACCAAGAAAGTATCTCAATTTTCCCAGATTCTTAATCTCAAATTCTTTTGCTAATTTCTTCTTTAGGACAGTAATCTCCTCTTCATTATCACCTGTAATGATCATGTCATCTACATACACAATTAAAATGACAACCTTACCATCTATTCTCCTGATAAATAAGGTGTGATCAGTATTGCTTTGAGTGAAGCCATACTTGACCATAGCAATTCTAAACCTCTCAAACCATGCTCGAGGTGATTGCTTCAAGCCATACAATGCCTTCTTTAACCTGCACACTTTTCCTCCAGTAACAACACCAAGAGGTGGCTGCATATACACCCCCTCTACCAGGTCACCATTCAGGAAGACATTTTTCACATCAAGTTAGTACAATTCCCAAGAAAAATGGGCTGCAAGGGATAAGAGTACTCTGACTGAATTTAGCTTGGCTACTGGTACAAAAGTCTCCTGATAGTCAAGGCCATAAGTCTGTGTGAACCCTTTTGCCACCAGTCTAGCCTTGAACCTTTCAACCGTTCCATGTGCCCGGAACTTGGTAGTGTACACCCATTTAGATCTCATTAGCTTCTTTTCCTGAGGAAGGTCAACCAATTCCCAAGTGTTATTCTGCTTAAGCGCGTCCATTTCTTCTTTCATAGCTTCCACCAAGCGGTGATCCTTGCTTGCTTCTGCAAAGGTAAGAAGAGTGGAACATGTAAACAAGGCAGCAATAAAACTTATAGGAAGGGGACAATTTTGAGTAACTAAGGTATCGAGAAATAGGATGCTTGATGCACTCACGTACACCTTTCCGGACAACAATGGGTTTCTCGAGGCTATCCTGCAAACTGTCAGAAGGAACAGAAGGTTCAGGGGGCTGTTCAAGCTCAAAGATAGTATTACCTTCCTGGGTTAGTGGATCAGCAGGAGAATCTTGTAAACATAATGCTTTAAAACTTTGTTCCCTTCAGTCAAAATAGTGTCACAGTCACTGCGCAACCCCGTATTTGTGGTCCACGTGATAGAGCCTAAAATCGGCCTGCACGTGAGGGGGCGTGTTAGAATAGTCCTATATTAGAAAAATGACAAAATCAAAAAGTGTTTAGTAGATGGTGCCTACTGCACTCATAGTCTTAAGGTTTTGAGTTGGATGGCCCAATAACTTCAACAGTTTAACTGATTTTCTATATCATTTGATCCAACCAAATATATTTTCATTACTATAAGATTTGTAAAATTTTACTGTACTTACATCACAAAGGGTAATTAGGACATATTTATACTTTTAGTTGGAGAACAATTTGAAGGAAGTAAGCATGTCTTCCTGAGGGAGGAAAGCTTCACTTGGTGGCCGACCCAGCCACTTGCACTAACAAAATTCCTTTTAGAGATGGATTTGTAATGACTCAATCCAACCTTTGTGAGGGATTCTTGTGCATAGCCACATCATTTTATCCCCAACAAGTCATGGACATGGGCCCTTTACGTATAACCCATTTACTTATTCTATTTTCTGATATGGGACTAATGTCGATTCATTCCTACCTTAGCTCCCAGCCGTAGTGGTAGCTCCATACCGTGGCATTTCTAGGCTGGGGGTGGCTCGATACCACTTCATCTTGCGGGTAGCCCTTTCTTATGAATAGTCCTCTCCTCTTGCCTGGTCCATGACTGGGTCACTAGTTTCTGTATAGTTCATCCCTGAACTAGTCCATATCGTGCTGTATAGATCCTGCGCTGATAATGTAACGACGCAATCATCCTGCGCTGATACCATAATGTAACAACCCGATCTTACTTTTGTGAGGCATTGTTCACTTTGAACCTAGTCCACATAATTTTGATCCTAAAAGGCACTTCACAAATTATGGATATAGTCCCTTCATGTAGCTCAATAGCATTTTTATTTTTCGACATGGGACTAATGCATTCAATTCCTGCCCCAGGTCTGTATGATTGTCCTAAAAAGGTGTCTCACAAGTTGGATATAGACCCTACATATGTAGCTAGCAACTTTTCTGTTTTCAGATATGGAACTAATCCATTTCATCTCTATCCGCCTTGGTCCCTAGACACATTAGTAGCTCCATACCATGACAATTTCACATGGTGGTACCTCTGCATGCTTCACCTTTTGAGTAGGCCTTTTCTACAGTAATCCTCTCCTCCTACTCAACTCGTAACTGACTAAACTGAGTCAATACAGGATTCCTTCAATTAAGCTGTGACATGAGATGTTGGATGTGCGGAAGCAAAGGCCATGGGTGGAAATCATGCTTTTCCACCAACATCTAACCAATATTGAGGCAATCGTAGGTGGCATCCCAAGTGGAAGATGTCATCTACAGGTGGCATGCTTAGTGGATCATGGAGCTGGCATTGTTGAAGCATCCACCTTGGAATTGGATGTACTCTAGCTCGAGAGCTTGGCCGAGGAGACACATGAGGATGGGTGTCATTGATGGCATAAAGGGGACCATATATCTGGGTTTTCTGGAGGGTATTGTGGAGTGCAGATCAGCGGGAACTCGTAAGTGGCTGTGGACCTCTTCCTAATCAGTTATTTGAAGGAGGAGGCTGCTTTGAAAGTAGTGGAGATGCACTGGCAGGTCCAGGTCTCATGATGCAGCTAAAAGTCTGAAACCATGCGAGTTCAATGCTTGCACATTCTTGAATCCCAATAAAGTATTGGTTATCCTTAAGTTGACAAGTATTTCCCTCGTGTATGTTGAGCAATGCTTTCCTCTCCTTTGGGACTCTAAGCATCTGTAGAGGTAGTGAGTTATTTTCAGAAGAGGAACAACTGCCCATGCAACAAAGGCATCCAGGTTTGGGCATGGAGGTAGGACCATAGTTGTCAATCCCGTCCCGGATCTTTTATTTTCAGAAGAGGAACAACTGCCCATGATCTTTTATTTTTCTACCCTAAACTTTAATAATTTAAGTTTATAACTCTATATTTTTCAGATATACGCATCTTAATTTCTTTTTGGGTTTAACAGTTTTAACTTGGATCTTCTTCTTTTAATTGTTTTCTTTCAATGTGAACCTTACAACTTTATATTTGTGTATATGCCCCTATTTGTTTTAGTGGGTTCTTTCAGTCGTCGTCTTCCAATCCTTCCTCTCTAGAAATCATTGCTGACTGGAGATTGGCATGCAACACATTGCAGGTTTGGCACAGGCCCATAGCAGCAAGTCAACGGTTGTGAGCAGTGTGGCAAAACCCTCAGTGCTTGTGGAACCTTGGCCAATGGCTGGGGAGTAGTGTTTTCATCAAGTGCCAAGGGGGTGTTAAAAACCCCTTGTGAACTGTCCTGTCCAGTCAGGTGAAATATGTGAACCTTAAATTTCGCTGAAGATCGAGGATCTTGTGAGATTGCAAACTATGGATTGGACATTCCTTTTAGTTGTGGTTTGGAAGGGACACTTCCCTGGGGTGGAGGTGTAGTGAGGAGGAAACCAATCCTTAAGTTGTAATAGCTTTGGTCCATGGAAGAGGACTTCAAATAGGGGGTCAGGGATGCTTGTGTAGAGATCACTCTAGTAACATTTTTGATGGCCACTTTTGTAACAAAGTTGAAGTCTTTGTGATAGAGACCAAGTATATGGTAGTTGACAAGGCACTTCCAAGGAAAGAGGTGAAAGGTAATCTGCTAAAATAAATCGAATGTATGGATGCAATAGAGGAATTGGGCTTGATCACTGGGAAAAATAGGTCATGGAGGGAATTTGAACGGACAAAACTTTCCCTTATCGTTCACATGTACTTTCTCATATGTTTTCTTTATAAAACTTAAACCCTTTAACGAAACCCCCAAATCAAAATTTCAATGGATAGAACTTTCCCTTATTTATCATGCATATCTACCCTCCATGTCCCCTAAAGAAACCCAAAATAAGGGAAATAACAAGTAGGGGTCACCACACCTCTTAACTGAAGAGCCCAGCATGAGGAAGAGCCCTCACCCGTCTTGGGGATGAGCGAGGGTTACTACCTCTCATTGGAGAAAACTCCATGCTGTAGCAGGTTGCTCTCTCCCTCTCTATCTTTCTTTCTCTAGCTCTTCTTCATTATCTCTCTCTATCTATTCTTCTCTCTCTCCTCTCCACTTTCTTCTTCTATTTCTCCTGCAGAGTTTCTCTCCATCTCTCACTCTCTCTCTCTTCTAAATGGCAAGCAGCCAAGATGGGGGGGTGAGAGGAAGGCCAACCACCTCTTTATATAGGGATATTAAGGAGGTGGAGAGGATACAATCTGATGGACTGTGGCCAACGGTTTTGTCATTCCAATGGGCCAAAACAGTTTGGTTTTGGGTTGGCCAACGATGGTTTGCCATGTTATTCAACCAATGAATGCATGACATGTGTCACCCTTAGCCAACCCTAGCTTGCCATGTCACTCTACCCAATCAACAAGTGACATGTTAGTCATAATGCCATGTGTCATCCCATGGTTGGTCGTGATAGGGAGAGACAATTTTACTTTTAACCCCTGTCTTATGATCTTTTACTTTTCTATCTTAAACTTTAATAATTTAAGTTTATAACTCTATATTTTTCAAATAGACTCATCTTAATTTCTTCTGGGGTTTAATGGATTTAACTTGGACCTTCTTCTTTTAATTGTTTTCTTTCAATGTGAACCTTACAACTTGATATTTGCATATATGTCCCTATTTATTTTAGTGGGTTCTTACAATCGTCCTCTTCCAATTCCTCCTCTCCGAAAATCATTGCTGACTGGAGATTGGCATGCAGCACATTGCAGGTTTGGCACAGGCCCATATTAGCAAGTCAACGGTCGTGAGCAGTCCAGTAAAACCCTCACAATGGTTTTGGGACCTTGGCCGACAGCTGGGGAGCAGTGTTGTGGTCAAGTGCCAAGGGGGGTGTTAAAAACCCCTTGCGAACTGTCCTGTCCAGTCAGGTGAAACATGTGAACCTTAAATTTCGCTGAAGATCATAGTTGTAGTCTAATGGGGACACTTCCCTGGGGTGGAGGTGTAGTGAGGAGGAAACCAATCCTTAGGTTGTAATAGCTTTGGTCCAAGGAAGAGGACTTCAAACAGGGGGTCAAGGACGCTTGTGTAGAAATCACTCTGGTAACATTTTTGATGGCCGCTTTTATAACAAAGTTGAAGACTTTGATATAGAGACCAACTAGATGGGTAGCTGACAGGGCACTTCCAAGGAAAGAGGTGAAAGGTAATCTGCTAAAATAAATCTAAGGTATGGATGCAATAGAGGAATTGGGCTTGATCACTAGGAAAAATAGGTCGTGGAGGTAAGAGCTCAAAGCAGAATATGAGAATATCCTTCTGAAAGAGGCGATTTCTTGGAAATAAAGCTGCAAAACTGCTTATTTCCACAGGGGGCTTCTTGCGGTAGACGAACTGGTGAGGCCATTCACCTTGGAGGATCTGAAGACAACAATGCTCTGCTTGGCTGGGGACAACGCTCCAAGATCAGGTGTTTTGTCTATCCTGCTATTTTTGTAGTTTTTGGATCTTATGAATGCCAATGTTTTTGCTACTATGCAGGAGTTCTAGGAGCAAAAACTCAGCTTGGAGGCCTAGACAAGACATTTCTATTGCTTATCCCTAAAAAGGAGGGGGTTGTCTGCTTTCTAGATTTTCAGCCCATTAGTCTTCTTAATTGGGCTTACAAAATCATCACCAATATGCTTGCATCAAGACTGGAGCTGTGACCGAGGTTCCAGTGAACATGTACCGAAATGCTTTTGTAAAAGGGACAAAAAAAAATACAAGATAGCCTTTTGTACATAAATGTATACATGCCATGAAGTATCAACACGGGCAGGTTTGGTGAACAAACTTGACTTCGTAAAGGCATATGGCAAAGTTAGGTGGGATTATACTTTTGAGCTTCTGGCGCAGATGAGTTTCCTGACATATGGATGGTCTATATCAGGGCTTATGGGCAATTGAGCAACTCAGATTTTTTAAAAGAAATATAATGGGCTAGGCATAAGGAAATGTAATCCAATCTCCCCTTACTCTTTTTGCTGGCATCACACATGGTGAGCAGGATGTAAGGGAGAGCAGAGAAACCCTCTCCACTTACAGGTAAGGCCTAGAGGTTATACATCTTCAACATGCAGATGATACTATCTTTTTGTGTCAAGTGGGGAGGAGCAGCCTTTTGTCATTAGACTGCTTTTAGCGCCGGTGGAAGGTGTGACAGGCCTGAGGGTCAAATTTGCAAGTCTGGTGTTAGGGGTTAATTTGGATCAGACTAGGGATGGGAGCCTATCTTAGCAGATTCACTTGCAGATTTCTTTCTGGGTAAGTGAAGGATCCATCTAACCTCCATTTTTTTTTTTTTTTTTAATGCAAACGAGTACGAGGGTGTTGTAGTCTCGATTGCTCAAGGGGAATGTGAATTGTTGGATGCGGAATAGTTATTCAAACAATCATAATAATTGTCATTAAGGGTCTGGGTGAATGATGGATTAATATTTTACTGTTCACATGTACTTTCTCATATGTTAGTATAACAGTTAACTTTCAAAACAACAGTGGATAAACTAACTTTTTCCCCCCATAATGTGCTTGGCTCTTGCAGATGTTGGAAGATGCACAAAACTTGCTGAAAGCTGCAGAGGATGAAAGACAAGCCTCAATTGCTGACCTTTCTGTAAAACATCGCAAGGTAGTGATATATTATTTTGCAATCTTTCAGTTATGTAAGCCTCTATTTCTTTATATGTTGAATTATTATGTGCATGATAAGTAGCGATTGTAAGTCAAGTGCATTTTCATGGAATTTCCTTTTCTCTGCCAGATTATGGAAAGTATAGAAGCACAACTTGCAGATGCATTATCTGATAGAAGTAAAGCAGCTGAGACAATCACATCTTTACAGGTAAAGCCACCATCATATGATGAATGTTTTTCCTGTGTGCTGTCATGTGAATAAGATGTCAATATTGTTTTTCTCCGACAAAAATCTTGCTGTACTTCTGTTACTATTTTGCCGATGTTTTAAGTCATGCTCTTTGAAGTTCATTTAAACTTGATTATACATACACATGACGAACATGTCCATATACTAATGGAAGTACATAATAATGCCGGGCATCATAGTGATATTATTTTTATGGCATAGTTGAAGGTGAAGTATTGTAGTTGATCACTGGAGTGAGTATGCTTATGTAGGAAATGATGAGTAACTCTTGCACAAGATGCCTGTTCAGGCAGTGTTAACTGAGGACAGTTGACGGACTCGGGATAGGAGTGTGTCCTTGGGTAGATCCACTTGTAACGTGATTGTGGATGGAGATGTCATCTTGCCCTCTTTTAGCCAGATTTGGAAGTTGCATGTTCCCTAGAAAGTCACACTGTTGGTGTCGAGAGTGGTTCATGTGTGGCTCTCCACCTGTGACCGAGTGGCTGCTTTTCTGGAAGGTGTAAGGACCATATACTACTTGCCTGATGATGAGGAAGAATGTCTTGGCCATATGCTGCTTCATTGTATCTTCTCTCAGGCTGTGTGGATGGGACTTTGTGCTAGAATGAGTCTCAATGGACCAATCCTCCTAATGTTATGGAGCTGATAAGGGGTTCACACAAATCTTCACTGGTTTGTGTGCAACAACCTGTGCTTTATACTGTATAGGGCAAAATAGACCTGCATGTTTTCCAGAGCAAACAGGACTTGGGAGCTTTTGGTCTCCTTTATTCATGACCAGGTAAGGGAGTGGATTGTTACTTGGGGACGGATGAACTTTCTTTGTCTCTTTTTTGTTTGTTCATAAGCTGTGCACACATCCTCTGTCTGTTTCTTTTTTTTTTCCTTCATTTTTTGAGCTTTTTGGGGATGGTCTGACTGTAAATGGCAGGTTTTTTTTAGGGTTTGCCTTGTGTACTTGCAGGTGGATTGATTGGGGTTTGCTTTTTCATATTTGTAATTTTGTCTCTTTACTTAATGAATATTGGTGCCATGCACGTCCAAAGAACAAATACCATTTGTAACTGATGGAAATAATGGGCATATGTTTTTTGGCATGTCGGCTATTTCTTCTAGGTAAGTTGAGCATCTTTCTAACTTTGATAAGGGTGATATCTAACATGTGGCTGGCTTCTGTATGCAGTTAGTAAACGTCCATGCAAATGTAATATGAATCACGAGGTTTAAATTCATGGTACTATATACTAACAACAATGCTGACAATGAATAGTGTTGGAGAGAGGAACCATGGGCTCTCTCCAACAAATAGGATAATATTCTTCCCCTTTTCCTTGGCATGAGTTCGTGATTTCTGAATGTAAGGACAATGCCTTCATATAAATAAAATTTCCAGTTGCTAGTAACATTGCAGGCATAGTTGAGATCCACATCTTTTGCAGGTGCTGGTTGTTGAAAAGGATTCTAGAATTGCAGAGCTTGATGCTGCTGCAACTGGTGAGGCAGCACGCCTTAAAGCTGCTGTGGAGACTGCAAAACAGGAGCTTACTAATCTAAGCAATGAACATGTATGTCCTGTTTTTTCATTCGATTCTTCTGCTGGGTTTATAAATTGGGAGTTTATTCGTTTAGGACTTGTTATGGATGTTCATATGACCTTAGTGGCAGCTTTCTTCTATATTTGATTATGCATGTTTCTTTTAAAGAAAGTAGTGGACTGTGCCACCAATTTTATTAAATCGTAAAGAGAGGAAGTACAGCTAAAATAAAGAGGTAGGTGAGATACCTACGAGAAAATACAAACAAAAACAAAAGAGTTACACACTACAGAAATTCATTTCCCTCCTCCACACATCAATAGGAATTCTTAAAATAAACCTACTCAACTCAACGAAGCCTTAATCCCAAATAATTGCGGTCGGCTATATAGATTCTTTGTCTCCACTCTAAATGATTTTGGGCTACCTCTTCTGAAAGGTTTAAAGCTTCCAAATCATATTGTGTTACCCTCTTCCAAGTTAATCTAGGTCTACCTCTTCCTTTCTTCCCCTCATCTATCCTAATGTGCTCTAATTTTCTAATTGGAACCTCCCTAGGTCTATGCCTAACATGCCCAAACCATCTCAGTCTCCCTTCTCTCAATTTGTTCCCAATTGATATCACTCCTACCTTTTATCTAATATGTTCATTACGAATTTTATCTAGCTTAGTATGCCCGCACATCCACTTTAACATTCTCATCTCGGGAACACTCATCTTGGAGACATGTTGCCCCTTCATCGCCTAACACTTGCTACCATATAACATTGCATATCCTATCGCCATACGGTCGAATTTTTCTTTCAACTTCGTTGGGATCTTGCGATCACATAAGACTCTCATGGGTCGTAACAAGTCTCTACTTCACCTATTCTACTTTAATCCTATGGCTAACATTCTCATCGCACCCTCTGTCTTCTTGGAAGATCGAACCAAGATATTTGAAATGGGTACTTTGAAGTATTTCCATCCCATCCAAGTTAACTCCCTCCTTTTTACTTATCGGACTTTCACTAAACTTACAATGCATGTATTCTGTCTTACTTTTACTTAACCCGAAACCCTTAGACTTTAAGGTGCTCCTCCAAAGTTCTAGTTTTCTATTAACTCCCTCTTGCGTTTCATCTATCAACATAATATCATTCCCAAACATCATATACCACGAAATGTCCTCTTGTATATCTTTTGTTAAATCATCTATAATTAATGCGAAAAGGTAAGGACTTACTGCTGATCCTTGATGCACTCCAATAGAAATAGGGAAATATCTTGTTTCCCCTCCGACCGTCTGGACACTAGTAGTTACTCCTTCGTATATGTCTTTTAATACTTGTATGTACCTAGTAGATACCTTCTTGCGCTCCAACACCCACTACAAGACCTCTCTTGGAACTTTATCATTGGCCTTCTCCAAATCGATCAACACCATATGCATATCTTTCTTCATATCTCTATATTTTTCTTTCAAGCTCCTAATGAGAAAGATAACTTCGACAATTGATCGACCCGGCATAAAGCCGAATTGATTGGCCGAGATAGTTGTGTCACAACGTAAACGATGTTCCACAACTCTCTCCCACAGCTTCATAGTATGACTCATGACTCATTTGTTTTTAAAAATAGGTACAATAGTGCTCTTCCTCTATTCATCTGGCATTTTCTTAGAGACTAGGATCTTGTTAAACAGTCGGGTCAACCATTCTACTCCTACATCTTCTAAACATTACACTTCAATAGGTCTATCAGGCCCACAAGCTTTATCTACTTTCATCATCTTCAATGTTTTCTTGACTTTCGAAAATCTAATCATGCTAGCATAGTTCACATTACGCTATGTTGTACATTTTATGCCGTTATGTTTTCACTATGATTATCATTAAAAGGATTGTCAAAGTAGCTTCTCCACCTTTTTTTGATGTCCTCGTCTTTCACCAAAACCTTTTCTTCACTATCTTTGATGCACCTAATTTGATTAAGATCTCGTCACCTTTTCTCTCTTATTCTTGGCAATCTATAAATATCTTTTTCCCCTTCTTTAGTTCTAAATTTCTCATACATCTTTTCAAAAGTCTGAGCTCTTGCCCGACTAACAACTTTTTTTGCTTTCTTTTATGCTATTTTGTATTGTTCATAAGTCTCATTATTATCACACTTTGACAATCTTTTATGTCATTCTCTTTTACTCTTCACCGCCTTTTGTATCTCCTTATTCTACCACCACCTCTTCTTCGCAAGTGGGCCATGTCCTTTACACTCTCAGAGCACTTTTCCAGCTACTTCTTTAATCTTTGAGGCCATATTTATCTACATAATATTGGCCTCCACATCGGACTTCTAATCACCCATATTGAGAAGTTCATTCTGAAACATCACTTGCTTCATCCCTTTTAATTCCTACCACCTTGTTTTAGCATCAGTCTTCCTTCTAAATGTACCTGACCATCTAAGACTACTAACCTGTGTTGACTTGTTAAGGCCTCTCTAGAGATAACTTTATAATCTTTGCATAAAGCGCGATTTGTTTTCCTTGTAAGAAGGAAGTTAATTTGGTTTTTATTTTGTCTACTTTTATAGGTCACTCAATGAGATTCCCTTTTTATAAAGTGACTATTTGTTAGTATAAGGTCGTAAAGCCATAGCAAAATCAAAGATACTTTTTTCCTCCTCATTTTTAGTCCCAAAGCCAAAATCTCTATGAGCCTTCACTTAACCCTGATGTTCACTTCCTTCATGCCCATTGATGTTCCCACTAATAAAGATATTCTCCTCACTTGGTATGCTCTGCATAAGGCCATCCATATCCTCCCAAAACCTCAGTTTACTCTCACTATCTAATCTAACTTGTGGAGTATAGGCACTAACTACATTAATCGCATCTCCCTCTATAATTAATTGCACTAGGATAATCCAATCTCCTACTCTCCTTACCACTACCACTGTAGCCTTTAAAGTCATATCAATAATAATATATATCCCATTCTTATTTCTCTCATTTACTGTATACCACAAGTTGTAGCCTGTATTTCCTACTTCCTTACTTTTCTCTCCTACCCAATTAGTCTCTTGAATACAAGCAATATTGACTTTTCTTCTCTCTATGGTGTCAACAAGTTTCATCAACTTTCCTGTAAGAGACCATATATTCCAAAAACCTACTATGATCCTCTTCTCAACTTGTACTCTCTTAGAATTCTTTCTGTAGTAACATCTATTATTCTCTAAGTTTGTCCTGTGTCCTATTCTTTGTTCGGTTCTATGGACTAACTTCTTTACCCGCACCCGTCTACGATGTGGGAACCTTTGCTCATTTAACACTACATCCGGACGCCGATGTGGTACGTCGCTTGCGGGGAATGCCCTCAACTCTTGCCTATTTCTCACTACACCCGGGCTCCGGTGCAGCGCGTCGTAACTAGAGGACTCCCTAACGTTAATTTTAATTGAATCCATATCATGAGATGTGACAAGATTTTTACACTGGCTGTCACCTACTATACCCCTCCTCCTTTATCCGAGCATGTAACCGGCTAAGCATAAAGGCTCTTCTAGGTAAATGAGAAGTTGTTCTGAGGCAGCGTTTGGTAACAATTTTACCTCAAACTCAGCGTCTTCAAATTCGATGGGAATCTGGAAAGTGTAAATTTTTTTTCAAATGAAAAAAAGGCAGGTGAATTCTATAAGAATCCAGATTTTGTTCCACATTCAGAAAGGGCCTCAGTCCGATTCCTAGCGTTTCTTTTGAAAGGGGATAGGAGCAAGGATGGCAGTACCGGTACCGGTATCGGTGGGTACCGGTACCGGTCGGTACCGGCCCAAAACCAGTCCGGTACCGGCCCGGTACCGGTGCCGGCCGATACCGGTACGTACCGGCCGGTACGTACCGGTATCGGCCGGTACTGCCATCCATGGATAGGAGGAAAATTTGGAGATTTCTCATGTCCAACGCCCTCCTTTCCATTTTTACCCTCCTAAAGTTCCTAATATTACATAGGTTTTAATAGTACCAATAGAAAGCAACAAACCCTAATCTAGTGAGCGTTTATGAGGGTAAATGAGTCTCTTGATGTCCTTCAAATCTGAGTTCTCACTTCTCATGGTCTTTTCAAATAACATTCTATAAAGTAAAGAACTTTTCCTGAAATCTGGATTCAAGAGTTGATGATGTGGCTCTTTTCGGAATCTGAATGCCTCCAAAATTTAGAGCCTCAAAAGGATTCCCAAACAAGGCCTAAGATATTCCGTTCCCTCCATAAACTCCAACACACAGCATGAGGAATGAGAAGAATAATCTCGCTTCTGGATTGGTTGCTTAGAGGTCCAAGCCTTTTAAAACATGCCCACATCTCCTGAATATTCTGAAAATTGAATTGAACTCTTCTGATATGTCCAAGAACATTCGAGACTTGCCTGCTGAAGGAACCATGGATAAATAAATGCTCCACATCCATGATTATGCATGGATTGGGGTCCCTGTTCAGTGGTTGCACATGTTAAAACTTACAGATATCAAATCTTAGGTTTCTGTTGGTTCGAGAGGGATTCTTAGAGAGTAGCAAATTGATGTCCAAGAGAAAATAAAATGGGAAAAAGTTAAATATATAGCATGTCTCATTAAAATTGATGTATGCAATGATAAAGTTTTTCTTCTACTGTGCCATCATAAAAGCTTACCTGCCCTTTTTTAGTATTTTAGAGAACATTCTTGAAAGTTCCTTTCTTGTTTGGTGTACGAAAAACCTCTCCTCTTCACCTATGATTGTATACCTCTGTTTATTTATCAAAAAAATTGGTGGTGCGATCCAATATTTTCTTGGGAAAAAAATTCTTGTACACCTTTGTGTTTGTTAATGTGCATGGAAACAATGTTAGTGAATAAATTTTGAAATGAGTTTTGATTTAAGTAGGGAACCAAGCTCATTATTTTTCCATTGGAATCATGGTATGCATGGAGGTGACATGGTACGAATACATACTGCATAATTTAGTGCGCCATGCATGTGTAATCAGTCTTACAACTAAAGTTGATAGAAGTCAACTATTGGTTTTGTACATCTCACAACTTGTTTTTTCATTACTTGACTCAAGACAGAAATTAGTGAACCGTAGGAAAATTGAGAACTTGCTTAGTGTCTGACAATTTTTTGTTTAATACATTTTGGTCTAATTTCATCACATGGTCATTTTGAATACAAAAAATTAATTAATCCTAATAGGCATCGTGATCACTATTAGTCTTGTACACCTCATAACTTGTTTTTCTCACTACTTGATTGTAGACTTGTAGTCTCCCTCGTCACCATCATCTCATTGTCAGAACCTTATCCTATTTATTTGGGGTTAGCTGTATGAGTCATATCTTGCTAAAGCCACATTTTTAGTTAAACCTAGGAAGATCGTGCTTTCTCTTACTATGTCAAACCACCTTATTTTAGGTGGTCTTCAGCCATTGCCATCCGCCACTTGAATTATGACACCTTCTAACCGATGTTGAACTTGGATAGTGATGCACATGTCCAGACCATCTAAGCTATTTTCGCTGTTCTTATCTTCAATTGGAGGTACACCTAAGTCTTCAAGTATGTTCAGTCTATGTTGATTCCAAATCTTATCCTTTGTAGTCTTACCATACGTGTGTTATACATGTTTTTCTGCATGCGCTTTTCTCATCGCCCCCCTTTTATGTCCCATACAACATAGCCGCTCTCCTAGCAGTTCCATCGAACCTCCCTTTTAATCTTCAAGGGGATTTGTTGATCACAAAAGACTCCAAATGCATTTCTCTACTTCAACCATCTTGCCTTAACCCTATATTCAATAGCCTTCTAGATCTTCCCATTATCTTGAATAATAGAGCTTAAATTTTGAAAAAAGATTTTCACTTTTAGGAATAACTTGATCATTAACCATAAGGGCACGTATTCCAACATCAAATGGGAAGTCTGGATGTGTTGGATTCTGTTCGCTCCTTGCTGCTTTTATGGATTCACAACCGGTACTGACAGCTGATGCTAAAGTTTGGTGGTTGATCCTTCGTGCCATTATTTGGGTGATTTGGGGTGAACAGAATCGAAGAATCTTTCGCATCTACACTAGAGAAAATTTGCTTTTTTGTGAGCCAGTCAGTGAGGGAGTGGATTTTGGCATTTTGTAATGAGGATATGAATAGATCATCCTTTTTTGGTCTTTTGGGGGATCTTTGAGGTTTGCACGGTTGCACCACTTCAGTACCCTTTTTGTATAGGGGGTTCCTTTTCCCTTTTTTGGGCTTTTGCCCTCTCTTTTGTACACTCAAATCTTTTCAATTTTGTATACCATGTGGTACTAGATGGCCTGTAGGGGTGGAGAACTTAAAAATTCCGATACAGAACTAAAAGATCCCAAAGTATGCAGAAACAAAAGGCCCACCCAGCTCAACATGCATGCTGGGCGTTTTTACTCCCACATTAGGATTTCATATATGTATATGTATATGTATATGTGTGTATATATATGAAATCCTAATGTGGGAGTAAAAATATACATATATGACCCGTTACAAACACGGTGTCCGTTTGAAGTTTAGAACGATTTCAGGCATGGTTCCTTGTGGTGGTCTGGTTGGGTCTTGTTCTTGTGGTTGCTTTGGGAATATGAAATAAAAATTAATTAAGATATTTTGGTTCGAGCCGGCTCATGAGCTCTCAAGCCGAGCTGGGTTTCGCTCATTTGGTGAAGCAAGCTTTGTCTCAGGTTTGAGCTCGGCTTGTTTCTTCCATTGAGTCGAGTCAAGCTGAGCCAAACTCGAGCCAAGCTCAAGTAGCTCGTGTGTGGCTCGACTCATTGCCAACCCTAGTTATAACCAAATCCTTTTGTCTACTTTTATTTACTAAATTTACATTCCATATATTTCAACTTAATCCAACCAGTTCTAAAACCTTTGGACCAAAGTACTCTCCATTATTCTAACTTAGCATTTAAACCTTTGATATTGTCACATATTAAACAATATCTTCTGCAAATAACCTACACCAAAGGATTCTACTATGTAAATGTTTGTCACCTTGTCTATAACTGCAATAAAGATGAAGTGGCACAATCAAGATTAGATAGGTGAAATTCCTATCTGAAACAATAAGATAGAAAAGACAGCACTCTATAAGAATTGCAATATCTTCATCTTCTTGGTCTACTGACATAGGGAAATTCCTGGAGTAAAATGGCACCGTTGATAAATGTGAAGAAGATCGCATAAAAATTGTAGTGGCCCAATCACAAGCCATATAGCCATGGTTGGTAGTATCGGCCGATACCGATACGTATCGATATCTGTGGGTACTGATACCATATTGAGTGGACCGGTACCAGTCGATATTGGCCCGGTACTGGGCCAAAATGGACCCAGTACCGGCCGATATTGGCCAATATACCGGTACGTATCGGTATCGGTACCCTCCGATACTGGTACTAATACTGGTAGTGCCATCCTTGTAGATAGGAGGAAAGGGCTACCCATAAACAAGGGCTACCCGTACGTTACCTGGGGTGTGGAGCTGTCACAGTGTGCAACCGCCACTACTGTTTGGGGACTAGGAGAGAATGAACTACATTAGTGTCATATTTAAAAATTGAAAAAGTTGTAAGATGCCTTTTGGTGATAAAATCATGTAGATTTAGCCTAAAGTGGACAATACCTGATAAGGGTTGTATCGGGTCGTTACATCATGCATCCAAGCAGGATCTATGTAGTATGATATGAGTTGGTTCAAGGAAGAACCATGTAGAAGCTAATGGGCCTATACTGACCCAGTCACCAGCCAGGTGGTAGGAGAGGGCTCCCCATAGGAAAGGGCTACCCACAGGTGAGTGTTGTAGAGCCATCATGGTGAGCCACCACTATGTCTGGGTTTTAGGATAGGAATAAACCATATTAGGTCCTCATATTGAAAAATATAAAAGGTTGTTGGGTCATATGTGTAGGATTTGGATCCATAACTTGTGAGATGCCTTTTAGGGGTAAAACCATGGGGATTAGGCCTAAAACGGACAATATCTCACAGGGGCTAGATTGGGTCGTTACATATGCGTTCTAAAATCCAGTTTGCATGCCAGATCCGTCACTTCCCTCTTTTTTTCATAGGCTAATGTTTCATGAGCAACCAAAAATTTTCCTTAGACCTTCTCCACGGTTTAAAAGCAGATTGAGTGTCCTCAATAAGTCTAAACACCAGTCTCAAAATAAGTTTGTATTCACTTTAGTGTTTGTTTTTTATTTGTTTTAGTTTTTTTGTTCAAGATAGGAACCTCTATTATCGTGTTTGTAAAATTTCTATTTATTCATAATGTACCTCTTTCCCTATGCTTCCACTACCGCCAAGCGCGAATGAAGAGGAGATCAACACTGGGAAAGGAGCGCCATCAACAACTTTCAGCTCCACAAGCGAATCGTATCGCGTCTCCTCTTATTTGATCCCCAGCTGACCTTTCTCGGGGGATGGATCAGCGAATCAATTTCATCATCCGGCCACCGAGTTTTGGATATGAGGATCGATGAAAGACATTTTTGCTGTGCACGATGAGCGGTGAGGACGAAAGTGGCGAGAACGAAAGCAGTGAAGGCGGCAATAGCATCTGGGAAGCCTCTTGCATCTGTGAAGCTTCTCGTAAAATGGAGAGCAGCGAGAGAAGGAAAGGCTATGCCTTTCCATGCACAGGTCAAGGTGGGGAAGCCTCTCGTGTTTGTTTCGATCAGTTGAGATCAAATATAGCTGTTGGGGGTATCTCTCAAACGAGGGGTACGATCGCTACCAAAGATGGTTGGGTGTTTGTATCTCGCAAAAAAAGGGTTTCACACGATTCAAAAAAGATCTATGTTGATGAAGCTTTAGAGGAAAGAAACAACAACTCATCCGAATCTGGCAACAGGGGTCCAACTAACAACAAAACAAACAATAATGGTTATGTATTCAACCCCTGGCAACCTTGGCGTAGCAGTAAGTTTTCGATGTCTTTGCAAAGGATACCGAACTTCTTCGTGTAGGAACGCGTTGGTTTGTTGGAGATGCAAACCTATTGGTCATCGTAGCTCAACCTGTAGAAATGCTCTGTCTTCCAAACAAGTGGAAGTTTTTATACCCTCTAACGGGTCGTTTGCAATAGTTGGAGAGCCATCGGTAATAAAAAGCATCCTTGTCAGTACACTATGTTCCCACAATATGAGAAGAATATTCAAACTCTTCAGCAGTGCCTTCTGGCTTTTGTCTAAAAGAGTTTTCTAGAGTGGATACTTTTTATTTAGGCTTTGAGCAAAGCTTGGCTGGCGTGAAGGGTTTGAAAGTTGGAGTTCTTGACGAGAAATGATGTGTTGTTTTCTTGTCCATTGAGAATATCAGGTACCAAGCTCTATAAAAAGTATTTTCATTTTGATAACATTGCAGTTAGATGGGAAGAATGGAAGGATGGGAGAAGGGGTACATAATCAGTTGAAGAAATTTTTGTTTGGTATCGAGTCTGAGGTATACCTTTACAACTTTAAGGAGTTGAGGTTTTTCACAGTATCATTAGTCCTTTTGGAATTCTTAAAGAAGTGGATAGAGACACGTTATCTTGGGTTATTTTGAAGTTTTCTCAGGTGAAAGTGAGAGTTCAACATTTATCTGATATTCCACAATCTATAACTTTACATTAGGGAAAGTTCTCTTATTTGCTTGAGATATCAACTGAATGTGGCAATTTATCTTCTAGAAGTAGTATAAATTGACATATTTAGAAGTTCTTAAATCTTACAAAGCATACGAAGAAGCACAAGTGAAGAGTGTTTGTGATCAGAGCTAGAAGATAAGTGATGGGCTGTCATCGATTCAATTTCATTCCAGTGAGTTAGTGCAAGAGGAAAACATGAGTACAACATGTCTTGCTGAATCACAGGTTCTACCCGAGATTGACAAATTAAATTAGCAAGTGACATCTCACACAAAAATCTTAAAGTTATTTGTAAATGGCCATGGAGCAGTCGGCTTCTCAAATTGTGAAAGGGCTGAGAAAATCTCCGAAGTGTCAGGTATCATAGTTACGTGTATATAGTAGGAGATCATGGTAGCTTCCTTTGGTGGATGGAAAGCAAGATATTAAAGATTCTCTTCCTCCTCCTCATCTGAAGATAACGGAATCTCAGAGAGGTCATGTACATCACTCAAGCACAGCAAAGCATATGCAGGTAAACGAGTTTTTGAGAAGGAAAATTCAAAGCCCTTCCTATTCTGAAAGACCGGTGCATAGCCACAAAAAGAAGGAATGTCATCATTTCAAAAAAAGGCAAAAGATTTAATAATGTCAAGTGCAAATGATTCTGTTTCTCAATTGAGTAATGAAGAGTTGATTCAAAATGCAAGATTGTTGGATCTGCAAGTCAATATAAACCAAGCAGGTCAATTACACAGGTTGTGGAAGGGTACAAGGGGAAGTTAAACATGTTCTGATCTATATTTTGTTGATGCTGGGAGTTGATTTTTTTCTTTAATTTCTGAGAGCATAACTGGCTGTTGAGTTGCAATCTGTAGCATAACCATATAAGAGTCTTGCTGTTTTTCTTGTAGTGGTGGAAGAGGAAACTCTTTTCTTCCCCTCAACTGTATTTCCTCTGTTTATTTAATAAAATTGGAGGTACTATTTTACCTTCTTTTGAAAAAAAAATAGTGGTGCAATCTGATTTTGCCTCAAAAAATTATTGTACGGCCATTAAGTAGGCTGATTGGTCGAAAGTCTTTCAATTCCAAAACCTACTCTTTCTTAGGAACAATACCAACTAGCAAGAATTTATGAGTGAAGATTTCACCCTCAATGAAAACATTCCTGAAGAGCAAGAACCAAGTCCCTTTTCACCATCTCCCAGAATGCCTAATAAAATAGAATCGGACATCAATCTTGTCCTGGGGCCTTCTCAGTTCCCAATTGAAATGTTTTTGTTTTTATATCCGCCTCAGAAATTCCACTGGTCAAAAACTCTCTCCTCGGCTGTAAATCTCCATTGCATCATTATCCACCCAAGAAGGAAACTTTCTTTCCTATTCTGAAAATAGCTTTGCATAAAAACCATCATTTCTGTAGCAATAGAGTCTCTGTCTTCAATCCATTCATCCCCTTTCTTAATAACTGATACAAACTTCTCCTCCTCCCCTTAGCCACTTATGGCAAATATATATTCAGGTCCCCTTCTTGGAACCATAGTGTGCAAGATCTCTGCCTCCATCTACTCTCTTCAATCTCTTCATTTAACAATCTATATATTGTGCCTTCAAATTGGCCCACTCCTGTGGCTGTTGATCTGTCAAAACTCTATGTTCATCTCTTTCTTCAAGACTTTTCAATTGTGCCTGAATGTCCGTTACTATTTTCAGCATTTCCTCTTTCAAATGTTTTGCCCATATCTTAATCTTCTTCTTCAGTTCCTCAGCTTGATACATAACTTCCTAACATAAGAATGTTGTTCAACTGGGTGTTTCTGAACATCTTCTACCATACCTCTAAAAGTATTCATTAGATAGCTATGCTTTCTCAAATTTGAATGATCTACCCTTCACAGGAAACATACTGCAGTCTATGATTTGTCATATCGTACCAAATTGTGCTGACTCGTACAAGTCAACTTGTATAAAGGCAAGTCCGATCTGCTAGCACGCATTGAGTCGGACTGGATCGTGTCAACTCCTAAATGCATAATCAGTTGTTGTAGATTTTTTCATTTGATATGTAAATTTACACTTATATCAATTAATAGGGTACATTTCTCTAATATATGGCTTAACTCATTGCTATTAACACACTCATTGGTCTGACTTGGCCCGACTCTGTGAGTCAGACCAAGTCAGATCGATATCTTACCGTATCTGGAAAGATATGATCTGGTATGGATTAGCAAAACATCAAATGCTGCAGTCGAACCAGCTGCCTAGGGCAGTTGGTTCACCACCTCCCTTGCAAAAGGGAGGTCTCAGGTTCGATTCTGGTTGGGGCCTAAAAACCCCCCAGCTATGCAGCCCCTTGGTGTTGTTGGGATATTTATCCCCTGGTCTGTGGGATTACTTCCCCAGAAATCAGACGGACCTGGAATTGTCACCTAATTAGGCGGACCCATCGACCGAGCCGGAATTATCTCCAACTTTGGAGGAATATCTCGGGTTCTCGATTAGAACCCCGGTCGCTTGTAAATAGCTGTACATAATCGACCTCTGGGCCCCTTCAAAAAAAAAATAAAATGCTGCAGTCAATGTCCGGTGCATTGTGATCCAACATATCCCAGGGTTGATCTGACACTCTTGCCATTGGCTCATCTGTTGATCAACCAAAATCCTATCAACTCTGAACATACTTGGTATCTTCCTCCCATTACTCCAAGTAAACTTTTGATTAGGCATTTGAAGTACTACCAAACCATTTTCTTCCACCCATGCATTTTTGGAAGGTGGCAAGGGCCACAAATTTTATATAAATAAGCAGCAGGAAACACAAATACAAATGGAGGCTACAGAGCATTTTCTTCCACCCATGCATTAAATTGAGCTGTTCCAGTAGTTCCTCTGCAGCCTCTATTCCTCTCCCCTGGTTGGCAAACTTCCATTCTAGTAGTTCCTCTGCGAGGGAAGGGGAGCAGGGAAGAGCAGAACAAGGAGGAAGGCAGTGGAGCGGATTGGCATATGGCGGAGGGTAGGGTACTGGTGGGAAGAGTAGGAGTAGTCTGTGGAGAGGAGGAGTGAGGTATGGTTTCGAGCATGGAAGCTGGATGAGGAGAGGTACAAATACATCTTTCCAAGGTCCAACATAGGTGTTTCCGCTGTCTCTCCTTAGATCATCATATGCAAGAATGTGGAAGAGTAGGGCATCACAGCTTTGTATGTTCAGAAACAGATGGAACTCTGAAAACAGGGGATGTTGTTCCACACCAAAAAGATGAGAAGTCTGTGCAGGGACCTACGGTGGACCTACCTTGGTTTTATGCCTTTCGGAGAAATTTGGCAACTTTCAAGAATTGTTTGATTGGTGTTAATTGTTATGGAAGATGGAAAATAGAAGAACTTCGGAGAAGTCTCCAAGTGCAATGGCTGGAAGTGAGATGCTGGCAAATATCTGAGATCAGTGATGATACAGTTCTGCTGCGGTCGACTTCATTCGCTATCGGACAAAGTCTTTTGAAGCAGATGGGAGAGGAGATTTGGTCATTGTGGAATCAAACGTATGGGCTGACTGAAGCAAAAACAGGATGCCTAGTTTGGATCCAGGTGAAAGGGCTGCCATTTGTGTTGTGGGATGCAGAGGTTTTTAGAATGTTAGTCTCTTCGTTTGGCAGTCTCAGAGAGATTTGTAAACATACAAAGTCTTGGAATTTTCTTGGTTTTGTGAGAATCTTGGTTGAAATAGAAGATGGGATGGATGTGCCACAGCATATTAAGTTTCAATGGAATTTTAGGAACGTTTGGCTTACATTAAATGAAGAAAATACAGTAGAATCTGATGGAAGGGGCAGTCCAATGTGCACGGAGGGTGGACATGCTGAAGCCGTACAAGCATACAAACAGTACTTAGCTGCTAGGCTGGAGTGGTTGATGGTGAGAGGAAGAAGAAGAGGAGTCCTTCTGAGTCAATTCATTCAGACTCGGAGGTGAGTCTGGTAGTGCATGTGACGTCTTTACTGAACATGTAATGGTCCCAATTATAGACCTTTGGTAGGTGCACAATTCTAAAACAAAATAATAAGAGACATTCATATAAAAGAGTGATAAGTGGGATATGTCTATTAATGATAGAAAAATGAGATAAATAAAATACATATCCCATGAATTTTAACAAATTAACCATGTCTGAATTTTTTTCCAATTTACTTATGCGATCCACAATGTAGCCACCATACATTGGGTCTATCCTTTTCTCTCTGTTTCTGAAAAACGTATTTTATATCTTTTATGAGACTTATGAAGAGATCTCAATAGGGATCATTTACATCCCTATTGTTATCTCTCACTCACCACCCCTTTCACCTCTTTCTCACTCATCATCTGATTAACAACGTGCTAACTAAACCATTCATATGCACATATCTTTCGAGTTCTTTGTCTTAACTTGGTTGTAATTCTTACTATTATAGAAAATATAAGGACATTCATTCTTATTAGATCTCAGGATTGAGTCGTTCTTTCTTTAATCTTTCACATTATCAATCTTTTCTCATAGTCATAACCCGAGCAGTCTTATTCTGAACAACAATCCTTCTTTTGAATCTTTCACAAGTCTTGGGTTCGTAAGCGGATATCTTGCCGATGAGGCGTCTCATCCTTTGATCCGAAGTATGCAATGTGCTCCACAACTATTGCTGTAGTGTTCATGCCCCAGCCTATGAGTGTACTTGAGTTCACTCAAGCAAGATCTCAATCCTCTGCCCTAGTCAAGGTCCTTAATCATGGACTCTGGAATCTTTAACCACCAAAAAATGGATGCTCCATGCCTCAACGCCAACACATTGTTAAGGAGCTTTAACCAAGCGTCCTCTTATCCCCTAGAGACTGACCTTGTCGTCCCGCTAGTGAGCTGTTGTTACTTCCTTCTTAGGAATTCTTTCATGTTCCATGCTGTAACAGTAATGTTAGAATAATAATAACATGCTTCATGAATAATCAAATGAGTTTGAGAGTTGAAGTCTTTTATTCTTTCATAGTTCACATGAGCTTAAATGGACTCAGTCCATTAGTTCTTTTCATTTCGTAAGAAAGAAGATTTCACTTGCTTTTTAAGTTGATCATTAGACATCGAGGATCAAGTTTATTCATGCTGCCATTCTCTAAGATGGAGAAGGACAAATCGTATGGAGTTCATATGGAGTTCACAGCAACTCCTCACAAATCATTATACCATGAATATCGGCATACTTTCTACAAAACAACATTTGAATCTTCGAGAAACGTGCTGAAGAGAAGCATGTAACATATTGAGTTCATGTTCTTTTATGTCCCAAAATAAAAATTAAACAAGCAAAACCTCTATATAATTTGCATGCATTTCTACCCTTTAAATTATCAAAAATAAGAAAAATCACATGTAGAGGTATTACTGTACCTATTCAAGGTGAAGATCAAGTGTAAGGGAGCTCCTCCGACCATGGATTGCGGAATCGGCCGATTCCGATCCAAATCGGCCGATTCGGATCGGAATCGGCGGGTTTCGATCCGATTCGGGGGGGATTTCACTGTTCCCCCCCACCGATTTGAAAAAAAAAAAAAACGGCCGAAATCGGCCCGAACCGGACCAGATCGGGGCCGGACCGGCCATATCGTCCGGTCCGGACCCGATCTGGTCCGGTTCAGGCCGGTCCCGATCCCCCCCTTAAGGTTTAAGGGTTTAGGGGTTTAGGGTTTAGGGTTTTAGGGTTTTAGGGTTTTGGGTCTAGGGTTTAGGGTTTAGGTTTTAGGGTTTTAGGGTTTTAGGGTTTTAGGGTTAAGGGTTAAGGGTTTAGGGTTTAGGATTTAGGGTTTAGGGTTTAGGGTTTTAGGGTTTTAGGGTTTAGGGTTTAGGGTTTAAGGGTTTAAGGGTTAAGGGTTAAGGGTTAAGGGTTAAGGGTTAAGGGTTTAGGGCTAAGGGTTTAGGCTTTAGGGTTTAGGGTTTAGGGTTTAGGGTTTTAGGGTTAGGGTTTTAGGGTTTAGGGTTTAGGGTTTAGGGTTTAGGGTTTAAGGTTTAGGGTTTTAGGGTTTTAGGGTTTTAGGGTTTAGGGTTTTAAGGTTTAGGGTTTTTTATGGATGTACATGAATTGCATTCATTCTTATTGTACATCAATTGAATAATACGTATGTAATTTTTTCTGATTTTTTTTTTATTTTTTCCTGATTTTTTCTGATTTTTTTTTAATTTATTATTATTTTTTAATCTGGCCGAGTCGGACTGGCCAGACTTCATCTGGATCGGCCGACTCGGCCGATCCGATCCGAGTCGGATCGGGATCGGCGGGTCCCGATTCGGGGACCCGATCCGATCCGGAATTCCTTGCCTCCGACCGGGGTGTGAAGGAAACCACTGCCGTTGTTCCAGGGTTAATGAAAAACTTCTGCTGCAGCTCCCTTTATTCCCTTGGAACTCTTTCTTCACAAGCCTATTGCAAGTCCTCTCTTTTTTTTTAGGGTCTTCTCACTCCTCTTTCCAACTTCTTCTTTCACTCCCTCAAAATTCTTCTCTATCTCACTCTTTTTCTCATTCTCATACTGTTTCTCTCTCGAGCTCTTGCACTGCCCCTTTCTCTCTATTTTTTTTCTTGTGGAAGATGGAGTAGAGTGGGAGGGGATAGGGTGATATTTATAGGAGTTGGGTAAGATGAGCCTTCAGCTTCATTTAGGCTTAAGGTGAAGTTTTGATCCTATGTAGAAGGTAAGTTATTTCTCTACCACTAATTAACTTTAGTTACTCCCCTTGATATGATCCATATGTTAAGTTATATCCATTCTTCTATGTAACTTAAGTTGTTTCTCTTGATCCCTTCCATATGTTAAGTTATAATGTTATACCCATTCTTCCATGCGGCTTAAGTTGTTTTTTTTCTGAAGGTGATCAATTACAGATCACTGATTCATTGATAATAAAATGCAGAAATTACAACAAGGAGCAAAATTGCTTAGAGTACGCACAGGAAATCCCATACATAGAAAGACAATAAACCCTCAAATATCTTATCAAGTGGATAAGATAAAAATACAGGACTAAAAATACAGGACTCAAGGAAACACTATCAGCATATCATCCTCAAAGCCTTCCTCAAAGCAGACAAGGTAGGAGAGGATTTCGGATCCCCTACAATCCTAGCAGCAATACCCCACTCCCTGACCCATCTAATAACCCTGCACATAATATTATAAAAGCTGTCAAATTCATCTTTGAATCTTCTATAATTCCTTTCATTCCACACTCCCCACAGAAATGGAGGAAGAATTAGAGACCACAACTCCCTCTCAGTTGGGTAAGGCCATGGCTTAGCCCATCCATCCAATATAAGAAGTATAGAGGAAGGTTCTTCCCAGCTGATATTGAGACTTCTGCAGCATATCATCCATCAGGCTTGAACAATACCGCAGTAGCAAAACAAGTGGCCCACATCCTCAGTAAATGAACTGCAGAAGCAGCACCTGAAATTCTGCAGAGGGAGGAAACGACTCAACCTGTCCATTGTTGGAAGCTTTCCCAAAGCAATTTTCCACAGGAAGAGATTGATCTTACATGGTAAATTCTTGGACCAAACTACATTTCCCCGGGGCACTTTAACTCCACTATCATTAATAATTCTTACCAAAGGATTAACGGAAAAAATGCCTTTAGTATTCCAGCCCCATAATCTTGTATCATCACAGTTTCTCTGCAAGCCAAAATTGTGAATGATGTTCAACACTTCCAACAACTGTTGAAACTCAAGAGTTGTAAGATTTCTTCTAAAGCTCAGATTCTATGGATTAGAATGTCCATATGAATACATTTCAGCCACAACCTTGTTCTTGTCCTAGATATAAATCTGTGAATTCTACTGCTAAAGACTGGTTCAACACCCACTTATCTTCCCAGAATTTAACCGAGCACCCGTTACCCACTCGAAAAGAAATTGGGGGGGCAATCAAGTCCACCATCTTACTAATATTCCTCCAAATTGGGGACACATTAGATAAGGATGTTCGGTGCAAATTCCATCTAGATGTACCAAAATAGTATTTCCCCTTAATGATTTTGGACCACAAAGCATCTTTCTCCTCTCCTAATCTCCATATCCACTTGGCCAATAAAGCTTGGTTAAAAATATCAATCTTTAGCAAACCTGTCCCACCTTGATCCTTTCTCCTGCAAACCTTATCCCATGCTATAAGGTGCAAGGCCCTTGATTCTCTCTTTCCTCCTTCCCAGAAAAATAGACTTCTCTTGGCTTCAAGAATTCTTTTCACCTTTTTCGGAATTCTGAAAATTGATAGATAATAAGTAGCCAAAGACGAAAGAACTGTTTTTGATAACACCCATCTTCCTCCGGCTGATAAAAACTTGGCCTTCCCACCCTTCCAATCTCTGCTCAAACCTTTTAATAAGATCATCCCAATCCCTAACTTTACATTGAACATCAGAGAGGGGAAGACCAAGATAGGAAATTGGGAATGAAGACATCTTACATGTAAAAGAATCAGCAATTTCCTGAATTCTCTCCAAATCCAAATTAATACCTACCACCTCAGATTTCCGAAAGTTAATGGACAGTCTTGTGATAGCTTCGGTAAGAATCAATAGTCTCTTCATATTTGTGATCATAGATTCATTTCCAGAGGAGAAAAGCAATGTGTCATCAGCATACTGAAGGTATGATAATAAAAAACCATCTCTTCCCATTGGAAAAACCATCAACCAAACCTTGTGTTGCTGCTCGGCCCCAGAGGGTACTTAAAATCTGTCCAACTAGGATAAAAATCAGTGTAGACATCAGATCACCTTGCCTTAAGCCCCTCGAGCTTTTAAAGTAACTACATGGTTCACCATTAATCAGAATTGAGAATTTAGCAGTGGATATACAACTCATGATCCAACCAATCCATTTATGATTGACACTCATGGCCCCAAGTGTACTTTGAATACACAACCAGCTTACCCGATCATAAGCTTTCTCAAAGACCAATTTAACAAGCGCACCCTCCTTTCTACTACTCTTCTGAGAGACAATGGCTTCGTGAGCTGACAAGAAATTATCCAGAATGTACCTGCCCCTAAGGAATGCTGCTTGATTTGAATTGATCACCTCCTTCAGCACATACTTAAGCCGATTAGCTAGCACCTTAGTAATGATTTTATAAATGCCATTCAAAAGGCTGATGGGCCTAAAATCAGTCACAGAATCAGCCCCTTCCTTCTTTGGAATTAGGACAATAAAAGTGGAGTTAAAGCGTTTGATACACAAGGGCCTTTCCTGAAACTCTCTCATTATCTTCATCAAATCTTCTTTGATAATATCCCAGAAATGCTGATAAAAATCCATAGAAAAGCCATCCGGTCCTAGAGATTTGTTGGCTTCCATACTAAACACTGCAGCTTTGACTTCCTCTTCTGAAAATGGTGCACACAACTTAATAGCCTGATCTCCATTAATCTTAGGTAAGACTCCCTCTTGGATGTGAGGTCTCCACCACTCGTCTTCCTTAAACAGATTCTCAAAATATGAAACAAAGATACTCTTAGTCTCTTCCTTAGACTCCACCATGGAATTATCAACTTTCACTTGATTAATTCTCAAAGATCTTTTCTTTGTAGTTGCAGTTGCATGGAAGAATCTTGTATTCTTGTCCCCCTTCCTCAGCCACAACTCTTTCGACCTTTGCTTCCACTTTATCTCTTTTCTTAGTAACCACATATTATATTCTCTTTTAAGATCAGCCACAACTCTTTCGACCTTTGCTTCCACTTTATCTCTTCTCTTAGTAACCACATATTATATTCTCTTTTAAGATCAGCCAGCTCCTTGTTTTCATCCTTAGATAACCCAGCCACATCAGCTCTTGGTTCCAATTCATCTATTTTCTGAGAGAGCTGCTGCCTGTATGAAGAACCTGCCCCAAAAGTCTCTGCACACCATTTTTTAATGGCTGACTTCACCCTGTTCAGCTTGTTAGAAAAGGAAGCAGCCGCCTGAAAGGTCGACTCCTCCTCCATGCAGCTTAAGTTGTTCCTCTTGATCTTATCCATATATTAAGTTATGCCACACATGCTATATAGTTAATGTATTCCAACAACCTTTTCCAGTATTCTTATTCTTGACCGTTAACTTCAACCAGTTTTCTTATCCTTTACCAATAGTGTTTGCAAATACACCCTTTGCCAAAATCATGTATATTCAATACAATTTATTAATAACTTAATTGCACCATAAATTCACTAAAATTCTAAATAAACTTTCCTTTTTATACATTGCCAGAAATGTAAGGATTCTCTTTAGTTGTCATCTTTTACTTTATATAATTTCGCAAATATCCTTAATTTTTCCTATAATACATATGTTCATATTTGATTTAGTGGGTTTATTACAAAACACATGCTATCAACGAAGGGGGATGAGCTTATATCGAAGAATTTAGAGGAAGATGGGAGTACCCACCCTGTGGAAGAAGTTGATAAAATGAAGAAGGGCAAGACAGATCTGATCAAGGTCCAAAGGCGGCAAGGCGATATTGAAGATTGGGAGGACATGCAACTTTCCAAATGGCAAGGAGGCAGCGTCAATAAACAAGGAGTCCCAGCGTTGTCTGATTTGCAAATCTCGGAAGACGTAAGGCGGCATCTCTCGGAACAATGAGGGATATATCGCCACAATACTCCGCCAATCCAGGCAGGGCTATTAATTATTCAGCAGATCCCATCTCCAATTCCCGGCCTCATCTTTCCCCTTCTTGCCTCGTCGATGACAACTCAGAGAATGCTGGGTTTTCAATTCAAGGCATGCCAGACGGGACAATGCAGTCACTGGGGATAAGGAAGGAGAATGTTCCTTCTTAGCACATTGGGTTAATGAGGAAATATTGGAGAAAGCTGAAGTATTGGGGATCCAGATTAAAGGAAAGGTTGGTCAGTTTTGTAAAATATGGGGTACCAATGGTGAGGTTACTAAAAGAAAGCATAAAGGGTGGAGAAAACTGTTATCCCTGATGAAGGATGCTAGGGCCAGTGGAAATCAGTTCTGTTCAAAAAATATAATCAGCCGGGTGGAAATTGCAGAACAAAAATGATGTTAATGGCATGGAATATTTGAGGGATGAACGACAAGTTGAAGCAGCTTGTGGTTCGAGATATGGTGAAGTGCATAAGGATTGATGTACTTTGTATACAGGAAATGAAGGTGGAATTTATGACATCTGAGATGCTAAGATCTGTGACAGGGCTCAGCAATGTGGATTTTGTTTTCAGGAGAGCTGAGGGTCAATCAGGAGGCATTCTGATAGCTTGGAATACAGATGTGGGGACAGGATCAGGAAATCATTATGTGTCCGTCTTGTTGAAGACAGGTTCTGATGATGATGGCTGGATGTTTACATGTGATCATGGACCTACCACAGTCAATAGCAGGAAGATGATGTGGGAAAAATTGAATTACTGCCAGAAATTATTTGCCTATCCCGGGTGCATAGTCGGAGACTTTAATGAAGGTCTCCATCGGAAAGAAACAGAAGAAGTATACTACAGGAATGAAACATTTGAATACGTGGGTGGATGATTGTGGTTTGATGGAGTGTCACAGGTCAGAATTACAAGGAGGAATTGCAGGGTGACTATTTCTTCTTTGGAGTCCTTATGGTACAGCTTCCATTCTTTCAGAAGGGGTTCTGTAAAGAGTATTCGAAGCAGGCTGTTGCATCTTATACCTCATGCAATTTGTTGGTGTATTTGGCAGGAGCGTAATGATATGATCTTTAGGGGTACCAAATTGTATGTGGAAAACATTTGTGAGCATGTCTTGTAGCTTTTGTTCTTATGGAACAAGCATTTATTGGGTGTTTCCGCTGAGGTTTGGACAATAAAGATTAATACATTATAATTTGTATTTTTTATTGTGGTGATAGGAATCTCTCCTGTCACACTTTGATTGTACTTCCTATGTTTATTTATTAATAAAATTGGTGGTACAACCCACATTTCTTTAAAAAAAAAAAGGACCATAGATGCTGTCACTCCTAGTAATAATTGGGAAGTGGGACCACACGGTTGACAACATCCACTATTGTCGTCCCTGAGTACTGATAACTTGATTGTTACAGGATGGCAGGATGTTGGTGGGGATTCAGAAACTAAAACCAACTTACCTTGATTGGCACCAAGATTTCCGATGGCACAACGACCGTCCTAGAGATGATGCTGCCGCATGAGACGCACTCCACAGCAGTCTTGATTCTTTCCTCTGTTGGGTGGTCAAAAGCTAGATTCTCCATCTCCTACCAGTAACCTTGGCTCTCCCTCTTCCGTCATCGATAGTAAATGAGGCAAGCTGGCTTGTGCTTCTTGTTCCCCTTGACCTCATGTTGTAAAACTCTCGACCACCTCCGTAGAGAAGGCAGAAAGGACCATCTTATCCAGCTTCTCACGGTCCAGCTTTTTAGTTTGGGACCCTCAAGCTGGGGTAAAATTGTTGTTAGACTTAGCGGAGTGATGCACATGTCCTCCTGCCTGAGATGAGCCCAGACTCTTGAGCCAACTGTCACATGACACGATTCCCTCTAACTAAACTCAGCGCACTTGGTGTCCTTCCTCGTGACATTGAAGCACTGAATCCCTAGCCACTCTATGCACCTTATATGCTTCTACAACTTCCTGATCAATCCCAAGGTTTGCCAACTTGCTGGGTCGTATTAACTTGTATCCTCCATAATGCGTGTTGTATCAGTACATCTCATACTGACTCAGCCCGACGCGCACAGGTCAGGGTGATTCTGGCCACTTTCTACTTTTTCCCCATCCAGATTCTTTAATTTTATGAATACTTATGGCATAAATAAGCTTTTAAGTCCGCTAGTTTATTAATGACAATGACTTTGAACCATATTTAAGAGAAATCTATCCTATTATCGATATTAAGAGTAAATTATATCAAATTGGAGAAAAGAGTCCAATTGCTTACCAATTGGAGGAAAAAGCCCACTTACCAAATTGGAAAACAAATGTCTACTTAATGAGAATTATGAAAAACTCGCAAAAAAACAACTCACCATCAGATCAGACTGTAGGTCAGATTGAAATGAACCATGCTGGATTACAACAAAACAAACCATGCTGACTCAATGAATTGTGTCCTTGTGCGAGTTAGACCATATCTATGGCTTGGAGTCTCCTGGATATGAGTTGACTCATACGAGTTGGACCAAGTTGGTCTGAGTTGGCAAACCATGGTAGGTCTGTGCAGATCCATCCTCTTTAGCTTGCATGCCTTCCTCAACTATGACAGTGACTCAAAGCCTCTTGCCCCGGATATTGATGCCATCTGCCGCTTCAACTGCCGCACTTGCACAACACAGGTTACCACCTCGCAATTAGAGCATCAATCTCCTGTAGTCTACTAAACAGTGCAACAACTGCTTTGAATACCTCAAAATCCCAAGGAATTGGGATACACTGTAATCTTTACCCTAAAACTTCACCCTTGCTAGCCTGCTCTGTAGCTATGTCCACATTCCCGGCAGCCATTCCACTTTCTGTCTTGCACTACCATATTCTTCATATGTTGTACCTTATGAAATATCACATTATTTGGACAACATATACGTACGCTCTTATCATCCAACCTCTAAATGAACCAATCCCTTTGTCTCTTGCCATTTCCTCGTAAGTGAGCACATAGTACCTCAGAACGGAGCTTACTCTCCTCCATTTGCCCAATCAACCTCTATTCACAACTTTTTCCATTTTTGTCAACATTAGGGAAGCGGGGAACCTTGATGGTTGGCCCTTTCCTCGGGGTCATTGTGATGCACCCCTTCCTCCTGCTGCTACCGCCTGCTTACACACACTACTTCAATGGCTGATCTGCTAACACCACCAGCATACCACCATGTTACGGCAAGAGACAGCTTGATACCCCTTTTCTAGAAACTGGAAACAACAATCTTGAAATCCATATCCATTGAGAGAACACTTAAACAATGTTGCTGGAGCTCTGCTAGCCGGTCTCTCGTCCGTAACCACAACTTCTGCTTCTGCCTCCTTGCCCAGCGGAACACGAGGATGGATCCCCCAGCCCTGCTCTACAATATCCTTCCCTCTCATAACCAGGACTCTGTAATCTATCCTCCCTTCATAACAACCACTGTTTCTACTTACCAGGGGGAACACTAAGAATAATCTCTCTGCCCCGCTCTAGGGTCTGCTTCCCTCTCACCACCTTCTCCTCTCCTGTCTCTCGCCTTGCCCATCCTACCTCACTATTGTATTCCTCCTCCTCGTTGTTGCCCTTGGTTACATTTGGGAACCTGGGGAGAAAAACATCCTGCCATCCCATCATGGGAGATCTTGAGATATGATAATTCATGGTTTCAATTGTAGATTAAGCTGTTTCATTTGTAGTGGGATATACACAGGAGGGCATTTACAGTTCATGTGGCCTTTTTTTTGCTTCAGATTGTTTCAGTGCTTTTTCAGGGAGTTATGTCTTGTCCTGTTGTTATGCAAAATTAAAGTTGTTGTTTCTGCTCTTATTAATTCAAAAGACATGTTTTTCAGGAAAAAATATAGTTCTTGTCTTTGCTCTTATTAATTCAAAAGATGTCTTCCAGGAAAAAGAAAGAGAGCGCTGGGAGGCAACCTATCAGGCCCTTAGGAATAAGCTGGAAGCATCAGAGAGTGCCTGTCTCCGTTCCGAGATTGAGGCAGCTAAAACAAGATGTATTTTTCTTTCCGTGGAACTCTCATCTGATAATTTTGATTTTTTATCCAAGGCAAATATTTTCTCCTCATCTCATGTTTGTCTACAGGTCAGCTAGAGTTAGAATTGTCCTTGCAGAACCAGACATTGAATACACGAGAAGTTGAGCTTACAGCTGCTAGAGAAGAGGTATATTCCAGTCTATTTGGAAATGTGTGCTTGATATACGAACCCTAAATTCAATCCTTCCTATTGTTTTTTTATGACTTACTCTTTTGAAAGTGAACCTTAAACTTACCATTCGTCTTGAAGGTCTTTGAAGTCATTCTGCTGTTTTCCCTTTTGAAATACTTATGGGATCATCACTAAAATTGAAAATTAGAACATTTTGTAGATCTGGTGTAGATGATTATACCGATGAACAACTTAGAGGAAGTCTATAGAAAGGATATTTGCAAAAATACTGTCCTTGGGAATTGATTTATGGAAGTGATGTTCTTATCTTTATATTATTTTTAATAACCTCACCGAATCAAAAGTTGTTCTTATTTTCATATTATTTTTAATAACGTCACTGGATCACAGTACTTGCAAAAATACCCCTTACATTGCCGTCCGTTACCATTCTATTAAAATATCTTATCTAAACCTTAGTTTAACTTTTACTGGTTTTTACTTTCCAGTCCTTAAAATCTTCCAATATTCCTTATAAGCCTTTGCAATCTTTGTATTCCTTTTTAGTCCCTATAATTATTTAAAACATCCTGAAAAGTCTCCTCAACCCTCCCTAAAAAGTCCCTCCAAAGGGACTTTTTAAGGATGATTAGAAGATTGTTGGGGCGAACTAGAATTGAATAGAAAATACACCAAATCTATCCTCTCTCTCTCTCAACCATCTGTCAAAAGAACTTCTTTTCATAGGGGACAGAATATCAGTCACATACTGAATGGTGGTTAACTGCAGGGCTATTGTTGACACTGTTTGTTAAGGAGATTATTAAAAACAGTATGAATATAAAAATGATAATTCTGCAAATAAACTCCTAAGAAGTAAGAAGGCATATTTGCAAAAATGCCCTTACAGAAATGTCACTGTTGCCAATAACATAATGAATATTTTGGCAGTGATGTCTGAATGTAGGGTAATATATGTACTTCTCTTACCTCCACACGTGCTTTGTTGGAGACAGTATTTGGAAGGAATGCAACAACGGCCTCGTCCCAAGGGGTAGAGTTTATGTACAAAACATTTGTCTAAGGGCAATCTATTTTCTTTATATTTGAGGTCATTTTCTTTTAAAAGTCAATGTCTAGGTTGTCTCTCTGTGTCTGTGTGTGTGTGTGTGTATGTGTGTGTGTTGGGTTGGGGGGCGCTATTAATCGCGTGTAATGGCTACTCTTGATTTGTTTTATACTGTGGTGCTAGAGGAACCTTTCTTCTTCACCTTGATTGTACTCATGGATTGCGGAATCGGCCGATTCCGACTCGAATCGGCCGATTCGAGTCGGAATCGGCGGGTTCCGAGCCGAGTTGGGGGGGAAATTACTGTTCCCCCCACCGATTTAAAAAAAAAAAAAAAAAAAACGGCAGAAATCGGCCCGAACCGGACCAAATCGGGTCCGGACCGGCCAGATCGGCCGGTCCGGACCCGATCTGGTCCGGTTCGGGCCGGTCCCGATCTCCCCCTTAAGGGGGGATCGGGAACCAGACGCCAGCAGCGTTTCTGCTGCTGGCGCCCGGCCCTTCCCCACTCCCCAGCCCCTCCCCGGCTTGCCGCCGCTCGCCGCCGGCCCCCCCCCGCCGCCGCCGGCCGTCCGCCGCCGCCAGCCCGCCGCCCCCGGCCCTCTCTCTCTCTCTCTCTCTCTTTTTCTCTCTCTTTTCTATTTTTTTTTGAGATATCGAGCAAAAGGAGGAGATTTTCATCCCGTCATCATCGGTCGGCCGTCTGGGAGCCGCCGCCGCCGCTGTGGTCGCCGTCGCCGCCGCCCTCGACGTCGGATTTTTTGTTCGCATTCCGATCCGAGTTTAGGTATATTTCGAATTAATTTTTTTAAATTCTAAAAAAATTAGAAATGATGTATGATTGTGTTTATGGTGTAGATCTCTTAATATTTTGGTCGAAAAAATTTTTAGCATATTGATTAGACAAAATTCTCAAAATTAGCCCTAATTAAGGGTTAAAAATTGGGGCTTTTGTATGATTAGTGTGATTATGGTTCAATTGAGTGTGCCAACCACTCAATTGAACTTGTTAGGACATAAATGTGCATTTTTTTGCATTAATTGCATATTATTAGCGTTAATTAGTTAAAATTAACCCTAATTAGGGGTTAAAAATTGGGGCTTTTATATTATTAGCGTGATTAAGGTTCAATTGAGTGTGACAACCACTCAATTGAACTTGTTAGGACATAAATGTGCATTTTTTTGTATTAATTGCATGTTATTAGCGTTAATTAGTTAAAATTAACCCTAATTAGGGGTTAAAAATTGGGGCTTTGATATGATTAGCGTGATTAAGGTTCAATTGAGTGTGACAACCACTCAATTGAACTTGTTAGGACATAAATGTGCATTTTTTTGTATGAATTGCCTGTTATTAGCGTTAATTAGTTAAAATTAACTTTAATTAAGTGTTAAAAATTGGGGCTTTTGTATGATTAGTATGATTAAGGTTCAATTGAGTCTGCCAACCACTCAATTGAACTTGTTAGAACCTGATTGCATTTTTGTGTTTTTATGTTATGCAGGAATATGGCAGAACATGATGTGGAGCAACATGGTGCTGATCCTGGTTGGCAGCATTGCACACTAGTGGACAGTGTTAGGAGGAGGGTCAAATGCAACTGGTGTGGAAAGGAGATGGGTGGTGGCATCTATCGCCTAAAAAATCATCTTGCTGGCATATCAGGAGATGTCAGTAGATGCGAGTCAGTCCCGCTGGCCTTGAAGAAGGAAATGAGGGCTTATATGATGGGTAAAAAGGCACACAAAGATTTATCATCTCAACAACACATGGATTTGCAAGATGAGATATCAGGGCACCAAAGACGAAGGGATTACAGTCTACCTGTTCAGCGCCCGATCAATTTAGATGATGATGATGAGGAGGAGGAGGATGAAGAGGATCCAGATGACCCTGATGCAGAGTACACCAGAACTGTTCGTGCCAGTTTGCGGACAAATAGAGAAGATGAGGACCGGCGAAGAGGCATAGGATCATCAGGTGGATCAATGCCTGCTGCTTCTCAGCCTGGGATATTCGTTCCTAGGGGTTCTTCTGGTCGCAGGACTGTTAGTTCTATATTGAGTTGTGGACGGACATCAGATGTGGCACGCGGTCCTATGGACCAATTTTTGTACAGATCAAGGTCTACCAGACAGCCTGGAATCAAGCAAGCATTAAAAGGAGTCAAGGCATCAGCAAAAAATGCCTTGAAAGGAATTGTGAAATGGTTTTTACATGCAGGTGTGCCAGCACATGCCGCATCTAGTCCATATCTTCAGACGATGGTGGATGCAATTGCAGATGCTGGACCTGGTGTAAAGGCTCCCACAGCTCGCTACATTTATGATGTTGGGCTTGAAGAAGAGTATAATGACTTGAAGGTATGGGTCGACAACTTCAAAAATGTGTGGAGGGAGCGTGGTTGTACCATCATGTGTGATGGTTAGACAGGGACCACAAGAAGATCCATGATTAATTTTCTTGTGTATTGCAGCGAGGGCACTATTTTTTTAAAGTCTGTGGATGCCTCAAACAGAATAAAGAATGCTAATTATTTGTACAGGCTAATGGATGACATGGTGGAGGAAATTGGTGAAGAAAATGTTGTGCAAATAGTCACTGACAACGAAGCAAGCTATAAAGCAGCCGGTAATTTGTTGATGCAGAAGAGACACCATTTGTACTGGGTGCCTTGTGCAGCACATTCTATTGACTTGATGATAGAGGACATAGGTAGAGATCCTTTTGTTGCTGAGGTGGTACAACATGCTCAGATGATCACGGGATTTATTTATAGTCACAACAGGATCTTACATATGATGAGAGAACATACAGGTGGACGGGATCTTCTTCGTGCTGGCCCTACTAGATTTGCATCCAACTTTATTTCTTTAGAGAGCCTGAGTAAATACAAGCATCAGTTGGCCCAGTTAGTCCACTCTGACGAGTTTCTGGCACATATAGGGACACTGAGAGCCGATGCTAGAAAAGTTGCCTTGGCAGTGCAATCGCTAGTTGGGGAGAGAAGTTTTTGGGATAAGGTTTCGCGCGATCTGAAAGTGGTTGAGCCTCTGGTACGTGTTCTGAGGTTAGTTGATGGAGATGACAAAAATGACATGGGATATTTGTATGAGGCCATGGATAGAGCAAAGGAGCAATTGAGCGAAAGCCTTCCTACTTCTCATGACAAATAGTGGAGGATCATCGATAATAAATGGGAGTCGACTCTTCATCATGATCTTCATGCTGCTGGTTAATTCTTCATCTATTTAAGTTGATTTTATGTTATTAGTTTTGTTCACATTTAATTTTATAACTAATTAAAATTCAATTTATATGCAAGATATTTTTTCAACCCAAGGTATCAGTATAGTGAGAGCGTGCATAATGACGGAGAGATCCTTCGAGGCACAACTAATGTGATTACTAGAATATCAAGGAATACGAATGAAAGGATAGATGCCTTAGCAGAGGTACCGTACAAAGTAGGAGTTTATGAAAATGCATACGTCTATCATTAACTTATGTTATTTATATTTATTTTGTAGATGGAGAGATTTAAATTGAAGATTGGCATTTATGGAGATGATGACGTCAGGGCTGCAGTAACGAGGACAACTCCAGGTGAATTACATAATAAATAGTCAAATATTAAATTTAATGATTGGCATTTATGATTATTGATATCGTCGTCTTCTTTTTTTTTGAACAGCTGAATGGTGGATCCAGATTAATTACAGACAAGCTGCCACAAATCCTTTGGCGTATGTTGCAGTGCGAGTACTCAGTCAAACCACTTCTTCCAGTCAATGTGAAAGAAACTGGAGTACATTCAGTCTCATTCACACGAAGGTTCGTAATAGATTGGGGGTTTCTAGGCTGGAGAAGTTGGTGTACTGTCACTACAACATGCGTCTAAAAATCAGGCAGATTCAGGAAAGACAGAGGCTTAAAAGACAGAGATTCATGGAGTTTGCTGGCAGACCAGTTGATGAGCCTGTACATCAGATTGATATTGATGAACTGTTAGATGAAGAACACCCACTGCATTCTTGGGTGGAGAGCAGAGCAGCCAGAGATGCACAGCCTGAGTTTGATCCTCAGGATCGGAGTTGGGCAGAAGGTGAATTAGATGCAGTAGTTGCTCGAGATCCTGAATTTCAGACAACACAAGAAGGAGGTGCACTAGTTCTGCAGAGGCGCCGAAAGTCAGCCACACTAGAAGACACTGCTAGAACTTTTGCCTCTCAGCCAGCACTCAGGAGATCAGCTACTCAGGTGGATCCACAAAGAAGAAGGGAGAAAGAGCCAGCGAGACCTTCATTGCAGTCATCGAGCAGCAAAAAGAGAAAACAATCAAAAGGAAAGTCTAAAGAACGAGTGGACCCATCAAAAGGAGAAGAAGGGACAGTTCAGCAGACTGGAGAGACACTTGAGGACACCCCAGCTTTACCACCTCACTTGGCCAACATGTACGAGGCAGAAAGACAAACCTACAGACGTAGAAGAAGGCGATTGAGGAAAACAAGCCAAGTGCGGAGTGATGACTCCACTGATGATGATGATGATGATGATGATGATGGAGATGGTGATGGCGCTGCTGCTGCTGGACTATCAGGAGGTTCTGCACTTGGGAGCAGTTACACAGGATACGATGATTACTCCGCACCTCCGAGTCATTCTGAAGGAACTCAAGGTCAGAGACAAGGACAACAAAGGGGATTTGAAGGCCAACAGCGACAGGCAGGATGTGATTGGCCACCATGGGAAGATGCACCTTCTTATCCGCCCATTTTTCATCCCCCTACACTGCCATATTCAGACATCAGCAGCACTACTGAAGGGTACTCTGGACCTCTACCTATACAGTACGGCATTTTTGTCCGTCCAATACAATCAGGAGAAAGTTCAAGCCAACAAGCTTACACACCTAGAGGTATTCAAAGAGGATTCGAAGACCTCGCTAGTTCCTTGTTTGGCTATGGATATGCACCGGCAGATTATGGCCCGCCTGCTCAAACTTATGAACCGGATGATGAAGGATCACAAATGTGATCTTTCTAAGGTATTTTTCAACAACAATATCTTTTTTAATTAATGCACAACAAAAATTATTAGTTAGTTAGTTGTCTTTAATGTTTATTTTTTATGGATATACATGAATTGCATTCATTCTTATTGTACATCAATTGAATAATATGTATGTAATTTTTTCTGATTTTTTTTCTTATTTTTTTCTATTTTTTCTGATTTTTTTTTTATAAAAAAAATCCGGCCGAGTCGGACCGGCCGGACTGAGTTTGGATCGGCCGACTCGGCCGATCCAGATCGGGTCGGGTCGGGATCGCCGGGTCCTGATTCCCGGTCCCGACCCGAGCCGGAATTCCTTGATTGTACTACCTCTATTTATGTTTTAATAAAATTGGCAGAACAATCTGCAACTTTTTCGGGAAAAGAAAAATGCATAGCCTATATACATGGCCAGTATGGAAATATCATTGGAAGAAATCAAATGGGTATATTCCTTGGAATGTAACAATAATTTTTCTGCACTTTTTCCCAGTTTGTACATCATTATTACATATTACATATACCTTGTCCAGGCCCACAGTGTGGAAATATGGAAACTTGTCACAAGGCCAACCCTGGGTAAGGGTAAGGGGAGCTGTCTTGTTACGCCTTGTTGAATTTGTTGTCATGACTATTTGGTGCACAATGACATTGATGATGCATCCTGAGCGTGTAACTAATAGTTTACAAGATGCATAAAATTGAATGTTAGGTGTCACTGTCCGTCAACAAACGGAGCATAGGGCTGCAAACGTACATAGATAAAATCTATATCCGCTTCGGATTCATGTCTGAATAACCGAATATTTATCAGAAAAGACTATTTGCTGAATCATAAATGGATATCCATTTAATAAATGAAGCAGACACAGAAATCCCACATCCACTCTGTTTAAGATCCCCTCTGGATTGGGAGCAAATAACAGCCATTATATTTTGATCTAACAGCTTTTGTATACCTTATATAGGCCTCTCTTCAAGCAGTTTTTAAATGATAACACAACCACATGGCATGAACCCTTTTTTTTTTTTTTTTTTCAAAACTTTTCCTGTATCTTTGCTCTTAATCTTAGATTTTTTTTTCCTGTAGACTAACCCTTTCATATCTGAATGTTATCTGTATCTGCTCCAAATTCAAGAATGTTGAAAGCTCATATCCTCTCCATAACTGAATCATAACTAAAGCGGATATGGATTATCTGTTTAACATAAATGGACAGATGCAGAAGTGTCATATCCGCCTTGTATCCACTCTTTTCGTAGCATTGATGGAGTGAGTTGCCCAAGCAGTCACTCCTTGGCAGGTGCTGGCATTGTGTCAACCATCTGCCTCCAATGGCTGGTGTAGGTGAACTTTGTGAAAAGCCTGATGGAGGGGAGAACTTGAAACTCAAGGCTCTTCGATGGTAGTTGTGATTATAGGTTGCTAATTAAAGTGAGTTTCCTCTTATCTACTTGGGAATGCCTTTGTTTATGGGGCACTCCATTGTAATGACTGGATGAGGATCATTCAAAAATTTAAGTGCAGTTGACAGGATGGAAAGTCTCTCTTATGGGGGTGTGAGACTTCATTTTTTGAAATCAATATTTTGCTTTTGAAAAAAGATTTTTAGTTTTCAAAGGAATCCTTTTTGTTTTAAGTGTGGACTTCGAGAATTTAGGATTAGCCCTTAGGGAGTCTGGGATTTTAGATCAGGCATAGATCCCTGCATTTGACCTCTCACCACTAACTTCGGTTAGTGTTAATTACACCGATCACTGATTAGCAATCCTTGATTAACCGTCCGATAATGTCCTTTAAGATGACATATATAAAAAAGAAAATTTGCCACTTTGATAGCCATTTATTAAACAACCTTTTGAAAAATGTCCTAAAAGGATACTTAGAGGATTTAAGTTCACATAAAGACATGAACTTATAAGCTTTAAAAGACCTTAAGAGAAGGTGCCCTCAGGCAAGATCCTCATTAAGACCCCTTAAAAGATACTAAGCAATTGAGGCAATGTCCTTTAAGCATCCTTTTAGAAATTTTTAAGAACTTGGGCAGCATCTCCTCTCTTTTGATTCTTTTTGAAGAGAGGCACAAAGGGTAGACTAGGTTAATGGGGCATAAAGACCACCACATAACCATGGATAACCCTTGAATAGCTTAAGGGTCCTCCAAACAACATGAATGAACCAAGATCAAATGACAACATTTAGCATGCATAATTGAGTCAAACATACATCAATAAAAATTTATTTCAATTCTTGAACAGTCATATTATATGGATCTTGGTCACTCTACCAGTAGGAATGAACCATTAAAACTTCAGTCGCTCTACTAATAAGAGCAAACCAACAAATTTATGGTCATTTCGCCAATAGAAATGAACTACACAACATTTGGTCATCCTACTAATAAGAATGAACTAATTAACTTTATAATCATTTCACCAATATAAATGAACCATACGACATTTGGCCATTCTACTAATAAGAATGAACTAATAACTTGTGGCCATTTCACCAATAGAAATGAACCACATAACATTTGGCCCTTCTACCAATAAGAATAAACTAATAACTTATGGCCATTTCACCAATAGAAATGAGCCATCAATTAATTAACAAGGTTGAAATAACATTACTACAATCTAATTAAGTCATAAAATTAATAAATCCTTCATGTGCCACGCACAAAAAAGCCTTCAAAGGGGTTTTCTTCTTTGAAAACGGGCAACACTTGTCTTCAAGGGGGCCTTTTCATGCTTCTGTGCGTACAGGTTTGTGTTCTCCAAACTTGCTGCAGCAGCCCCTGTTGAGGATATTTATAATGGAGGAAGAGGAGGCCATCGGAGGGGGGTACCGGGGGCACCCCCCACCGGTGCCTTTTCCCTCCTCTTCTTTTTTTTGAAATTAGAGAGAGAGAGAGAGTCAGGAGAGTCGAGAGAGAGAATGAGCGAGGTGAGGGGGGCCGATGGGCACCCCCCACCGATTGGGATGACCGGTGGGGGGTGCTACTAGTGGGACCCCTCCACTAGTTAGCCCAACTGGTAAGGGGAGCCACCAGTGGCTCCCCTTCTTCCCTCGGGATGCTATTGGTGGGACCCCCCCACTAGTTAGTCTAACTGGTAGGGGGAGCCACTAGTGGCTCCCCCTTCTTCCCTCCTTCCTTTTCTTCTCCTTCTCTCTTCTCTCTCCTTTAAAAAAAAAAAAATAATAGAGAAACCCCCACCGCTGGGGGTCCAACCGGTGGAGGGATACCCACCGGTAGCCTCCCCCCCTTTTTATTCCCTTTTCCTTTCCTCTACTTTTTTTTTTCCTCTTTTTTTTTTGGGCCAAGACCCCCCCCCCACCGATGAGGGGTCTAATTGGTACCAGTGGGGGGTGGCAAGCCAACCGGTGGGACCCCGCCACCGATACTCTCTCTCCTCTTTTTCTTTCTCTTCTTTCTTCTTTTTTCTTTTTTCTCTTTTTTCTTCTTTTTTTTTCCTACCCCCCACTGGTGGGGAGTCCCCCCTCTCTTTCTTCTTTACCTTTCTTTCTTTATTTTTTGTTTATATGCCCCTTTATAAAAGCATGTCTAACAAATGCCCCCTACGGGATGTATGTTAGCAGCAAAGACGGAGGCGTGTGTCCCGTGCATTCACTTCATATTCTTTTATTGGTTTCATTGCGTGCGATCAGTTTGCATTAACTTAGGGCTTATAAGCCCTAGCTTGAACATCGGGCTATTTCGGAGATGCTGTAATTTGCCTAAACTTTCTTGAGACTTTTGGGAGGAAACGAATCTTTGCAATATTGGCCCTCCGGAGTTTTACCTCTGTTTAGACTTTGCATAGTCCTACTACAATTGTTCTGGGGGACTAAAGGCGCCCAAGCAGACCTTAACTTATAATTTTTAGGTCGGACCCTGTTGAGCTTCTTTGGCGAATCCTGACTTGGCTTTAAGATCTTACGGTGCGATCAACCCCATTTCGGCTTAGGATTTTAGGGTGTGAGCAACCCCATTTCAGCTTTTTTTCAGGTACATTAAAAAGAGCGCCTTGAAGTTACAAAGATTTTGACCCTTACCGAACCAGTCCAATTGAGAACCTTCAAGTAACTTCTATGAGTCTCAAACTATTTTGACTCACTTTACTTCTCGTCGTCAAACAAACTTTGCAATCTTTAGAGTACCAGACACTCTTCTTCGGCATTCCGTACATTTGAAAAAGTGTATGGAATAGTTTTGCTTTTATGGCTTCTAAGCAAACTAGCTTGTAATTGTTGTAAGATATCGGTCTTTTATCGTCTTCCGACATTTACTCCTCTCTTCAAAATCTAAGTATGAATAATCCCTCTTTTGGCATCTTAGGGCTCATTATGAAAGTGACCCTAGCTAGCCAAAGCTTTGAGGAGTTGAATTTTTTGGTATGAATGACCATCTTCCGACATTTTAGGGTACATTGTGAAAGTGACCCTAAAGTCGAAGCTTTGACTATAATAAGCCAATCTTTAAGTATAAATAACTCTCTTCTGGCATTTTAGAGTACATAGTGAAAGTGACCCTAACTGACTAGAACTTTGACCGTACTTAGTCGACCTTTGGGTATAAGTAACCCTATTCTGGTATCTTAGGGTACATAGTGAAAAATGACCATAACTGGCCGAAGCTTAGACTGTAATGAGTCGATCTTTAGATATGAATAACCCTCTTTTGGCATTTTAGGGCACATGGTGAAAAGTGACCCTAATTGGCCGAAGCTTTGACTATAATGAGTTACTCTTTGGGTATGAACAACTTTATGGCATTTCAGGGCACATTACGGAAGTGACCCTACTGGCCGAAGTTTTGACTGTAATGAGTCGAATTTTGTAACTTTGCCATAATCCATAGGCTTTCATTTTGCTTCTTCGCCCTTCAAACTCTTGATAGTAAATTGCTCTCGATTCTTTCTTTTCTTTTGCGCATAGCTTGCTTCTTTCCTCCTTCGTGCTGTGGCTAAGGTAGGAGGCCTCTCTTTGTTGCTTCTAGATGGTGTCTTTGGTTCCTTAGATGCACCCAAGAGCTCCCAGGACAACCTAACTCACAAGCACGTTGTCAGGTGTCTTTATGAGATTTAAACTTTGGCAAGTTCTTGTTGTAATTGAATCGCCGTTTTTTTAAAGTTGATTTTGATTTTGACTTCTCACGATGTTGTCTCCCTTCTCTGTGATTCAGTTGTTCCAAGAGCTTATATCGGATAGCGCACTTTTGTGACTTGGTTTCCCGAGAGCCTGTCTCAGGCAACACATTTATCTAGCAATGAAACATTGATTCCAAAGCATTTCACTATTGTGTGATTATTCATTCTCTCCTTATTTTTTTTAACCAACTCTAGCGCCTTTCGAGTTTTCACCATGCCTTTTCAGATTTTCATGTAGCGGGGTTATCCATTTTTATTTAAGACACCCTTTCAGGTTTTCACCTTAGCTGGATTTTATGATATTTTTACCCTTAATTGTCTCTTTTCTTGAGAGTAAACAGCTAAGTCCGTCAGAGTACCTCAATTTTAAGTTCCTTTTCTTTTCTTTTTTTTTAACAGTAGGGAATTATGGCTTCCCCGAGAGCCAAGGTGGTGGGACCTAGGGTTGCGGTGGGACTAGGAATTCTAGATTCGTGAGGCTTTGGGACACAATCGCTCCCCGGGTCGAGATTTTTCTGGTGGGACAAAGAATTTCGGGATTTTCTTGGAAAGTGAAAGTTCCAGGCAGCGCGATGAACTATTGGGTTTTCAAGGGGATGAAGACTCCCAGTAGCCATGGGCTTTGGGTTCTTCAAGGGGATGAAAGCTCTAAGTAGCCATGGATTTTGGGTTCTTCAAGGGGATAAAAGCTCCAAGTAGTCATGAACTTTGAATTTTTAAGGGGATAAAGGCTCCAAATAGCCATGGATTAGGGTATTCAAAGGAGTAAAGGCTCTAAGTAGCCATGGGCTTCGGAGTTTTTAAAGGGATGAAGGCTCTAAGTAGTCATGGATTTTGGATTCTTCGTGAGGATAAAGGCTCCAAGTAGCCATAGATTTTGGGGTATTCAAGAGGGTAAAGGCTCCAAATGGCCATGGGCTTTGAGTTTATTGATGAAAATTTTCCCGGTGGGACGTAGCCTTTTGGATTTATAAGGCTTTGGGATACAATGCTCCTTGGGCCAGGAATTTTAGGAGACTTCGGGATTTGGGATACAACGGCTCCTCCGTGCCAGAAACTTTGAAAAATTTTAGGCTTTGGGATACGACGGCTCCCTTGGCCGGAAACTTTGGAAGTTTTGGGTTTTGGGATACAGTGGCTCTCCAGGCTAGAAACTTTGGAAAACTTTGGGCTTTGGGATACGATAGTCCCTGGCTGGAAATTTTGAAAAATTTTCGATTTTGGGATACAATGGCTCCCTGGCTTGAAAACTTTGAAAAATTTTGGGTTTTGGGAAATTGGTGACTAGGGTTTACTTGGAGGGACAAGCGATTTTAGGTGGAAGAATCTTTTAAACCTATCGAGGTGAAGATCGGATTTTCCTATATTACTGAGTCAAGAGGACGTCGTCATCGTCATCTCAGTCGTAGCCCTTTATTGAATATCATCCCGCCAATTGTGGAGTGAACTAAAGATTTTCTCGTCATTGACGACTCTGACATCTTCCCTGGATAAGGATGTGAGAAAACTCAACCCTCTCCAAAAGTAGGCGTTGAGAATTTCCACCATTGGGGTATTTTTGCGAGTCGTTCCCCTAATAGGTTGTTTTTATTATTATTATTATTACGACTAACCCTAGCGTCCTTGTGGGTTTTTGCCAAGGCTTGCCCCTTCTTACTATTGCATGTGCGCCCTTCCGGGTTTTCACACAACAGAGTTTCCCATTTTTTGCCAGAGGCGCCCTTTTTGTGTTTTCATCTCAGCCGGGTTTAAGACCTTTTTATCCTTAACTGGCTCCCTTTCTGATAAGAAAACCAATTAAGTCCGTCAGGGCACTTCGTTTTTAAGCCCTTCTTTTTTTCAACTTATGATTTCCTCGGCTGCGGATTCTTAGAAAATTTGTGTTCTGGAGTATAATATAGCATCATGTGACGCCCATTCAATGGAGGGAACACCACATTCCCATTTTCATCAACTAATTTATAGGTTCCTCCTTTATACACTTTGGTGATTGTGAAGGGTCGTATTCAGTTAGACTTGAACTTGTTCTTGGGGCATGATGCCATTACATCTTTTTGCTTGACCATGACCAAGTCGCCCTTCTTGAACACTCTTTCCTTCACCAGTTTGTCAAAAGCCTTAGACATCCAAGCCTGATAGACTTGCAGGTGTTGATAAGTTGTCAGTCTTTTGCCTTCGAGGTCTGCTAGTTCCTCATGGTGCCTTTAGGCTTCATCTAAGTTGCTTTCCTATTCATAATGTAGGGCCATCCAATAAGAGGCCAACTCAATTTCTATCAAGGCCACTGCCTCTGCCCCATAGACTAGAGAATATGACGAGCAGCCTGTGGGGGTCTTATATACTGTGCAGTAGGCCCATAGTGCTTCGTGCATTTTTTTTGTCCCAATTTCACTTTTGCCATTTGCTGATTTTCACCAATAGTTTGCACAACGTTTTATTGAAAGCTTCGTCCATGCCATTGGCTTGCGGATAGTAAATTGAGGACACATTCCATCCGATGTGAAATTTGGCCGCCAACTTATAAACCGTCTGATTTTTGAATGAGATACCATTATCTGAAGTGATTCGGCTAAGTGTTCCGAACATGTATATGATATTGTGTCGAACAAAGCGCGACACTACTTCACCTAAGAATCCCTTCAACGGAACGACTTTCGCCCAGTACGTGAAATATTATGTGACCGCCAAAATATATTTACATCCCTTTGACGAAAGGTGGGAGTGAGCCTACCACATCCATACCCTAATGGACAAACGACCACGTAGGGACTGTGGAGTGCAGCTGATTTGGAGGCCTCCTAGGGATTGGTCCAAAAGCTTGGCATTAAGGGCAACCCTTGGGTATCTTTTCACAGTCTGCATACATTGTTGGCCAGAAGAAGCCTTTGGTTTTGATGTTGATCTTCATCTTTAGACTAGATTGTTGTGCTCCGCAGATCTCGGAGTGAGCTTCCTTCATTATTTTTCGAGCCTCTTTTGGTGAAAGGCACCTCAGGAAGGTCGTATTTTTATCTTCAGGGACCAACCGGTATAGAACCCCACCAATCAACCTGTAGGACACTGCCCTATGTAAAGGTTAGACCCTTTCAGCTTTATCATTCGAATGCCAACCTTGATTTTAATGATCGGAACCTGCCAATTATCTTCTTCTGCTTTACATTCTTCAACAGCATTGGCTTCAAACATTGTCGAGCCATCTTCTTCATTTAAGGAGCTTAAGAAGAGTCTCCTGTCTCGGACGAGAATTTCTACTTCGCCTGCTAATTTGACAACTTCAAAGCGGCTGTTAATTTGGCAAGGGTGTCGGTGTGAGCGTTCTGCCCCCTTTTAACACACTCTATTTGGAAAGTATAAAACTTTTCACTAGTCTTATAGCAGTGGCATAATAGGTCATGAGCTCCGTTTTTCTGACTTCGAACATCCCAAGGACCTGTCTTATGACAAGGAGGGAGTCTCCATCCACTTGGATGCACTAGACACTAATTTTCAATGTGACTTCCAGCCCTATGATTAGAGCTTCATATTCTGCTTCGTTATTCGTCAGACCTTCAATTTTCTAGGCCAAACATTTCTTTGTAGTTCCAGGCAAAATAGTCCCTATACTCTAGGAGGAGTTATGTGTATACCTGTCTTTCTTCCTCTTTCAACAGTGTGCTGAGGAAGATTGGGTGTGGATCACCTGGCCCGCCCAGGTCAATTTCCACCAATTCATCAATTGTGGCTTGTCCTCCATCTTCCATCTCCTATGGAGCCGGTCTGATGTCCACGATGTCTTCTTCCTCATCAGTGTCGGCAACATATACTTCGTACCAGATGGGCTCTTCCCCCCTAGGGCTAGATCCTGCTAAGGAGGCTGACTATAGTGATTCTTCTTCTGAGGAGGTCAGTTGATTCGCCTATGGGAACTCTTCAGGAGGGGAAATGGAACTTCTTCTTCTTCCTCACCAACTTCGGGTTCTACCAGGGCTTGAGTGGATTCTTCTGCAAAAGACTTTTGTCCACAAGTGAGGTTTGGGTTGGCCACAATGGATATTGGGGAAAAGAGAACTTCCTCCTCTTCCTCTCCTGAGCTTTCAAATCTTGCTTCCGAGGTATGCCCCTCCGTTTTAGGTGGTGATAGGCTTACCATATTGACTGCATAGTGGAGAGAGGGCCCACGATGTCGTCAGGCCCCTCCGATCTTGTTGGGAGAAAGGGGGTCCGTTATCCCCTTACTTCTCAGGGTACCACACCTTTTTGAAGAATTTTCTCCTGGCTATACTTTGCTTCTTTGGGATCTTCTGATGCTCACACATCACTTTTATGTACTGGGTCATATCCTCCAGCTCTTTGATTTCTTCTTCGAATTCCTGTCGAGGGATTTTCAACCTGAAATCATCTTCAAGAGGGTTGTCTAGTACCATATCTCCTTTATAGAAGACAGTCCGCTGGCCGTCTTTACGGGGGACAACAAAGGTCTTCAACTCTTCGACTGTATGAACTACTCTTTGGGAGATCAACTTAATGAGATTGGGAGTCATGCATACACTGGCATCTACTCCTTTGATGATGGCATTTGACTGCAGATTGATAACAAGCCTACTATATTCAATGGGATTCTGACTGGTAGCAGCAACCTTCGGCTTCTGCCTGAACTTTGCAGCTTTAGCCTCATTGATGGTTATGCCTCCTCCCTCATCAGAAAGCTCCTCCACCACTTGCTTTCCTTTGCGACAGCTCTCGCCAATTGCCAGGTACACCGCTTCATCAAAATATAGTTGTGCATCAGCATGCCTTGAATGATGTATTGGAGTCCATGATGAGGAATGATACATGGGTCACCCAATCGTCTAATGCCAACTCCACATCCACTCACCCCAGAGCCTCTTTTGCATCCTGGCTGAAGCTTGATATGGTAATCCCTTGTAGTTTCTTCATGTAAGGAGTCAAGTATAAGGCTTGGGATGTTTACCGCCGACCCCGAGTCTATCAAAATCCGATCCACTTCTCGGCTGTTGATTTTACCCCGCATATACAATGACCTGTTATGGCAAGGTGACGGTAACAACATGTCCTCATCGGAGAATGTTACCGTGGCTTCATACACTTCGTAGATTTGAGCTCTACTATCCACCAGATGGACTTCATACGCTTCAGGATCTTGGAGGACAGTGATCAACGCCTTCCTTAACTCTTTACTCAGGGATGTGGCCTCCCAGATGCTGAGGCTTACTGGCATTCTCTTCATGGTCTGTAAAATTTTTCTGTGTGCACTTGTGCGGGATTTTTCAATGGCTGGCATTATTTTGGCTATGCTCTTCAGAGTCTCATCTAGTGCCTTCTGTTGCTTTGACTTTTCTTGAGCTTCTACGGCTGGGGCCTCCTTGTCTTGGGAATCAACTTTCAGGCCCTCTTCGAACAGACCAGCTAAGGCATCCACATCCTCTACGGCGTTGGGCTGTGCTGCAAGACCTACCTCTTCAGATCCCACCGCTAAACCTGTATCTTCTGGCTGCTACGCAGACTCTTTTTCATCAGACGAGGGGTAAAAGTACTAGAAAATCCACCTATGTTTTATTTGTCCATGTTCAGGATTGGAAGATTGTCGCAAGAATTTTGAGGCTATTTACTGCAGGTTCTTTTTGGATGGAAATGGAGATTGGTGTAGAGGATGGATGACATTACGAGCAGAGAGGCTAGTTTATTAGGCATCAGTAATATCAAAGACCTAAACTTGGCATTTTCAAGCAGGTGGTTATGGGAGATGGGCACCATGGAAAAGGTTTTATGGGTCGAAGTAATAACTTGAAAGAAGCTCAAGAGAATGAGATATTACAGTAGGCACTTCAGACAACATTTCTCACTTATGGTGGTACATGCATTCAGGTATCTCTGGGCAATGGTTAGGAATGCTATTATGGAACCGACAAAAATGGTGTGGGATCATACCTTGGAGAAGAGGTTTCTTTAGTTACATAAAATATCTATTGATCCGTTGGCTGTTCCAGATTTATATGATGACATGCCTTCAAAGAGAGGATGGGCTTCTGTTCTCAAGTGGAACTTGCATGATAAGGAAGTCAATCAGCTTGGTGAGCTTATTCTAGGGCTTTAGCGCCACATTCTGGACATTCAGTAGGTGGACTCATGGAAACGACGAGGGGAGAAGGATAGTAAGTACGTGATCTAGTCAATTTTTACATACAGTGTAGACCAAATAGGTGTGACTACCAACGAGTCCATTGAAGGGGAAGATCATTATATGGAAGATTTCACATGGACTCCCAATGTGTGATTATCTACCTCGCTTTTTTTAGGACATTAGAATTATTTGCTGCCCTTGTGAAGAGGAAGAAGAAACATTAGAACACTTGTTCACCGAGCGCTCATTTGGCCAGTTGATTTAGCGGTAGCAGTTTCAAAAGCACCATTGTCATTATCATCTCCCAGATAGAGACTAGAGTGGCAAAGTTTATTTTGGGATGGAGTCCAATAGAGGTTTCCATGGGTGATTACTCTGGTGGCTGATTTTGCATGCAACACTGTGGTCTATTTGGGGGTGAGTGGCATAAGGACAAGCAAAATAAGAATCTAGAGAGGGTGAGTGTTCACCTTCAAATTGAAGGGGCAATGGAGTAGGCTATACTCTTATGTCACCTGGAAGAGTTTCAACCTTCCATTGTGGGTTGCTCGGAGGGAGGTTAGGTGCTGCACACTAACTTGGTATGGGCCACAGTAATACATACTCATTTGACGAATACATTAAACCTGTTTTTCTTATTTATTAAATTTCTGGTACTATATCCAGGAAAAACGATGATGTGTAAAGTTGGGATTTGCCCAAATTTGAGGTAAAACATAATCAAGTAACGGGACACTTACGACATGAAAAAATGCAAAGGGGTCTTCAGTTCCATTGTCATTAATATTTAGTAGCCAGTGCCTTTTAACTCTTTACAAATCATCATACACCTACTGGTTAATTTTCATCATTTCCTAAAATTAAACTTTCATTGGAAGTGCAACCTAGGAGATAATCAACTCATGTAAAAGATATCTTCATTATTCAAAATTAGTCAGACTATCAACTGTGTTGCACTGGTCACTATCAAGTATCAACTACGATGTGTTCATGGCCAGGTTGCAGATCGTGGTGGAAAATGGCAGGAATACCCTCTTTTGGGAGGATTCTTGGTGTGCTCAATGTCACCAAGTCTGGATTCGGGAAAAAATCAGTCCTGGGAAAAAAAATCTCAAGTTGGCAAAAAATCTGAAGACTTCATGATGGCCTCTCAGCCCCTCCACCTGATTTTTTTTCATGGTTATTTGACATCTTACTTCATCTGTCGGCACTTGTCTTCCAGATGGCCGAGGGAGTTTGATCCCAGATCTGCTGGAGTCCTTTGTTCAGGAGAAATTTGAGAGATGATGAGGTGAGGGAGCTGCTACAAATATGATGAGGTGAGGGAGCTGCTACAAATGCTACTGCTGATGCAACCAATTAAACCAGAGCCTAACACGCAAGATCAGTGGACCTGGAGGTGGGACAAGGAGGGGATACACTATCAAGTTGACCTACACTATTAATGCTGATGGGGGTGCCAGATCTTCTCTTCACGCCTTGGTGTGGATGGGTCAAAACACTCCCCAAGGTGCAATTCCTTTTGTGGAGGGTCTCTCTCAACATGCTTCCTATGTGTGACAGGCTAGTTCATTTCCTCCATGATTTGCCTACCGGGTGTTGCCTTTGTGGCAGGAAGAGGAGACCATGGATCATCTCTTCACCACTTGCTCCTTTGCAATGGAGATATGGCAGCTCGTGTGATACTGTTCTCTCAATTCGGAGTGGGGTTCATGCAGTTCAAGTCAGTGGAGAAGCTTCTGCTTTCCTGGGGAAGACTTTGGCCTTGCAAAAAAGACCCGTCCATGGTGGCTGATCCCTCATGCCACTGTGTATATCCTTTGGATAAAGCGTAGTAGTAGGATCTTTAGGCAGGAGGTCTCTACCACTACCACTCATAGGGTATTCTCTTTTGTTTATGATAAGGTTAAAGATTGAGCACGGATCACATGTAGTTTGGATCATTGTAATTCCTCTTTTTTGTCTTTTGGAGGAGAGTTAAGAGGGATTCACACCAGCTTGGTGTTTTGTATAGGGGGGTTCTATTGCTTGCCCTTTCTTACTTGTATATGTTCTCTTTTGCTTCTTTCATATAATACAAGTGGTACCATCCAGATTCAAAAAAATAAATCAACAGTAGTGGCACTTCACCAAGCTTCGTCTGATTCACTTGGAAACTGTTCTGTTGGTGCCTTGAATCTTCAAAAAGAGGACATTTCACCCATAGAAAAACCACCAAGCTCACTCTGTTGATGGAGTCCAAGTCGGGAAAGCATTGGAAGACTCATCTCGCGTTACCCCTTCTTCTCTCCTTGATCCCTCTCTTTTGTCGTCTCTCTCAATCTCTCTCTTAATCTTTCTCTTCATCTCTCTCTCTCTCTCTCTATATATATATATATATATAACTCTCCCTCTCGCTCTCTCTCTTGGTCTCTTTCTTTAGACCTCCCCCCAAAAAAATAAATATAATATAATATAACCCTTCTCTTGGTAGCTTGATGGCTAAGCAAGAGGGGCTGGTCTGTGAGCCCTCATATAGAAGAGGGAAGACACTGGCTTCTAAAAGTCTGCCGCCAGTTGGTGCCAGGCTGGTCCAGCTGCCCCTTATTGGGCCTCAGATTGTGAATGGTTTCAGGAAATAAAATCATTTGCAGATTGACTTATGGATCATTGGAAATTCTCAATCTAGCTTTCACATGGTCCAGTATGCAGGTTTCTAAATCTTTCAACCAGTATACTGGTTTCTAATCCTTTCAGAGGCAGGTAGATTCATTGTTTCTACAGATTGGTTACTCAAATTCCCAGGGTAAAGCCAAACCTGTAAGACATACTACATGGGATCATGTTCCTATTTTGCTCTTTTCTGATAAAGAAGGCAAGGCCCTAGAATTTTCATGTTTTGAGATGAGTTTCGTGAGGAAGCCAAAAACAGTTTAAGGGATCTACATAGATGGCGAGCGGCGGAGAGCGAGCGGCAGCGGGAGGAAGCGGAGAGCGAATGGAGGAGAGTGGACGCCGGGAGGAGTCGTATGAAGATCGAGGCTCTTGGCAGGGAGTCGTACCAAGATCGAGGCTCTTGGTATCAGACTTAATTGGGATAATCTCACCATGTTGCATTTCATTGGAAGTCTGAGACTCAACTGACTGATCTTTGCACAAAATCCACTGCTCTCAAACACAACAATCCCTGCCTCCTGGCCCTCTGTTTCATGCTGATCAATGGTATCTGGCACAGCATGAACCACCACTGCCTGCTGATAAGGACCCAAAAGCTCCTCCAATAGACCATCATCAAGTAAAGGAACCTCCAATTCTTTACAAGCTTCTGTCATACCCCTTGTCAGCATCATGTACTTCCCTACTCTGAGCAACCCCAGCAAAAGATCACATCACATGATTTCTCCTGAGTTGAACAGGCCCCCTTCAAGGTAGGGTGGATCAGAGCACATTGGGGAAGTGAATGGTGCGGGGGGGTGAAAGAGAGCTCACCTGGAACTGTCAGGTCTGATGCTCTGTTCTTGCGTCATAGGAACAGAGGCCATTGCGCTGAGGACGACGACGGTTCAAGTTGAACCGGTAGTCATCACCCCTGGAGCAAACTGAAGCCCGGTTCAGAGCAACTCCCTGGACCCTATGGCTCGTCCGGTCCAGAAATAAGTTGGGATCTGACACTGAAGCATCGGAATGGCTCAAGATAACCAGAACAGTCCGAGACTGTTCCTCTTACCCGCCAGCCAAGTCTCTGGATACGAAAGATCATACAGCTGCCTCGGGAACCTCTGACACCATCCCTACAACCTTGGCTTCGAGCACCGCAATGTCTTGAGTATGGAGCCAATGAGTCGTCGCACAGAGATATATTGGGACCTGCTCCCAAGATCCATTTACCGTCCACCATTCACGATCTTAACAGACCATGATTGCTATTTTCTGCCTCAACATGCCGGTTGCAGTCCTTCTGACTTGGCTGATGCTCTCGACTCAGCTGATCCTGGTGTTGCTTATTCCAATTCCTACCAGACTCAGCAGACGATGAACGAGTTTCAAGTACAGATTCACTAAGCCTGTCCGGCACCCCTGTTCCACAGCCATTGTCCTCCTTAATCCGGTATCTCCTATATTCTGCTACTACGTCTACCTAAGACCCGTCTTGGTGTTCCTTCTGTGTGGAAGATTTCACTGAGTCCTTCATCTTCCACACTAATCTTAATCCAGAAAACTATGGCACCACCCAGATCTTCACCATGTCAGGAAATAACAGCCATATCCTCCATCTCCACCAAAATCCGAGCAAAGAGCAGATTATCCCCATTCAGAGTCTTGCCATCCACCTTTCTAAGGATACCAAACTTGGATACAATAGCCTGGAAGGTGTCTACATTCCAGAGGTGGAATGAAACTCCCTTTAATTTGCACCAAGAGATACCTTCAGTGGTAGGGAAGGTGCCAACTTCAGTCTTCCAAGGAGAAAAATGCAGAGAACGGTTCTCTAACTCCAAAATCCCAGGAGAACAGACCGAAGCTCGCCAATTGGCATCTTGGGCTCTAACCAAGTAAGCACTGGCTTCAAACTTCAAAATGCTCCAACCTGCAATCTTCAACCAAGTCCTCTGGAGAGTGGATAGCAGGAACTACTTGCCAGGCTGGTTTGGTACCAGCTTATCCTGGGAAGTAACAACGGAAACCACAACACTCTCCTCCAATCTTCCCTTATCTACACCGATATCCGGCGACCACAGCACTACAATGATTGGTGTTACTCTGGTGCGTTGGGTCGATCTAATGATCTAGCAGCTTTACACCATGAAGTCGTTCCCCTGCTCTCATTCTTGCCATGGCCTATGAAGAGCGGACATGCCCAACTCCTTTGCAGAGAAGACAGTGGATGGCCTCCCTGCAACCTTGAGCTTGATGGCCCTTCGCCAAACAGCGAAGACAAATGTCTGCATCAACAGGGATATTGGCCGGCGCTTGTCTCCGCAGAGGACTGTTCTACGAGCTCACCTCCCATGAACTTCCACCCAACCATCATCAGATCCCTTCCTCTCGCTATTGCTGCTCCTCTCACCAGAACCTCCCCTCCTGCCCAGCATACCTCTCACCTCACTAGGACGTCAATCATGATTATCTAAACTTGCTTCAATGCTTGTCTGAGGTTCAGTTATTCAGCAATCAGACAGATAAGTTTGCACGGGCATACAAGGATGGAACTTCTCAGTCAAATCCCTATACAATTTGATTGAAGGCAGTTTCCCACATTACCCTGCATACTCAGAAGTGTGGACAGTTAAATCTCCTCTCAAAGTTCGTGCTTTCATGTGGTTATTATTCCAAAAGAGAATTGTAACCAAAGTGTACAGAAGGAAATGGGGCGAACAGCAGGATGTGATCTGTTCTTTTGTGGGGTAAATGAAGGGAATGCTGATCATCTTTTTATCCAGTGTGCAGTCAGCAAGGAAGTTTGGAGAATTATCGCTTCTCTCCTGGGAATTCATTTGAGCTTTAATAATCTTGAGAGAATGTGGAATTATTTCAAAAGATGTAGTCCACACAGAGGGAAATCTCAACAGTCCAAATTACTGTTTATTGCCCTCATGCCATCTGCTGGAATATTTGGAGAAATTGCAACGATAATATCTTCAGAGGCAGCAGAGTTTATATAGAAAACATCTGTTACCAAGCAGTAACTTTTCTCTACCCTTGGGGCAGATTCATAGTCGGCATTTCTGCAGATGATTGGTCTAAGACCATGAGGGTTTCGTAAGAAGTTGTAGTTTTGTTTTGTTTGATGTGATTTTATTTTGAGAGCGAGGAATCTCTCCTCCCCTCCTTTTTATGGATGTACTGCCTCTAATTATTTAAATAAAATTGGTGGTACATACCACAACTTTTATCAAAAAAAACTTCAGGGCCTAGTAGCATTATTGGGCTGGTCCAATACACTTCTTCGCAGCCCAAGTAAGGCCCAATAAGGTCTAATGTTAGCCCATTAACGAACATAAATATTTCACATTAAACCCTGTAAATTGAGTTTTTCCATATAACATTAAACTTTTCATGTGGGTACGGGGGAATCTAGATAGAACAAGCCCCCCCTCTGGTATAGGGGAATCCTGCGAACCGCTCCCTCTCCCTCTGGTCGAAGGGGAAGGGGAAGGTTGGCAGTTTGTGGGTAGGAGAGAGAGAGAGAGTTCCCTCGAAGGTTCGTCCTCGACTTCCGGTGGGCAAGGATAGCTGCATCAAGTGTCTCCGGCAAGGGCACTGGACAAAGGATTGCCTTGACAAAGTGAGATGTATCACCTGTGGGCAACAGGGTCACAAAAGCAACCTCTGTCACTCCAAGAAGCACCTGCCTTCCGGAATTGAACCAGCTCAGTTTGTAGAGATTCCCTGGTCTTATGAGGTTCGGAATGCCCTGGACCTCCTGCAAGAGGGTTGGTTGTCTCTCTCCATCCTCTGGGGAGCCATCCGGAGATTCCTGTAACCTCCCCTGTGCTTATTCGGGATGCTCTGTCCTATGCATGGCCAGGGGAATACCAGTGGAGGGTCTGTAAGATCGCTGGAGGAGAATTCATTGTCCACTCTACTATGCTTAGGTGGAAGACTGCTGCTCTCTCTGTGCAGCAGGTATCATTTAGGGGTTTCTCTTTTAACTTCTCGCAGTGGAAGGTTGAGACTGGAGCAAAGCCAACAGCTGAAGGGCGTCTCATTTGGGTTTTGGTGAAAGGTCTGCCCCTTCACATTTGGAATGTTCCTACATTCCAGAAGCTGGTTGATAGCTTTGGCAGTCTCCGTAAGATTGATGATAGAACGTTACATTCGGAGATGTTGTATGCTAGGCTTCTCGTAGAGGTTGACTCCATGGATTCCGTTCCGGATTCCTTGAAGATTAGGCTTGACGGCCATCGGTTCTTGATCTTAATTTCCTTGGAGCAGCCCTCATCTCTACGCCCTGCTCCGAAGGACTGGTCATGGGCTGACGTTACTTTTGCCTACAAGTGTTACTGACAGTCCCGCTCCTCTGTTCAGGCTGTAATTACACCTGAGATCCCGGAGAAGGCTCCATCTCTGGTGGAGAAATCCGGCAAGCCAACTCTGAGATGGATGCCGAGTCAGACTCGGGCGCCTGACTCTAGAGTGAGTCAAGAAGTTGAACGGACAAGTTTTTGAATTCATCGAAGACCGCTCCTATTTCGGTTGCAACTTTTATTGGGAACTTTGTTAAGATTGCTGCGCTCAAGAATCAAGGTACTCTTAAAGAGGACTGTTCGGGTCTCGATGTTTCGAAGGTGTTGGGGAAGAACCACTCTGACCTTTGCTCTCCCCGAAATTCTCCCGGGGCGTCTGTGCCGTTAAAGGATTCCTACGCTTCAAGGGCGCTCTTCTCGGGTATGGAAGATAAATAGTATCGGGCGCAAAACGAATCCCATTTAGGTCCTTCCAATCAGCCTTTAACGGGTAAGTCAAACGGGGCTGCGGATCTGGGATTCGGGTCAGACTTAATCCCAGTGGACTCTTCGCCTCCGCCTGACTTTACCCGATACGATCCCCTCCTTGCTCTGGATCGGGGTTTTCCTGCATCTCGTTCTGGTAAGACGTCTGTTGAGATCTCTCTCCCCGGTTCTTCAAATCCACCTCCTTTATCACAGACCATTGATCTGATTGGGTTAGGGCTTAATGCTGCCACCAACTCAACTTTCCCTCCTGCGATGCCGCCGAGTGAAGCCATCATCACCCTCTCAGAGCCTGGAACGTCTGAGCCGATTGATTCCTCTCTTCACGCTGGGATGTACAGTACGGGTTCATCACTGATCAACTTTTCTGATGCGGTTGGTAACTCACGAGCCATTGTTCCCTTCTATCTTCGGTTGAACCCCTATATGTGGAGAATCCGTGGACTGAGAATATCATCCATTTCGGAGAAAGGATTGGAGTATCTTTTCTGGGAAGGGAGGAAGTGATTATTAGCTTCATTAAGAAGCTGAGAAGAGCTGATGCTTTGCACAACTCTTCCAAGGTTAAAGGATATAAAGGAGGGAAGAAAATTGGCAAGAGGGAAATCACGTATATCCAAAACAATGAATTGTTTGATGGTTTAAGAGATAAAAAGATGGGAGGGAAGAACTTGTTACTGAAATGAACTTGTGCTCTTGGAACATCAGAGGTCTGAATGCGGAATCTAAATAAAGGGCAGAGAGAGATTGCATCTCTAATTATAAAATTGATTGTTTTTGCCTTCAAGAAACCAAAATAGAAACTGTGGAAGTTCAGTGCATTGCTAATATCAGTGGATCTTCACTCTATGAATGGGTTTTCCAACCAACAGTGGGTAATAGTGGGGGACAGATTATCTTGTGGAACAGTAAAAAATTCCATGGCTCTTTAGGTGACATAGGACTGTTCAGTCTATCAGTTAACTTCTCTTCAATCAATAGTAGCAGGAAATGGGTTCTTACCTCTGTTTATGGCCCTAACAGAGATCAGGATAGGGATAAATTCTTGCAAGAAGTACACAGACTGGCTGACTTATTTAAGGGCAATTGGTGCATTCTTGGTGATTTTAATGTGGTAAGATTTCCTTGGGAGAGATCTGGCAACCAGAAGCGGTCAGCTGCGATGGAAAAATTTAATTGTTGGATTAATAATAGTGGCTTGATAGACTTGGAGCTTCCTAATAGGAAGTATGCCTGGTCTAACATGTCTGATTTGCATAATGTTTCCATTCAGTCAAGGGTTGACAGAGTTCTAGTCTCAACGCAATGGATCAATCTGTTTCCACTCTCTTCCATCCTAAGGCTCAACAAATCTGTTTCAGATCACACTCCTCTACTCCTTAATACTTTGGATGGAAAGAGCAAGCACAGGATTTTTAGATAGTCTGGTAGTCTCAGGAGGGGTTTAAAGAATTGGTCACTAATTGGTGGAAAGAAGGACCTATTTACAACTCTGCTTGTAAGACTTTCTCATCTAAACTCAAAGGACTCAGAAATTGTCTTAAAGTGTTGAACTCTCAGATTCAAAAGGCTAAAGCTGCAACTAGGAGGATGTTTATAAGTAAATTAGAAGTTCTATAAGCTAAGGCAGACTCACAAAATTTGTCTTCAGAAGAATTCCTTGAGTTAGGATCCCTCAAAGCTGAATTTAACGATTGGCTTAGTCTTGAAGAAATCAAATGGAGACAAAGAGCTAAGGAACTTTGGCTTAAAGAAGGAGATAATAACACTAAATTCTTTCATGCAGTTGCTGGAGCTAATAAGAGATCTCTCAAGATAGAACATGTTAAGATTGAAGATCAGATTATTGAATCAGAATCGGGAATTAAAAAAGCTTTCATCTCCTACTTTCAGAATATTTTAACAGAAAATGAGCAGTGGCAACCTAATATGATGGAGGAAATTCTCCCGACAATAGACACTTCACAAGCTGAAACTTTATGTGCCGAAATTCTTGAAGAGGAGGTCAAGGAAGCAGTCTTTAGCATGAATGCTAACAAATCCCCAGGGACCGATGATTTTTCTATGGGTTTCTACCAATTTTTTTGGGAAGTTATCAAGGAAGACTTAATGAATGCTTTGAAGGAATTTCAGCAAAGACCGAAGGCTATCAATTGTTTCAATTCTACCTTTCTAGTACTTATTCCAAAGAAGGAGGGTGCTGAGAAGCCTGCATATTTTAGACCTATCAGTTTATTAAATGGTTGCTACAAAATCATTACTAAGATTATGGCTAACCGACTGAAGAAGGCTTTGCAAAATGTCATTAGCCTCAATCAATCTGCTTTCTTGAAAGGAAGGTATATCCTTGATAACTTTTTAGCAACCCACGAAGCTATTCATTCTCAAAAGTGCTCTAAGAAACAAGGAGTTGTCCTTAAACTAGACTTTGAGAAAGTCTTTGATAAAGTGAGTTGGAGTTGCATTGAAAAAGTATTTATACTTATGGGTTTCAAACAAAAATGGATCAACTGGATTATGAGTTGTGTTTCCTCTGCTAGATTTTCTATTCTTATCAATGGGGAACCTTGTGGTTACTTTGCCAGCTCTAGAAGTTTAAGACAGGAAGATCCTATCTCTCCTCTCATCTTCATCATGGTCAGCCAAGTACTGAGTGTGAGTGCTTAGAATGACCGTGTGATTATCATGAAGAATCTAGGTTATTTAGTGTAAAAATAAACCTATTAAAAATAGCAACTAAGTGCAGTGATCGCCAGAAACTTTTAACTAAAAAGTTCCAAAAGAAGTTTGATCGCCTACCTTTTTAAATGCGGAAGATATGGAGTCCTTGGTTCCCCTTCCTCAGCCGACTGAAGAAAGAGAGCACTTCTTTGCTTTTTGTTCTTGCTATTGAATTTGAAATTTGAGGTTGAGGTTGAGGTTGAGGATCGTCCAGAAATCCCTTTTTTGCTGAGTGCTTGATTTGCTCCTTTTGATTCTCTTGTTTGAGTTGAGTTGAGTTGAGTGCAGCAGAAAGTATAGAAAGAAAAGGAGATAAAGAAAACAATTATGAGAATTTAAGCAGAAGCAGAATCTATTCTAATCATGGTATTGAACATGCAACTAAACAGCAAACTTACTTGTTTTAATGGCTTTTGAAATCCCTTTATCAAATAGGTTTTTGAAAAGAAAAGGAATGAGGTTGTGGTGTGTGTTGCATAGAGTGATTATGAAGAATGAGATTAATGAAATGAAAATAAAGATGCATAAATGAAACACTTATGCCCAATTGGATGAAGCTTCGAATTGGATGAAGAATGGACGCCGACTTCTGGAAACAGCAGCGCTTCGGCGTTTGGATGTCGTTGCTCCGATCTTCAACTCGCTATCGCTCAAGATTACGCTTCACTTCAGATTACACTTAACTTTTTTTACTCTTCAACATGTAAGGTATTTATGGACCTTTTCTGCGTTCGTGATTAACATTGAAAAACTTCGGATTTATCTATCTTAACCGACAGATAAATACTGATTAATTCATCTTTATCTGTAATTATCTAAAACGCGTCCAGTATGCCTGACGCCTTTCAGATTAATTAAGATAAGGATAAACATCCGGGAAAACTTATCTTTATCTTTATCAGGTAAAAACGCATCCACATATGTAGACGTCTTTTACACTAATTAAGATAAGGATAAACATCCGGAAGAGAAGTTAAAATACCTTAGGAAACCTAAAACGCGTCAGCTCTTACAGACGCCTTTTATCTAATTAATCAATTGATTAAAATTCAAATTTAAAATGCTAAAATAAGAATAAACTCTAAATGGCGTCCACATGAGTCGACGTCTTTTATACTTCTTCATATTTTAACTGAAATTTGAGCTAAAATCAATTTAATTGATTAACTTAAACATGTCTGTTTGACCCGACACTCAAAAATATCAATAAAAATTAATCAATGATTAAATATCAGACCATTCTGAGGCATTATTATATGATATGAAATTTACTCGAAATGACGTCAAAATTAGCGTGTCTACAGCTGCCTCACTTTGGCATCGTCTTTGCAAGGGAGTGAAATGGAATGGAATGTACTGAAAAGGTGATGCCAAGGTGTGATGAGACACGCTCTTAACATCACATGATTGGAATTTTTCTCGAAATCATCAATGAAGATAGCTCAAGGAAATCAATGGAATCAATCCTGTCTGGATGAGGTAGACAAGGAAATAAGGTCGATCAACCTCCTCGGAGTGGGAAGTACCCCAGGTCATAGACACTGTAGGTTTCATCATGGGGAGCGTTTGCCAGCCAATGTGGACGTGCTACAGCCATGATGGATCTTTAAAAAAAAACAAGAAATATTTGATAAAGAGTCCAATCAAGGATAAAATTCCAAGGATATCTTCAAGCGAACCTCAAAGATAATCAAGATACTCAATTCAGAATGGAATATTTCATATCATGTTGAAATTATTTGATTAATGGTCTGAAACTTAATCAATAATTAATTCTTATCACAATGATTTCAAAGTCCTACATGATGTATGCTGGGCTAAAAGAAAAATATAAAGTCAAATAAAATATAAATTAATTAAGGATAATATTGTTAAATTGTCATTAATGAGTCAAGATACCAATTCTTGTAATTCAGTGCTAAGCCGAAGCTCGTTTATCCACGCACCGTTTTACAAAAGTTGAACTATCTTCCTCACTAATTAACAATCCAACGGCCTATCCGAACGATTAAGAATTCTCTGGAATTATCACTGTTTTTGTTGAAGGGGAACTCAAATTCCAGTTTTATCAAAATCACAAGGTCCTTGACATGCTCTAATAAATACTTAACATATAGTAATGCAAATGAATTACATGGAAGGAGTACAAGGGTAGAAATAACTGTCTTTTTAGCCACGGTCGGGACTTATGAATTCCCACAGTGGGATCTTCTTGATATCTCCAGCTTTATCTAAATTTTTTAATTTTTCTGCAATCAAAATTATTAATAATTTTAAACAAATATTCAATTTAAGTATCAAAAATCACAGAATTTCGGGTAAATCATAGAAAAGCTAAAACGCGTCATATCGTTCAGACGCCATTCAATCTTAAAACGCGGCGGTGCTCCTCGACGCCTTTTACTCGCAGAAACAGGTTCCGACTATTCTCTACTCGAATTTCAACTCTCTTCATGCCTTGTGTCCTGTATATGACTTGAACAAACAAGTTAAGTATCTGTTCAGGCTTAGCCCCTTGCCTGACCGAATGAATGGTCGATCAATCTTTTTCTTGAGTAAATGGTCAAGGGGCATGGCCTTTATTAACAAAGGTAATGAGAATAATCAAACTTAAGAAAAAATGCAACATACAAGCAAACAGATGCTCACTGAAAATAAAAGGAATGAAACACACTAAATGCCACAAGCAAAATGCTAATTGAAATATTTTTTGATGTTTTGAAATATTCATTTTTGTTTGGATTTTGAAATATATGTTTTTTTTTTTATTTTGACATATGTATTTTTTATTTATTTTTGACATATGTATTTTTTTTTTAATTTTGGACATATGTTTTTTTTTTTTTGGTTTTTGGCGTATGAAATTTTTTTGGAATTTTTGACATATGTAACTTTTTTGAATTTTTAACTAAAAGATCAGTATGGTACTTAGATCAAAAGATCATATTCATTTATTAACTTAATTTCCAAATTGTTCTTTGACAATTTAACTTAAACTCATCGTGTTTGAACTTGTGTTTCCATTCGTGATCCCATTTGATGATTCGACCCTTAGTCAATCTAAGTCATTCCTTAAGTTTGGAGTACACCTCTTTAGAAAGAAAGGAAGAATAAGTTTAGAAAGCCCATGAGAAGGTTCCGAAGACTTAAAAAAGTTGTTCCTTTCCAACCCTAATATCCGTTGGGGTTCGGTAATTTCTTTCCAGGGTATTTATCGACCTTGCGTTCCCTTTCATTTCATTTCATGGCCTTGAGGTAACGTTTGTAATGTAATGGCCCTTTTGATTTGACATTTGCCTTTTGTTTTTGCTTTTCTATGTTTTTTTTTTCTTTTTTTTTCTTTTTTTTTCTTCGGAACGGATCTCCCCCTTTTTTTTATGACGGCCTCCTACTAAGATGGCGGGTATTCTTGGTAGTCTATTCTAAGCCTCGTTCCAATATCATGGGCCGAGTGTAAAACAGAATTTTGTTTTTAAAATGAATGATTTGTACTTTACACTTTTGGTCAAGCTTTTGATATTCTTCAGGACTTGGCATCTCTTGTTACTCACGAATCAAACGTGTCAGTGTATGTAGTAATGGGTTTGAAATTAAGTTATCCAGACTAACTGGGAAATTTGAGTTTATAAACTTTCTGATTCCATTGGTCTTTGTACCATACTGATCGACTCTTTAACCTAAGGGTAGTATTTCTTAAGATGTAAACCATTCCGGGGATGATTTAACTCTTCTCCTTCTGCATTAACCAGACGATAAGCATTACCAGGAAAAGCGTGCGATACAACATAAGGTCCTTCCCAGTTGGGTTGGAGCTTAGAACGCGGACCACCAGGTTTTACAAAAATCCTTTTAACGACCATTTCACCGACTTTGAACTTACGTTCAATGACTTTCTTTTGATAAAAACGTGCTAGTGTATTTTGATAAACTTTTGCATGATTAGCAGCTGACCACCTTTTCTCGTCTAAAAGTTCCAATTGAGCAAGAAGTGCTGACCGATGTTCATCAATGAAAAATTCCTTGTTCAATTGTACTCTTAGCGACGGTATAAGGATCTCGTATGGAACTACCACCTCCATTCCAAATGTTAAGGAATAAGGAGTTTGCCCAGTAGGCGTGCGGATTGAAGTTCGATAGGCGCATAGAGCCTCAACCAATTTTTCTGGCCAATCTGCGAATTTATTAGACTTACACGTCTTTTTGATGATTTTTATCAAAGTCTTATTTGTTGCCTCTGCTTGGCCATTGCCTTGCAGATAATAAGGAGATAAATGATGCAATGCAATTCTATACCTGTTGCAGAGGTCCTTCAATTCTTGTGACACGAACTGCGGTCCGTTGTCGGTAACGATGGTGTTTGGAATTTCGAATCTTGTGATGATGTTCTTCATGATGAACTTGCAGACGGTTGATGTTTTGATCTCCGTGTACGCTTCAGCTTCTGCCCACTTGGTGAACTATTCCGTTGCCGTGAGAATGAAAGATTTTTGCTTGATACCGGAATCTGGGTTACCAAGAGGTCCAATAATGTCGAAAGCCCACATGGAGAAAGGCCATGGGGAAGAAACAGGATGGATTGAAGATGTAGGAGAATGAATTTTGTCGGCGTAAAGTTGACATTTGGCACACCTACGGACATATCCTACACAATCTTCTTCCATGGTTGGCCAATAAAATCCTTGTCTAAGGATCTTCTTTGCTAGCATCTGTCCATTAACATGGCCGCCACAAACTCCACTATGAGCTCCTTCCATAACCTTCCAAAGCTCATCTTCGTTTAAACATCCCAGAAGAACTCCATCAAAACCTCTTTTGTACAATACTCCCCCAACTAGGGTGTATCGTTGAGCAATTCTCCTGATAGCTCTCTTCTCCTCAGTTGTAGCTTCCTCAAGATACGATTGATCTTCACAATATTTTGCAATTTCATAATACCATGGCTTCTGTTCCTCATCCATCTCTTCTAACAGTTCCATTAACATGATTTCTCTTTTCTCCACAATACTCTCATCTCTGAATTTCTTCAGCAATTTCTCCTTAGTTCTAAGAAATGAAGGGTCTTTCACGGCAGGTGAAAGACGCCTATGAACTATGATTGATTCGGATTGCTTGCTGATTGGAAAATCAAGGGAAGATGCAAGTGAAGCTAGAGCGTCAGCTAAGATGTTTTGATTTCTAGGGACATGGACAAAGATCAATTTTGTGAAAAGCTTTGAGTATGCAGAAGTAAGTTCTTGATAAGGCTTGAGCTTAGGATCAAGAGTTCGATACTTGGTCAGCACTTGGCGAAGAATTAGTTGGCTATCACCCACAATCCTGAGTTTAGTGGCACCATGAACATGAGCAGCCTCGAGGCCAGCAAGAAGTGCTTCGTATTCAGCTATATTGTTGGTGACTAGAAAATCAAGCTGAAAGGCTTGTGGAATGGTGACACCTTCAGGTGATAACAGAACGATTCCAATACCCTTTCCATGAGAATTCAGAGCTCCGTCAAAATGCAGAGTCCACGTATCATCTCTGATTTGATTTACGGACATCAGTTCCTCATCCGGAAACTCTGATCGCACTGGATCAAATCGAGGAAGGGGATGATGAGCGAGATGTTCTGCTATGGCATAGTCCTTGATCGCTTTCTGTTGAATGTAAATGATATCGAATTGAGATAGAAAGCTTTGCCATCGCGCTAACCTATCAGTAAGAACAGATTTCTCCAGAAGGAATTTGATCGGATTCATCCTAGCGATGAGGTGGACTTCATGGGCCAGAAAATAATGTTTCAATTTCTGAACAACCCAAACTAATGCTGCACATGTTTTCTCCATCGTCGTGTATCTCTGTTCAGCGGGGTTGAGAAGTTTAGAGAGATAGTAAGCTGCCCTCTCTTTTCCTTCTTCATCCTCTTGTGCTAGGACAGCCCCCACTGCGTCATCCAGGACTGAAATATAAAGTATCAATAGTTTGCCTGGAGATGGTGGTCTCAAAACAGGAGGACTTGCCAAATAGTCCTTTAATCCATCAAATGCCTCCTGACACTTATCGTCCCAATTGAATTTGACTCCTGGCTTGGTAAGCTCGTAGAACGGCTTACACCTTTGTGAGTGCTGGGAGACAAAACGACGAATAAATTGCAACCTCCCAATTAATCCTCTCAATTCTTTCAAGTTTTTGGGAGGTGGCATTTCTCTGATAGCCTTTGCCTTATTGGGATCGATCTCAATTCCTCGTTTGCTGACAATGAATCCAAGCAATTTTCCTGAAGATACTCCGAATACACATTTCTTGGGGTTCATCTTTAACTGATATTCTCTCGATCTCGCTAATACCCTTGCCAAAACTTTGGCGTGCTCAGCCTTTGTCTTAGATTTAACCAATAAATCATTCACATACACTTCCAGATCTATATGCATCATGTCATGAAATATTGCCATCATAGTCCTCTGATAAGTGGCTCCAACATTCTTCAATCCAAATGGCATGACAACATAACAGTATGTTCCCCAAGGTGTAGTGAATGAGGTCTTTTCTTGATCCTCTTCTGCCAGCTTAATCTGGTTGTATCCTGAAAATCCATCCATAAACGATAACGTTTCATAGCCAGCAGTGTTATCGATGAGTACATCAATATGAGGCAATGGAAAATCGTCTTTAGGACATGTCCGGTTCAAATCGCGGAAGTCAATGCAGATCCTGACCTTCCCGTCCTTTTTCATAACCGGGACTATATTGGCCACCCATTGTGGATAAAGGACAACTCTAATAAATTTGGCTTTGTGCAATTTATCGACCTCTTCCTTCATCTTTAGAGCCATTTGTGGGTGGAATCGCCTTAATTTCTACTTGACCGGACTAACTCCATCTTTTAATGTTAACCTGTGTTCAACTAAAGATGAGTCTAACCCCGGCATATCTTCATAACTCCAGGCGAAAGTGTCCTTATAGTCCTTAAGTACTTGTACCATTGCCTTCTCATCCTCTGTAGAAAGATTTCTGCTGACGAGGACAACCTTAGGTTCGTCTTCAGTCCCTAAGTTTATTTCTTTGGTGGGCTCTTCTACGGCAGCTGAGGGTTCATCAAATCTCTTCACTCCACTGGCATACGCCTCAGCCGCGTCCTCATCATCTTCCTCATCTTCAATAATGGGGTCTTTTTCATGCACTAACTCATATACCCCATACCCATCATTAACTGACTCATCGTCTGTACAATCTTCTGGCATCTGAATTGGATCTTCTAAAAGCTGAGGGATTAAAGAGCAAGAAGAACACTTATCAGCTAAGTCTCGGAGGTATCTATCTGGAATTTGCCTACCCTTAGGCTTCCTAGACTTCCTAACCTGACTAACCTGTCTAAAACTGGACTGCCTAACTTCACTAAACTGTCTATCATAACCTAATGAAGATGAAGCAGGATGAAAATCCTGGGATACAAGTGAAAATACAGGGGAATCCTCCTGTAGGGAGGGACAGAGTAGATCTAAGAGAGAATCTTGACCGACGGACCCGCGTGGTAGGGGGCAATCGGACAAGTAAGATGTTTCCTCGATGAGGATTTGGGAAGAATTTGTTGCCAAATTGGCGTTTTTTTTTGGACCATCGAGGAGTTAAACATAAAGCAAGAATGGATGCAAATGGAAGGAGAATCAGACAGAGGAAGCAGCACCAAGGCCAAAGGATTAGGGGGATCATATAGCAATATGTCCCAGATCAGATCATACATCCTCTCTAGGTCGAGAGGAGGGGATGGAATGAGGTCCCGAGGGGACAGAGTGATCATAATGGGCGGAGCCCGTGGAATATCTTCAGTGATGACCCGCGACCAAGTCGGGGTCAAGAGCAGTGTGCGGAATAGAGTATGGAGCATAAAGATATGGGAATGATATGTCCCCCTCCAGAACAGATCTGTTGTATAACCAGCTTCATAGGGGTCATCTGGCTCCCCTTCATCGGTTTCTTCTGACAGCAGTATCTGCTTATCAAAGATGGCACCAGGACCTTCAATCAGCTCGTCGATCTGCGGCGGCCACTTGGGTTCTGCAGGATCTAGGAATAATCTGTTCAGTACTATATAGAGGTCCCTTAGATCGAACCATCTGTACCATTCACATTCGAGGTCATGGAATTTCCTCTTTTTCATAGGCCGCAGAGCCTCTAAGGATTGGTACGTAAGTAGTTCAGAACAATGTCTGGTCAAGTCTCTCCCATATATGTCATGGAGGTCAAAACATGAAGTAATGACCACCATGTTGTCGTGACTAAGTATGGGCCCTTTTACAAAGTGTGTATGTAGGGTCCATGTTAAGGGATCTCGGCCTTCTTTGGGTGGTGTAGACATTGTCTCTAAAATTTCTTGACCTTCTTCAATCTCTGCTTGCTGAACCAGATCTTGCTTCAGTCTTCTTGGCCTGTAGCCCAGACCACTTCCAGATGCTGCTCGATGATCTTTGACAGGAGTGGTCCTGTCTTGCAACTGTGTGCCCAGACCTTTCCCAGGCTGATAGCCGTTCTTCATCATGATTCTCCATCCTGGGGTACTCATGCACTTCCCCCTTTTGATAGCATTTAATGGGTAAGGAGAAATGGTGGCGGCTTTCAAAGGATCAGCCACTGGACGGTAGACCTGTAATACCCACAGAAAAGGTTGTCGGCCAGGTAAAACAGCATATTTAGTATTCAATGTATGAGCAGCAGCAAGGATCGGCATGCTCGTTACTTTAATGATTCGTCCTTTGAAAGGGAATTTGAGGCATTGGTGATTCGTAGAAGGAATCGCCTCAAGAGTTTTAATGTAAGGACGTCCTAGAATGGCATTTATAGAAGGGTCAATTTCGAGAATGTGAAATTCAACCTCTGCATGACTTACGGGACTTAGCTCCACTTTTAAATAAACCATTCCCAGAGGGGAACGGGTAGAGTTGTCATATGCTGTAACTGAAATGGGGCTAGGCAGCCACTTCTCCTTGGGGACACCGCACAGTTCTAGGGTCTTCGGGGGTAGAACATTGATTGAAGCCCCCGTGTCAACCAGGCACGTATCCACGGCCTTCTTGCAGATATTGACCGTGATGCTTAGAGCCATGCTTCTGGCGGCTGGCGGTGCTAGTTCCGATGTGTGGAATGTAATAGAGGGCTGATCCCCCTGAGGAACTAGTAGTGCTGCAATTTTCTCTACCGGCACGTCTTCGTTGACCATCACCTTCTGTAGGTATTCTATTAAGGCTTCTTGGTGAATCTTGGACCTTTTGATCAATTCAAGTACGGTGATCCGTGCCGGTGTTCTGTCCAGATGTTTCAACAAGTCATATTGAGTGCCTGGTGCACTCTCTTCATTATGGACTTCCTCAGTTGGCCGTGATGGGCCGTCTCTGACTGTGGACTGAGGGAAGACTTTGTTGAAAATCCTTCCACTTCGGAGCGCATGTTCCTCAACCGTGGAGGATCCAGGTGACACCTTGAGTACCGCAGAGTCGGGTGGCATAAGCGGTGCGGAGGGTTGATATGTAGGTGATGGGGTAGGGTTAGGTGGTGATGGCGTAGGGTTAGGTGGTGGTGGCATGGTGCGGATTAAAGGCCTAGATGGTTGGATGGTGGATGGGTAAGTGGTTGGTGAAGTGGGGAATGGGACGCGTATTAGCGGTCTGGATGGTAAGGGCATATCTGGGTAGGTGGTGGTGGTAATGGGCGAAGTAGGGAATGGTACGCGGAGTAATGGCCTAGATGGTAAAAGGGGTGCGTAGTTGGTTTGTGGTGGATTATATGGTGGAGGCATAGTGGTATGGGGCGTGATGGGCTTAAGGAAAGCGGGTGGCGGTAATGGGTTATTGGGTGCGGGCGAGTGATATGTGGGTGTCGGTAGAGGGGTGATGGTAATAGGTTGTGGCCTAGGTATGCGGATGGTGCGGCGTGGTGGTTGTTCTGCGGTACTCTGAACGTGACCCGTTGAATAAAGAGAAGAAGAGTCTTCTATCCTCCACTGTTGCCCACGACTAGCCTCAGACTGGCTGTTCGTCAGAATAGGGGCAACTTGGTTTTGGTTCTGGTGCTCCGGGAGCGGGTTCTGCACTATACCCATATTTGGTGGCGGTGCTGCCTGTGCTGGTGGTCTTACTTGCTGCTGTTGCGGTCTTCTCGCCTTCATGGCTAATATATACTTTTTCATCTCCACCCAGTCTATGCCGCCTTGCTCGTTGAGATCATGAATATAATCTCTGAATTGGAAGCAGGTGTCAATGGTATGCCCAGGTTGCCTATGGAAATAGCAATACCTAGACGTGTCGGCATTTTGAGGCCAGACGGCCTTTTCCCTTGGCAAGACTAAGGCATTAGCTGCCATTAGAGCACTGAAGATATCGGCCAAGGATTCTGAGAGGACAGGGTATTCCGCCCTTTTCGGGCCTGGAGGTCTCCTCTGCTGGTTATAATCACCAGGAGGAGGGACATTGTGGTATGCCGGCGGTGCGCGCGGCTGATATTGCTGCTGTTGGGTATATTGCTGTTGCTGGGGCTGCTGGTACTGCAATTGCCTTTGTGGCGGCTGCTGTGGCTGATGCTGGTTCTGGTTCTGATTCGGCTGCTGGGGTCGTTGATACTGTTGCTGATAATGGGGGTTCTGCTGCTGCCTGTACCCTTGCTGGTTCGGCTGCTGTGGCATCTGGTACTGCTGCTGACTCCTCACGAACTGGGGCGAGTTATTGTTCATGCTACTGACTTGCTCATGAGAGAGCGTGCCCTCAGTAGTCGGACCTGTGTTGGGAGAATTCGGCACTGCAGGCTTCCGAGGTGGAGGCCTGCTAGGTCTGTGAGGATCAAAGACGCTAGAGAATGTAGCGTCCTTAAAAGTATTCTGGCAGTACCGTGCTCTTTTATAGAGCTCTGCCATGTTGGTCAGATTGTTCAAGGAGAGGACTAGCTTGAATTGGGGCGTGGCGTTAGAAATCAACATTTTCACTTGTTCGGACTCGGACAAGTGGTCTTTCACCTTTTCGGCCAAGCCCCGCCACCTGTCAGTAAAACTGACAAACTCCTCATCAGGTTTCATCTTTTCGGCAATGAGGTCAGTGATGGACAAGGAGGGTACAACTCTGTCCTGGTATCGTTGGATAAATTTGCGTGAAACGATACCGTAATCCTCTACTTCGGAGGGTTCTAAAGAAAAGAACCACTCGAGGGCTGGTCCCTCTAGAGATCTCCTGAACAAAAAGGCCAACGACCTCTTGTCGTTCTGCCAGAAAGAGGATTCGTACATAAACTCCTTCAGATGTGTGAAGGGGTTACCAGTACCGTTGTACTTCCGGTACACTGGCATTTCAGAGGGTGGTAGGTGGAATACCGGCAGGCTCGGTAAGTTGATTTCTGGTACAGCTTTGACCTCCATCATCTTTTGGAGGTTGTTAAATTACTCATCCATACGCTCCATTTTGGCCAGTAATGCTTGTGTGGTCAGATCTGCCTGGGGAGGAGGAGGAGGTGGAGGTACATGATAGGCCTGCTGCCTAGAGTACGTTGGACAGGGGGGACAATAAAGGGGAGGTCCGGCAGAGCTTCCGCCATGCCCGAGGGCATTTTGATAAGCAGGTGTTTGCGGTCTAGCCGGTTGCCTAGAGGATGAAAGCTGCGGCCCAGCTGGCCGAGAAGTAATATGAAGGCCTTCCACGGCCTGATGGATATAAGGAGGAGGAAAAGAAGGTTGCTGAGGAACAGCAGGGGGAGCACAGGGTTCGGCTCGGCAGGCTGCATGGGTGCCTTCCCCTTCAGAATCGATTGGATCGCCTCGAACTGCTGAGGGTCCAGTCGGGAGGCAAGAACTCCTAAAGCGTTGACGAGATCTACAGGATCAGAGGATGAGGGATCATTCTGATTCATGTCTCCCTCAAGATCGGGATTAGGAATCGCATATTCATACGGGGGAGGATCAGGATATCGATCCTGGGGATGAAAGAGAGGGGTCCGGACGTTCCCCTCATGTCGATATGGAATGGGGGCAGAATTACGGGAGGCATCAGCATCTCTCCCGTTCTCGTAGTTGTAGTCAGAATCCCGAGGGGCATTAGCATCTCCCTCGTAGTTGATGATGGCGTCTTGAGCCATACTCAAGTCCCTGCCTGATCGTAGCAGTATGATGTTAGATTTTTTTTCAAAGATTTGTCAAACAAGTTGCACAGAGATTAATCAATCAAGTGGATGCTTAACGTGATTTTAAGATTCCTTTTTGAGTTATTTGGATTCAATTAAACCTCAAATTCTCTCAAGGAAAGGATCCTAGTTTCAGTTCAGTTTCCACCGTTATTCTCTAGGGCTTTCTCTCACAACGCTTTCAGAATCTAACCGGGACTTCAATTGGTACAACCAGCCCGATGATCAAGGAGGAATACCTTGATTTTGGGGACTTATGGAGGTCTCAACGCCAACTTCTCTAGTTTGATCAAGGGACCAACCCAATCAGAGAGAGTTGCTGACGTCAAGTAATGTGTTCCTAAGAAAAGGAGGGTATTCGCCTCAATGCGTATGTCCTACAGCCTGGATGGCCTCTAATGCTTAATAATAATGGGTAGCTAGCACTCAAACCACAAAAATCTGAAAACTGAAAAATAACTAAGAAACTGTCTGAATCGCGTCGATGGTAGTCGACGCTATTCAAAACAGAACTTAATTTTTCGCAGAAACAGATGCAGACAGCAAAGAAGATATGAAGACTGAAAGGCGTCTGGGTGTGTTGACGCGGTTTGAAACGCGTCAGTGCTCCTGGACGCTTTTCAGTTCGCAGAAACAGTTTTGCAGGAGGATTTTCTGGGTTGAATCCTCCTCAAACAGGTTAAAAGCAGGAAATAATCAGCTCATGTAGATTTTTTTTAGTTCCAAATTTTTAACAGAATAATTTACCAACTAAATAACTAGAAAATCAATCAATCACACATCATTTTCATCACAAAAACAGCTTTTTAAACTAATCAAGGGGAGGGCAAGATCTTGCCACTGGGGTGTGCACGTGGTGCACGAGGGAAATTAATTAAACTAAAACACTCACCAATTGGTGAGGACGTGTCTAAAGATACAAGTGGTGCACCGTGGGTGCCCGGTTGATGACAGCAAGAACGAAAAAAACTTAAAAGATGGCGAGACCAAGTCCCATCGTGATCGCCAAAAAAGCTGTGAGTGTTTAGAATGACCATGTGATTATCATGAAAAATCTAGGTTATTTAGTGTAAAATAAACCTATTAAAAATAGCAACTAAGTGCAGTGATCGCCAGAAACTTTTAACTAAAAAGTTCCAAAAGAAGTTTGATCGCCTACCTTTTTAAATGCGGAAGATATGGAGTCCTTGGTTCCCCTTCCTCAGCCGGCTGAAGAAAGAGAGCCCTTCTTTGCTTTTTGTTCTTGCTATTGAATTTGAAATTTGAGGTTGAAGTTGAGGTTGAGGATCGTCCAGAAATCCCTTTTTTGCTGAGTGCTTGATTTGCTCCTTTTGATTCTCTTGTTTGAGTTGAGTTGAGTTGAGTGCAGCAGAAAGTATAGAAAGAAAAGGAGATAAAGAAAACAATTATGAGAATTTAAGCAGAAGCAGAATCTATTCTAATCATGGTATTGAACATACAACTAAACAGTAAACTTACTTGTTTTAATGGCTTTTGAAACTCCTTTATCAAATGGGTTTTTGAAAAGAAAAGGAATGAGGTTGTGGTGTTTGTTGCATAGAGTGATTATGAAGAATGAGATTAATGAAATGAAAATAAAGATGCATAAATGAAACACTTATGCCCAATTAGATGAAGCTTCGAATTGGATGAAGAATGGACGCCGACTTCTGGAAACAGCAGCGCTTCGGCGTTTGGATGTCGTTGTTCCGATCTTCAACTCGCTATCGCTCAAGATTACGCTTAACTTTTTTTACTCTTCAATATGTAAGGTATTTATAGACCTTTTCTGCGTTCGTGATTAACATTGAAAAACTTCGAATTTATCTATCTTAACCGACAGATAAATACTGATTAATTCATCTTTATCTGTAATTATCTAAAACGCGTCCAATATGTCTAACGCCTTTCAGATTAATTAAGATAAGGATAAACATCCGGGAAAACTTATCTTTATCTTTATCAGGTAAAAACGCGTCCACATATGTAGACGTCTTTTACACTAATTAAGATAAGGATAAACATCCGGAAGATAAGTTAAAATAGTTTAGGAAACCTAAAACGCGTCAGCTCTTACAGACGCCTTTTATCTAATTAATCAATTGATTAAAATTCAAATTTAAAATGCTAAAATAAGAATAAACTCTAAATGGCGTCCACATGAGTCGACGTATTTTATACTTCTTCATATTTTAACTGAAATTTGAGTTAAAATCAATTTAATTGATTAACTTAAACATGTCTGTTTGACCCGACACTCAAAAATATCAATAAAAATTAATCAATGATTAAATATCAGACCATTCTGAGGCATTATTATATGATATGAAATTTACTCGAAATGATGTCAAAATTAGCGTGTCTACACTGAGTTCACTTTGGGATCAAGCTACCTTAAAAGGTTTGGTTGATGGTTTCTTTACCAGAAGAAATGGTATTATGTTATCCGATCTTCAATTTGCAGATGACACATTGGTTTTCTCTTCTCCTGAAGAAACTAAGCTTACAAATATCAAGAAAATTCTATTGCTGGTTGAGGTTGTTACCGGATTATCTATCAACTTTGACAAATCTGAGATGGTGGGCATCAACATTGGGATAGACAGAAGCAATCAGATTGCTGCTGATTTGGAGTGTAAACAGTCCCAATTTCCTATCAAGTACCTTGGCCTCCCTCTTTCAAATGTCAACAACAAAGTTAGGAATGGGACCCTCTAATTAAAAAGTTTGCATGAGCGTTGGAGGGTTGGAAAGCAAAGTTTCTTTTAGCTGGAGGTAAATGAATCCTTTCCAAAACTGTCCTATCTTCCTTGAGTACATATCATCTCTCCATTCTATCCATTCCTAAAATAGTGGAAAGAATTATTGAAAGCAGAAGGAGCTCCTTGTTTTGGGGAGGAGGGAAAAGGGAGAATGGAGGTTGCTTGGGATAAAGTCTGTACTAACAAAGCACAGGGAGGTGTAGGCCTAACCAGCATTCGGTCTTTCAATATAGCATTGCTCGCTAAGTGGCTATGGAGAATGGGTGATATCGACAATGCACTTTAGGTCAACATCATCAGAAATAAGTACTATCCGCAAGCATCTAAATAGACAATTCAGCCCTCTTCTCAATCCTCTATTTCTCCAATATGGAGAAACATCAACAAGCTTGTAGACCTTGTCAATATAGCCACCACTTTTATTGTGGGAGATGGGAAATGTATTAGATTTTGGGAGGACATATGGTACACGGACAGTCCTCTGGCAGTCAAATTTCAGCACATATATAGTATTGCAGAGGATAAAGGAAAGACAATTAATTTCATCTTTTCACCTGAGGAAAGCAGTCACTGGAATATCAATCTTAGAAGGGAGCCTGTTGGCATTGAAGTGGATCAACTTTTGCATATCCTCAGCTATATACAGTATTGTTTCCCAAAGAATTCACTGAAGGACTCTAGAATTTGGGTTTGGAACTTTAAAAGACTATTTTCTGTCAGTACCCTCACCAATATTCTTAATGATAGAGGTTTGAGAGTCAATTGGCATCAATTTGTTTGGTCCCCCTTCTTCCCACCAAAATTAGGATTTTCCTTTGGAAGATGGCGCTGGGCAGACTACCAACCTTGGAAAGGCTGAAACACATTCTTCATGGCAAAATCTCTAATGGTGTTTTCTGTGGAATCCTAAAGGAGAATGTTAAGCACATGTTTATTCATTGTGGGATCATTAATATATTATGAAAATCCATTGGACTATTATTTTCTTTTCAATGGATGGACTTCCAAGATATTCCTAGTCTCCTCCAAGAGTGGAATGGGATTTGTCCAATCCAATCTGAGCACAAGATCTGGTCTATGTTCTTACTAGCCATACTTTGGTCCATCTAGCTTGAAAGAAATTCTAGAATTTTCAATCAAACATTCAACCAAATAGATCATATCTTGGCTAAAGCTGCGAGGTGGACTTATAATTGGGCGAGAGCTGCTGGGCTTCTGTACAACATGGAAGATTCTTCGTTGATACTTGCTGTTATGAAGTTTAAGAAGCTTTTTCTGTAATTTTCCTTATTATCCTCTGAATAATTATGTAACATAGATTGAGTTAGTGTTTGTATTGACTTCGGTCAAAGTGTAACCTCTTTACCTTATCAATGAAATGTGACTAATGGTCACCTTCAAAAAAAAAAACATTAAACTTTTAAGGATTTGCATTAATACCTCTGTTTATTTTCAGTTTTCTTATAGTTCAGATTTTGGGGTTATTACATATACATTGCCTCATTTTTATCAAGGACGTTTTGCAAATTTCTTTCTTTTTTTCCTTTGAGAAAACCCCAAAAAGGGATACTCTACTCCTTAAGTTCTCAGTAAAGTCAAACTAATATTTATTGATTTATTCTTCATTTAACACTTTAAACTTTTTGAATTACTTATTCAATTACCACATAATAAATAAAATGTAAAGTTTTTGAGTAGTCTACTTCCCTTCGAATGATGAATCCCTTTTTGAAAGGAATACTTTTGAACTCATAAGGGATTTACTTGTTAATAAGTTCCATACGATCTTCTAGGTCCCTATTCATCTCGATGGTTATGCCATGATGTCCCTTGAAGCATATATGCCGTATATAAACTCGTGTAACCATGCTATATTTGTTTGCTTGAACATAATCTCTCTCTAAAAAAATAGAATGGCTAATTCCACAAAAAGTAATTAAAATGGATGGACAACCTGATGCTACATGCCCCGGTTAGTTGGCAAAGGAAGATTCTAACAACCTAGTATGTTGACATGGTCGGCTTCTTGGATTTGAAAGTACAGTCCTACCCTATGGGGAAAGGACATCTCTCTTTCCAGCTGTCTGAAGCAAAACAGCAGGAATCGACATCATCAGTGATTGTCCAATTGTCTGGTTATAGAAAGGCGCAGGTTTGTACGTAAGATAGTCCCAGAGGGTTAGGTTCAACGTTGGGGAGATTTGCTTATACTATATTCTCCTAGGTACTCGATATTTCCACTTTATATATAAGTGGAAAAGTGGGGACTATTATAAAGGGTACACAGGCAAGTTCTCCATTGCGAGGCCTTGACAAAAGCAACTGACATTGCAAGCAAATAGAGAGCCCTTGCCCGTTGTTTAAGTCTAAGCAAGCCTGAAAAAGAGTGTACAAGAAAGCAGACAATTTAAGTTTCCGAAGGGCCGGGCTGACTACTTGAAAGTCAAGCTCTTTTAAGCAAGCTGAGCCATGGTTGGCAGTATTGGCTGATACTGATACGTATCGGACGATACGTATCGGTATCGGTGGGTATTGATACCATACTGAGTGGACTGGTACCGACCGATACTGGCCCGGTACTGGGCCAAAATGGACTCGGTACCAGCCGATACAGCCGATACTGATACCGGTACATATCGGTATCGGTACCCTCCGATTCCGGTACCAATACCGGTACTATCATCTTTGAGCCGAGCAGAATAGAAGAGGAAGAAACCAGAAATTAAGCTAATAGGCAAACTACTTTCGTTAGCAAGTGGTACTTTCATCAAGTAGGACAAATCTCATACGCAATCTGAAAAAAGCTCTTGTAATTGACTTAGAGGAAACAACTATTTTTTCATTAGTGAGTACAATTCAAGTGGAATTGAGACTTGAACCTGAGACTCAACATCAAGTGCCCACATAACTATCCAATCTGGTAAATGGAAGTCAGAACACATGTGGAAGGTACATCTCAGGCACATATATAACCTCCTTTGTCGTCCTAAAGTTTTGGGTTTAGAGAAGGTGGTTTATAGATGAACTACTTATGCTACAGTAAGTTGAGGACTCTTTGTCGTAGGCATCCTATCTCTCGGTTATGGGACTTGAGGGAAGTAGAAATCAGGAAACAGTTAACTGGTCAACCTTGCTTATTAATTAAAGCAACCTCTACTATTTGTTAAGGGCTTCTGTAAGGGCTTTCCCACCAGTGGCAAAACTTCTTTCATCCATCTCCATCTGTAAAAAGCATTGCTAAAGACTTGTACTTTGTCAACTGATAATTAAATAACCAAAGCAAGATAAATACCAATTGCTATTATGGGTAGAAAGATATAGATCAAAACAAATAGTTCTTATGGTCTATAATATACCAAAATAGAGTTTGGAAGAGTGAATAACTTATATGCATAAAACATCTGGCGTAACATAGATAATAAATAAATGACCCTGACCTATAATGGTAAGGTCTTTACCCATTCATTCCTCCTGGTAAGCCTAAGAGGAGGGTATCACATCCCCCCTCTACCCCCCTCCCTCCCCAACACACACACACACTCGACCTTAAATGGGTAAGCCCTTACTCCAATCGTCCCTACGGTCCTCTTAGCAGGCTTGGTGGTCCTTATCCCATTGTCTGTGTGCATTGTGGGTTGGGGTGGGTAATGAATTGGCATGACAAGGCCAAGGCATTACAAGCTCTAGAAGGGGTACGGCTGAGTCTTTACAGTCCGAACAAGGCACTATTTAAGGTTTCAATCACTTCGCTCACTTCGACTCTTATCTCTATCCCTTGTGCCCAGTGTGGCTATAGGGAATAGTGGCTTTCTCTCCCTTCCAAGACTCTTAAGTTGAGCTTTCACTCTTTATACTACCTAGGAGGTGAACCAAATAAAGGTAGTGAGTGAGACAATCTAGCGGCGTGATTCTATGCTCAAGTCAATAAGGAAGCCTTTCCTTCAGTGAGTGAAACCCTTGCCATTTGAGAGCTAAGCTCCTAAAGAAATAGGAGGACAGAATATCTAGAGTCTTCCTACAAAGTCTGACTAGTAAGTCAGGCTTGCAGGAGGTTTTGGGTGCATATGGCCTATCATTAACCATTTTTAAATGAAAGTTGCATAGTTATCATCATTATCTTTGAATTGTCATAAAAAAATATTAGGAGCGCTAATGGTTTCCAAACATCAAAATTGTCTCTTTACACAAAAGGTTTTTCACACACACGAAAAGGCCTTTTGCACATCAATAGTATTCTTAATAGTAGGGGTGGCAACGAGTCAAGCCAAGTCGAGCTTTTGCTTGCTCAACGACTCAACCACAAATGTTCGACCTCAAGCTCTAGCTTGAGCCCGAGATCGAGCCTACCTCAACTCACTTTACTAGCTCGAACTCAACTCAGTAGAAAATTCATTGAGCTCAAACTCGGCTCGAACTTGGCTCATTTAAATGAGTCAACTCAAGTCAAAGACCAAGTTAACCTGATTTTTTTTTTTCAAAGAAGGTAAAATTGCACCTCCAATTTTATTAAATAAACAGAGGAAATACAATTGAGGGGAAGAGTAGAGGTTCCTCTTCCGCCACTACAAGAAAAACCTCAAAACTCTTATATTGTTAGACTACAGATTACAACCCAACCGCCAGCTATTCACTTTGAGATAAAAGAATCATACTCCCAACGACAAACAACAAAATCTAAAGCAGACTATGTATAGCTTCATCTTGTATCCCTCCACAACTTGCGCAATTAACCTGCTTGATTTTATTGACTTGCAAACCCAAGATTGTTGCTTTATGAATCAAGTCTTCATTACTCCATTGTGAAAGAAAATGATTTGCACTTGACATTAATGAATCTTTGCCTTTTTTCAAATGATAACTTTACTTCTTTTTGCAGTTGTGCATAGGATTTTCAGAATAAGAAGGGGTTTGAATTTCCCTTCCCAAACTCTCGTTTAGCTCCATATGGTTTGCTGGACTTGAGTCACCTATGTGCTGTACAGGATCTTTCAGAGATTACGTAAGCTTCGGATAAGGAGGGTGAGAACCTTGAATATCATGCTTTCCATCCACCCACAGACTTTCTCTGTTAGTTTCTAGCACCTGTGGAAGCCGCCGTAATCTCCTGCTGTACATACGTAATGGTTGTACTCAACATGGCTTTGGAGATTTGCGCAGCCCTTCCACGATTTGAGACGCCAGCTGCTCAATGGCCATTTGCCACTCCTTATCGGTGGGAATAACATATATGTCCCTCTCACTTTTGTTTCAAAGTTAACCCGGTTAAAGCCAGTCCAAACGGCCCATCAAACCTCTGATGCAGCTGATGCAGATGCTGGACTAAAAAGTCCCAGCAAACACTCAAATGTGCCTGTTGCAGGTGGGGCAGGCCAGTACTCCAGGCATCATGGAGATTCTGGATGCGGAAGCTGCATCCTTCCAAGCTTACAGCCGGCTATCACAGCTAGGATGGCAAGGTTCTCAACCATGGTAGGCTAGCAGAGGTCCGGGTACAAGGTGGAGATGCCCGTTGGTGTTTCAACATTTTTGCCACAGGCGCTGGCATGAGAAACAGGGATGCCAGCAATGACGCCGGCCACTAGGGGGAAGAGGAGGATGAGGAGGAAGGAGGAGACAATGATGCTGGCCACACGAGAGACAGCAACAACCCACATGCGCAAGGAGGAGGAAGGAGGAGACGGTGAATCTGGCCACATGGGAGATGGCAACACCAGTGATGATGCCAACCACGAGAGCGACGTTGGTGACGATGCTGGCCACTTTCAAAGGTGCTGTTGGAGGGGTGGCGGGGTTACCAGTATCATGCGGCAGGTGGAACTATGCTTTAGTCCCACATCAGGAACCAAAACATTTTTATGTCCCTTATAATAGCTATAGGAACCGATCAAACATGGAGGGTTGCAAGTGTAGTTGGGTGAGTTTTGTTGAAGGGGTACATACTGCTATATTTAATATTTTAAACTTAGTGTTGGCTCACGAGCTGATCGAACCAAGTATGATGAAGCTTGGGCTCAGTTTGTTTATGGAAACGAGCTTTGGCTGGAACTCGAGCTCGGCTCGTTTCTTTAATTGAGCCGAGCCAAGCCGAGACAAGCTGAACTCAAGCTGTGGTTGAGTAGCTTGCGAGCAGCTCGGCTCATTGCCAGCCCTACTTAATAGTTTCTGTGACATTTCAATCTTGATGATAAATCTGCAATTTTCATGCTAACAATAGTTTATTTGGAAAATAACCTTATTATCAAATATGAGGTCAAATATGTGAATGTATATTGTCACAGTAGACACCCTTTAGTTATGTTAATAACTGCTACTTTATTTGAGATTTGAGTACTAAGACATCATTATGCCATTTTCTTTCATGTGAATGTTCTCTTACTAATATTTTGTGCTTCCAAATGTTTCCTTTGATTTATTGAAAGGCAAAGGTATAAAGGTAATTTACTTTTGCATGTGCTGGCCATTTTGAAGAGTACAGTGCTTTTGAAAAAGCAGAACCTCTTTTACAAGCAACAATTACTCACTATAACTACACTGATCTTGTCGTATCATGCAGATCAGCCGCCTAGAAAGTGAGTTCTCATCTTATAAGGTGCGAGCACATGCGCTTCTCCAGAAAAAGGAAGCTGAGCTATCTGCAGCTCAGGACACTGAATTGATCAAAGCCCATGAAGAAGCAGTCAAAGTACAGCTCTTAGGAATTCATTATGTCTGAAACAAGATTTGAGCTTATTGAGATGAACTTTTTAGTTTTGTGATCTTTATTTCAGGAAGCCGAGAGGGAAGTAGCCTTGGCATTAGCAGAAAGGGATAAGGCACTTCAAGATCTTCAAAGCACTATGACTAAAAATGATAATGAAATTGCAATGCGGTATAATATGCTCATTCGAGTTTTGGCAGTTAGTTGGCAATTTTAGTTGTTGGTGCTAAAGTATTCAATGTTGCAGCACTGAAAGCCATTACAACCATGTGGACTCATTATTATGCAAATTTATCTCTGCAGTAGGCCATGTTTTGGGCTTACCTTAGGTCAATGCTTGTCATTTTGTCTATTTACTTTTTATCCTTTAGTATTACAATAGATAAATCTCTTAGCTTTTGACCTAGCTTATAGACAAAGCATTTTTGTATCATTTTTTAGCTATACTGTCAAATGAGGACCAAGCCTTGTGATCGTTCCCCAGAAGCTCCCTATTGTGGCTTGTCTTAAGAAGATGTTCGTCTGTTATTTTGCTGGGCAATGTTTTTCCTTTTCTTCTAGGTTTACCTAAAGCCCGTTCTATTATCCATCTTGGTTCTTCATGTGGTTATGGTCTCCTTGATATATTTTGATAACATTTTTTTCCTAAACAATGTACTGGAGAACAAGGCGGATATCAATTTGTACAGTGGATTTTCATAGTTTATTTGTATTTCAGGGATGCAGCTCTAGCTGATGCACGGGAAATGATTAAAAGTGTCTCCTTGAAATTTGACTCCATGAATGCTCAATATCGATCAGATAAAGAATCATGGCAAAAGAACCTTGAGGATCTAGAAGAAAGCTGGAGATGTAATTTTCATCGCTCAGTTCTTTGTCCTTGTTATAAAGTTAAAAATTAGCAGTTCTTACTTTATTTGGATGATACTTGACAGTGAGGTATAGTGCATTGGAGGCCCAAAATGGTGTGTATGATGGATGTAATCTGCAAAACCAACTGGAGGAGCTAAAGTTGCAACATAAGAAATTAAAGGTAAACTAAAGTTTACTATTTCCTAAAACGTAAGTTCTCATATTTTCTACTGGCTTACAGTGTTTGGTCATCTGGGTATATTATTACAGGAAGAGCATGATACTTTTTGTGATATTGCGGATCGAATGATGGAAGAGAAAGAAAAGGAGATCATAAAACTTAAAGAGGAAAATAAGAGTCTCTGCCACAGTTTAGAACAGGGACCACATGTATGTTTCTTTTGCATTAGTATTCTCAAAACTTGTACTCAATCTCTTTCTCCTTTTCGGAGATTACACGCTTTCATTGGACAATAAGCTGATGTATATTTTTTATTAGTAGCATAGAAACAAGACATCAAAATATGCCAAATGGTTGTTTTCATTCATGGCATGTCTGATTGTAAACATATTTATATGATTACTTGTGAGCAGTTTGTCATGTTAGATGATTTTGTTCTTTCTGTCACCTGCATACATTTCTAGAATACTTTGTCTGCTCAAATGTTGTCCTTTATTGATTACTTTCTAAAAGTGTTGATGACATTCTTGCATATATTGGGGGAAGAAGGTGGCAGAGGATTGAGGGATGGACGGGGTAGAATTTCATCGTACATACTAGAAATGGAGATTGATGAGATTCTTGGAGATGAATTAGAGGCATGGTACTAACAACGGTCCAAACCAGACCGGAACCGGCTGAACAGTCTGGTTCAAATGGCCAGAACCGGACAGAACTGGCCAAAAACTGACCTAAACAGGCCTTGGAGCCGGAACTGGATTGGAACTGGCCCTCGCTGGTCCAGTTTTACAATCCGCTTTTTAGGACCTTGATTAGAGGAGTCCTCCTCAGCTCTGCCATCCTCAGGATTAGGGTGGCAATGAGTTGAGCCGAGCCAAGCTTTGGCAAGCTTGAGTTCGGCTCAACACAAAATAATCAAGCTCGAGCCGAGCCTGAGCCATGCTTCAAGTCGAAACTCCAGCTCAAGCTCGGGCTTGAGTGAAATACATCAAATTCGAGCCGAGCCCGAGCCTAGTTCCTTAAATTTAAAGCCCATTAAGCTGCTGCCCAAAACCAGCTCAACTGCCCATCCCATTGGGCTTAAAACCCATTAAAATGCAGGGACCACTGGTCAAGCATGGGCCCAGCCCATGTTTAAAAGCCCACTAAATGGCCAGCCCCGTCCCAAGTAACAATGTTGTAAGCCTGTGGAGAGGTTTATTTATAGAGAGACTGGCAGGATGGAAAATCTGAGCATCCGATATAGGACTCATGTGATCCCTTTGGAGCTCCCATACGAGCACAGATGTGGCTCCCAGTGCCCCAGTTCCCAATGCTGAAGGTAAAGTCTGGCATTGGACAATATAGAAAAGTTAGCGGTGCTAGAACGTTCCAAGTATTCACAAAGTCAAAATTGTCGTTTGAACGAGTTTAGTGGCTGTGTTGGTGGGTTGGTTTGTTGTTGGGTATAGAATGGGACATTAAATAAGCTATATAATTTTTAATGTGAGCTGCCTCGCGAGCCACCCGAGCCGAGTTTCATCAAGCTCGGACTCGGCTTGTTTGAGTAAATGAGGTAGAACCCGGACTTGAGCTCGGCTCGTTTAAGTGAACAAGTCGAGCTGAGTTGAGCTCAACTCGAGCCGAGTCCAAGCAGCTCGCAAGCTGCTCGGCTCATTCCCTCTCCCAATTTGTTATCCTTAATAGAGCGGCCCAGATCTTCCTCCTCCTTGCCGATCACATGAAATGATGTCACGTGTGAAGAAGCAGCCATTAGATCTCTTTTATCCTTCCTCCGAGATAGCCAATAAACCCTCAACCCAGCTTGGCGCCAACTCCTATCGCCATCCTTGTGAAAACATTCCACTACCTACGAGACGAGCTACCTGTGAAAGTCTGAGACGAGCTGCTAGATAGCCTCATGCCACGCTCCATTAAGCAGAACACCAGAAGTGTCCTCTAAGCATCCTTATTAGCCTTGTCAATGATAGGGCAAGAATGCTCTTAAACCCCCACCACCCACCCCCAAATTCTTCCCACTCAAACTTGAGTCAGATGTGCCATGGGATGTTGCACCTACTAGTATACAGGTAGGCTACTTGAAGGTAGCCTACCCTTGGGTAGCCTGGTTTGCATGTGTGGACTAGTTGGTAGCCTATTCTGTAGGATACTTTTCATGTGTCGACTTGGTGGCCTACCCCTCTGTAGGCTACTTGCATGTGTCAATTAAACTGAATGGCGATAGCCTACTTCTCTGTAGCCTACTCGTCCATAGGCTACATGGCATGTGGGTGCATACATGGTTGGCAGTACCGGCTGCTACCGGTACATACCGGCCGGTACGTACCGATATCGGCCGGCACCGGTACTCTGGGTATCGGCCGGTACCGGCCGGTACGTACCGGTACCCACCGATACCGGTACCGGTACTGCCATCCTTGGGTGCATATGTCGGTAGGCTACATGTCATTAACCTACATGCATGTGTAATAGGGTAGAGTTACATGTGCCGGTAGGCTAAGCATGCATGTGCCAGCAATCTAGACATGTTAAGTGTCCATAGGGTAGATGCATGGCCGATAGGGTGGCACTTACTCTCACCTTGCGCTCTTCCCTCAACCAAATGTTTACCCTCAACAAAATTTCCCCTTTTTATTTCACAAAGGAGCCTATTTATGCAGAAGACACAAAAGATAATTACACCGATAAACTATGTCATTGTTTGGTCTAGATGTCAGCAACCTATTTAACAAGTGGATAGCCTATGCTGCATGTCAGTAGTCTATGGTAGCTTATACTGCAATAGCCTATGTTATTTGTCAGTAGCCTATGCTACTTGTTGATAGCTTATGTTACTTGCTAGTGGGAGATTAACACGTGTGGCGGCTCAACACAAGGATAGTGTTGGGACTGTCACTTATAGTCATTACAGTAGAGGTTTGGGGGTACGTAGACATTGAAGAAATGAGACAAACCAAAAGTGTTGTATGCCTATGCAATTCAACTATATGAAGGTGTTGTATGTGTTAAATAGAAACAATAATGTGCTGTACTGATTATATATTTTCAGGTTATAGCATGTTACACAACCTGTGTAAAATAAACATTTGATGGTCTCCATTGAAGTCCTATAGCATGCATGACTAATTTCATTTTAATTATTCATAAAATGGCATCTCGTATACTTCTTCCATAATGAAAATTACACAAGTTAAGGGGCTAAAAATCTAAATGAAATCAGCCATCAGTAATAACCAAGACAATCTTCTTTCCTAGCCCCCTAGATTAAGAAACTGCACTTTAAATTTTGCGGTAAAAGTCTGGAACCATCTCCCCTAGATGGGGTTGCTTGCATGCACAGAAAGGGCTTCAAAAATCCAAAATCAAGGAGGAGAGAAGCTCGAATACTACATAACTTAGGTAGGGTGCAAATCTTCTACCTTTTAAAGTGCAAAGACCACTTGATGACAACCTCAAATCGTGCGCATGTGGATCTCCCTCTTCTCCATGAGAAATGTGTGAACCTCAGCTGGAGAGACTTCTTCCTGATTTTTCAGATCTTTGTCTGAATTTTCTGTCTTTTATCTCTCTCCTAGGGTTTCCTTCCTCTTTCTCATCTTCCCTCTCACCTTCTCTCTTTTTCTCTCTCCCTCTCCTCTCTTTCCTTCCTCCTCCTTTCCCTGCTATGCCAGGATAAGACAGAGTGGAGGCGAGAACTGCCCCCTTGGATGAGGGCGGTCATTCTGCTCTCCCTGGCTGAGTCACCCTTCACTAGTGGGCTCACTTAAGGCCCACTGAGGGTCCAATATGCTTCAGTCTTAAGCCCGTTAACAGCCCATTAGTTCAGGCCCATTAGAAGACAAGCCCAACAAACCAAGCCCACTAAGTTTCTGCAATTTTATAATTAAAGTCATCATGAAAACGTTCTTCTAAGCTTTTGACCTTGAATTTTACATATTTATGTTTATTAGTTTGTAACTCTGAGGGTCTATGGGCATGCCCTTTATGGAATATAAGGGATATTGCATGAATGCATTAAGGGATATTATAACCAATTTGAATGGAGATGGGAGGTAAACTATGTAAGCTCTCACCCACCCTCATTCACCAGATTTCTCCTTCTCAGAGCCTCCCCAAAACAAGAGTTACTGTCTAACCCTTCTCTCCAACTTTTCCTTCTAAGTGGCTACCCCGACCATGCCCAGGCCGTTCTTGTTTTCAGCACACTGCGCAAAAAAATAAGAAAAAGAAAGGGTGGGAGATCTGGGAGCATGTCAATAAAAGCCATAATAAGGATGGGAAAAAAAAGATGGAAAGTAAGACCTCGGTGCCAACTAACATCCATCGGTAAATATGACCCACTAGTAAGGTCCTCCTTCATACCCTACTGGTCACCACGAGGGGGGGGGTTTCCCACCTTTTCCTCTACCTTTTCTTGCTTTCTAAAGCCTGGGGGAATAATGATGGGTTAGGCTGCACTCGACCACCCTTAAAACCTGAAGGCATGGTTCGCCAACTTGTGCCGACTTATACGAGTTGACTCAATGCAAACTAGATCCAACTCACATCGTATCGCATGAGTCAGATGCAGTTCGCTGCGATCTGGGGTGGTTTGCTGTGATCCAACTCACATCGTATCATGAGTCAGATGCTTAAATAATTGAATAAGTTCATTAACAATTAACTATATTTCACAACCATGGGTTCATGTAAATGCATAATGAGTTGTTTTTTATGAGTTTTTCATCTAAATGTTTATTAAGTAAACTTTTTTTCTAATTTGGTAAGTAATTCGAGTTTTTTTCCTCCAATTGGTAAGTAATTAGACTTTTCTCCAATTTGATAGGTAATTTACGCTTTCGTACCAATTAATAGGATACATTTCTCTTAAATTTGGCTTAAAGTCATTATCATTAACAAACATCATCATCAAAGCCTTATCTCATCTATTTGGGGTTAGCTATATGAATCTTGTCTCGCCATCTTAATCTATCAAATGCCAAACTTGAGGCAACACGTAGCAATGTCATGTCCTTTTTAACAATATCTAACAATCTCATGTTAGGTCTTCCTCGATGTCTTCTACCTTCCTCCCCTCTAATTTATCACACCTCTTAACTGGTGCTAAACTTGAAAGACGATGTACATAACCAAACCACCGCAACCTATTCTCCCTACGCTACACCTAAATCCTTACGTATATATTCATTCCTAATTATCTCTTTTCTAGTCTTATCACACATCCACCTTAACATCCTCAACTTTTGCACATGATCCTTTTTGTAGCCTAACACTCGGAACTATATAGCATAGCAGGTCTCACAGCTGTCCTATAAAACTTACCTTTGAGTTTTAAGGGGACCCACCGATCACAAAGGACTCTAAATACACTTCACTTCAACCAACATGCCTCGACTCTATTAACTATAAGGGACATCTTAGATCTCTCCAAAGTTGCTACTTTTAGGAATAACTTGACCTTTGATAGTGACTAAATCTATTTAATCAACATTTCTCTTACTGAAATTGTATTTTCATGTATTTTATCTTAGCTCGACTAATCCTAAAACCTTTAGATTCCAAAGCAGACTTCCATTGTTCTAATTTATTATTTAAATTCTTAATATCTTCATCAATCAGAATAATATCATCTGCAAATAACATAAACTAAGGATTGTCATCATATAAGTATTTAGTAACTTCAATAATAACTAAAGTAAAGAGATAAGGACTTAAAATTGACCGTTGATGTAGTCCAATAGTAACAGAGAATTCAAACATCTCTCTGGCAATAGACTCTACGCTAGTATAAGTTTTCTCATACATATCTCTAATCACATGGATATAACATTTTGATACTCTCTTCTTTAAAGTCTACTAAATTAGCTCCCTAGACACATGATCATAAGCTTTCTATGAATCAATGAAAACCATGTATAAATCTTTCATCATCTTTCTATATTTCTCCATCAGTTGTCTCAATAAGAAAATAGCTTCTATAGTAGATCTATCGGGTATGAACTTAAATTGATTTTTTGCAACATTAGTAACATTCCTAAGATACTTCTTTACTACTCTCTCCCAAAATTTCATAGTGTGGCTCATAAGTTTAATAATTCTGTGATAATTATTACAATTTTGAATATTCTCTTTATTTTTAAAGAAGAGAACTAAAATACTTTTTCTCAAATCATCTGTCATTCTCCTTTCTTTTAGAACCTTATTAAAAGTCCAGTTAGCCACTTAATACCTATATTACCTATACTTTTTCAAACTTCGGTAGGTATCCCATATGGTCCAAGTGCCTTATCCACTCTCATCATTTTAAGAGCATCTTCAACTTCTAAAGATCTAATTTGTCGAATGTAATGATAATTAATTTATCCGCTGGAGTCATTAGTTACTTCACAAGGGTAACCTCTGAATTGATCTTCATTTAACAACTTCTCAAAATAAGCACTCTATCTCTCCTTAATCTCACAATCTTTTATTAGAATCCTATTATCCTCATTATTAATATATCTAATATGATTAAGATCTTTACTCTTTTTGTCTTTTAGTTTTATAAGTCTTTTCGAATTCCCAACTTATGATATAGTTCTTCAAAAATCTTAAAACTTAGCTTTACTAACTATTTTCGCAGTGCTAGTTGAATGGCGCTTTTAGGAGTGCCGAGAGAGGTGAGTAAGAGAGGAGAGAGGAGAGTTCTTGGGGGCGCTGTTGTTGGTAGGGAGAGGGGCTGGACTCCTGTCCAGGTGAAGATTGCCTGTAGAGAGCTTCCTGCGAAGAAGGCTTTGGCTGGACTTCCAGTTGGTAGAGATGAGTGTATTCGCTGCCTCTGCAAGGGTTACCATGCAGCAAGCTGTAGAGATGTTGTTCGGTGTCTCCAATGCAGAGGACTTGGTCATAGGAGGAGTAAATGTCCTACTCTTCGTCCCTCTGTTAGGATACTAGTGGAGGGAGCCAAACAGTTGACAACCGGGAAGGGTGTTAACCTAGGTGTTCAATCCGCCACTAAGATACTCCTTGGAGTCTTGGAGTTACCATGGTCATCGGAGGTAGGACCAGCAAGATCACACTTGGATCATTGCGTCGTGGTCGCTTTCCAAGACGACCTCCTTCGGTTAGAAGTTGACTGTGAGGAGGTAAGGGCGAGACTGAAGAATCTTTGGCCGGAAGTGCGCAAGTGGTGTATCCGTAGACTGGGAAAGTGTTATTTCATTGTCAATGCTGATTTAGAGTCTTGGAAGAGTCTAGCTTGCTCCAAGGGGTGTGTAGAGTTCAAGGAGGGTGGTGTTCTGCAATTCTCACCTTGGAAGATTGAAGTTGGGACTATTCCTATGGAAGATGAAATTGAAGTCTGGTGCAAATTATATGGGATACCTCTTCATCTGTGGAATATCGCTTCATTCCATGCCATTTGTTCAAGATTTGGAAGACTTAGAGAAGTAGATGGGAAGGACTCAGGGGGGTTAACATTTCGATAGTTCGGGTTAAAATAGCCATTGATCAGGTGGGGGATATTCCGGAGAAGATGAAGATTTCTGTGGGAGGTGGTGTCTATTTGGTTTCTATTAGTGTGGAAGATATAGGCAAGGCTCCACCTACTAAGAATGTCTGAATGTGGGCAGAAGTTGTAGCTGAATACAGGAAATTCAGGAAGAACAGAGGAAGTGGAACTAGAACAGGGGCGCCGAAAGTGTCCAATTCACCAATCCACGGGGGCGAAGGTTCTGAGCCCGAACGAGTCTGCATTTCTCAGAACTCGTTTAAACTAAGTCGCAAGGAGGCGAACAGTCAAGCATAGGATGGTGCTAGCAGAGGCAATCAAGGCTGTGGGGTCCCGAGGACGCATGATGGTAAAGGGCTTCTCGGGGCGATCCCAGAGTCTTCGGAATGCAAGAAAGAGCAGTCTTTGGGTAGTGTAAAGGGTTACAGTTCTATTAAAGGTGTGGTGGAGGCACTGCTGGATATTCCCAAGACGAACGTGAAGGCTGGCGTTTATGGGAGTGAAGGAGAGAGACTATCGGGTGAAGGACATAAATAGTGCTAGGTTTCGAACGAGGAGGATCCGGTTTCAGGCGGGGATTCGATGCTTTTGGATCCCGTCGTTTCGGATCTTGACTTATCGTTGAACTGGGTTTCTACGGAACCGTCTCGGGTACTAGGGGCAATCCCAGGGCCAATTCACCTGACTTATGATGAGCCGGGCAATCCCAGGACCAGTTTTCGACAGAGGGTTGACTCCTATGATGGATGCTCAGGTTTTTATCCAACCGGAGTACGGGAATAGTCAGAGGGATAAAGGGACATTATGGGCTATAGAAGAAAGGTCAGGGATGATCAGAGGTCAGCGGCTTCTTATTAGTGGGGATGCTGAGGATGGACGTGTCAGTGTCAGTACGGAAGGACTATTGCAAAAGGATGATCTGTTTTTTGATATGGTTGGGTCTCAAGATGAATTGTCAGGAATATGTGTATAAAACAGTGGAGGAAGGAAATGTACAGAATGATAACATGTGTGCTCATATTATCCCTTATGAAGAGTGTGTTGCGCCGTTGGCTATGAAGCAGGCCATTGATGAGGAAGCTTGGGCTAAGGAGATCATTCTCTTCGGACAGCAAATAGGAGTATCTTTCCTAGGCATAGAAGAGATGGTTTTGAGATTCCTTAAGAAGCTGAAAAGAAGCGATGCCCTGCAACTATCAGTTAAGAGAAAGGGTACGGGAGGAGGCATTAAAATAGGAAAGAGAGAAGCAAACTTTGTGAAGAATAATGTACTTGTTGACAGTCTTAGAGGTAAGAAGTTAAAGGAGGGAGGGTTGCACATGGTTTCATCATGAATCTGATTTCTTGGAACATTAGGGGGCTTAATGGGGATTTCAAGGTTAGAGCTGTGAAAGACCTTGTTTTATCCTTTCAGCTAGATTGTATCTGTTTCCAAGAAACAAAAATGATCAATTTGGACAATTTCTCTTTATCAAGATTGGGTGGGCCTTTACTTGACAAGGTTCAAGTTCTTCTGGCTGATGGACTTAAAGGTGGGCAATTGATCTTGTGGAATGGAAACAAATTAGATGGCAATGTTTGTGATGTTGGCAGATTCAGTATTTCGGTTGCTTTCAAGTGGAAGGGTAGAAGTTTATGCAGCAACAGTTGGGTTATTTCATCAGTGTATGGACCACACACTGATCAGTAGAGGGAATTGTTCTTTCAGGAACTTTATAGGTTGCACTCTCTTTTTGCTGAAGCTTGGTGTATTGTTGGGGACTTTAATTGTGTAAGGTTTTCCTGGGAAAGGTCTGGTGTGCAAAAGTGGAGCAAGGAGATGGATAGCCTTAATAAGTGGATTAGGGAGGTTCAACTTATAGATCTAGATATCCCGAACAGGAAATATACTTGGTCAAACCTTCAGCAGGTTAGTAAACAATCAAGGATTTATAGAATTTTGATTTCCACGGAATGGTTCAACAGTTTTCCTATGACACACATTAAAGGGTTAAGGGTTGTCTCGGATCATATCCTTTTACTACTTATGACGGAGGATAAGAGAAAGAGATGTAGAATCTTCAAATATGAATTGAAATGGCAGAGGGAAGAAGGTTTCAAAGGTATGGTTACCAAATGGTGGTATGAAGCTCCTAGGGCTAATTCAGTAGTTCACAATTTTCAGGGCAAATTGAAGAGGATCAGGAAATGTTTGAAACAATGGGCTATACGGAAATTTGGGAGAGTATTAGAAGAGGGACAATTATTGAAGAAGAGAATTGAAGAATTGGAGTTGAAAAGTGAGAATATGGTTTTATCATCCTAGGAAATACAGTCACTAAAAGAGGCCAAGATCATATTGAATGAAGAGCTGTTGAAAGAGGAAATCAAATGGAGACAAAGAGCCAAGGAACATTGATTAAAGGAAGGTGATAAAAATACCTCTTTTTTCTATGCAGTGGCTAGTGCCAAGAAGAGATTTTTGTCCATTGATCATATTAAAGATAATGAGGTTGTGATCGAAGAATCTAATGAGATAAAGAGAAGGTTTGTTGATTTCTATAGGAACCTTTTCTTGGAAGATTTTCCCTTGAGACCTCATATGGAAGAAGGTTTGCTCCCAAAGTTAGATGTATTTGAACTTGATGAACTGTCTTCGCCTTTTTTAGAGAATGAAATTAATGATGTTGTGTTTAGTATGGATCCCAATAAAGCTCCGGATCCCAATGGGATGTCCCTAGGGTTCTACCAATTTTTTTAGGATACCATTAAAAGGGATCTTGTTAAGGCTGTCCAAGAATTCTTTGATAATCCGGAAAGGATTAATGTCTACAATGCAACTTTTATTGTCCTTATCCCAAAATAAGAAGGCGTTGAAAGAATGGCTGAATTTTGTCCTATTAGTTTACTCAATGGGTGTTATAAAATCATAACAAAGATGTTGGCATCTAAGCTCAAGAAAGTTATTCATAAGATTGTGGGTGTCAATCAATCAGTTTTTTTGCAAGGTAGAAACATCTTGGATAATTCAATGGCAGCATATGAAGCTATTCATCACTACAAGAATAGAAAAAAGGGTGTTATATTGAAGATTGATTTTGAAAAGGCCTGATAGAATCAGCTGGAGTTGTCTTCATAAATCTATAGAGCTTATGGGTTTTAATGGGAGATGGATTAGGTGGGTGATGAGTTGTATATCCTCTTCTACATTCTCTGTTTTGATTAATGGAGAGCCGTGTGGTTACTTTAAGAGTTCTAGAGGACTACGGCAGGGGGACCCTATGTTACCTCTTCTTTTCTTGTTAATTGGCCAAATTTTGAGTACTCTTTGGGACAGTGCTGTTCAAAAGGGTCTGATTGAGGGGTTCAGTATTGGTAGAAGCAACATTCTTTTATCTCATCTTCAGTTTGCGGATGATATATCATTGTTTACTGCTGGAAGTAATGCGGAAATTCAGAATATCAAAAGGTTGCTGAGTTTGGTGGAAGCTATTACTGGTTTGAGAATTAACTATGAGAAATCAGAAATTATTGGGATTGATGTGGCACAGGACAGATTACAGGGAATTGCAGATTTTTTTTTAGTGCAGAGTTAATTCTTTCCCTATCAAATACCTTGGTTTGCCTTTATCGGATGGAATGATCAGGGTTAGGGATTGGGATGATCTTATTAAGAAAATTGAAGACCAGTTAGAAGGGTGGAAAGGTAGATTTCTCTCAAGAGGAGGGAGATTGATTCTATCCAAATCAGTCCTAGCTTCATTGGCCATTTATTATGCTTCTATTTTCAAGATTCTGACGACTGTAGAGAGGATTATAGAATCAGCCAGAAGTTCTTTTACTGGTCAGGAGGAAAAAGGGAGAAGAGAGGGCTTCATCTGATTAATTGGAAGAATGTGTGCAAAAGTAAGGAGTAGGGTGATATTGGCCTATGTGGAGTTGCTACTTTCAATAAAGCTTGCTAATGAAATGGCTGTGGAGAAGGGGGGAGTGTTCGGAAGCCCTTTGGGCTGTCATTGTCAAGGACTTATATTACTATACTGATAATATTTGGACTTTATTTCCTTCTACCACTTACAATTTGTCTCCCATTTGGAGGAACACTGCTGATTTTTTGGCTATTTCTTATAACATCCATGTTGGTAATGGCTGTAACATACTATATCTGATAAAATTCTTCATGTGTCTTTTGTGCAATCTTTGAGGAAGACCATATACATCTTTTTATGGGCTGTGACATTATTAAAATTCTGTGGAAGGCTCTGCAGATTATTTGGAATCAGTTGGGTGGATCAGTCTTCTGTCATAGATCTTCTAAGGTGGTGGTCTAAGGTCTGCCCTTTTCCTGGCCAGAAGCAACTATGGTTCCTCATCGGGCTGACTTTTATGTGGACTATCTGGTGTGAGAGAAACAGGAGGAAGTTCAGTGACCAATGCAATAGTGTTATTGAATTATTGAAGAGTGAAAGAGTGGGGAAGAGTTGTTGGTATCATTAAAGAAGAAAATTCTGTTATTTTGCAGAAGGCCAGTCTGTGGAAAACTTTGTTTTTGTGAGGGGTTTTATTCGAGTCGCTGGTATCATTAAAGAAGAAAATTATGTTATTTTGCAGAAGGCCAGTCTGTGGAGAACTTTGTTTTTGTGAGGGGTTTTATTCTATAATTCTGGTTTTATCCCCTTGATAAAATAGTACAGTTGTAACTTTTATTTTGTGATTTATGACTTAGGGGTTTGTCCCACCCAGGTTGAGGTGTGTTTTCTTTTTTTGGGACCTTCTTTGTACTACTTTCTTCTTTTCATCAATGGAATAGTGACTATTAGTCACTTTCTAAAAAAAATTATTTTCTTAGTGTTTGTTCTTACAATTTTGTAATCTTTTAATGTTTGATTATTTTTACTCCTTTTACATACTTTAAAGCATTCTCGCTTATTGTTAATAGAAAATTTCAGTATTCCACCACCATGTCTCTTTTTTAAGGACCTTTTTACTTTTAGATTCACTTAAGATTTCTTTAGCTACTCTTTTTATACAATTAGCCACTCTATTCCATATTATGTTAATTTCTCCCTCAAAATCTCACATATTTTCTTTTAATAGGCACCTTTTAAAGGTATATAGATTCTCTCTTTTTAGGTTCCATCATTTAATTTTAAGGTAACTATTCACTACATCATTTTTATTCCACTTTTGAATATAAGCATCCAATACTAGGGTCCTACGTTGAGGGGCTAGATTCTCCCCAGGTATGACTTTATAATCTTTACATAATGATCGATCAATTTTTTTAATAAGAAAATAGTCAATTTGACTTTTATATATTCTACTTTTATAAGTTATTAAATGTTCATCTCTCTTTTTGAAATAAGTATTTGTAACTATTAGATCATATGCAATGGCGAAGTCAAGAATGGTATCATCTATGCCATTTCTATCACCAAAGCTTAAAGCCTTTATGAACCTTCTCGTAACCACTATTATTCTTTCCTACATGGCCATTTAAGACTCCTCCAACATAAGTCTTTTTACGATTAGGGGTATTTTGGATTATTTTATCAAAATTCTCCTAGAATTCTTTCTTAACACTCTCTTCTTATCCTACTTGAGGTGTATAGGCACTAATTATATTTAAAACTTTTTGACCTACAAGTTTAACTAATATGAGTCTATCTGAGTCTGTCTCCTTCCCTTCTAACGTCTACAACTTTGTCTTTTAACTCTTTATCTATGATAATGGCTACACTATTTGTATTATTACTTTTTCTAACATACCAAAGTTTGGAATCTTCAATTTCTTTAGCTCTAGAACCTTTCATCCTAATTTCTTGTAAACAAGCTATATTGACTCTCCTATCTCTCATAAGTTTAACTAACTATAATTTTTTACCGGTTAGGGTTCCTATGTTCCATATAACTAAACGAATTTTATTCTTATTCTTATTCTTATGGACTAACTTCTTTACTCGTGTTTGTCCAATACACGAGAACCTTTGTCTATTTGTCACTACAACCGGACGCTATTGCGGCGCGTCACTTCTGGGGAACGCCTTAACAATCCCTTGCTTACTTCTCATTACATCCAGGGGCCGATATAACGCGTCGCTTCCGAGGAACGCCCTAGCAACCCCTTGCTCACTTCTCATTACATCTGAGGGCCGATGTAATGCGTCACTACCGGGAAACGCCCTAGCACTAGCACAAAATATTGGTTCAGGATTCATGATTGGGTTGTCACAAACTTTATTAAGTGTTGGATGTCAACCTAACGCACACCCTCCTCCTTTCTCATCTGGGCTTGGGACCGGCCGTGGCGGAGTTATTGTCATTAACAAATCACTAGAGTTAAAAGCTTATTTATGTCACCATCATTCATAAAATTAAAATATCTGAGGAAAACAACCATAAATTGGCCTGAATCGGCCCGACTCGTGAGAGTCAGACCGAAGTCACCGAGTCATTCTGAGTTGGTGCAATGCGACTCATATCTGGGAGGATACGAGTCAGTATGTATCAGTGAGTTGGCACACCTTGCCTGCAGGTGGGTGTGGGTGAGGCGATCCAGCCTTATCTTTCCTTTTTCTCATTTTTTAAGCGGTTGGCCGACCTATCACATACCCTTTGTTTTTTTGGTTCATCTTCCAAATGTTTTCATTGTACACTGTCGGAAATTTATGTTCATACTCATATCTTTAGTGTACATTTGTGCTCCTGGTCTTCTAATTTACTTGTAAACCCCAGCTTTTTGAGAAATTGCAGTTTAGCCAATCTTCTCAAAATTGCTTTTATACTCTTGCATGTTTCCTTAAGTACCTTCACATGCATGTGTATTGGAGGGCTTTTCTGCCACTTAAGGTTGTGTTGTGCTTATTTAAGAGTGTTCCTGCTTTGGGCCTGTGAGCTAGTGTGGTAACTGATGGAAGCTTGCTTGCAGATGATGAGATTGCATCTAGACACTTTTAACAATTGTGGAAAGAAGAAGTTGTCCAACCCCCTGAGCAAACTCCAAACAGAAGGGTTATACCAAATGATAACTTTGATGCTTGTCATTAAGACAACGGTGGAAACCTTCTGAATGTGTAGTGCAATGAAGTAATTTTGTCACGAGTTGCTTATTTGGTTTTGATCTTACAAGGAAAGTTGGCCAGTTCCATAGGTTGTGGTTGTCACTTGGCAAGTCTGATGGTACAGTTCCTGATTGGAAGAGCAAGAAATTAGTTCCACAAAGCTGTTGAACCTGCTCAAAGATCACAATGCAGCTTCTAGGGTGCAAGGGTGTAGAAAATTAGAAATAGAAGTGTAAGGTCCTAGAAGTTTCCATCTGTTGGGTGTTTTGAAAGGTTGTTGGTTGCTTTCAGTTATGTTGGTGTCTGCTAGTCATCAAGCTTTATTGTTTCTTTTATTTTGACATCCCATTTGTTGTTTGTCCATTTGTCTTGCCTTTTGTAGTGTTGTCATCTGCCAGGTCTTGTTGTGGTCTGTCACTTAGTGCAGGACCGTCTGTGTCAGACTGTCTCTCAGGGTATTTTTCTGGTGTCTGTTTCAGGCTCAGTTTGTTGTCTTGCCCTTTCTGGTATTGGAGGACTCTCACCTCCTTATGTCTTTGGATGTGCCATCTCCATTTATCAATATCTAATAAAATCCATAGTGCATCCCATCTTATTCTGGAAAAGCAGCATTGAAGAATTATTTGATGGGTAGATTAGTCTGATTCAGGCACCTGCGACCAATTTGTTGCAGAAAATGCACGGACTAAAGTTGGCAATCAAAGTAGTCAGAAAGTAGGATATGCCTGTGAATGGACAGAAAGTCTCAGAGAACAAATGACGCTGGGCTCTTCTTACCTGCAATCGGAGATACAGTATGTATATATGTATATGCATGCATCTGTGTATTGGTTTTTTTGTCTTCTTTTCTTTTTTTTCTTTTTTTTCTTTTTGGGGGGGGGGGGGGGGGGGAGGGGCAAGAGAGAGAGACAGAGAGAGTCACTTGGCCAAGTAAAATGTGTTTGCACTTGTCACAACTGTTTCACATTCTTCAGGATTATTCTAGGTCTGAGGAACCCTCCATAAAGAGCAAGGTACCTCTCATGGGCCATGCACCTGTGGAGAACATTCAGGCATAGGCACTCAGAAACCTGGGATGAATCCCCTTTCTGCACAAACTGTTGGAGGTGTAAGACCTCCCTCACGGGAGAGAGGCCTTATGCCACTGAACAACAGGCATGTTGGCCTGCAGACATGGTCAAGCATCTTAAAACTTGCAAGGTGCATTATATTTGCTAGCTCCCACAACTGCATTTTTCCCACGGCTAGCCAGATGCCAAGCACTCGACCTGTAGAAACTGCAGAAATATTCATGTGCTCCAGGCATTTTTTAGGAACTGTTGCCCTTCTCTTGGTGCCCACTGCCCATCGTACATGTTCGATGTGGCAGCTGAATCTCAGGAGTCGGATATGTGGCCGATGTTCCATGCACTTCTGCTAATACCTGCCCAACGGAGTCATGCTGAGCATTAGGAATGTTGCATGCTCGACAACTGCAAGTTGGCATGACTTGAGATAGGTATATTGGCCTTTTTTTTTTGGCATTCAGGTTGCAGTGTAGTGATATTCTGAGATGTCCATCAAGGTTCACAGAACTGGTACTGGAACCGGAGCCGGTCAGGGCTGGTTCCAGTTCAAAACCGGCCAGTTCAAACCAGATCGGGAACCGCCGGTTCCGATCCGGTTCTGCCAGTTCCAGTTTGAACTGGCCGGTTCTGCAATCCATGATGTCCATAATATGGTTTGCATCAAGCAATCTGATTCAGGATGAACTGACTTGGATTGGTTTTGTCTAAATGGTCTCGGATGGTTGGCAGTACCGGCCGATACCGGTACATACCGGTATCGGCCGGCACCGGTACCCTGGGTATCGGCCGGTACTGGGCCGGTACCGGTACCGGTACTGCCATCCTTGTCTCGGACCCAATATTGGCTGCTATTTTCTTGCTTTTGATCAAAATATGTTGATGGAGGAAACAACAGAGCTCTGGATAACAGGAAGAAAGTAGCAAAGAGCAAACAGATAAGATGTTGATAAGTTGATTTTGATTAAGTGGTTTGGAAATATCACCAGGCTTTCAGTAATCTGGATAATATATTATACCTGGCAACAAAAACACTTCCGTTTAACTTGATTTTTGATTATTTTTTCTTTCCTTTAAGGGGAATGGGGGGCAACAACTGTTGAAGTTGCTGACTTTGAGAAGCTATACTTTAGCCCACCTTTATAATCAAAAAAATCAGAACATTAGTAATGCTCAAATAGGGATAGCACAGATGGCTTCCAAAGTGCAAAGGGCATAGCTAACACTCTAAATGAGAGTTTCTTATTGAGGAATCTCTAGCATGGTAAGCATCAAAGTGCATAAGGTGATAGCTAACACACTAAGGAATATCTAGAAAAGTAGATGTCGTATAAGGGGAAAGCTAGAATGTCTTGTGTTCCAAAGAACCCAACTTTATTTGTGTGCGAATGAGTGTTTGGGGATTAAAAAGACACTGTTCAGTATTTATGCAGTAGTCAAAATGAGAAATTTATGGCATTCGGTGAAAAGGACTTCAGAATAAAAGTAGAGTCAGGATCAACCAGAGCAGTCCAGATTGACATCAGACCAAATTCCTGCCTGTTTCAGATAGGAAGGCCTGATCCTGAGCCAAGGCTTGATTCAGGGTTATTAAAGATAAGATATCCAAATAAAAAGGGATAAAGTTCCAGAGTTATGAATAGCTTCTTTCTTCTTATTTTCTTCTTCTTCTTCTTCTTCTTCTTCTTCTTCTTCTTTTTTTTGCTTTTCGAGTCAACAACAGCATCCTTTTTCTTTTTGGTAATATGTAGTGGTTGAATGAACCAATTGAGAAAATGTTGGTTTTTTCCTGGATCATATAGTCTGATTTGTACCACCCAAATTTATATACTGATCACCCTATCTATGCAGGAATAAGTCCTCCCTTATTCAATATGTGAAATAATAATCTCATTTCATTTCAACAAAAATTTGCCACAAAAATGCCACGCCGCATGGAACCTTACATCTGATCTTTTGTTTTAGTAAATTCAGGATCATTCTTTGATGTATGCACAGCATTTTCATTATGATCAAGTAACTTGTTCTGCTTGGGCTTTTAATCTTTGTTCAAAATTTTCTGAGGGCATAAATTATTCGTGTTCTATTGATGTTCTATCCTATGTAGTCTTCTTGTAATCCCCTGCAATGTAGGTGAGGCAGGTACCATTTCAGGTATCCACAAACATGAAAAGCTCGTTCTGCATGTGCTTAGTTGCATGTTTGCTCCATCTTGTATGACCATATTCTGACATGAATGACTTGTGATCGTAGAAAACCAACTTAACTGATGAATTGACATGAGTTGCTGACACATGAAACTCCGTATATGAGTTCCATGTGATGGGCCAAGACTCTACTCATAACTACCCCCTAAGAAAAAGAGAATGTCCTGCTTTACGTGTTTTCTATAGTAAAATGCTTGTTGAATTCAACTTCTACGCAAGGATGGCAGTACTTGTTTTGGTACTGGTATCGGAGGGTACCAGTACCGATACGTACCGGTATCAGCCATACGGCCGGTACCGGTTTAAAAAACTCTAAAAATGTCAGAAAAATCAGAAAATTTTAAGAAACATCAGGAAAAATCAAGAAAAAATTTAAAAAAAAAATGGAAATGTGTGGAGTGTGACAATGGTGGTTAAGTAAAGTATGCATTAGGCATATTAAATGATTATTTGATACAGATTAAACATGAAAAATGTTCTTTCAGTGTAATAAACATTAAAAAATAATAAATGTAATGAGTAAAATGATCCTTACCATAAAACGTAGAACATAATTAGACAAAAGCTCCAACTTTTAACCACTAATTAGGGTAAAATTTAGGAATTTCGTCCGTTTTAGAGGAAGAAAATAATGCTCAACTAATAATGTTCTTAACAACTTAAAGATTAACAAAGAGAAAAAAATTAAAAAAAACTTACAAGAATTTCTCACTGGAGGCGTTGGCGGCGCAGCAAACCACGGTGGCTGCAAAGTCCCCCCAACGCCCACCCGCTCCTTCCTGCTCTCAGCCTCTCACAGATCTGAAATCTATGAGAGGAAGGCCAAAAGACCCTTTAAAAGGGCCCTTTCGTGTCATACCAGCCAGTACCGCCTGCTTCGGGCGTATCGGACCAATACGGGCCGATACGACCGAAACTGGTCCGGTACAGGACAGGTACTGGCTGGTACAGGGTGTTTTTTTTTTCACATTTTTGGGTTTTGGTATCGGGGTTTCTGCGGGTATCTTACCAGTAACTGCCGATCCTGATACATATCGGCCGATACGCATCGGTATCGGCCGAAACTACCAACCATGCTTCTACATGCTTGATATTCTTTGTTGCAAAATTTTGTCTGGTGGGAACAGTGTGACGGCTTTCAAGGTCATTGAATTTTAGGTTTATTCAAAGGCTTAAAGCTAAATACTCTTGCTTTTGTTCCCAATATATATAGTTTTTATTGTAGTCTCATAATTTGAACTGAAAAATTCAAATTTTTTCCTTCAAATTTTTTGGGCCATCATTGTTGTACTACTACTGGCTTAGTTTTGTTGTTCCCTTTGCTTCTTGTTTCAGATTAACAATAACAACAACCACCACCATGGCACAGGTAACGAAATGCAATGAAGTTCCAAGTATGATCGTACTTGGAACTTGTTGTGAAATAACTTTACTGTTTAAAGGATCTGCTTCTATGAGCTACTTGTATCTAATTTTTTCTCGTCAAATTTGTATTTTAGCTTTTGCAAAGCAGGATTCCCAAGTTTTGAGCATAGCAGCAGCAGACCAACAAATTCTGGTTTGTCATGTTCTTGCTTCCCTAGAAAGTTTATCTTCCTTAAAAAGTTCATCTATGTTGCTACAATGGAATAGATTAAAAAGAAAGGTAGCCCAGTGCAACAAGGCTCCCACTACAGGGACGATAGACTAGAGAGGATCGATTTTATGCAGGCTTCCTTTTGCTTCTTGCAAAGAGGCTGTTACCAGTTTTGGACCCATGCCCTTCGTGTCACAAGGGAGCAATGTTACTGATACACCAGGGTCAATTGTACACAGCCTTACCCTTGCTGTAGTGGAATAAATTTAGTACATAATAGAGCTTTGCAGCTCATGGCTGTCATTTGTTGGTTCCTCCTCATGCTAACAGATGGGCTCCACCTTGTACATGGATTACACCGTGTAGTCCATGTCATGTCTTCCATGTTTCCTTACTTCAACAAGCATAGTGTGAAGTGAGCTGTATATATTGGGCTGTAGGCATTTCTTATGAGCTAATGTTGGTATTTAACTTGCAGCTTTTGGCCAAGCAACAAGCACAGAGAGAGGAAGAACTTGCACAATCACAACGCCACATTTTAGCATTGCAGGTAAGTCTTTCTTCCTATGGTCTAATCACCATCTAATGGACATTCTAATGCATTTTGCTTTCACAGGAAGAGATTGAGGAGCTGGAACGTGAAAATCGTCTTCACAGCCAACAAGTAAGGAACTTTTTTTACGATATCTAGATCATTTTTTTCATTAAAATTTGAAATAAGAAATGCCGGAAGGTGTATTTTGTCTCAACACCATTTTCTCTTTAGAAGCCTCTCTAGGTTATTGAATAACTCATGAAATATGAACTCTTGATTTTTGAAAAGTGCATGAGAATTGCTTATCAGATGGGCTTAACGGGCGGGGAAGACGAACAGTACTAGGCTGACGGATCTTACTCGATTCCAGGTGAACAGTTACTAGTGGGGGGTGTGCCGAATCCTGACTTAAAATCGGACTGGATGGTTCACTTTAAGACTGACATCCGGTCTCTTGTTATTGACCGTGATCACCCCGTGAACTAGAGCCCCGATCTTCGACCGGCCTGCGATGAACGAACTGTTCATCGTCTTCTTCCTGCGTCTGGGATGGTTCTGTTCAAGACCTCTGTTGGCGATCTGAGAGCATCTTATTCGTCACAGAAGGGCCTCGGGGAGGCTTCTCAGGAGGATTCCAAAGCTCTTGTTAATTATTGTCCTCCTGAAGAGGACCCGGGTACCTCTGTTAAGCTTCTGGCTAATTCTACTCTCGGTGCATATTCGGCGGGCCTCTTAAAGCAGAGGGAGTTCTCCACGGTGGGTACCGTGGAGAAGCAGGTTCAGGTTGCAGAGAATGAGTTGGAGGGTCTTCATGTTACTAGGGTACTTGAGGCTTTGGCGATCCAATTGCTAGGGAGTTCTGTTTAGGGGAATTCCGGAGAAATTACTTCCAAAGCTATTGTACCTATTCTTCAAATTCAGTTGTGGGGTATGAACACTGGGTGGAGGACATCATGGACTTTGGCAGAAAAGTTGGTGTGTCCTTTTAAGGCAAAGAAGAGGCAGTCATTAGCTTCAGCAAGAGACTTAGACGTTCTGAGGCTTTGCAGAGCTCTCTAAAGAGGAAAGGGGCTAGTAGGGGAGTCAAAATAGGGAAGAGGGAAGTCAATTTCATTAACCAAAATGAAATTGTTGATTCCCTAAGACCTAAGAAATAGGGGGGCATGAAACCTTTGTAATGTTGTTGTGCTCTTGGAATATTAGAAGCCTTAATGGGGATATGAAGAAAAGGGCGGTGTGGGATCTTATCAAGATTCATAGATTAGATTGTGCTTGTCTACAAGAGACCAAAATGGAAGCTGTAGATGGACAGGTTATCAAGCAAATTGGAGGATCTTTGTTATTAGATTGGGTTATATTTCCTGCACAAGGCAATAATGGGGGGACAACTTATCATCTGGAATGGTAGCAAGTTTAAAGGGAGGATTTGTGATAAGGGCTTATTCACTATTTCAGTGATCTTCAATGCAGTGGCTGGCTTAGAGTCTTGGGTTGTCACCTCTGTTTATGGTCCACATTCTCAGCAGGCAAGGACAGAGCTTTGGCAGGAATTGAACAGGTTAGCTTTGCTATTTCAAGACTGTAGTGTATTATTGGAGATTTCAATTGTGTTAGATATCCATGGGAAAGAACCGGCTGTCAGAGTTGGTCCTCATATATAGAGAGATTTGAAGATTGGATTTCTAATTGGGGTATGGTGGATCTTGAAATTCCGAATAGGAAATTTACTTGGTCTAATCTACAGTTGACTGGCATTCAATCAAGGCTGGATAGGGTGTTGGTTTTAGGCTATTGGATTAATAAATTTCCTTATTCTCATGTTTTAGATCTGAACAGGTTGGTTTCAGATCATATTCCTTTATTACTGAGGACTAGGGAAGAGAAAAGGAAGCCTAAAATCTTCATGTATGAATTAGCTTGGCATACTTATGAGGACTTTAAGGGACTGGTCACTCAGTGGTGGAAAGAGGAGGAATCCTCTAATCAGGCGGTTGTTTCATTTTCTAATAAATTGAAAAGGGTGAAGTCAGGTATTAAATCATGGAGTGCAGTGACTTTTGGGGTAGCTTCTTCTACTAGGCAGCAGATTATTCAAAAAATAGAAGGGCTGGAGGTAAGAGCTGATGCGGTTGGGTTATCTGAAGAAGAGAACAAGGAGCTGGCTGAACAGAAAAAAGAATACAATATGTGGCTGCAAAGAGAAAAAATAAAGTAGAAGCATAGCTCTAAAGAACTTTGGCTTAGAGAGGGGGACAAGAATACAAGATTTTTTCATACAACTGCTAGTGCCAAGAAGAGATCGATGAGAATTGATCATGTGAAAATTGAGAACCGTGTGGTGGAGTCTGAGGAAGAGACTAAGAAAACATTGGTATCCTATTTTGAGAATTTGTTTAAGGAAGATGAGTGGCGGAGACCTCATCTTCAAGATGGGGTTTTACCAAAAATCAAAGAGAGTCAGGCTAATGAGCTGTGTGCTCATTTTATAGAAGAGGAGCTCAAATTAGTAGTTTTTAGTATGGAAGCAAATAAATCACCGGGTTCGGATGGTTTTTCTATGAGTGTTTATCAGTATTTCTAGGATATCATCAAAGATGACTTAATGAAGGTGACAAGGGAATTCCATGAAAAGCCACTGAGTATCAGAAGGTTCAACTCCACTTTTATTATTCTAATTCTAAAGAGGGAAGGTGCTGATTTTGTGTCCAACTATAGGCCTATCAGTCTTTTGAATGGCTGTTATAAGATTATTACCAAGGTTCTTGCTAATACTAAAGAATGTACTAAAGGAGGTGATTAGTTCAAATCAGGCAGCATTTCTTAAGGGCAGATATATCTTAGACAATTTTTTGTCAGCTCATGAAGCCATTGTCTCTCAGAAAGGCAGTAGAAAGGAGGGTGTGCTAGTTAAACTGGATTTTGAGAAAGCTTATGATCGGGTTTGTTGGTCGTGCATTCAAAAGACTTTTGGTGCCATGGGTTATAATCATATGTGGATTGGGTGGATCATGAGCTGTATATCCACTACTAATTTTCTATTTTGTTTAATGGTGAATCTTGTGGATATTTCAAAAGTTCGAGGGGGCTGAGGTAAGGATATCCTATGTCTCCACTGATCTTTATCTTAGTTGGACAGATTTTCTGTACCCTATGGGATAGGGCGATAGCACAAGGGTTGGATGATTGATTTTCTGTAAGAAGAAATGGTTTTTTGTTGTCACATCTTCAGTTTGCAGATGATACACTGTTGTTTTCCTCTGGAAATGATGCTATGCTTACAAATATGAAGCGTTACTGATACTAATTGAAGCCATTACAGGGTTGGCCATTAATTTCCAGAAATCTGAGGTGGTAGAAATTAATTTGGGCCAGGAGAGAGTTCAAAAAATTGCGGAGACATTGACTTGTAAGGTATCCTCCTTCCCAATTTCTTATCTAGGCCTCCCTCTGTCTGATGTTCAATGCAAAGTCAGAGATTGGGATGACCCAATTTATTTATGGTCTTCCTAGAATTTTGAGCATGTTCAGAGAACAAGTATTTGGGAGCCGAGATCTCATCCGTACGGGGCCTATAAGATTTGTATCTAATTTTATTTCATTAGAATCTTTGCACAAATTTAGGAATGAGATCAAGCAGTTTATGTTTAATAAGGAGTTCTTGGAGTATATGCGAACTACCTCCAATGAATTTAAATGTGAACATTTGGAAGTGGAAAAAATCATAGAGAACAAAAAATGTTGGAGCCATGTGCAGACTTTTATAAAGTTAGTGGAATTGCTCGTACAGGTCTTAAAATTGGTGGATGGGGATGATAAGAATTACATTGGATATTTGTACGAGGCAATTGATATTGCTAAGGTGCATATCAAGAATACATTTTCTAACACTTATATGAAGTGGTGGGACCTTATTGATCTCAGATGGGAAAGCACATTACACCACGACTTGCATGCAGCTGGTAAGTGAAATCTCATACTGTTATATGGGAGATTATTTATTAAATTGTTATTTAGTAATTATCCACCTAAATGCAGGTTATTTTTTAAATCCTCGAGTAATGTACAGTCGTTAAGTGCACATTGATGGAGAGGTGATCCAAGACACATTGAATGTGATCACACGCTTGTTAAGGACAATAGAATATAGAATTGAGGCAGAGAGACAGGTGTTTATCTCTTATATGAAGAATTGACTTTAAGATATACTCAATTACTTGTATTTTCAAAAGTCTATGAATTATATTAATTGTTCATTCCATCTTTGTCGATGGAGACTTATAGACTAAGGCTGGAGACATATAATGAAGACAATGTGCAAATTGCCGTAGAGAAAGTGAGCCCAGATATACTTAGTGATTACATTGTTGTCATATATGCATAAGAAAAAAGAACATACATTGATTCTTTTTTTTTGTTTTTTACTGATGGCACAGCTGAGTGGTGGATAATTGTGTACAACAGAGACAGGTGTTATAATCATTTGGCTTCCGTTGCAGTGAGGGTTTTGAGTCAGACGATATCGCCAAGCCAGTGTGAAAGAAATTGGAGCACATTCAGCCTTATATACTCAAAAATTCGTAACCGGTTAAAGGCTGAACGATTGGACAAATTGGTGTACTACCATTACAATATGAGATTGAGAATCAAAAACATCCGGTTGAAACAACAATTGAGGGAGAAACGAGCTGCAGGGCAGGCAGAAGATGTTGTTGGCCAAATTGATGTGGAAGACTTATTTGATGATGATAATTCCTTACAGACTTGAGTTGAGATACGAGCAACTGTCGATGAGCTAGTTTTTTATCATAATGATATAGAATGGACAGAGGACATACTAGATGGAGCTGTTGTTAGATATACAGAATTAAGAACATCAAAAAGGCAAAAAGAAAATTCACTTCCTCCTTCACATGAGCATCAGAGTCAGACTGAACATGTGCCTTTATTTGCACATGATATTAAGCTTAAGCTTGCTAGACACTCAGAATTAGATAGCAGGCCAGTCACTCTTAGAATGGCTGGGCCACCATCATTCTTGAGAAGGAGTACATCTACACCTGAGAGGGCTAATATGGCTGCCAGAGACGACCCTGCGATTAATGAGATGAAGCAAATTTATGTGAGATATACACCACGAGGAAAATGATTATTGAATTGGTTGAACTTACAAAAGGATCTAGCAAGAAAAGATAGCCAGCAAAAGTATGCATCACAAAAGAAAAAATCAAGTAATGTCAAAAAGAAGTTAATTGTTGATTATGATCAAGATGATGATGATGATGGGACACAATCTCCTAGTGATGATGCTGGTGCAGCTGCAGGTGCTACTACTGGGGATGGAGTGTATGCACTTTCTTTCTCCTTGCATGTTGACACTGGAAAAGGACAATACGAAAGTCAAGGAGATTATGATTCATAAGGTCAATATGGACAGCAGTCAGGTTATGAAGATAGCCAACAAGAAGCAGGCATGTATAGTTGAGGAGATTGAGTAGAGTATGAAGGCTTTCAATTCCATCCACCTAGTAGCAGTTATGGGTTAGGGTCTTCTTCTTATCCTCAAGCTGCTTCTTTGCATCCTGATTCTGGAATTTCATCCAGTCAACAAACGTATACTCCAAGAGGGATTCAAAGAGGGATGCACGACTTGGTTGTATCATTGTTTAGTTATGGTAAATATAGGGAACATATGCAACCTTATTATGGATACCAGCAACAGCAACTGGAGGATGAATCAGAAGGATCTACGGGTTATTATCCATATTAGTATACTGAATACTCTCTTATGTTTTTCATATCATAGGTAAGGATCGTTTGATTTCATTAACATTTATTATTTGTAAATGTTTGGTACATTAACATAATATTTTTCATGTTTAATCGGTATCAAAATAGTCATTTAATGTGTTATGTGTACTTTGTTTTAACTCATCTTTGTCACACTTAACACATCTAATTAATTATTTATATTTTTTCTGAATTTTATGTGATTTTTTCTGGCCCTTTTATACCGGTACCGGTACCGTCCGATACCGGTACGTACCGGTACCGGTATTGCCGTCCATGTCTCACAGAGAAGCTGGATTACAAACACAAGCAGGTTGCATCTTATGAGACTGACGAGGAATCCTTGGGAGAGTAGCCGGCACCTTGGGAGGTGCAGCTCAACTATGGAGAGCACCATTCATGCCCCGCTGAGTTGTCAGTTGACTTAGAAATACCCTTGAAAAGACAACAGAATAGCCACGCAGGGCACTTCTTCACACCTCTATACTTCTTGTAATCAGCTACAACTTCACCCTAGGTCTAGTCCTGAGAAGCTGGGGCCTTGGAATTGGAAACAGAAGCCTTCTTCTTAACGATCCTAATCTGGAAGTCACGACCCACAAGTTGGATGGCGACTTTGTCAGGTACGAGCTCCAGGCTACCCACTTCGACTGGGATGCAGGCACATTTAAGCACCGTGCCATCCATAGTCCTAGCATCGACTCCTTTGAGAACTCCAAAGGTCCCCACAATGGCCTGGAGAGTAGCTGTGGTCCAAATGTGGAGCAAAATTCCTTACAGCCAAATCCAAACCTTGTGGACTTTGGGAGCTGATACAGTAGAAGTGAGAGTGGTCCAAGGTAAGCAATTGAAGAACAATTTACCTCTCCTCAGGTTGTTAAGCTTGAGCCATCACTCCTCCAGGCATCGAAGGGGCTCTTCAATGGGAAGGGTCAGCTGCCGAGCTCTCTGATCCACCATTCTTTCACACTTGACCATCAGCTGTGAAGATGTTCCAAGAGGGACCATCTGAGAACCAGGTGTAAAGACTGAGAAGGTTGCAGGTTCTTGAGAGAGAAGACCAGACAGTCTTCAAACCAAGCACGAGCCCCCGCGGCCGAAGGGGACCAGGGAATGAAAATTCTGCCCCAGGGAGAATTGAATGGGGCTTGAGCAAGGTCAGGAGCTTGAGTGGAGATTATGTGGCAAACTACTCCTGTGCCCTGTACTCCTACAGAGAAAGACATCTGTGCAATCTTTCGCCCAGTGGCCCATGCCCAAACACCTCATGCAAGTATCCCTCCCAATGGGGAGTGGAGGAGATGTTCCTCTTTCCACAGGGGGAGGGAGGTTGCTCACCTTCCTCAGAGAATCTGCAGCATCTCTCCTCACACCTAGACTAGTCTGGAAGGGTTGCCGGGTTGCCATTGAGATCTGAACCCAAGACTTTTTGCCAAATAGAAAATTGATGATAAATGGAGTAATTTTGTGAGTTTGAATATTCCTCCTCACATTTATCTGATGTTCCAGAGGAGGTTATTTTGTTTATTCATTCTTTGGATCTGTAAATTTATTCTGAAATTTCATAGGTGTATCGTACATTTTTTGGATGATTTTTCAACAAGTCTGTCTCCACAGGAAGCTATGTTGAAGGAAGAACTTAGAAACATGGAGAGAAAACAAAAGCGCGAAGGTGTGGATATGACATATCTTAAAAATGTCATTCTAAAGCTACTTGAAACAGGTGTTTTTGAAGTTTTCAGTCATACTTTTGACAAAGTGTCTGAAGTTGATAATTTGAGAACAATTGACGGAAATTTGTTTGACATGATTGTCAGGCGAAGTAGAGGCTTTACTCCCAGTGGTCGGAATGTTACTGCAATTTAGTCCTGAAGAGGTGAAATGGATTTTCTAACCCTCCTTCTCGATGATTTCTTCATTCAGATATCTCATATCCATGATTAAATAATGTAACCCAAGGATTTTCATAGTCCCCAGAATTAAATACACATGGTGCTTTGTTAATTATATAGTTCCCTATTTTGTTAGACTCACCGTCGTCTCTTACGAATGCAGATAAGAAAGTGTCAGCAAGCATATAGCTCCACAAACAATGTTCCTTCTAGTCCCTCAGCATCCCCTACAGGTGTTAGTGCATCCACACCGCAATCTTTATTCTCGAGATTTTCATTCACCTAAGTGCTTGCTGGTATAATACGTAGAACTGCAAAAGAAGACAACCTGATGGCTTCATTTATATGTCAAGTGATCCAAGAGCAGGGGGAAAAAAAGGTTCCCTTTCTTTCTTTTCTTTTTTTTTGTTTATTTCCCTGGCGGGGGTGGGGAGGGGAAGGGTGTCCATTCTGTTGCCCTTCATTCTTGTATTCTTTCTTTTCCCTTTTTCTTGTATCATTTACCCGTGTTCAAGGCAGCCAAGTAACGGTCAAAAGTATTATAGTGAGCCCAACCAAAGGGAATAAAAGAATCAGATTCGAATCTCTCTCTCTCTCTCGTTCTCTCTACATACGTGTTTGAACAGGTGCATGTGTCTTCAGAATTTTCTGTTGGATTTTTAAGTTAAAATTGGCATTTAAAATACTGATTCTTTAACAAATTCAAAAATCATTTTCACTAAGCGAAATTGACATTTTCTTACTAATTTCATTAGAATAAATCATAATAGGACTGTGCATTCCAGTTTCGTTGAGTTTGGAGTACGGAAATTGTGAAGTTGGTTGACTGTTGATTACTTAATGCTCTTGCAATCGCATGGAGGTAAGAGGACCTACGAAAATGATGAAAGCATGAAGATTAGGGGACTTTTAAATCTTGGGGGAAATTAATGCCGAAGGCTCCGTGTTCCTGCAACGTGACTTCACTACAACTGAGTTGGCATGCATGACGGAGCCCATGGATCCCAATGCCATGGGCGAGTGTGTGCTCCCCCGAGCATTGTTACTATTACCCCGTGAAGATCCAATGTGAGCTGTTGGGCTAGGGACCTAGCCTCTGAGGTGCTTGTTCTTTTTCTTGGAAGGTGACAAGAGTTGCATTTCATTAAAATAAAATGACAGAAAGTACAAAAATGGGAACAGCCAGTGCCCAAAACTATCCGAACTTTTGATTGGATGGTATGCATAGCTCACTTAGGTCCTTACCTTCCTGAATTTTTAGAAAAATAAGAAAAACTTATTAACAGTTGTTGCAACTGTCTGATTGAATCCCATGGGAAGGCCGCTACTCTTGCATCGCAAGTGGTGCAGCAAGTGTAGCAAGTGTTACTCGACTGTGACTCCACAGACATGAGGAGCCTAATAGGATCGATGGGCCTGCCTAGACTCAAGCACATGCATTACAAAAAATTTCCTTTTGGAAGGTTAACCTCACGTCCCCCGTACATCTATACAGTCTGATCTTTCTGATTGGATGACTCAAAAGTTTTTAAAAAATATATAAAAATCGAGTGCGAATGTATAGTAACAAGTTATCTTAATGAGTCCAGCTTCATAATAATTTTTAATTAAAAAAAATAATCATCAGATCAAAGATTGGACCTTATAAACATGTAGGGAAGTGGGGACAATCTTTAAAAAAATTAAAAAAAATGTAATGCACGTACTACACCATGTGGTACAGAAGTGTTATATGTAGGCGTAAAATGACTCATGATAATTCCGAGTCAGCAACTTCTTTCTAAAAAAATAGACAATTGACCATTTATAAGATGAATTTGTATTTTCTCTTTTACCAAAGTCAGGAAATTGGACTGATTTGTACGACTATGTGGCTATTTTTAAGACTTTCAGGTACGTGTGGTGCATATACGTCCAATACGTGCTCGTGCGTGTGCATGCATGCATTCGCTATGCTTATCATTGTACCATGCACTTCCACGTGTGGTACATGAGGGTACGTGTGGGGACACCTGCATGTTTTTGTCATGCCTCAAACTTTATTAAGTGAAATATATGGTATGTGGTGAGGTTCTCTCGGACAGTATTACACAAGCATCAAACGATAATATCAGCAAATTTATCCAGGTATCAATGAGCTTGGTGCACTGATAGGGATTTGTCTTTATTGCATAAAGCTTTAACAGCGAACTCCATCTTTTGCAGTTGGATTTGTCTTAGAGGTGGATTGAGTCAGAAGGGGCCTTGACCCTCTTTACAATTTTGAAAATAACTGATAATGAAGGAAATGACGAAATGCATAATTAAACTTCCAGTAGTTATTTTCTTCCTCTCTAATATATCAAAAATTATGACCCTCTTTACAATTTTGAAAATAACTGATAATGAAGGAAATGACGAAATGCATAATTAAACTTCCAGTAGTTATTTTCTTCCTCTCTAATATATCAAAAATTATGATTGGTATTGATGGGTTGAAATCTCATCCAGTACAATTAGGACCCTCCGCCTATAGTCAGAAGCCAGAGATCAACTATTTTTGCACAAGAGAACATCATTAAAGGCCGCTCGTGGTAGTCTGGGAGATTTCCATCCGATACCTAAGTCAGAAGGCTGTGACTGGAAGAAAGTAGAACGAGATCGGATGATAAGAGCTTACCTTAACCTGTAGGCTTAGGGGTCTTTATATGGTGGTTTGGAGACAACTTCATATTTGGTTCCAATCAAGAAGAATATACCACCTGAGTCCCCTTTCGTAGTAGTTTCCTGTGGGAAAAGAGTTTGCTTTTAAAAAGGTCAGATCTTAGTCGAATCCTTCGGCCCATCATGATCCGTTGAGGATCAGAAAGAGCGCCATGCAGATTTGTATCCAGTTCGATTTGCAGATTTATCTTGATCTGCCCATGCTTGAGTCGGATTGGGTCAAGAAAGTCGAATGAGGGGAAGGAGTCCCGCTCGATCCACCCCTAGGGCTTATTAAGTGAAGGATTCATATGCCCTTCTGGTGGGCCTGGAGCAACAAGCCGAGCATTGTTGGTGGTAAGACTTGGTTGTGAACCTTTCCTCAGGCTCGTGTTATCGGGCCGGCCCACAAATCAATTGGGATGGGTGAGACCTTTATCCATTACTTGTCTCCCACTCGTTGTCATGCTCTGCATGGCAAAAAGTAATTTGGGCTGTTACAATCTTGTCGCAGCCACGCTCGGATTCCCCGATAGGGAATACATGACATGTAACGGTCAAATTTGAAGGGGCAGAATAGGGGCTGCAACCCCGGTTTACAACATTCAAAATGACGGGGCATCTTTCCCGCCGAGGGAAAAGTGGGATTCTTCTAGCAACTGTGAGTAGATGTGATTCCGTATGTCGCATCCGCTAGGTCTTTCCACGCCGTTTTTTAGTAATCATGCCCCCTGGCATGGCCCCCGTTTCGTCTTCTAGGAGGCTCCTCCTTGAGAAGTGTCGAACTGCCATTGCCAAGGCGGCTCTGCCCATAAGACATGGGGTGGAGGCCCTTAGCAAGGAACCTATTGTCTCCCTCTTCTTCGAGCAAGATCCTTCCATAGATTCCTCGCTTCCTTCCTCGCGAGCCAAAGTACTGTAGAGCACTTCCTCATCGCCTCTCTTCCTTACACCCTTGACACAATAGCACGCCACACATCAAGGGATATGCGTTACACCGCAGCAGTGGAGGAACATTGTACAACGTTGTGTTTATATAACCTAGAGGGTGGGAGTGAATGGTTTCTAAAAATAACTTAAAATTAACTTGAATGAAGTGCGAAATTAAAAGCTAATTGAACATAATGAGGGAGAGACAAGGAGCAAGCACACAATGAACACAGAGATTTATACTGGTTTGATCTTTTCAGACCTATATTCAATCCCCAAGCAACTTCTTAAGATTTTCACTACACAAAGGTACAAACCTCTAGCCGGTTCTACAACAACACCATGCATTCTAGTAGGTCTTTCTTTTCAACTAAAGGAGAACAAGCCATCCTACACGTCAGGCATGTCTTTCCTTTAAAAAAGAGGAACAAATCACCTTGTATGTCTGTAAGGACTGAGGTTTTGGGTTCAGTTATCGGGTCGTTTTCAGTATTAGATCTCTTGTTTGGGTCTTTATATATAATTATGTTATATGATAACAATGATTCCATCATTATACTATAATATATTTATATATAATTATCTAAAATTTCACCTCATATGAATTATCTTAAATAAAGTTTTGGCTTTCATTAGGACAGTATTATTTTTTTCTCGTCGCCAAGTCAGTTAGTTTCCAGTGGAGCCAATTTAACATGTCAAAATGAATCATGTATTATAGTCGTAGGGACAGTGGCCCACCCGCTTACATTCATCACAATAATGGGTGGCTGATGCAAGGGGCAACAAAATAGCTGGCGCGGTTAACAGTGGGAATATGTGCCATATATCCTTTCTTCTTTAGCCATTGGTCTGGGATGGAGACAGAGCATCAAAAGAGGGAGAAGAAAATGGCGATGAGAGAGAATAATGCCATGCCTAAGATAACTTACTGGGTGGTACAATGGTAAACTTGTTAGGCCCATCAATCAAGGTTTCGGACGGAAGTGGTAGAAAACTAACGGGATGGACGTACTGGTAACACTGAAGGACTTAAATGTAAGGAGTTTTAAAGAAATATCGAAGACCATCTTCCAAACCGCAAGTCGCAACCCATCAACACCTATGTAGGACGAGACCCCCTCTAACACGCCGAAACAGAAGAGAAGAAGGGTACCGGCGGCGTCCGTCCTTGTGCCGACGTGTCCCGTTGCAGGCCACCACCACCAGGGGGTGACGGAGGAGGAGGAACACCAACAACAACAACGACAACTGGGCTGGCAATGAACGACGGGAAGGATGAGCGGTGCCCAACCCCAAGTAGTACAAGTGCAACCACAACCAGGGGGGAGCCCCTGCCCGGCCCTTGTTGCTCTTCTTCCACTCCTAATGCTACAGCACCAGCTTCTTCCTCTTCTTCTTCTTCCAACTGTCCTCCTTCCGGACCCGGTCTCCCTGGATGCCAGTCCCAGCGGTGCGACCCCATTTGGGATGCCATCAGGGACGAGGCCAAGTCCGAGGTGGGTGCCAAAAGGAAAACTTGTCTCGAGTGCAGGATAGGCATAGCATGTGTCTTCCTTTTCTCTTGCTTGTTGGTTTATTGTGTTGGTCGCTCTCTTTCTGTACTGGCTCGTGCTGGTGGCGTCCAGATTTCGTTTCATATTGTGTGTCCGACTTTTATTTATTGGGCGTTTCCATTTGACTCTGCTCTCGCTTCACTTGCGTCTTTTCTGTTTTCATACCATTGGATTCTTGTTCTTCTTCTTATCTCTTGACGTGGATAAACAAATCGTGCATTCGCACTTTGATGCGGTGGAGTGGGTTGAAACAAACAAGCAGAGAATGAGGAGAGAAAAATAAATAAAAAAAAAAAGAATAATGAAAATAGGGAAGAAAATCGAAGACATTCTTGGTGCAGTTCTCGACATGGAAGCAGTCTTAGCTTTGGTTAATAACGTGCTCCAACTATGCTTCCCTATAATAACCCCCAACACTTCTTGGGGTACTTCTATGGAGATACTGTTAGAAGTTAAAATGATTCCACCAACCAAAGTGCACCAGCCGAAAGACCATGGCAACTAAAAATTTCCTCTATCCGTAAGGTGTGCCAAACACACGCTGAGCTTTGGGATTTCCTTCTCAGTGCCTTCTGCAAGTTTTGGCGCTCGTACTTCTATCTTAAATCGTTTTACTATACGTTGTCACATGCAATGCCTATGTTGCGACGATGAATGTGTCAAGGATGAAGATGGATTTCATTCTGTTTGCTTGTAAGTCCATTAAAAGCTTGTCATCTCTGCTATGTATGTTCCCTGATGATGGTTATATCTCTCTCGCCTATCTCAGGCTGATAAGGAGCCTATTCTAAGCAGTTTCTTGTACTCGAGCATATTGTCACATGATTGCTTGGAGCGGGCACTAGGCTTTGTTCTAGCAAATCGGCTCCAAGATCCTACATTGTTAGCTACACAGTTGATGGACATTTTCGATGATGTCATGGTGCATGATAGAGGTATTCAAGATTCAATTAGGCTGGATCTTGAGGTGAGTCCATAGTAATTCCTAGTGACTTTTTATTTCACCTACAATTTTTAGCTTGTTTGTCTTTCCCCTCTTGGTAAACAGTGGGGAGCGGTTGGTGGTGGGGGATTTACTAAACAATTGTTTGCTCATTTCTCAATCCAGGCTTTTAAGGATAGAGATCCTGCATGTGTATCATACAGCTGTGCAGTGTTGTACTTTAAGGTATGTTTTTTTTCACTTGAAAATATGTTTTGGTGCCAAAAGAATTAGAACACCTTTTCTCAGCTTCAACATTAATAACAGTCTAAATCAGTCATTATCTCTTGGTAAATAGCAGAGGCGCACATGATACATTTAGTAGTCATTTTCCCCTTCTGGTTTCTGGTTCCCATAGGCTCAATTTCCTCAGTCCAATCAAGGACGCTTTTATATTTCATTTTTCTAGAGAAGTCACTATTTGACATTGGAAATGCTATGTAATGCTTTCAGGGGTTCCATTCTTTGCAGTCATATCGTGTGGCACATGCACTATGGAACCAGGGTCGCAAAGTTTTAGCTTTGGCATTGCAAAGTCGAATAAGTGAGGTTAGTTGTAAAGCTTTCATCTCACCCATTGCCAATGCTGATCCTTTTGTTGTTCAATAGGGTTGAATCATGAAATCAGTTTTTTTTAATGTTTTTGTTTCCTGCAGGTTTTTGCTGTGGACATACACCCAGGTAGACTTTTATCTCTATAATTAGTGCCGACTTTTCTGAGCGAATTGCAACCATCAATGTTATCTAGGGATGGCGAACTTGCTATATTGTTGCTTTCTACTGATCCATATTGATGATTCTACTAAAATTTGTAGTGATTTTATTTATGGACCATATTTCATAAATCCAGGGCTGCAAGAAGTTCATGATGTTTAGGAAGCTCAGAGCTGTAAAAGTCATGTGTGAGTGGGGGAGATCTTTGATGAAGATATAGGTTCTCTTTAGTACTGGCTACTTGTTTTTGCTCTTTTGTTTCAAAGAAGTGCCCACTTTATGGTGAAAATGGGTTGTTGTTTGATATTGTTGAAGAGCATCAACCAGCTAATGTCAAGAATGATGAGTGGGGACATGAGAAAATCTGTTCAAAAGAGCATAAAGAGAATATAAGGAGAAGAAGGTGAGCAGATAGGTGTCCAGTAATATATAGATAGCATGAAATGAAAAAAAAAAAAAATCATCAGAGTATAGCCAGATTTGGTGATTGGTTGGAGGACAAAAAGAGATTTAATATCAAGTATCAACCTAGAATGAAGTCATTTATTTGGCACAAGGGATATAACACAGTGCTGGGAAGTAATAAAGAGAGAATTGAAATGCTCCTAGGATGAAGTGCTGAAAGGCTGAAAGAATACAACCCCCCAACCCCCCCAAAAAAGGAAAAGAGAAAACACTCAACCATCTTCTTTTGATGTTGAAATTATATGAAATTTTACTGAAATTATTCAAGACCTGCCGTCATACATGTGAGAAACTCTTCGAAGATGGTTACTTGAAAAACCAATGATGGATGCTTAGTCAAATGGCTATGTATGTTTGATAGGTACTTACAAATACACTTAGGTGCAAAAGCATAAATGAATGCATTAGTTGACATGGAGATGAATGCATCTGGTGTTAAATAAACCCTTTTTTTTTTTGGAGCAAGGTTGTGGTACGTCCCACCAATTTATTGAGCTAAGTAGAGGTAGTAATAATGTAGTATAACCAGGTTGAGATGAGGAGAGCTTCCTCACCTTCACAAAAAGAAAAGAACGAAAAAGAAAATTACAAGCATAAGGACTACTGAAACCAAAGAACAACTCTTAAATGTTTCGAGTTGCCTTGATCCATTTGTCCACCGAAACACCAAGAATGAATCTTCCCCACTGATAAATGAAAGAGGCTGCTTGAAAGCATATATTTTCAACATAGACTCTACTCCCTCTGAAAATGCTATCATTTTGATGCCTCCAAATGCTTCAGCATACTGCACAGGGTACCATAAGAAGAAGTTTGATTTGTACCCTTGTACTTCCATTCCACCAATGTTGCCTAAATGATGCCCACATGCCTTCTATATTATGGAAATGAAGATGAATGCCCATAATAGAAGCAATGATTCTCCACACCTCCTTGCTAATAGGGTAGTGTATAAAAAGGTGATCAACATTCTCCTCGTATAAACCGCACATGGAACATACAACATATGTATCCACAGCCCATTTCCTTCTATAAACTTTTGTAACCAATCTCTTCTAGAAAAGCATCCATATAAATGCTCGAACTTTGAAAGGAGACTTAACCTTCCAGACATCTGACTATCGAGTGTAAGTAGATAACATTCCTTTAGTCTTGACATATAAAGATTCAACAAAAAAATGGCCATTCTTTCCTGTCCAAACAAAGACGTCCCTTCTATCACTTGATAGTTGAGAATTGTTCAACAACTGAAAAAGTGCAAGATAATCTTCCAAGTTTCTATCTTTAGGCCTCTCCTTAAAATAACATTCCACTGAACCTCATTACCTTCCTGTATATGATAATCCCTAACTGTAGCCCATTGTTGTACAGCTAGATGAAACTCAACTCAACTAAACTAAGCCTTAATCTCAAATTAATTGGGGTCGGCTTTATGGATTCTCTGTCTCCACTCTAAACGGCTTAGGGCTACCTCTTTTGAAATGTTTAAAACTTTCAAATCATATTGTACTACCCTCTTTCAAGTTAGGTCTACCCCTTCCTCTCTTCCCTTCTTCTATCCTAATATGCTCCACTTTTCTAACTGGAGCCTCCCTAGGTCTATACCTAACATGTCTAAACCATCTCAATCTCCCTTCTCTCAATTTGTCACTCTCACCTATTCTCTAATATACTCATTACGAATTTTATCTAGTCTAGTATGCCCACACATCCATCTTAATATTTTTATCTCAGCAACACTCATTATGGAGACATGTTGCCCCTTCATCGCCCAACACTCCCTACCATACAACATTGCATGTTTTATCGCCGTATGGTATAATTTTTATTTCAACTTCGTTGAGATATTACGGTCACACAAGACTCCCGTGGCAAGTCTCCTCTTCATGCATCCTGCTTTAATCCTATGGCTAACATCCTCCTCGCACTTTCCATCTTTTTGGAGGATCGAACCAAAATATTTGAAATGAGTGTTTTAGGGTATTGCCATTTCATCTAAGTTAACTCCATCTTTTTCATCCTCCGACTTTTACTAAACTTACAATGCATATATTATGTCTTAATTCTATTTAACCTGAAACCCTTATACTCAAAGGTACTTCTCCAAAGTTCTAGTTTTCTATTAACTCCCTCTTGCGTCTCATTTATCAACACAATATCATCCGCGAACATCATACACCATAGAATGTCCTCTTATATATCATTTGTTAAATAATCCATACTAATGTGAAAATGTAAGGACTTACTACTGATCCTTGATGCAATCCAACTGAAATAGGAAAGTCTCTTGTTTTCTCTCCAACTGTGTAGATACTAGTAGTTTCTCCTTCATATATGTCTTTTAATATTTATATGTACCTAGTATACCCTCTTGCGCTCCAACACCCACCATAAGACATCTCTTGGAACTATATCATAGGCCTTCTCCAAATCGATGAACACTATATGTAGATCTTTCTTCATATCTCTATATTTCTCCATCAAGCTCCTAATGAGGAAGATAGCTTCTATGGTTGATCGATCTGGCACAAAGTCGAATTGGTTGGTCAAGATAGTTGTGTCACAATATAAATAATGTTCCACAACTCTCTCCCACAGCTTCATAGTATGACTCAAGCTTAATTCCTCTATAGTTTGAGCAATTTTGGATGCCTCTTTTGTTTTTAAAAATAGGTACAAGATCCATTCATCTGGCATTTTCTTAGAGACTAGGATCTTGTTAAATAGTCGGGTTAATCATTCCACTCCTACATCTTCCAAACATTTCCACACTTCAATATGAATTTCATCAGGGCCACAAGTTTTACCTACTTTCATCCTCTTTAATGCTTCTTTGACTTCTGAAAATCTAATCCTCTTAGTATAGTTCACATTATGCTCTGTTGTACATTCTATGCCCACTATCTCACTATGTTTCCACTATGACTATTATTAAAAAGATTGTCGAAGTACTTTCTCCACCTTTCTTTGATGTCCTCATCTTTCACCAAAATCTTTTCTTCCCTATCCTTGATGTATCTAATTTGGTTAAAATTCCAACATCTTCTCTCTCTTATACTTTCTAATCTATAAATATCTTTTCCTCTTTCCTTAGTTTCAAGTTTCTGATACATCTTTTCAAAGGCCTGAGCTCTTGCTCGATTAACAGTTTTTTTTTGCTTCTTTTTTTGCTATCTTGTATTATTCATAAACCTCATTATTATCACACTTTGGCAATCTTTTATCCCATTCCCTTTTACTCTTCACCGCCTTTTGTACCTACTTATTCCACCACCACCTCTCTTTCGTGGGTGGGCTATGTCTTTTATACTCTCCAAATGCTTTTTTAGCTGCTTCTCTAATCTTTGAGGTCATATCTATCCACATAGTGTTGGCCTCCATATCCGACTTTCAATCACCCATCTTGAGAACTTCATTCTTAAACATCACTCACTTTATCCTTTTTAATTCCCACCACCTAGTTCTAGCTGCAGTCTTCCTTCTAAACGTACCCGACCACTTTTTGATCTTAGTATCTAAGATCACTAGTCCATGTTGACTTGTTAAGGCTTCTCTGGAGATGACTTTGCAATCCTTGCATAGAGCACGATTTATCTTCCTGGTGAGAAGGAAGTCAATTTGACTTCTATTTTGTCTACTTTTAAAGGTCACTAAATGAGATTCTCTTTTTATAAAGTGGGTATTTGCTAGTATAAAGTTGTAGGTCATAGTAAAATCGAGGATGCTTTTCCCCTCCTCATTTCTGGTCCCAAAGTCAAAACATCTATGAACCTTCTCATAAACCCTAGCAGTCACTTCCTACATGCCTATTGAGATCCCCACTGATAAATATATTCTCTTCATTTGGTATGCTTTATATAAGGTCATCCATATCTTCCCAAAACCTCCATTTATTCTCACTATCTAATACAACTTGTGAAGCATAGGCACTAACTACATTAATTACATCTCATTGTATAATTAATTGCATTAGGATAATCCTATCTCCTACTCTCTTTACCGCTATTACTGCATCCTTCAAAATTTTATCAATAATAATACCTACCACATTCTTATTTCTCTCATTTATCTTATACCACAATTTGTAGTTTGTATTTTTCACTTTCTTATTTTTCTTTCCCACCAATTTAGTCTCTTAAATGCAGGCAATATTGACTTTTTTTTCTCTCTGTGCTGTCAACAAGTTCTATCAACTTTCCTATAAGAGACCCGATACTCTAAGTACTTATTCTGATCCTCCTCTCAACCCGTTCTTTCCCAGAATTCTTTCAGTAGTAATGCCTATTATTCTCTAAGTTTGTCCTGTGTCCTATTCTCTGTTCAGTTCTATGGATTAGCTTCTTATATGCAGCATGTCGTAAGTAGAGGATGCCCCAACGTTAATTTTAATAGAATCTATATCATAAGATGTGACAAGATTTTTACGCTAGCTGTCACCTACCGCAACCCTCCTCCTTTATCCGGGCTTGTGACCGGCTAAGCACGATAGGCTCATACTTAGGTGGAGTTACAGCTAGACAGAACAATGAAGGAAATTTGTTTTTCAGTGTAAAATCCCCTAACCACCAGTCCTGCCAGAAAAGGGTATCTTGACCATTGCCCACCTGAATTTGAATACCTTGAGTGACACATTTTGCCGATTTCAAAATACCTCGCCCGATTGGGGACACAGTTGACACCCTTCCATGATAAAGATAAAACTTCCCAGATTCACCATGATGCTTGGTGCATAAGATTTTCTTCCACAGCTGTTTCTCATTAGAGAGCAACTCAAACAATCATTTACCCAATAAAGATAGGTTCATAGAGGCCAAATTCTTAACATCCAGTCCACCTTGCTTCACTGGAGTACAGACCTTGCTCCATCTGAGCAAAGGAACAATTTTCCCATCTGTATTATTGACTCCCCACAAGAACTTCCTCCTGATTTGATCAATTTTGACAAGCACAACTTGTGGCATCATAAAAACTGACAGAAAATGCAATGGGACAGAAGAAGGAACTGAGTTCAAAAGAACTATTCTTCCTCCGATACTCAGGTTCCTCGCCTTCCACTTTTATAGTTTCTTTTGCATCCTCATAACCAATGGATTCCAGTCTGCTACCTTTAAGGATGAATAAGTTAAAGGCAATCCCAAATACTGAATAGGGACTCTCCACTTTACAGCCCATCAATTTGGCAGAGTCCTCAATGATATCGTCATCCATATTAATCCAAACTGTAGAACTTTTGTCGTAATTAATCTTCAAACCAGATGTGTACTCAAAGTTCTTCAGTAGAAATAGAAGATTCTGAACTAGCTCAACCCCTCCTTCCAAGAATATAAGAGTGTCATCAGCATATTGCATATGAGAAATGGTGATCAGGGTTCTGAAGATTGTGACTCCTCGAATCCACCCTTATGCTTCTGCTTTCTTGCATATCCTACTGAAGACATTTGCCACTGACATGAACAAGCATGGAGATAGTGGATCACCCTGTCGCAACCCCCTCGTGCTCTTAAAATATCCTGTAACGTCCCCATTTATCGACAAAGAGAAGGATGCTGTAGCAAGGCAATCTTTGAGAATGTGTTACCATTCGACCAGAAAATCATGAAGGAGCATAGCATTCCACAAACATTTCCAGGACACTGTCATATGCTTTATTGAAATCTATTTTGATGAGTAAACCTTGCTTCCGACTTTGTCTCAAGGAAAAAAGTATCTCATGGGCAATATAGAAAGCATCAAACAATTTCCTTCCGGGCACAAATGCTTGTTGACTCTCCTCTATGAGCTTCCCAATAACTTTCCCCAGTCGAGTAGCCAACACCTTGGTAAATATTTTATAGGACCCATTTAATAAACTAATGGGTCTAAAATCTTTCAGCTCCACTGCCTCGTCCTTTTTAGGGAACAGCACTAGGAGAGTTCGATTCACAAGTTCCCCACCCCTCCAGGACTGAAACCATTCCTTGACTGCCTTTGTCACATCTCCTTTGAGTGTCTTCCAGAAGGCTTGATAAAAATTCATTGGGAATCCATCCAGCCCTGGTGCCTTATCTCCACCTAAGTTGAATACTGCCTTCTCAATCTCCTTATCTGAAAGCATTTCATTTAAAGTGCTTTTGTCATCTACACTCAGCTTTACTGCATGAGAATCATACCACTGCGGGTACCACCTGCTCTCAGCTGTAAACAGGGTTCGATAAAAATTAACAATTTCTGCTTTATTAACTGTCATCATCCACCCAACAATCATCAGTCTTAAGGTTGGATATATAATTTCTTATGCAACTCCCACTTGCCATCATATGAAAAAAAAATCTTGTGTTATTATGTCCTTCCTTGAGCCATAACACTCTGGATCTTTGTCTCCACCTAGCTTCCTCTTCCAAATTCCATTCTGTGAACCTGAGTTTAAGAGTAGTTAGATGACTTTTCTCCTGATGTGTCAAAACCCTCTGTTCCTGGACCTTTTCCAATCAGCTAATATTGTCCAGCATTTCCTGCTAGTCCTTTCTCCTGTTATCCTGCCATGCAACAGCCCATTTCTTTATTTCTTTCTTTAGACTTCTTAATTTGATAGCCAATTCCTTCATACCACCCTGTAAAGGACCTTTCTGCCAAAAGTTCCTGACAGTCTGAAGTTTTCATTTTCCATCCATACTTTCTCTGAAAGGAAAGGCCTGTTAACCACCTGAATCTGACCTGCATCAACAATTAATGCACAATGATTGAAGACTGTTCTAGGTTGACAAATCAGCCTAGAAGCAGGCAATAGCTCCTCCCACCTATCATCCACAAAAACTATCAATTCTGGACATTGAAGGACATTCCCTCGAGTTACTCCGGGTAAACTTTTGATTTATCAACGGCAATTCCATCAGCCCCCTATCATCAACCCAATCATTGACTTTGATCATATTCCTGGTAACTCTTCCTCCCCTGTTCCTTTCTGCTGGACATCGAACTTCATTAAAATCCCCCATTTTACACCATGGGAGACCAAAATCCTGCTGGCACCGAGCTAATTCTTCACATAGTTGCCTTCTATCTGTATACGAATTCGGACTGTATACCCCTAACATCCATTCTGACCCTTGTGCACTTGAAACCAGCCCAACAATAACAGAATGTTCTCCCTCCTTTAGGTGTCTACCTGTCCACTTCTGAGTATCCCAAGCCACTAGTATACCTCCTTAACGACCTTCTGCTCTCCTGAACCCAAAGTCAATGAAGACAAAGCCAGTGATAGAAGATACCAAACTCTGATCAAAGTTTGCCATTTTCGTCTCCAGCAAACTGATAATCCCTACTTGAAATCTCTTAATGAACTCTTTCACAACTACCTTTTTATTATGTGCATTCAAACCCCTAATGTTCCAGGCAACGATCTTCTTTATAGATTACTTCAACACCCTTCTGTTTCAACCTCCTAGACTTTGCTTCTGCGATAGGCTCGCCAGTAAACTCCAAGAGGCTCTGCAATTCCCATACACCTTTGAATGCATTTTGTTTGTGTTCCTTGCCTCAGGTCACTCTCCAAGCATGTCTTCCAGAGTTTTCTATACTGCCCCAGCTGGCTTTGCAACTGAAACCCTAGCATGTCGGCCTTTTCCACAATTTGCACGTCTGACCAGCCATCTAGAAAATTAGCATGATCCCCAGTCCCTGTCATCACCTTCTTTCGTTGGGAAGGAAAAGGTTGCTGAAGATTTGCCGCTGTAGATGCCATATTTTTTGGGGAAGGTGACGGAGGAAGACTGGAGATTGGGGAACCTGCATCGGAGAAAATTGCATACCCGGAATCATGGAATTCTGGATCGGGTCGGGGTCTGAATCGGACCCCGGCGATCCCGATCCGAATCGGCTGATCCGGATCGGGATCGGCCGATTTTGCATTCTATGCCCCGAATATGACTAAAGTCGTGATTAGAGGCGTGGTTCGTTCATTATCTTCGTCACCCTGTGATGGCAGGTCTTCCGGAGGAAGGTTGCCTTGGGCCAAGGTTAGGAAGCCCGTGATTGGGTCCCAGATCGGTCGGCCCAAAACCGATTGGATTGGCTGATCCCGATCCGATTCGGGACGATCCTGGCTGAGCCAGAGTTGGTTGGATCGGGCAGCAGTTTTTTTTTTTTTAATGTAAGATTTTTTTTTAAAAAAATATACAAAACAAGTCCAATACATAGTTGTGTTGAATCACATTGATTTGAAGTACATAAAATGCTGTTGGACAAAAAAAACTTGAATAAACTTATATAAACTTACATTTATTCTAGACGTACATTATATTGAATGAACATATGTTTACCTACTCGGACCATGACATAGTTCTAGTAGTATTGCTCATATTGCATCACATATTGGTTATAGTCATCTGTATTGGTATAGATGACTGTAAGCGGTGTATGTCCAGGGATATTTGACACTTGATATGAGCTATGTGATTGATGGGATTGGGAGGATGGGTATGAAATTTGTGGATATTGTAGATAACCCCTTGAGTAGTTGGATGTATCAGAGTGTTGAAGTTAAACTTCATATCCAGTAGGATGACTATACCTTTCGTATGGAGAATAGGATGATGCATTTAATAGTTGCTCCTGATATTCTCTCTCCTTCCTAAGTTGGTGGCGTTCTTGGAGTGAAAGCATTGTTAAAGTGGGAAATGTGAAGTCCATCTTGGAGGCTTTAGAGGTCATCATTGACGGGAACTCTTTCCCATCCTTATTTGTCTCCTAGAAGATGGGGTACTACCGCTGTCGAGCTCAGCCTTAGGGTTTCGCAATAGGTTGGGGAGGAAGACGACGTACAGCTTGACTATCGGTCCAAGTTCAAATTCAAATTGCCCACCTTAGGCAAAGTCCAATTGATCGGGCTGGCCCATGAATCGGGTTCGTCTAGTACAGGACATTCCGGTGTTACTTGGGTAGCCCGTAACTTACCTGCTACAGGCGGGTCTTGGACTCCACCCGCACAAGGACTTCCTTGTATGATACAAATGTGCCCTGGTTCCTCCCTATAGCACCCGATGGCCAAGTCGGTCGACTTCCCATGTTTCCTTGCCAACGAGTGCGATGGTTGTCTACCCTAGGCAAGCTAGGCGGCCTTTGCCTCCTCCCTTGTTGGAAGGCCTAGAGCAGCCGTATCGGTAGAGCAGTATTGGTAGAGCGGGAGGCTGAGGCCTTTGGAGACGTGTGGCAAGTGCAGATCGCCTCTGCCTCTTCCTCTCTTAGTAGATGGCTGTAGAACCCATCGCAAGGGAGGCAAACCATCTCTATGAAGCTCCTGCTTTGTCAGAAGGGGAGGAGACTCTACCCCTGAGGGGGGATGGTGAGGATGCTGCTACAGTGATTTGCCCTCTCTAGACCATGGAAGTCTCACCCAGAGTCCTCTGTTTGCCTAAGACCTCTTAGGCGGGGGAGGTGGGGGGACGTAACCCGGGAGGCCATATCTTCTGTAGGTGCAGTAGAGTGGAGGGAGGAGACCAGGAGCAGGTTGCACATGGTTACCTCTCCCTTCCGTCGCCAGTGGTCCCTGAGGTGGCTGTGATTTCAGGGGAGGAGGAGTGTTTCTCTTTTACGTTTGATGAGGTTGTTCAAGCTCTGAGGGAGGGTCAAGCATGGTTGGCAGTACCGGCATCGGTCGGCTCCGGTACCCTGGGTATCGGCCGGTACCGGACCGGTATTGGGCCGGTACCGGCCAGTACGTATCGATACCGGTACCCACCGATACCGGTACCGGTACTACCATCCTTGGGGTCAAGAGGAGGCTACAAATGTTTGTAAGGTGGAAGAGGAGGTTGGGTGGGGAAAGGAGGAGGCCAAGGAGTTTCTTACCAAAGTGGAGAATTTGGTTGAAGGCCAAGCTAGGGAGGTTGAGATGAAGGTAGGGGTGTCTTTTGATGGGCTTGAAAAGGATATTTGAGCATCTTACCACAACATCCTCAATAGATGGCAGTTTGGTAACTAGGGATGCAAGGACGAAGAAGGGGGAGGCAGAAGCAATAAGAAGGGGAGAAAGAGTGGGAATGAGGGTGGAGGAGAGGGGCAGAAAGAGTTTATGTAACTTTTCCAATACGAGTGATCACTTGGAATTGTAGGGGGGTTGGGAGTAAGGAAAAAGGGATGTCTTGAAAGAGATGGTAAGGAGATGTAAGGCTGATGTCCTATGTATTTAGGAGACCAAATGTGAGGTTGGTGGGGATGATATCATGAGAGAAATTGGCAGGCGGAGGCTTTCGAAGTGGGGTTTGGTCTCCAACTGTAGGTCAGTTGGGAGGCATTATGATCATGTAGAATGACTTTGAAGTTGTTGAGGTGGATAGTGGTAAGGAGATTGGGTGATTTGCTATCTCTATCACCTTTAGAAGCATGATCAATGGTTTCTTTTGGGCTTTCTCTGGTGTCTATGGACCTTAGGGAAGAGTTGAGAAGTAGGCTCTTTGGCGAGATTTACTCAAGTTCCACCATCGTTCTGGATTGCCGTGGTGTGTTACTGGGGATTTTAATGCTACAACTTCGATGGGGAAAGAGGAATGAAGAATGAACATTGCAAAAGGCTTGCACCTCTGTTAGAGCGCTTAGGAGCAGGAAGCAGGAACTGGAGCGCGTGGTGAGAGGAACCCCATGTTCTCCAAGCGCCCTCGAGATGCTAGGAGGCGTGCTCTCGAGACCGCCAGAGCGGGGCGGTGAGTCCGGTGACTCAGCGGAAGGATGACAAAGAGTTCTTAGGAGAAGAAGATCACCATCTTTCCCGGTGGAGAAGAAGAAGTTTCCTTCTCCCTTTCCGGTGGACTTCGACAAATGCATTAAATGCTTGTAGAGAGGCCACCGAGCTAAAGATTGCAGAGAAGCTGTTAGATGCTTCTCCTGCAAGGGTATAGGCCACAGAAGATATCAATGCAGGAAGAAAGATGCAAGTCCCTCTTCTCTCGCTAATACACCCCTTTCCAAGATGGTTGAGAGCAATATCTCTTGTCTCCCTGCTACCGGAGCCTCTCCGTGCGTTACAGTTTCTATCCCTTGGTCTAAGAGGTTAAGGACTCTCTTACCAGACTTAAGGATAGTCTGGTGGTGAAGATTATCTCTTACGGCACCACTGGATTTCTTGCTCAAGATTCTCTGTGCTCTAGGATCCTTCTTCTGAAAGACACTTGGAAGTCTGCTCACTCGTGGACCATCAAGGAACTACAAGGAAATTGTTTCCTGGTGCATGCAGCAGGGGAGAGTTGGTCCCTCGTCAATAAGGAGACTATATTTTTGTCCAGGGGAGATTTTAAAATTTGTTGTACTCCTTGGTCAGTAGATGTGGGAACAGCCCCTGTTAGTAGCGGTCCTTATTTTTGGTGCAGGTTGGAAGGCATTCCACTGCACATTTGGACCGTAGAGTCATTCCATGCTATTGCCAACAAATTTGGGCGTCTCAGAGGTGTGGATAGCAACACCCTATCCCTTTCTTCTTTTCGGTTTGCCAGAATCCTTGTTGAGGTGGAGCACCTCTATTCCATCCCTGAAAAGTTGAATATCAGAGTCGACGGTTTGATCTTCTCGATTACTCTCAAGGTGGAAGTGCCTTCTCCAACTGTCAATATTCCGGAATCCCAGTGTTGCAACTGGACCTGGGCTGAAGTGGCCTCCTCATACAGAAAGCTGAAGGAGTCCAAGGTCTGGCTTTGCAAACAGGTGACCTCCTGCCTTAATTCTTTCCCCCCTGGGATTGTGCTTCCGAGTCACGAGTCTGTGACTCGCTGCTCAGCTGACGTTCCGTATGTCCCTGTTCCCCTCCGGTCTCCACTTGTTTTGGGAACTGATGAGGAATTTATTTTCTCCCAAAGGCCCGATGAACCCCAGTTCCAGATTGTGGGTGACTGTGACCTTGCTTCGCTCGAGGCAGAGGTGGTGGGTTGGGTTGATCGCCCCTTGTGCCACGGTGGCAACCTTCTTCCCCATTGGTTCTCCTTGCCGGCTCTGAGTGTTCCTGTTTCGGGTGAGGAAGATCAACAGTCGCGGGCCTCCTATCGAGCGAGTTCGGGCCCTATCGTATCGGGTAAGTCTTCTGGGTCCTGCTTAACGGGTAAGTTACGGGCCTCCGTTTCGATTACCCGACCCGTTTTGATGCCCACAGACTCTTCTTCTTCACCCGTTTGCCTTGCGTCTCAGCCCGCCTCATTCATCGAGCCTTCCCCTGGTGTCCTACCCTCTACAATCATTGAGTTTGAGTTCCTTAATCTTTCTAATTCTGATCACTGCTCTTCAGTGGTCATCCCGGAGAAGCCTGTGATCACTGTCCCTAAGAACTGGTTGATTACCTGCGACGTAGATCCTTCAGAGTTGGTGCCAGACTCAGAACCGGTCATGTCATTTAAGGCCGTAGGGGAAGATCTTACTGTCAATCGAGTGGACTTAACTAAAGATTGCGGCAGTAGGGAGCTGGTATTTGTTTCTGATCCTCCATTAGCCTTCCTATTGCCAGAAGTTTCCGTTCCAGGACTTGAAGAGATCATCTAGTTTGGAAAGCTCATTGGGGTTTCTTTTGAAGGCAGAGAAGATATGTTCAATAGTTTTGTCAAAAAATTTATCAAATTTGACAAACTAAAGCAATCACCCAAAAAGAATGGTCAAGGGGGTGGCGTGAAGATAGGAAAAAGGGAGCTTGATTTTATACAGAAAAATGAAATTCTGGATTGTCTCAGCGACAGCAGGAAAGGGGGGAAGAAATTGAACCATCAATGAATTTTCTTACTTGGAATATCAGAGGACTTAATGGGGATGCTAAGATGAGAGCCATCAGAGACTTAAGCAGGAATCTCAAACTGGACTGTTTGTGCATACAGGAAACTAAGATGAGCTCAGTTGAAGATGATACCATTAAGCAAATAGGAGGTTCTGTTATGACCGAGTGGCTCTGTGTTCCAGCTTCAGGAACTAGTGGAGGACAGTTAATTCTTTGGAATGGAAATAAACTGAAAGGCTCTCTATGTGATTCTGGTAAATTCAGTACATCAGTCCTTTTTTGCTCTTTAGACAGTAAATTTCAGGCGTGTATTACTGCACTCTATGGGCCACACATCCACAACCTCAGGGTGGAGTTTTTCCAGGAATTGTACAAGTTATTCAGCATATTCCAAGATGCTTGGTGTGTCCTAGGTGACCTCAACTGCGTCAGATTCCCCTGGGAAAGGTCAGACATTCATAACTGGACCAGTGACATGGAGAATTTTGGTTCTTGGATCAAAGACTGTGGCATGATGGATTTAGAAATTCCCAATAGAAAGTTCACCTGGTCCAACCTCCAATCACCTGATACCAATGTCCAATCCAGAATTGATAGGGTTTTTGTCTCTCCTAAATTGCTTCTTCATTTTCCTCAATCTCATCTGAAGGGTATTTGTAGGACAATCTCTGATCATATACCCATTCTGTTAGCTACTGGTTATAACAGGCATTCTCGGAGACCTTTCAGATATGAATTGGAATGGCACAGACATGAACATTTCAAAGACTTGGTTAGCAATTGGTGGAAAGAAGCTCTGCCGCAGATTTTGCTTCCCAATCTTTTGTCAAGAAGCTGAAATGGGTTAGAGCTAAAATTAAGACTTGGTCTTCTCAAACTTATGGTGATATTAACTCCATTCGACAACAGCTCTTGCGTAAGATTGATGTCCTTTAAGTTAAGGCTGAAAATCAATACCTCTCACATGATGAAGCTCACACTCTCAGTATTCTTAGGAAAGACTACAATGAATTGGTCTTCAGAGAAGAGATCAATTGGAAACAAAGAGCTAAAGAACATTGGCTCAAGGAGGCAGATCAAAATACGAAATTTTTTCATTCAGTGGCTAGCTCTAAGATGAGATCCCTGAAGATTGATCATATTAAGGTGGATGATCTCCTTATTGATTCCAAAGAAGATATTCAAGACTCTTTCATCTCTTTCTACGAGGAATTATTCAAAGAAGACCACTTGTGGAGACCTCATTTGCATGATAATATCCTTCCAAGGATAGATGATAACCTGGCTGATGATCTTTGCTTGCCAATTCTTGAAAAAGAAGTGAAAGATGCTGTTTTTAGCATGAATGTGAATAAATCCCCGGGCCCGGATGGTTTTTCATTAGGCTTCTATCAATATTTTTGGGAGGTTATCAAGACTGACTTCATGAGAGTGGTGATGGAATTCCAGGACAATCCTTTAAGCATTAAGGGTCTCAATTCAACCCATATTGTTCTTATTCCCAAGATTGAAGGTGCTGAAAAAGTCACTGATTTCAGACCTATCAGTCTATTAAATGGCTGTTACAAGATCATTACTAAAATCTTAGCAAACAGACTGAAGAAAGCTTTGGGGGGAATCATAAAGAATCAATCAGCTTTTCTTGAAGGAAGATTTATCTTAGATAATTTTCTGGCAGCCAGTGAAGCTATTCACAATCAAAAGATTCTAAAGCAAGAAGGTTTTGTGATCAAGCTAGATTTTGAGAAGGCCTTTGACACTGTCAGCTGTAATTGTATTCATAAAGCCTTAGGTCTCATGGGCTTCTGTTGAACCCATTTTCTGAATGGTACAAAAAAAAAAGAGATGAAAGAGGAGCAAGAAAAAAAAATCAATCAACAATGGCCCATTGATGGCCTTTAATGGAGGAATAAAGAAAGGAAGGAGAGGGAGGCTAGACCCCCCCCCCCCCCCCCCCACCGGTTCCATTGGAGCTCCCCACCGGTAGGGGGTCTTGCCCCCATTAAATAAAAGGAAAAAAACCCCCCAACCGGTGGGGGGGAGCTCTTCTCTCCATTAAAAAAACAGAAAAAGAATGAGAGAGGGGAGAATTAATGGGTATGAACACCATTAAGAGGTTTTTTTTTTTAAAGTCTTGTTCTGCCCCATGTTATTGGAGCTCCCACTAACTCACATTTAATTCCCCCATGATTAGTGGAAACTCATCTTTTCACACCTAAACCAATGGAGAAAAGGGAAGAGGGGGTTAAATGGAGTTCACCTCATTTAATACAAACAAGAGAGAAGAATAAAATAAAGAGGAGGAGGAGAATGGGGGTGGCCACCGGTTCCTCAAACCGGTGGCACCTCCAACTGGTTCCCAACCAGTGGGGGTGCCAACCGGGCCCCCTCCCCCTCTCTATTCTCTCTAATCTCTCTCTCTCTCACTTGGTATCCGGTGGGTACCCCCCCACCTCAAGGATTCCGGTGGATACCCCCCACCGGTTAAGGCTTTCAAGCCTATAAATACCCCCCAAGGGGTAAGAAGAAGGCTATGCCCATTTGGCCCAAAATTTCCTAGAGGAGACTCTGCCAATTTGAAGACCAAATCCGGTGCTCTTGTCCGGGTTTGCTGCGATTTGGAGAAGATATTTTCTTGGAGGGCTCTCTTCCTAAGGTTTATTCCTAAGGGGAAGTTCTGCCAAATTTATGTTGTAAAATCACCGTTCTATAAGACGGGATTATGCCGAAATAATGAATGAAGTGCCACTATTTGTTCTTTGAGCATATGCGTGTGCATGTGTGTTATTATATTTTTACATATATAATTAAATTATTAATTAGTTTAATAACTAATTAAATGCATAAGTATATAATTAAATGTTTTAAAATATCCTTGGCCTCATCCCATACATAATTAAATCTAGACTCATAATTAAAACTCAATAATGAAACATAGACTCATAAAACAATATACTTAAGTTAAAAAAAGGCTTAAAGACCTCCATGCTTAATTTATTAATAAAATCTGCGAAAATTATTTAAAATCAGTAAATATAAAAATTAGAAAAATTCTGTAAAAACCAGTAATACTCAGTAAAAATCAGAAAAAAAATCTGGAAATTGCATAAATCCAAAAATATGACTTAAATATCCTTCATATATCTAATTAATTAATAAAAATCAGTAAAATTAATAAAAAAATCAGTAAAATTCAGTAAAAACCAGTAAAAAAAGAGAACCAAATCTGACAACATATGAAATTCCCGAAATGACCAAAATACCCCTAGAGCTTAATAAAATTTTCCAAAAATACCCTCACCCATAATAAAAATCTGTAAAAATCATAGAAAATCCTTAAAAATACCAGAAATCTATTTTATGACCAAAATGCCCTCAATATGATACAACTAAATAAAAATCTCATAAAAAAAAAATAGACTCTAAATCTAAATAATCCTATTTAAGGTAAAATTACCAGAATACCCTTATACACTTAAAAATAATTCCATAAATCTCATAAGGTCTTTAAAACTATTAAAACTTACTTTCATACATTAAAATAACCATAATACTCCTATAACTCCTAAATTGTATAATTAAAAAAATACCCTTATGGGTTTAAAATACTCGGAATTAATCCAGATAACCTGGAGTCAATCCGAATACCTTGGAATCAATCCAAAACCATATAAAACTTATCTCAAACCAGGGTGAGGCAAAGGGTTTAACCTAAAATACATCTTCATATTCATCTGCATGTGCTGTCTGTAGTAGTAGTGTTGCATGTTATAAGGGCATCATACAGACGGTTAATCAAGGGTTGTCGAGCAGTAGCTTGACGTAATTAACACTGACCGAGGTCAGTGGAGAGAGGTCATATACTCGAATCTTCGCCTGATTCGAAGTTCCGGATTCTCTGAGGGTTAATCCCAAGCTCTCATAGTCCAATAAAACATAAAACTGACCTATATTTATCTAGATAAACAAAACCAAAAAAAAAATGGATTTCTAAATAATCCGATAGGAGAGATGTCTAGGTTAGGTCCCGAACAAACAAATGGCACGCCCGGTGGGACTTCTCTTTCCCTTTATCTCTCCGTCCGGTGATGCCCTTACCACAACTCTACTACTAACTTTGTCATGTCTTATGCAGGTGACCGAGTTTCTGCTTAAAAGACGACGATGGCGGCAAAGGTCACGTATGGCCCACTTGTGGTGGCAACCCACGCACGGTGTGGATACCTAACCACACCAACATGCTTCGGGGACTTCCCTGCGGTGATTGGATCTCCATACTTTCTGGGGGTTGTTTCGGCACCGGAGCTTGTTCCGGAAAAGAAGAAGAAGAGGTGCGCTTCTCGTGCCAGAAGAAGCAAAAACGGCGGCCGATGTAGGCGAGTGCTCGCCGTGAATACCATCCGCATCTCTCCAGCCTCCTCGTCCAACGGGAGGCAAAAGCGGAAGGTTCTAACCGCAAACCCGTCCAGGACGGGGAAAACTATATTAGTGGGAAACCTGCATATTCGTCTAGATGGCGGGCAACCGATCATTCCTAAGATCCATCATATCCTGACAGTTCCTGTCCATAATAGGTTCGGAATTCTACCGAAGGTTTGTCAAGATGGGGCAACGTTCAAAAAGAAGAAAAAGACTTCAAAGGCCCCTGCTCGTCGGGAGCCAATAACTATACCAGAGTTTGCCATGCCTCGAGCACGGGGTAATACTACACCCCGAGCAGGGGGCAACTCCATGCCTCGGAATGGGGGCAACTCCATGCCTCGGAGTGGGGGCAAATCTATGCCTCAGGTTGGGGGCAATCCAACGGAGGATAGGAGCCTCCGCATAAAGGAAATGTGGGTAGCCAAAAAGGAAGCCCGCAAAATTCGCCAGGCTTGGGTTACCCTAGCAGAACAATAGCCTCAATAGTTCGTAGAGCCTGAGGGGCAGATAACCAACTCAACTACCCGGCCTCGTTCTCTACAAGATCAAAAGAGAAAAAGCGCCTATAAGGCGCAGGAACAAGTCTGGCAACAGACATCTGTCCTCGAGCGGTTGGGCGCATTGGTCCGATCGACTTACAAAAATAAGAGAACTGCCAGAATGACAGAGAATGGCATACGGGTCTACACATGCTACACCTCCAGTGTCACCAACCAGCAACTTTCCCTGTCGGAAGACCCAAATGATATCATCAATCTGATGCAACGGGGCGGGCCCATAACCCGTCAAATGGAGCAGGCTATGCGCTTGCTGAATCGAGGAAGCCAGGGGGCAGAGCCACCCCAAATTGGCAGTAGCAATGCTGTTGGAGGAGCTGATGAAGACAGGGCAATGCTTCAGATATTGAAGCTGCTCCAGAACAACCTCAAGATCAAATACAGCCTCAGACTATAGAGGAGATGAGGCAAGAAAATCAACAACTCAGGGCCTTACTCTATGGCCTAATACAAAAGATGGAGGAGCAGCAAAAGGTAGCCCAAGTCCCTCCAGTAAATGCACCACCTCCAAGGGCAGTGCCTATGCCAACAGTGATAAGACCGCAAGCTGCAGAGGTCAACTTCAACCTTGATGAGATACAAGAAGGTCAGGTTGTGGAGCCTAATCATAATGCTCAACAATCCCATGCTTCTGCAGATGATGCTACGGCATTGCAGAAGCATCTTATCGAGCAAATTGTTGAAGCCAAAATAGCAGAACAAGACGACGGAATAGGCACATTCGACTTATACAAAGTGCCATTCCCAGTATGTCATATGTTCAAGAAGCTCCCACCAGATCACAACAAGTGCCCCAAGTTCACCAAGTATGATGGGGAAGGCTCGGCCCAGGAGCATATTGCCCACTATATGAGTGACTTGGGAGAGCTGGCTACTGATGAGGCTTATCTTTTGAGGTTCTTTTCTACCTCTCTCACGGGCACTGCATTCCAATGGTATGCAAAGTTGAAGCCTAACTCTATCAACAGTTGGGAGAAAATGCAGAAAAAGTTCCTCGACCGCTTTAAGGTGTCGGAACGAAAGGTTACCATCACTGAATTGGTGACACTAAAGTAAGGCAGGAATGAATCCGCCACCGACTATATCAAAAAATGGCGGAACCTCTACATGAAATGCGACAATCCGCCGACCCACAAGGATGCGGTACGGTTGTGCAAAAAGGGCTTAAAGCCTGAAGTAAGTGAAAAGCTGATTGGTGCAAATGTCAAGAACTTTGATCAACTAAATAACATTGTGACGGATGTCGAAATATTCTTTGCAGACCATCCAACCATTGCCCCGATTGGGGGAAAATTCCCAAAGAAGCAAAATATGGATACAGAAGAGGTCAATGCCGTAGACTTCACTTCGGCTGTAGAAAATACAGGGGGCAAGAACAATGCAAATGTCTTAATATCTAATAGAAGGGGATCATATGCCATCCTGTTGAAACCTTTTTTTTAAAGCAAAAGGGAGAAGGGGGAAGCCCCCCCACCGGTTGGGGAACCCCCCCCACCGGTTCCAAAAAGGAAACCGGTGGGGGGAGAGGAGCAGCCCTCCCTTCTCTCCCATTATTAAATTCAAAGAAGGGGGGGGGGATTAATTAGGATGGAGGGAGTTAATGGGGAATCCCAACCCCATTCACACATGGGTTGAGAATCCCATGTGAACCCCATTTAATACCCATCCTGAAAAAACCCCTTTCACATGTAGCCAAGTCTGGATTTAAGGAGTTTAAACCTTTTTCACATTGGCCAAACCCCCCCCCCCAAATCTGAAACCAGGGCATTAAAGAGCCCAAGAAAGCAAAAAAGTGGAGGGGATGGGGAGGAGAACCCCCCCCCCCCCCCCCCCCCCCCCCACCGGTTCCCAAACAGGTGGAGGGGAGCCAACCGGTGGCACCCCCCCCCACCGGTTCCCAACCGGTGGGGGGGGTGCCCACCGGATTCTCCCCCCTCTCTCTCTCATTTTTTTAATGCTCTCTCTCCCACTCTCTTACCCATGTGATTAAAAAAAATTAAAAAAGAGAGGGGGAGGAGGAAGTGGCAACCGGTGGGTACCCCCCACCTCAAGCCAAACCGGTGGGTACCCCCCACCTCAAGCATTCCGGTGGGTACCCCCACCGGTTAAGGCTTTGAAGCCTATAAATACCCCCCAAGGGGTAAGGAGAAGCCCCATGCCCATTTGGCCCAAAATTTCCTAGGGGAAACTCTGCCAGTTTGAAGACCAAATCCGGTGCTCTTGCCCGGGTTTGCTGCGATTTGGAGGCGATATTTTCTTGGAGGGCTCTCTTCCTAAGGTTTATTCCTAAGGGGAAGCTCTGCCAAATTTATGTTGTAAAATCACCGTCCTATAAGACGGGATTATGCCGAAATAATGAATGAAATGCCCATATTGTTCTTTGAGCATATGTGTGTGCATGTGTGTTCATGGATCTAATATTTAAGTAACACTATGTTACTATATTTTCATATGCAAAATAATTAGTTTTATAACTAATTAAAATACATAAAATATATAATTAAATATTCCAAAATATCATTGGCCTCATCCCATACATAACTAATCTTAGACTCATAATTAAAACTTAATAATGAAACATTGAGACATAAAATAATATACTTAAGTTAAAAATGACTTAAATACTCTACATATTTAATTAATTAATAAAATCTGCGAAAATCATCTAAAATTAATATAAAAATCAGAAAGATTCTGTGAAAATCAGTAATACTCAGTAAAAATCAGAAAACAAAATCTGGAAATTACATAAATCCAAAATATAACTTAAATACCCTTCATATACCTAATTAATTAATAAAAATCAGTAAAATTGATAAAAAAATCAGTAAAATTCAGTAAAAACCAGTAAAAAAAAAAGAGAACCAAATCTGAAAATATATAAAATTCTGAAATGACTAAAATGCCCCTAGAGCTTAATACAAATTACAAAAATACCCTCATACATGTTAAAAATCTGTAAAAATCACAGAAAATTCTTAAAAACATCAAAATCTCTCATATGTCCAAAATACCCTCCAAACCCTAATAAGATGGGTAAAATTACCAAAATACCCTTACAATTCAAACACACTTGAAATAACTTTAAAATACCTCCTAAGGTTTTGAAACCTTCCTAAGTCATTAAAACTCATTTCATACACTTAAATAACCATAATCTCCCTATACCCTCCAACTTGGCATAATTACAAAAATACCCTTATGGGTCTAAAATACTTGGAATCAATCCAGAATACTTTGAGTCAATTCAATATACTTGGAATTAATCCATATAGCTTGGAATCAATCCAAAATCATATAAACACATCCTAAACCTGGGTGAGGCCAAGAGTTTAACTTAAAATATATCTTCATATGCATGTGCTGCCTGTAGTAGTAGTAGTGTTGCATGTTATAAGGGCATCATACGGACGGTTAATCAAGGGTTGCCGAGCAGTCGCTCAGCGTAATTAACACTGACCGAGGTCAGTGGAGAGAGGTCATATACTCGAATCTTCGCTTGATTCGAAGTCCCGGATTCCCTGAGGGCTAATCCCAAGCTCTCATAGTCCGATAAAATATAAAACCGACCTATAATTCTCTAGATAAACAAGAAAATGGATTTCCGAATAATCCGACATAGGAGAGATGCGTCTAGGTCAGGTCCCGACGAAGGTTTTAGAAAAAAACCCTCGCAAACAGAGATGGCACGCCCGGTGGGACCTCTCTTTCCCTTCATCTCTCCGTCCGGTGATGCCCTCACCACAACTCTACTACTAACTTTGTCATGTCTTATGCAGGTGACTGACTTTCTGCTTAAAAGACGACGATGGCGGCAAGGGTCACGTATGGCCCACTTGTGGTGGCGACCCACGTACGGTGTGGATATCTGACCACACCAACATGCTTTGGGGACTTCCCCGCGGTGATAGGATCTCCATACTTTCTGGGGGTCGTTCCGGCACCGGAGCTTGCTCCGGAAAAGAAGAAGAAGAGGTGCGCTTCTCGCTCCAGAACATGCAACAACAGCAGCCGATATGGGCGAGTGCTTGCCGTGAATACCATCAGCATCTCTCCAGCCTCCTCGTCCAACGGGGGGCAAAAGCGGAAAGTTCTAACCGCAAGTCTGTCTAGGACGGGGAAAACTATATTGGTGGGGAACCTGCATATATGTCTGGATGGCGGGCAACCCATCATTTCTAAGATCCATCATATCCCGACAGTTCCTGTCCAGAATCGGTTCGGGATTCTATTGAAGGTTTGCCAAGATGGGGCAACGTTCGAAAAGAAGAAAAGGACTCCAAAGGACACTGCTTGTCGGGAGCCAATAATTATACCAGAGCCAGTCATGTCTCGAGCAGGGGGCAATGCCACCCCCCGAGTAGGGGGCAACTCCATGCCTCGAAATGGGGGCAAATTTATGTCTCGGGCTGGGGGCAATCCATTGGAGGATAAGAGCCTCCGCATAAAGGAAAAGTGGGTAACCAAAAAGGAAACCCGTAAAATTCGCCAGGCTAGGGATACCCTAGCAGAACAACAGCCTCAACAACTCGTAGAGCCTGAGGGGCAGATAACCAGCTCAACTACCTGGCCTCGTTCTTTACAAGGTCAAAAGATAAAAAGTGTCTATAAGGCGCAGGAACAAGTCTGGCAACAGACGTCTGTCCTCGAGCGATTGGGCGCATTGGTCCGATCGACTCACAAAAAGAAGAAAACTGCCAGAATGACAGAGAATATTATACGGGTCTACACATGCTACACCTCCAATATCACCAACCGGCAGCCTTCCCAGCCGGAAGACCCAAATGATATCATCAATCTGATGCAACGGGTCGGGCCCATAACCCGTCAAATGGAGCAGGCTATGCGCTTGCTGAATCGAGGAAGCCAGGGGGCAGAGCCACCCCAAATTGGCAGTATCAATGCTGTTGGAGGAGCTGATGAAGACGGGGCAAATGCTTCAGATATTGAAGCCGCTCCAGAACAACCTCAAGATCAAATACAGCCTCAGACTATAGAGGAGATGAAGCAAGAAAATCAACAACTCAGGGCCTTGCTCTATGGCCTAATACAAAAGATTGAGGAGCAACAAAGGGCAGCTCAAGTCCCCCCAGTAAATGCACCACCTCCAAGGGCAGTGCCTATGCCAACGGTGATAAGACCGCAAGCTGCAGATGTCAACTTCAACCCTGATGAGATACAAGAAGATCAAGTTGTGGAGCCCAATCATAATGCTCAGCAATCCCATGCTTCTGCAGATGATGCTACGGCATTGCAGAAGCATCTTATTGAGCAAATTGTTGAAGCCAAAATAGCAAAACAAGATGACGGAATAGGCACATTCGACTTATACAAAGTGCCATTTCCGGTACATCATATGTTCAAGAAGCTCCCGCCGGATCACAATAAGTGTCCCAAATTCATCAGGTATGACGGGGAAGGCTCGGCCCAGGAACATATTGCCCACTATATGAGTGACTTGGGAGAGTTGGCTACTGATGAGGCCTATCTTCTGAGGTTCTTCTCTACCTCTCTCACGGGCATTGCATTCCAATGGTATGCAAAGTTGAAGCCTAACTCTATCAACAGTTGGGAGGAAATGCAGAAAAAGTTTCTCGACCGTTTCAAGGTGTCGGAACGAAAGGTCACCATCACTGAATTGGTGACACTAAAGCAAGGCAGGAATGAATCCGCCACCGACTATATCAAAAAATGGCGGAACCTCTGCATGAAATGCGACAATCCGCCGACCCACGAGGATGCGGTACGATTGTGCAAAAGGAGCTTAAAGCCTGAAATAAGTGAAAAGCTGATTGGCGCAAATGTCAAGAACTTTGATCAACTAAATAACATTGTGACGGAGGTCGAAATATTCTATGCAGACCATCCAACCATTGCCTCCATCGGGGGGACAGTCTTAAAGAAGCAAAATATGGATACAGAAGAGGTCAATGCTATAGACTTCACCTCAGCTGTAGAAAATACAGGGGGCAAGAACAATGTAAATGCCTCAACATCTAATAGAAGGGGATCATATGCCACCCTTACTGAGAGAAGGAAAATGGCTTACTCTTTCATAAGGGAGGATACAAGAGAGTTGTTTAATGTCTGCATGCGGGCCAATCTCTTGATGCTACCCGAACCAAAAAGACCAGCAGAAGTTGGTAAAATAGATGAACCCAACTATTGCATGTACCATCGTATGTTGGGACATGTAATAGAAGATTGTTATATCTGCAAAGGAGAAATTGAAATGCTTATCCGAGAAGGGGCCGTGGAGATGGGGAGATACCTGGTAGACCCGCCTCAACCACATCGAATGCCCAGACAAACATTTACAGCAAATGTCGTCCACATGGATGAAAACTCCTCAGAAGAAGAGCCTACAAATAAGAATATAGATGCCCCTCCAGAGCAGGAAGCGGTATCATCATATCCCCCAGCGACCCCCACTCCGGAAGGGTCTATCGTAGCGGCACTGGAGGAGATTCAGATGAATATGTCACAGCTCTCCCATCAGCAAGTTTCCCCGGAGCAGGAGGCAATACCATCATATGCTCCAGCGACTTCCACTCCAGAAGCGTCTATCATGACAACACTAGAGAAGATTCAGATGAGTCTGATACAACTCTCTCATCAACAAATCTCATTAGAACAGAAGATAAATCCATCATATACTCTAGCAATTTCCACTCTCGAGGGGTCCATTATGACAGTACTTGAGGGGATTCAAATGAGTCTGGGACAAATCTCTCATCAGCAGTATGAACTCACTCAAGTAATGGAAGGTCTTGCAAGATAATGGACAGAAGTCATGTCAATGGATAGAATCAATAGGTCCTTCTCCTTTGAGGAACCAGGACCAAAATGCAGCCGTCCTCTAAAGAATAAGGGCAAACTTATCATAGACTTAAATGAACCACCAGAAGCCCAGTACCGAGAGGGAATGGTGCTCAAATGCAAAGGTTGTGAAAGTCACGACAATACTCTCGAGGCCACCGTTGCAGCTAGGCAAAGTTCCCGGGGAAAGCAAGTTGCTGGTGCAGAAACATGGATAAGTTTTAAAGATACGGAATCCCTGGCAAAAAAGCTCAAGAAACCATACTCCTTTCCAATGGAAAAGAGCAAAGAACTCTTCGAGTTATGTATGAGCAGAAAAGCAATTATTCTGCCCAAGCCAAAAAGGGAAGAAGAAATACATCGGGTAGATGCACCCAACTACTGCCCATACCACCGCTTCATCACCCATCCAATTGAACGTTGCTTTATGTTCAAAGATGAAGTAGAAAAGCTGATTCAAGAAGGAAAGATAAATATGGGGAAATACCTGGTAAATCCCCCACAGCCACATACGATTACACATTGAGTGTAATTCGTAGATCCATGAAAAAAAAAAAAAAAAAAAAAAAAAAACATTATCCTGCAACCCGTCGGGGGACAACGCGCAAAAGTTATTTGCGTCAAGAAAAGCCAATAATGTTCGTGCGCGAATACATAGGCTTATAAAGCCGCATATTTGTTCCCCGACGGGGGGAGAACTCTCTCGGCCTGCTGAGGGTAGAGATCGAGTTTTCCCACATCCTTACCCAGGGAGGATATCGGAGTCGCCAATGACGAATAAACCCTTGGTACCACACTGGTGGTACAATAATGTCCCATCAAGGGCTACGACCGAGGCGATGATGACGATGACCTCCCGACCCGGTAAGGAAGTGGGAAAACTCGCTCTTCTGCTCGATACAGCCTGAGGGGATGATCCCCGTTCCTGTTATACCCAAAGCAAATACACGGGCATATTCTTGAAAGATGTCACATAATGGTGGGTGATTCACCTCGAAAGAAAATATTTGCCGTCAAGAATATCATGCAATGCAAAATTCTTTCATTCGCCCACGGAAGGCGTTAAACTCCGGCATTCGCCCACGGAAGGCGTTAAACTCCGGCATGCGCCCACAGAAGGCGTTAAACTCCGGCATTCGCCCACGGAAGGCGTTAAACTCCGGCATTCGCCCACGGAAGGCGTTAAACTCCGGCATTCGCCCGCGGAAGGCGTTAAACTCCGGAATTTGCCTACGAAAGGCATTAAATCCCAGAATTCATAATTCGCCCACGGAAGGCGTTAAACTCCGAAATTTTGTCTACCCGGGAGGTAAATATATCCCAAAATTTATATTCGCTTACTACAGGCTTTAAATCCTGAAATTCATATTTCGCCCACGGAAGGCGTTAAACTCCGGCATTCGCCTACGGAGGGCGTTAAACTCCGAATCTGCCCCAAGGAGGCGTTATATCCTGAAAATTTTCATATTTGTCCCGAGAAGACGTTGTGTCCTAAAGTCTTTCCTGGGCATACGCCAGTCCCGCTGGCATGCCATAAAAGGGTCGAAAATTTTCTTATCGCCCCGAGGAGGCGTTGTATCCTGAACCTCCCCTTGGCATAAACTAGTCCCACCGACATGCCATAAAAAGGTTGAAAAGTTCCTTTTTCCGAGGAGGCGTTGTATCCTGAAATTTCTCACTACCGCCCCGAGGAGGCGTTATATCCTGAATTTTCCCTTGACATACTCCAGTCCCACTGGCATGCCATAAGGGGGTTGAAAAATTCTTTTGCCCCAAGGAGGCATTGTATCCTAAAGTCTTCCCTGGGCATACGCCAGTCCCACTGGCATGCCCTAAAAGGGTTGAAAATTTTCCTATCGCCCCGAGGAGGCAATGTATCCTGAATCTTCTTTGGGCATACACCAGTCCCACTGGCATGCTATTAAAAGGTTGAAAATTCCCTTCGCCCTGGGGAGGCGTCATATTCTAAAATCTCTCCCATAAATCATAGTCCCATCGGCATAACCCTATAGTCCCATATGCTATAGCCCCATCGGCGTGCCGTAGGCGATCGAATTTGCTCCAAGGAGATGTTATACCTTAAAATTGACCCTGATACACGCTAGTCCCACTGGTGTGCCTCAATGGTCGGGAAATCCATATTCGCCTACGGGAAGCTTTATATCCTGAAAATTCATATTTCATATTCGCCTACAGGAGGCTTCATATCCTGGAAACTCATATTCGCCTACGGGAGGCTTTATATCCTGGAAATTCATAATTCATATTCGCCTACAGGAGGTTTTATATCCTGGAAATTCATAATTCATTCGCCTACGGGAGGCATTATATCCTGGAAATTCATATTCCATATTTGCCTACGGGAGGCATTATATCCTGGAAATTCATATTCCATATTCGCCTACGGGAGGCTTTATATCCTGGAAATTCATATTTCATATTCGCCTACAGGAGGCTTTATATCATGGAAATTCATATTCGCCTACAGGAGGCTTTATATCCTGGAAATTCATAATTCATATTCGCCTACAGGAGGCTTTATATCCTGGAAATTCATGTTCGCCTACATGAGGTATTATATCCTGGAAATTCATATTTCATATTCGCCTACAGGAGACATCATATCCTGGAAATTCATATTTCATATTTGCCTACAGGAGGCTTTATATCCTGGAAACTCATATTCGCCTACAGGAGGCTTTATGTTCTGGAAATTCATATTCGCCTACATGAGGCTTTGAATCCTAGGATTCATATTTCGCCCACGGGAGGCTTTGAATCTCGGAGTTCATATTTCGCCTACGGGAGGCTTTGAATCTCGGAGTTCATATTTCGCCTACGGGAGGCTTTGAATCTCGGAGTTCATATTTCGCCTACGGGAGGCTTTGAATCTCGGAGTTCATATTTCGCCTACGGGAGGCTTTGAATCTCGGAGTTCATATTCCGCCCACGAGAGGCTTTGAATCTCGGAATTCATATTCGCCTACGGGAGGCATTAAACCCCGAAATTCGCCTCTGGGGGGGCATTGTGTTTCAAAATACTTGGTCTTCGGGAGCCGTTGTATCCCAAATCCACGGCTGCCTAAAGCCCCCGTTTCTCGAAAACTACATATATATTTCTTATCGGCTCACAGGGAGGCCTCAGTTCCCTACATATATATTCTTATCGGTTCTCAGGGAAGACTCAGTTCCCTACATATATAATTCATTATCGGTTCTCAGGGAAGACTCAATTCCCTACATATATTTCTTATCGGTTCTCAGGGAAGACTCAGTTCCCTACATATACTTCTTATCGGTTCTCAGGGAAGACTCAGTTCCCTACATATATATTCTTATCGGTTCTCAGGGAAGACTCAGTTCCCTACATATATAATTCATTATCGGTTCTCAGGGAAGACTAAATTCCCTACATATACTTCTTATCGGTTCTCAGGGAAGACTCAGTTCCCTACATATATATCATTATCGGTTCTCAGGGAAGACTCAATTCCCTATATATATTCATTATCGGTTCTCAGGGAAGACTCAATTCCCTACATATACTTCTTATCGGTTCTCAGGGAAGACTCAGTTCCCTACATATATATCATTATCGGTTCTCAGGGAAGACTTAATTCCCTACATATATTTCTTATCGGCTCACAGGGAGGCCTCAGTTCCCTACATATACTTCTTATCGGTTCTGAGGGAAGACTCAGTTCCCTACATATATATCATTATCGGTTCTCAGGGAAGATTCAATTCCCTACATATATTTCTTATCGGCTCACAGGGAGGCCTCAGTTCCCTACATATACTTCTTATCGGTTCTCAGGGAAGACTCAATTCCCTACATATATATTCTTATCGGTTCTCAGGGAAGACTCAGTTCCCTACATATACTTCTTATCGGTTCTCAGGGAAGACTTAGTTCCCTACATATATTTCTGAGCGGTTCTCAGAGAAACTGTAATTCTCTACCGAAAACAATAATAATAATAATAATAAAAGGAGCTTAAAAACGAGGTGCTCCGACGGACTTAATCGATCTCATCCTCAAAGGGGTCGGTTAAGGGTAAAAATGTCTTATACCCAGCTAAGGTGAAAACCCGAAAGGGCACCTTAGGCAAAATCGGGTAACCCCGCTGTGTGAAAACCCGCAAGGGCGCACAGGCAAAAATAAGAGGGGGCTAATACTGGTGAAAACCTGAAAAGGCGCTGGTATTAGTTTAAAAAAAAAAAAGAAGAAAGAAAAAGGGAGCTTAAAAACGAGGTGCTCCGACGGACTTAATCGATCTCATCCTCAAAGGGGTCGATTAAGGGTAAAAATGTCTTATACCCAGCTAAGGTGAAAATCCGAAAGGACACCTTAGGCAAAATCGGGTAACCCCGCTGTGTGAAAACCCGCAAGGGCGCACAGGCAAAAATAAGAGGGGGCTAATGCTGGTGAAAACCTGAAAAGGCGCTAGTATTAGTTATAAAAAAAAAGGGGGGAAAGAAAGAAAGAGAGAATACATGCGACATATAATAAATGGACCGTGCCACTCAAACTTGGCATTTATCTTCAGGAGAATATTTGTGATATACTGGAGCAATGTCGGAGTTTGAGATGAACATGCGGGATAGTTCGAGTTCTTCAGCAAATGGAAAACTTCAATTCTTTTGAAGAAATTCGACTCCATCTCCGGAATATCAGTCGAAGCGATGTTCGATGGCCGCCACGAAATGGGAATTCTCCCTCCAGTGAAGCTTCAAGAACATATGCATGCTGACGCAGAGCGGTGATATGGGCGTCCGCAGTACCAGAAAGGACAATGTCCTTCTAATATTGGAGCATAGGGGTCTTCGCAACCCGAGCTGCATAGCCTGCCTCGATAGTTCCAGTCCCGGTTCGCTTTGGCGAAGAGTTACTCGTCAAGTAGCAGGAATGGGATATCGTCCTCCCCATACCTTGCCATAGGAGGAAATCCCATGAGGGTCATGAAGACAAAAACAGCAAGCTACAAGAAGATAGAGAAATAAAATCAGCGCCAGAGAGCTACAATAAAAGTCTCGAAAAGCAAAAATCGACCAAGTCCTAATAAAGTCATAGGACAAAGTTAAATTGCTATGAACCAGATATTAGGCCAGTCCAGAACGCTTCATGCGGAGATCCTGGAAACGCCAATATAAGATACTGATACCCCAAGATAGAGCAGATGCCGGAAGAATTAAACGACTCGCCTGTGTGTTCTTAAGGAGTCTCCATGTCGTGAAGGCCAAGAGATCTCCTAGAATCCAAGTAAACGTCGAAAGATTCAAGCGGCATCAACTCTCGCAGAACCTCCAAGTCGCGAAGGCCAAGAGGATTCCCATAATCAGAGGGGTAGACGCTTTCAAATATATTCGGAAAGTCGAAAAGTTATGAAAACAGGACTTCCTGGGCATAGTTTGAGGTGTCTAAGTACCAAAATTGAGGGTCATTGGGACCCAGACAAGCTCAGATGGAGCATATGCATAGCAAGCCAAAGCAATGTATCGCCTGGCGTATATGAAACAGTGCTTGACTTCCCTCCCTAATAGCTGCGAACACATAAGGCGAGAAACGGGAATCCATCAAGACAATACCGGCATGCCGCATTTGAGAATTCCTCAAGCATGCAAAATGATGATTCTTGTAGCCGAATGGGGCACGGGACATGCACCGCCGTCTTCACCTCCGGCACATGTCCCGTGGGGGGCATTTGTTGAAACCTTTTTTTTAAAGCAAAAGGGAGAAGGGGGAAGCCCCCCCACCGGTTCCAAAAGGGAAACCGGTGGGGGGAGAGGAGCAGCCCTCCCTTCTCTCCCATTATTAAATTCAAAGAAGGGGGGGGGGATTAATTAGGATGGAGGGAGTTAATGGGGAATCCCAACCCCATTCACACATGGGTTGAGAATTCCATGTGAACCCCATTTAATACCCATATTGGCCAAACCCCCCCCCCCAAATCTGAAACCAGGGCATTAAAGAGCCCAAGAAAGCAAAAAAGTGGAGGGGATGGGGAGGAGAACCCCCCCCCCACCGGTTCCCAAACAGGTGGAGGGGAGCCAACCGGTGGCACCCCCCCCCACCGGTTCCCAACCGGTGGGGGGGGGTGCCCACCGGATTCTCCCCCCTCTCTCTCTCATTTTTTTAATGCTCTCTCTCCCACTCTCTTACCCATGTGATTAAAAAAAATTAAAAAAGAGAGGGGGAGGAGGAAGTGGCAACCGGTGGGTACCCCCCACCTCAAGCCAAACCGGTGGGTACCCCCCACCTCAAGCATTCCGGTGGGTACCCCCACCGGTTAAGGCTTTGAAGCCTATAAATACCCCCCAAGGGGTAAGGAGAAGCCCCATGCCCATTTGGCCCAAAATTTCCTAGGGGAAACTCTGCCAGTTTGAAGACCAAATCCGGTGCTCTTGCCCGGGTTTGCTGCGATTTGGAGGCGATATTTTCTTGGAGGGCTCTCTTCCTAAGGTTTATTCCTAAGGGGAAGCTCTGCCAAATTTATGTTGTAAAATCACCGTCCTATAAGACGGGATTATGCCGAAATAATGAATGAAATGCCCATATTGTTCTTTGAGCATATGTGTGTGCATGTGTGTTCATGGATCTAATATTTAAGTAACACTATGTTACTATATTTTCATATGCAAAATAATTAGTTTTATAACTAATTAAAATACATAAAACATATAATTAAATATTCCAAAATATCATTGGCCTCATCCCATACATAACTAATCTTAGACTCATAATTAAAACTTAATAATGAAACATTGAGACATAAAATAATATACTTAAGTTAAAAATGACTTAAATACTCTACATACTTAATTAATTAATAAAATCTGCGAAAATCATCTAAAATTAATATAAAAATCAGAAAGATTCTGTGAAAATCAGTAATACTCAGTAAAAATCAGAAAACAAAATCTGGAAATTACATAAATCCAAAATATAACTTAAATACCCTTCATATACCTAATTAATTAATAAAAATCAGTAAAATTGATAAAAAAATCAGTAAAATTCAGTAAAAACCAGTAAAAAAAAAAGAGAACCAAATCTGAAAATATATAAAATTCTGAAATGACTAAAATGCCCCTAGAGCTTAATACAAATTACAAAAATACCCTCATACATGTTAAAAATCTGTAAAAATCACAGAAAATTCTTAAAAACATCAAAATCTCTCATATGTCCAAAATACCCTCCAAACCCTAATAAGATGGGTAAAATTACCAAAATACCCTTACAATTCAAACACACTTGAAATAACTTTAAAATACCTCCTAAGGTTTTGAAACCTTCCTAAGTCATTAAAACTCATTTCATACACTTAAATAACCATAATCTCCCTATACCCTCCAACTTGGCATAATTACAAAAATACCCTTATGGGTCTAAAATACTTGGAATCAATCCAGAATACTTTGAGTCAATTCAATATACTTGGAATTAATCCATATAGCTTGGAATCAATCCAAAATCATATAAACACATCCTAAACCTGGGTGAGGCCAAGAGTTTAACTTAAAATATATCTTCATATGCATGTGCTGCCTGTAGTAGTAGTAGTGTTGCATGTTATAAGGGCATCATACGGACGGTTAATCAAGGGTTGCCGAGCAGTCGCTCAGCGTAATTAACACTGACCGAGGTCAGTGGAGAGAGGTCATATACTCGAATCTTCGCTTGATTCGAAGTCCCGGATTCCCTGAGGGCTAATCCCAAGCTCTCATAGTCCGATAAAATATAAAACCGACCTATAATTCTCTAGATAAACAAGAAAATGGATTTCCGAATAATCCGACATAGGAGAGATGCGTCTAGGTCAGGTCCCGACGAAGGTTTTAGAAAAAAACCCTCGCAAACACATCCTTAATGAGAGAAGGAAAATGCCTTACTCTTTTATCAGAGAGCATACAAGAGAGTTGTTTAATGTCTGCATACGGGCCAATCTCTTGATGCTACCTGAACCAAAAAGGCCAGCAGAAGTTGGTAAAATAAATGAACCCAACTATTGCATGTACCATCGTATGTTGGGACATGTAATAGAGGATTGTTATATCTGCAAAGGAGAAATTGAAATGCTCATCCAAGAAGGGGCCGTGGAGATGGGAAAATACCTGGTGGACCCGCCTTAGCCACATCGAATGTCCAGACAAACATTTACAGCAAATGTCGTCCATATGGATGAAAATTCCTCAGAAGAAGAGCCTACAAATAAGAATATAGATGCCCCTCCAGAGCAGGAAGTGGTATCATCATATCCCCCAGCGACCTCCACTCCGGAAGGGTCTATCGTGGCGACACTGTAGGAGATTCAGATGAATATGTCACAACTCTCCCATCAACAAGTTTCGCCGGAGCAGGAGGCAATACCATCATACGCTCCAGCGACTTCCACTCCAGAAGCGTCTATTATGACAACACTAGAGAAGATTCAGATGAGTCTGATACAACTCTCTCACCAGCAAATCTCACTAGAGCATAAGATAACTCCATCATATACTCCAACAATTTCCACTCTTGAGGGGTCCATCATGGCAGCACTTGAGGGAATTCAAGTGAGTCTGGGACAAATCTCTCATCAGCAGTATGAACTCACTCAAGTAATGGAAGGTCTTGCAAGACAATGGACAGAAGTCATGTCAGTGGACAGAATCAATAGGCCCTTCTCCTTTGACGAGCCAGGGCCAGAATGCAGCCGTCCTCTAAAGAATAAGGGCAAATTTGTCATATACTTAAATGAAGCACCAAAAGCCCAGTACCGAGAGGGAATGGTGCTCAAATGGAAAGGTTGTGAAAGTCACGACAATACTCCCGAAGCCACCTTTACAGCTAGACAAGGTTTCCGGGGAAAACAAGTTGTTGATGCAGAAACAGGGATAAGTTTTAAAGATACTGAATCTCTAGCAAAAAGGCTCAAAAGACCATACTCCTTTCCAAAGAAAAAGACCAAAGAACTCTTCGAGTTATGTATGAGCAGAAAAGCAATTATTCTGCCCAAGCCAAAAAGAGAAGAAGAAATACATCGAGTAGATGCACCCAACTACTGTCCATACCACCGTTTCATCACCCATCCAATTGAACGTGCTTTATGTTCAAAGATGAAGTAGAAAAGCTGATTCAAGAAGGAAAGATAAATATGGGGAAATACCTAGTGAATCCCCCACAGTCACATGCGATTACACATTGAGTGTAATTCGCAGACCCATGAAAAAAAAAAAAAAAGTGGGGCTTAAAAAATGAGGTGCTCCGACAGACTTGATTGGTCCCGCTCCTGTGAGGGGCCAATTAAGGGCAACCCGTCGGGGGATAACGCGCAAAAGCCATTTGCGCCAAGAAAAGTCAATAATGCTCATGCGCAAGCGCATAGCCTCATAAAGTCACATATTTGTTCCTCGGCGAGGGGAGGACTTTCTCGGCCTGTTGAAGGCAAAGATCGAGTTTTCCCACATCTTTACCCAGAGAGGATATCAAAGTCGCCAATAACGAATAAACCCTTGGTATTACACTAGTGGCACAATAATGACCCATCAAGGGCTACGACCGAGGCGATGATGACGATGTCCTCTCGACTCGGTAAGGAAGTGGAAAAACTTGCTCTTCTGCTCGATGCAGTATGAGAGAGTAATCCCTATTCCTGCCATACCAAATTTAAATACATTGACATATTCTTGAAAGATGTCATATGATTGGGGGAGATTCACTTCAAAAGGAAAAATTCTGTCAGAAATATCCTGAAAATTCTCATTACCGCTCCGAGGAGGCGTTGTATCCTAAAATTTCCATTACAGCCCCGAGGAGGCGTTGTATCCTAAAATCTCCGATTACCGCCCCGAGGAGGCGTTGTATCTTGAAATCTCATTTTCCGCCCGGAGGAGGCGTTGTATCCTAAATTTCCTTTGGCATAAACTAGTCCCACTGGCATGCTATAAAAGGGTTGAAAATTTCCTTTGCCCCGAGGAGGCGTTGTATCCTGAAATTTCTCACTATCGTCCCGAGGAGGTGTTATATCCTAAATTTTCCCTTGGCATAAACTAGTCCCACTGGCATGCCATAAAAGGGTTGAAAATTTCCTTTGCCCTGAAGAGGCGTTGTATCTTGAAATTTCTCACTACCGCCCCGAGGAGGCGTTATATCCTGAATTTTTTCTTGACATACTTCAGTCCCACTGGCATGCCGCGAAGGGTTGAAAATTCCTTATCGCCCCGAGGAGGCATTGTATCTTAAAGCTTTCCTATTCACCCCTGGGAGGCAATACGAAAAACTTACTCACGTCCCTGTGAACGTTATATCCCAAAATTTTCCCCATAAATCATAGTCCCATCGGCGTGCCCATATATTATAGTCCCATCGGCGTGCCCATACATTATAGTCCCATCGGCGTGCTGTAAGGGGTTGAATCTGCCCCGAGGAGACATTATATCCTAAAATTGCCCCTGGTATACACCAGTCTCAATAGTGTACCGTGATGGGTTAAACTTCATATTTCGCCTACGGGAGGCGTTAAACTCCGGAATTCGCCCACGGGAGGCTTTAAATCCTGAAATTCATATTCGCCTACAGGAGGCATTAAATCCCAGAATTTGCCTGCAAGAGGCTTTAAATCCTGGAGTTCATATTTCTCCTACGGGAGGCGTTAAACTCCGGAATTCGCCCTACAAGAGGTTTTAAATCCTGGAATTCATATTTCGCCTACGGGAGGCATTAAATTCCGGAATTCATATTTCACCTACGGGAGGCGTTAAACTCCGGAATTCGCCCTACAGGAGGCTTTAAATTCTTGAATTCATATTTCGCCTACGGGAGGCTTTGAAGCTCGGAATTCATATTTCGCCTACGGGAGGCATTAAATCCCGGAATTCATATTTCGCCTACGGGAGGCTTTGAATCTCGGAGTTCATATTTCGCCCACGGGAGGCTTTAAATCCAGGAATTCATGTTTCGCCTACGGGAGGCTTTGAATCTCGGAATTCATATTTTGCCTACGGGAGGCTTTGAATCTCGGAGTTCATATTTCGCCCACGGGGGACTTTAAGTCCCGGAGTTCATATTTCGCCTACGGGAGGTGTTAAACTCCGGAATTCGCCTGCAAGAGGCTTTAAATCTTAAAGTTCATATTTCGCCTACGGGAGGCATTAAAACCCGGAATTCGCCTACAGGAGGCCCAATATCTCAAAATCCTCGGTCTCCGGGAGCCGTTGTATCCCAAATCCACGGCTACCTAGAGCCCCCGTTTCTCGAAAACTACATATATTCCTTATCGGTTCTCAGGGAAGACTCAGTTCCCTACATATATTTCTTATCGGTTCTCAGGGAAGACTCAGTTCCCTACATAAATTCCTTATCGGTTCTCAGGGAAGACTCAGTTCTCTACATATAATTCCTTAGCGGCTCACAGGGAGGCCTCAGTTCCCCACATATATTTCTTATCGGTTCTCAGGGAGGTCTCAGTTCCCTACATATATTCCTTATTGGTTCTCAGGGAAGACTCAGTTCCCTACATATAATTCCTTATCGGTTCTCAGGGAAGACTTAATTCCCTACATATAATTTCTTATCGGCTTACAGGGAGGCCTCAGTTCCCTACATATATTCCTTATCGGTTCTCAGGGAAGACTCAGTTCCCTACATATAATTCCTTATCGGTTCTCAGGGAAGACTCAGTTCCCTACATATATTTCTTAGCGACTCACAGGGAGGCCTCAGTTCCCTACATATATTTCTTAGCGGTTCTCAGGGAAGACTCAGTTCCCTACATATATTTCTTATCGGTTCTCAGGGAAGACTTAGTTCCCTACATATATTTCTGAGCAGTTCTCAGGGAAACCGTAATTCCCTACCGAACAAAAAAAAAAAGAAAAAAAAAGGGGGACTTAAAAATAAGGTGCCCCGACGGACTTAATCGATCTTGTCCTCAAAGGGATCGGTTAAGGGTAAAAAGGTCTTATACCCAGCTAAGGTGAAAACCCGAAAGGGCACCTTAGGCAAAATCGGGTAACCCCGCTGTGTGAAAACCCACAGGGGGGCACAGAAAAAAATAAGAGGGGGTTAATACTGGTGAAAACCTGAAAAGGCGCTAGTATTAGTTATGAAAAAAAAGAGAAAAAAAAGAAAGAAATAATATAGGCAATATACAACAAAAAATTCATACCACTCAAACTTAGTATTGATTTTCAGAAATAATATACTGAAGTTCGAGACGAGTCTGTGGGGTAGTTTGAGTTCTTCAGCAAATGGAAAACTTCAATCCTTTTGAAGAAATTCAGCTCCATCTCCAGAATATCAGTCGAAGCGATGTTCGATGGCCGCCACAAAATGGGAGTTTACCCTCCAGTGAAGCTTCAAGAACATATGCATGCTGATGCAGAGTGGCAATATAGGCGTCCGCGGTACTAGAAAGGACGATATCCTTCTGATAAGGGAGCCTATGAGTCTCTGCAACTCGAGCTGCATAGCCTGCCTCGATAGTTTCAATCTCGACTCACTTTAGCGAAGAGTTACTCGATAATTAGCAGGAATAGGATATCGTCCTCCCCATACCCTGCCATAGGAGGAACTCCCATGAAGGCCATGAAGACAATGACAACAAGCTACAAGAAGATAGAGAAATGAAATCAACGTCAGAGAGCTGCAATAAAAGTCTCGAAAAATACTAAAATCGACCAAGTCCTAATAAAGTCATAGGACAAAGTCAAATTGCTATAAACCAGATATTAGGCCAGTCCAGAACGCTTCGTGCGGAGCTCCTGGAATGCCAATATAAAGTACTGATCCCCCAAGATAGAGCAAATGCCGGAAGAATTAAACGACTCGCCCGTGTATTCTTAAAGAGTCTCCATGTCGAGAAGGCCAAGAGATCTCCCAGAATCCAAGTAAACGTCCAAAGATTCAAGCGGCATCAACTCTCGGAGAACCTCCAAGTCGCGAAGGCCAAGAGGATTCCCATAATTAGAGGGGTTGGACACTTCCAAATACATCCAAAAAGTTATGAAAATAAGACTTTCTGGACGTATTTTGAGGTGTCTATGCACCAAAATTGATCGAGACCCAGATAAGCTCAGATGGAGCATATGCATAGCAAGCCGAAGCGAAGTGTCGCCTAGCATATACGAGATGGCATTTGACTTCCCCAAATAGCCGCAGATACATAAGGCAAGATACGGAAATTCATTTCAGACAGCACCGGCATGCTGCATCAAAGAACTTCTTAAGCATGCAAAATGAGAATTCTTGTAGCCAAATGAGGCACGGGACATGCACCGTCATCTTCAGCATCGGCATATGTCCCGTAGGGGGCATTTGTTAAACCCATTTTTTGAATGGTACAAAAAAAAAAAGAGATGAAAGAGGAGCAAGAAAAAAAAATCAATCAACAATGGCCCATTGATGGCCTTTAATGGAGGAATAAAGAAAGGAAGGAGAGGGAGGCTAGGACCCCCCCACCGGTTCCATTGGAGCTCCCCACCGGTAGGGGGTCTTGCCCCCATTTAATAAAAGGAAAAAAAGCCCCCAACCGGTGGGGGGGAGCTCTTCTCTCCATTAAAAAAACAGAAAAAGAATGAGAGAGGGGAGAATTAATGGGTATGAACACCATTAAGAGGGGTTTTTTTAAAAGTCTTGTTCTGCCCCATGTTATTGGAGCTCCCACTAACTCACATTTAATTCCCCCATGATTAGTGGAAACCCATCTTTTCACACCTAAACCAATGGAGAAAAGGGAAGAGGGGGTTAAATGGGGTTCACCTCATTTAATACAAACAAGAGAGAAGAATAAAATAAAGAGGAGGAGGAGAATGGGGGTGGCCACCGGTTCCTCAAACCGGTGGCACCCCCCCACCGGTTAAGTCTTAACCGGTGGGGGGGGGGGGGGGGGGGGATAAATCGGAGGCACCCCCCACTGGTTCCCAACTGGTGGGGGTGTCAACCGGACCCCCTCCCCCTCTCTATTCTCTCTAATCTCTCTCTCTCTCTCATTTGGTATCCGGTGGGTACCCCCCCACCTCAAGGATTCCGATGGGTACCCCTCACCGGTTAAGGCTTTCAAGCCTATAAATACCCCCCAGGGGGTAAGAAGAAGGTTATGTCCATTTGGTCCAAAATTTCCTAGGGGAGACTCTGCCAATTTGAAGACCAAATCCGGTGCTCTTGCCCGGGTTTGCTGCAATTTGGAGGAGATATTTTCTTGGAGGGCTCTCTTCCTAAGGTTTATTCCTAAGGGGAAGCTCTGCCAAATTTATGTTGTAAAATCACCGTTCTATAAGACGGGATTATGCCGAAATAGTGAATGAAGTGCCACTATTTGTTCTGTGAGCATATGCGTGTGCATGTGTGTTATTATATTTTTACATACATAATTAAATTATTAATTAGTTTAATAACTAATTAAATGTATAAGTATATAATTAAATGTTTTAAAATATCATTGGCCTCATTCCATACATAATTAAATCTAGACTCATAATTAAAACTCAATAATGAAACATAGACTCATAAAACAATATACTTAAGTTAAAAAAAGGCTTAAAGACCTCCATGCTTAATTTATTAATAAAATATGCGAAAATTATTTAAAATCAGTAAAATAAATATAAAAATCAGAAAAATTCTGTAAAAACCAGTAATACTCAGTAAAAATCAGAAAAAAAAAATCTGAAAATTACATAAATCCAAAAATATGACTTAAATATCCTTCATATATCTAATTAATTAATAAAAATCAGTAAAATTAATAAAAAAATCAGTAAAATTCAGTAAAAACCAGTAAAAAACAGAGAACCAAATCTGAAAACATATAAAATTCCCGAAATGACCAAAATACTCCTAGAACTTAATAAAATTACCAAAAATACCCTCACCCATAATAAAAATCTGTAAAAATCATAGAAAATCCTTAAAAATACCAGAAATCTATTTTATGACCAAAATGCCCTCAATATGATACAACTAAATAAAAATCTCATAAAAAAAATAGACTCTAAGTCTAAATAATCCAATTTAAGGTAAAATTACCAGAATACCCTTCTACACTTAAAAATAATTCCATAAATCTCATAAGGTCTTTGAAACTATTAAAACTTATTTTCATACATTAAAATAACCATAATATCCCTATAACTCCTAAATTGTATAATTCCAAAAATACCCTTATGGGTTTAAAATACTCGGAATTAATCCAGATAATCCGGAGTCAATCCGAATACCTTGGAATCAATCCAAAACCATATAAAACTTATCTCAAACCAGGGTGAAGCAAAGGGCTTAACCTAAAATACATCTTCATATTCATCTGCATGTGCTGTCTGTAGTAGTAGTGTTGCATGTTATAAGGGCATCATACAGACGGTTAATCAAAGGTTGTCGAGCAGTAGCTTGACGTAATTAACACTGACCGAGGTCAGTGGAGAGAGGTCATATACTCGAATCTTCGCCTGATTCGAAGTCCTGGATTCCCTGAGGGCTAATCCCAAGCTCTTATAGTCCAATAAAACATAAAACTGACCTATATTTATCTAGATAAACAAAACCAAAAAAAAAAAGGATTTCTAAATAATCCGATAGGAGAGATGTCTAGGTTAGGTCCCGAACAAACAGATGACATGCCCGGTGGGACCTCTCTTTCCTTTCATCTCTCCGTCCGGTGATGCCCTCACCACAACTCTACTACTAACTTTGTCATGTCTTATGCAGGTGACCGAGTTTCTGCTTAAAAGACGACGATGGCGGCAAGGGTCACGTATGGCCCACTTGTGGAAGATGGATCCTCTCTCTATCAGTTCTTTCCTCTCTTGCAACTTATCATCTTTCTATCTTAAAAGTCCCTAGAACTGTGGAAAAAATGATAGAAGCCAGGAGGAGCTCCTTCTTCTGGGAAGGAGGAAAGAGAGACGGGAAAGGTCTCCATCTTATAGCCTGGGATAAAGTCTGCAGAAGCAAGAATCAAGGTGGGGCCGGTCTGGTCACAACTCAACATTTCAATAAGGCCCTGTTGGCTAAATGGTTGTGGAGGCTGGGGGATAATGAAGAACATCTTTGGATCAAAATTGTGAGGGCTAAATATTATCTTAATTGTTCAATATGAGAATTGAACCCTTCTAGATCCTACAACTTGTCCCATATTTGGAGGAACATTGCTCACTTGCAGAATTTGATTCTTCCAGCAACCAGGTTCATTTTGGGCAATGGAGATAACATCAGTTTTTGGAATGACAAATGGCTCTCTAGTGTTCCTCTCCTTGATCAGGCTCCTAGTATTTACCATCTTGTTGTCAATAAAAATGCTTCAATGGCTCAAGTTCTCTTCTATGACAATGATGTTCTATGGAATCTTTCCCTCAGGAGGAACCCAACAGAATCTGAAATAGGAGATCTATTGGGGATTCTTCAACTAACCTCAGATATCCATCTCACCAGGGGTCAAAAAGACATCAGAATTTGGTCTTGGAATAGCAAAGGAACTTTTTCAACAAAGACTTTCTCCACTATTATCCAAGATGGTGGTATCCGAGTATGGTGGAATTCCTTAGTGTGGTCCAAGTACATCCCAATCAAAATCAGTTTGTTCCTATGGAAAATGGCTTTGAATAGACTCCCTACATCCCATAAACTGAATAATATCCTCAAAATCAACAACTCTCTGTGTGTTTTCTGTGGGCTGTTTGATGAAGATCAGAATCACCTTTTCTGTCATTGTGGGATCATCATTTTTCAGTGGGAAGTCCTTTTCAAGGCTCTGAATTTTTAGTGGGTGGAACCTATCGATCCCCTTCATCTTATGCAAGGATGGTCAGCTTTCTGTTCCAATCAGTCCGACAAGAAGATGTGGTCCCTTTTCCTCCCTGCCATGTTATGGTCCATTTGGTTAGAAAGAAACAACAGAAGATTCAATCATGAGTTCAGAAACCCCTCCATAATTCTTCACAGAGCCATTAATTGGGTGATAGATTGGGGAAGAGCTTCAGATATCTGGCTTGCCTCAGAAGGAGATATCATTTCCAGGGTTGCAGCATGGAAAAACATTTTGTTTTGATCCCTTTCCTGAAGCACTGTCGTTATCTTCTTCTTTACTTCCTTAGTAAATTAGAAGCCTAGGGTCTGCTTTTAGTTTTGTTGTTCGGCCTGTGGTCTTTGGCCTTCGGCCTTCTTTGTATCCTCTTTTACTTTCAATGAAATGTGACTTTATGTCACCTTCCCAAAAAAAAAAAAACTTCCATGGGGAAAGATTGGAGCAAAGTGCTTGGGGAACATGGAGGACTTTTAGGACTTCATATCAGAAGCTGCCCTTATTGATGTTCCTACCCTGAATGCTATATTCACTTTGTTTAATATCAGAGTGGACCCTTCTTGCTCCAAGTTGGACATATTTCTTGTTTATGTAGATTGGGAGGACCATTACCTGCATCCCTAGGCCCAGTGTCTCCTTCGACCCATTTCTGATCTTAAGCCCATTCTTCTCAAGACCAGTCGAGGTAATGAGAGGAGGAACTTCACATTGGAGAGGTTCTAGCTGAAGGAAGACATATTTAGGGACCTTGTCTCAAAGGTCTGGAGAGAGGGCCCTTTGGCTCCTTCTGCTGTGGCCACTTTAACTCTCAAGTTCAGTGCCTTGGCCCGTTCACTTCAGGCTTGGAGTGTTGATAAGACTCTTCTTGGTATCGTGGCCAAGGACAAGATACTTAACCAGCTTGCTGGGTTGGATGCACTAGAGGAGGCTGGACTGCTGGATGACTTTGATAGGGACAATCGCAGCAAGCTGTGGGTTGAGTATGAAGACATATTACTCAAGGAGGAGATCTATTGTAAGTAGAGATCTAGAGACATATGGATCAAGGAAGGGGACATGAATACAACATACAGAGAATGGCCTCTAGCAGACCTAGACCCAACTACATTTTGAGGCTTAGAGATGGCGAGACTAACAATTTCTGAGGCAGGAGCCATCAGAAGAGGTGTGCAAGAGTTTTATACCACCCTCTTCTCTGAGGAGGATTGTTGGAGAGCCACCATTGTTGAGGATCTACTTCCTCAGATTTCTAAGGAGGAGAGGAGGCTTCTGTCTACCCCTTTCTCTGAGGAACAGTTAAGATGTGCTACTTTCTCCCTCTCGGGGGACAAGGCCCCATGACCCGACGGATTTCCACTCTTCTTCTATCAGCAGTGTTGGGCAATTGTTAAGGATCTTATATGCAAAACTTTGTGGGAATTCCAGGAGGCAAAAGTCCACTTGGGAGATTGTTGGAGCTTCCTTGTGCTTATTCTTAAGAAGGAAGGTGCCGGTTACTTATCTGATTCCAGACCTATCAACTTGTTGAACGGTGTTTACAAAATCCTCACTAAGGTCTTGGCAATCAGATTAGAAAAGGTGGTGGATAGAGTGGTTTCTTCTTGTCAAGAGCCAGGAAAACTTCTTTTTTTGAATAGAATTAGGTGTACTGCCAATTTTATTAAAATAAATAGAGGGAGTACATCCAAAGATAGTCTCGAGAAGAGGTTCCTCTGACCATAAAACAGAAAAGAAAAAGCAATAACAGTTACATATGACTTGTAACTCTAATCCAGCTACCACATGAAATGCCCAAAATGTGTAGACTCCACTGGTACCACAATGAAACCGCCTGCAGATAGATGTTTTCAATGTATACTTTGTTCCCCTTGAATACACTATCATTTCTGCACCTCCAAATGCTCCAATAATACAGCTTGTATCAAAATTAATATCATTTTTTGCTGACTCTTTGTCTTCCCTGGTGGAAAATTCCTGGAGAAAGTGTATGTCTTCAATAATTTGGAAATTTAGCTGCATGTTCAGGCTTGCAGAAATAATACTCCATACTTCTTTGCTTATTTTACAATGAATAAATAAATGTTCCACATCCTCATCATACATATTACACATCAGACAGATAGTTGAGCTGTTGGTATCCCAGTGTCTTCTGTACATCTTAGTAACAATTCTCTTTTGGAGTAAAAGCCACATAAAAGCTCTTATCTTTAGTGGTGACTTAACCTTCCAAATTCCCTTATACAATGGAGAAGTAGAATACATTCCCTTCTATCAAGGAATACAGACTTAACAGAGAAGAACCCATTGTTATCTTTCCATACCATCCTATCTTGGCTTTGTGGGTCTATCTTAGCATCATACAATAAAGACATAAGTTCTTATAATTGTTCCATTTCTGCATCTTTCAGGTTCCTCCGAAGTATAACGTTCCAAAAATACTTCCCCTCCTTACAAATATATACCTCCTCAACTTTCTTCCATTTATTCACAGCAAGATTAAAGATAAGAGAGAATTTATCTTTAAGCAAGTAATCACCACCCATCTATCATACCAAAAGTAGGTATTTTCCCCATTTCCGATTGTTATTCTACTGAATTTAAATACCCATTCTGCAGATTTCATTATGTCCTTCTAGATTGGAGACAAAACTCTGTTATTTATGTTGAAAATACTGAATCTACCACAGTTTGCATAATATCTGAATTTCATAATTTCTTTCTACATTTGTTTTTCATCATTCAGCATCCTCCACAACCATTTCTCCAGCAGAGACAAATTCATAATACTCAAATTTTTTACTCCCATCCCTCTATTTTTCTTTGACTGACATACTTTCTTCCATTGTACCAATGGGATTCCTTTTTGTTGTCATTATTGCCTCCCCATAAAAAACACCTTTGGATTTTATCAATTCTTTTGATGACCTCCTTCGGTATAATAAAAACTGACATATTGTACACTGGAATAGAGGATAGGACAGAATTGAGAAGGGTGATCCGGCCTCCAAAACTCAGATTATTAGCTTTCCACTGTGATAATTTCCTGTGTAATTTATTAATCATAGTTTCCCAATCAGCAATCCTTGTGGAAGTATAATGCAGGGGTAATCCCAGATACACAATCGGCAGCTCTTCTATTCTACATGCAAAAATCTGGGCACACTCCTTCAGCTCCTCTTCCTGTATATTAACTCCTATAATAGAAGTTTTCTCAAAATTGATTTGAAGACCAGAGGTGAACTCAAAAGACTTAAGAACAAACATAAGGTTGTGTAGTTGGTCTGATCCTCCTTCTAAGAAAAGTAGAGTATCATCTGCGTACTGCAGATGAGAAATACTGAGTCCAGAATTCAGCACTTTGACTCCATGAAACCAATCTTCCTCCTCTGCCTTATATCACATGATACTTAGGATATTTGCCACTAAAATGAAGAGGTATGGAGATAATGGATCCCCTTGTCTCAATCCCCTGGAGCTTTTGAAGAAACCTTCCACTCTTCCATTAATTATCATAGAGAAAACTGCAGTTGAAATACAGTTTTTCAATGTGTGCACCCATTGTTCTGGAAAATCATGCTTGTGGAGAACATTCCATAGACATTCCCAAGAAACTTTATCATAAGCTTTATGGAAATCCAATTTTATCAACATACATTTTCTCCTATCTCTCTTCATTACAAAGAGAACCTCATGTGCTACAATAAAAGAGTCAAACAAATTCCTCCCTGGCACAAATGCATTTTGCTGCGCATTAATCAATTTCCCTAAAATCCTGCCCATTCTAGTTGTCACGATTTTAGTAAATATCTTGTACAACCCATTTAAAGGATTAATTGGGTGAAAATCTTTTAGCTCCACTGCATTATCTTTCTTTGGCAATAGAACAATGAGTGTATGATTCACATATTCTCCTCCCTTTTGATGAAGAAACTATTGCCGAACTTCCTGAGTCACCTCTTTCCCCACTAGATCCCAAAAAGATTGATAGAAGAACATCTGCATACCATCAGGACCTAGTGATTTATCACCTCCCAGATTAAAAACAGCTTCTTTAACTTCTTCTGAAATATTTGACATCAGCATTTCCTTATCATCTTCATCAACTTTATTCACATCATTTTTCTGCCATAGTGGATACCATCTTTTTTTTGTTTGAAGGCAGCAAATACCGCTTTCATTCATTGATAGTAAGAAAATTACAAAGACAGAAAAAAAGAAAAAAAAACACCACAAGTGTCCACTGAGATAGTAGGCAATTACATAGGACTCACAACCCTCTCAGCACCAAAAAACTCCCCAAAAGAAATAGATCTATCATCATTCCCCACCCATCATGTAAAGACAGATTTCCATTTTACAATTCTGGAAATAATTACAGAGTCTGAGACTATAACCCCATGTCTTCTGAAATTCCACTCTTGAAAAAGGAAAATACACTTCCCAATGATCCCTGCTGGACAGGAAAACTGCTTGAGGAAAATTCTGGAATTCTTCTCCCTCCAGATGGCCCACAACATAGCTGGTAGTAAAGGTTCCCACAGTTTTTGTTCTTGCTGATAATGACAGATCTGATTCCATGTAGACGGCAGGGTGTCAACCGAGTTAAGACAGCCATGATTCCTGCCTAGAATCTTAAAAAAGGCCTTCCAAATAACGTCCACAATGCCACAATTAATGAAGATATGTTCCATTGTCTCTACAAAAATTCCACAGAAAGGACAAAATCTTTACTGGATACCATCTTTGCTCAGCTGAAAACAAATTTTGGTAGAAATTGAGTATTTCCCCAATTATAACCTGCTCATCATCTGTCCACACCCCATTCACTTCTAGTGAAGACATAGTATTCCTTCTTCTTCCATTTGCAATGATATGAAAAAATCTAGTGTTGTTGTCCCCTTCTTTTAACCATTGAATTCTAGACCTTTGTCTCCATTTACTTTCCTCCTCCATCCTCCATTTATTCATTTGAATTCTGAGCATTGTCAACTTGGCTTTCTCCTGATCATTAAGTGGTCTGCCTTCTTCTAAAATTTCCAAATCATTGATGTCTGCAGTCAAAGCATAAAAATTTTCAGTACTTTTTTCCTTCCATTGCAGAGCCCAAGCTTTAATAGCTGCCTTCAAACTGTTCAGTTTAAATGCTAGACATTTTACCCCATGAAATCCTGTTTGCACATTGTTCCAATTTTGTTCCACCATTTTTCTGAATTCTTCAACCTTCATCCAACTCTTTTCCAGTTTGAAAGGCTGATTCCTTGAGATAGTATGAATGCTCTCCACCATTAGAACACAGTGATCAGACACAAAACCAGGTTTCGCACTCAACAAAGCATAAGGAAATAAACTCTCCCATCTAACATCAATAAAAACCCATCTATTCTTGACATTGACGGGTTAATCCTTGAATTACTCCAAGTAAACCTTCTACCATTCAGAGGCAATTCAATCAACTCCGAAGAGTTAATTCAGTTGTTGAAATCTTTCATACCTCTAGTAACTCTTCCCCACCGAACTCTTTTCCGTTGGATCTCTAACTTCATTGAAGTCCCCAGCTACACACCAAGGAAGGTCAAATTTCTTTTTACATAAGGTCAGTTCTTCATACACTAATCTTCTTCCCATATATCTATTCGGACTGTTAACTCCTGATAAAAGCCATTCCATTCCATTAGGCAAAGCTTGTAATACTACAGTCACTGTGTGTTCTCCCACTTCTGCAAGAGTACCTTTCCATTTATTAGACTCCCATGCTATAAGGATTCCACCAGATTGGCCTTCAGCTCTGCGGAACACAAAATCCGGTACCTTAAAACCAATGATCAACTTGACTTGTCTCAGATCAAATGCCTCAATCTTAGTTTCCACTAAGTAGACTATATCTACATTCCATCTCCTGATTGAGTCTCTAACCGCTGTTTGCTTAAGTTTACCATTCAGGCCCCTGACATTCCAACTAATAAGCTTCATTGGTGACCATGGACACCCCTTCTCCGCGCTTGTGAAATATTTTCTAAAATATCACCCACTCCTTCCGCAGGCTTAAGCAGACTGCTCAATTCCCTTGACCCTTTAGGTTTGGAAATTGAGTCGCCCTTAGTAGCTACACTATTTACCCACAACTTCCTGTATTGCCCTATTTTTTCCTTTAAATCTATTCCCATAACCTCCGCCTTGGCCATTAAATCTTGATCTGTCATATTTCCTAACAAAAGGAGCGGCATGGACCCCTTCCTTTCTTCCTTTTGAAATAAACCGTCCTCCCTTGTATTATTCTCCTCAATTTACGCCTCAGAATTTTTAGCACAGTGTGAACAGGAAAGAGGAAGAGGGATTTCAGGGGGACCCTGCATGCATAAAAAATGTGTACTCGGAATAATAGAAACCTCCCCTTCCGATGCACCCTCACAATCAGCATCTTCCCCTCTAACAGCTCCGCTACATTCGCTGCTCTCGATCTGCTTATGCAAGTCGAAGGAGACAACTTTCCCATGTTCCCGGCAAAACTGTTGCACATCCCCTATCACCTCCTTTGTAGAAGGGGGCCCTTCCAAACGCAGAAGAGCATGCTTTAGCGGAGAAGCCTTCAACTCCGTCTTCTTCACCTCGATTTCCCGACATCGCCGGAAAACCCTAACATGCCTTTCCTGCTCAGGCCGTAAACCCCGCCGCACCCCTTTGATAACCTGGCTTGCCAAAAGTTGGACCACTCCTTTCCAAGCTTGATCACTCGTATTCTTATTCAGGCTCGTGGCTAAGTGAACTGGTTCGAGAGCATTATCCATCTGGTTCGGTTTGCTAAGAATAACAGCATCATTAGATAACTTATCCCCCGAGCTGGCCTGGTTCAATAACCGAACCGTCGTCTTCAACCTCTCCCCATCCCCATCCTCCGCCTTCCTGCTGCAAGTTTTAACAACTAATTCCGCTTCTTTATTTCCTTTATACTCCTTATATGCTTGCACAACCTCACTGTAAGTCCAATCTACTTTCTTGGAATTACTAACATGGTGAGATTCCTCAACGATCTTAACGAAGAAAATCTGCTCTTTCCACCATAGTTTCATAACTTACGGAAGGGACAGGTTTTGATCCACAGTGACAAAGATTTTAGCATATTGCAGATTCTCCCACTGAACTGTTTTCCTATGCACCCTCTTCAAAGAGCCAATCTTGTTAGCAATAGGTTTAATGACCTCCACATCCCATAGATTTAAAGGGATCCCAATTACCTTGCACCAAATACTTCAACTGCCATAATACTGAACCGTATTAAAACCAGAATTCCACCTTCGCCATACAAACTCCACTCCTTCCACCCTCGTCTCTTCAGTATTATGTAGGTCCAAGAAAACTACATTCAAACGATGTACCAGAAATACACCATCCTGTAATCTTCATATCTTCCATGCCTTATTGACAGATAGAAAACTATTTAGGTAGCCTTCCAGAATCTCTGTAGAAAGGCTGCCCTTTTTTACTACGGCCACTAAGGACGAAGATAGGAACTCCTCATTTCGTTTGAAAGGACACCATGGAGTTTCAATGACATTTGACTCCAAAACTTCATGCGTAGCTTTAATGTCAAACTAGGACGGCGCGGGTGGCTTCTCCTCCTCTACGAGCGAAACTAGGCATTGAAAGCCTCTATGGCCAAGTCCCCTGCATTTCCTGCGAACCAACGCGTTCCGGCATTGGAACATCCTATGTCCGCTCTCCAGGATCAAAGGCATCGGGTTCTTTCTTCCGATGCTCTGTATTGTGCTCCTCTGGCAAGAAAAAACTCCCCAGCAGATGAATGTTGTCCGCGTATATCCTCTTGATGCCTCACCTCACCATGCGTCCTGCCCCTTTTGTCCCCTGAGATCCACCATCTGCTTCCCCCCTCCGCTATCTCCCACCGCTCTCCCATCCGCCAGAGATCACCCTATATGTAGATCCAGGAAAACTTCATGGTGGCCCATGAGTGTATCCATGTTATGAAGCATCAGAAGCAGAAAGGTCTAGTGCTAAAGTTGGACTTTGAAAAGGCATATGATAAAGTAAGTTTGGGCTGCTTGCTCAAGATTCTTAGTTCCACGGGTTTGGGGATGCATGGGTGGGTTGGATCAGAGCATGTATATCCTCATTGACCTTCGCGGTTTTTGTCAATGTTGAGCTTTTTCCTTTTTTCCATAGTGACAGGACTCAGGCAAGGGGGACCCTTTCTCTTTGTTCTTGTTGCCCAACTTTTGAGCTGTATGTGGGTCAGAGCGAAAGCTGCTAGTTTGATCAAGGGATTCGGAGTCTCTCTAGGAGAGTACCATATCACTCATCTTTAGTATGTTGATGATAATATTTAATTTTACCGCTTTTAATGTTAATTGATCACTTTCTATGGACTTTTTTGTAATTTTACTGACCTTTACAATGCCCAGGATCTCGAGCCTAACCCATTCCCAACCCTAATCCCGTGGCCTTCAGCAGAGAAAAGAAGTGGAGGAGGAGAAAAAAAAGAAGAACAAGACGGCGGCAGCGATGACGCTGCGGCGGCGACGATGAGGTAGCAACGATAGCGTCTGCATCGTCTTCCTCTTCTTCTTCTTCTTCTTCTTCTTCTTCTACGTCGTCTTCTATGATAAGACAACAATGTCGTCGGTGGCGTCTTCTTCTTTTTCGGCGGCGATAACCTAGCAGAAGCGGGGTGAGGCCGCAACACTACAGAGGCCACGATAATGATGCACAGACTGCGATGGCGAAGCTGCAACGAGTAGCGACTGCGACATCTTCTTCTTTTGGTTGGGGGCATGCACTGAATGAGCGGATCAGTGCAATCCCGAGCCGATCCAGACGATCCATGCCAAGGATCAACAATCTAGCCGATCCAGCCTGATACGGCCAATCCTTGGCTCAGATCGGGGGATTGTGGTACGGGGTTGGATCAGACCAGCCCAAATCTGATCAGATCGGCCGATCCGATCTGATCTGTGCCGAGTTTGCCTTCCTTGGTATTCTTTTCTTCTTTGATGATGAGCAGCAGCTATTCTCAGTTGGACTTATTCTTGAGTGGCTACATAAAATATCGGGTCTCAAGGTGAATTTTCATAAAAGTTAGATCTTGATCTTTGGGGTTAATTTGCAGGAGTCATCTCTTCGAAGGGCGGCACTCATCTTGGGGAGTTCCCCTTTACTTATTTGGGATTGCCACTACCTCTTGGTCCATTGAAGTCCAGAGATTGGGGGAGGCTGATTTAGAAATTAGAAGCTAGGCTGGTTGGGTGAAAGGTAGACTTTTACCTTATAGGGGTCGACTAGTCTTGGGTAATTCAATCTTGGATAGCCTGCCAACATATTTCTTATCTATCTTCAAGATCCTCAGAGGAGTCCTCAGGAAAGTTGATTCTATCAGGAGCCACTTCTTCTGCAGAGGAGGGAAGGAAGGGAAGGGTGGGCATGATGTCAGCTGGGATATGGTACGCTAAAGTAAAGAGAGTGGGAGCTTGGGAGTCAAAAGCCTAGATGAGGCCAACCTTGCTCTCTTGGTCAAATGGTTATGGAAGTTGGGTGCTGGTGACTCGGGTCTTTGGGTGGATATCATTCGACACCTATATTACCCTAGAGTCAGACCATGGAATATTTGGCCAACTTCTAGTTATAAGGTGTGGTTGGATACCCCTTAGCATCACTTTCCCAAGACTATTCACTATTGCTTCTCAGCCACAGGCCCGAGTGGCTGACTTGTTTCATTTCTCTTAGCACGGGGGAGCCTAGGCTCCCACTTTCAGGAGGCATGTTAGGGAGATGGAGATTGAGGATTTCAGTCGTCTTCTTTCGACCCTACAGGAGTATATTTCCTCGCGCTTTGTCTAAGACACTTGGTCTTGGAAATAGGAGGCTGATAGATCTTTCTCGGTCTGGTCGACCTATCGGATCATCACTGATGGAGGCCACACACGTACGTTGGCCTATGGAAATCAGAATCGGTCGATCCCGATCCAGATCGGCCGATTCGGATCGGGATCGATAGGTCCCGATCCGGCCAGAATTGCCGGGGATAGCCAGAATCGACCAATCTGATCCCAATTTGGATCGGGATTGGTGGGTCCCGATCCGACCTCCCGATCCGTACCGGAATTCCTTGGTTTGCCATCATAGGTTGCCCACTTGGTCAAGGTTGGCGCACTGAGGTGCATGATACTTCTTGCTCGCTATGCAACATTCATGAAGAAATGATGGATCATTTATTTTTCCATCGCTCCTTTTCCATGGAGATTTGGCAGCTGCTCCTACAAAGATTAGGGATGCAACCACCACAGATGGTGTCGGTTCTTGATCTCTTTCTCTTCTAGGAGCATCACCTAATCCCTAAGGTGGATCGGAAGGTTTGGTGGCTCATCCTGCATCCATGGTTGGAAGTATTGGTGGATACTAGTACATATTGGCCGATATATATCGATATCGATGGCTATTGATACGATACTAAGAGAAACCCCAATACCAGTCATTCATATTTAAAAAAATTATTGGCCAATACTGGGCCAAAATGGACCGGACCTGGCCGATACGCCTGATACTGGTTCGTATCTGTATGGGTACCCTTCGATACCGATAACAATACTGACACTGCCATCCTTGCCCATGGTTGGCAGTCTCAGCCGATACCGGTACGTATCGGCCGATACATACCGATATTGTCTGGGACCGGTATCGATACCCCCTAAATTGGTCGATAATGGTCTTTGTAGTTAAAAAAGTAATAAAATATTTCTTTGTTAATTTTTTATTAGCCCGTACTAGCCTAAAATGGGCCAGTACCGGCCGATACGGCTGATATCGATTATGATATGTATCGGTATCGGTACCCACCGGTACCGGTACTCGATTTCTATCCTTGCAAGGTACTGAGGCATATGCCTCAAGGCAAGGCTCTAGGAAAATGCCTTGAGGCATGTGCCTCATGCTATGTATGTGAGGCTTGCGCCATTTGTTAATTGAGGCATGCACCTCAGGCCATCGACTTAAGGCTTACGCCTTGAGGCGTTAAGACAATAGATGTGTTAAGATAAACCTAACACTTATGCTACCTTTATTTTCCTTAAAATATGATTCCGTGATGACAATTTTATTAGAAAAAAAACTCTCTCACACACTCCTCGCCTCCTCTGTTCCACAGTTTCTAGAAAAATAAAAAAAGAGGAAAAACCCCAGAAGAACCATAGCTGCTCTCCCCTTCTTTTGCACTGCAAGGAGCTCTGCAACTACCATAGGATGAGCAGTGCCAAGGGCCTGCAGCTCCTGATCACGGATTGCTGCCCATCTGTGCGGCATTATCTCTAGGAGGGAGACACAAGCAAAGCCCTCACCCCGGCATGATGGTGGGGTTGCGAAATGGGGTGCATAGAAACGATGGGGCTGTGAAGCCTACTGCGAAAACTCCCCGGTCCAAGTCGCGAGTGTCCGGGGACACCGTTCTATGCTTTTGGGAGCTGTTCTTTGGGCTATTTGGAAGGAGCGGAATTCTAGACATTTTGAGCACACCTTCTCTTTGCTTTTCAACATCATACACCATTCCATTCTACTCATCAACACCTGGAGAATCTGTTGAATTTGTCATTTGATGATGCAAGATGCTCACAGTGGGTGACGCAGGTGCTGTGCAAGGACCCAGATGAGTGGGCAGATGGAGACCTTGGCAGAGAGAAAGTGACACCGGCTGCTTGATCTTCAGGCAGTTTAGGGTGGCTTAGAGATCATTGGGTTGGTGGTGTCTTGATTCTAGTAGGATTAGGATAGGCCGTGATGACCGTTGTCTGACTAGAATTGATGCTTGTAATTGCTTTATATATATCGTATGTGGTTTCTTGTCTGAACAGACTTGAGCATAACATAGGGAAAGGGACTTGATGAGAGAGTCATGAAGGTCAGAAATGACCGAACCATAGTGGATCTTGTTCTCTTGGGATTGGTCTCTTGGATGTAGGTCAGAAATGACTGAACCTGAAATTTTCGTCTTCGTGTATCTGTGGTTATACGAATTATCCATGGTGGTTTCTTTGCGCTTTCATGGGTCCGGACTCCAGACTGCCCATCGCTCGACCTCAACAAATATATCATTTAAAAATGATCACATATCAAAAGTGAACATACAAGCATACTGCTAACAATCAAATCTTTTCCTATTCCTTTTCTCTTTTGGGGATCCACAATGAGTTGGGACAACAGGTCAGTTTGATGGTTGACACTTGACAGATCTTTTAAAATTTTAATTATAATGATTATCTTTGTGCTAGTATTTGCAGCATTTCTTGTTGATCTTACTTATTTGTATATGTTTATGTTTCACATGACTCTTTAAGTCCCACCTTGTCCACTTTCCAAAGAAAAAAAAATCTTAATCTGTTTATAGTACTTTCCCTCTCCACTTCAAACCAGAGACACCTGTCCTCACTAGTGATTCCCCCTTCTCCGAAAGGTCAAGTTGGTACCTAGTAACTTCCAAATACCAATTCTCCGTCGCTTCTCCCTTACACATTGTTAATCACCTCAACCAAGATAAAATGAGTCCTTTCCTCACATCCCAAACAAAGCTGTTCCACAGGATTCAACTTGTGATTCACCATCTTTGCTATTACAAATAAGGAGACATCGGATAGGAAGTCTCATCAAACTGCCCCGAAAAGGAAAATGAAATGCCCCTTATTTTAAATCTCTTGATACTAGGACTTTAGTTATGATCCCTATTACAGGAGGATTTTTGGGTTTCCTTTCTGGAGAGGTACTGTTAATACTTTTATAGTTATATGTCTTATTAAGTAACATCAGTGTCATCCACTTTCAAGAATCTTTCATATAAAACCATCTATTTTCAAGAAAGGAACATGTCTTTTCAATGTTGCTCTGTTTTTTTTTTTCCCAAAAGAGGTTGTGGATTATACCACCAATTTTATTATGAATAAACAGAGGTATTATAATTAAATGGAGAGGTGTGGTTCCTTGACCATAAAAACTACAAAAGAAAAACAAATGAACTCAATATTCTTACTAAACTAAGACAAAGCTCAGATTAAGAACAAACTCCACTACACTATCCTCATGTCAACTTCTAACAATCTTCAATTTGTGGAAGTGCCTCAACGCTGTCTTCGTTGTCAAACATCCACGGCACTGTTCTTTTCTGTTTATCCTTCATTAAACTTTTCAACTTTCTCCTCCCATTTGTGATTGTTTTGAGGCTGTCAAACTTAAGGTTCTGTATTCCCCCAAAGCTTATGCCACTGCCCTGCTTTGCCCTTGACTAACTTGTAACCCCAAAACCGACATTAGTCACTCTATATGACATTAGTTTTTTTAATCATGAAAATGGAAGCTTGGAAAAATCATTGTGCTTCTGCTTGTAAAATGCAGCTGCCAAGATTGGACAAGGCATACTACTTGACCATGGAACAGGAGTCGTTATTGGTGAAACTGCTGTGGTGGGAAGCAGGGTTTCATTGATGCAGGCAAGTTTACCAGAAAAATTCATCTTTTTAGCATCACATGCTGCTGACATATAAGTGGACCCTGTATCATTGAGCTGCCCTGGAAATGTTTCACTTATTGATTTGGATGTCACTTCATGTGCAGTTACAATATTTTGCCAATTGGACCACTTGCCCTGCTTACTTTACTCTTTTGTAACTTAACAATTCGCTTAATTGATTTGAACACCTTGTTTGTGACAATAGATTAAAAAATGGCAAACAAACATATATGAGATAAGAAACATGGAAAAGGTTTCCGCTTCCTGATGGAAGGATGGCTAAAAAAGAGGAAAGGAACTGGACAGTTGTTTTTACTTTTGACAAAGTTTTACTCTCCTTCTGGTCAGGAGATTCGACTGCATAATTCTATTGAAGGAGATTGTCCTTGTTTGGAAGAGGCATTTACTACTTGATGGAGCTTTAAGGACTGAGTAGATGTAAATACAGAAAATGCCCTTATGGGAAAAAAATTAGCCCAACTTATACTTGATCCCTTCTCTGAACTGTTGCTGAAGGTTCATCAGTTAATCCTTCATACCACAGGTAACCCTCTCTCCGAAAAAAAAGGACAAACATAGAGAAAAAGGAAAGGGTGTGGTGAGGACACTCGCGCACGGACCCGGTTCGACGTAGCCCACACCTATCATCGTCGAAGAACTCCAGCAGCAGCACAGGCTTCTATTTGGCTAGATGATGGATTATTGGATGATTGATTTGTGTTGTAGCTATCAGATATTCATTTGGACATTTGTACTGCCCATTAGAGGCCCATTTTGTTGCTTTTATATTTTTCAGCATTTTCCTGCACGATTTTCAGCATTCATTTAGACCTAGGGGTAATTTGGTCAGTGTGCTTAGGACTTCATTAGGGTTTGGAAGCTATATTTAAACTCTTGTAGTCCTCTTTTTGAGTCATTAATGAATGAAGAATGAATTGTTTGCATTAGTGTGCGCCTCCTGAGAAGGGAACACTAGGGTGTGATGCCCTAGCCGCCTTTCCCCTCTCTCTCCCCCTTCCTCTCTCTCTCTCTTGCCGTCTTCCCCTACCTCGGTCTACGTGCCATCTCTATCCTTCCCTTGCCCTCTCCCTCACTGCAGACCTTTCTCTCTCTATACCTCCATTTCGTTCTCTTCTCTTCCTCAGTTCCTCTTAAACCCTTTTTCGTTTTGTGCATGGGGAAGGAAATGCCAAAACCCGTGCCATCGTCGCCATCAACGCCCTCGCCACACACCCAAAGGGGCACATTTGTCTTATGCAAGCATCATCACCCGTGCCCTTCGTGGAGGCTTCCTGCCTGCCGCCGCCGCTGTGCACTGCCTACTAGCCGCCATGCCCATTCGCCAGCCCCACGTGGAGAGCCGACCACATTCGCTTGTGCGGACCTTGTCACTCGACCTCTCTCGGTTACCAGTCGCCACTGCCCGTACTATGTGGCGCCAAATCCCTGTTTGCGTCCGACCGTGTCATCGCCTGCGCCCCTCGACGGACAAGCTGAGGCCCACCCCGCCTGTAGCCGATGCCACTCAGCATGCTCGCCGTGTTCGCCTTGCCCCACATCGTCTCCCGCACCTGCACACAATCTTCCTCGACCCTCTACGTGCTCACCCCTGCTGTTTCCTGCCCTTGAGCTCGTTGTCATCACCTTACGCAATCATGCTCGGCGACAAGAAGTGCATCTGTGGACGTCATTTGCCCTAGTCTTGGCCAACGCACTTGGGCGCATCTGCTTCCAGTTTGCCACGTGCCCAACGTCGGCTGCTTTCTGCCTGCACCAGACACGTGGCACGTCGCCGCCTGTTTCCAACCTTTGCGGGGTTTATTTGGCTCCAATCGTCTCCCAAGTTGGGGATTCAAACATCGGTGACGGTAAGGGAAACTCTTCTTTTGCGAAGCCTTGAAGGCCTAGTATTTATACCAGTCATGGTTTTTGTTGCCTTGAGAAGGGACACCATGCTTCTGTTTGTCGTAATGCCAAAGCTTGCTGGTGGTGTAATACCATTGGGCATTGAAGTGTGGGATGTAATGATTGTTTACCCACCATCAAAGTGTGGGATGTAATGGGAATGGCTCTTCAAACTCGGAGATTAAATGAGTTTCCATAGGGGAAATGATCTCCAAGGAGAAGGTAAATGTCAAGCCTTATGTTGTGGAGGCACTGTGGTTCCTATCATTTTAAAATAACATAAAGAGGTTGGCAAATTGCCTAGTGGGAACTCTCATCAAAGATCTGTTTCATAGAGATGAGATCATCAGTGCTATACAACAATGGTGGCCGACCGAACAAGCCTGGAATATTGGAGTCCTTAACAATAGAAGTTTCATTGCATTTTTTCCCCACTGTATCCAGCAAGTACAGAGCTCTTAAAATGCAGTTTTTTGAAGTAAACACTTCCTATATTCAATGGGAGGAATATAGGTCTGGTTTGGGAGTTCATCATGCACAGAAAGGAAAGAGCTTTTAGTATCAAATATATGGTTAAATCAAGCTGGAAAAGATGTTTTCTGTTACAAGTATATCATAGGAGAAAGAGAGGAATTGGACAGTCTTATGCATCCATGGATATCCCAAATCAAGCAGGTAACATCATAAGTGGTATCCAAGCTGGTTGATTTTCTCTTCTCCTGAAGAAACTAAGCTTACAAATATCAAGAAAATTCTATTGCTGGTTGAGGCTGTCACCGGATTATGCATCCATGGATATCCCAAATCAAGCAGGTAACGTCATAAGTGGTATCCAAGCTGGTTGATTTTCTCTTCTCTTGAAGAAACTAAGCTTACAAATATCAAGAAAATTCTATTGCTGGTTGAAGCTGTCACCGGATTATCTATCAACTTTGACAAATCTGAGATGGTGGGCATCAACATTGGGATAGATAGAAGCAATCAGATTGCTGCTGATTTGGAGTGTAAACAGTCCCAATTTCCTATCAAGTACCTTGGCCTCCCTCTTTCAAATGTCAACAACAAAGTTAGGGAATGGGACCCTCTAATTAAAAAGTTTGCACAAGCTTTGGAAGGTTGGAAAGCAAAGTTTCTATCGGCTGGAGGTAAATGAATCCTTTCCAAACCTGTTCTATCTTCCTTGAGTACATATCATCTCTCCATTCTATCCATTTCTAAAATAGTGGAAAGAATTATTGAAAGCATAAGGAGCTCCTTTTTTTGGGGAGGAGGGAAAAGGGAGAATGGAGGCCTTCATCTAGTTGCTTGGGATAGAGTATGTACTAGCAAAGCACAGGGAGGTGTACGCCTAACTAGCATTTGGACTTTCAATAGAGCATTGCTCGCTAAGTGGCTATGGAGAATGGGTGATATCGACAATGCACTTTGGGTCAACATCATTAGAAATAAGTACTATCCACAAGCATCCAAATGGACAATTCAGCCATCTTCTCAATCTTCAATTTCACCTATATGGAGAAACATCAACAAGGTTGTAGATCTTGTCAATACAGCCACCACTTTTACTATGGGAGATGGGAAATTGATCAGATTTTGGGAGGACAGATGGTGCACGGACAGTCCTCTGGCAGTCAAATTTCAGCACATATATAGTATTGCAGAGGATAAAGGAAAGACAATTAATTTCATCTTTTCACCTGAGGAAAATAGTCACTGGAATATCAACCTTAGAAGGGAGCCTGTTGGCATTGAAGTGGATCAACTTTTGCATATCCTCAGCTATATACACAATTGTTTCCCAAAGAATTTACTGAAGGACTCTAGAATTTGGGTTTGGAACTATAAAGGACTATTTTTTGTCAGTGCCCTCACCAATATTCTTAATGATAGAGATTTGAGAGTCAATTGGCATCAAATTGTTTGGTCTCCTCTTCTTCCCACCAAAATTAGGGTTTTCCTTTGGAAGATGGCGTTGGGCAGACTACCAACCTTAGAAAGGCTAAAACACATCCTTCATGGCAAAATCTCTAATCGTGTCTTCTGTGGAATCCTAAAGGAGAATGTTGAGCACCTGTTTATACATTGTGGGATCATTAATATATTGTGGAAATCCATTGGACTATTAGTTTCTTTTCAATAGATAGACTTCCAAGATATTCCTAGTCTCCTCCAAGAGTGGAATGGGATTTGTCCAATCCAATCTGAGCACAAGATCTGGTCTCTGTTCTTACCAGCCATGCTTTGGTCCATCTGGCTTGAAAGAAATTCTAGAATTTTCAGTCAAACATTCAACCAAATAGATCATATCTTGGCTAAGGTGGACTTATAATTGGACGAGAGCTGCTAGGCTTCTGTACAACATGGAAGATTCTTCTTTAATACTTGCTGTTATGAAGCTCAAGAAGCTTTTTTTGTAATTTTCCATATTATTCTCTGGATAATTCTGTAACATAGATTGAGTTAGTGTTTGTATTGACTTCGGTCAATGTGTAACCTCTTTACCTTATCAATGAAATGTGACTAATGGTCACCTTCAAAAAAAAATAAAAAATAAAAAATAAGTGGTATCCAAGCTTCTGGGAATCTTGGAACTTGCAAGCTGTTGCAGGATCGGTTTTTTCTTAGTGAAGGGCTAGGGTAATAGAAATGAGTTGGGAACTTCAGTAACAGAAGGCCTGCATATTTCTGGTGGATTCTGTGTTGCAAATCTAGGAAGCTCTTCTCATACACAAAGGGAAGAAGTCCAAGAGGCCGAAGTATCTGCGCCAATTCTGCTGATGATAAAGGGAAGTGTCAATGTAAAGAGAGCCAAAACCATAGGATTTCAAATTTGATTTCAACTCAAAATTTCAAACTCAAAATTTCTGAGACTGGAGTAATGAGGAATTAGTTCAAAAAGCATTTAATTTTGGGGTTACATGTGGTTCAAGGGCAAGGAGGAGCTGCTCAAGTTATTTGGAAATTCAGAAGGTAAGCTGGATAGTATAGAATCTAACACAAAAGGCAGGAGAGTGATGCAAAGCTTGATTAAGGATACTACAGATAAGCATGGTTTAGGAGCAGTTTTGCATAGACAGCAACAAGGAGATATTCTCAGAAATACTCTCAGCAAGTGCAGAAGGTTTGTCACGATGTAGTGGATTTATGTTTCCTTCGCCATAAGATAGATAGTGATTTGTATTTTTTATCTTTTGTGGTTTTGTTGTAGTAGTTTTTGATGGTTGAGGCACCTCACCTCACCATGTGATTGTACTGCCTTTGTTTATCTCAATAAAACTAGTGGTATAATCTCACCATGTTTTGAAAAACATATCCTTGTAGTACGGGCCTTTTGCAGCATTAGCAGGAACGTTGTTAAAGAAAATTTCCTTAATGTATCCCTCCCAATCTTCCCTTTCCAGAACTTCAGATTTTGAAATACAATCATGATTGATCTGGGAGCTCCTTCTCCTTACTAAATAGGGGTGCGAAAGGCCAACTCTAGGTTATGGGCCCATGTTATGCAGAAGATGCCGGTTCATACTGGAATGGGTAGAACCAGATTGGAATTGGCAGTCCCCAATCTGGTTTGGCAGGTTCCAGAGTCAGAACTGGCTGATCCGTTTAGAAAGGAAGGAAACAGGGTGCGCAGATTTGTCCAGCTTCATCCCTGTTCACCTGTCACAACTGGAGGTATTTGACTCTGCCTAACTTATGAGCTGCACAAATGCAGCATTTGGCTTTTCTTTTTACATTTTTATCTATTTTTTGTAATTAACGTTTAGACACCTAAGGGCACCAGTTGAAACCAATGTCCAAAAATTAGAACCAGCCCCCATCGGTGTTGGAACCGGTTCTGGTTTTGCAATAGTTGTGATGGGCCACCTTAGTTGATGTGTTACACATGTTAATAGTCATTAATAGTCATTCTTCTTTGGGAATGCCATATCAGATCTCGGCATCATCTCAGAAGATTTAAGAGAAGTGAGAGATCAAAAATAGTGGTCAGTGAACATGATAATGTTACATTTCTCAGTAAGAAATTAAAATTTATGTACTTAGCCGTTCAATATGGTTAAATTAATATCATCCTAATAATAAAAACAATGTAAAAGTGCAGGTACACATGCCAATAAGAATGTGACCATTCTTCCGAGAAAATAGATAGCAGAATTCGTTCCCAAATATAAACAACACATTGGCACATCCATTACAATCTAAAAATGTACATTAAAAAAAGGTAAGATACTTCAATAGTTGAAAGATGATGAATGTGTGTCTGGCTGCATGCTCTGATATTGTCCAAAATAAAAAGGTTTTTTGGCTTTTCAGTCTTTACAATCTTTCAGTTTCCTGTATGAGTCCCTGCAATTTTCATGTTTATTTCAACCTCCCCACGATCCTTGACTTCTTCAGAAAGCTCCTCCCATAATCTTCAAAAAAATAATGTTCCCAAGATATTCCTTCCATGTACCATATTTCTATCAGATTATGCTAGGATTATACAGGATATTCCTACTAGATTCCTTTTATTTGACAGTTGTTAACTAGAGAGACTTTTAAGGTGGATTCAAAGATTGTTGTGGGACTAATACAGGATACTGAAAATTTGTACAGACTGAAAAGTAAGAAAACCCAAATAAAAATTCTGAAATCCCTTGTTGACAGATGTGCGTGCATTTCCCTCCATTTCTGTCGTATTCTTGAGCAGGAACATGAAGTAAGATGCCCATGCATGGATATAACTGAGGAGAAAATCCCACTGTTAATCTAAACACTGGTACAGGATATGGACCTTTACATCATCTATGTCCGTAACTGTAGGTTGAGTTTGATGATTTCTGTTTTGTGATAAATTATGACTTGTCATATATTTATGCCCATAGCCCAAGTTTAGCTTGATGACTCTGAGCTCCTTTGCAACCCTTCCGTAGGAAAAATGCATTGAACTTAAGGCATGAGAAAGGTCTTGTTCTTCTTTCATTTCCAATCTTTGCTCTTCTCATGTGATTTCATGATTCTTTCTCTGATGGTAAACCTGTAAATTAATCCATAACCAAGTGGAGAACCACGCATCAGTAAGCGGGTCTTCCCCAATAAATGAACTTATATGATCCTTACCATAATCTCCTTCATCTCAGTTGCCTTCACCATGCCTATTTCCATGCATCTCCCTTCTCACCTCCATCATCGTCACCATTTCTTTTGTTTGTGTCATGATCATTTCTGTTGTCATGCCACCATTTGCTCTTATCTCTATCATCGATTGGGAGATTTGAAAGATGATTTGCTCTGTAGTAAGATCCCCATTAGTGTTAGTCTCTTGTGCTGCACTGGTGATCTCTTTAGATCATTGGCCATCTTCTTCATCCATGGTGTTGAGTGGAGTCCATTCAACATCTAGGTCCCTCATGATCATCCATAACATTTTTGTCTAACAATGCAGTAATTGAGTAGATGTAGATCTTCTCGTTCACTTGTAACTTGTATTTAAGCCTAAACATCTTGCTTCCTCCCTCTCCTTCCTGTGGCCCCTATCCCCCTAAGCGTCCTTCTCCATCCCATTCATTCCTATGTGCTCTATTGTATCCCTTCCCCTTTGATAGGAATGTGTCTAAAAATGAAAGCTCTTGATACCCAGGGGCTCTCTTCCTGTACCTGTGTGCAACATTGGTTTGATGCATTATTGTTTGCATCATCTGACTTGTACTACCTAGTCTCAGTTGCAGATGGCTGAGTCACCTTCACGCTGGTACTACAATGTACAACATCTGTAAGATTTTGCATCTGTTATACCCTAATTTTCTCAGAGGCCAATCCTAATCAGTTGATAAATTTTATCTTCATTTCCAAAAGGTTTGAAAGCAGCTCATGTCCTCTGAGATTAGGAAGTGTTCCGTTATCAATGTTAACGTGGAAGAGGAGATGATCAAAGACTGCAAAAGGTATTGGCTACGGAAGTGAGAATTATCCGGGCTTTTCCTTTATGCCACATGCATTTAGGAAGCTCAGATTGGGATCCACTCCTCCTGTGAATGAGGAAAAAGCTTACGGTTTGAAAAGCAAAGAGCTTGTCTTTTAGAGTAAGAATTGTAGTGGTAAGTCTAGTCCTCTCAAGCATTCCACAGTATTATTGATCAATTTTCAAAGGCCATGGGAGTGACCAAAAAGCTGGACCAGATCAGAACGAACTTCTTATGTGGGCACCAATGAAGGATCCAAAGGTATTCCTCTAGTTTTGTGGGAAAGAGTATGCAGCACAGCAAAGAAAGGAGGTTCGTGAGTAAAAAATTTGCAGACCATGGATCTAGTGTTGCTAGGTCAGTGGCTAGAAGAGCTTCTGTCTGAAGAAAGCACTCTTTGAAAAGGGCTGTTGATTTTGAACATTATAATAGTGCACTTATATTTTTTTTCCCAATCAGAGAATCAAACATATGTCTTCCGATCTGAAAGGAGTCCTGAAATCAGTCATTTGGGTGGAAAAGGGGTGAGAAACAGGATCAGAGAAGGTACCAATACATCTTTTTGGAAGGGCAAGTGGATTGGCAATATCACCTTGCAGAAAAATTATGCATCCACAACCTTCATGTCGTAGGTATTAGCTTAGCAGCAGTTTCCAACACTGCCGCTTTCAAGCTTCCTGCTTCCCCAGGCCCTCTCATGAATGGTGGCCCTCCCTCTTGCATAACTGCAAAACTTTGGCCCTTTGCACCATTTGGCCAATGCCCTCTTCCACGGTATTGGAGAAAGATTATCTAGTCCCATCTGGGGAACTCCTTGCCCAGTTCTCCCGCACATCAGCTTCTTTTCCCCTTACTTAGCCTCCAGCCTTCGTTCTCATGTCACATTCTCTTCTTCCACTCCATTTTGCTTCCCATTGTTCTGACATTCGTCTCTTCTTTTGCTTCAGATGGGTGGGGAAATTGGAAATAACAGATTATAAGTTTCCCGTGTTGCCTTTTGTAACATTCGGCATTTGATAATCCATGCATGTGCAGCTTGCACGTTAATCAGTTTCCTTGACTATGAAGTTAAATAATGAGCTTCATAAACTCTTGGTTGATCAGCTTCTGTGTTCTTGAGATTTGAGGGTAAGCATTATTGTGCAAAATGACATCCTTGTTGTACCATTTTTATTTTCATTTATGAGTTGTGCCTTTAAAGTTGTTGTAGCCATAATCCTGTGGACTTTTGGCCGGTCCCTCGTAGCCAGGAGAGTGATATGGATGTCCCCATTGTTGAGTCATGTCATGATGGTTGTTTCATGTCAAACTTGCGAGCTTGCAAGTAGGTAGGAATCTGGATAACTACACTAAGGTAGGACCAACAAGCAACAACAACTTTAAAGGTAGCAGAAGTTTTGGAACTAATTTCTTATCATTTGACAACAGCAGAAGGTCAATTATAAAAAATCTGCTTGGTTCTCTTTCAATGTGGCTGGCAGAATGATAACCAGGACTTTTAAGCATGTGGCTTGGTCAGAAAAGATGACCTACTTTCAGCGACAACATTTGGGGGGTTGGTGGGGGGGGGGGGGGGGGGTGTCTTCCAAATAGGATCAGCTGCTTCAGACATGGAACATCCTGATCTAATCCATGGTGCCTCTTGCAGAATTTATAAAAGAGGAAATTGTCCTAGAGTCCTGATATGATATAGGAACTTTACCATGAAATAATGGTTCATGATGTTATTATTGTCTTATTATTTGAAGAAAAGAAAACTTGTAAGTCAATTCAGAAATTGAATATTTCTTATGCTTAATTTCTCTTCCTTTTAGAGGGACCAAAGGGAATGTTCATCTTATAGCCATGCCCTTTGGAATTCAGTAGGAGGGGGAGCTATGTAATAGATAAGCACCTGCAGTAGTTGTCGTCACTGACATTTGCGATTTCAATCAGCTAGTCAGCATTTGACACAAACTTCAGGCCTATGATTCCTGCTTGAGCCTGTTAAGTATTATGGTTGGGAAGATTTTGTTTGGGTTATTCGTGTTACTTGCATGTCCATGTATTATGAATTTTACAGCAAAGTGTTTTTTTTTTCAACTTTCATATTTATTTATTTTTTCTGAATTCAGTAGTATCGTTCCTGACGGTGTTCCTAAAATTTTAGTGTGTTACGTTAGGAGGAACTGGAAAAGAGACAGGAGATCGTCATCCTAAAATAGGTCAAGGGGCATTAATTGGAGCTGGAGCTACAATCCTTGGAAACATCACAGTAGGTGAAGGTGCCGTGGTTGCTGCCGGTTCACTTGTGTTGAAGGATATTCCTCCACACAGGTTTGAAATAAGCTTTTAATTGTCATAAACATGGGTACATTAGCCATGATACTTCTATTTTTTAGTGATGATGATTACTTAAGGAGTTATTGTCAAAATATCTTCTAAAAGATACACTTCAATGCAAATGTTCATTATTCCAAAATGGCCTATTTGTGAAATGAGCTCATAAGATATGCATTTCATGTACTTGGACTTATTTCTTGACCATTTGCTTTCCACACGTCAGTTGATTTTGAAGTTTCTTGCTTTCTTCCAGTTTTGATGTTTCTGAAACATATCATTCCTGTATCTCGGTTATTTTTCCTTGTCTAAATCTCTATAGGATATTTTCTTGAATCAGATCTGAAAGGTTTCTTAAAATATCTTTTTTTTTCCTTATTAGTTACTGGTCATGAGATATGTCATCCTCAATGGGATTGAGGGACCCTTATTTCATGATTCTGATGAGCACGATTAAAATCATTGTTAAATATATATTTTCTGGTAATTCACACACAAAATATCTCTCAATATCTGGCATTTATATATTAATAGATGTAGGTCTGCATGTGCTTATATCCATATCTATGTATTTTTCTGTTGGAGGCTTTTTCAGGTGGTATGAGTCTCTTATGCTTAGCAGGTCCCAAGCCCGGATAAAGGATGAGGGTTGCAGTAGGTGATAGCCAACGTAAAAATCTTGTCACATCTCATGATATGGATTCAATCAAAATTAACGTTGGGGCGTCCTCTACTTACGACGCGTTGCACCGGATCTCGGGTGTAGTGAGAAATAGGCAAGGGTTGAGGGCGTTCCCCGCAAGTGACGCGCCACGTCAATACCTGGATGTGGTGTTAAATGAGCAAGGATTCGCACATCATGGACGAGTGTAGGTAAAGAAGCTAGTCTATGGAACCGAACAGAGAATAAGACATAGGACAAACTTAAAGAATAATAGATGTTACTACAGAAAGAATTCTAAAAAAGTATAGGTTGAGAAGAAGATCAGAGTAGGTTCTTGGAATATAGGGTCTCTTACAGGAAAGTTGACGGAACTTGTTGATACCATGGAGAGAAGAAAAGTCAATATTGCTTGCATTCAAGAGACTAAATGTGTAGGAGAGAAAAGTAAGAAAGTAGGAAATACATGCTACAAATTGTGATATACAAGAAATGAGAGGGTAGGAGACATGATTATCTTAGGATGCAGTGGTAGCGGTGAAGAGGGTAGGAGACATGATTATCTTAGTGCAATTAATTATAGAGGGAGATGCGATTAATGTAGTTAGTACCTATGTTCCAAAAGTTGGATTATATAGCGAGAGTAAATGGAAGTTTTGGGAGGATATAGATGACCTTATGTAGAGCATATCAAATGAAGAGAATAATTTTATTGGTGGCGACCTCAATGGGTATGTAGGAAGTGAACGTCATGGAGGTTTTGACTTTGAGATTAGAAATGATGAGCGAAAAAGTATCATTGATTTTGTTATGGCTTATGACCTTATACTAGCAAATATTTATTTTATAAAAAAGGAATCTCATCTAGTGACCTTTAAAAGTGGACAAAATAGAAACCAAATTGACTTCTTTCTCATAAGGAAAACAAATCGCGCTTTATGCAAGGATTGCAAAGTTATCTTTGGAGAGGCCTTAACAAGTCAACACAGGTTAGTAGTAATTGTAATGACTTAAATACCTCTTATGCTTAATTAATTAATAAAATTTTGTGAAAATTAAGAAAAACTAGTAAAATCAATATAAAAATCAGAAAAGTTCAGTAAAAACCAGTAACACTCAGTAAAAATCAGAAAACCAAATCTGAAAATTACAAAAATCTAAAAAACATGACTTTAATATCCTTCATATACTCAATTAATTAATAAAAATCAGTAAAATTAATAAAAACCAGTAAAATTCAGTAAAAAACCAGTAAAAATAGAGAACCAAATCTAAAAATATATAAAATTCCGGAAATGACCAAAATGCCCCCCAGAACTTAATGAAATTACAAAAATACCCTCACCCATGGTAAAAATCTGTAAAATCACAGAAAATTCTTAAAAAATATCAAAACCTCTCCTATGTCCAAAATACCCTCCAAACTTTAAAAAGACAGGTAAAATTACCAAAATACCCTCAATGTAATAAAATTAAATGAAAATTTCAGAAAAATACATAAAAAATATAAAAATAGACTTTAAGTCTAGAAATCTAATTAGGAGTAAAATTATAAAAATGCCCTTACAACTCAAACACACTTAAAATAATTCTAAAATATCTCCTAAGGTTTCGAAACCTTCCTCAATCATTAAAACTCACCTCTTACACTAAAGTGACCATAATGTCCTTATACCCTCTAACTTGGCATAATTACAAAAATACCTTTATAGGTCTAAAATACTTGGAATCAATCCAGATAATTCGGAGTCAATCCAGAATCTTTTATCATAAACACATCCTAAACTTGGGCGAAGCCAAGGGCTCAACCTAAAACATATCTTTATATGCATGTGCTACATGTAGTAGTAGTGTTGCATGTTACAAGGGCATCAGCAAACGGTTAATCAAGGGTTGTTGAGCGGTTGTTCAACGTAATTAATACTGACCGAGGTCAGTGGAAAGAGGTCATATACTCGGATCTTCGCTTGATCCGAAGATCCGGACTCTCTGAGGGCTAATCCCAAGCTCTCATAGTCCAAGAAACAAAATAAATAAAATCAACCTATATTTCTCCAAATAAAAGAGAAACAAAATAGGATTAACAATCCAATAGGAGAGATCTAGGCCCAGGTTCCAAACACCTCTCTTTGTGAGAGTTCTTGTGGTCAAGCAAGTCAAGGATGCTATCATCCTCATCATGGGAGGTTTGAGTCCCATCTTCTAATGGCTCTTCAAACGACCATGGCAACAGCTTTCCTTGCATCCTTCAATGTCAGATCAGTTTGTAGCTTATCAACCATTTGTTGGTGTGAAGCATTAACATTGTTTCCCTTACTGATACACACCAGTACCCTATCTTGGTTTTCTGCATGTACAGCTGAAGCTTGATGTTTATTGTGAAAGAAGTTGCAGAATGAAAGAGACTATTGGTTGTGCCGTTGGATCCAATGCACCCCAACTGTTTAACAACATTTGAATGTGGATGTATATGCATGTTTCTTGGCAAGGAATCACTTGGTTGAGTTGTTCAGTGCAGAGCCCAGATCAGAGTGTATATCTACACAATCAGCCAGGCGATGAAATATGTTTCCTGATCTTGTTTGTTGCACATCGATGCCAGCATGGGGAGGTTGAGATTGCACAGTTCTTTGATATCAAAGCAATCTTTCATGGTCACATTTCTAGTTGTTTATTGGGTACTCTGCTTCTTTGAGGAAGATAAGTACCGATGTGTTGCAAACCTGGTGTTTTCTCTGCAACGTCGCAGTGAGACAATATGTCGCACAGGTGGTGGGCAAGTGAGCACATTCCCATCTCTTGTGGCCAACCACGCCACATGCAGAACAAAATGTCAAGTGAAGCTTATGCCGAAATGCCTGCTAATGCTTTTGGCCTGATTCACTTCCCCAGCTGTAAAAATTCAGTAAAATCCACCTATATGCAGGCTCTAGCAAATTTACATTGTGTTGGAAGCCTGTCTTCGGAGATCAATAGTAGGATCTCTGAGATCTAGTATGTCTTATTCATGTGATCAAAAAATTGATCGCTCGAAATTATGTGTCGTTAAGCATATTCGAATATCAATCTTAAAATGTTAATTTTCACATATAATTATTTGAGAAATAGCAAGTGGTGAGATTGAGTCGAATCCACATGGAAATAGATTTTTAAAGTTGAAAATTTTGAGTTTTTAGAGAAAAAACAGAGAAGAAAGAAGAGGGAGCATGATGATTTGATAGATAGGAATTGAAATTAACCTGACTTACTATGAACTCACAAAAGGAGCATCCCTAAACGAGCATAATCAGACCATCTACTAAACTAAGACTATCTCTAAAACACTAATTAAAAGTAGGATATAAAGTTTGAGTAGTGTCAACAGAAGAAAAAATAAAAGTTGTAGAACAAAAAGAGGGAGAAAAGATAATTTTTTTCAAATGAGCTACTGTCATTCATTAACAGAACTACATGAAATTTTACAAAGATATTGAAAATAAAAAAATAACATGACTTTCATAAGAAAATTTTTACAGAAAATATTCAAAATACAATGTAACATGGAAAACTCAAAAACTAGAGAGAGAGGCGATGGAGAGAGAAAAATGATATTTGCAGCCATCGTAGTCCTTCGCGCGGATCCTTGGCAGTCGTAGGCTCCTTCCAGTGGTCAGTTGCAGTGCCTCGAGTCCACCTCTTGTCTCTGGCAACCGTTGGTTTGAGAGAGATGTAGAAAGAGAGAGAGAGAACAAAAGTTAGAGAGAGAGGGGGCTGCTACAGTACGTGAATATTGTAGCTGCTACAGTACCCGCGGGTACTGTAGCAGAGAGAGGGAGAAAGTGAGAGAGAAGGAGAGAAGGCAGGAAGGAGAAGAAGGAAAAACAACGGGAGAGAGAAAGGAAGGAAAGATTCTTTTAAAATGGGAGAGTATTTTCAAAAAGAGGAAATGAGAGAAAAAAGAGGCAACGGCTACTCCAAAGCTCTTTCTTGAGCATAAATTAGGGCAACCTTTAAAGAGTAGTCAGAGACCATTTTACCGCCACTCCATTAATTCTTCTAAAAAAGTAGTTGCTTTTACTGAGATTTGAATCTTGGACCTCCCATAAGTCTCCAAAGACTTAACCACTGCATCACATCATCTTCATATCATGTTTACATAAAAACAAATGTAAATTAAGATATTATCATGAATAAAATTATATTTATACTGAAATGAATTTATTTATTATCTCGGTTTTGTTGAGAAAATCGCAAATACACTACACTCCGTTATTCACATAAAATGATAATGTTTTTAACTCGGAATTTAACAAAATTGGTACCGTTGGAATCAGTGCAAAATTATCTATCATTTCATACAGTTTTAAACATAAAATCATGAATATAGTGTATGCATTTGTTCTTTTAACGATCAAAACTATCAACTTATCACATTCCCCAACTTACTTATTGCTAGTCCCTTAACAATGTGAATAGAAGACAAATTGGGACAACAATGAACTATCATGTTTCATTTGTAGTTATCTATCACAATCAATTAAATGGTAGCTGATCGGTTAAGCTAAAGTTCTCATTTTCCACTACACTTTAGTTCGCGAGAGGTGATCGTGTATGTAAGTTGGCATGCTTAGAACTCGTTTCTGCCCTTTCCGTTATATCCTCACCTTTACTAACCTTCTAGATAAAACTACCTAGTGAAGAGAAGAGAAAAGAGATTTTCCGATCAATCCGAGATGATCGTTTTTCAGCTCCCGCCCCAACTCAACACTTTTCACGACTTGATCGTATTTTTTTAGTATGAGAGACTTTTTATTTAGCGCGGTTTTTTCATTTAGTTGCGCTTTTGCCTTTAAGAGTGCGTACTTTTTACTACTCTCTTTAATTTGCCTGAGGGGAGGTAGGTATTTTTTGCCACTTGTCTTCCTTTTACTCTTTTTGACACCTTATTTGACATTTAATGTTTACAAATGTCTCTTTTTAAATGACCGCCTCTTTAGAGTGTTGAGTGGGTCGATCCTCTATTACGAATCCTAACGTTCTTTTCATTCAACCAAAAAAAAAAAAAATTGGAATAGGTAATCCTATCCTTAAGGTTAATTCCAGCAATTTTATACTCTAATACTCATTCCTAGTTGCCATGTGTATGTGAAAATTATTCCTGTCGTGGTTTCTATGGAGTGAGATATTCTGAACTTTAACAACTCTATTCAATTTGGCTAACATAAAATTGGTTTGATTATGATTCACTTAAATGAAATATGATTCCAGGCAACTTACGTAGGATGTGAAAAAAAAGTTTTTAAAATTTTTTGACCATTTTCTCAGTAAAAAAAGATATATCAGTTTTCTTCAAAAGATGTTTCAAAAAATGCGTATTGATTGCCTCCCTCCAACTTAAATGGCATTGTCCTCAATGGCATAAAGAAAATGAAAAAATGTTAGCCATAAGAAAACGGGGAAGGAGATAAACAACCTGTGGCCATGAAGATGTGACATTACCAAGGCCGACTGCTACATAAAAACCTAAAGAAGGGGAAAAACAAAAGATGATCTAAAATGCCGGGTTGCCTCCCAACAAGCACTAAGTTTAACGTCTTCAGCCAGGCAGAAGTACAATTATTGTGGGTCACTCAGCGTCATGGATTCAGGTGGGCTATTTTGAAGATTTTCAACAAACGGCTTTAACCGTTGCCCATTAACAATAAATGTGTGTCTAGTCTTTGGATCCATGATTTTAACGGCTCCATGGTCAAAGGCCTTAATGACCAAGAAAGGTCCATCCTACCTTAATTTTAGTTTTCCTGGAAATATTCGAAGCTTAGAATTAAATAGTCAAACTTTTTGATTTGGATGGAAGAATTTTCTCACAATGTGTTTATCATGAAAGGTTTTAGTTTTGACTTTATAAATCTTGGAATTCTCATAGGCTTCATTACGCAACTCCTCTAGCTCACTCAATTGTAAGGTTCTATGGGAACTGGCTTGAGCTAGGTCCAGATTAACTTGTTTGATGGCCTAATATGCCCCATGTTCTAATTCCACAGGAAGGTGGCAAGCTTTCCAAAAATTAGGCGATAAGGAGACATGCCAATAGGAGTTTTATAAGTAGTCCGATAGGCCCATAAAGTATCTTCCAATCGTTCAGACCAATCTTTTCTATCGGGTCTAACGGACTTTTACAGAATACTCTTGATTTCCTTATTTTATACTTCCACTTGACCACTGGTTTGGAGATGATAAGAGGTAGCCAATTTGATAACTTTCTTGCTGCCCGTGCATTTCTGGCAAGCATGAATAGTTTCCACCGCATTGTGGGGGGTACTGAAAACTGGATCCAAATTTGTGTTTCTATCAAAGGAGTCCTTAGATGGTCAAAAGCTGGGTATAAATTTGCTTATAAGGAGAGGATGGTCCCTGGTGGTGATGATCCATGGGTTGCCATCCTAAGCCTGTCCCCAAACTCCCTTGGACAACAACCGAAGCACAAAGAATCGATTCACCATGTTGATATAAGTTTCCTTATCTGTATCTTTCAACAGGTGCATAGGCTCCATTTTCCTGTCAAGGGGATTCTCATCTCAATAGCTTGCAGAAGATGACTTCCCACCATTGTCTTTCATGTCCAATGATAAAAATGACTGACTCTTTCTTTGGAATTCAGAACAACTTTCACCAGACTCCTGGATCTGGTGATTGTTACAGAGAGGGCCCATGGTTTCTTTGGGCACAGGGATTCCCAACTTTGGTGGATACCTTCTTGTGCATGTTGTTGGGTTAATGGGGAGACTGTCGCCCAGTTGATTCTCTGCATGCATTTGGCCGTTTTTGACCTTTACTGCCCTAATACTGCTGCCATCATTACTGTCGGGCACTTGCAGGAGGCTTCAGGGCCCCCATCCTTCCACTTGTTCAAAAAAGTTCTTGTTGTTTTCTTTGTTAGACTGTCACCAAAGCATGCAAATCTTCAAGTCGCATGTATTTTTGTTGGTCTCTGTTGTGCTCTTAGATGTTATTGCATGATTTCTATATCTAATCTTACTAAAGAGCAAGTGGGTACCAACATTTGGTAAATCTCATGTACTAATTCTTCTCTATTTACAGCATGGTTGCAGGAAACCCAGCAAAAGTTGTTGGAAATGTGGAAGAAAAAGATCCATCTCTGACAATGAAGCATGGTTAGTGTGGTTCTGAGAAATAGCTTTGTTCAGTATTTAACCAAACATTCAGATTCCTGCTTGTGGGGTTGTGCATCATGTTTACTGTTCCCTTTCTGCTTTATTCGATGCAGATGCTACAAAGGAGTATTTCCAACAGGTGGCTGCTTCATATATGAATAAATCTAAAAGTGAGTTCTGCAAAGGTTTGTTTCCCAGTTCCTTTTTCTTTTCTTTTCTTCTTTTTTTTTTTTTTTGGTTAAGGGCAATGTTGCCAAAAGCCATTTGAGTCCGGTGTGGGGGCATTCATGAGCCACTCCATGCCTTTATTAGTTTCGGAGAGTAGGAGAGCTTTGTCAAACTGGGAGCTATTCTGAATGGTTGGCCCGAAGAAAATGTCTACACGAAGCTCCAAGGGGGGTCCACTGGGTGAACATTAGATTAATAAGCATCAGACATTTAAGCATTTGATTGGAATGTATACGTTGCAGGAATCAGCTTATTTTGGCTCTGTTTGATGGTGAGTCAGTATCTCCACAAATTATGTTCTAGGATAAAATGCTACCTGTTCTTGGTAGCTGTTACCCTGCCCAGCCATCTTTGACCTCCGGTACCTATAGCATGTTCCATCCTAATCTTTTTCTGAAAAAAATTGATGATTATTCTATGGAAGACATGTTTGCCAAAGACATTCTATGTTGATCAAAATATAGAGTTTTATCTGCCAACGTTGTCAAGTTTACCATTTCTTCTCCATTTTTTGTAACTAAAGCTATCATGTAATAAATGTCTTCTATGCATCATACTTGTGAGTCTGGGGGTTAAACCCTTGTGATTGTTTAATCTGCAGCAACTTGATGTGCAAAGAAAAGGAGCGTAATGAAATTGCTTTCATTGTTGATGTTTTCCCTTTTCCATGCTTCTCTACAGTAAACCATCTAATGGAGATAAACTTTACGTTGAGTGAACATGGGGTGGCCCAGTTTAATCACTTAATGGGAAATGATATGAATCTCTCTCTGCAGGGACTTGTGACCTCAAAACGAAACCGCAAGGGAACAGTACTTTTGTGTAAGGGAAGTTGCTTGGAGCACGGCTTGTTTTTGCACGGCAATTTACCTCAAAACGGAAGGGCAAGGGTGTGATGCCTGGGAGACCTGTGAGGTGAAGAGACCACAGCGATGTTTGGCATTACATGGTACTTTCTCACGCCGCTGGTGCCAAATGGTGCAGAATGATGGATCACCCTTGACGCAGTGTCACCTGATGGACTTACAGCACTCCCAAGGCCTAACATGATTTGCGAAATGCTCTCTTATGTAAATTAAGTGAACTGGATTTACATTTACACCTTTGGAGTCGTAGGTACTCTCATATACACCTGAAGGAATTGTGTACCAAGCGTCACAATTGGGACAAGCTGATGACATTGTAGTTGTGGCATACATATGTACGTTGGCAAGTGCCCTGTAATCGACTTAAATGCCTGTTCATGTGATTCACATTCTGCAATGCCGAAATAACGCATTAACATCTTTGAAGGAGAAAAAAGAAGAAATGAAAGACTTTGTGAAATTTTGAATTGGAATTTGCATAATAGTCTTGATTCCGTCTCCAAGTTGACAGGCCATGCTTGTACGAAGGTTGTTTCTTGTTTTTCTCCGACATTAAGTCCTTAGCGAGATCCGTTAAGGTGTCATTTGATGCCTCGTAAAAAGCCGTAAAATGGTGTTTTTCATGTGTTTGCTGTGCTGTAAATCGTTTCACGATGCTTTTTCATTTGTTTGATGCATCGTAAATTGTTGTGTTTCAAAGCAACCTCTAAGATCCTCTTTCTATCTGATTTTGGTTTACAGTTCACAATCACCATAAACCAAAACCGGCGATTTTTAAAATCTGATTTTAAAACTGGTAATCTGAAAAGTGGGATTTTACAACATTTTATGCTGCACCAAACAACATCTTAGTACATCTAGAAATCATTAATCAAAGACAACGGTGCTTTGATTCACATGTTTGACGTTTGGGGACAATCTCCCTTGGTCCAATCGCGCGTGGAATATGAGGAAGCTGCGTATCATGGTCTCCACACGGCAGCACACCATGCCTAAACCACGAGCACACACAAGTCAACGATCGAACAATCCCCAAGGGAGCACATACAAGTCAATCTACAAACATCCCACAAGAGAGTTGTGAGAATTAGCCAATAAGGCAACAAATCAGGTGCATTAACAGGGACAGCACAGTGGATGGGGACGGGGAATAGGCTTGGGCTAAAATGGACAGTCTTGGTGCATCAAGGTATCCCTACTCTATGTAAAGGCATAAAATATTCTCTAAAGAGAGCCAATTTTCCAAGTTGAGGATTTTTGAATATAGGACTACACAAGAAGACAAGTGCAAACCATGATCATGTGAACATCATAGATAGAGTGGTCATGACAGCCTTCTTGCGAATGCCGACATTGTCATAAATGCTCAAACAATGTCTTCTTCTCCATGAAAGTTTTCCTCAATCTCCTAACTTGCTTTAGAGTTTGGTAATCCTTTACACAGGAAGAGGTACTTCATCTACTTCTACGCCTTGCCATTAGTAAGTTGCAGCTTCCACTTTACTAGGACGTTGTTGATCCCTTTCTTAATGGTTGAGACTATGAGTGGAGGCCTGATTGACAGATTGTGTAACAGGTCATTGATCAATGTGGATGAACTTCAAGCACCTAGCATGAAAAATTGGGTAGGGAATATAAGTGGCAACTCCAATGTATGATACCTTGCCACAAATCACATAACGGGAGATGAGCCTTGCAGATGAGGCCTTTGTGACTCGACGTGTGAACCTGTATTGGGCTAGCAATAACTTGACCATCACAACATCTCCCACCTTGTATTTGGCTAACCTCTTGCCTATATCTGCCCACTTCTTCATTCTGGTAGGATCCTTCTCCACGGTGCAGGCAAGTTGTTGGCAGTACTAATCTTAAGTCAATTGCGATGATGCTAGGCTAAAACTAACATAGTCCACCACAACATCTAGTGTAGCAGACTATTGTCTCATCACAAGCTTGAAGAGGTAAAGGTTGTAAGGGAACTGGACAACATCAAGCAACTTGAACAAGTCCTTTTAGTTGGCACTAACAAAGTGTCTCAAGCATAGCTCCAAGAAGGCATTAACTTCCTATATCTGGCCATCAATTTGTAGGTACAAGCTAGAAGAGAAATAGAGCTCCGACCCAAGCAAATGGAACAGCTCCATCCAAAATTGTCCCAGAAGCAAGAGTCTTGGTCACTCACAATGTTTTGCGGCACATTCCAATACTTCACGACATGCGTCAGGAATAGCCAATAATAGGAATGGAATGAATATGGACAAATTAAAAATTGGTTCACAACTATAAGAATCGAGCCTAGCTCTTGGGCTCGAAAATATTTGTAGGGATATGGGCTTGAAACTAGACTGACATCTGTGTATAAAGGGTCACATGCACAAGATTCTCGGTCGATGAAAATTAAAGAGAATCTATACAAGTTTAGGGGGTTTTATAAAAAATTATCAATTAGTATAAATATAAGCCAAAGAGAAATCCTAAGCCAAGCTCAAGGATTTTTCATATGTTTGGCCGCCCCCTCTCTCTACTTCTATGTTGGCCAACCCCTAAGGAAGAAGGCACTCCTCTCTCCATTTTTCTCCTGCTTTCACTCCACCAGTTGCATGCCCCGCATGTTGCGAGCACTTACAAAGAAGAAGGGAATTGGAGATCAGGCGAATCTCTCCATAGAAATAAGGATTATCTCTCAACCGGAGAATCATGTAGTTTCGGCTAGAGGCCGAACATATCTTTGGCTAGCGGCATCGCTCCATTGGAACCCTCCTATGAATTCTTTTTCTTAATCCAATTCCGCACAAGACATAAATCGGATCTTTCCAATTTAGTTTTTCAGAGATGGATGAGAGGAACCCATAGGATCTATCATTCCACTCCAAATGATGAGAGAAAGAGAGAAATGTTGTAGTGCAGTTTGCTACAATGCGTTTCGTTTGACCGCATGCACTGTTTTGGACCTCCTCTACAAATTAAAAAATAATAAAATTTAACAAAAAATTCAAATATTCAATTACCTCCCTTAGGATTGTTTCCATCCCTTGGAGTTTTATTTTCACCGTAGGTCGAATTCGATCATGAAACTCAATCTTAACCATCTATCGGGTACTTGAAAATCTCGATTTCAAAAAATCATAAATTGTCAAAAAATAAAAAATCAGTTAAATTACCTTTAACGTTGTTCCCATCTCATGGATTTTGATATTCATCACCAACTTGCTCGCACAAGATTGGATGGCTACAATCAAACCGCATGCACTATTTTGGACCTACTCTCCATATTAAAAAAATAATAAAAGTTATCATAAATTTTTAAATACTCAATCACCTCCTTAGAGTTACTTACATCCAATCATGAAACTCAATCTTAGCCGTCCATCAAGTATTTGTAAATTTTGATTTCAAAAAATTATGAAAAATAATAAAAAAATAGAAAATCAATTATTAGGGTTGTTCCCATCTCCTGAATTTTGATATTCATCACCAACTTGCTCGCACAAGATTGAATGACTACAATGTATCCGGATACGATCCAATGGTGAAATTTAAGCTTCAAGAGATGAAAATTACCCTAGAGGGTTTAATTGAATATTTAATATTTTATGGTGTTTTTTATTTTTTTTCAACATGGGGAGGAAGCCAAAAACATAGCGTGCAGTTTGGCCATACACATGCCAAGATCGCACCACAACACTCCTCTCTCTCTCTCTCTCTCTCTATATATATATATATATATATATATGATGTGGTGCAGTTTGCTACAATGTGTGCGATTTGACCACATGCATTGTTTTGACCTTCCTCCCCATATTAAAAAAAAAAAATCATAATAAATTTTAAAATATTCAATTAGCCCCTCTCCCCAAGGTGTTTCCATCCTTTTGGGCTTTATTTTCACCGGCCGATTGAATTCGATTATAAAACTCAACTGTGATCATCTATTAGGTACTTGTAAATTTGATTTTCAAAAATTTATAAAAAAGTCAAAAAATAAAAATTTGGTTTGTATGCCCATAGAGTTGTTCCTATCTCTTGGAGTTTTAGTATTCGTCACCAACTTCCTCGCATCTAATTGGATGACTACATCAATTCAATTATGATTGCACAATGAAATTTAAGCACCAAGGGATGACAATTATCAGGGGGTGAAGGAGGGAGTAATTGAATATTTAGAATTTTATGATGATTTTTATTTTGTTTCAACATGCGGCCGCACGAATGCTAAAACAGCACCACAACACTCATATATATATGGGTGGGCTATAATGAGCCTCGGGGCTCATCTAAGTTAGATAAACCCCTTTCAAAACTCCCTCTTATTCACCTTAAAAAATAAATAAAAATCACTAAAAATTTTAAAATATTAAAATACCCTCCTCTAGATTTATTTCCAGCCCTTGGGATTTAATTTTCACTATTGGATCAAAAAAATGCAATCACAACCGTCCAATCGAGTGCATCGATCATTGGACGTCAAAATTAAAACCTCAAGGGATGGGGATCAATCCTAAAGATTAATCTATTAATTTTTTATTTATTAACTATTTCTTAATATTTTAAGCATTATTTTTTTATATGTATATGATTGGACGGTTCATATTGGTTTTCAAGACCGGGCAGTGAAAATTAAAGTTCCAAAGATGGGAACAATCCTAAAGAGCCTATTTGAACATTTAAAACTTTTTACTATTTTTATAATTTTTAAATATAAGAATAAGAGAATTTTAAAGGGGGGGCTCATCTAAGTTAGATAAGTACACCAAAACACCCAATCTAGATTTCAAAAAATAAAATAAAATAAAATAAAAAATTGTCAAAAAAATAAAATATTTAAATACCCCATCTAGATTGGTTTCCACCCCTTTGGGATTTGATTTTCACCATTAGATCGAAAAACTTAACCGTAGCCATCCAATCAAATGTGTCAGTATTTGGGGATCAAAACTAAAACCCAAGAGATGTGATCAACTCTAAAGGTTGATCTGACAAATTTTCTAGTCTTTCGACTAATTTTATACATTTTTAGATGTTGATTTTTGATATGTCCTTAATCAAATAGTTACGATTGATCATCTAGATCAGACGATGAAAATTAAAACCCTGGAGATGAGAACAATCTTAAGGGGTCTATTTGAATATTTAAATATTATTCATAATTTTTTATTTTATTTTTACGTTGGGAGGGTGGGATTTTGTGTGTATGTGTGGGTTATATATATATATATATATGGTTTAGAATTTAGGGTTTAGGCCGGCCTCACCCTCATGTTAAAAAAGAATTATCATAAATTATTAAATATTCAATTATCCCCATAGGATTATTTCTATCTCCTGGAGCTTATTTTCACCATCCAATTGCATCTAGAATGATTATCACCATCCGATGTGAGCAAATTGGTAATGAATACTAAAACCCCAAAGGATGAGAACAACCCTAAATATAGTCTGATCATTTTTTTTAAAAAGAACTTTTTTTATAATTTTTAAAAAATCAAATTTACAAGTATCTGAATTTACAATTATATATATATATATATATATATATATATGTATATATATTATATTTATATTACTCCCATATATGCGTGAACATCCGGTGCACATGGCAGATACTTTTGGGCTTTAGTCATCAAATTAGATCCCCATCGGGTTATGTTCATAGAACACCTATCAATTACTAGGTAAAAGAAAGAGTAGTTCATGTTGAATGTGTCTTTGTCACATTCAAACTATCCGTCAACATTGGTTGCGGACTTAGACAAAGACTTTAGAAGTCCCTCTTCTTGTGGGAAGAAGAGTTTAAGAGTTGTGGAGTCTATAGGATAACCATACTTATAAATATAGACATATATGACAAGGGAAGAATAACTAGATCGATCTCTCTCTCTCTCTCTCTCTCTCTCTCTCTAGGGTTTCACTTATGACCTTGAGATCTTAGTAGATGTAGTGGACGACTCTAGTATACGTCCATGAGTCGAGGACAATCCCATACTTCTGCTACTACGAGATGATCTCCTGCACTCTGATGATCAAGTAAATCTCTTCTCATAGTAGCATATATCTCCAATAGTGGTATCAGAGCCAAATTGGCTCTTCGTATCATCCCCATGCAATAGGATGGTGCAAATGGAGACTGACGGCTGATGGCAGAAAGTGTGGTGCATTGACATGCTACCTGCCATGTCGCATGTAGGCATACGGCCCTATAGCATAGGCGTCTAGCTCCGACAATGCATGGAGGCATGTGTTGAGTAATTTGTGTATTCATAATATTCCCCATGTTTTGGTGATAACACACTACGGAAATGTCAAAACTTTGTTTCCAAGAGAATGAGAGAAATCTTCTTATTTTATTAGTTAAGATGTTGACAGATTCTAATATAAGTTGTGTAAGTTCTGTGACTTAGTCATTTTCAGGGTTCTTTAATCCTTATGATTAAGGAGCTAACTGAAACTTCGATTAAAGAGAGTTCAGCATTAATCGAAATATAACTCTACGTTAATCGAAATAGTTTTCTGCTAGAGCCATTTGATTTTATTTAAGTGTTCTATCAATTAAGTGACTAAGTATTACTTTAATTAATGTTGACTTAGTCACTTCGATTAAAGAACTAAAGGTTTCCTATCGATTAAACTTGTAAGTTTCCTATCGATTAACGTTTTTAAGTTCCCTTTGATTACCGATGAGTAACTTACCTCAAGTCAAGCCTAAGTCTGACTTCGATTAACGGTTAAGCGACCATTTCGATTAGCTTTATAACATTAATCGAAACTCAACTTAGAGTTGCGCTTTGTGTTTTAATTAAAATAACGTTCTAAGTTTCATTTCAACTAGCGTTCTTAGATGTCTTTCGATTACTGATATAACGCTAATCGAAGCTTCGCTTTCGGACTTCACTTCGAATAATGCTGTAAATTTCATTTCGATTAACGTTACTTTGATTAACGATGTATCTTATTCTGTCTAAACTTAAGTGTCTTTTCGATTACTAATCATAAATCTCACTACGGTTATTGACCAAATTGAGACTTCGAAAACTGAGAGATTTCACTTAAGTTTCAGCTTATATCTCATATCGATTAAGACTTTGATTAACACTTTAAACATCACTTCGATTAACTATTTCTTGTGCTTTAAATTAAGTTAATCTGAGTGAGAGCCACCTCTATATCGATTAACGGTCTGGTTGTGTGTTAATTTAACACTCACTTACTGACTTCGATTAGTGATCAGATTCTCACTTCGATTAGCGATTGTTTATGACTTAAACTCTTGACTTATGTTAACGGAGTGCCATTTCGATTAACCTATTATTTTGGTTAGCAATTACTTTATTGAATTTGACTTGAAATTGGTACTCTCGACATATAATTTATGTATACTTTTTTACTGAATCTCTGTCACATCTTTTTTTGAAAAATTTGTTACCTTTTCGATCCATCTATGTACTATTATAGACTTCTGCTATCAACAGGCACCATGGCAGGAAAAGCAAGCTTGCCTTTTTAGTGTTTGTGCTTTCTGCAGAACTGATCAGATAGTATAGATATGTACCCGAGGAAGCTTCTATGTATTAAACAAGGTACCTCAAGACTACCAATGCATAAGTCTAGCCATTCCTTTCTCTATCATTCCAGCCTCCATCTAGAAAATTTAAACGTTAGACACAAGCGGAAAGATGTCACTATCAAGCACTAACCAGTCTAACTGGCCGATTTTGAAGAAGTTGTATATATAAAAGCCATTCACTAGAGAGATTAATAATATAGACAAACATACAAGAGGATATACATCCAAGTCTTCACAAGTGCTAAAACTCCTGGCTTGCTGAGAGAGAGCCTAAAGATCTCAAGAGCCTTGCTTCATCACTCATAAAAGAAGCTCTTAGAGATCCTCTTCAGATCAAGACCTTTGTTGCATTATTGTTTATTTATTATTTTGATACGTGTTGTGTTCTTCATGAACACTAGCATGATTAAAAGGCATTCTCTATTGATTTAATCTTCTCTGTGTTCTTCTTCTTCTGGGTTGTGGACAAGAGGACCTGCTAAAAGTAGGAGATTGTTCCTCTTTGTGTTGAAGAGAGGGACTACTGGAAGCAGGAGGTTGTTCCTCTTCGTGTTGAAGAGAGGGTCTGCCGTTGTAGGAGGTTTATGTTGATTGTAACCTGCAAGGGGTTGGGACCTTGCTATTAGTGAAATTCCCAAGTAGTTTTTTGGAGAATCGACGTAGATTTGGATAGACCGAACCAGTATAAATATGTTGTGCATTTACTGTGTGATTGTTTCCTAGTTTCTTTCTCTTTTTGTCCATTATTAGCTTCTGTATTAAATTTCAGTTCAAGTATTTTTTAATAACCCATTCGACCTCCCTCCCCCCTCCCCCACGGACTAGTCTAGCCTTGGGCAACAAGTGGTATCAGAGTCCGATCTCTCATTTATTTGACCTAATAGTCAAGAGAGTAATGGCTATGACAAACAGTTATGTTGAAGGTCAACCCATCAACCGCCCTTCGCTATTTGATGGGAAAGACTACTCTTATTAGAAATGTCGTATAGAATATTTCCTTAATGGGATCAACCTTGATCTCTGAAGTGTTTTTGAGGACAGAGACTATGTTATAACTATTCCCAGAGAGAAATGGATAGATGATGACAAGCATTTAATCTCTTTGAGTAATATGGCTAAGAGTATTATGTGCTACACCTGGCAAAAATGGAATTCAACTGAATCTCTGCCTGCAAAACCGTCAAAGAGATGTGGCTGAAACTACAACTAACATATGAAGGTACAGAGAAGGTCAAGGAGACCAGGATAGATATTATGGTTACACAATATGAGAAGTTCCAGATGAAGCCAACTTAGACCATAACCTAAATGTATTCTAGATTCACAGACGTCACTAATAGGTTAATGGTTCTCGAGAAAGAATATCAGTTTAGAGACCTTGTTCGAAAAATCTTAAGATCTCTCTCTAGACAATGGACACCAAAAGTGACAACTATTTCTATCCATTATTAGCTTCTGCTTTCATTTCAGTTCAAGTATTTTTTTAATAATCCATTCACCCCTCCCCCCCCCCTCTGGATTAGTCTAGCCTTGGGCAACAATATGCGTCCTGCCACGTAGCAAGGGTGATACCCTAGCCGTACGGGGTTGAGGTTCCCTCAGTCACCGTAGTCTCCCAACTTACGCATGGGACTGCGCTGGCCGATGGGCTAGGTGGGCCCCACCTCGGGTGCACTCAAGCCATGTGCATCCTGCGCATACGCTAGGGCTCGGCCTTTCCCTCAATCGCGTGACTGAGGGAACCCCAACCCCTACCGCACGTTGGGGCACCTTGCCATGCATGCAAGCGTGCACCTTGCCGTGTGCAGTGGCACTTCCTGGCCATGCATGCTTGTGTACGCTTGGCTGCGTATAGGTTGCATGTGCCTTGTCGTTTCCCAGCCATGGGCTTTGCTCCACTAGGCCAATGCCACCCATGATGGAAGGAGGGGGGTGGGGGGTGTGCCTGGCTAAGATGGCATGCATCTGGTGGCGGAAAGGGCTAAGCATGGTGGTACTGCCGCCCCCTACATTAGGGTTTCCTTCCTTTCATTCATATGGAGGAAGAAGAAGTTCCCTAACAGATAAGCCTATTTTGATATGTATTTACCCCGTAGTTGTTTTGAGTTTCTTTTGACCTGATTGCATCAAGTCATGTTTTTTATGAATCCATTACTCTGTTTACAAATATATCACTGATTTTGTGAAGTCATCTTAAAGTAGGGACATTATCTTTTAATCTACTTGTGATTATACCCCTGCAATCTATTTAGTTACACGTAAAATTGTCAATTAAGTATCTTGATTGGGTCCATTTGTTTTTGGCTGAGGCCCATTTGATCTCTTTTCGTCCTAACGACTTAAAAGAGAGTTTAGATAATATTTTATGTAAAACCTGTCTGGGTACAGGTACAATTTCTATGGGTATTTAAGCAAATAGAATTGGACATATATATAACATGTTAAAAACTTACTTTTTGACATTAAGTCGATTGTAGGGGGGCTGGGTCAGGCTGGGGCGCATCCGATGGCGGCAAGGGCTAGGCGTGGTGGTACTGCCACCCCCTGCATTAGAGTTTCTTTCCTTTCATTCATATGCAGGAAGAAGAAGTCCCCTTAACAGATAAGCCTATTTTTTGATGTGGATTTGCCCTATAGATGTTTTGAGTTTGTTTTGACCTGATTGAATCAAGTCATGTTTTTTATGAATCTATTACTCTGTTTACAAATATATTGCTGATTTTGTGAAGTCATCTTAAAGTAGGGACATTATCTTTTAATCTACTTATGATTATACCCCTGCAAATCTATTTAGTTACATGCAAAATTGTCGATTAAGTATCCTGATTGGATCCATTTATCTTTTGGCCCAAGACCATTTAATCTCTTTTTGTCCTAATGACTTAATGAGAGTTTAGACAATTTTTTTCTTTAAAAACTATATGGTACAGGTACAATTTATATGGGTATTTAAGCAAACAGAATTGGACATATATAAAAACATGTTAAAAACTTACTTTTTGACATCAAGCCAATTAGTTTATCATGATTATGGTTAAATAAATTTGGTAGTAATTGTCGAAATGTTAATCATGCTTCAACTACATATGCATGAATTATGGTGATATGTGATCCATTTGGCTATTATGCAATTTTATTATGACATATGAACTACTTAAATGCATTTAATTTTTCATTATAATTTAGCATGATTGTGCATAATTAATGGATGCATTGATTATGGTGACATTTTTTAGATCTATGCATGATGAGTTATATACTCTATTATTTATATTAAATAGTTCTCAAGATAAGTTTGACTCAAAAATAAAAGGTAAAAGGTGTGGCATCACTATTTATTTATCAGTGGATCTAATGTGGTCGGCTCCCTTTGGGTATATGCTGTAATATTTTTCATATTATTAGTGGAAAAGCCTTGTAAAAGGATGTAGCCTCGCATCGAAAATTGTGGGTCATTTTTTTTAATCTTGATTTGCATGCACTCATGCATCTAATAGATATATTTATCACATGGATATAAGGAAAGCGTCCCTAATTCTTATTTTCTATTAAATCAAAAATTTTGGAAAAAACATCCTAAACTATATGACTTTTTACTCTTAATTAATTGAAAATATTATTTAATGTATATATTAAGGTGATGATTACGAGCATAGGGAAGTTTTCGATCTAAGATATCTATCACAAAGAAAATTGTTTTTGAAAAATATAAATGCCTAAGTTTTCTACTTACATAACGTATGCAATGACATGACCTCAAAGGGTTTATTTCGTGAGTTGTCTGACCAAGATGAGTTAAAAGGTGATAACTGTGACATGTGGCCCAAAAAAGATTAAGTATCTCCTTAATGCGAAGGCAATGCTTGAGACCTTGACCAATGTGATGATGCTTCTATAGATGATGGACCACTTGTTTAAGTCTGATCCTATGGCATTCACCGAGTCCAACCGGATTGTATCGACTCACACATATCTAATGGGATGTTTTGAATTAAGTTTTTCCCATTTGATAATCAAAATCACACTTTTTATAACAATTAATGAGGTACATTTATCTAAAATATGATTTAAACTCATTACTTTTAACAAATTCATTGGATTGATTGTGACCTGTGCAAGTTGGACCAAGTTGTATCAATAGCGTACCGTACCTAGGGAGATACGATCCGACATGGATCAACGATATGACAAACCTTGCTAATTCATCTACATATGCATACTCAATTGTGCTTATTACTCATGTAATCTCTTGTTGGATAGTAGACTTATGAGTAACAAGCTACATAGCTCATAAGCGAGCTAAATTTCTAGATTATCGCTGAGTACCAACAAGTAGCCAGTATGTCACCATAGGAAATGGTAATCAAGAAAAGGTTTTTAGAGTTGGCTCATACCAATTAAGGATGTAATCTAAGTGCATTCTCCTATTACATAGTGTGCTTCATACACCTAATATTTGATGTAATCTATTTTTAGTTTTAGCACTTCTACATTTAGACTACTCGTTTAGTTTCTCAGGCACTATAGTGTCACTTTACTTTGGTTGGGGCCATTAAAGTCATGGTCATTTAAAGAATAACTTATTTGTTATAGATTTAGAATATGATAATTTTGTTTTATGATTGCATTTTCTTTCGATGTTGTTGTTGATTCTGCAAAATGGCATACAAGATTAGGACATACACGATAGGAGAGGATGATTCGATTGGCTCAAGAGGGGTTATTAGCGTCTCTCATTAAGGTGAACCTCCTTGTATGTCAATCATACTGAGCAGGAAAACCTACAGAAAGCCTTTTGGAAAGGCCAACATGGCCTCTTCCCCATTTGATTTAATCTAGTCAAACATATGTAGATTATTACATGTGAGGGCACATCACGACGAGTCCTATTTCATCACTTTTATAAACAATTATTCTCGCCATGGGTCAGTGTGTCTTCTTTCTCATCGCCCAGAGACCTTATGCTATAATAAAAACTTTCTAGCTAAGGTTGAGAATGACAAAGACAAAAGCATTAAGGCTCTACCCACTAACAAGGGCAGATAATACCTTTTTGACCAGTTCATATAGTTGCATGAAGAAAAAGGAATACATTGATAGCTTACAATTTCTCATATTCCGCAACTAAATGATGTTGCAGAAAGGAGGAATTGCACTCTTATGGAGATGATTTGATCGATGTTTGTGTCTCCTTGTTCATTATGGAGTATGAGTATGTTTTTTGTACTATTATGGTCTAGGAAGTCACCTAGTTGAGGTAATTCTTGGTGAGCTAGTATTTAACAACACATGTAGGAGATGCTGTTGTAGTTTATCACAATAACATGGCTACGATAGCGTATATGAGGGATCCAAGTATCATAGAAAATCAAAACATATTGACACTCACTATTACTTTATTAGCGACATCATTATACAGAGATTGGTGGTCTTTAGATATATTTCCACTAGTGAGATGTAAGTAAATCCTTTCACAAAACCTGTTGTGAGAAATTCGTTTCTTAAATATGTTGGAGGGTTAGATTTGAAAAAGGGTTTGACTTGATTGTATACTGATTTGGACACCATTTTTTATGCAATAATATATGATTGTTGTCTTTGCATTATTAAGGCACTTATATATGTGGTTATGAATGAGAATGCCACCAGACTATAATTAGTTCACTCACACGAACGATCATTATGCCACTATGAGAGTGAGCATGATGAGATAGATTCTATGAACTTCACATTTAGTGGGAGTATATTAAGAGTCATAAATTGCATTAGCAAAGGGCTAAGATGAGATTGATAGAAATCAATCAAACATGAAATTAGTTATTTCCATGTAGCATGTTATAGCTAAATCTTAGTGTGCCATACGAGCATCCAAGGAGAACTTATAGTAGTATAGGTTTAAAAGTTCGCATGGTGTATGACGACAGCATGTCCTACTTTTAGCTCCACCATAGCATACAAATTATATTGTGTTTGCTATTTTGACAATCACTAAAGAAGTGATCGAATGGATCTCTGCTTCGTCACCGTGTAAGCCTACTATATTTATTGTACCTTTTAGGACTATACACCTTACCATTAAGTGGATACTTGATGATGTTACTTTAGTATGTTATCCAAGGATTACGACTCATGCAGTTCAACAGAGCATGTCTAGGAAAATTGTCAAGACTAAGCAGATCAACAAGTGTAACATATCAAAACTCAAACTTGTATTATACTTGTGTCTTCTGTGACTTATTATCATTGCAATTACGATAGATGTGTCCAATACAATCATGAGTGTAGACACATAGTTTAAGAGGTCAAAACAAAAACCTAAGAGGGATTATATTAGCTTGACCTGATGTGAGCACATGACTTGGGATATGAGATGAGACTTAGAGTTGAAGTGTTATGTTAGTTAGGTAGTAACTTCATGTAACACTCCTTACTTATAAATTTTCCTCATCAGATAACATATCATTTTCTTGTATGAAAGAAAGATTTAAATGAGTTATTTGGAGGATATTTGATGACCAATGTGTCTGAATGGAAGATGTTGAATGTGTCTTTATCACATTTGAAGTGTCTGCCACATTGATTGTGGACTTGGACAAGGGGCTTGGACAAATACTTTTAAGTCCTTCTTGTCCCAAGAGTTGTGGAGTCTATAGGAGACCCATACCTATAAATATAGAGATATATAATAGGGAAAGAATAACTATAGGCACTAGTCTCTTCCTCCACCTCTCTCTCTCTCTCTCTCTCTCCCCTTTGGGTATCACCTATGACCCTAAGATCTTGCCCTGTGGAGCAAGTGGGTGACTCTGATAGCCATCCACGAGTCAAGGACGATTTCTTGCTTCCACTGTTGTGAGAGAATCTTCGGTATTACGACGATCAAGTAAATCTCTTCCTATAGTAGGATAGATTTTCCAACACTTCTTATATATACATACATATAGTATGAAATATCTCCTATATAGGGGGCAGATATAACGCACCCCGGAGTGCATCTAACATAGATGTGCCCCCCTGAAAACCCACCTTCCCTATTTAAAAATAAAAATATAAATCATCAAAAATTTTAAAATATTCGAATACCCCCCTCTAGGGTGTTCCTGCCCTTGAGATTTAATTTTCACTGTTCGATCAAAAAACCTAATCTTAATTGTCCAATCAAATCCGTCGTCGTTTGGGAATCAAAATTAAAATCTTAGGGATGGGATCAACCATGAGGGCTAATCTGACAAATTTTCTTTTTTTACTATTTTTTCAGTATTTTTAGATGTTTAACTTTTATACCTACCTGAGCAGACGGCTCCGGTTGATCGTCAAGATCAAACGGTGAAAATTAAGACCCTGGGGATAGGATCAACCCTAAGGGGCCTATTTTTAATATTTTAAATTTTATGACAAAATTTATTATTTTTAACTGGGGGAGGGTGGGTTTTCAGGTGGGGGCGCATCTAACTTATATATTCCCTCAAATGCTTAACTCTAGCTGCTAATAGGTCTTTCAAAAAACATCACTTTCTATAGTTCTTTTATTGTTTATACTCATGGTTTATTCGCTATGACAATTTCAAACAATTTTTGTTGATCATGTTTTTAGTTCAACCATTTTGTGGTCCAAAATATAAAAATATATAAAAAATGACCAATTGAAGTACAATTAGCATAACCTTCTATAGAAGACTCCAAGTGTGTAGGTCTTAAACAATCATAAGTGTCTCAAAATTCTCTACAATTTTTATACACCTTTTTTTTCCCAAATTCAACTAATAGAACATCAAAAATATAAAACACAAAAAATTGTGCATGAAATATCAGAACTTGCCAGACATATCTCTGAACTGTTCATCGACACTTCCACCTCATCCAAAGTGGAAGGGAAATTTCGATCAAATCAACACAATCTAAATATCCTAACTGTACTTTATCTTGATTCCACTTTTATTTGATGCAAGGAGTCTAGTTTCACTAGTAAACTCTAGATATCCACAACTATAACACCACAGGATCAAGGGCACAACCGAACCAGTTCAATGCCCTTATCTCCGACTATTATAAGTTCACAATCAGGTCATAGAATAATATTTGGAGGTAATTAGTGTAAATTAAGGACATTATGAAAATAAAGTATCATTTCATACAAGAAATAACTAGACCATTCATACACAATTCCAATAAGTCAATTTTTAATATAATCAAATTATTCAATTATAAGAAAATGAAATGGATTATATAGCCATAAGTTTATATACGACACATGTACAAAATACGATTCTCAAATGTACATAATACCATATGTTCATAGCAGTGACCACACATCCACTATGCTATTGTGATCCACAGAAGAGTACCAACTGTACCCATGAAGGGGCTGAGTCACTAAAAGAGAACTCAGCAAGGATCTTACATCCATGAAGGCCTACGAAAACCACTACTAAGAGAATCACAACATATGAATTGCATGTTAAAGAAGCACTTAAACAATTACAATAGTCTAATGTCCACTAATCAAAGCTTAAAACTCATTGCCCAATTGTCATCATAAGAATCATTAACCAAAGCTGCCCATGGGTCTTGAGAAGTCATTCCACATGTAGGCAATTCAAGATTTGTGCTCATATCATTGCATTCTATCATATGTCATTAGCTATTCATGTCACATAACTCGATCTGAGAAATCTTCTATAATTCAAATCACCATGTCTATAGTATATGTCATATAACAATCTATCAAGCACCTAATCAATAGAAATTTCTATATTTGAATCCTCTATAGGCACGGCTCTAAATCAAGGAACCAAGCAAACTCTTTGTATTCATTAGTGAGAATCATCCACTAGTCATCTCACCTCAAATTTAGTCATCCATTCATATGACCTATGCCAAGGTCAATATATATTTATAATATATCTAACACATCAATTCTTTATCTATCTTTCATCTTGCCATTCTACAGCCAATCATAATTCATTATCGTTATATCATGTCAATCTTGGATCTTTGATGTACTAAAAGTTGCTTGGTATGAAAGGGAAGTAGCAATGCTAGCAATCTAGCAATCATCTATATTATATCTCATATTCGAAAATCCTACCAGATTCATCATCCATCGATACCAGTATGCTCTTCTTAGATTTTTAAAAATATATGAAGATGTGACAAATAAGCAAGGCCATCTGAGGGGCTCAACACACCACTATGTAATTCAACCCTCAACTGAGGTGCGCACACAAGTGTTTTTCACCTACTATTGCCATTGGTCAGTCAAATCACAAAAGAAGCATAGGGTCCGGACATCTAAACCTTATCTATGAGGCTGAGTCTGGGGTCCTGACCTAGTCCTACCTATGAAGCTAAACCCTTGTCCCCTTCCCAAAAAGATAAATCTATAAGCATCAAGTGCTAGTAAGGCTAGTCATCCAAGACAGGTAAGAACACAACTCAATATATCAATGTAACTTCAAAGAACCAATGCTCCATCATAAAACTGAGTCATCGTACATGAAAATTATACAATCAAATCCATTTAATCATAGATATAGGGTAGAGATACAACCATTGAAGTTCCACGCAGTTCAAAGGGTCAAAATTTCCCAAAATAGTCAAATAGAGGTCATGGTGTCGACACCATACATCAAGGTGTCAACACCCTAGCTTCCCCAAGGCCAAAATGTTGTCTAGGAGCCCATGGTGTCGACATCATGCATCAAGGTGTCCACACCATGGGTTCCGGTGGTCACAAGCAACTCTCTGCATAGTTTTCTATGCAATCTGCTGCAAACACTGAACTTCTAGGGGTTCAACGACCTATCAAATGAGCTTCAAATTTAATGAAAGTTTGTGAGAACTTAGACTTATATGTAAGTACATACCATAAAAATTTCAACTCAATTGGAGCATCATACAAGCCACACTAATTAGAACAATAACTGATTGTCTTATTCTCAGAGACAACCACACACCTATGAAGATGAGGCTTTATCTCACTTAAACCAAGGCCAAATGCTGCCAAAATTAAATTGAAGATTCTAGACACATTAATACACAAAATATATAACACGTAAGCCAATTAATGGAGCCTACAAATAACACTCATCAATTCATTCATATTCTAAAAATCATATTTAGACTGTGCACACATAGCATATCAAATTTCTTGGAAAACCTTCCAATCTCTACTCTCATAGTAAATCAAGAGTTTAAACCTTAAGAACAACATATGAGATACTAATTTAAGCTCATGCATGCACCAAAAATCACCTTAAACTTACATGCATGCACGAAAACAAAAGCCACTCCATGGACATCACCCTACCTTCCTTCTTGAACTCCACCAACCCTATAGGGCCTTCACTCCATCAAATCCACATCCAAGAGAGGGGGAAGGAGAGACGCTTGAAGGTAATCCATAGGTTCCAAGCTCTAGAGGTCCTCCTCCTCTAATGTCTTTACTAGATCTCCAACAAGAGCTTCAATGGGGCACTTTTCCCACCATGGTAGCCTTCCTAGATGCCTTCCAAGCCTCCTAAGACCTTCCATGGCCACATGCACGAGAGAAAACACTTCTAAGAGCCCAAGAGGATGAGAGAGGGAATTGGAGAGTAGGACGAGAAGAGAGAATGGAAGGGTCAGATACCACCCTCCCCTTATATATAAAATATGAAGGAGTTACAATTCTACCCTCCAACTATCTAAAATACACTTCCACACCTGTATGCACTCAATAGGGTAACTAAAACTCAGTATATCAAGCTCAATAACTCTTGATTGGGTCCTAAAGTCTAAACCATTAGTCTAAGTCATTATAAAGTCACTTATTCCCAACTTTGATCGAGTTAAATCCACTTATTTACAAATTCCAAATATGCCAGTTGAGCTACGCCCACTAAAAGAAAAAATTGGGTCCAAACCTCCTAAGCCACATCTAGATCATCTAATTAAACATAAATCACTCATTATTCATTATAAAATCTATCTAACTAAAAGCAAGCTGAGTGAATAAAATTTAAACCGATTCGATTGCGGTCAAACTTGGTCAAAATCGACAAATCAGTACAAAAATCATGAACCAGAGGACCAGGGTATTACAACAACCCACTAAGTTATCGTCATTCGCCGATATGGGTTGAACATAGGACATTTAATTCCCTATCCATAGTCCATGTAACCTTGCAACATCAGCCAAAAATATTTTGCAAACTAGAACATGGTAAAAGAATACTAAAATGGAAACCTAAGAAAACTTTAGTAAGATTTGGAACAAATTTTAGGAACTGACATAGGAAATAAATATAGCAATAAAGTCTAGAGACAACTAAATGGAATAGGATTATAGTTGTGGGTACTAAATTGTAAAGTTAAAATAGGTTATGTCATCTCTATATGTACTTATTTTCCATTTAGTTGTTTAATATCCCATTCATTAATTTATTGAATTACATTTTGAAATTAGATGATTTTTTAACTAGGAATTTTTGCATCTACCCTTGGAAAACATTGTATTTGAATCTATACCCCTAACTCCCACATATTGTTATTATTAATACTTTGACAAACTTTAGAGAAATTACAATTATACCCCTTCATCAAAATAACATGAACTCGAACCGAATATGCCAAAAAGATTTTGTAAATCCTGATAACCTCGGGGATACATATGTAAAATTCTAGTGAATTTATGGGTATATATACAAAATATTAGTGAATTTAATAATATCTATTCAAAATCTTTAAGTTTGATTTAACGATATTTGTTGGAGGCATATAACTGCAACTTTTCTAAAGATTTTAGAGGTAAACAATATGTGGGAATGGGGAAATGCAAATATAATGCTTTTCAAGCGTTATGCATGTAAAAATCCCTTTTAACTATGGACTTTTTGTGATGGGTGGCATACATACATCTGCAACGAACACCCCTACTAGAGCATATGGTTGTGTTATCACTACTTCACATTCACTTTTATAGTTTTATAGCAACATAGATATGTGAAATAGAAAGTCTTAAAGTTTTGGTTTTAGTTGTGGAACAAGGAAAACACTTGTAGCCCAGAAGGATGGCCTAAATCCCAGAAGGTGCGGTGGGCCCTCAAAAGAAACATGGCCCACAAGGCCCAAATAAAGGTCTTAAGATCGAGAAAAAGATCGTGATGGTCCCATAGAGGGGCAGAACAAGTCATCAAAAACCTAGGGCCCAACCACCTCGTGGGTGTAAGATAGAAGGGCTCTCTCTTATGGAACTAACCACCAAGAACCAAGGACCTGTCAAAGCCTATAAGGATGATCCAATTAGCCCATAACAAATATCGTCCCCAAGAAACGCAAAATCCTCAAATCTTCTCGACCACCCGAAAGGGCAGATCATCAGACAAAATGCCCACGGGCTAGGGGCATGCCCCACTCAACTCGATCATCGAGAATCAAGGAACCTGGGAAAATATAGGTATCCATGTGCCCACTGACATGCCTTTACATGTGGCGAAGTCACAAGTTACACATCTACCTAAGCGACAAAGTCCCAAGGCAAGAGGCGCCATCATGAAAATTGTCATCATGAGATATGAAACGGATAGCGAGTCACCATCAACATGGAGACCCACTCCAAAATCGAGGATTAGACCCACTAACCTTGATTTGACACCATTTAGTCTCGTAGCTCTTGTATGGTGCTCCTGTGGCACTCAATCAAGTGACACGCATCCTTGTCCTCAAGGGTACGTGTTCATTCTCACCTAGCTGGAGGGATCCTATAAAAGCCACGACCCCCTTACTTTATTAGGTATGCCACAAACATCCCACTGAGAGCCTACTCTTTCGCTAATCCTTCCTTCTTATGCTAAGCTGACTTAGGCATCGAAGTAGAGTGGCACCTCTAGACTATCAAAACAATGGCAGCAACAGTAAAGACAACCTACATAGTTAAGGCTGAACATGAAGATTTTATTGAAGAGAGGAAAAAGGGTCAGGTTAAGAGGGGAAATCTAGCTGCATTTCAGAGGAAGGATAAGAGAAAGAAGGTAGCCCCTCTAGAGACTGACCAATCAGCAGGAAAAGGAAAAGCATCAGTCTGCCAATAGTGTGGAAAGACCTATAGATGCACTAAATGTTGGTTTGTTATTGGGAAATGTTCTAAGAGTGAATGGAGGGAACATGTAACGACCCGCCATCCTATGACCGGAGACCCGGTCACTAAATGGATGTCGGCCCATTAACTGTAGGTTCATACCAGGATCTTATTCGCACATCTGGAGGAGTAAGCGTTAAACAAGATTAAATATAACATTCACACGGACTACAAGGGGTACAGTGCGCAGGAAGTAAAGTAACAATGTCCGTACACAGTCCAACAATAATTACATGTCCAACAAATTAATTAAGTACAGGCAGAAGTAAAGTACAACAACATCGGGGCATACCCCGGGAACTGAGATAGCTGCTGGTCCGTACACCAAGGAGAACACCACGCGCCGCCACACGCCACAAGGTCTACACCTGAAAACGCAGGGAGTGAGCCACACCAAAATTGGGCTCAGTAGGGATCATCCGATCCCCTGCCTCCCACACACACACCCACAAGTGCAATAACAAAGATACAGGTAATAGGGCAAGTAAAGCTGTAACACACTACTCCTAAAACCTCGATATGAACCAAGTGCCTTCGGAATGTAACATGCATAATTCTAAAGTCATACTATCAGGGAGCCTACAACTCCCGTGTCGGCAAAACACGTCAACCACTCCTCCACAAGTGGGAAACACCAACCACACAGCCGTAAGTGGGAAAACACCGTCCACACAAGCACAAGTAGGAAACACCGACCCGCTGAGACCAAACAGTAACCCCTCGGATAGCACGCTAGCTACTCCGACCAAACAGGCTCAGGTGGTTACTCCTTCCCCCAGCACGAGTGACTCTCCGAATGTACCACTCCGACACCGGTACTAGCTGACCCCGGGGTTCACCAGGTGACCCTCTCTCACTAGGCGTCACCCCGCCCACGCCCCCACCGGCGCTGTGCTCACGCCCCCACCAGCACAGGGTGATAAAGTGCTACAATGTCACTCCAGGTCCACAGTAACTCAAAACACCAGAATCCGGCACGGTACGATCCGGTCACGTGAAAAGCCCGCGATCGCACTACACACAACGCAGTGCCATCTGGTCACGAAGAATCCGAGTATACTACAGCATGCATTAACCAACTATCTAGCAGTATGAATACATTTTACTGGCAGGAATTAATATTGTTCTGTCCTGAATCGCGTCGCCCGAGGCCGACGCCATTCAAGCTCCCTAAACTGGTTCACAAAACAGAGGCCACGGAAATCTGGCCTAAAACGCGTCGACCCCAGCGGTCGCTTTTTTAAAACGCGTCGACATCCTTCGACGCCATTCAGCAGATAAATCCAGAATTTCGGGAAAACATTACCCAGGGGATTTCTGCCTTAAAAGGCGTCATGGTCGCCCGACGCCATTCAAACCGCGTCGCCTGGCCATGACGTCTTTTAGCCCCAGAATCCCGAGCTGACGGACCCTCAGTCGGGGTAATTTCCTGCCTAAATGGCGTCATGGTGGCTCGACGTCCTTCTAAAAGGCGTCGACCACCCATGACGTCATTTAGCGCCAGAACCCCTAGCCTGACAAACCTCGAACAGAGGAGTTTTCTGCACTAAAACGCGTCGTACTGTCCCGACGTCCTTCTAAAAGGCGTCGACCAGGCACGACGCCGTTTAGCGCCAGAAACCTGGTTCTCTGGTTCGAACCGAGGGTTTCTCCCTTAACCCCAAATGCCCCGAAAAACCCCAAAACGGAAAGGGGGAGGAAGAGCAGTCCATCTATCACAGGCATACTACGAAACCACGATCACAAGCACGGCTATTCCCACAAGAAAACCCCCTAAACATGCTCATTCTAGCCCAAAACACCCCACATCATGCTTAGAAAACACGAGCAGCACATACAAGGTTCGTCCCCCTACCGGATACTTGAACTCCTCCTGGCTCCGTGTCGCCCAACCGCCGCGCCGCAGACCGCCGCCGGTACCCCCGAGAACGTCGCCACTCCGCCGGAACGTCGGCCGCCGTCCGGAGAATGGAACGCCGCGAAGGAAGTGGTGGTGGCAGAGGTGAGAGGTAGGGAGGCGTTGGAGTGGTGGAAGAGGAAGAAGAGGAAGGGAAAGGGGAAGAGAGGGGTCGGAGGAGGCGGAGAGGGAGGGGAGAGAGAGTGAGAGGTGAGAAATGAGGGAAAGAAAGGAGGGCTCGCGGGGGTCATCAGAAACTACCTAAAACGCGTCGAGCAAGACGGACGCCTATCAGATGACAGGACGTGCCGTACTGACAGCTGTCTGAAACGCGTCGACCACCATGGACGCCGTTCAGCTGACATGTCAGGCACCGTACTCTGACATCGCAGGGTGGCAGTCTGAATCGCGTCGTCCATCATGGACGCCGTTCAGACGACAAGACAGGGGCCGTACTCTCGCGGCCCGAAACCCGCCCACGTGGCGCCCACGTGGCACAACAATCTGCAAACTTAAATGGCGTCCACACAACCTGACGCCTTTTGAAAGGCGTCGACATGTGCTGACGCCATTCAGCCAGACATCTCAAGACCCCACAGGGTCCAAACCAGGGGATCCGGCCCGAAAATCGAACCCGAAACCTCAGTCCTTACATTCTCCCCCCCTTAAAAGAATTTCGTCCCCGAAATTGCCTGCTACCAGTAACGAGGGTGAAAACGCCTTTACTACCAACTCGCATGGGAGCTTACCAAAAAGGATAAGGAACTGCTACCCAACATCTCAATCACACACCCCCAGGTCGCCTCGCTCCCGGAGCGATACTGTCAAAATACTCAGTCCACAGATGCAACTTCGTTCCGAATGACCTGTCACTAGTGATTCTCAAAACGCACTAGACACTCAGGAAAGGACAAGTCCTCAGCGACCTCAAGTCCTGAAAGCTCCAACACCTGGGGCAAATCCGGAACGCTCTTCTGCAACGGAACTCGAAACGCATCGAGCACACCCGCAAGACGGAACGGTAAGGCTGGCTGGTAATCTTCCTCAACTCGAGCAAGAACGGGAAGAGGCTCAGTACGGCACGGACTCAGCTTACCCTGCTTCTCAAATCTCTTCACACCCATGGAGGGCGAGACTTGGAAAAACATGAGGTCTTCAACTTCAAACTCAATTGGTCTCTCACCGATGATAGCACAACTCTGGCAACCCAAGCACCCTGCTATACCAACCCTGATTCTGCTAACTATCTCTTGCCAATCTCAGATTAGATCACAAGGGATCGACACAGCCATCTGACCAATGCCTCACAAGGCGCCAAGCCAAGGCTAGAGTGGTAACTGCTATGGTACACAAGACCCCACGGAAAACCAATGCTGCTCCCAAGAACCTCCTCAGTCTAGGCAACATGCTACGAGCAAAACCTCTAAAATCCGAATGGTCCCTTTCTGACCGCCCATCAGCCTCGGGACGATAGGCCGGGCTGAAGGCTAACCGTGCACTCAAAGTCTTCCAAAGACTCTCTCCACCATTAAGAAGTAAATCTTAAAGCCCGATCCGACGCGATGGATAGGGGCACATCGAGCAGAAAGAGACGATCCGACTTACAAACAACTCAGCCAACCTACCGACTGACCAGTCCTTCCTGATAGCCAGGAAGTGTGCCGACGTAGTCAGTAGTTCAATGGTAATCCAGATCACGCTCCCTCCACCAGGGAATAAAACAATCCTACTACATGCCTCAAGTCACAAGCTCCCGTCTCCACACCGGGATCGGCAAGGACTGCAACCATGCTACCGCTGCGCCACTCTGATATTCTACCATAACCTGCCAACAATTCAAACATTCAATCACAGAATCACACCTATCCTCCTTCTCATTAGGCCACCTCAACAATGATACGCCTTATTCGATTCGGGAAGCATCATTTATTCTAGAACAGTGTGCCTCCAAAAGGGACACCTGCGCACGTCCTTCACGGTCAAATCACAAAGTCTACCTCAAACCTGACTGTACTACTGCCCCACAATTTCACCTCTGAACTCTGGAGAATCTGCGGTAACTCTACATCTGTCCTCTAAGTCTTAATTACGGTATGGTACACTGCTAGCCAACCTGGCTCCATCAGCCCCACGTAGAATCCGAAAGGGAGATTCCACAGTTGCTCAAATAATCCCCAAACAAACAATGCCTCTAGATCAATGGTGCAACGCCACAGCTGCCAGCTCTAAGTCATAGATGGATAGTTCTCTTCAAGCTTCTTCAATTGCCTATAGGCCACAATCTTACCAAGTTGCATCAGAAACGCACCCAAACCTCGATGTGATGTAACTGAATATCCCACAAACCCATCGGAACCTGATAGAAGTGCCAACACTGGAGCCCAAGTGAGGCGAGTCTTCAACTTAATGAAACTCCGCTCACAATCCTCGGTCCACATGAAACGAACTCCCCTACGAGTCAACCTCAACAAGAGGGGGGGGATTGCTATGGAAAAACTCCTGGACCAATCAACGGTAAAATCATGCTAACGCCCTCAACGATCACACTCTTACATGGGCTCCCCACACACAATCCATCAATCAAATCAATATTAAACTAATTATGTGCCATGATTCCACCAAAATTGACATGCCAACATCATTATATAATAACCTTACAAAGCACATATTACAATACCAAATCACCACCACGACCCAAAATACATAAAGAGTGCCACAAGAATTCACAACCACTACCTCATAAGACAAGATAAGAGTGTTCATCTAACCCCGCATCTCGGATCTCCACAAGAAGGACACACAACACTACACAAGGTACAGGACTCCTACTGACCACTCGGCCCCTGACTCTTCTTATTCTTCTGAGGACAGTTCCTCGCGAGATGTCCTCTCCTGCCACAGCCAAAACAACTACCAGCGACCAATGGACACATCCGGTTGCCGTGATACCTACCACAACGGGGACAATAATCTGCCGCATCATGACTCTTTCCCTGCTGCCTGCTAGCCTCAGTCTGCATCTGTTGGGCCGAACCGCCCTCATCTTCATCACGTGACGTCCCTTGGGACCCGAACTCAAAGGAACTCGAACCGCCTGACGAAGGGACCGTTGACTTGCTCTTGCCTTGCTGCTTCCCTCGTACCGATTGCTCCAACTCTTTCGCCATTTGCTGAAATTGAGTCTCCACCGCTGCCGCGCATCGAACCGCTGACGCCAGATCTCTACAACCCTGAGGTGCCACCATTGTCCTTAAATCATATCGGAGTCCATCTACAAATCTCTCAGTTCTATATCTCTCCTGCTCAGATAAGTGTGGAACGAATCCTCCAAGAGCCACAAACCTTGCATGATAGTCTAGAACTGACATGTCATTCTGCACCAATTCCATAAACTCTCTTTCCTTGGTCTCCTGGACATGCCTCGGAAAGTACTGTCCACTAAACTCTCTCACAAATGCCTCCCAAGGGATCTCTCTCAAAGGTCTATTTGCAAACATCCTTGTCTTGAGGGTAACCCACCATTCATATGCATTATCCTTCAACAAATAGGTTGCCAACAAGGTCTTGTCATTCTCAGCACATTCAAGAACGTCAAATGCCTTCTCCATCTCCTTAATCCAACGAGCTGCCTCGTCTGAGACTGGTCGACCTGTGAAAGAAGGGGTCTCCAACCTCAAAAACCGCTCTAACACCGTAAACTGGTCACCTCGGGAATTGGACCCCTCGCTACCGTCTCCCTGCTGGTATCTACCCATAGTTCCAATCATGGCCTCCACGAAACGATCCACATCATGCCCTTCTGCCCCCGAACTACCATCGCCTGATCTCGTACCACGAGCCAACGAAACTCTCTTCCTCGGCGCCATCACTACCTCACGAACACGAAAATCGACACAAACACGTCAAAACCTATCACTCTACGCCAGCAGCCATCGCCTGTACAGACTCGTAATTATTGTTGGACTACGATATCTAACCCGGCTTACCACTTACTCGACCAGACTATGCTCTGATACCAACTGTAACAACCCGCCATCCTATGACCGGAGACCCGGTCACTAAATGGATGTCGGCCCATTAACTGTAGGTTCATACCAGGATCTTATTCGCACATCTGGAGGAGTAAGCGTTAAACAAGATTAAATATAACATTCACACGGACTACAAGGGGTACAGTGCGCAGGAAGTAAAGTAACAATGTCCGTACACAGTCCAACAATAATTACATGTCCAACAAATTAATTAAGTACAGGCAGAAGTAAAGTACAACAACATCGGGGCATACCCCGGCAACTGAGATAGCTGCTGGTCCGTACACTAAGGAGAACACCACGCGCCGCCACACGCCACAAGGTCTACACCTGAAAACGCAGGGAGTGAGCCACACCAAAATTGGGCTCAGTAGGGATCATCCGATCCCCTGCCTCCCACACACACACCCACAAGTGCAATAACAAAGATACAGGTAATAGGGCAAGTAAAGCTGTAACACACTACTCCTAAAACCTCGATATGAACCAAGTGCCTTCGGAATGTAACATGCATAATTCTAAAGTCATACTATCAGGGAGCCTACAACTCCCGTGTCGGCAAAACACGTCAACCACTCCTCCACAAGTGGGAAACACCAACCACACAGCCGTAAGTGGGAAAACACCGTCCACACAAGCACAAGTAGGAAACACCGACCCGCTGAGACCAAACAGTAACCCCTCGGATAGCACGCTAGCTACTCCGACCAAACAGGCTCAGGTGGTTACTCCTTCCCCCAGCACGAGTGACTCTCCGAATGTACCACTCCGACACCGGTACTAGCTGACCCCGGGGTTCACCAGGTGACCCTCTCTCACTAGGCGTCACCCCGCCCACGCCCCCACCGGCGCTGTGCTCACGCCCCCACCAGCACAGGGTGATAAAGTGCTACAATGTCACTCCAGGTCCACAGTAACTCAAAACACCAGAATCCGGCACGGTACGATCCGGTCACGTGAAAAGCCCGCGATCGCACTACACACAACGCAGTGCCATCTGGTCACGAAGAATCCGAGTATACTACAGCATGCATTAACCAACTATCTAGCAGTATGAATACATTTTACTGGCAGGAATTAATATTGTTCTGTCCTGAATCGCGTCGCCCGAGGCCGACGCCATTCAAGCTCCCTAAACTGGTTCACAAAACAGAGGCCACGGAAATCTGGCCTAAAACGCGTCGACCCCAGCGGTCGCTTTTTTAAAACGCGTCGACATCCTTCGACGCCATTCAGCAGATAAATCCAGAATTTCGGGAAAACATTACCCAGGGGATTTCTGCCTTAAAAGGCGTCATGGTCGCCCGACGCCATTCAAACCGCGTCGCCTGGCCATGACGTCTTTTAGCCCCAGAATCCCGAGCTGACGGACCCTCAGTCGGGGTAATTTCCTGCCTAAATGGCGTCATGGTGGCTCGACGTCCTTCTAAAAGGCGTCGACCACCCATGACGTCATTTAGCGCCAGAACCCCTAGCCTGACAAACCTCGAACAGAGGAGTTTTCTGCACTAAAACGCGTCGTACTGTCCCGACGTCCTTCTAAAAGGCGTCGACCAGGCACGACGCCGTTTAGCGCCAGAAACCTGGTTCTCTGGTTCGAACCGAGGGTTTCTCCCTTAACCCCAAATGCCCCGAAAAACCCCAAAACGGAAAGGGGGAGGAAGAGCAGTCCATCTATCACAGGCATACTACGAAACCACGATCACAAGCACGGCTATTCCCACAAGAAAACCCCCTAAACATGCTCATTCTAGCCCAAAACACCCCACATCATGCTTAGAAAACACGAGCAGCACATACAAGGTTCGTCCCCCTACCGGATACTTGAACTCCTCCTGGCTCCGTGTCGCCCAACCGCCGCGCCGCAGACCGCCGCCGGTACCCCCGAGAACGTCGCCACTCCGCCGGAACGTCGGCCGCCGTCCGGAGAATGGAACGCCGCGAAGGAAGTGGTGGTGGAAGAGGTGAGAGGTAGGGAGGCGTTGGAGTGGTGGAAGAGGAAGAAGAGGAAGGGAAAGGGGAAGAGAGGGGTCGGAGGAGGCGGAGAGGGAGGGGAGAGAGAGTGAGAGGTGAGAAATGAGGGAAAGAAAGGAGGGCTCGCGGGGGTCATCAGAAACTACCTAAAACGCGTCGAGCAAGACGGACGCCTATCAGATGACAGGACGTGCCGTACTGACAGCTGTCTGAAACGCGTCGACCACCATGGACGCCGTTCAGCTGACATGTCAGGCACCGTACTCTGACATCGCAGGGTGGCAGTCTGAATCGCGTCGTCCATCATGGACGCCGTTCAGACGACAAGACAGGGGCCGTACTCTCGCGGCCCGAAACCCGCCCACGTGGCGCCCACGTGGCACAACAATCTGCAAACTTAAATGGCGTCCACACAACCTGACGCCTTTTGAAAGGCGTCGACATGTGCTGACGCCATTCAGCCAGAAATCTCAAGACCCCACAGGGTCCAAACCAGGGGATCCGGCCCGAAAATCGAATCCGAAACCTCAGTCCTTACAGAACACTTGGCCACAAGTTGTCTAAATAGGCAGCAGAGGCAACAACCACCACAGCAACAGAGTGTCCCAAGCCCAAATGTATGCATTGACCAAGCAAGATGTTCAAAGTACTTATGTTGTAGCTGAAGATATTATTATTATTGATGATGTGTATGCAAGAGTTTTATTTGATCCTGGTTCTACACATTCATTTGTTTTATTGAGATTTGCTAAATTATTGAAAGATAGACAGCCTGTAGAAATAGGAAAGTTATCCATTGAGACATTAACTAGAGAAATAGCTAGAACTAATGTTTTTCCTGAGAGTACTGTGAAAATTGAGAGAAGAATAATGCCAGCATGTATATATTTGTTAGATATACAAGATTTAATGTAATCTTGGGAATAGATTGGTTGGATGAAAACTTTGTACTCTTAAATTGTGGAAGAAATAAATTAATTTTTTAGAAACCTAGGAAGCAAACATTCATTTATTAGTATCCAAGGCCTCATTCTAGCAAAATATTAGTCTCAGCTATTAAGGCCATAAAATGGTTCAAGAATGAATGATGTGGACACTTAGCTAGTGTGGTGACTTTCCCAACTAAAAGTAGCAAGTTATTACCTATTGATATTGGTGTTGTTAGAAAGTTCCTAGATGTCTTTCCATATGATCTTCCAGGTCTGCCACCACATAGGGAGGTGAAGTTTACTATTCAGCATATGTCAGGAACTTTACCTATTTCTAAGGCACCTTACATGATGGCTCTAGTAGAATCAGCCGAACTGAAAAATCAATTGCAGGAATAGTTAGACAAGGAATTCATCCATCATAGTGCATCCACACAGTGAGCACCTATATTGTTTGTGAGAAAGAAAGATGGGTCTCTTAGATTATGTATTGATTACATAAAATTGAACCAAGAACAAGTACCTATTGCCAATGATAGATGATTTATTTCATCAACTACAAGTAGAAAATGTATTTTCCAATATTGACCTTAGATCTAAGTATCGTCAATTGAAAATTAGAGAGGAAGATGTACCTAAGACTGCCTTTAGAACAAAGTATATGCATTATGAATTTCTAGTCATGACCTTTAGATTAACTAATACACTAGTATCATTTATGAACTTAATGAATAGAGTTTTTCAACCATCTTTTGACAAATTTGTGGTGGTCTTCATTAATGATGTGCTAGTATATTCTCATTCTATTGAAACCTATCACGAACATTTGAGGGTGATGCTAGAAAACTTTGAGGAAGCATCAATTATATAAAAAATTTAGCAAATGTGAATTTTGACTAGACAAAGTATAAGTTTTAGGACGTAATTTCTGCAAATGGGGTCTTTGTTGCTCTAACAAAGATAGATGCAGTCCTACAGTGGGAAATGCCAAAGAATGCAAGCGAAATCAGGAGTTTTGTGAGGCTGGTAGGTTAATAAAAGATTTATTAAAGGATTCTTATCAATTGCAGCTCCTTTAACTAAATTGACCAAGAAATGGAGTCCATTTAAATGGACAGATGAACGTGAGTAGAACTTCCAAGAATGTAAAATCACACTGACCACTGCTCCAGTCCTTACCTTACCATGTGGTTCAAATGGACTGGAAGTATACACTAATGCATTTGAGAAAGGATTGGATTATTGTACTAATGCAACATGAGATAGTGGCATACGCTTCTAGGTAGCTGAAAACTAATGAGATGAATTATCTCACACATAATTTAGAATTGACAACAATGGCGTCTGTCTTAAAAATTTAGAGACATTATTTGTATGGAGAACAATTTGAAGAATATACATATCACAAAAGTTTAAAGTACATTTTCTCTCAAAAAGATATAAATTTGGAACAAAGAAGGTAGATAGAATTTTTGAAAGATTATGCTTTACAGTCCAGTACCATCTTAGAAAGGCTAATGTAGTCGCTGATGAATCAACTAGAAAGAGGGTAATGGCCTTGAAATTACATCAAGATTAGAAGATGATGGCTGATGTGATATAATGTTCTCATTGAGGAAAAGAGAAGGATTATTAATGGCACAGCTACTGTTCAATATGCCTTGATTGATCAAATTATGGAAGCACAGAAACATGATCAGCAACTGCGGAAAATGATGGGAAATCTAGGATTTACTTAAAGTGTGAATGGAATAATTCGATTCCAAGAAAGATAGTGTGTGTCCCAGCAGGAAGAAATTAAGAAAGCCTTGTTAACTAAAGCATACAAATCACAATACTCCCTTCACTCGAGCAATACAAAGATGTATAGAAATTTAAAGAAGTATTTTTGGTGGAATGGCATGAAGAAAGATGTAGAGAACTTCTAAATAAGTGTCTCATATGTCAGCAATTAAAAGCAGAACATCCGAGACCAGTAGGACCTCTATAGTTAATAGAAATCCCATCACGTTACCATGTATTTTATAATGAGTTTACTCAAGACCAGAAGAAAGCATGATTCTATTTAGGTGATTGTGGACAAACTCACAAAATCAAACAATTTCTTAGCAATCTCAAAGATCCAATCATTAGAAGATTTGATCCAAATATATATAAGAGAAATTATAAGACTCCATGATGTACAAATGTCTATAATTTCAATTAGAGATTCTAGGTTTACATCAAGATTTTGGAAGAGTTTATAACAAGCACTTGGTACACATTTGAAATTCAGCTCAACTTTTCATCTCCAAACTGATAGGCAATTTGAAAGAATAATCCAAACATTAGGAGATATGTTGAGAGCATATAGATTGGATTGGTAGGATAGTAGGGATGATCATCTTACATTAATAGAATTTACTTTAACAAAAGTTGCCATACAAGTATTGAAATAGTACCATATGAAGCCTTGTATGGCAGGCCCTACAAATCACTAATCAGTTGAGATGAAATTAGTGAGAGAAAATTAAGTGGGTTACAACTGATACAAGATTGTTCAAAGAAAATTGATATAATTAAAAAGAGATTGTTGACAGCCCAAAGTAGATAAAAGGGTTATGTTATGATAGAAGAAAGGAGCTGGAATCTAAATTAGGAGATCCTATTTTCTGAATATTTCTCCTATAAGAAGAGTTAAGAGGTTTGACAACAAGGGTAAACTCGATCTAAAATATGTGGGACCATTTGAGATTTTGCAGAAAATTGGTACAGTGGCCTATCAGCTGGCATCGTCATCCTCACCATCAAGAATTCATGATGTGTTCCATTTATCAATATTAAGAAAATATGTACAAGACCTTCATACATTATTGATTATGCACCCTTAGAAATTCAGTTAGATCTTACTTATAAAGAGCGATCAGCCGAAATTTTGGATAGGAAGGATCATATTCTTAGAATCAAGATCATTCCCATGGTGAAGGTATTGTGAAGAAATTATATAAGTGAAGAAGCCACCTAGGAAACTAAAGAAGAAACATGGAAGAAATATCCTCAACTGTTTGACAAGTTGAATTTAAATTTCGAGGACCAAATTTATTTAAGGAGAAGATAATCGTATACCTCAGATTTTAGAAAGTCATGTTAGTCTAATTACATTGATTGAGTTTCTGCTAGTTAAGATGGGCAGATAATTCATTCAAAGTATAGTAGGTTCCTAGAGGAAGAGAACTCAGGAATTTTCTAAGTCTCAGATAATCAATTAAACATACTAAAGAGAGCTTAATTAACTAATAAAAGCTCCTATACTTGAAGCTAAAATAAGCTTTGTACTTGAAGATAATATAAGCTTTATGATTGACTTAAAGTTAAAGAATAATCGATTAATGTTAACCCTACAATTGAAGTAAAAAATAAGACATATAATCGATTAACAGAAGACACCTAATTAGTTAACAGAAGGTATCTAATCGACTAGGTTAAAGCATGTAATCAATTATCTAAGGACATAGCCGATTAGAAGAACATAGGTAATCAGTTATAAAAAAATATGTAATCGATTAGAAGAGAACCAATAATCGATTAATTAAACAACTTCTAATCGATTAGATGAGTAACTTGTAATTGATTGGAAGAAACACCTATAATCAATTATCTATAACATATAGAATTGATGGGTTATAATACATATAAGTAATTATCTAAACAATACATAATTGATTAACTGAATAACATGTAATCAATTATCTAAATAACTTGTAACAAATTAAACAGAAGAACTTGTAATCGATTAAGTGACCTATATAAAATCGATTAACTGACTATGAATGAAATCATTTGATTGATATAAATGTAATCGATTACCTGAAGTAAATGTAATCGATTAACTACACTGAATAATAATCGATTAACTGAAGTGAATGTAATTGATTAGTTGTTATACACATAACCGATTAACTAATGTGCAAGTAATTGATGACTTAACTATATAATCAATTAACTAAGACCTACATGTAATTGATTAGATGGTTCTTTTAGGTTTTGGATAGAACCTAATTAATTATTTTATGTCACTTTATGAGCAGTTCTTAAAGGACGTGTGGACTTCTAGGAGCTGCTCATGGGCGATGCTAAGGGCCTAAATTAATCTAAGTCAGTTTAACCATGATTAAATGGGAATATTACGTTAATTATGTGATAGAAATAATAGAAAATTAGAGACAGAGAGAGAGAAATAAAAGAAGCGGCGGCTAGTGGAGTTGAAATAAATTCTAAAAAGTTAGAGATTGGCGGATTAATTGGATTTCCATATTCAAGGCAGGTGTATGATGAACTAATTACATATTATTTGTTATTTAAATTATTTTAAGTTCTATTTTAGTGATAAAAATTAAAGTTGTGAAATTTATGAGTATTAAACAATCTTAGAGTGCTATTAGAGGATGTTTCAGCTATATGTATGCTTTAGCACTGAAACGATTATAATTATGGCTTTAGTTATGATACAATTTTTATGCTAATTATTTATTATTTGATTTTAAATTGTTTACAATTCTAAATATGTTATAACAATTTGTTTTAGATAGTGCATAATAGAGACATTACTTAAGAAAGAAGGTTGTAATTACATTTGTTTTAAGTATGCATGGATAATGCCATCTTAAAGGATATGTATAGAAGAACCCACAGTAAGTATCCGATATGGTAGCACTCAATTTACGACTTAAAGACAACAAGGACTAAAATCCTAAAACTAAACTTCAATTTAGTGGATGATCGAGTATTGACCTTCGATCCCAACTGGTTGTATCAAGACCAAAGCACTAATTTATCTAGGTACCGAGGTACTTATGACCCTTTATGTTGTGGCTTGGATATCTATCTGAAAGCATGAAAAAATTTAAAACTTATTTCATTTAACTACGACAATCATTTGAGTTGTTCTACATTTATGCACTTGATTATGTAAGAAACGAACCTGCTGGTATGTGAATCTATTATGCATGAACCTGATCTACTTTATGACTGCAAATGGGTGTGAAATTGTTATGTGGAGGACATTTGTAAGAAATAAATTTGAGAAAGAATATGATCTGCACAACTATGTAATGTGCATGCATTGATAAATTATGAGTTGCGGATGAATGATCTTTTATTTATCTTTGAGTAATGATATATGTATGAAACCAACTGTAGATCATGCCTTGTTTACAGTTATCATATGTTTATAAAGTTTATTTTTATATGTAAGCATGTAAATGGTTCTGCTGCCAGCTGAGTTGTATGCTCACGCACCTAGCTATTAAACTTTCAAGAGAGTCTGGTGGGCAATGAAGGTAAAAAGAGAAACTCAGATTGTGAGAAAGTGGGTTCTACACCTGTATATGTTTAGTTATCTTAAACTTTGTACACTAAGCCTTATATTTGGCAACAATGTAATTATTCTATGTTATGTTAGTGTATTTTGGCATGGTTGTGTTTTAGAACTATGGATAGTTTGTGACAAACTTGCCTTGCAAAATTATCTTAGATCACAATAGTTTGGTTAAAGAGACATCTGTAGCTAGAGATGTTATCAATCTCTAGAAAGGGGGGCCACAAAAGGCATCCATCAGCTAAGTGTCAAGGTGTTTGTAGGGTCTCTTATGTTGAGGTTTAGATATTTGTATGAAGCTTGAAATGAAAATCTGTGTATGAAATGATTTATCTGGCCTAAATATAGGAATCTACATAAGCACATGCAAATATGATCTACCTTATATGATCTGATTTGTTGGGACCTTATGAATATTTTTTGCCTACTCAAGTGCAAGCTTTTGATAAGTTTGAACCATTTGATAATCCATTACAATTATGGTTTAAAAATGTGTTTACTTTGTCATTAGTATCCTTTACTTAACCTATGTAATACATATAGATCTTAAGGGAATGTAGTTTAATTAAAATTGCCATGATATTTTGTCAATACATTATATACTAGGCATGTTATTGGTTTGATGTTTGCTAAGTTTTAGGACCCACACATTTGATTATTAACTTTTTCAGGAGACTCTAGTGAACCTAGACCCAAGAGGTGATGAAGGGTGGAGATAGATTCGAGGAGCTTTTGTATTTTCTACTTTGCGAGAAGTATGATTAATTCTTGTTAATTTTAGTATGTTATGTAACTTTAAACTAGAGTTGTACAGTTGTAATGATATAAATTATTTGTAGCTTTGTCAATAGATTTGGTACGGTTATGCTTTTGGATTTGAAGATGATTTGGCATTGTTGCCTAACAGATTTTTTTTCAAATCATTGTAATTTGGTTAGAGGTGACATTTCCAAAGGGGGTGTCACATTGATGGCCTTTGTTTTGTCCTTGCAAGAAAGGAGACTTTAAGCGTGCCCTTCACCATTGGCTGGGTGTGCTACGTGGCACCAATGCATCCATCCACCTGTTCAGTGTAGACACCACCAGATCAACCCCTCTACATTGTGGCACTGTCTGTGAGAAACCCAAGCAAGAAGCCATCTCGCTCCAACCAAAGAAAATCGCACAACCAACATTGAGACGAGGTTCCCTAGAGATCCTAGGACACCACCGCGATTGAAGGGGGACGAAGTATTGGAATCCCCCATGGTTGAAGGGGACGAAGTAGTGGAATCCCACTACGAACCATCAACGGTGCCCATTTAAGATTTGTGAGACCAGATGAGGGAGGTTCTAGGGGTTGTCCAAGAGATTTGGGTGGCAAGAGCATCGTTGCTAGCTCTCCCTCCTGCGCCATGCAGCCAAAGAGGAGGCACACCCTACCAACTGCGGCCACAACCTTCGCAACAACTCTTCCAATCCATCGCATCCTTCTCCAGCTCTAGGTGCTCCGGTGCCGAAAACAATGGAGTAAGAGGACCCAAAAACCATGGGGTCGTTGCCTCGCTACAACAGGCTCATCAAAAAATCTGGGAATCTTGGGTATCCACACGCCTACTAACATGCCTTTACACATGAAGAAGTCAGAAGTCACGCATCCGTTGGAGGGATAGAGTCCCAGAGCGAGAGGCGCCATCGTTAAAATCATCATCTTAAGATATGAAACAGACAGCACGTCAATATTAGCATGAGAACCTGCTCTTAAACCAGGGATTATACCACACTAACCCAAATTTGACACCACTTAGCCTTATAGGCCCTGCATGATCCCCCCATGGCACTCAGATCAAGTGACACACGTCCTCTTCTGCAGAGGTATTCTCACCCAACTGAAATGATCTTATAAAAGTCACGACCCTTCTACTTTATCAGATATGCCACAACCATCCCACTGAGAGCGAACACTTTCGTTAATCCTTCCTCCTCGCACCAAGTTGACTTAGGCATCAAATGGTCCTGGCAACAACTGAGGCCCCTCGACGGGCCTTGTTCTACTCAGGAAAATAGATGCTGAGTAGACCCTTCACCATTGGTTGGGCATGCCATGTGACACTAACGCATCGGTCCGCCCCTCCAGCGTGGACGCCACCAGATGAACCCCTCTACAAGTTGAAGTAGCGATCTCATGCTCTACTACTAGCATCTACCAAGGTTATGGCACAACAAGACTAAAAATAGCCATTTCATTTAAAATATGATACTTACATATTCATTTTCTGTTCAACTGTATCTATCATAAGGTTCCATATTTTATTTTATACTATCCAAGCAACAACGTGCAAAAGATGCTAAACGAAGTAGATCTCCAACAGATGAACGTTTATTTTTGCAAGAATTCCTCTTGGTTTGATTTCCAAAAGATTAAAACCAGAGCAACAAATTGATGCTTGTAGTTACTGGACCCAGAAACGTCAATTCACAATGACAATGAACAACAGTACATAGTTAAAGGGAAAAATAGATAAAATATAAGGTCAAAAATCTAACAGGCAGCCATTGGGTTTTCTCACTCCCACGCCCCGGGCAGCCTAGTAATTTCTCATTAAAACAGGTTTTGCTGCAGAGAACTAGGAAGATCGAAAGACATCTCTCACCGCAGAGGCAGCTGTTAGGTAGTTGAGGGTGTTCCTCAGGATGTTTCTCTCCTTCTTCAGCCGTGAAGCTGTATCTTCCAATTTCAATAATTCCTGCTGCTCTCTGGGTGCCCCCTCAAACGTACTTCCCACAAAGAATGAGAATGGTGTTGGGAAGAGATTCCTCCGCAGATCCTTGATTTCCTTCTCCAGCTTGCCATTCAGTCTGTTGGAGACCCTAATCACATCCTTCATGCAGGTCTCAACCTCCACAGCAAGGGACTCCAGGTCCTCTTGTCCCATTCTCGACCGGCGATCCTCCAGCCACTTGACCTCTGCAACCAAGTAAGGCTTCGTCCTGACAAGATTTAAGACACGGAACCTCTCCTGCCCCTTACAGATGAGGAAAAACCGGTCATCTACAAGCCTCTCATGCTTCATAACCTCTCCAACGCACCCAACATCAACAGCTCCGGAAGTGCTGTCCGAGTAGATGACTCCGAATCTCAGATCAGTCTGAAGAAGAGTATGCATCATCATACGGTATCTGAATTCAAATATCTGGAGTGGAAGAGTGGCACCTGGGAAAAGAACTAGTGGAAGTGGAAAAAGAGGTAGCTCCACTAGTTTGTTTGATTCCGGCACTTTGGCATGGTGTCTCTCTGCAGATGATGCACATCTACGTAGTCTTAAAGTTCTAATTTTCTGAGAATAAGCTGGGATGTGTCTCACCTCAATGCTACAAGAAAAGGTGCCTTCTAATTGCAATATGTTCTTTGGTTTGAGGCTTGAGGATGCCTTCACTCCAAACACGGTAGCAGAGGCATGGTGTATAGGAAGGAGTTCACCAAGATGTGGAATGTGCGATGGTTGAAGTGCCATAGATTTACCAAAATAGTACTACAGAGGGGTTACTCCAGCTGAACATTGTAATACATCAACCAAGTGGAATCAAAATGCAGTCACAGATCTTCAAAAGGCATATCGGATATGGATGGGAGAGTCAGGGTCCTTTAGGATTGCAGGATAGTCATTAGAAGAACTATGGTTCAGTTCTTGATATTTTGGAGTAAAATTGGTTTCCTGAAAAAATCAAGAACAAACTAGGCAAGTATTAAATACATTGAGATGTCCTTGTTTAATGCACATTGTGAATTCTGAGGCATCAAAAATGCAAACCAATATAAACAAATTCAGAACATAAAATTTCTTTACGATTCAAAGTACCTAGTCTAGTGCAGCAGAGCTTAATAGACATGCTTTTGTAAAAAGTACATTGACTATCAATGTTGTATAGAAATAAACATCTGATGCGATGTGGAATTGTGAACAATGTTCACGAGCAACTTCCTGTAAACTTATCATTATGACATCACTTAAACGAAATTTGAAAGATAAATTAAGCATCATCATTGTCTTCTTCAAAGCCATGTCCTATTTTATTTGGGGAAAGCTAAGTTAGACAATGCTACAAAGATAAGATTATCATCTATTGGCATAATCAAAACCTTGTTTCAGTCCATTTAGCCAGCTCATGACAGCTGTTGGATGAAGTGATGATGTAGGATGGCTTATGGCCATTGACTTCACTTCATAATGATTTCCATACAAATTGAGGAATGTTATTATGCCACACTTTTTACCACTCTTTTTAGCACACTCATCGAGAACCATTTGATCACTTTTTGGGAAGGTGACAGAAGTCACAATTCATTCCATAATGAAGAAAAACATCATAGTTACATAAACCCAAGGGTATCCAAAGATACCACTCACCTCATCAAACCCAAAGACACAGAAACCTCATAACCCCTCCTTTCCCCCCTATTTTAGCGAAAATTGGATTCCTCCACTGATTAGCAATACAGGACACGGAGGAATCATTGCAAAGTAAAATTATAGCAGCTTGACCCCATTCATTCATGAAATGTAAAGCTCTTCTGATAATCTCAGAAACACAGTTGTAGTCTTTAGAGAATCTCCCTTTGTTTCTCTCATAACAAATAGCCCAAAGCATAGCCGATAAGATCAAAGACCACACCTCTTATCTGGGTAAACTGTATTAATCTGCATCCATCCTTTCATAAGATCTAAGACTGTAACATGGTCACTCCACTGGAGATGGAAGTGCTTGCACAGGGCTGTCCACAAAACATTAATAATCCCACACTATGATCAATATTTTCTTCACATATACCACAGAATAAACATCTAGTATTTTGAATGTTGATGAATCTCTTTATCCTATCCGCAGTCGGCAACCTTTTCCAAGCCACTTTCCAAAGAAAGATCTTTATCTTGTTTGGTAGAAGCTTAGAACAAACTGCTCTATTCCACCACACCCTGCATCCTCCATCATTAATAATCCTTATTAGTGCGTTCACCTTGAATGTGCCTTGTTTATTCCAAACCCATAGTCTTGTATCTTCTCTGTTGTTGGCTATGTGGATCTCACTAATAATATTCAAGAGAGACAGGAAATCAACCATTTCAATGTCAGTTGGAGCCCTTCGAAGCCTGATATTCCACTGAACATTCTCCCCAAAGGAATATATCTGAACAATGTATCTCTCCTTATCAACTGCAATAGAATACAAACTCCTAAACTGCACAGCAGAAGGGAGATCCGAACATCACCTGTCTTCCCAAAATCTAATCCTTCTAAACTGCACAGCAGAAGGGAGATCAGAACACCACCTGTCTTCCCAAAATCTAATCCTTTCCCCATTACCTAGGTGAAGTTTAATAGCCGGTGCAATGAGATCTACTGTTTTGAGAATGTTTTTCCATACTGGTGACAGATTAGAGGTTCTAGAGGGATACAAAGACCATCTAGAAGAATTTCCATAACACTTCTCTCTTATGATCTTCACCCAAACCAAATCTGCATCTTCTCCCAGTCTCCACAGCCATTTAGCCAACAAGGCCCCGTTGAAATCTTGCAGTTTAACCAGTCCACACCCCCCTTGATCTTTAGTCTTGCACACTCTATGCCAGGCAATCAGATGAAGCCCTTTGCTGTCTTTATTATTTCCTGCCCAAAAAAATGTTTTACTCATAGATTCAATCTGTTTCTCAACTGACTTTGGGATTTTGAAAATAGACAAGTGATATATAGCCATAGATGTCAACACTGATTTTGACAAAATCCATCTGCCACCTGCTGACAATAGGTTAGCCTTCCAGCCTTCTAACCTTTGATTAAATTTCCTTATTAAACCATTCCAATAACTAACTTTAACAGTACCATTAGTCAAAGGGAGGCCAAGATATCTGATTGGTAACTCTGTCCACTTGCAATTCAAAATCCTTGTAGTTCTCATTACTCTCCATAGGCATGTTAACCCCAACAATTTTTGACTTCCCAAGGTTGATTTTGACTCCTGTGATCCCTCCAAAAATAACAAGAGAATTCTTAATGTTAACCACTCTCTCCTGACTTCCCGAAGTGAATAATAATGTGTCATATGCAAACTGCAGATGAGAAATGTGTAATCCATTCCTGCCTACAGAGAATCCATCAATCAATGCTTGCTCAGCTGCCCTGTTGCTCAATGTACTGAAAATCTGCCCTATAAGGAGAAAAAAGAAGGGGTAATATGGGATCGCCTTGTCTTATTCCTCTTGAGCTCTTAAAATATCCACAAGGTTCACCATTAATTAAGACAGAAAATCTCGGAGTTGTGATACATAGAGTTGTGATACCTAAACAGCATATGTTTAGAACACTGAACACCTGTCTCCTGTGGAAAGCAAGAGTGGAATGTGATCTGACACTGTTCTGTTCAGACCTTTGAGCTGAGAAAGTGGAGAGAGACTATCCAAGATGTAGAGACTAAGACTCGATCCAACCTTGATTGAATAGAATTCATTTGCATGTTGGACCAAGTATACCTCCTATTTGGGATCTCTAGAACTAATCAATTGACAATCTCTTATCCATTGACCCAAAACTTCCATTTCCTTGTTCCAGCTCTGATTGCTAGATCTCTCCCAAGGATACCTCGCACAATTAAAATCTCCTAAAAAACACCATCCATCCTGAAAGAGATTGAATATTTTATAAAGTTTCTGAAAGAATTCAATCCTCTGTCGTTGATTATGTGGGCCTGTGGACAGCAAATTTTCTTAGAAAGGGGCAACTACCAAAATTCAAAACAAAGGAGGGCCTCCCACCAAAAATCCCTCCAATAAGCCCCTTGAAAAATAAAAAAACCAGACCCGAAAAACAAAATCAGAAAATAAGGGGCTGAAAAAACAAAACCCACCTCCCATTTCACGCTACCTAGGGGCAAGCCCGAAGGGGCCTGCCGCCCCTTATGGCCGCCCATAGGGGGCGGCCTTGTGGGCGGCAGAGCACCGTAAAGGGGCTGCTGCCCCCGAGCATGCCACCCGCCCATGGCGGCGTGCCCCTGGGCTTTGGCCTAATAAAAATGATTTTTTTAGTCCATGTGGGCCCCACACATGCCTACATGGTCCAATGGAGAAATGCCACATGAGTCTCCATCGCCTCGTCATCGCCGCCATGTCGTCACCATCTCGTGACTCGTCATCGCCAAGTGGACCAATCGTGTAGAGAGAAGACTTGGAGCAATAGAGCTTCGCCACCCAAGCATGGCCCGCCTCTAAGAACCAGTCACAAGCCGCCACTTGGCGGCCTCTCATTGGACAAAAATCTCTATAAATACCCCACCCCCTGCCTTGTATAAGTGGTGGGTTTTGGTGAAGAAGCATAAGTAAGGAAGAGGCATTGTCGTCCTTTTTCAAAGTAAAAACCATGCCGCCCAGGCATAGGCGGCATGATTAGGAACCATGCCGCCAAGCCTAGGGGGCGTGGCCATGATCACTAGCCACGCCGCCAAGCCTTGGCGGCATGACCTGAAACCCGTTGCCATTTCAATGCGCAATGGCGAGCTGTCGAGTGATGCCGAAGCCTCGTTGGTCCGTTGTCGTTTCAATGCGCAACGGCGAGCTGTCAAGTGATGTTGAAGCCCCGTCGGCCCGTTGCCGCTTCAATGCGCAACGGCGAGCTGTTGAGTGATGCCGAAGCCTCATCGGCCGCGCAACGGCAAACTGTCGAGTGATGTTGAAGCCTCGCCAGCCGCACAACGTGAGCTGTCAAGTGATGCCGAAGCCTCGTCAGCCCGTTGTTTGTCGCTTCAATGCGAACGGCGAGCTGTCGAGTAATGCCGAAGCCTCGTCGGCCCGTTACCTCTTCAATGTGCAACGGCGAGATATCGAGTGATGCCGAAGCCTCGTCGGCCCGTTACCACTTCAATGCGCAACAGCAAACTGTAGAGTGATACCGAAGTCTCGTCGGCCCGTTGCCACTTCAATGCGCAACGGCAAGTTGTCGAGTGATGTCAAAGCCTCGTCGGCACGTTGCCGCCTAAACGTGACGACGCAACGTGCCGACGGCAAGCTGTTGAGTGGACCAATGCCTCGTCGGCCTCTTGCCGTCTTGGCACAGTAATAATGAGTTGTCGAACGCAATTAGAATCTCATCAGTTCACCGTCACCTCAATGTGACGCTAACGACCTGTCGAACCGATATGAGACCTTTTGTCACGTTATGAGCAAACGATGGCCAGCGGATCGCGAGTTTGAGGGAGACATCGCTAGGACAATACGTACAGAAAAGAATCGCAACCCTGACTCACCTGCACATAGTCTCAGGCATGGTTTGTCGTATTGTACCGGATCGGACCGACTCGTACGAGACGACTTGTATCTGGGCCAACCCGATCCACTGATACACACCGAGTCAGACCGGATCGTGCCGACTCATACATGCTTAATGGAATGTTTTAAGTTGAGTTTTTCCTATTTGATAAGCAAAATTATACTTTTTATATCAATTAATAGGATACATTTCTCTAAAGTGCGACTAAAACTCATTAATTTTAACAAACAACTTATTATTTTAAACAAAGTCATTAGCTGGACTTGGGCAACTCGTGCGAGTCGGACCGAGTCGGATCGGTATCGTATCGTATCTATGAAGATACGATCCAATACAGATCAGCGATACGGCGAACCTTGGTCCCAAGATTACTAGGTCCTTCTGCTATAAGCACTAGACCATCAAACGCGAAGTGTGTTAATGGCTCGCCCCGTAGACGATGCCACACCGTGTACGGGCGGTTACAATATCGTTCCGAACAATATAATGCCGGCAATGCCTTGTGTTTCAAATTGATCATAAGCACTGCCCAGGGTAGGCACCATCAAGGCTAAATAATGTACCCTAATAATTGTGCCACGCCCCTCTTCACCTCATAATACAGTCACATCAGCTCACCATATCTCAAGTCCATTTAAGGACTAACTCGACGTTCAAGGGGACCCACCTTGTGAACGGTACCTATGAACAGTACCTATAAACAGTATCCATGAATAATATCCATGAATAGTGTCGAAGGTACTATATAAAGAAACCGTAATAAAAAGGGAGAGGGGAAGGAAGTTGATCCTCCCATGAACAATATGCGAGCGAATAAAGCAAAACGAGCGAGATCTTAACACTGCAAGGAGCCATCTAGAAAGAACAAGAAAAATTTTTTAAAAAAAAAATCAAAGGATTTTCCTGTCGCAACAGGATGTAATCATCGTCAGTCTACTTACTGACAGAAGGGTCTATCTGAACCTTTATGATCCTTTTGTATGGGCGAGTCAATACCACATAATCATCCACTCAAATGGCAGGCAATCATGAATCCAGTCCAACAAAATAAAAAATCTAAAACAAATCAATCAGATCAAAAACGACTGTCAACAAAGGGCGACTCCACTAGGGACCTTTCCCCCTTTTATCTTCTTTTTCCCCACTATATGGCATTTTTTGTGGCTTACATTGGATTATTTTACTTGCAGGTGTTCTCATCTCGTTCTCTGCTCACTCATCATTCTCAATGGCAATCGACCAAGCCAGGGTGACCTTCGGACCACTGATGGTTGAAAGCCATTTAAAGTTCGGTTAACTTAATACATCATTCAACTTCGGTGACTTCCCACCCGTGGTTGGCTCTCCCTTCTTTCTTGGTGTCGTACCAGCTTTACCACCGGCTATGGTAATCTCCAGTGACTATGCATTAACTAGCACCAACAATCCTGAGGGTTCAGCTACAATCAAACCTCAGGCCATTCCTCACTCAACCAATGTCAGCAACAGCTCGTGCAGCGCATGCTTGAGTACTCATGATGGCAAGAATGTTTATGTCATAGGAATAGTTGGACTCTCCCAAACAGTCGCTTCTCCAACAAGAAAAGGATACTCTCATTCCATATCTGGCCATTAATGTGGTTAGTAAGGAAACTCAAGAATCATCTACCATCTAGCCACGACATCGTTCAATGTTGCATCGTACCGTGATAGTTGGCGATCTGCGAGTTCACCTCGATGGAAGCCGCACTACCATTCCTAGAGAATCTGTCATGTTCAACGTCCCTATTCACAACAGGTTCGATGTTCTAGTAAAATTACCTCAAAATGAGCTAAAGCTTCAACGTCATAACTCCTACAGAAAACCCCAATTTGAATGGAGGGAAAAGAAAAATAAAGACAATGAAGGTCCAAAGCGGTCCGGTCGATATTAGGGGGCAACCCTATATACAAGACAAGTGAAACAAGTATGGATGACAAAAGAAGAGACTTGTCAGCTAAGGCAATATAGGGCAAGTCCTTCTCAACTGGCCACCCCAGTCCCGGTGGAAACACCACCAAAGAATTTAAAAATGAAAGATTTCTATAAAGAAGCTGGATACAATACTCACTACTCTTCACATAAAAAGTCCTTTAAGACTCCATCAAGCTTGCACCATTCATCCTCTACGGTGCAGGGGCGCCTTACTCCTTCAACACGTCCACCCTTAAAGAAGAGGAGGATTGTTCGAGTAATGGGGAATGTGCTCAAGATTTTTACCTGCAATTCCACTGGACCAAACACGCCAAATGTACCAGGGAACCTAGAAGAAACTACGGCCATCCTAGGTCGGATGGGCCCTGTCACTTGACTCGTGCAGAGGACTTCAGACATTAGAGGAGAGGTTGTTCCACTATTGGAACAAACTCAGATGCAACCACAACAAGTAATGCAAGGTACACAACCTGTGGAACCATTGCAAGAGCCAAAAGAGGAAATTAGTATCATCAGAGGAGTCAAAGATAATGCCTATCAAGACAATCCACAAACCTCCAGACAAGCTATTGAAGACGAAGTCACTTACCTCCGCTCAATGATCCAAACTATGGTGCAAAACTGGCTGGGGGCAATGTCGACTGCTCGACCCGCCCCATCCATCATTGCTACTTCAACTTTGCAACCGTAGAAACTTGAGACAATACCGACTCTCAATCCCCGCTGGCCCAACCGGCACATGCACCTATTGCGCCGACATCAAGCCAGATTCAGTCAGATCTACCGGCATCATCCTCAACAGGGGGTACTATTGCACCACAGAAGGACTTGATTGAACAAGTTGTGGAGGCTAAACTTGCACAACTTGGAGGCAAGACGTCGACAGTCTTTAGCCAGTAGCAGGTGCCGTATCCAATTCATCATATGTCTAAGCGACTCCCCCCAGATGCTAAAATTCCTAAATTTCAGAAGTATGATGGAAAAGAGTCGCCTCGCCAACACTTAGCATACTATTATACAGTTATGGGAGAGTTGGCTGCAGATGAATCATATATGCTCCGGTATTTTGCCACATCCCTCACGGATGTGGCTTTTCAATGGTATTTTCGCCTCAAACCCGGATCCATTGTAAATTGGCATGATCTACAAGAGAAGTTTGTAGAAAGGTTTCAAGTCATGGAAAGAAAGGTTCCATTGATAGAACTCTTTCTAGTTTCTACACGACAAGACCGAGGCGAGCCCGCCTTCGAATTCATAAAGAGATGACATGATCTTAGCATGAGGTGTGATAACCCGCTCAGCCAAGAGAAAGCTGTCAGAATTTGCAAAAAGAACATTCGGACTGAAATTAGTGAAAAATTAGTCGGTTCTAATGTTAAAACTTTTGAGCATCTCAACAATGCGGTTGCAGAAGTGGAAATGTTTCTTCACAGAAAATTCAAGCTTACTAGCCAAATCCAAATTCTCTAAAAAGAAAGGCGGCAGTGGAAGCCAACAAGCCAAAGAAGTCAATACTCTTAATATAGTCCTAGATACAGGGAAGAAGAAAGAGGTAATTACCTCTGATTCATTAAAAACATCCCGTAAACAAAGCGGCAAACAGCCAGTCAAAAGTTTGTCCGAAAGGCTTCAAAGACCCTATTCTTTCCCAAGAGATATGACTCGATGAATATTCGATCGATATATAGAAGAAGATCTTATCAAGTTGCCAGAGCCCAAGATGGCCAATGAAGTTGACAAAAAGGATGAGTCTAACTATTGCCAGTATCATCGAATGTTAGGGCATGTAATCGAAGATTACTTCCTCTTCAAGGATATAGTTGAAGACTTCATACAGAAGGGTATTATTAATTTGGGAAAGAGCCGGGTTGATCCACCCCAATCTCATATTCAAGTTGGGCAAAATTTTGCCGCCAATGTCATACATGCTTATCAAGAAATAACCTCGTATCAACAATTACCACCAGAAATGATAGAACAATACGTGCAAACAGTCAAGACAATCTCCAAGGAAGCAGCTGAACAGGCAAAAAACCCTTGGGTCAAAATACATCACAAGAAGAAGCATTTAAGGTCTTGTTATAAAGGTGCAGACACTTCTCGACCTCGTGAAGTTATAGACGCAAAGTCTCATTCTAAAAGGCCTTGTGTGTGCCCTCAAGAAGTTCCGATAAAGAGCCAATTCACACAAGTCAGCAAAGGTATCCTTCAAAAGAAACAAGAGAGAAATAAAAAGAGGAATGAAAGAAGAAGACACAAGGAATATGTAAGTACTCCAGAAATTGCAAAAATGCCACAACAAAGATAACAGAGAGTCGTTGACAACTTGGACGAATATAGGCCTCCTCCCCTCCCGAAGCCTCTCACTCTGCGTCATTATATGCCATGGAAGTGGCTGGAGTCCCTGCAGCGGGTCGACAAGTGGTTCGCCGGGAGACAGGCAGAAGAAGAACTATACTGTCCCGACGCTAGTAATAAATATTGGCAGGATCCTCTTGAATATGAGGAACCATTCTGGGAGGTAGCCCCCTTTTCAGAAGCCTTCGACAGGATGCTCAATATGTTCTCATGTAATGTTATATCATCTTCAAGGAAGGTGCCGGACAACAAACGAGCTGAAGCCAATCCTCCCAAATCAGGGCGGGAAATACTTACCTATCAAAAGAGAAAGTCTGCCTCGGACAACTGTGGCCTTGAAAGAGATCATGGCCAAGCCCGCAGTAAAGGAAAAAAAACATTCCAGAAGAGAAGGTTATCCGCTTTCACGGAGAGGAACCCAAGCCTGTCCCTCCACCCGAAATAAAGGGGACTGTATATTTCTTGATAACTCATCAAGTGAAGATGAAGCACTGCCAATTGCCCCAAACACAGAAGCCAATCCATCTGTGGAACAACATACTCCCCCTCAGGATGAATCGGAGAAAGAAGATCTAAAAAAGTTACTTGAAGGAGATGCCACCACAAGTGATCTAAAAAAACTATATGTGCCTACCTTTACTCCCACAGATCACAAGATCGCGGAAATGCTGAAGCAAATTTCATCCACCCTCAGCATTTGGGATGCTTTGTTACTGAATAAAGGACTCAGAGATGCCTTAATCACGGCTCTCGCAAACCCTGAGTCTTATGAAACCCACCTGGTTGATCTACAACGAAAAGTATATGAAGCATGTGGCTGACATCTCATTCACTAATGATGACATGTTATTGCTTGGGGTATCTCACAATCGCCCCTTTTATATAAAAGGACTGCTCCATGGGGTATCAATCAACAGGATCCTTGTGGATGCAGGCTCGGCTTTGAACATCTTGCCCTATAAGACATTCTAGAATCTTCAGCGTCTGCCCTATATGAACAAGGCAGATAGGATAGTAATAACTGGATTTAATCAAGACGTCGAAGAGCCCATGGGAGCTGTGCTTATTGAATTGGCCATTGATGATTTTGTGACTATGGTCACCTTCTATATTATTGATGCCCGCACATCTTACAAGGCCTTGCTGGGAATACCATGAATTCATAAGAATTGGGTAGTACCTTCTACCCTACACCAATGTTTGAAGTATACCTTGAACGGTAAAGAATACCGTCTCTTTGCACTTTTGCAGACAAAGAGTCGTTCACTCTACAGGAGTGTTATCTGGTAGATGCAAGACTTAGATCCTGATATATCTATGTATCTCAAGATGTTTCTTCCACGAACAAGCAAGATAAAGGAAAGAAGACCACAAAAATATTTATTCAGAAGCAAGATGATATTATTATAAATAAAGCAATTCAGAGAGATGATAGAACGCCCTCCTTCAGTTCTAGTGGGAATTACAAACAAATCCAAAAGCAGAAAGATAAAGCAGGAGTCTGTTCTTCTTCCACTATGGCACTTCCGGTGGAATATATGTATATCTCCCCTCGAAGAGAGGTAGATACTATAGAAGAAGTCAACACATTTTTGTCCCTCGGAAAGATGGGACTCGCACTATTTTCCATAAAAGGGATATCTACACCAGTGAAACATCACGTAGATCTTGTTGATTTGGCACAACAAAATCAGCCTCTATTAGCAATCGAGGAGTTGGCTGGCATATATCCAGCAATGTTAGAAGAATGTTTGACAATTTGCAGATGCCCAATACTGAAACTACTCAGACGGCTAAGCTCTTTCAAGATCTATGGTATCCGAAAGACGCTCGTCATATGCCCAACGATAGAAGGGGATTAGGATATGAACGACATAGTGAGCCCTCTGCTCATTTCGCCGTCAATACAACCGGCTACACAGAAAATGTAAGTCACATCAGAATTCAATTTGATAGTTCTGGTGACGAATCAGAGGAAAATATTTCCACTCCATTAATATATGGACAGGAGGCTGAATGCCTAGCCCCACATACCAACCTATTTCCTGAGGCTTCATCCAACATTGACGAAGAATCATTGCCCCTTCAGGCCTAGTCATCTTACACACAACCACTGGAAGCTGATCTCCATCAGTCCCAAAGGAGATGTCAATTTGAAGAAATGTACCAGATCAAGCAAGAAGCTGAGCAAGGGCTAGAATGGATAGAAGTTTGTGAAATTACTTCCGATGAAGAAAAAGACTTCGAAGAGCTAGAGCCGGCTCCAAAAGAATTTGAAGAAGGTGGTCAAGCGACTGTTGATGATCTCCTAGAAATAAACTTAGGCTCTGAAGCAAAGCCAAGGCCAATTTTCATCAGTGCTTTGATGTCCGAAGAGGATAGGGCCGCATACAAAGAATTGTTAAGCGCATATAAAGATTGTTTCGCTTGGACATACAAGGAAATGCCTGGTTCGGATTCATATGTGGCTGAACATCAGTTATCTATTTTGCCAGATGTAAGGCCTATTAAACAATTGCAGCAACGCATGTGTCCCGAACTACAAGTGAAGGTCAATACTGAGGTTGATAAACTCCTTGATGTGGACTTTATCAAAGAATGCCTTTATCCGACCTGGTTGGCTAGCATCGTACCTGTAAAAAAGAAAAATGGGCAGATACGCATGTGTATTGATTATCGGGACATCAACAAAGCCTGTCCTAAGGATGACTTTCCAGTCCCAATCACAGAAACAATGGTTGATATCACCTCAAGACACGAAGCCTTATCCTCTATGATGGATCATTAGGTTACAATCAAATTCGTATGGCCGACAAAGACAAAATCCACACTGCATTCAGATCACCGAAGGGAATCTTCAATTATAAAAGAATGCCCTTTGGGTTGAAAGATGCCGGTGCAACATATCAACGCGTCATGACAAAGATATTCAATGAAATGCTTCATCATGAAGTAGAATGCTATGTCGACGACTTAGTTGTTAAAACTAAGAAGTCGTCTGACCATTTAACTGATCTGCAAAAAGTCTTTGACAGACTTCGTCAATATAAATTGAAAATGAATCCTTTGAAATGTGCCTTCGGAGACACTAGCAGAAAACTCCTCGATTTTATTGTCAGATACAGAGGGATAGAAATTGACCCATAGAAGATTAAGGCAATCGAGGAAATGACTCCTCCAAAGAATAAAATAGAATTGAAATCACTGCAAGGAAAACTTGCGTATATCAGAAGGTTTATTTCTAATCTTATCGGAAGATGTCAACCGCTCTCAAGACTGATGAAAAAGGACATCCCTTTTCATTGGGATGAGCAATGTCAAAAATGCTTTCGATAAAATCAAAGAATATCTCCTCAAGCCTCCTATTTTGGGGGCACTTATTAAAGGAAGGCCTCTGATCCTCTATATAGCTGCCCAAGATGCCTCACTGGGAGCAATGCTTGTCCAAGTAAATGATGATGGAAGAGAACAACCTCTGTATTACCTCAGCAGGATGCTAGTAGGTCCGGAACATCAATATGCCCCAATGGAAAATATATACTTGGCATTAATATTCGCAGGTAAGAAGCTTCCTTATTATTTATTGTTTCATAAAATCCAGCTCATTTCACGGAGAGATCCTTTAAAATATCTCCTACGTCCACCAGTACTATATGGAAGGCTTGACAAATGAGCACTCTTACTGATGGAGTTCGATATCACCGATATCTCTCAAAAGGTTGTAAAGGGTCAAGCTATAGCTGATTTTCTAGCAGCTCATCCCATTCCAGAAGATTCTCCATTGAATGCAGAACTTCCAGATGAGGAGGTGCTACCCATTCAGGAGGTCAATCAAATCGAGATCAAACAATGGAAGCTATATTTTGATAGTGCTTCTAGAACAACAAAGAATGCAAACGGCATACCCACGGCGAAAGCCGGCATTGGTATTGTCTTAATAACCCCCGAAAAGAGAGTATTGCCCTTATCTTGCACTCTAATAGAGCCACTCACAAATAATCAAGCTGAATATGAGGCACTTCTTGTTGGTCTCGAGATGGCTCTTGATATGGGCATCCAACACTTGCAAATTTTTGGGGATTCTCTACTAGTGGTATATCAAATCAAAGGAATCTACGAAATACGAAAGACAGCAGGTACCATATTATATGCAGCCATCCGCTTAATGAGTATGTTTTCTCATTGTGAATAAGCCACGTAGTTCGTGTCAAAAATTCACAGGCTAACGCCTTGGCAAAATTGGCTGCGGCTCTGGTGTTGCCTCCATCAGGTCAAATAAACAATCCAGTTATAGATAGAAAGTTATTGACAAAGACCCTGGACGCAGAAAATAATCTAGCTGTATATGAAATCAGTACTGCTGACTATGCCAATGATCAAGAAGAAGAAGATTGGCGTCGACCTCTCTTAGATATGTTCAAAACAGGACAAGTACCGAACAATAAAACTGAACGCGTTCAACTTATGGCTAGGCGTGCTTCTTATAGATTGATAAATGATGTCCTATATCGGATTTCTACAGAAAAGGACAAAATGGTTTATAATGCCTAGCACCAAAAGAAGCGCGTAGAGTGATGAACGAAGTGCATGCCGGTCTTTGCGGAGCTCATCAATCTGGATCCAAAATGAATATACGCATTAAGACTATGGGCTAGTATTGGCCAAGTTTGTTTCAAGATTGTCAAAATTATGCAAAATCATGTCTTCAAAGCCAGACTTTTGGCCCTATACTAAGAAAAGCCCTGAATCCTTTGCACCCCAGTGTGGCAACTTGGCCTTTTGCTAGACGGGGAATGGATATCGTGGGACCACTGCTGCCATCCTATAGGGGCTGCAAATACATATTAGCAGCAACATATTATTTTTCTAGATGGGCAGAAGCCCAACCCTTGAAGGAAGTTACTGCAGAAATGGTTGCTCGCTTCATCAGGCAAAACATTATTCACAGATTTGCAGTGCCGCACCAGATCATCTCTGATAATGGTACGCCATTCAAAAATAAAACCACATACAGATTGGCCGAGAAATTTCATATTGACTGGAGGGCTTTCACTATATATTATCCTCAGGCCAACTGCCTAGCAGAAGCCTTCAATAACACATTATGTAAACTCCTTGCCAAGTTAGTTGAAGGGAATAAAGAAACTGGGACGAAAAGATGTATGAAGCACTCTGGGCATATCGTGTGGTATATAAAACCCCCATAGGATGTTCCCCATTTTCTTTGGTATACGGGGTGGAAGCAATCATCCCAATTGAAATTGAACTCTCGTCTTATCGAGTAGGGGTACACTATGAACTCACATCTCAACATGATACTTCTGTGCAAAGACGATTAGAAGAATTAGCCAACTTGGAAGGCGATCTTTTGCATGCCTACCGAAGTCTCTGTCTTTATCAAGCGCGTATGGCTTACGCGTATGACAAATTAGTCAGAGAAAGGACATTCAAAAAGGGTGAAAAAGTCATGGTTAAGCAAAAGGACGCTATGGCTTCCAAAGCAAAGAGTAAATTTACCCCGAATTGGCTCGGACCTTATGTGGTTCACAAAATATATGAAGGCGGCGCATACACTGTGCTAGACCATGAAGGTAACGTGGCATTCCCTCCCCTAAATGGGAGACATTTGAAGCTTTTTTATGCTCCTCAAGCTGAATTTATGGAGGCCTTGTTTAAAGAAGGAAAAGCATCTGAACAATAAAAGGGATGACCACTTTGTGTCTACATCAGAATCAAAATAAAGCACTCAATAATGTATAAATGATAGCTTTTGATGATGTAGTCCCTTCTTTTTGTATATGCTCAGTAAGAATGGCTAAACATTTAAGCTCTCAATGATAGATGATGATGGACGACTTCTGTGAGTCAAAATTCAAGTTGTTGAATTCCTAGAGTTGATTGTGACTAGGTTGGATGCATTATAAACATTTGATCGAAGATCACCATGATAAAGTCGAAGGATAAGTATCCTCTAAACACATCAATCAAAGTCATACAACTCATGGCCCTGTGGAGCCTCAATCCACTACACAAATATGGCCCTGTGGAGCCTCAATCCACTGCACAAATTATGGCCCTGTGGAACCTCACTCCACTACACAAATCATGGCCCTGTGGAGCCTCAATTCACCGTACCATACATATCCATGGCCTTGTGGAGCCTCAATCCACCATACCATACATATCCATCGCCTTGTGGAGCCTCAATCCACCGTACAACTTATGGCCCTGTGGAGCTCCTAATCCACTCCAAACCCAAAATATGGCCTTGTAGAGCCCCTAATCTACTCCAAACCTAAAACATGACCCTGGAACCCTTAATCCACTCCAAACCCAAAATATGGCCTTGTGGAGCCCTTAATCCATTCCAAACCTAACATGGCCCTGTGGAGCCCTTAATCCACTCCAAACCTAAATTCATGGCCCTATGGAGCCCCTAATCCACCCCAAATCTAAAACATGGCCTTGTAGAGCAAGGAATTCCGAATCGGATCGGGTCCCCGAGTCAGGACCAGCCGATCCCGATTCGAATTGGGATCGGATCGGCCGGAATCGGCCGAATCGGGACCTGCTGATCCCGATCTGAATCGGCCGATTCTGCATTCCATGTTGTGGAGCCCTTAATCCACTCCAAACCCAAGACATGGCCTTGTAGAGCCCCTAATCCACTCCGAACCTAAAATATGGCCTTGTGGAGCCTCTAATCCACTCTAAAACGCTCATGTTCATGGCCTCGTGGAGTCTAACCCACCCTCAAAACTTCATACCCATGGCCTTGTGGAGCCCCTAATCCACTCCAAAACCTAAAATATGGCCTTGTAGAGCCCATAATCCACTCCAAAACCCTCATGTCCATGGCTTCGTAGAGCCCAACCCACCCTCAAAACTTCATACCCATGGCCCCGTGGAGCCCCTAATCCACTCCAAACCCAAAATATGACCCTTGATCGCCACTCCATTCCAAACCAAAATTTGTAGCCCTACAGAGCCTTAATCCACCCCATACCCATATTCTCGAACGCACCTTGTGGAGCCTTAACCCGTAAAATCTCACATCTCAAAAAAAAGAAAAATGGGGCTTAGAATCGAGGTGTCCTGACGGACCCAACCGAAAGACTGAGGGTAAAAAGGTTTAATACCCGACCGAAGTGAAAACCTGAAAAGGGGCCTCAAGCAAAATTGGGAACCCCCGCTGTGTGATAATCCAAAAAGGCACACAGGCAAAAAGAAGGGGAAGATAGCTCGGGGAAAACCCAAAGATGGACGATGTGGTAGAAAAGAAAGGAAAAGGACAAAGAGAGTATGAAATTATGGTACATCAAATAGTACAGACAGGTGATACACTAGTAAACGACAGACATCTAGAATGGATCTCTGGAATGAACTACAAGAAGGAACTCTTGTTACAACGAGAAGATCAGAGCATAGCCTACACACCTATTAAACAGTTTGTACAACTCTACTACTTATGATTGAGATATACTTCTTTGAAGCCGCTTGACCTATGAACAAACGCAACGGGCTTCAAAACATAATGCTTCTCGTTGGGATTTGAGTGCTTGATAATCTTCAGCCCAAGTCTCATACAAACATTCCCTTCGGCCAACTCCTCGGTAACTCTTTGCATTCTTGCAAAGATTTCATTGATCTACTGATGATAACCAGACAGTGCCAGCTTGAGATCAGTCAAGTGTTCTGCCACTGCTTCGCAACTGTCATAAGCAAATTTCACAGCCTCGTCACACATTGTCTTCTCACTATTTATCTCTGCTAAGAGAGCCTCATCTTCTTCAATCTGACAGAATATTTTGGCCCATTCCTACGCTCGATGAGTCTCAGCTTGGCGCCATTTTTCATTCTCTTCCTCATGTAGTCGAACCGATGTGTCCCAAATCGATTGCACTGCTTCCATCTATGTCAATGACTACAATTCTTTGATACAAGTATCCAATTCTGCAATGGCTGGCGCTTAGGCAAGGCCCGCATCTCTTCAATTAAACCCATGCATGTGCTACTAAAAGGACGCCAAAAATAAGGCAGTTCATCAGGCCATGTTATACTTAATGGAGTAATAAGGGCAAGAGAGCTCGACCCCGGTAAAACCCCAGACTCCACAGGTTCACTAGCAGCTTGAGAAGTCTCTGTAGAAGGATGGCCAACAATCCCAACTACCTCCTCATCCGGGACTTCTGTGTATCTGTCAGGCTGATAAACGATGGGATAATCAATGATAGGATCACCTGGATCATATGCAGCATATGAAGTCTCTGCCATCGTAGCATCCTATTCCTCAGAGGCATGCAACATATCGGCATATCAATATAAGGTCCCCCAGTGATGTATGGAGATCCATGATGTTAGGATTGATTCCAGCACGGCATAAGGATCCCCTGCCATATCAACAGAGGCTACCGGGCTAGTGAAAATAGCCCCTGCTAGGCCGGTTAAGGCACCCTCAGCATCACACGAAGGACCTAACAATCCTAATATAGAAGGAGGTACATGCGAAGCAGCAGGTATGTTTGCCTATAACCCCGGGTGTTGATATTCCGGGTTACGGATATTGGGGTCGTCCTCTGCCACAACGTCCAGTACATCCCTTGTGCGGGGGGACGCGGTATCCTCCATGGCAATCTCCCCTTCCTTGCATCCGCTATTTCCTTATAGTCCAATTGGTACACTCCCGACATGCAAGGAGTCGGTTGTATGAATATATGCACGGTCCATAAATAAAAGAGGGTGAAAATGAAGTGTGCAGAAATAAACTGCCAAAGCCATTCATAATCAGCAAAATTTTACTCATATGTTCTTCAAGTTCATAGGCCGATCCCCCTGAAGAACTAGGTAGAGAAGAAGACGTTGACTGTCCAGTAGAACCACACACTGAAGATGGCCCTTCATGTTCTTTGAATAACCCAGAGAACATTTTTTGGGCACCTTGTACTATGCGCAAGGCGACATTCCCAGCCTTCTTCCGGAAAGCATGCACCCCGGAGGAACCTTTCAACTTCAGACGAATCGCCGGTTTACTCGGCTCCTTGGAAGATCGGGAACTCTGTTGTCCAGAAGGTCCCGCCCCAATCAAAGTTGGCAATGATACCCTGGGGGGGCAAAGAGTGGAAGATGGAGGCATATTGTTTGTAACATCCAAGGCATCACGCCGAGGACTGGTATCATTTATAATGTTCAATTGACCCTAAACAGATAGAAGACAAAAATCAATAAACAAGAATGGCAATACGAAACTCTCAAAAAGGATAAAGAGAGAAAAGATAGGACTGATGCTTACTCTCATATGGAAGAGGGACTACAGGCTGAGGAATCAGAGTTAGATGATAATAGCCCAACCTTACGCCAGCTCCAAATATAATATCGGTTACTTCCCCATAAATGCAGCACAGACAATAGCAGCGGCTTCATCTGGACAATGAAGAATCTTGAGCTGTTCACACAGATACATGAGCCAGTCCCCGGTCGGATCAAACGTAGGGGTTGCAGTTGGGAGTGGAGTGGTCGGATCCATCTTCCCTCCAAATTTACAAGCAGCATTGAAATGTTCTAACTAACCAATGATATGGTTTCTTGGGATGCAGCCGAGCTTGAACTCTCTTCTCTATTTCTCCTATGTATGAAGACCATTGTGCTATGTCTCGAGAGATAAGAGACTTATCCATCTCGGAAGTAACAACCCTAAATTTTAACTCCAACTGCTCCCATCTCTTCCGAGTATATGCTTGGGGTTCATTAACCTCCTCTTGAGAAAAGGAAGGATATTTATAATGCTAGAAGGCTATTGGTTCCTTATTTTTCACAGAAAAGGGAGGATATTTATAATGCTGCCAGTTTTCGATGTTCATGATCCCCAACCCTCCTATGTCATTGCAAATCTTGTCCCAACAAACATCATGCTACCCCCTAGTCTTGTCCCCACACCCATGTCAAAAGAGTTTCCACCGAACACATTCTAACTTCCTTACATAGACCTTAGGATCTTGAATAGAGAGAGAAAATAAGTGGAAATGCAAGTGGAGATAGCTTTACAAAGGACTAATCCCCCACCATAGGACATACGTTTGACTTTCCATCCTACCAAATGACGCTCAGACTCTGTTGTCAAGGCGCCCGCCTAGGCGCCGCCTAGGCGCCCAGGCGCTTTTACAGCACCAAGGCGATGGGGCGCCTTTCCAATAGGTGAAAAGGCGCCCAAGGCGCCTGCCTAGGCGCCCAAGGCGCCTAGATTTCTGAAATTCAAGGTTCTTGCCCCTCTCTTTTTGTATATATACATATATATATACATATATGTATATATATACATATATGTATATATATACACATATAATTATATAAATACATACTAATACATATATATAGACATATTACATACATATATTTAGGTTTATATATACAAACATGCATATATATATATATATATATATATATATATATATATATATATATATATATATATATATATATATATATATATATATATATATATGTATATGTATACATCTAAATATATGTATCATGTATACATCTAAATATATGTAAAATGTGTATGTATATATATATATATATATATATATATATATATATATATATATATATATATATATATTACATACATACATTTAGATATATTTGTGTATATATATGTATGTATATATTATATAGTTAGACATATACACATATTACATACATACATTTATACATAGATATATATATGTATGTATGTATATATATATGTGTGTAAATCTAAATGTATATATATATATATATACATATACATACATACATATATACATACATATATATATATATATATATACATTATATGTATATATATATACATATGTATATATATATATATACATATGTATATATATATACATATAATGTATATATATATACATATAATGTATATATATATATATACATATATATATATATATATACATATAATGTATATATATATATATATATATATATATATATATATATATATATATATATATATATATATATATATATATATATATATATATATATATATATATATTATTATTAAGTTGACGCCTAGGCGGGCGCCTAAGCGCTTAGGCGGTCCAGAACCCCAAGCACGTCTTGGTCGCCTTACCGCCTTGACAACTATGCGCTTAGATGATTATGTAACTCCAATCTCTACAGCAAATCACCCCAGGTGACAAAAAAAGTCCCAAGTAAGTGAGAGAAAATTCCTCCGCCTTCCCTCGTAATATCGCCTTCTTATCTCCCTATAATCCATAATAATCTCTATGATGTGGCTCTTGTCGAAATTTGCTTTCAGACCATAGACCTCCTCTACTAGTGCCAACATATGCGGAAACATATATAGTTGCCTCAAAGATGGACAAGCCACTGACGAAACCCAAGGCGTCTGCTCTATCCCACATCTTGCCCATAACCTATGTAACTAGTACAAAGAGATGCGATGACATGGGATCTCATAGCCTCAAGCCCCTCTCACTATGAGAGAACTATGTAGGCTGCCAATTGAAGGATGCAAACCTAGCAGAAGAAAAAATGACCTAATCCACCCAATCCATTTCTCACCAAGCCCCACATTCCTAATTTATGCAGTCATGAGTGTTTCTGAAATCCAACTTAATCATCATTCCTTTCCGATGTTGATATCTTGTAGTCCAAATGCACTCATATGCCCCTAAAAAGTTCTCCTTAATATACCTCTGTTTGAAGTGGGCACTCTGGTTTCCACCGATCAACCTTACAATCACTAATTCTAACCTTGTGGCTAACATCTTGATGACGCCTGTGCACACAGGATGCTTATAACCTTCTTTGGATCTTGCTAAGAATATATTGATGGGAATAAGGCTTATATGATTTTTTTGGAAGGTGGCTATAAGCCACTAATCATTTCATAAAATAGACAATTAAAAAACCAAAAAGGTGGGATAGGAATCTACCAAGATAGTAGAGACCTATCAAAAGTCACAAGGAAGAAAAAAGAAAACAACTGATCCCAGATACAGCCAAGAACACAGGCAACATCCCCATCCCTCAAAAATGACAAAAAAAAAAAACAATTTATCCAACAATTACAAACAGACTTTGCCCCACCCATTAAGCATCTCAGTCAGCTTTGGATGTCTGAGTCTGAGAGATTCATCCGAATTATGAAAGCCCATTCCATCAGAGACTGCAGAGAATTGGCAATGATCTCATCTGGTTTTTCAAACTTGATATTGAAGATTCTGTTGGTCCTTGCTTTCCAAATGGCCCAGAGCATGGGTGGTAGAATCATATTCCACATCTTGAGTTATTGCTTCATTGGACATAACAAAGCCCATTTCTCAATAAGGTTCTGAACCTTACGGAATTGTCCCTACTGCATAAGAAGAGATCTAAAGAAAATCTTCCATATGCATTGTATAATGCCACATTCCACAAAAAGATGGTCCATTGATTCCTGACACAACCCACAGACAATGCAGGAATCTCCTTTATTTTCCCTTAATCCTTTTTAGTCTGTCACATGTTGACATTCTATCCCAAGCCATCTTCCACATAAAGATTCTGATTTTAATTGGTAAGTTCTTGTTTCCAACTTGAGTACTCCAACTGACTTTTCTACCCCCTGTATTAAGTACCTGTGCAGTAGTTTTAACAGTAAAGATTCCACGCGAATCCCATTTCCAGATTCTGACATCTTTCTCCTCTGCATGCAATTGACAGTTGATCAGAAGTGAGTTCAAATCAAGAAAATCTTTATCTCACCCTCCTGCAAATTTCTGCAAAAGTAATATCCCAAAATGTTCCAGATCCTGCTTGAATCCCGAGCTCACTGATTTTTTTTTTTGTGGAAGAGAGATTATACAGTGCTGGAAACTTCTCTTTGAGAGGCAAATGATCAGTCCATGAATCCTCCCAAAATCAAGTTGCTTGCCCATTACCAATCTTGATGTAAGTTGAACACTTGAAGAAATCCAAATTGCTAATAATACTTTTCCAAATTGGGGACATCGATCGATTGTGATGACCATCAACAAGCCAAGTACCCTCCTCCACAGAGTACTTCTTCCCAATGATTTTTGCCCACAAAGCCTGATTTTTTTTATTTTATTTTTTTGAGAGTCAAAGACTCATCTTCCCTATCTACCTTCCACATCCATTTTGTCAGCAGTGCCTTATTGAAGATCTGGATGGGTAATAGGTCAGCTCCTGCCTCTTCTTTTGACCTGCAAACATGTTTCCATTCGGTGTATCCCCTTCTCTTTTGCATCCTTTCTTTTCCAGAAAAATGCTGCTCTAAATAGATTCTATTTTTTTGCAAACTGTGGCTGGTATTTTAAAAAAGATAGGTAATATATGGCTAAGCTAGACAGCACAACTTTTGAAAGAATGCATCTACCTACCGCAGACAAAAGCTTACCCTTCCACCCTTCTAATCTGTCTTCAAACTTCTTAATCAGAAAATTCCATTCAGAGCTCTTTAGGTTCCCATCAGTTAAGAGAAGATCTAGATATTTGATAGGAAAAGATGTCCACTTCACTCCCAGCAGCTGAGCAATAACAGATTTCCTCTCCTCTGGCACATTCAGAGCAACCAGCTCACTCTTAGAGAAGTTAATCTTGAGACCTGTGACAGCTTCTAACATCTTAAGGAGAATCTCCCAACAAGGAGAAAGAGAAGAGGAGAAAGTGGATCTCCTTGTCTTAGTTTTCTTGTGCTGCCAAAGATGCCATATGGAGATGCATTGATCAAAATAGAAAATCTTGCTGTCTCTAAGCAGTTCTAAACCCAGTTAATCCACTATCTCTGAACCCCATTAGCTCCATTACTCTGTAAAGGCAACTCCAATTAATTCGGTCATATGCTTTTTCAAAGTCAAATCTTTAAAACCAGACATTCCTTTTTCCAAAGTCTTTAGCCATGAATACACTCATGGGCTGCCATAAAATTGTCAAGAATAAATCTCCTTTGAAGAAGGGCTGATTGATTATTGTCCACCAAATCACCTATGACTTCTTTAAGTCTAGAGGCCAAAGTTTTTGTAATAACCTTGAAGCTGCCATTTAAAAGACTGAAGGGCCTGTAGTCAGAGATGGATTTTGCCTCTTCTTTCTTCGGAATTAACACAATGAATGTGGAATTGAAGTACTTGATATCCCAAGGTCTATCTTCAAAATCTTTTACTGCTGCCATCAGATCCTCCTTTATAACCTGCCAAAAATGTTGATAAAAGACCATGGAGAACCCATCCGGGAGATTTGTTAGGGTTGAAGGCCTAACAAATCCTTCTTTCTTCTTTTACTGCTTTTTTAATCTCTTCTTCTGTGAAAGGCCTCAAAAGGTCATTTGCTTGATGCTCAGAGATCTATTTAAAAGAGTTACCTGCAACCATAGGCCTCCATGTTTCTTCTTCTTTGAACAATTCTTGAAAAAATTCCACTGCAGCTGCACCAATATCCTTCTTGTCTTGTATGACAGAATTCCCCACTTTGACATGATCGGTGGTGATTTTTCGCTTCTTACCACTGGCTATAGCATGAAAATATGATGTATTTTTGTCCCCTTCTTTCAACCATACTTCTATTGCTCTTTGCTTCCATTTGATTTCCTCTCTAAAAGCCCATTCATTGTATTGTTTTTTTAGAGTCTCCAACTGATTACTATCATCCTCTGTGATGGGAGTCCAGGGACTGCTGAAACAGATTTCGGGGCCCATTATTTATTTTTGTTTGGCCCATTCGAGGCCCAATGGATGTATTTTCATTTTTTTTTAGATTTAGCTCTGTTTTAGTCTTTTTATTTTGAATAAGGGGTATTTTGGTCTTTAGTGTTACGGTTTCTTTTGAGGAGTCACTATATATTGTCTTGTAACCCTCCTTTGGGAGGCAATGACGATTTGAATGAATGAGCAATTGTTGTGCTTTTCTCCCGAGATGGGAACCCGTGTGAGGGCATGAAGCCCTAGCCATCTTCTTCCTCCTTGGGAATCCCGTGAAGGGAGGGCGTGAAGCCTCACCACCCCTATTTCTCCCCTCTCTCCCTCTCTTCTTCCTTCATCCGGTCTCCCCCCCTGCTGTCCCGCATCACTCTGAAATGGTGTCTTGGTCATTCTTGAGCTCAAACTTCTCAATTTGATGAAGCAATTCTTATCTAATCTTCCCAGCTGCTCCAAAGGTCTCAATATTCCACTCCTCCATCTTATCTCTGACCCATTTGAGTTTTATACCTAAATTGAAGCAAGCATTATTGTGTTGAGGAGCTTCATTCCACCACTCCTTTACTAGTTCTTGAAAACCCTCATGCCTAACCCAGGCAAGTTCATATCAGAAAATTCTATCGCTTCCTTTTCTATCACTTTCTGAAGCTAATAGCAGAGGATATGATCTGAAAGAACTCTAGGTAGGCTTTTAGCTCCAAACCTGCCAAATTTCTGTTGTCATTCCACACTTACAAAAAATCTGTCCAGTTTAGATTTTGCTATCCTATTAGACCAGGTGAATGATAGTTTAGAAAGTTCCACCTCAATCAGCTGAGAGTAAGTAACCCAGTCTCCAAAAATATCCATTTCCAGTGACCACCGCTTCTGATTAGATCTTGATCCTGGATACCGGACAGCATTGAAATCTCCTATGCACCAAACATCTGAACTTTCATTTTTGAGTGTTTTTAATTCTGCAAAAAAATTGTTTTTTTCTCTTCCAGATCTCGTGGCCCATAAACACCTGTAGAAGTCCACAAAAACTTTTTCTTCATATGCATGAATTCCATAGAAATACAATAAGTTCCAATTTTGGTGCTGATACACTAGAATTTTATATCCGATAGGATCAAAATACCTCCCCTCGAACCCTCTGCTGGCTTTGCAATCCACACCTGCAGTTTGTTGCCACCCAGGTTTGAAATATCTTGTGTACTGAAGTCTGTCACCTTAGTTTCTTGAATGCATAATAAATCCACTTTATTTCTCCGAGCAATAGATAACCATTCAATCCTCTAACATTCCAAGATACAATATTCATCAGGATTATGAAGATTTCCCCTTCTCCATCAACTTTCTAGGCCTCAATCCTTCCAGCTCTAAATTATTCTGAAGATAGGTTAATTCCCTGTTTCCAGTCTTGATTCCACCTCCACTGCCTCGCTTAGCTGAACTTCAAGCAAGATTAAGATCCTGTTTGATTTTTCTCAGAAATTTTCTGACAGTCTCTTCTTTCCCATTAAAAGAAATACCAATCATGTTACCAATCAGCTCTGATAATGGCATTAGACCAGCTTCCAGCTTCTTCCGAATTTATAACCACCACTGCCATTAATCCTTGGGCATTGTATTCATTTGAGATCCCATCTCTGTTCCTGACTGACGCTTCCATCTGTTCAACCCCATTCCGTTCTAGTACTTGATTGTAATGCTTCGGATCTCCAGCAGCTATGACGAACTCTACCTACAGAGGATTGATACACATCTGATCTTCTGAAGCAAGGGACTCCCAAGGCCTGTAGGGAACCATCTCTCCACCAACATAGGTAGAGCTAGCAGGAGGCAACAGCTTTCTCCTAACATAAACATTAGAAGATATGGTAGCCCCAGCACTTGTTGCAGATTGTATCGAGTGGAAAGACTTGCCTTCCAGAGAGCTCAGCGGCTTTTAGATGTCATTAGGAGGCCAATGAACGAAGTAATTGTCATCCTGGGATGTGGACACAGCTCCAACAGTATCCCCTTCCAAGCCCTGAAGCAGACGAACTGTCGAGGAGTTGGAGAGATCGGCAGAAGACAACGACTCCATCGGGTGACCGGTAGCGGGTAAGGTATCCAACACAGGGTACCTAGATGACTTACCCGATACCCCCAAAGAGAACGACCGAAGGAGTACCTGGCACCAAACTGAGTGAATCAGGGTTAGATCCGATTGACTTACCCGAAACATGGGTCATCCGAGCTAACCGAGAAGAATTCGGACCAGTCGAGACCAGGGTTGTTGATCTTCCTGACCCGAACCTCACTACTCCCTATTTGAAGGAAGTTGCCACTCCGTTGTCAGTTGCCTAGCTCGAGGAAGAGGATCAACTTGGGAAGTGTTCCCTGCATCTAACCATCCCACTACCAACACCTCGACCAAGGCTGCATCAGCCCCAAAACGCTTCGACTAACTGGAAGAAATCATGCCTCTGCCTTGGAACTCTGCCTCTGCTCTCGGGCTTCCCCCATAAACAATCGCTAGAGAATCATCAGAGCAATGATTCAGCTTCCCCCGACTCACCCACTACATTTGTGACCGAGCATGCTAGACTGAGTCATGAAAACTCGGAGCCCCTGTTTTCACCCGAATTGTCAACTCCGGCGAATTCTTCATGCTCGGTGGATCTCTATTCTTCCTATAATTCCTATACTCGGCTACCACTTCCACCCAAGACCAATCCATCGTCTTGGGGATCTCTAAAGAAGACATTGTTGAAACTTCTCCCCCAATGCTCACCCCGTAATAGAGACCTCTCAATCTAATAATGGTACTAACAAGAACTGCCTCTACATTCTCAACTTTGACCTGAACCCAAGCATAACACAACATATCCATATCTAGTGTCCTAGCATCCACTTGTCTAAGAATGCCAAAAGGAGACAATAGAATGGAAAGTTTTTAAGTTCCAGACATGCAATGGAATTCCTATAAGTTGGAACCAAGAGACTACTCCATCACGCTTAGGAGCCATAGCACATTTAGACGTCCACGGTGAGAACTTCACCACCATACTCCTCTGCTTCATTTTCATCAGCTTTTTAAAGCTTTTTCTCTCCAAGACGGCAGCGAGGCCTTCACCAGGATCAGAGTCTCCTTCAACTCTCTGATCCACCAATCACCTTCTTCAGGCCACAGCTCCTGAAGCTTCCTATTCATCAGTTGTAAACCTTGAACCCCTGTTCTACAAGAAGGATCAGCCGAGAAGACCAAGACGACCAGGCATTCCTCCAGTTTCTTGCAAGCCGTCCCCACCAACAGAGACCACGGAATCTCCACCAAACCCATGGGCTATCTGGGCTTCAGCTCCTTCTATTCACCAAAGCATCTACTCGGAGGAAGTAAGATAGGCACTTGTACGTCCAGCTTCTTACTCTCCTACGGTTTCCTAAGATTGCAGGTTCGCCTGTTGTGACCAACACTCCTACAGAGAATACATCTAACCCCATTCTTGCAATCGCTCGCTCTGTGATCATGGCCCAGGCATCTAATATAGACATTCCTATCAACTGGAAGAGCTACCCTTGCAAACGAGACTTGCCTGACCCTCCCAAACCAACTCTTCCTCCACACCGGCACCCATCCACTGTCCCCTTCCTCAGCCTGCTCTTGCTCCCTTTCTTTCATCTCGTTCATCAAGGACATGATATTATGTTCTTTAATTAAAAATAAAATAAAATTGTATCATCAGCATATTGGAGATGTGTCACTTCCTCTTGCACTCTTCTTACTTTGATGATGCTGGTGGATGATACTATGATAAAAATGTGTGGTGTCCACATTATCCATGGGATACTTTGAGATACTTTTGTGTATCACTAGTATGGATTAGCACATTCATGTTAGATGCATCATCATAGTTGTGCTCCAAATTTCTATCCAAAGATGACGACCATACGGCAACCTAGTTGTCAAGGCGTACGCCTAGGAGCCGTCTAGGTGTCGCATTGGTGTAAAGGCATTTTTCCTGTGGCTGGGCAGCCCACCACCTTTCTTGGGGCTTAAAAAGCTGTCCAGGAGGCCCGCTTAGGTGCCCAGGCAGCCCGCTTAGCCCGCTTGGGCACCTGGGCCGGTTTGGCCGACTAATAGACCCGCTAAGCCCAAGCTAAACACCCCTTTAAACCCCACCTGATCCCATCTCCCCCTCACCCCTCAACACCCTCTCACTTGTCGCCCCCCTTCCCACTCCCAAAGCTCTACTAGGGTTTTGTTGTCGCCGATCACCGTCGTCGCCGTCGACTTCACCTGCTATTGTCGGAGCCATTGTTGTCGATCGACACCGACTCCATCGCCACCCGGTAAGCTCTCTCTCTCTCTCTCTCTCTCTCTCTCTCTCTCTCTCTCTGGCGAGGCAAATGCCCTCCATTTGTCTCTCATCCCCCTCTCTTCCCTACCTTATCTCTCTCTTTATGCCACTACCGACAGCTGACTGGCGTTGTCTCTCTCACACCCTCTCTCAGACTCTCTCTCTCACACCCTCTCTTAGACTCTCTCTCTAGGCCGAAGGGACGCTCTCACTCTCTCTCTCACCCTCTCTCAAACTCTCTCTGTCTCTCTCTCTCTCTCTCTCTCTCTCTCTCTCTCTCTCTCTCTCTCTCTCATAGATAGTCAAACTCTCTCAGACAGTCAAACCTACATTTTTGCATCATATATATATTGTTGTTATGAGTATTATGTTGCAGATTTTGGAAGAAGAAGTCGATAAGTATGAGGTTAGTATTTTTATCCTTGAAACTTTATTTTTTATAATTATTTTTCAGTCACATGTTTAACTTTGATTCTTTGTTGTAATATTTTTTTCATGTTAATGACATATTACTATTATTCTCCTCATATTCTCATGTTAATGTTAAATTAGTGTGATATAAAATATATTATTCTGAAGTGTACGCCTAGGCGGGCACCTAAGCGCTTTGGCGCTCGGAGACCCCAAGCATGCCTTGGGTCACCTTATCGCCTTGACAACTATGCATGGCAACGACAATCATGTTGGCAGGATTGTCATATGATCCACCAATTTCTTATCCCCATTCCACAGGAACCATATCTTAAGAAATGTACGTTGCACCTGTATTTGTCGCCGCCATAACATTTTCCAGGCCCTCACTAGACGGCTCTTGAGGTAACGTGGAACACAACTCGGAAGTTATAGGGTACCTGGGTTTCCACAGCAAGACCATCACTGGTTGACAAGAATGCCCAGAAGACATCCCTAAGATAGTAAGATTCTTGTGCAAGAACGAAGCTCCTCACTTGTTCTACGTGTTTGCACAGATTGTGTGGTGTTGTCGTCACTTTTGTTTGATACAATCTCAACAAAACTGAAGTTCTTGACAAACAAAAACAGGCAGCACTTAGTATTTGCATATTGTGTCCTTTGTCAAATGCTCCAGCCATGAAGGCTGCTGTTTTTCTTTTTCTCTTTTTTTGTAAGTGTGTGCATCACAAAATCAGGTTTTGCCCAATTCATACACGATGGAAGTGCCACCCCCCAACACCAATCATCAACACGCAAAATTGGTCGCAGGGATCCCACATCATGCTTGTGCACAGATACTCTGAGTCTGAGTAAACCCCAATGAAGTGGGGACCTAAGTAATAAGAGCTCACAAGGCGGAGAGGACGGGGGATTTCCAGAGTTGTACTTACTCACTCGGAAGCCTTTCCCCTTGACAATGATCATGTGACGTGATGGGATTCCACTCAAACGCCAAAACAACCCTTAACCTAGGGCTCAAACACGAACAAACAAATGCGTCCCCTAAAACTGAAAGGCAGGCAATCCCCTACTAATAAGACCAGCCGCCGCGACGGAACAACAAGAAGAAGAAAGCACAAAGGCAGAGCAGGTGTGCACAAACTAACGGGACCATAACATCCCTGCCTCACATGAACATCCAAAAGGACCAAGATCAAACACAGCAGAAGAGCAACAAGAGCGAACGAAATAATTAGGAGGGAAAAAAGAAAAGAAGAAGCGCACCGCGGGCGTGCAGCTCCCGTCCCGTTTTAGAGCGAGAGATGACGGCGATGAGCTTCTTCTTCTTCTGGGGGATTTGGGGGGGAGTACCTTTAACCTATCAACCTCAGGTCATGCAACGGCCGGCGATCTTTCTGAGGAACAGGAACACAGGAAGAGGGATGACACATTCCCAGATCACAACAGGAACACAGGAACAGGAACACCAGGGTGTGGTTTGTGTCTTAAAAATGTCCAACACCAACAGCCAAAGAAAAAAAAACAAATGAACCTTTCCAAATTTAAGTTAAGCCCCAGCGTTCTGAAATTTTGAAAACCTCCTAGGTTCAAGGCCGAGGTCTGTCCGTGGACCAGGGCTTAAACAAAATAAAATAACTAGTACCAGTTAGTCAAAGAAAATTACAGCCCTCCGATCAGCTTTGAGAGATTTTTAGATGAGTAATACTTGCTGCACCACCGTATTTACATTCAGTGTATATAATTTAAAGTTTTTTAAAAAAATGTTTTAAGTTTTAAGGTCAGCATGAATTGGTGGGCGGGCTTTAACATGGGATCAATTAACAAGTCGACATCTCAACTGCTCAAAATCCAATACATGGTACATGATTGTGCTAATAATTAATTGCAGGACCAAACGCAGAAGGGCAATGTCTTCCCTCCCTTAATGCTTTCTTCTCTTTTTTTTTTTTTTTTTTCCGGTTACAAAAAGGGTTACCAAGCTAAGTACATGCTAGCCGGAGTGAAAGATAGTGCCAGTGGGCTGCCATTAGTCTTGAGATTCTACCTTCATTAGTTAACCAGCGGGCTGCAAGGTTGGTACTTCTATGTTCATACTGAATGCTGATATTTAAGCGCTCCTGTAACATCTGCCTGATACCTTGTATCCAATCATTAAGTATCTATGGTACCATTAATATCTGATCAATGGAGTGAACACAATTTTAGGGAGTCAGTGGCTACAATCAAGTTCGGTGAAGTTTTGGATGGAATGGACACCAGTTTTGTGTAATCCCCATCTTTTGCACCTAAGTAGATCAGCTTCTGTGATGTGTAGCTCAGTGAAGTTCGCTGTAATGGAGGCCATGGTCTTGCAGTGCGCCACATTCAAAACTTTGGAGTGTGGTGTTATATGCCATTCCTTCTCTCCCACCGTTCCCATAAAATATAACTAGGGAAGGAGGATAAGCAAATCTTACCTACAGATGACACTTTGTGCAGTGTAGTAGTCTAGAACTCAGCAAGATTTGATGGGGTCACTTACTGAGGCTCCCTGAGCCAATCCAGTTGTCTTCTTACCATTTAATTGTGTCTCCATTTCCTATGTTCCAAGCAAATTGTTCAATAGTTTGGTTCACAAGTTTCCTAAGTTTGCTCATATCATTGATTTGCGTTTGCGTTTGCTCAGAATTGGGGTTGTGAGGTCCAGATTGTGGTGATACTTGATGAAGCAGAATCCGATTCGGCCCATTAAAACAAGCTTAACCCCGGTCAGCCCAGCAGAGGCAATCAAAAGCCCACTGGAAGCCTTCGGCCCGTAAGCGGCATAGAAGCCCTCGGCCCAGCAGGCATCCCAGTGGTCTTCGGCCCATCAACGGCCCAAAAGCCCTCGGTCTAGCAGGCAGCACAGTAGCCCTCGGCCCAGCAGGCAGCACAGTAGCCCTCGGCCCAGCAGACTTCGGCCCGTCAGCGGCCCAACCCCCTTCGGCCCAACAGCCGTGTCCGGCCCACTCCGGTGGAGGACTAGGCACTATGGCGATTTACCAGTAAGCCCGGAACATAGTCCTATATCGGCTATCACCGTTAACCATCCTCTATCCTCCGCTATAAATACACCGCTATTTATTGCCAAAGGTATGTCTCCGTGACCCTCAAGGACCATAGTCCAAATAGCATTAAAGCTACTCTTCGTCTTCTGAATCGAATCATCGCTGACCTCCCCGAGTCGGGCTCGGCCGCCGACCTCGGACTCCTCCCTCCGGTCTCGACGCCCTTCGCTGGCTGTTCCTCGTCCGAAGGTGACTCGGTTCCGCACCGCCTGCCCGTCAGCCAGACGGACCTCGGCCACGCCTTCCCAAGACAAGCCGACATCCGACCGAGCGACCCTCGACCTCGGATCCTCCGCATCTCTGCCTCCGTCGCCTTCCAGATCCTCGTCGGGCCTCTCCACCGATCCGACCCAGCTCCGGATCCCCGAAACTTCGGATTCCAGCTTCGGAATCCGGTCGTGATAGCTTCGGCTACATCAATACTTGTCCAATTTTGTAGTTGTGTTGCTGATATCTAGTTTGTGCCTGCCCAATAGAGAGGGATAGTTGTTTTCACAAACAAGGGCTAGTGAACATAGCATAGTAGGAAGTAGGAATGAGTCAAATACCTTAGGACGGCATGGGATTACTGCACCACTAACTATCTGGATCCTATGATTGGATGATGATGACAACTGTAATGCTTCAAAAACATTACAACAAGTATCACTCATACATGAGTACTGATTTAATAGTGTTGGAAAATTACCTTCATAGCGTGTACGATGTCGCAGCGGTGTGGAACGGAAGCGTTCTCTCATCGGTACAGAGCGGCTATCAGAGTCGCTCGCGGAATCCATGCGCTAGATCCCGAAAGCCTTGGGTGATTCTTCCAAGGGAGAGAGAGAGAGAGAGGAGAGAAAGGAGTATTGAGAGAGAAGAGGAGGAGGAGGAGTTCACGTACATACTTCTCCTCTCTATATGCTCTCTTATATATAGGAAGAGACTCCTAAAGAATCTCCACATATTGAGGCTCTTATCCTCCAAGTCCTTTTTCACTTTGAAAAGGATTTTCAATGTGGGTGCTTATCCACACGTTTAACATCTCCTATTCAGACACATTGGACATATCACAATTATATCATCTCTTATAATTCTACCTTTCATACAGGGAAATAGCGCGTGCGACCAAACGAGAAGGATATGTAAGTGAGGAGTATTATATTAAGTTATCACCATACTAACATAACACTGCAAATCCAAATCACGTCTCATACCCCAAACCACAAGCTCACACCAAGTTAAAGGGATCTGATACATCTGAGATCTCCACCTTAACCTCTAAAAAAAAACTTTGTTTCTATACTCATGATTATGTTGGACACATCTATCATAATTGTTGGCCAACAATGAGTCAGGACGACATCGGTGTGATACAAATCAGTTTTTCCTATGCCACACATGTCAATCTGCTTCAAATTAACTACTTTCCTAGACATGCTCCGTTGGACCGCATATATTATAGTCTTTAGAAAACAAGCTAAAGTAACATCATCAAGTGTCCATATCATGACAAGGTGCATAATCCCAAAGGACATAATAAAAAAAGGTAGAGACTTCACACAGTGACGAAGTAGGGATCCATTCAGTTACTCCTCTGAAGGTCGAAAGGATAACACATACAGTGTGATCAATATGCTATGGTGGAGCTCAGAGCAAGAATGGCCACACTCATACACTATATAAATCTATAATCCTGCGCTCCACTAAGTACATCCAGATTGCCCATATGGCTCTCATCAGATTCAGCTATCAACAAGCTATATGGAAGAGTGCATGTCCGACTGTTTTCAATCAGTCTCATCTTAGCCATCTGCTAAGGCGATTTCGACTCTTATTACGCTCTCAGGGAATGTAGAAAATATATGCACTCCCACTGAGTGTCAAGTTTACAGAGTCTATCTCATCATGCTCGCTCTCATAGCGACATCGCGATCGTCCATGTGAGTAGACCGATCAAAACCTGGTGGCCAACACATTCACATTCACAAATATAAGTGCACTAATAATACAAAGAAAATACTCGTATTTTATTGCATAAAATGGTATCCATGTACAAAAACAACTAGACCCTTCTCAGTCCTAAACCTCTAACATATTTGAGAAACACAATTCTCACAGGAGGTTTGGTGAAAGAATCTACAAGTATCTCACTAGTAAAAATATATCTAAGGACCACCAACTCTTGCGCAATGATGTCTCTGATAAAGTAGTAACGAGTGTCAATATGCTATGACTTTCCGTAATACTTTGGGTCCTTCGTGTAGGCTATCGCGGCCATATTGTCGCAATAGACCACAACAACATCTCCTGCATGTGCTGTGACATCCAAGCTCACCAAGAATTGCCTCAACCAAATGGCTTCATGGACCGCAGCAGTGCAAGCAACGTACTCAGACTCCATTGTAGACAAGCAGACACATGCTTGCTTCTTGTTGCACCAAGAAATAGCTCCTCCTCCAAATACAAATGCATATTCCGAAGTGGACTTGCGCTCATCTCTATCAGTTGACCCATCGGCATCTGAATATCCAATCAATCTAAGGCTCCCACTATGATAGCACAGAGTGAGATTCTCAGTACCTCGCAGATATCTAAAAATCCTTTTCACTGCTAGCCAATGCGTAGTTCCAAGATTACTTAGATATCTACTAACCATGCCAACTACAAAGCAAATGTCGAGACGAGTACACATCATGGCATACATGAGGCAACCGACTGCATTGGCATAAGGGACATCTTTTATTCGTTCTTTCTCTTCCTCTGTATTGGGACATTGATTAATGCTAAGAACTGAGCCCCTCTCCGTTGGAGTATCCACAGGCTTGGCTTTATGCATCTGAAAGCACTCTAAGATTTTCTTGATGTAAGTCTCTTGAGACAAACTTAGAAGTCTCTTGAATCGATCCCTCTAGATCTTTACTCCCAATATATAATTAGCATCACCTAAATCATTTATCTCAAATGTGGAGGATAACCACTCTTAAGTGATTTTGATTAACTCCATGTCATTCCCGGCTAGCAATATATCATCAACATATAAAGAGAGAATGAGAACATTTTTCTTAACTCTCTTGACATAGACACAGTATTCCTCTTCGGTCATTCTAAAGCCAATCGAAATGATTGCTTGGTAGAATCGATAATATCACTGTCTAGATGACTGCTTGAGACCATATATAGAACGTTTCAAGCGGCACACTTTGCTCTCTTGTCCTTCAACTTCAAAGCCCACAAGTTGAGCCATATAGATCTCTTCGTTTAATTCTCCATTAAGAAAAGTTGTCTTTGCATCCATCTGAAATAATTCCCAATCTAGATGTGCGAGGATAGCCATGATGAGGCGAATAGAGACGAATCTCACCACTGGGGAGAATGTCTCTTCGTAGTCTATTCCCTCTAATTGGGTATAACCTTTCGCCACTAGTCGGACTTTATACTTGTCAATTGACCCATCAGCCTTACGCTTAACTTTAAGAACCCACTTGCTCCCAATAGTCTTGCGTCTAGGTAGTAGATCAACCAACTCTCATACTTCGTTCTTAGCCATTGAATTCATTTCTTCCCTCATTGCAGTTATCCACTTTTCTGAGTCAGGTGAGGTCATTGTTTCCTTGTAGGATGCAGGCTCATCAGCATCCACAGAAGTACACATGAATGATTCCCTTTCAATCGTGAAACGACGTTGAAGGATATGTCCACATTGGCTTCTACGAGGTAGAGCGTTAAGTATTCACTCTCACTGTTCATTGGAACACTCCCACTATAAGGACTGAGGTTTCGGATCTGGTTATCGAGTCGATTTCGGTGTCGGACTCCTTGGTTTGGGCCCTTATAGGGCTGGGGCATGGGCTCTTTTTCGCGTCGAGATTGCGAGACGTGATTTGTTAGGCGTCGGCCTAGGGGGACGCCATTTAGGAGCCATGCGGGGGTGCCGCGTAGGGGCACGTGCGTACGGCCCCGATCATGTCGTCTGAATTGCGTCTTACATAGACGACGCGATTCAGACATCTGTCAGTGTACGACTCCGTCCTGTCGCCTAATTGGCGTCGTTCTGGGACGACGCGTTTTAGCGAGTTTCGGTTGATGCTCCGAAGCCCTCCTTCCTTTCCCTCATTCTCTCCATGCCTCTCTCTCTCCTCCCCCTCCTCTTCGAACGCTCTATTTCCCCTCCCCCTCCTCCTTCCTTTCCTCTCTCCATTCCTCCTCTTCCTCCACTCTGTCAACCTCCTAACCTTCACCACTACCACCACCATCTCCTTCACGGCGTATTGCTCTCCGGACGGCGGCTGACGTCCCGGTAGAGTGACGGCGCCCACGACGGTACCGGCGGCGGCTCGTGGCGTGGCGGTTCGGCAGCTAGGAGCAAAGAGGAGTTCAAGTAACTGTTAGGGTAACGATCATCACAGTGTTTTGCTTAAAACCATATTTTTTTCCCACTTTGGAGCATGTTTTAGGAGATTTTGGGTGAAAATGCTCATTTTATAAAATGAGGAACGATGGGTTTTAAAATGGTTATTTGGATTCTCCTTCCCCTTCTCTATTTTTGGGTGTTTTAGGGCGGTTTTAGGAGGAGGAATCCCATTTTATGGCTCGGGGGAGGCCACAGGGAAATCCTACTTCATGCGCTAAATGGCGTCGAGCCAAGGCGACGCTATTTAGGCCCATCTCCCGAGGCCAATTTCCGCGTATGCCAGTTTAGGAGTCTTGAATGCCGTCGGCCACGGGCGACGCGATTCAAGACAGAACCTCATTAATCTCTACAATTAACATGTGTTTACATTATTACATAATTCGATTAAATGCTATTCGAAGGGTTGTTGTTTAGTCCCAGCAGGTCGGTGTTTTCTGCGTTCGGCCGCGTAGTTTGTGTGTTTAGCCGAGATGCTGGTTGTGGACTCCGTGGTGGAGTGGTTTCAGAGTTATGCTTGTTGCATTTACAAATGCATGTGTTTTATATCGAAATTTGAGAATCTTTGGGAGCTATGTTTACTGCTTTACTTATTTAATTGCCTATATTTGTGTTGTTGCACTTGTGGGTGCGTAAATGGGTGGTGGGGATCAGAGGATCCCTACTAAGTTCATTTTGATGAGACTCACCCCTACAGTTTTCAGGTGAAAGTTTCATGCAGGCGTAGCGTGGAGGGTTTTGTCTCGGATTACGCGCCAGCAGCCACTGTTCCGTGGTATGCCCCGATGTAGTTGTTATTTTCATTTCAGGTATGTACGCTTAATTATTTCTTTTCAGTTTGAATATGTAATTATTTACTGAGTCAAGTAGAATTGTAATAATTTTTAATTCATGCACTTCCTTTTCAATTCGATGTGATGTGGAATGTTTAGCTTAGTTTATCATTTATTTCTCAGACTTATCAAGATCCTAGTTTGGCTCCAAAATTTAATGATTTGGTACCCATTTAGTAATAGGATCTCTGATTATAGGGTGGCGGGTCGTTACATTCACTGTCTTTGACAACTTCTGGGATGAGACTAATTCCCCCCGTACCAGAAAACATAGTATTCTCATCAGGATCTTGCAACTCATATAGCTGTATGTCCTGTCTGCCCTTTCGTAAAGAAGGGTAATCTCCCTCAAGGAAGACCACATCTCGGACCTCTTTCTCAGTCATTCCTCCATCCGAATGTTCACCATACATCACATAGCCCTTAGATTGCTCAGGGTACCTTTTGAACACCTGTTTGTTAGCTCTAGGACCCCACTTCCCATACTTATGAGAAGTATTGTGAACATATCCAGCTGATCCCTATAGACGTAAGTCCTCCAAGTAGGGATTTTTGCATGTCCATAGTTCGTAGGGAGTTGAAGATATTGACTTAGAAGGCATTCGGTTCAGGATATAGACAGTAGTCAATAGTGTATCCCCCCATAAATTTGTTGGGAGGCTAGCTTGCGCCATCATCGACCGAACCATCTCTACAAGAGTACGATTCCTCCTCTCTGCAACACCATTTTACTGCAGAGTATAAGGAATAGTAAATTGTCTGCGAATTCCTTTCTCTTCACATAGCTCTTTGAACTGATCTTGGAGATATTCTCTACTCCTATCAGTGCGGAGAGTCTTAATGCTCTTCTCTTTATCATTTCTCTACCTCAGCTAGAAAACGCTTAAAACAACTTAAGGCCTCTGAGCGATGGGTGAGAAGATACACTGAACCATAGCGAGAATAGTCATCTATAAAAGTGATAAAGTAGGATTCACCGTAACGTGCCCTTATATTTAAGGGTCCACATTTGTCTAAGTGGATTAGCTCTAGTGGGCAAGAGGTCCTCTTGGCCCTCCCAAATGACTTTTTGCAGACTTTTCATGTCAAACATGGCTCACAGATAGGGAGATTCACTTTAGTGAGAGACCCCAATAGGCCTTCTCGAGCCAATCGACTCATTCTCTCCTGTCCTATGTGCCCCAATCTTGCATGCCATGATATATAATCAGAAACGATATGAGAAGAAGCTACGATTAAAGAAATAGAATCATTATTTTCTAAATCCATGACAAAGAAATTGTCCCTCAAATGACCAAGACCATAAAGACTCTTATCATAATAAAGAGATACTGAGGTCCTTAAAAAGTTGAAAGAATAACCCAAACGTAAAAGTGCTAAAACTGAAAATAGATTACATCGAACACCAGGTGCATATAGCACATCATGTAAAAGAAGAGTGCATCATGTTCACATCTTCAGCTGATACGAGCCAACTCCAAGGACTTCTTCCTGAGCACCATTCCCCATAGTGACGCGCTAGTTGCCAGCTAGTATTCGACGATAATCTAAGAACCCGACTCGCTCACGAACTATGTAGCTGGTTGCTCCTGAGTCTACAATCTAATGAGAGACCGTATGAACAATGAAGACATTAGAGCACACATAAACAGGATTTCTAGGGACGAGACAAACCATCTTTGGCTTAGTGCAATCACTGGCATAATGTCCCATCTTCTTACAGTTAAAGCACTTGATCTTGCTCAGATTTTTTTTTTCCTCGCTTGCCACGCTTACCCTTTTGGTTATTTTGTTGTCCCCACTTCTTTTCAACCTTTTGCTGAATATTATTGTTCTTCTCGGTCCAGTTTCGCCTGGGCCTCTTTGCCTTAGGCCTATTTGCATCAGCCACCAATGCGCTATGACGGGTCGCCTCTTTGCGCTCCGTCTCCAACTCTAGGTGATGTGAAACGTCACTGTAAGTCTTGATACTTTCGTTGTAAGTAACCACTAGCTTGATATGCTCCCAAGAAGAATCGGGAAGGGACTTCAGCACGACAAGTATCTGTTGCTCATCTGAGAGTTCAGTACCACCTGTCTTCAATTCTCTGATCATCGAAGACATCACCCTTAGGTACTTTGCCATAGAATGCTTTGGGTCCATCATGTACTGATTGAACTTCAAAGTTAAGACCCTCAGCCTTGTTGCTGATGTGCCTCCATATTGAAGCTTCAATTGCTCCCACATTTCTTTTGTAGTTTTGTAACTCTCAAATTCTTTGATAAGGTCATCGTGCATGCAGCTCAACATAGTGTAGCGCGCACTCCTGTCCTTATCCAACCACTTATCATAAGCTTGCGTGTCACGATTGACTTGCGCAAGTGATCTATCATCTGATGGTAGCAGCATCACGTTGGTTAAGGTCTCAAATACTTCCTTCTCGTTTAGGAGAAACTAAATTTTTCTGTGCCACATATCATAATTTTCGTCCTTTAATTTATCTTGACCAGACAGCTCGTGATATAAACCTTTTGAGGTCATCGTTACCTTCTACATTGCATAAGAAAAATAATTAAGCACTTAAAGATTCTTTTTTCTTAAAATCAATTGGTCATATAGTTTATTTCACATTGGTTCGAAAATTTTGCTAAGCTCGTAATCACCACCTTCATATATGTCACAAACTATATTTTCAATTAAAACAAGAGTGAAAAAAAATAGAACGTTAAGGGACTCATTCCCTAATTTTAAATCCACATGATTTAAAAAAATACTGGACATTTTGCTTTAAAATGCATGATAAGTATAGGTAACGTATTCTCTAAATGTAGCATACATCCACAGGAGGGATATATTGATCGCACTACGAAGCAAAAATTTAATTTTAATGCTATCACAGATCAATATGATAAACATATACAGGCAATTCATTAATTATTAAAAAATGAACTACCCCCTCCCTTAATTATTACAAGTGTGTCCAATAATAATAATAATAAATTGTCGAATAGCCAGTGTCCTAGTTAGTCCATCATCCAGACAAAATATTGGCCACATTAATAGTCCAAAGTCCATAGTCCAATATTACATTGCTTAAATTGTACAACTCGGGAACCGATTCAGATCGGCCCCTTATAATTACAAAAAAAATCTCCCATATGAAGATAGGTCCTCTATGCTCTCCAACAAGTCCCTGAAAAAAAAATTGGGATACTGGCCATCTGTCTACACAATCACACAACCATGCAATTTCTATTGGATTTTATGTAATTAATTATCTCCCTGTCATGAAAAAATAATAATAATTTATTTTAGACAAAAAATTATAGAATAAAAAAATTGCATGATTTATCATATTTGAGTAAAAAAAAAAAAAAGGTCTTTTCCATAACTTTAAACATATTTTTAAGAAAGAGTTTTGTAGGCCATTTAAACAAAAAAGAAATAACAGGGATATATTAACGATTACTAAAACTGTGTAATTCAAAAACTGAACCCTTTCATCTTCTTCAACTGCGGGTTACTATTCATATGAACAGTAAAACGGGTGTGAACCGCACGCAGGCGAGTAGCGCCGCACGGGCACACGCTATCCTGCGTGCAAGTGCGCGCAGCGCCCTGCGGTGGGCAGCACCCTGCGGACGCACTTTGCCCCGCGCACAGGCGCGCGCAACTTCCTGCGTGCGGGCGCGCAGCACTGTCCTCTGCAGAATGCCATCCTCTAACGGGACAGTCCGACGATCCTAGATGCTCTAATACTAATGTTGGAAAATTACCTTCATGGAGTGTACGACGTCGCAACGGTGTGGAACGAAAGCGTCTTCTAGTCGGTGTAGAGCGGCTACCACAGTCGCTCGCGGAGTCTACGCGCCAGATCCCGGAAGCCTCGAGTGATTCTTCTAAGGGAAAGAAAGAGAGAGGAGAGGGAGAAGTTTTGGGAGAGAAGAGGAGGAGGAGGAGTTCACGTACATACTTCTCCTCTCTATATGCTTTCTTATATATAAGAAGAGACTCCTAAAGAGCCCTACATATTGGGGCTCTTATCCTCCAAGTCCTTTTCCACTTTGAAAAGGATTTCCAATGTGGATGTTTATCCACACGTTTAACAAATAGAGAAGAACGCTTATGATGGTAAAATTGGCACACATATCGATCTAGTTTCCATTGTTGTCACCACATAGTGGGACATAGGATGAGCTGGTCCCCTAAAGTAGTCTAATGTAAGAGTACTGCTTCATGCACACCCACGTGGACATGTGTTCGTGCACACCGCAACTTGATAGGTGCATCCGGGTAAGACCCACACGCACGTGCCTATCAGGAAGCAGTGTGCGTGTACACCCACCCGCGGGTGTACACTGAGACTTCCCCCTAATCTAATTGTGCATGTCCATTGTTTAAGAAAAAAGATACTTACTGTAGTCATGGGATCATATTGTAGGTGGTGCCATCTTCATTATGAGCTGGTCCCCACCTTTTGTCTTGTTGGGCATGGGAGCCTTGCTCCCCAAGCCAACCCTCTCCGTCACCTCTTCTCTCATTTGGCTGGGCACGCGCCAGCACTAGCAGCAGCTTGGGTGAGAGAGCAGCAAGGTGAGAAGAAGAACAAAAAAAGAGGTAGAGAACAGTAGCAATGCAAGCAGCTAGGAGGTCTTCTTCAGCGCCACCACAGTGTGAGAGAGAGAGAGAGAGAGGAAGAAGAAAGGAGAATTTCTGGATTTTCTTGGGCATCCTTTCTTGACGTTTTCGTCTTGAGCGTCTTCTTGAAGATATTTCCGTAGAGTGAGAGGTGTGTATTTTTCTCATTCTATGAAGGTGGTGATACTTGATTTATCCAAGTGTAGAGTTGATATATTTTTTCTTATTATTATAGTGGATCGGATTTGTCCTATACTTTTTTCCACGGCTTGAGGGTTTTTCATGTTAATCTTGATGCAGGACGAACCAGGGAACTAAGAAACCAGCAAGCAAACCACTAAAATAGTGAGCCCTTTAACAGTGCAAATGCTCTCTCGACGCGACTCAAATCCGAGATGACTTGGTGATGTTAGAATAGGAATGTGGCCCGCAGTCAACCCACACTAATTTGAGAGTAGTGGGGACAAAGGTAGGCCCACCCTCAGTTTAGGATGCCCACAATCAACTCGGGCAAATCCCATATGCAGGGGCATGGGTTCACTCACTCTCTTTGTGATAGCGACATAAGTAGATCACATAAATAAACGGGGTTCGGACACTCTCTCTCTCTCAGCACAGGCTTCTAGGATACTAAATGAATAGAAAATCAACTGGGGATAATGGGTAGACTGCGTACCATGCCGGTTGAAAAATTTGTCCCAATCGGAGACAAGGGCGAACGCCCGCACACAGCGTCGGTGTAGACTTGAGGCGTCGGGATTACAACCAAATCAAACTTCCACATAGGGACGGTGAACTCGGGGAATGGGATTCGAAACTTACAAAGACATTACTCCACATGCAGGAGGGTGAATGTGGGGATGGGGAAAACTGCAGCAAGGTTGCTGCGAACCTCATGACACTGGCGCAGCAACCAGATGACAATCGCACGGAGTTTGGTGTCTTGATCACTAGAAGGAGTGCTTTGATTGTCCCGAACGTGGGAAGAAGACAAAGTGGAACCTGGACGGCAGCAGTGATTTAGTAATGTTGGACTAGGCAGCAAGAGCATGTTGTCGATGTCCGATTCCACGTGATGCTGTTGCGCACCTAGTCAAAAGTCGGAGTGGCCGTTGGTCAGTCTATCTTGAAGAGGACTTCCAAGAATGCTGTTGCATGGGTAGGAGGGTCGATGGAGCTCTCTTTGGTTACCTGGGACAGCGGTGGAAATGCCCAAAGAAGACTCTCCAAGACTAACTGGCGAAGGGAGCGCAGCTACACCAATGGGGATCTAAAAGTGGATGGAAGGGCTAAAACTATGGGGAAAGACTAGGGACTTCACTAGGAGGGTTGCAGGAGGAGTTGGGAAGGAAGAATGGAGATGGGAGTGGGGTTTTGGGGTATGTTTTGGGGGTGGAAAGGGTGGCATACGAAAATGGGTTAGGTGGAGTGGGAGTGGGAGTGGGAAGAGTCAAAGTGACCTTTGGGTTTCTTCTTTCCCACCGATAGGTTTGGAGTTTGAAAAGTCACCTTGGAGAGGGCTGGGATGCATGAGGAAGAAGGAAAGGTTGTGTAGGAGGCTATGAAGGAATATAAATTCCCTATGAGGAGATGGAAGATTGCACAAGAGGGGGTGTTAGTGGAGGGGAATAATGGGTGATTTTAATGCTCTCTTGGAAAAGTGAGGGGTCAAGGCTTATGTAGCAGTGACGTGGCTATTGGGAGATGATGTGGAGGTGATGTGGGTGATGATATGGCAGTTGAGTTGATTGGGAAGTGGCTGGAGAGAGAGAGAGAGAGAGAGAGAGAGGGTGTAGGTTACAGAGAGAGATATAATAGGTTTCACACCCAAGGGCTTCACACCCCCAATGGCTTTACACCACTCTCGGTTTCTCACCAAAGCACACAAGGAAAGCAAATTATGAACTCTTCATTAGCTTCTTTAGGTGACTTTACCCCCCTATTTATAGGGAGAGGCTTACTTTTACAAGATCATAATGACATTCACTTAAAATCTTAATTATCCTTACTGCCAAGGATAATCTTAAGACACTAATGACCAAACCAAATGATTCTAGATAATGGACCACATATCCTGTCCTAATAAAAGGAAAATACATGACTCTAAAAGAGAAAATGTATTGATAATGACTAAAATAACAGGAAAAATATATAGATAAGGGGCACCCAGGCTCAAAATATGATGTCGGACCCCAACCAGAGTGAAGAGCGGGAAGTGTCCCCGCCAAATCTTGTGTGAGTTGTCTCTGGTATTTTATTTTACTTTGTGCCATAATCTTTTGCTTGTGTGTGATTGCCGAGGTGCATTATCAGGGTTCATACGAGTGGAAAAGTCAATTTTCTGCAATACAATTATCAGAATTGAGATGACTTTTTCTCAACAAAGTGGTATCAGAGCCTAATTACCAGATTATCGGGGTTGTTGCATGAGACGAGATGGAGGCAACCATCGGCAGGATGAAAATTCGGTGATCTAGAAGGCCAAGATGGAGAATATTCTATATTGCAAAGACCTCTATGTACCAATAGAAGGTATAAAGCACAACCCAAAAGATGTGACAGAAGCATAATGGAATTTGTTAGATTGGAAGGCAATTGGCATGATTGGCAGTGGCTGGATGACAATGTGTTCCACCATATGTCAACCAAGATGACCATGAAACTACTGTAGCAAAAATTACATGATCTCTATAAGATGAAGATGGCAAGAAACAAAGCTTTCTTGATATGACAATTGGTGAACCTAAAGCTCAAAGACGGTGGTTCAGTTACAGAGCATCTGAATGAGGTCTAAAGCATCATAAACTAGTTGTTGATAATGAAAACGATGCTAGAAGATAAGTTGCAGAGTTTGCTTCTCAATTCCTTGCTAGACAATTGGGAGACCCTCATAGTCTCTCTGAGTAATTCTACTCCAGATGGCGTACTACTGTGAAGCATGTAACCAAGAGTCTCCTAAATGAGGAGACTAGGAGCAAGCCACTGGGTGCCTCCAGTTCACAGATCTTGGCGACAAAAGATCATGACACATTAAAGAACAAAGACAAAAGTCGTAAACAATCAAAATCACAATCTGATGGAGTAGAATCTCGTCCACTAAGATCAGACGCCCTCTACCGAAGATTAGGAGGCTGACATGCACCAAACCTGCAAGAAAGAACATCGTCAAAGGGCCCCCGACCGTGGTCTGGGTGATCCTATCCTATGCCTAAGTCAGATAACTAAAGGAGGAGGGAAAAATAGGAGTTTTCATATTCTAAAGAGCGTACATTGAGAGGTTGAACCAAGGGTCCTTATATAGTGACCTAGGACCTCCTAAGAGGTTGATTTTGATCTAGACAGGTATGCAGTCTGTATTTTGAGAGGTTCCTATTGAGGAAAGTAACTGTGTAATAGCATACTCATCGGGATTTCCTTGGTAAGTTTTGATCGTGATCGGAACACCCACCATTCCTTGTAGATGAGATCTGATCCTTGAGATGCCTCTTTGTCCTTCCAACAAAGGAGGATTGTATGGATCGGTGCCTCTATGGCAACCCATCCCTAGCCAGAACCTATGGAGGAGTTCGATTCCGCCTTTGCTTCACAGAAGGGAGATCTTGACGGTAGAGGGACTCTCCTCTAGACGGACTCGAGATAGAATCTAGTCGCAGTTATCCCTTTCAAATATTAGGCCAAATTGGGCTTCGACAATGCATTTCCTGATCATCTAGGTTCATTATAATGGGTCGGTGGAAATTCTTCCCCTTCACTTGCCCCCCACTCCTTAGCACGTGTGTAGGGCAAGAAGTAATCAAAGATTCAAACGAAAAGTTTTTGGTAGTCAATGCGATCATGCCAAAATCTCCTAGGAAGCATCCTATCCATTAGGAGAAAAGGTTGCTGACATGTGGTGAAGTGGTGCGGGAGAGTCAAACATGAGCGTCATTTCTCAAAATGACAGCACACTTTCTACCATGCCAGAGACGCCATTCTTCTCCCAACTTTGATCTACTGTTGATAGTTCGGTTCTATATGGCGCATCTCTGACTGTGATGCTCTTGATGCCCTTCGGTCATTCATCAATCAGTATGCCTTTCGAGGGGCGCTTCATCGAGGACAATCGAATTGTCAGTTTAGCTAAGCCAAATCCCCATATAATGTAGAGTGGAGGAAAGGAAATGCCTTCATCTGCTTTCCTTCTCACAGTGTGCCATTTATGTGTAGCTTTCCTTCTTCCTTCACTAACTCTCTGTCGCCAGCTTAGGTTCCTGGTTCTTATTCCGCTCCCCCTTCTCACCACTTGTCGTAGGAATGGCCTATTGTGCAATGAGGGACATGGACTACGCAGGTAAGGTAGAAGCGGACCGCCAGGTGATGGGAGTTTCTCGTGTCATGACTGAGTTAGTGGTAGAGCTATGCGCCACCTAAGGCATCCCGGACGAGTACAGCCTAGTGGTGCCATCACAGGAGGAACACATCTTTCTAGAAGGACCCGCCCGTTCATGGCATACGAGGCCATGTTCGAGATAGGGTTCGACTGCCGCTGCACTCATTCATGGAGCGACTGGTGGACTTCTTTTGGCTCTTCCTTGCCCAGCTTATGCCCAATGCCTAGAGGTTGGTGTTGGGCTTATTCATCCTTTAAAATATTTTAAATTATTTTAAATCACTTTATTAAAATATAAAACATTAATAAACTTCGTATGCTTTGTCTTCTTCTCTTGAAAAGTCGTTGCATATCTCCATGAACTATCCATCGTAATTTTTGTCTTTCTTTTATTTTAAAATATTTTTATAAAACTTTAAAATTTTAATTAATACACAATTAGGATTTTATGATCTTAAATTATTTTTAAATTATCTTATTAAAATATAAAAATGTTATATAAATTTCCTATGCTTTGTCTTCTCCTAAAAAATCGTTGCATACTCCAATGCACTATTCATCATTATTTTTTCTTTTACTTTAATTAATATGTTTATAAAATTCTAAAAATTTAATTAATATTCACTTAGTATTTCATGATCTTAAATTATTTTTAAATTATCTTACTAAAATATAATTTATGCACACACTCACAATCTTTTGTCTTCTTCTTTTGAAAAATTGTCACATATCCCCAAGTACTAACTATTGCGAATTTTTTTCTTATTTTTATTTTTATTAATATTTTATAATTTTTTAAGAATACTTAACATATAATTAGTATCTATTAACTTAAATTATATTTTAATTATTTATTAAAATATAATGCAAGCACACACTCTCTATCTTTAATAGTATACTATTCTAATAGTAATATTTTAACACTGAAATTTTAAGACTAAGACAGTGTTGAAGTGAATACAGTAACACCTTTACACCACTACTTTACAAGTGTTAAGTCTTAAAGTGCCTTAGTGTTAAAATATATTATTGTTCACTTTAAAATATCTTGTGTTAAAATTTATTGTGTTGAAATATTCTTATATTGTCATTCTGTTATTAAAATATCATAATGGAAAGACAAGAATATATTAACACTATAAACTTTAACGCTTAAACACTTTAAGACTAAAATTTGTTAAAATGTTGTATTATAAAGATATTATAATATTCATTTGAAATGTCTTGGTGATAAAATTTTGTGGGGTCACATTCTCATTGAATAATTGAAACGTTTTGTGGGAAAACCCTGGGAGCCTACTTTTCTTATCAATTTGATCTCGATCGTATTTAAAGATTGTAATGGAATTGTTCAGAATAATCGCCGGCTGTCGCCATGTAAATTTCGCCAAGCACGAACTTAGCGCTTTCTTTCCTTCCTTTCCTCATCTATTATCATACCTAAGAATGGGAAATCTATTTCCTTTCATTTGCCTTTTCAAGACAATTGTGCACTTAGTTCGTAAGGAAGAACTGGGGATACAGAATGCTTCCACCAAAAGGATCGCCTGCAGCGTTGAAGAGGCTGTATTTCTGTAAAAGAAAACTAGCCAACCCTTTGGACTTTCACTTTCTGTATAGCATTTATTTAACCACAACGATCCAACATTCTTGGTGGCTTCCTGCCTTTTATCAATTGGCAATCATCAGTGTTTCCTTCGCATTTGCAACGGGAAAAAAATGGGCCCCACAAAAGAAAGACTAACTTCCCACCATCAGCAGAAAAGCATAATGTTGAGCAAAATTAGCACATCATCCACACAAAAAAAGAGAATATGAAGCAGAGACTGCCAGAATGCACCACAGCCCCTCGGCACAAGCTACCAATAACAATCATCCTCTCTTTTCCTGACATTTACTCTTTTATTTCCCTAGCGAAGATTCATAACGCAATAGTACACATTAAACATCATACTTTTCCAGGCTACGATGCAGCAAAAACCAAGCTTCTTGATGTATAGGGAGGAAACTACCACCCTTCAGGCCACCTGACAAGTGATGGTGGGTGAGGATTTACAGAAAGGGCACGCATTATTCCTTAAGAAACAATGCCAAAAAAAATTACTGGTGATAATCCAACTCTCGAGAGCTACCATTGCAATAACACCACAAGTCACTCAAGCAACAGACTGCAGCAAAGTGACGACTTTAGTTACAAAGCATGGTTCAGCGGAGAACAGTGTTTAATGAAAGCCAGGAACATCAGCCAATCCCGCTACCACTGTTCCAACAGCATGTTGCACATCAACAGTAGCACAGATAGCAGCCAGTTCACGTGCCACCCAGCCAAATAAGTGCAAGGAATAATTTATACCTCCAAGATAGTCCTGACCTGATCAGGTGTGTGACGCACCAAGGACTTGGGGTCAGGATATCGGTTTTTAGGGTCTGTGACAGCTCTGTAAACAAGCTCATAGGTTTCTGCAAGTGCCCTTGCAACACGGAAATGTGCATCAGAGCGCAATTTGGGGACCTGCATCAGCTCAAACTCTGGAAGGGAACCCTCACTTCCGGTCACAAATCCAAAGAAACTTCTTAAGCACTCAAACAGTGCTGATGGACAGGTGTCCTGAACCTCTGCCAAGGGCCCAAGGTCTTCGCTGTTTTCTGCATCAAGTGACTTTTGAATAAAAGGCATCTTGCTCTGCAAACCACATCTTCCAAGGATGACATCTACTTCACTTTCGACAAGGGCACCTATGTGCATATCAATCATAGACTGTAGGTTGTTCACATACTTCATCGCCACATCATGTCCAATTAAAGGTTGTTGAATGGCAGATAAACAATTGATAAGGAAAATCTTGGTAGGAGAATCATTACTCTGCACTCAAAGAAGACTAAATAACCAAGAGCAAAAAGAAAAGCATGAATAACCTTAATCCAATAACTAAAATAGTTGACAAAAAGTAACCACCACAACAGGCAAGCATGAGACTAAGCATGGTGACTAGCAAATTAAAAAGTAGAATATGGGTGTTATCTTGGTGCCTACCAAATTCAGCAAAGCAAACATCAGTGAATCACAGAATCAGATTAACAGCATCTGGTATTATATTTAGCAAATGAAGTTGTCCATGAAGATGATGAGTGTACGAACTATCAAAGTTCAGACTAGGGGACAGCTGTTATTAATACATAGCAATCTACTCAAACTTCCACCATCTTTCAGAGCATGGCTGGCCTTTAAGCGGCAAGTTCACAGAAGCGCACTCAAGTAAGTGTGGTATAGTGTATCAGCCCCAGCCAGCAAAAGATATTTTTAGGTCTGATACCATATCCGGAACTTTTTTTTGAAGGTGGATTAGTACCAAATTTTATAAAAGTAAAAAAGAATCACAAGGTATAGTGGTATACCAACTGAAGAGAGAATCCCCCCCCCACCCCCCACCCCCCAAAAAAAAGAGACCACCCTGAGTATCCGATACTATAAACCCGTTTGGGGAAAAAATATCCATTAAGCGATCCGGTCAACTTTGGTTCATTGGTTACCGATTAAATCCCTACTCATTCCTGTTTGCAGAATGCATAATCATAACCTGTGAATATTTTTCCCAGATTTCTTATCTAAGTTTACTTAAAAGAGCACTAGACCAAATGCAAAGCCCATGGAACTCTGAGGTTAGCTTCATAACTCTAACCACATCATTAACCTTTTTCCCTTGTTTGTGGGGGTTGAAGGAAAGCGTGAAGTTGGAACCAATGTTCCCCCAAGGTTACATCAGGAAATTGATAGCAATAATTCATCAACGACCCTTCATATGACTTTTACAATGTTTCAGAGACACCATAGAAGAAATTCTGCACACATGCCCAACAGCATTGGTGAAAAAGATAATCAAACCACTTCAAATGACCCTTCATATAACTTTTACAATGTTTCAGTGACACCATAGAAGAAATTCTGCACACATGCCCAACAGCATTGGTGAAAAAGATAATCAAACCACTTTAGCAGTCATCGGATACAAGACATGCTATGTTTCAACTTCCAAGGCAACATATGAAGGCGCCTACGTTAGGAGGTCGTAAAGGCTTCTTATGCTTATTGTGACTTTCTTCACAAAATATTATACGTGATAAATGCATAGCTATTGTGCAGGAAAAGGAAACTTTATGTATTTAGTGGATTTTCAAGGCAGGGACGAAGTGGCCCAGCATTGGTAGTTAGGTGGCAAGACTGCCACCTAAATAATAGGAGTCTGTCTAGTGATACCAGTGTCAGGAAGAATTCTTTATAGTTTCCAGGTGTCCGTCTAATGATAACTGAAGAAAGAGGAGAATAGGGGTTGGAGAGGTAGAGAAGAGGTGTGGCTGGCTCTCTCTCTCTCAACTAAGAGAGGCCAGCCAGCCCTCACATGACTATATATATTAGGGCAAAAGCATTACAAATATCAATGATTGTTCTGCCCCTATTTACATAACACACAGGAGTAAAACCAGAATAAAATATAATAACATGTAGAAGACTGACCAAAAGACAAAACAGCCCCTACACTAAACATCTATTTATTACTACACTCCCCCTCAAGCTGAGCATGGATATTTAGCATGCCTAGCTTGCCAGTCACATTTGAAAATTACTCCCTTGGAAGACCTTTGGTGAAGACATCTGCAAGCTGTTGTCCAATATTTATATAGTGTAGGCATAAATCCCCACTGTCTAATCTTTCTCTGATGAAGTGCCCATCAATCTCAATATGTTTGGTGTTGTCATGTTGGATAGGATTATTGGTAATGTTGATAGCAGCCTTGTTGTCACAATAGAGCTTCATCGGCATTTGTACTTTCACTCCAAAATCCTGAAGCAAAATTTTTAACCAAACAAGCTCAGCTACAGACTAAGCCATGGCCCAGTATTCAGCTTCTGTACTGGATCTAACACATACATACTGCTTCTTACTCCTCCAGGTGACAAGATTGCCACCCAAAAACATACAATAGCCTGTTGTGGATCTCCTATCATCCTGTGATCCAGCCCAATTAGCATCAGTGTACCCTTCCAAAGCAAGATAATTGATGTTCGAAAATAAAAGACCTTTTCCTGGGCTGGACTTTATGTATCTCATAATTCTGTCCACAGTTCCAAAATGGGATGTATGGGGCGCATGCATAACCTGACTAACTATACTAACAGCATAGGCAATGTTAGGCCTAGTTAGGGATAGATATAATAATTTCCCAACTAGTCTCTGATATTTTCCTTCTCCCCTTCAGACAAAATTTCACCATCTGAGATACTCAGTTTATGATTTGATTCATCATCTGAGATACTGCAGATATGCCTATTGAATCAAATCATGGAATTTTCAATTCCATGATTTGATTCAATAGGCATATCTACAGTTCTGCATCCAAGCTTCCACGTTTCTTTAAGTAGGTCCACTGCATACTTGCGCTGGCACACATAAATTACTCTGGATGATCTGGTCACTTCAATGCCCAGAAAGTATCTCAGTTGCCCCAAGTCCTTGATTTCAAACTCTTTTGCTAGATTTTTCTTCAAGAATGCAATTTCAACATTGTTGTCTCCTGTGATAATCATGTCAACAGCATACACTAGTAAAACCACAACTTTACCATTAACTCATTTTGTAAACAGAATATGATATGCATTTCCCTAGATGAAGCCATATCTGACCATTGCTACTCTGAACCTCTCAAACCAGGCTCGAGGAGACTATTTTAGGCCATACAAAGTCTTATTCAATCTGCACACTTTGCCACCAGCGATCATTCCCAGAGGCAGCTGCATATACACTACTTCTATAAGCTCACCATTCAAAAAAGCATTTTTAACATCCAACTGATACAATTCCCAAGAATAATGGATAGCCATAGCAAAAACCACTCTAACTGTATTCAACTTAGCTATTGGTGCAAAGGTTTCCTCATAATCAATTCCATACATTTGAGTAAACCCCTTTGCAACCAGTCTTGCTTTGAATCTTTCCACATTACCATCAGCTCTAAATTTAGTGGTGTACACCCATTTTGATCCAACCACTGTTGTCAAGGCGCCCGCCTAGGCGCCAAGGCGCTTTCACAGCACCAAGGCGCTGGGGCGCCTTTCCAACATGTGAAAAGGTGCCTAAGGCGCCCGCCAAGGCGCCCAGATTTCTGAAATCTAGGGTTCTTGCCCCTCACTTTTTGTATATATACATATATGTATATATACACATATATTTATATAAATACATACTAATACATATATATAGACATATATAGATTTATATATACAAACATGCATATATATGTATATGTATACATCTAAATATATGTATCATGTATGTAAAATGTGTGTATATATATATATATATATATATATATATATACATACATTTAGATATATTTGTGTATATATATGTATGTATATATTATATAGTTAGACATATACACATATTACATACATACATTTATACATAGATATATATGTATGTATGTATATATATGTGTGTAAATCTAAATGTATATATATATATACATATACATATTACATACATACATTTAGATATATTTGTGTATATATATGTATATATATATTATATAGTTAGACATACACATAAATGTATATATATATATATATACATATATATATATACATATACATATTACATACATACATTTATACATAGATATATATGTATGTATGTATATATGTGTGTAAATATAAATGTATATATATATATATACATATATATATATACATATACATATTACATACATACATTTAGATATATTTGGGTATATATATGTATGTATATTATATATATATATATATATATATATATATATATATATATATATATATATATATATATATATCTTAAATTAAAATATTATATACAAATATATATATACATATATCTTAAATTAAAATATTATATACAAATATATATATACATATATCTTAAATTAAAATATTATATACAAATATATATATATACAAATATATATATATATATATACAAATATGTATATATATATATACATCTATATACATATACATATTACATACATACATTTAGATATATTTGTGTATGTATATATTATATAGTTAGACATATACACATATTACATACATACATTTATACATAGATATATATGTATGTATGTATATATGTGTGTAAATCTAAATGTATATATATATATATGTATCTAAATGTATGTATGTAATATGTGTGTAAATCTAAATGTGTGTGTGTGTGTATATATATATATATATATATATATATATATATATATATATATATATATATATATATATATATATATATATATATCCTAAATTAAAATATTATATTATGAAGTTGACGCCTAGGCGGACGCCTAAGCGCTTAGGCGGTCCAGAACCCCGAGCACGCCTTGGTCGCCTTACCGCCTTGACAACTATGGATCCAACCAACTTCTTCCCTTGAGGAAGATCAATAAGAACCCAAGTATTGTTCCATTTGAGGGCATTCATTTCCTCCTCCATAGACTTCACCCACCACTGGTCTCTAATGGCCTCTGTAACGTTAGAGGATTTGAACAAGAAGAGAGGACAGCAATAAAGGTTATGTAAGAAGGAGATAGTTGTGAGTAACATAGGTACTTTGAGATAGGATGTTTGGTGCACTCTCGTATACCTTTCCGGACATCAATAGGTTTCTCAAGATCCTGCTCATTTTGCACCATTTCAACTGGAACAACATCAGAATCAATGGATTTAATTGAATCAATAGGAAAATTAGGTTCGGTGTTCAGAACCTTACCAACTTCTTGGGATAATGGATATGCAGATTAGTCTGTCACAGTATCCAGTCCCACGTTCTCAGCTTGCTTTTGAACTTTTGATCTTCTGACATAGTGCTTTAGTTCAATCCCATGCGTGCTAATATCATGGCTTTTTGTAGAGAGTGCAGGTTCATCAGTTGTGACATTCCTAGAGGGGACAACAACATCAGGAATAGTCAAGGGTGTGGTTGAAATTTGAGAACTTTGAGAACTCTCCCCCTCAGAGACATCTTGAGAGTGATAATATGAGTGGGATTCAAAGAAAGTGACATCTTTCACAATATATTTTTTTCTTTGTCAAAGGGTCATAGCATTTGTAATCCTTTTGAGTGGGAGAGTACCCAAGAAATATCTCACGAATAGCCTTGGCATCCAGTTTGGATTTGTCAGGTGTTAGATCATGGATAAAACACAAAGACCCAAATACTTTCAATGGCATAGGAAAAAGGGAGTGCTAAGGTCGAAGAATAGAGTAGGGGGTCCGAAACTGGAGAACTTTGGATGGCATTCGATTGATGACATATGCAGTAGCGAGTACAGCCTCTGTCCAGAACTTTTTAGGGAGGCTATGATGGAGAATGAGTGCCCAAACTGTTTCAAGAAGATGGCGATTTTTCCGTTCAGCTATTCCATTTTGTTAAGGAGTATAGGGACATGATGACTCATGGATGATCCCTTTATCCTAAAAAAAGATATTCATATTTTTTTCAAAGTATTCTTTTTGCATCTGAACGGAAAAATTTTATTTTCGTTTCAAACTAATTTCCTACCATGTTCTCAAACACCTATATGACCGAGGTACATCCTCCCTAGACTTCATATGATACACCCAAGTGCAGTGAGAAAAGTCATCAATGAAAGTGATAAAATATCAATGACCATCAATAGAGGGAACAGAAGCAGGACCCTACACGTCAGAATGAACTAACTCAAAAGAAGTAGAATTTGTATTCATAGAAGGAAGAAATGGAGTTCTACAATGTTTTGCAAGATGACAGGTTTGACACTGAATATATTGAATGTCTATTTTCTGGAACAATGATGGAAACAAATATTTTAATGTTGGAAATGAAAGGTATCATAAACAGAGATGACATAAATGTATCTCCCTTATTTTCTTAGACAAAACACTAGTGCTTGAAGACTGAAGAGTAGCACCATACTGGGACTGGAGTTAATAGAGACAACCTGCTTTACGTCCACTCCCAAGAAGTTGGCATGTCCTCAGGTCCTGAAACACACAATGAGTGGGAAAAAAGGTTATGGAACAATTCAAAGATTTTGTGAGACTGCTCACAGAAAGTAACTTTATGGACAATTTTGGAACATGTAATGTCGAGGATAAGTTAAGATGCTCATCTAAAGGTGTAGTGCCTTTCTCAGCTATGGTAGCTAGGGTACCATCTGCAATGGTCACCTTATCTTGTCCTAAGCATAATGTATAAGAAGTAAAGAGGTTAGGGTACCCATCATGTGGTCAGTGGCCCCTGAATCGATGATCCAAAAGTGTCCACTGTAGTGCGAGGCAACACTGAGTGCTGCCCCAGAAGTACCTGACAGGTTGTTGGATGATGAGGGTGTCAAATCTGAGAGAAATTGCTGAAGGTTGGTTACATCGGAGGTAAACAGCCCCACGAAGCTTCCTTGTGTTCATGTTGATACGTTCCCTTCTGAAACAGCCCCAGAAGGATGTTGTATGACGCTTGTAGCAGTAGCAACCCCTTTATTTTGCTGGTCTTTCCTGAACTTGAGTGGCTTCTTATTGAGATATAACTCCCAACAAAAGGCCACAGAGTGATTGGATCGTCCACAATGCGAACACTTCCTCTCACCCTTATGTGAATCCTTTCGTACGCCATCTCCTTTTTTTTCATTTCCCGTATTGATGCTAATAAGGACAGAGTGATCACCAATATTGGCCCCTCCTGCATCAACCTGCATAGTCTTCCTCTGTCTCTCTTCAGTGACCACCTTCTTGTAGCATTGTTCAAGAGATGGGATGAACTCAAAATTCCGAATATGAGATCACAGTCCCTCATACTCAGAGTTGAGCCCATAAAGGAACTTAAGAACCCTTTGATCTTGGACATGCTTCAAGTACTTCTTGTGGTCTGCAACAGCATCCCAGTCCTTTATGGCGAAGGAATCTTGTTCCTCTCATAACACTCACAGGACACGATAGTATTTACATACAAAGTGTGTGTCTTGTTTAGTGTCATGGATAGCAACTTCAAGATCATACAAGATTGGCCTTCTCACAGTACATCTCTTCAAAGATAAGCCACATCTCCCTTGCAGTTGACTTCCTCACAATATACTTCAATTGTCCATCAGTCACATAACTAAAAATCCTTGTTTTCACAATATTGTCCTGATGTTCCCATTCCTCATACTTCTCATCATCAATATGCGGTAATTTTATCCTCCCATTTATGTATCCAACCTTAAATCTTGCACTAATAAAAGTCTTGATGGCTGCTGCCCAGTCCAAATAGTTTGAGTCATTCAACTTCACAAGGAGAAGTTGAAGGTGGAAATTTTCTCCCTTGCTGTCACACCTGGAGGACGCTTCATTTGTTGTCACCTCGGACATCTCCTTACTCGATGCTTGAGCAGGTTGGAAGAAGAGTGGCAGCAGAAAGAGGGGTGGTCGGCCTCTCACAACCTTCAAACAAGGGTGTTGAAGCAGGGACAACTTCCAAAAAACCCTAACCAAGGTATATGCAGCAGCAAGTGATGGCCGGCCTGCTCAAAAAACTGAGCAATGAGCTTGGACACCCCTCACACAGGGCTGCGGTCCACAAAAAGAACCCTAACCAGGGTTTTGGTGTAGAGAGGGGAGGATCGAGCCCCTATAAACACAGAACAGAGGGGGCGAACACAAGAAAAACTCCAGAACAGGGCAGCAGTCACCTCCTATGGTTCTCAAGGCAGCGGAAGTGGCAGAACAGCAAATGGAGGGAACCACAGGCCGAAGAAATTTCAGAACAGGGGAGCCGGTCCCCAAGAATCCTAGAACAGGGGAGCCGGACCGATCATGTGTAGTTTTCTGGGTTTTTTGGGGGGGGCAGAGCTCCTCCACCAAGATGACAGCTGGACGCTCCACCGGGCAAAGGAAAGAGGGCCAACCAGCCTAGGGTTTATTCCTTCTTTCTCACACGCTCTGATACCATGAAGAAAGAGGAGAATAGGGATTGGAGAGGCAGAGAAGAGGTGCGGCTGGCTCTCTCTCTCAATTAGAGAGGCCATGACTATATATATTAGGACAAAAGCATTACAAATATCAATGACTGTTTTGCCCCTGTTTACATAACACACAGGGGTAAAACCAGAATAAAACATAATAACATGTAGAAGACTGACCAAAAGACAAAACAGCCCCTACACTTAACATCTATTTATTAATACAATAGCATTGTTAGGCAAAGTTCCTTAGAGTTTCTAGGTGACTGCACCTCTACATGTGCCTGGGAAGCCAGCCTTGTTTAAATGGCTGTGGCCCACCTAGATCCCAAGCAGATGGCCCTGGAGAAACATCTGTTATAACATGACCAATTCAAAGCAGAACCCTTTCATCCAACCACATCTGCCAACAAAAGAACACAACCTACAAAGCATAAGAACATGGAAGAAGAGAGACATGGTGAGATGCAAACGGAAGTCCACAAAGAAAAGAAAGTAAGAAACAACCAACCTGAGACAAGATGGAGCTACTCTTGGTCAACAACGCATCAACAGGTGAAGAATCTCTGCTGTTCTGATTAACATCGGACTTCCTCCTTGAGAAATGAATTGCTCCCTTAGACTTGTGAGCCTCGGCTGCTCGCTCACACATCTACAAATTATGATGACATGAAACAGCATAAACTTAGATACAAGCAACTTTTTGTGTAGGAATTGTGGAGAAAATGTAATGTATTCCCTCTCCAGATCGAACAAAAACACGGCATCAGATGTTCATAATCTCCCAACAGCAGTATAAATGTGACCAGATGTCTAAAAAGATGTCAGTGACTTGCCGGTGAGTAACTCATCCTCTGCCCAGAAAATGTAGTTTTGGCCAAAAGTCGATTCTCCTCAAGTCCATTTGAAAACAGAAAAAGACATGTGCTTACCTTCAAACTATGTACCATGAATTGGTTAGTTTATACCTAATTCTAATATTCACACTAACATATATGTCTATAATTACAAATATGATATAACAAAATGCTGAGAGAGAGATACAAGTTGAATACAACTGAAGAATCTTGAATGACAAACAAATGCCCCACAATAAGAAAAGTTTCTGGTCATACAGATCTCATTAACATATAAGACAACAGGAAGAATCATGTACGAACCTGAACTATGGGATCTAATAGTGAAGTTATCACTGGATCAAACTCTAGTTTCTTTCCTGAAGCAGGAACCATCATACTGTTGTATGTATCAATTATTTCAAGCAACAAAGAAACACCTTCCCTTACAGCTGGAGGTGGGGATAAATCAGCTGCAACCAGGGGAGGGTACCTCAGAAGCTTGTCACCTCGAGTCTTCAGAATATTGAAAAAAGTTTGCTGAGCAGCATCTTTCAACAGCCAAAGTGTATTACAGAGAGATGTTTCTTTTCCAAGCAAATCTGAAATCTTTTAAAATATAAGTAATTAAATGTGAGTTGAAGGAACCAAGTCCCAGTAAGAGAAAGAGGGAAAGCAATGGAAACCACTTACAGTGTAGCTGTAGAACTCCAATGTATTACTCAGCTTATATGCAATTATAAGAGTTGGTTGAGACTGTAAAACTTGCTCAACTCTGACCTTGAATGGTCGACATGCTCCTTCAAATATTCTATCCAAAACAGCTATTGTATCTGGTTCAAATTTTGTGGAGTCGCTTTCAGTTTTCTTGGAGAAGCGCCGAGCACCCAGTCCACCATCTGTCACCGCATCTGGATCAAGTAATAATAGCACAAGTTCTCTTTCAGATGCCAAAGCCTACCATGAAACAAAAGATTTAAGAGTCAGTTTCTCTAGATAAATAATTTTGATATCATAACATGAACAGGGCAAGGGAATCAAACCTGATGCAGCCAACCCAACATATCCCCTACATAACGTAAAGGATCATGTGCATGTACTTCAATAGGTCTTGGCATTCCTCCAGGTCCTCCACGTGTAAGAGCACTTATAAATCGTCTAAACAATGCATGATGCCTCATGTTTGCTACCTGGGAATCAAGACAATATTGTAAATGTTTTAAGCAAAAGGCATATATGACTTTAATCATTCACAACACGTCATGTCACAATTCACCTCTTCAGCACAGTACTTAAATAGAACAGGCCTTTCCTTCAGGCACCGAACAGCCATCTTCAAAAGCTCACTAACTTCAGGGTTGTCACTATCTCCCAACTTCTTACACTCAGCTTGAACCCACCTGAGGCAGTGAATAAAGAATCACAAAATTACTAGTTGCAACTGAAATGAAATTGGAGTTCAAATGATTTAGTTGTGCATACATACATGATGCTAAAGATTGCTAATTAAGATTATTATTGGAAAAAAAAAGGGAAAAAAACAACTAGAATGAGAGGATATGGAGATGCCTGAATAGAGAGCACTGTAGCATCAACAACGTGAGCAACAGAAGCGAGCCATGCACCATCAAAAATAGCAACAGAAGAAGGAAGAAGAAGATAGGAAAAGAAAACAGAAGTGGACGAGGGGAACAAAGAAGAAAGAGGAAGAAGATGAGGCATAGGAGACAAAAGGGGAAGACCCCAGTTTGGGGGGTTGGGGGTGTGGGGTTTTGTGGGGGGTGGTCAAGGTGCCCCCCCCTCCCCCAACACACACACACAGAGATGATGATGAAGAAGAAGAAGAGGAGGAAGATTACCACTAACCCTGACTCCTATAAATACATAAATACATCCCCCCACCACCAAAAAAAACCTAAGCGTCTTCAAGAAGAGACAATCAAGAGTCAAGACACATCAAGGGGGAGATCAAGAGACTATGAACTCAAAAGTCCTTCAAGTTCCAAGTTCTTAGAGAACACTGAGTGTTTTTCACTTGTTCATCGTATGATTGTAATAATTGATGCATCTTTAGTAAACTTTCCTTTTTAATCGCTGTAACTTGCAACATTGTGTGATTTGATGTTTGCAAATGCACATTGGGTGCTTATTGGATTCGTTAGAAACACATTGATTCTTTTGGATCTTAATTGTGTCCACCTGAATGGGTCAAACCTACTAAGATTTTGGATCATGAATAGATCTTTAACGGGCCTTTAGTGGATCATAAGTAGGTTATTAAACTCCCTAAAAGTATTGATCTAGAAGATTCTTAATGGATCCTTGTGAGTCCATTATTCAATCATCCTTAACATTGACTAAGACTTAATCTATTCGCCATCACTTTCATCATAATCTTATGACATCCATTTAAAAAACTAATTGGCCTATAGTCAATTGCACATTCAGCACCTTCTTCTTAGGGATAAGGACAATATAAGTAGAATCGAAGCCCCTTATACCGTGTGGTCTGTCCTGAAATTCCTTAACCACCTTCATAAAATCTCCCTTTATAGTGTCAAAAATTGATAGAAACCTAATGAAAACCCATCAGGCTCAAGAGACTTGGTAACATTCATACTAAAAACAACTTCTTTGACTTCCTCCTCTTGAAAAGGAGAACATTTTTTTAAGGTGACTTATGTCACAATTCATTTCAATGAAAAGAGCAGAATACAAAAACAGAAGAAAGCACCAAGGGCAAACCTTGGCCCAGAAAAAAAAAAAAAAAAAAAGGCACACAAGAGGGGGGAAGAATGAACCCTTAAAGAACAAAGAAACACTCAATGAAAAGATCTCTATGAACTCTTAAAGAACGAAGAAACACTACAATGAAAAGATCTCTATCCGTTCAAGGAGATAAGACAGAGCGTATCGAAAACAACTCTAGCAGTCAAGAGATGAAACTTTGCCATTCACGTGCCTTCAGCAAAAGAGCTGAAGAATTATCTTGGACAAGGCCCACAGCTCTACCCCGTCCTTGACAAAATTAATAGCCTTTTCAGACTATGTCAAAGGTACTGTTGAAGTCTCCATCGAACTTTCTCTTGTTCTTTGCAAACCGCACTGACCACGACATAGCAGGGAAGAGTAAGGTCCACACTTCCTTCTCATAGTTACAGGGACAGCTCTCTTTCCACAATTTGAGCATAACCAACACAGAGCCATGTTCCACACAAATGAAACCCAAAGCTTTGTATAGAATTTCCCATTGCACCATAATAATACCACAGCCACAGAACAAATGCTCTGGACTTTCCTCGCGAAAAGCACAGAAAGTATTTCTGAGCCTGTCACTAGTTGGCAATCTTCTCCACGCTATTTTCCACATAAACAGCTTAATTTTGTTAGGAAAAAATTTAGACCAAACAAAATCTTTCCACCATACTCTGCACCCTCCATCATCAAGCAATCTCACAAGAGAAATGACAGAAACTTTCCCATTCCTATTCCATTTCCATATTCTTCTATCCTATTGATTGTTTGACAATTGGACTTGGCTGATGATGTTAAATAACTTAAACAATTCCTCCATTTCTGTATCTGATTCCAATGACCTGAAGAATCATTTGCCAGCACTTTGACCACTGTTGCCCCTTTATCAGACAAAATTTGACACAAATTTCTGAACTAACTGACTTCCCAAAAGCGAATATATTGGCCATTCCCCACTCAATAAGAAGTTGAAAATAAGATTAGGTCCACTGTGTTAAGAATATGCTTCCAAACATGTGACAAGTTGGAATTACTAGAAGGGAAAATCTAGGGGAGGAAATACAACTCATTATCCAACCTATCCACTTTTCTTTAAGCCCCATAAGTTCCAAAGTTCTGCTAAGACACTGCCAATTAACTCTGCCATACGCCTTTTCAAAATCTAACTTCAAAACAATTCCTTTCATGTTTATGTTCTTCTGGTAATGCAAAGCTTCATACGCAGCCATGCAGTTGTCTAAAACAAATCTCCCTTCCATGAACGCTGATTGGTTTCTGCCAATTACTTGCGCAAGGACATTTTAAGACGATCAGCCAGCACTTCTGTGGTGATTTTGTAACATCCATTCAACAAGCCCATTTTGTCTATATTCAGTCACTCATTCAGCACCCTCTTTTTCGCGAATGAGAACTATATGGCAGGAGTTAAAGCATCTAATACTGAGTGGTCCATCTTGGAATTCCTTCAAAACTTTCATGATATCGTACTTACTTTCTATCCCAAAAGAATTGATAAAACCCAACGAAAAACCATCTGGGCGAGGGGATTTATTAGCATTCATACTGAGCACAGCTTCCTTAACCTCCTGGAATGGAAGGCACAAAAGTGCTGCATCACTGTTCTGAATTTTAGGAAGGACTCCCATCTGGGAAATGAGGCCTCTACAAGTTTCTTCTTGGAAAAGTTGTCTATGATAGCTGATAAAAACCTGCTGAATATGCTTTTTGCAATGAATGTGTTCATCATCCACCATAACATGATCTATCTTTAATTTCTTCCTGGCACTAGCCACTGCATGGAGAAAGGCTGAGTTATTATCTCCTTCACTAAGCCAATGTTCTTTAGCTCTCTGTTTCCATTTATCTCTTCTCTAAGCAGCCAATCATTATACTCTTTCTTGTAAATCTTCAAAGGTTAGGTATCCTCCACAGATAAGGGCTGTTGTTATCCTTTGTCTTCTAGTTCATCAATTTTGATTAAGAGTTCTGGTCTTCTCTCAGCTGCTTCCCCAAATGTTTGTTTTGACCACTGTTTTGCACCAAAGGGGTGGCAGCCAGCTGTGGGCAATGGGGGGGAGCATTATGGTGCTATGGAATGAATTTGAGGTTGAGGAAGTGATTGGAGAAAGGCATTTGGGGGTGGCTGCTGTCTTTGTTTCCTATCGTTCTATCAATGATGGCTTCAGGTGGGATTTTATAGGGTTTATGGCCCAAAAAGTACAACTACTAAAAAAGAGCTGTGGGAGGAGCTTTTGGCATTCCATATGCAGGCTACGAGGTCGTGGTATGTTGGAGGTGATTTCAATGCCACCCTTTCCGCTGAAGAAAGTAGTGGCAACTCCCATCCCTTCCAGGAGATGGAGGATTTTAAGGAGTTCATAGTAGAGGCTGCTCTTATAGATCTGGGGATGGTTAATGCTTCTTTCACTTGGTCTAACCTCAAGGAGGATCCCTCTCTCTCCAGGTTGGACAGGTTCTTAGTCTCAGTGGATTGGGAGGATCGCTTTCCTTTACTGCAAGCAGAGTGTCTGACAAAGACTACCTAAGATCATGAGCCTATCCTGTTGAGAACTCATTGTGGCTCCTCTTCTAGGCCGAGATTCAGGTTGGAGAGGTACTGGCTCAGAGAAGAGGACTTCTGTGATGTGGTTGGCTAGCAACTGGCTTGAGGGACAGCAGGGTCCTAATGCCATGCTACTTTGGTGCTGAAGCTCAGGAGACTGGCTCTGATTCTGACCAACTTGGGATCTTCTAGATCTCTTCCTGGGAAGGCAGCTAAAGATAGGATTGTGGAACAGTTGGAGGCTCTGAATGCTTTTGAAGAAGTCGGACTGTTAGATGCTGATGACAAAGCTCAAGGGATAAGCTCAGAGCAGACTATGAGGAAATCCTTATCAGGGAAGAAATCTACTGGAAGCAGAGATCCAGAGACAGATGGATTAAAGAAGGGGGCAGGAACAGTGCTTATTTCCATAGGGTGTCCTCAGGGAGGAGAAGGATGAACCAGATCAAATTGCTCAGGGATGGGGAGGTGTGCTACTCGGGTGCTTCTCAGCTGAAGAATCATGCCTTCGGATTCTACTCTTATCTCTTTATTAACGACACCTTCTGCATGCCTACTATTGTTGCTGACATGTTACCTTCCATTTCTATAGGGGAGAGAGAGTCTCTTGTCAGCATGTTTACAGAGGAGGAGGTTAGAAGGGTAGTATTTTCCCTAGGAGGTGACAAGGCTCTTGGTCTCCATGGTTTCCCTATGTTCTTCTTTCAGCATTCCTGGCATATTGTGAAGGCGGATATTATTCAGGCTATTGCTGAGTTCCAGGAGGTTAAGGCCCATATAAGGGGAGTTAACAAGACTTTCATTGCTCTTGTTCCCAAGAAACCAGGGGTAGACAACTTATCTAACTTTAGGCTGATTAGTCTTATGAATGGGGTGTATAAAATCATCACTAAGGTAATGATTTTCAGGCTAGAAAGAGTGGTTTTCAAGGTCATCAGTGATAACCAAGGAGCTTTTATCAAGGGTAGGTTTATTCAGGATACCTTTCCGGTGGCTCATGAAGCTCTTCATTCTCTGAAGATGGCTCGCAGCAGTGGTTTTGTTTTGAAGCTGGACTTTGGAAAGGCTTATGACATGGTCAGCTGGAAGTGTTTATTTGTACTTCCCTTGATGGGTTTTGGTGAAGTTTGGGTCTGGTGGATTAAGGAATGCATTTCCTCCGCCACGTTTGCTATACTAGTGAATGGTCAACCTACTTCCTTTTTTCATAGTGGAAGGGATCTTAGCTATGTAGTCAGAGGCGAGAGGCGACCGAGGCGACCAGAGGGTCGCCTCAGCCTCAAACACCTAGGCGATGGCCTAGGCGTTTGAGGCAACATTTTTTTTAAATATATTTATAATTTACTTATTATACAAAATGTCAAAAACACAAATATAATCATACATAATGACATATTCATTCACTCAAATTATCAAATATAACCAAATAATTTCAAATCAAACTAATTGAAATAAATTTTAATCATTCAAAGATGCAATCAACAAATTCATGGACATTTTGCTACTAATTAAATCCACCATAATGAAAATTTATCAACGAAATGCTAAGCAAACACAATATAATTGTGCAAATGTAAGATAAATAAGTGAGGCAAACAGAGAGTGAGGGTCGGGCAATACATACAGAGTGAGGCAGACAGAGAGAGTAAGGAGACTGAGAGTCTGAGAGTGAGGCAGACAGAGAGAGTGAGGAGACTGAGAGTCTGAGAGTGAGAGAGATAGACAGACAGAGCTCGAGAGATTGAGTGAGACAGAGAGACTGAGAGAGAGTGAGGCAGACAGAGAATGAGGGTCGGGCAGATAGAGAGAGTGTGCGTGAGACAGAGTGCGTGAGAGAGTAAGAGTGAGAGTGTGTGTGAGACAGTGTGCGTGCGAGAGAGAGAGAGTAAGAGTGAGACAGTGTGCGTAAGAGAGAGAGAGAGCAAGAGAGAGTGAGAGTGAGACAGAGAGGGACAGAGAGAGCAAGAGAAAGGCAGAGAGAGTGAGACAGTGTGCATGAGAGAGAGAGAGAGAGAGAGAGACCAAGAGAGAGTGAGATTGAGACAGAGTGTGCGTGAGAGAGAGAGAGAGAGAGGCGGAGAGTGTGAGACAGTGAGAGAGAGCGAGACAGAGTGTGCGTGAGGCTGAGAGAGGGCTTACCTACTGCCGCCGCCGCCGGAGAAGTCGTCGGAGAAGTAGCCCGCTGCCGCCGGAGATGCTTCCCACGGTTGGGGCTTCCGTCGTCGCCGGAGAAGTCCGCTGCGCTCGGGAGAAGGGTCTCGGGACGAAAAGGTTAGGGCAATCTGTGAAGGTCATGGAGGGAGGAGGGTTAATAAGGCGGGCCGATACCGCCGGAGATGCTTCCCGCCGCTAGGGATTCCGTCGTCGCCGGAGAAGTCCGCTACGCTCGGGAGAAGGGTCTCGGGATGAAAAGGTTAGGGCAACCTGTGAAGGTCGTGGAGGGAGGAGGGTTAATAAGGCGGGCCGATACCTATTGGGCCGATTTAAGCCCGAAACGAACCGGACGGTTTGGGTTTTGTGGGCCGGTGGGCTTTTTTTTCTAACGTGGGCTCGCTGAGGCGTTGAAGGCGAACGAGGCGCGCCTAGGTGAACGCCTGGGCGAACGAGGCGGTTCCCGCGATCGCCTAGGCGAAAAGCGGGAACGCGAGGCGCCATACCAGCGCCTCGCCTCGCTTCGTCGCCTAGGCGTTCGCCTCAGGCGCCTTTGATAACACAGCATCTTAGACAAGGGGACCCCCTTCCCTCCCCCCCCCCCCCCCCTTTTTATTTTGGTGGCTGATATCTTGAGCAAAGTTTGGGAAAGCACAGTGGTCACTGGCCTGTTAGGAGGTTTCCAGTCATCAGCACAGGGTCTGTTAGTGTCTCATCTTCAATATGCATGACACCATATTGTTCCTCCCAGGTGTTGAAAATCACTTGTTCAATGCTAGACTTATTTCGGAACTGGTGAGAGAGGTGACAGGGCTGGCCATTAATTTTCAAAAAAGTCAGTTAGTGGGTTTGAGTGTGGGAGAGCACATTCTGAGAAGAGCTGTTGCTATCTAGGGTTGTCAAAGGGGAGAGTTCCTTATCTCTTATCTAGGGATGCCTCTTACCCCAGGAGTGCTTCGGTGTAGAGACTGGGGTAAGGTAGTTCAGAGCTTTGAGAGCCAATTCGATGGTTGGAAAGGCAAGTTGTTGTCTTTTGGTGGAAGGCTTACTTTATGTCAGTCAATTATGGACTCCCAGCCTACATATTACCTATCCATCTTCAGGATCCCATCTTCAATGGTAAAGTCCTTGGATTCCATGAGGACTAGATTTCTATGGTATGATTCAGGGGAAAGCAGGAAGGGTGGCTTTCATGTAGCCTGGTCTCGCATTTGCAGATCCAAGGAGAATGGAAGGTTGGGGTTGAAGAATATCAAGTTATTTAACATTACCCTCCTATCCAAATGGCTATGGAAGCTGGTTCAGCAGGTTGATGGTTTGTGGTTTCAGGTGATATCTCAGAAGTATTATGCTGACACCAGGAGATGGGATGTCTTCTCTCTACCCAATTATAGAGTGTCCTCTGTGTGGAAGGGGATATTATCTATTGTTGAGGTGTTTCAAGCTGGATCCATCATTAGCATTGGAGATGGCAGTAGCACTCTTTTTTTAAAGATGTTTGGTGTTCCACTCAGCCGTTGAAAGACGCCTATCTACAGTTGTTTGCCTTATCGGTGCAACATGATGCTAGAGTCTCTGAGGTAGCTGATGTTGTCCATGGCCATACCTACGGGGGCCCCATCTTTAGGAGGGACTCGAGGGAGGGGGAGATGATGGGTCTTCTTCACCTCCTCTCGTTGCTGCAACCTCAGCAGCTAGATCTACTGAGGATGGACTCCTGGTTGTGGAGATGAAATGCTAAGGGAACCTATTCTGCTAAGTCCACTTTTGCTATTATTGCTGACGGAGGTACCAGATTCCCATTCTTCCAAGTAGTTTGGGGAGTGAGAAGCCCGACCAAAAGGCAATTTTTACTTTGGAGAGCTTTGATACACCAGCTCCCCACATGTGACAAACTGGCCCGGTTTATGCAGAAACTAAACTTGACGTGCTGCTTGTGTGGGGAGGAAGAAGAGTCAGTGGACCATCTATTTGCCAGTTGTTCGTGTTCCAAGGAGGTGTGGCAGCTACTCAAAGACCTCTACCATGTGGATTGTATGGGTTTTGCCTCCTTGGAAGTCCTCCTTTCTTGGGGGAAGAAGTGGAGGGTTAACAAAGATCGGATGCTATGGTGGTTGATTCTTCATGTAACCATTTGGGCGATGTAGATGGAAAGGAATAGTACAATTGTTAGACATGAAGAGGGCACTACTAATAAGACATTCTCCTTCGTTTGTCACGAGGTCTTAAAGTGGGCTAGAGTCTCCTTTAAATTGAGCTCTAATAACTCTCCTTTGTTTTGTACTTTGGAGGAGACATCTTAGGAGGGGAGCGTTGGCTTTTGTTCTTTTGGTAGTGAGGGAATGGACTTTATTTTTCTTGTAAAGTGTGCAAATGTTACTCCTCCGTGTTTTGTCTATTGGAGGGGGTAGTCTGTTTCAAGGTTTGCCGTATCGTTCCGGATCGGGCCGACTCGTATCTGGACAATCCCGAGTCGCTAGCACGAGTGGATCGTACGAGTCAGGTTGGGACACTTCCAGATCGAGTTGTCTCGCATCAGTATTGGACTGACTCGTGCCGGATCTCACGATACGAACACGAGTCGCTGCGATCCGGTGCGAGCTAGTCATAGTTCGGCTCGAGTCGATGCGATCTGACTTGATAAAGTGTGATCCACTCTAGTCTAGGTGTGCTACTTTGTTTTGTTAATTGAGATTTGACATTTCTAACTTTCTATGAGATGTGGTATACCACTGTTTTTTGCAAATTGAGATCCTTAGACTAAATTCCTCTCAATTAGTTTCCTAGACTAATTTTTTTACAAATTTAAATCTATTAAATTGGAGTATTTTTCTTAAATGTGACTTACAATCATTCACGGTAATGATGAACGTGAAGTATGATGTTTATAGTTAGATAATTATTCAAAAAAATGAGAGATTTGTCTAAAAAAACTAGCCTGCATTGGCTTGAATCGGCCTGACTCGTGGGAGTTGGCCCAAGTCAGTCCGAATCGGATCAGATCCGACTCGTATCTGGCCGAATCCAATCCGATCCGGATCCACGAGTCGGCGAACCTTGGTCTCTTTTGTTTCACCGCCTTGGTGTCTTTGTATACAAGGGCTTTTGGTTGTAACCCTCCCCTTATTTTGTACATGTCCACTTTTTTATTTTATTTTCTAGAAAATGTGGTGCCATCCACTTTCAAAAAAAAAAAAAAACACAATCATTTCATGAATGTCACATGTAGGATAAATGTCGTGTATCATAATTAGAAGAAAAAAAGAAATTATTTTTTCTTGGAAAGATGAGCGAATGGTATGGTGAGTGAAGGACTGAGATCTATTTACGAGTTTCCATAAAAGTCATACAATATGTTTTTCAGGAACAACATCTAACGATGGATCCAGTTCAATAAATGAAAATGTATCAGGTATGGCCACTACAATATGTCACATCCCTTCCGTTACAAGCACACCCTTCCGCATGCCACATCATGTCCTCCCTTCCCACCATGCTCCCCATTACTCTTCTAGAAAAATAGACATCTAATAACCTCTAGTTGCTTGGCCAATGATCTACGCATCCTGAAGATGGATAAGTAATAAATGGAGAGACTATCTAGAACATACTTACAAAGCACCAGCCTGCCTCCATATGAAAGAAGCTCTAGTGAGCATGGAATACAGAGTCGGCCGATCCCGATCCAGATCGGACCGATCTGGCCAATTTAAGCCGATTCCGGCCGATCCGATCCCGATTCAGATCGGGATCAGTGGGTCCCGATCCGACCTCCCGATCTGTGCCGGAATTCCATGCTAGTGAGAGAGCAAAATAAAGCTTGGCCATCAATGTAGAGTTGGAAGATTGGTAGAATTGTCAACCGTAAGATCATGGCCTACTTCGCATCAGAGAGGGTCCATACCCAGGTTCTTATGAAAAGTGACTTATATGTCAAAGACAATAAACTTAAGTGATCAGTGTGAAATGACAACATAGGAACTGAGGCTGTTGGTGGAGGACTGGCACTAAGTACTAGGGATACCTTATCATATGTGGGGAATCAAGGTTTTCAGAGAGGTGATCCCGAGACGAGGGAGTGGACAAAATGAGTTTCAGTCACCTGATTGTTACGGTGAAGGATGGCCAATCAATCAGAGACAGATTGACATTGAGGCAGGAAGAAGTCGGCAACAGAGAATATATTATTTGAATCAATCCCTACATGACGCCAACTCAGCTCGATCAAGTTCTGCTCCCATGGGTATGTCAAATCCTGGTTGTACATAGGCAGTTGGGTTGATATGGTGGCCAGTAACATGGCCACTTCTGCAGACTACAGATGCCCTCACTCCCACTAGCCTTAAATGCAATGGCCACATATCCATCAACTCCATATGCTCTGATTTGTGATACAATGGAAGGCTCAACAGTTAAGAGGTTTTCAACCAACAATGATTGTCAATAAAAGATGAATCACCTGCATAATCGCTCATATGCTCCTTCCTGGTATACAGCCATCATGTCCATGAGCTCCAAACCTGCACGCTGTTGACATTCATATATGTAGTTAAACGCAACCATTGCATTCATAACACCAATACTAAGCAAACTCTCAGAAAACATCATTACTGTAAGGACCTGCATATAACAAGGATAATTTTTAGAACTAATGAAGTCAAGAATTTAACAAGAAGTGGTTATAAACATGAGGGATTATTTGAAAATCTCCCATGGAACCACCACTTCAATGGATTAGAAACTGTGACCTTTAAGTGGGCTAATTTTAGGCCGTTTAGACATAGTTTCCCAGATTTTACCAGTTCTTACACTACCCTGATTTAGTTGTGTATAATGGGGCTCTTTGGAGAAATGCCATACAAGTTCTGCTTATTTACCAGACTACGGATTTTTAACATATATGATGGATGGCTTTCAAAAAAAAATGTAGAATGGGTGGCATGATTTGAGACTGTTGTGCTAGCTAGATAATGTCATTACCTTAAGTAAGGATGGTACCCTTAATAATTGCAAGCCTCATAAGAATTGACTATAAATCTCAAGAAGAAACCAGGAATAGATTACTGAAAATGATTAGTTAATTATAGATGATAATATATAGAGACTTAGGGATCAAAATCAGGTATTATCTTTACATGTATGTTGAAACTCTAGGAAGTCCAAGACAAGCTATTCCACTTAAAATCCTATTGTTGATTGGACAGCGCTGCAAAACCTTATAATGTGTTTTGTGAACTATACAGAGGATTGAAGATACTATGGATAGAGGTGGCATCAAGCTGAGCCAAGCCTAAGGGCCAGCTCGAGCTTGGCTCGGCAAAACAATTTCAAGCCCAAGCTCGAGCTATAATTCAAGTCCCAAACCAGCTCGAGCTCGGGCTCGAATGAAAATAAACCAGCTAGAGCGAGCTTGGGCCAGCACGCCCAGTTTGGTTTGGAGGTGCGCCGGTCAGATCGGCTAAATGGAACAAGTTGAACAGGAAGCCTACCTTTGAATTTATAAGCATGGGAGAGAGGGGTATAAGAAGTTTATCCGATATGGGACTAAAAGTCCCTCCCAGGAGCATCCTGTGCACTGCATATGGAGGGACTTTTAGTTCCATACCGTTAGCTTAAAACTTCCTGGGCACCTTATATTCTCTCTCCGCTTATTCAAATTAATGCCTGCTGTGTGAGCTAACTCATTTGGTGTGAGGTGAGTTGGTGGGTTGGTAGGTTCAAATATGCAAATAATATATGCATTTTAGAATCACAAATAAACTAAGAGTTCACTCTATTCATCGTTATTATTGCAATGTAGATAGGCTTTTTTTTCTTTTTGTGACATACAATGTAGATAGGTGATTGTTGTGATGTGGGTAGGACAGTTATGATCAGCTTCTGTTGTGTAAAACTGATGTAGGCAAAAGGAAACCCATTTCATTCTGAAAGGAATTCCACACAAGGTAAGTAGAATCGGATCACGACCAAGAAAAGGGCGATTCTTGGACCAGCTGAATTTATTAATTTAAAAAATCTGACAAAAGAGAGAAAAAAATAGAATTGGGAAAATCAAGAAAAATCATAAAATGGTGAGGACACCCGCGCATGGACCCGGTTCGACCCGACTCGCGTGTACCGTCGGAGGAGGACGACTGCAGCCTACCCAGCATCTCTGTGGCTCGACGATGGGCCTCCCTAGTGTTGGCATGTGTTTATTGTATTGAGGATCGGTTAGGACTGATGTAAGGCCCATTATGAGGCCCAGTTATCTCTTTTTATGTATTTAGCATTTTCTGCATTGTGTTAGGGCTAATTACGTCATTTGCTTCCTTAGGTGGTATTAGGGTTTTTTTTATTCTATTTAAGACACTGTAGCCTCTTGAAAGGGATTGAAGAATTTGAATGAAAATTGCAGCCGCCATTTCGTGCATGTGCGATCGTGCGCGTTAGGTCTTCCCCTCCCTCTTAGTCTTCTTCGTCATCTTCTTCTTCTTCTTCTCCTTCACCTCTCTCCTCCCTCTCTCTGTGCACGAGCCGCGTCTTCCCTACTCCGCGTTAGCTACCCCGGGAAGGAGTCGCCGTCCCGCGTCGTCGGCACCGCCGGTAAGTTCCTCGCGAGCCCCAACGGCCGCAGCTCCCCTCCCCGCCACCGCCGGCTCCGGAGAGCCTTCCGGCAAGCCCGGCTCTGCAACCCAAGCCGGACGGACTTCCCGCGAGCTCTGCCCTTCCATCCCGGGCCGGACGGGACCCCGACGGTGATCACCGTCCGCCAGCACCCCTGCACGCGCCCCCCCCCCCGGCTCCCTCTCTGCGCACGCCATCCAACCGGCACGCCTGCTCGCGGCCCTGCGAGCTCGTTCCCCGCCGCCGCCGCAGGCTTCGGAGGTCCCTCTCCACTGGAGTCCTTCCGCCGGTAGCAGGTCACAGGTCCGGTCCACGGCATTCACGCGCGTCGCGGACCCGAGGCGACATCCCCGCGCCCCCCCCCCCCCCTTCCTCCGGTCGGCACACCGCTGTCCCAGTGTGACCCCCGAGAGCCTTCCTCCTCTCCGCACGTCAGTACCAGGCGGACCCAGCGCGAGCTTCCGGCCCGCAGCACCCTGGTTCTGGGGATTCTTCTCCCCCGTGGGTCTCCTTCCTGCCAGTTCGTGCCCAGGCCAGCACGAAACCACCGCCAACTCGCGGCATCCCGACCAGCGGCCTCCCACAGCGCCCTCCCACGGGCTTTTCTAAAGCTTCACAGGTCCGAGACTATTTTCCCCGCAGGGGCTCGCCACCTGCCAGCCCGTCCATGCCGGGGCAGAGAGCCCACTCCAGCAGGCCACCATCCCCCACTGTTCCAGCGATTCAGAGGGCTCTCATCGCCGCTCCAGTTTGAGTCAGTGCCATATCTACGCACAGAGAGGGTTCACCCACCTGACGAGGTTCGTTCAGTACCGTTCGCAGCGGATTCGAGGAGTTTCAGCAGATTCAGTCTGTCCGGTATTGCCCCACTCTACAGTGGGTCGGTTAGTGCTTTTGTGCCCATGTTTCCTTGCCGACTTGTCGTTTATTATATGGTCATACATGTTCCCGTGCTCGAGAGTAGGGTCCTAGCTAGATATTATTCATGATTGCCGGATTGTGAGTGTGAGGACCATCTCTTGGCATGAAACTGAGTATATTGACTGCGTTGACACTGTCCTAGCCTAGTGGTAGTTCCTACTACGCCGGTCCTGTTATTTTATTACTGTGAGCGGACGATACTCGAGTTGCGTGCGACTTGCGTTGCGTGGTTATCTTCATGAAGCCATGGACTCGCGATGAGTATTTGCCGTACCTGTACCCTACATTTGCTGGTTTCGGATCGTGACACTAGTTCGGACCCGTTTCGGTAGTCGTCCCGCGTCAGTTTTGGTATCAGAGCAAGGTTGTGGCTAGGGCGTCTTTGTTGCATTTTTATCCATTTATTTTGTTCATCTTGTTAGTTTTAGCGTGTCTCCATCTAGTTAGTGTCTCACTGTGTTTAGTTGATCCATATCATGCATATTAGTCGTTTAGGTGTCAGTTGATGCACGTGGTCACTCTGCCTGTCTTGCATGCCCACCCGTAGTAGTGCGATTTTCCACATGTCTGCACCTGCGTCAGGTTCGCAGGCGGGGTCCCCGGATGTTTCCGATTTAGCCGCGACAGTTAGTCGGCTCGTGCAGCGCATGGATTTGTGGGACCAGCGCCAGGCGAATGGGGGAGGTTCGAACCGCTCTGGTGAGAACCGAGTTGATGATTCGGAGCGTACGATTCAGGACCTAGCAGGTCACATGGGTGCTCCAGGGGTTCTTGCCCATGCCCCAGTTCCCCGTCACCCGGGACATCCTGTTCCGGCCGTCCATGTTCCTCATGATGAGGCCCTTCCGAGGGCTGATCCTATTGACGATCGGCGTCTTGCCGATGACGGGGTTGATTATGATCCGCGTGATGAGTTGATAGACCAGGTTGCTGCGCGTAGACACTTGAGGCATCATAGGCAACGTGAGAGATTTGAGGGCGCCGATCAAAGACGCGCGAGGCGTCAAGTGGATGGGATTGATCGTTATGATCACTGGGATCTTCGTGACCGTGATGATCGGTTAGAGCGACGCGGTCAGGACGTGCGATTCGATCGACACGATCGAGAGGATCGACACGACCGTCGCGATCGAGCTGACCGAGCTGAGCGATATGATCGAGGTGATCGGTATGATCGGTACGCCCGAGGGGTTCAGCCTGAGTTTGGTGAGGCGCCTAGACGCCATCGACGTCCGAGAGATCGGGATGATCTGGACAATCGGGATGATTTTGAGGAAGAGCGGAGGCCCCATCACGTCCCGAGGGACCTGGATGACCGTCGGGCCGCTCGTGCGGATGCTCCCACTTTTGACGGGTCCTTGGACCCGAAGGTTTATCTTGATTGGGAGGCCAGCATGAACCGCTACTTCGATTGGATGGGTATGACTGACGCTCGGCGAGCTCGATTCGCCATGATGAAGCTGACCGGCCAGGCTCAGACCTATTGGTCGAATGTCGAGGACCTTCTTGAGCAGCGTCGGCATGATCCCATTGAGTCATGGGAAGACATGAAGGTTAAGCTGAGAGAGAAATACCTTCCCCCGACTTACCGCCACCGCCTCATTGATAGGTGGCAGAGCATCTCGCAGGGTACTCGCACTGTTTCTGAGTACATTGCCGAGTTTGATGAGTACCTGATGAGATGTGGGGCTCGAGAGGAGAGCGCGTTGACTCTTTCCCGCTTTCGGAAGGGTCTGCGTCGTGTGTATCAGCAGGAACTGTTCCGTCAGCATGTGACGACCATTGAGCACGCCTATCAAGTCGCGAGAGAGATGGAGCAGTTTGAGCTTGAGGCGGATTCACCCCCGCGTACTCGGCCGCCCTACCAGCGTCCCATTGATCAGCGCGCCACCCCGGGGTTGCCTCAGAGAGCTCCCGCCTTCAGGCCTGCTGACCCCAGTCGTCAGGACCCCCTCTCTCGCCCTCGTTTCCCCCAGAGAGACCCGGTGCCCGCCTTACCGGCCCCCCCTGTCCGTCCCCCTGTGGGAACCCCGCCACCTAGGCGGGAGGATAAGGGGAAGGCCCCGATTAGAGGAGAGTCCTCCCAGGAGGGCGGATCCCGTATTCGGTGTTACAATTGTCAGGGATTTGGGCATTTCAAGTCTCAGTGTCCGACTAGGGCCATGGTCATGGGAGAGGTGGACCCAGAGGAGTACCAGCCCGCATTGCAGCCTGTGAGCTATGAGGCTGGAGATGAGATGGCGGATGATTTTCACTCAGAGGGTGAGATCGTGGGTTGCATCCAGGCTCAGTTTCTGTGGGATGGTGATACTGAGGAGCGTCTTACTGAGGATAGGATCGGCGTGGTTAGATGCATCTTGACCCAGCCGAAGGTGTGTGATGATTGGCGCCGCACTACTATCTTTCACACCTACTACCGTGTTGATGGCAAGGTGTGCAAGGTGATCATTGATAGTGGTAGTTGCATCAACGCAATCTCCACTAATGCCGTCGCACGCCTTGGGTTGACTGCTGTTGGTCACCCTCGTCCTTACCGAGTTTCTTGGGTGGATTCTACTTCTATTCCCATCCAGACGAGGTGCCTTGGTCCCATTCACTTCCCACCTTATGGGACGAGATCTGGTGTGACATTCTTCCTATGGAGGTCGGGAGTCATATTCTTGGCAGGCCGTGGTTGTATGATATGGACGCGACCCTTGAGGGCCGGTCCAACACTTGCATATTCCAGTACGGCGACCTGCTCATCACTTTACAGCCCTCCCGACCTAGAGCGTCCTCTCAGCAGGGTACTTCTCAGGGGAGTTCTTCAGCATCCCCGAGTACTCCTTCACCTCCCTCAGGTGGTGCTACCCCTTCTAGCCCCACACCCGTTAGCTCAGCTACTACTCTCAGCACGGCTCTAGCGAGCACATGTTCCAGTTCCCGTCCGACCAGATCGGGCATTACAGGCACTCAGGAGCCTTCCCTCCTTGGCACACCTCCTACTGTAGCTTTACAGCTTATCTCTGCCAGGGAGCTTGAGCATGATTTGACTGAGAGTGACCCTGTGTTTCTTTTAGCGGTTAGGGAGGTTACTGCCGAGACCCCGAGTGAGCACCCTCCCGAGGTCACCTCTCTTCTCCAAGAGTTTCAGGATATCTTTCCTGAGGATCTTCCGGAAGGTCTTTCACCTATGCGTGACATCCAGCACGCCATCGACCTGATTCCGAGAGCCACCCTACCCAACCTGCCGCACTATCGCATGAATCCTAAGGAGCATTCTGAGCTCCAGAGGCAGGTTGAGGAACTCCTGGCGAGGGGCTCCATTCGCGAGAGCATGAGCCCCTGCGCCGTCCCCGCACTTCTTGCTCCAAAGAAAGATGGCACTTGGAGAATGTGCGTGGATAGTCGCGCGATCAACCGCATCACGGTGAGGTATCGTTTTCCCATTCCCCGCCTCGATGACATGCTCGATATGATGGCGGGAGCCACTGTATTTTCCAAGATCGATCTGAAGAGTGGCTATCACCAGGTTCGGATTAGACCTGGGGATGAGTGGAAGACAGCTTTCAAGACGAAGGATGGACTTTATGAGTGGTTGGTCATGCCCTTCGGCCTGTCCAACGCCCTTAGTACCTTCATGCGGCTTATGACTCAGATATTACGACCGTTCATTGGCACATTTTTGGTCGTATACTTTGATGATATACTTATCTATAGCCGTTCTAGGGAGGACCACTTGGAGTACCTTCGGCAGGTGTGCATTACTCTTCGTCGAGAGAGCTTGTATGGGAACCTTAAGAAGTGCGCATTTATGACAGATCGAGTGATCTTCTTAGGGTTCATTGTGTCTTCTGAGGGCGTCTCCGCTGATCCCGAAAAGATCAGAGCGGTGGTAGAATGGCCTGAGCCGCAGTCTATCCATGATGTGCGGAGTTTTCACGGCTTAGCGACGTTCTACCGTCGATTTATTCGCGGATTCAGCTCCATTACGGCTCCGATCACTGATTGCATTCGGAAGGGAGCCTTTCTGTGGACGAAGGCTACTGCTTCAGCCTTTCGTGACATCAAGGAGCGCATGACCCAAGCACCTGTCCTTCGCCTGCCTGATTTTTCGAGGGTGTTTGAGGTCTCTTGCGACGCTTCTGGTGTCGGCATAGGTGGAGTTTTGAGCCAGGAGGGCCATCCCATAGCATACTTCAACGAGAAATTGAATGATGCTAAGCTGAAGTACTCCACCTATGACAAGGAGTTTTATGCGGTAGTGCAGGCTTTGAGGTATTGGAGACACTATCTGCTACCGCAGGAGTTCGTATTATACTCTGACCATGAGGCGCTCCGGTTTCTCCATGCCCAGAAGAAGCTAAACCCGAGACACAGTCGATGGGTTGAGTTTCTTCAAGCTTATACATTCGTCCTGACTCACAAGGCGGGTGTGGAGAACCGCGTGGCTGACGCACTGAGCAGGCGATCTTCCCTTCTATCAGTTGTCAGTGTGGAAGTCACGGGATTTGAGAGGTTGCGGGACGAGTACCCTACTTGTCCCGACTTTGGTCTGATCCACTCGGCCCTGCAGTCCGGGCCCTCTAGAGAGCACAGTGAGTACGTCCTCCAGGAGGGCTATCTGTTTCGTGGATCCAGGTTGTGCATTCCCCGGACCTCGGTCCGCGATTTCTTGATGTGGGAAGTTCACGCTGGGGGTCTAGCCGGTCACTTTGGCCGGAATAAGACCATTGAGCTTGTTGAATACAGATTCTTCTGGCCGAGCCTGAAGCGCGACGTTGCTCGCATTGTTGCTCAATGCCGCATATGCGCTACGGCAAAGCAGAAGAAGCAGAATACTGGTCTTTACACCCCTCTTCCCGTGCCGGATTGTCCGTGGCAGGACATTAGTATGGATTTTGTCTTGGGCCTGCCGCAAACGATTCGAAAGCACGACTCTATCATGGTCGTCGTCGATCGGTTTTCCAAAATGGCACACTTTATCCCCTGTTCGAAGACATCTGATGCGTCTCGAGTGGCCCAGTTATTCCATGAGAGTGTGGTTCGTCTACATGGGCTGCCCAAGACCATCGTCTCTGATCGGGATGTTCGATTTGTCAGCTATTTTTGGAAGACCCTTTGGCACCTGATGGGCACCAAGCTGAAATTCTCCACTGCCTATCACCCTCAGACCGATGGACAGACCGAGGTCGTCAATCGGAGTCTGGGTGACCTGCTGCGGTGTCTTGTGGGTGAGCGTACGCGAGGGTGGGATCAGATGCTTTGGCAGGCTGAGTTTGCATATAATAGTTCGGTCAATAGGTCTACAGGCATGTGTCCATTTGAGATTGTTACAGGTTATAGGCCTAGGGGACCCGTTGACCTTGTTCCTTTACCCATCCAGTCCCGTACGTCCGAGTCTGCACAGTCCCTGGCTGATCATATTAGGAGTCTGCATGAGGGTATCCGTCGTCACATTGAGATCAGCAATGAGCGTTACAAACAACTGGCAGATGCACATTGACGACCCCAGGAGTTTCATGAGGGAGATTACGTGATGATCAGGGTTCGACCTGAGCGGTTTCCTTCCAGAACCGTTAAGAAGCTGCAAGCTCGAGGAGCCGGCCCATTCAGAGTGGTAAAACGGATTGGGCCGAACGCGTATGTGGTGGATCTACCATCCGACTATGGCATCAGCAACACATTCAATATCTCAGATTTGGTGGCCTATCGGGACCCGGCAGTGATACCCAGTGATCCGTTTGAGCCTTCTACCTCCCTTGCGAGTGACCCCACCCCAGAGTGTCCACTTCCAGCCTCCTTACTAGCACGGAGAGAGCAGATTGATCAGATACTGGACGAGCAGGTTGTTACTTCTAGGGATGGGGCCTATCAGCGCTATCTGGTCCACTGGAGAGGACGGCCGTCTACAGACGACACGTGGATCACACGCGAGGAGCTGCAGCAGATCGACCCGGACCTTCTGGAGCGATATCAGAGTGGGCGAGACCAATACTCGACAGGGTCGAGTTCTTCCCAGCCGGGGAGAATTGGTGAGGACACCCGCGCATGGACCCGGTTCGACCCGACTCGCGTGTACCGTCGGAGGAGGACGACTGCAGCCTACCCAGCATCTCTGTGGCTCGACGATGGGCCTTCCTAGTGTTGGCATGTGTTTATTGTATTGAGGATCGGTTAGGACTGATGTAAGGCCCATTATGAGGCCCAGTTATCTCTTTTTATGTATTTAACATTTTTTACATTGTGTTAGGGCTAATTACGTCATTTGCTTCCTTAGGTGGTATTAGGGTTTTTTTTATTCTATTTAAGACATTGTAGCCTCTTGAAAGGGATTGAAGAATTTGAATGAAAATTGCAGCCGCCGTTTCGTGCATGTGCGATCGTGCGCGTTAGGTCTTCCCCTCCCTCTTAGTCTTCTTCGTCATCTTCTTCTTCTTCTTCTCCTTCACCTCTCTCCTCCCTCTCTCTGTGCACGAGCCGCGTCTTCCCTACTCCGCGTTAGCTACCCCGGGAAGGAGTCGCCGTCCCGCGTCGTCGGCACCGCCGGTAAGTTCCTCGCGAGCCCCAACGGCCGCAGCTCCCCTCCCCGCCACCGCCGGCTCCGGAGAGCCTTCCGGCAAGCCCGGCTCTGCAACCCAAGCCGGACGGACTTCCCGCGAGCTCTGCCCTTCCATCCCGGGCCGGACGGGACCCCGACAGTGATCGCCGTCCGCCAGCACCCCTGCACGCGGCCCCCCCCCCCCGGCTCCCTCTCTGCGCACGCCATCCAACCGGCACACCTGCTCGCGGCCCTGCGAGCTCGTTCCCCGCCGCCGCCGCAGGCTTCGGAGGTCCCTCTCCACTGGAGTCCTTCCGCCGGTAGCAGGTCACAGGTCCGGTCCACGGCATTCACGCGCGTCGCGGACCCGAGGGGACATCCCCGCGCCCCCCCCCCCCTTCCTCCGGTCGGCACACCGCTGTCCCAGTGTGACCCCCGAGAGCCTTCCTCCTCTCCGCACGTCAATACCAGGCGGACCCAGCGCGAGCTTCCGGCCCGCAGCACCCTGGTTCTGGGGATTCTTCTCCCCCGTGGGTCTCCTTCCTGCCAGTTCGTGCCCAGGCCAGCACGAAGCCACCGCCAACTCGCGGCATCCCGACCAGCGGCCTCCCACAGCGCCCTCCCACGGGCTTTTCTAAAGCTTCACAGGTCCGAGACTATTTTCCCCGCAGGGGCTCGCCACCTGCCAGCCCGTCCATGCCGGGGCAGAGAGCCCACTCCAACAGGCCACCATCGCCCACTGTTCCAGCGATACAGAGGGCTCTCATCGCCGCTCCAGTTTGAGTCAGTGCCATATCTACGCACAGAGAGGGTTCACCCACCTCACGAGGTTCGTTTAGTACCGTTCGCAACGGATTCGAGGAGTTTCAGCAGATTCAGTCTGTCCGGTATTGCCCCACTCTACAGTGGGTCGGTTAGTGCTTTTGTGCCCATGTTTCCTTGCCGACTTGTCGTTTATTATATGGTCATACATGTTCCCGTGCTCGAGAGTAGGGTCCTAGCTAGATATTATTCATGATTGCCGGATTGTGAGTGTGAGGACCATCTCTTGGCATGAAACTGAGTATATTGACTGCGTTGACGCTGTCCTAGCCTAGTGGTAGTTCCTACTACGCCGGTCCTGTTATTTTATTACTGTGAGCGGACGATACTCGAGTTGCGTGCGACTTGCGTTGCGTGGTTATCTTCATGAAGCCATGGACTCGCGATGAGTATTTGCCGTACCTGTACCCTACATTTGCTGGTTTCGGATCGTGACACTAGTTCGGACCCGTTTCGGTAGTCATCCCGCGTCATAAAAATTAAAAATAAATTAAAAAGTAAAAATGGCACTCTAACAATTAAATTTAATAGAATACAGTAATTTGGGTTGGTAGTGGTCAATTGGAGATTCAAGAATCAACCCGTAACTTGAACAAATGATCAAACATCAAAAAGTGAATACATACTACATTACTAGATGGACAAATAAAACAAATTCAAGACCTGGACCCTAGTAAGTTCATATTGGTTAGATCGGGCCTGGATCGGGCAATCCGAACATGATCAGCCCAATTCAAGCCAATCCAGGCCTAAGCATGAGCCTCTCGTACTTAGCCGATTCTAAGTCCGGATAAAGGAGGAGGGTTGCAGAAGGTGACAGCCAGCATAAAAATCTTGTCACATCTCATGATATAGATTCAATCACAATTAACAATAGAATGTCCTCTACTTAAGACACGCTGCACCGGAGTCCGAGTGTAGTGAGAAATAGGCAAGGGTAAAGGGAGTTCCCCACAAGCGACGCACCACGTCGGCGCCCAAATGTGGTGTTAAATGAGCAAGGGTTCCCACATTATGGATGGGTATTGGTAAAGAAACTAGTCCATAGAACCGAACAGAGAATAGGACAGGACAAACTTAGAGAATAACAAATATTACTACAGAAAGAATTCTAGGAAAGTGCGGGTTGAGAGGAGGATCAGAATAGGCACTTGGAATATCGGGTCTCTTACAAGAAAGTTGATGGAACTTTTTGACATCATGAAGAGAAGAAAAGTCAATATTACTTGCATTCAAAAGACTAAATTGATAAGAGAGAGAAGTAAAGAAATGGAAAATATAGGCTACAAATTATGGTATACGGAAAAGAAGAGAAATAAGAATGGGGTAGGTATTATTATTGATAAGACTTTGAAGGATGCAGTGGTAGCAGTAAGGAGAGTAGGAGATAAGATTATCCTAGTGCAATTAATTATAGAGGGAGATGCGATTAATGTAGTTGGTGCCTATGCTCCACAAGTTGAATTAGATATTGAGAGTAAACAGAGGTTTTAGGAAGATATCGATGACCTTATGCAAAGCATACTAAATGAAGAGAATATCTTTATTGGTGGGAATCTAAATAGGCATATAGGAAGTGAACGTCAGGATTATGAGAAGGTTCATAGAGGTTTTAGCTTTCAGATCAGAAATAAGGAGGGGAAAAGCATCATCGATTTTGCTATGGCCTACAACCTTATATTAGCAAATAGTAACTTTTTAAAAAGGATTTTTTATATATAAACCCTTATAATCTTGTGATATTACAAATAAGCCCCTTTAGTCTAATTGTTTACAAATAAACCCCCACAATCACAACTTTCTTACAAATGATCCCTTTTAAGGGCTTATTTATAACACACTCAGGGGATTATTTGTAAGCTTCAAAGGCCTTTCACTAATTCACAGTAGATTGGAGGGGTTTACTTGTAAACAGTCAGATTAGGGGAGCTTATTTGTAATATCAAAAGTTTATAGGGGCTTATGTGTAAAAAAAATCTTACAAAAATGGAATCTCATTTAGTGACCTTTAAAAGTGGACAAAATAGAAACCAAACTGACTTCCTTCTCACAAGAAAGACAAAATCGCGCTTTATGCAAAGATTGCAAAGTTATCTCTAAAGAGACCTTAACAAGTCAACATAAGTTAGTGGTCTTAGATATTAAGATCAAGAGGTGGTCGGGTACGTTTAGAAGGAAGACTACTACTAGAACAAGGTGATGGGAATTAAAAAGGATAAAGCAAGTGATATTTTAGAATGAACTTCTTAATATGGGTGATTGGAAGTCGGATTTGGAAGTCAATACTATGTGGATAGATATGGCCTCAAATATTAGAGAAATAGTTGAAAAAGCACTCGGAGAGTCTAAAGGACATAGCCCACCTGCGAAGGAGAGGTGGTGGCGGAATGAAGAGGTACAAAAAACAGTGAAGATTAAAAGAGAATTGTATAAAAGATTGTCAAAGTATGATAATAAAGAGGCTTATGAATAATACAAGATAGCAAAAAAGGAAGTAAAGAAGACCGTTAGTCGGACAAGAGCTTAAGCTTTTGAAAAGATGTATGAGAAACTTGGAACCAAAGAAGGGGAAAAAGATATTTATAGATTGGTAAGGATGAGAAAGAAAGATGTCAAGATTTTAATCAAGTTAGGTGCATTAAGAATAGTGAAGAAAAGGTTTTGGTAAAAGATGAGGACATCAGAGAGGTGGAAAAACTACTTTGGCAATCTTTTTAACGATAATCATAGTAGAAACATAGTGGGTATAGAATGTACAACAAAGCGTAATGTGAATATACTAGGAAGATTAGATTTTCGGAAGTCAAGCATTAAAGAGGATGAAAGTAAGTAAAGCTTGTAGCCCTGATGGAATTCCTATTGAAGTGTGGAAATGTTTAGAAGATGGAGGAGTGGAATAGTCAACCCGACTATTTAATAAGATCCTAGTATCTAAGAAAATGCCAGATGAATGGAGAAAGACCACTCTTGTACCTATTTTTAAAAACAAAAGAGACATCCAAAGCTGCTCAAACTATAGAGGAATTAAGCTCATGAGTCATATTATGAAACTGTAAGAGAGAGTTGTGGAGCATCGTTTACGTTGTGACACAATTATCTCGGCCAACAAATTCAACTTTATGCCGAGTCGTTCAACCATGGAAGCTATCTTCTTCATTAGGAGCTTGATGGAGAAATATAAAGATATGAAGAAAGATCTATATATCGGGTTCATCGATTTAGAAAAGGTCTATGATAGAGTTCCAAGCGATATCTTGCATGGGTGTTAGAACGGAAGAGGATATCTACTAAGTACATACAAGTATTTAAAGAGATGTATGAAGAAACAACTACTAGTGTCTACACGGTTGGAGGGGAAACAAGAGATTTTCCTATTTCAGTTTAAGTGCATCAAAAATCAGCAGTAAGCCCTTACCTTTTCGCATTAATTATAGATGATCTAATTCCGTGGTGTATGATGTTTGCGAATGATATTATGTTGATAGATGAGACGCAAGAGGGAGTTAATAGAAAACTAGAGCTTTGGAAAAGCACCTTAGAGTCTAAAGGTTTCAGGTTAAGTAGAACTAAAACATAATACATGCATTGTAAGTTTAGTGAAGGTCGGATAGGCGAAAAGGAGGGAGTTAACTTAGATGGGATGGTAATACCCCCAAGTACCCATTTCAAATATCTTGGTTTGATGCTCCAAGAAGATAGAGGGTACGAGGAAGATGTTAGCAATAGGATTAAAGTAGGATGGGTGAAGTGAAGCTTTGCCACGGGAGTCATGTGTGACCGCAAGATCCCAACAAGCTAAAAGAAAAATTCTACCGTATGGCGATAAGACTTGCAATATTGTATGGTAGCAACTGTTAGGCGATGAAGGGGAGTATTGTCGAGATAAGAATGTTAAAGTGGATGTGCGGACATACCAGGCTGGATAAAATTCGTAATGAGTATATTAGAGAATAAGTGGGAGTGGTAGCAGTTGAGGACAAATTGAGAGAAGGGGGATTGAGATGGTTTGAATATGTTAGGCGTAGACCCAAGGAGGCTCCAGTTAGAAAAGTAGAGCATATTAGGATAGAGAAAGGAAAGAAAGGAAGGGGTAGACCTACATTAACTTGGAAGAGGGTAGTACAATATGATTTGGAGACTTTAAACCTTTCAGAAGAGGTAGCTCAAAATCGTTTAGAGTGGAGACACAAAATCCATATAACCGACCCCAATTAATTTGGGATTAAGACTTGGTTGAGTTGAGTTGTTATTCTTTTTTAATTTTCTTTAAGGGATCTGTTTTCCCCCATTAGGTCGGGATTGGCACCTGTCGATTATGATCTAGATCGGAATCGGTCGATTCCGCAAGCCATGATTCGGTAACCTATAGGCAAAAAGTAGTTTGTATAAATAAAATTAGATATCAGTCTGGAGCTACATTGAGTAAGTATTTTGCTACATTTAATGATTTTTGAAACTTTAAATGAGAAACTAAATGCCTGTGAATAGATAGTTTTCTTATGCTGTTGAAGGGAATATTAGAAATGTATTAACTCCTAGCTTTATCTCAAGATTCTAGCAAGGCTTTGGAAAACCCTCGGTGTAGAAATATCTCTCGGTCTCACACTTGGTCTACAAACTAGATAGCTAATCTAAGGGATTAATTCGAAACCCAGGGAAAATATGTTAAGACTTGTAGCTCTCAGTGTAGTGATATTGAAGTAATCATCTACAAGTTAGTAGGTTCTGCATGCGATAAGAAATATATTAGCAATCCTGTCAGGATTCAGGACTTGTATTAAGCATTGTATGGTCTATCCCTTTGCTAAAGCAAGGTAAGAAAACTTGTTTGAAAAAAAAAAAAACTCTAAAATTGGTTGGTAAATGGATATATTGCTTAACCCTGGCATCATTTAGGTCTTGTAATCTGAATCAGATAATCTTGTCGATGATATAAATGTCTACAAGTAGAGAACGATGACGATTGGAATGAAGTAACATATACATATATCCTTATTATATATGTACATATGTGTGTATATATGTATATGTATTTAATAATAATAACAACCTTGGGTTGAGGTTTGAAGGACAAGGGGTTTGCGGAGGGATGGAAGCAGCCGGGATCAATGGAAGCAATGGGACCAATGGGTCAGACGGCTGCAACAGGAACAACAAGGAGGGTTACAACAGTGAACAAGAATAAAAGGGTTGCAAGGTGTTCCAGAACAACAAGAAGAGGGATGGAAGATTATATGTCAATGCCTTTGGCAAGAATACTTACAGCCGTGACTGCCACAAAAGGCTTTGGGAACATCTCTAAAAGACAGTGTGATTGATGTCTGGAGAGGGTCATTGGGTGCAAGTTGCAGAAACACTTTGGTTTGTTGGAGGTGCGGAAAGGTCAGTCATCGGAGTTTTTATTGTGTAGATCCACTACCCCAGCAAGACATGGATAATGGGAAACAGTCATATATATCACAGCAATCTGTGTTCATAGAGACTACCAAATTAGTTTCTGGGATCAGTAGTTTATGAACATAAGGGGAGACTCTACCCATTAGTTTCTGGGATCAGTAGTTTATGAACATAAGGGGAGACTCTACCCCATTAGTTTCTCAATCTGTCTTTTCATGAAATTGTATTTAGTAGTTAGGTTAAGGATCATGGAAGGGGGGAAGGAAGATGACAACTTTGATCGAGAATCGTAACAGCATGTTTTATTAGGTACTGTTTTTCATGCATTAAGAACTAACATGTGACCTATGCAGCTTTAATTACCTATAATTAAGAGACATCCATAATGCTAATAATGATGATATAAATGTTGATATTTATGCATTACCTTGTTTATTAAGAGTATGCTTTAAGAACCCATAAGCGTGATTAAGACTATTTTAGGATAAAGAAGAATCAAGATGATTTTTCAAGACTATCCATGATGATAAAGAAAGTTGTTCATTAACCAAGGGTTTAAGTGTATGATTCCTTAAAAATAAACTGTAATTATGACTAGGACTGCTATGACCAAATGTCTATGATTATGAACTAAGAATAAGACTGCTCAACTGCATGAAGATTATTATTAATAAGATAATGATTATATAAGGTTAAAAGACTATGATCCCATAATTGTGAATTAAATAACATGGGTGGGTTTTCTTTGAATAACTATGAAGATATGATGATGATGATGATGAGTAACCTTATGACTATTACAGCTGTAGAGTACCCATAATGAGGGTATAAAGCAATGATTAAGACTAGCCACATGAAACCAAAGATTATTATTATTATTCATGATTATGATTACATGACCATGTTTCTCGAGTTTCCTTCTATATACTAATAAAGAGTGAGATGATATCACTTCACCGGTTAGAAGGGCTCTTAAAGATATATCCCTTGCGGATAGGAGACTCAAGCCACAGCTCCTTGAAGACCAGCATAGTCAGAGACTACGAATCTCAATTTAGCCTACCACCCATACTTCGCACAGAAGTATCTGGAGACTCCCTAGGCTAGATAGGCAGAAGGTAAGAGACTGAGCTAGTAGATGATCTGCTTAGCTACTTAAAGCCTATGGGTAAGCAGTTATCTATCCTACTTCAAAACGATCATATTGGACCACCATAGCTAGAGGCAACTACCTGAAATGGCTAAAAGGCAGTTATAAAGATTAAAGATGGCTAAGAGCCGACCATATATGACTCAAGATGACTAAGAGATGATTATAAAGAGTCAAGACGGCAAGCAGGATATAAACGTGACTGAAGAAAGGTTAGAGCCGGATATGAAAAGATAACCTATAGTCCAATCCTCTATTTTTATAAAGCATAAAACGCATACCAAGATAAAGATCATAAAAGGAGTGTAAAGATTATGATGGCCATGATTAGGAAGGATCATAATGAAGATACGATGAACCAAGACTGAAAGGATGAACATGACTAATGATTTAGTATGAATCCTAAAGAATTAAGATCAAGAGTCAAAGGACCAAGACTTGAAGATGACAATTGACAAAGGATGAACTAGTGAGAGATGACATGTAAATGCTTTATTTATTTTAACAATTTCCAATTGATTTGTTTGGCTTGATAGTGGCACACCCTTTGTTTTTAATATTTTTAGGTCTTAACTTTCTGAATCAATAGACCTAAACAGAGTCAAATACTTCAAATGCATACTTAGGTATAGCTAGACATGTACTTTTATTGGACTATGAACTTGTATATTTTTTTACCTATACTGTTATACAATGGACATGTACTCTCATGTGCTCTTATTTCCTCAATCTTTGTATGTTAGCCGCCTAGCATATTATCTCAGATTTGTTCACCAACCAAACATCAAGAAAATGTGAGACTGTTACAATTATCATGTCAGCCGCAACAATGTTAATCCATCAATCCAAACCAGCTTATTACCTCCCAAGACTCCGGTGGATATGAGCAAGTTTTATGTCTGAAAAGTGATCAACAGTCTCTTAAAGGTGATACTAGATACCTGATATATTTCAGTTGATGGGCAGGGGACCATCATGTCTAATTTTCACATGGTGCCCAGTGTTTCATGTCCTTTTCTGATAAATAGAGAATCATACTAGTATAAAAAATATTAAAGAGATCTCACATAAGCCGGTGACTGCAGCACATTAAGTGCCGGTGGGAAGATTATAATATGCTGCAATTTAATTTAGCCCATTTCAGCAAAAACTAGACATTTATTCTAATTTTAATAACTTGAGGCCATAAAGTAAGGTGTTTTAATGTGGAGTCTTCATAAAAATAATAATAATAATAATGGGCTTAATGGGCCGTGTTAAATTAGGCCAATTAGTGGGCCCTTAATGGGCTCAAACTTAGTTGGCCCCTAGTGGGCCAAACATTGGACCCACTAAGGCCCATTAGGGGGAACTGCATTTTGTTGTGAGAAAACCTCAGCATGACCTCCCTCTTTCTCCTTCTCTATTCCTCTCTCCCATCCCCTCCCCACTTGGTGCAGCCAAGCCTAAGGATCCCCTCCAAATGCAATGTTGGTTATGGAGGGAGCAGGGAAATGCAGTTCCCCCTAATGGGCCTTAGTGTGTGTGTGTGTGTGTGTGTGTGTGTGTGTGTGTGTGTGTGTGGATGTAGATGAGTACTATTATGCGAACTGCTACAGTGAGTGCAGTCAGTGCACTATTTTGACCCCCATGCCTATGTTGAAAAAAATAATAGAATTCATCATAATTTTTTAAATATTCAATTACCCCTCTTAGGGTTATTTCCATCCCTTGGGGCTTTAGTTTCACTGTCCAATCGTGAATCGATCTTGAAGCTTGATCTTAGCTGTCCATTGGGCACATGCAAATCTTGATTTCTAAAAATCATGAAAAAATAGTCAAAAAATGTCAAATTATCCTTATGCTTGTTCCCATCCCCTGGGATTTTAGTATTCATCACCAAAACTTACTTGCACAAGATTGGACGGCTACAATCAATTTGAATATGATCCAACAGTGAAACTTTACCCAAATGGATGAAATTTATCGTGAGAGGAGAGTTGAATATTTAGAAATTTATGGTGATTTTTATTTTTTTTCAACACGGGGAAGGGGGGATTTGAACCATGCGGTTAGACCGTACAGAGGGTGTGGTTCGCACAGTAGCACTCCTTTAACTTAGTGCTCCAACCCCTGGGGTGCATCTAACTTAGATGCACCCTTCCCCCCCCCCCCAAAAAAAAAAAAAAAAAACCTCTCCCGATGTTAAAAAAATAATAATAAAAATCATCAAAAAATTTAATAATATTCAAATACCCCTCCTTAGGTTGGTTCCCACCCTATGGGGTTTAATTTTAACTATCTAATCGAAAAACTCAACCATAGCCTTCCAATCAAGTGTGTCCTTCATTGGGGGTCAAAACTAAAATCTCAAGGGATAGGATCAACCCTAAGGCTTAATCTGACTAATTTCCTATTTTTTTAATATTTTTAAATAATATGCTTTAATGAGCACTTACATCAGATGTCTATGATTGATTTTCATGATCGGACGGTGAAAAATAAAGCCCCAAGAATGGAAACCATCCCAAGGGGCCTAATTGAATATTTAAAAAACTTTTGATGATTTTTATCTTTTTTTACATGGGGGGGGCGCATTTCAGAGGGGGTGCCCTAGGGTGCATTTGATCCTCCTATATAATATATATATATATAAGGGGCCTAATTGAATATTTAAAAACTTTTGATGATTTTTATCTTTTTTAACATGGGGGGGTGCATTTGATCCTCCTATAATAAATATATATATATATATATATATATATATATATATATATATATATATAATATACTGTAAGTCTATATGTGCATGTTCTTATCTATACAGCACAGTAGAATATATTTTGCTATATTTCAGCATAACTTTCACAAAGTAACATAATTGGGCCCCTAATAGGTAATCAGGCTCAAAATCTCAGAATCAAGTGTCAACATGGAAACACACATGATTTGCAGTTTCAGTTGTGCTCCAAATCATAGATTTGCATGGCTATAAATCCAACATGATCATTATACTCGAAATTGTACACCAATATGCCATTCATTACAAAACTTTTGCCTTTTCAACATGTTGCAGGTTACATCTTAGAATCTTAAACCACATCGAAATACGAACAATCCCTCTAAGAATCCTCTGTAGGCAGTATCTACATCTGTCTTCATCTCTGGGATAGGAGTTCAACTAATGGAAGGATAAAAAAAACACAGAATAGACAAAAATCAAGTATGACACTAACAAACAAGCTACCTGGTGATGAGTCCGAAGCAGTATCTTACAATTGGCATGAATTTCTTGAACATGACAGAGTGCCTTGAAGAAATTCTCATTGAGTTCTTCATCCCGTAAGGCACTTACCTGCACTTCCATAAGCATAACTGTAGTGCTTGCAAAGAAAGAAAAGGAAAGGTGCATGTATCCAAGGTGCTGAACCACAATATAAAATCTTTAATACCTCCTCACTTGAAAGTTGATAATCCCGAAGAAAACATGAGACAATTTCTTGTCTTTGTGTGGTAATATCAAGTTCCTGCTTAAGCCTCTCTGTGGTACTGATGATATCCCCTGTACTTTCACTACAGCTGCTTAGAGCCTTGGCAATCCTATGCAATTTTCGTAGGCTTAGTCAAAATGTCCCAAATAAGATTGAACATGTCACGTAGAAAACAAGGCAAACCATACACGAAAAAAACAGTCAACATGGACATGAATATATATCCTTGGACATGAAAATATACCAAAATGAACAAAAGCAAGAATAGAAATCTTGTGACACCTTGTAACTTTTGCTGGCATGACAATGGCACAACAAGATACAGAAAATTCAACAGGAATAACTAGTCTTTCCTGGTCTAGAAGCAACATACTGTGCAGCTTAGCAAAAGAATCAGATACAGCATACAAATAGAAGACCATTTAATTATTTGCAAGTAGTAGACAGTAAAGTACAAAGCTGCCAACATAAACAAATTTATTTCCCGCATCCACAAATATGTATTAATAAACAGAAAGAAGTACACAGGTATACAATGCAGCTCTCGAAAGAGAAACTCCTAAACAAAAGGGGATCTGAACTCCAAAAATCACCGAGATGGTGCCCCACTCAGAGTTTCCCTAACGAGTCAAAAAAAGAAGTACCAATGATAAGTGTTGTACAAAAGATGTGCACCCATTCCCTAACCCTATCACACACAAGCCCAACCCCTCTGTCTAATACCAAAGCTTTGTTCTTGAAAATCCGCCGATTCCTCTCCCTCCAAATGACCCAACGAGTGGCATGAAGAATCAGCCACCAAATGATGCAATCAGCCCTTGGTGCCACAAGAGGAGGTCGTTGCCGAAGAAGTGAGTCAACAGTTTCTATTTGCCTCAAGGGTTGATGCACCTTAGAGAGAATGGCTTGCTAAACTTCCAAAGCAAAGTTGCATCCGATGAAGATACGGTCTTGAGATTCATCCTCTTCCCACATAAGGAGCACAAAGAGGGCACATCACAACCAAAACGAATCAACCTATCTACAATAGGCAGCCTTCCATTAAAGATCCTCCAGATGAGGGTCTTGACCTTCAAGGGGTACTTGGGGTTCCAAATGTGCTGGAAATAAAAGGAGTTCTCAAGCCCCTTTCTGCGGTAACTTGAAAGTTGATCTGACAGAAAACGTCCCATTTGCCTCCCACGTCCACACCCAATAATCTCGAGTAGAGGCATCAGGAGAAGTCTGCCAAAAGCCACCAGAGGGAAGTCAATTCCTGCAACTTTTCTTCTCTGAGGTTTTGTCTAAAGCATAAGGTCCTTGCCCTTGTGCCTAAAGCATCCTAATCAAAGAGTTGGGCCAATAGTGCAAGAGGATCTAAAGAGATGTGGAAGAGCTTAAGGAACAACTAGTAGAGGGGCTGCAATCACACCATTTATCAGTCCAAAAAAGACATTGTGTAAGAACCCACCAAAATAGGTAGGGATATATACACAAATATAAAGTTTTTAGGGTTCACACACAAGTGAGACTATTAAAAAGAGAAAATCTAAGTTAAATCTTTTAAACCCCAAAAAAATTAAAAAAGGTATATCTTAAAAATATAGAGTTATAAACTTAAATTATTAAAATTTAAGATAGAAAAGTAAAATGTCATTAAGACAAGGGTTAAAGTAAAATTATCCCTCTATATCACAAACCAACCAAGTGGTGGCACATGGCATTATGACCAACATGTCACTTGTTGATTGGGTAGAGTGACATAATAAGCTAGGATTGACTAACGGTGACACATGTCACCTATTCATTGGTTGAATGACATGTCACTTGTTTCAGCCCATTCGAAGATAAAACCGCTGGCCACAACTCATTGGATTTTATCCTCTCCACCTCCTTAACACCCTTATATAAGGAGGTGGCTGGCCTTCTTCTCACCCCCCATCTTGGTTGCCTATAGTTTAGAAGAGAGAGAAAGAGAGGATGAGTTTGAGAGAAAAAGAGAGTGAGATAGAGAGGGAATTTGATGGTGAGGTAGAGGAAGAAAGTGAAGAGATGAGTGAGTAGAATAAAAAGAGAGAAAGAGAAATCATAAGAGAGCTAGAGAGAGAATTTGTTAGAGAGAAAAAGAGAGCTGGTTAGAAAGAGAAAGAGGGCTAGACAGTAAGAGAAGTGTGAAAACAGTGAGATAGAGTGAAATTTTGAAGGTGAGGAAGAAGGAGAAATTGGAAGTTAGAGTGAGAAGAATAAGAAGAAAGGAAGGAGAGCTTGTGGAAGCTGCAAGAAGAGGAGGTTTCAAGGTAAAGAAAGGAGTTGCAGCAGAGGATTTCCATCATCTCGGGACTACAGCAGCACCTCCTTCTACGCACGAGCGGGGGAGACATCTTTCTACACGGCTTTCTTCTTAGAGGTAGGGTGATACACCTACTACTATTCTTTTTTTTTCTTTTTTTTTGGGGGGGGGAGGGGAGGGGGTGTTTCTGGGGCTGTGGAACATAGAAATATACATGATTATAAAAGGAGATTTTGTCCAGGTTATTTCTAAAGTAGGGGCAATCATGAGAGACTTTGTAAAGCATGAAGATAAGCATGTCATAGCATGAAATGAACTCACATTTCCAGCACTATTTTATTCCTGATTTCACATTGTTTTTCTAGTGAAAGCATGCCATGTTTGTTAGTTAATATAAGAGTCATGAGGCCATGATAAAACTTATACGAACCTAGTTAAGGGGACAGCTCCAAGGTAGAAGCTCCCCGTCACAAAAAGCAGATTCGCATGTCTAAATATGAAACACATGTGGAAAGTTTTTGTTATGAAAAAGAATATGAAGGATAGACCGAACCCATCTAAGCTCATGTGAGCCACGAATTAAAAGAGGATTAGAACTTTAAACTCTACGTGCTACTTAAAATTGTACTATAGTTATGTATCTACGACATATTGTGAAAAAGAAAGAAGAGCTTATTTCAAGAATGATCTTACGGAGGGGATTTAAAGAATGTGGAATTAGTAGGCATGCTCCTTATGAAGGATGAAATATTAAGACATAAAAGCCTTCCATAATGACGATGAACTCTTATGAAATGTACGACCAGTGTTTTCTACAAAGATTTATCTTTCTTTTTGTAAAGAAAATGTAGTGATATCATTGCTAACGGGACGACGGCACGTCTCCTGGGAATAAGGAGACGTATGGAAAGTTCCTTAATGATGTGTGGCACCGAGGCACGGAACGTCCCTTCTTTGGTTACGTTTCCAAAGTCCAAGTTCGGAACCTCAATAGACAGAGGACGGAGTTCCTAGTTAAGTGCACTCATAGGCTAGGGTATAGATGCTGCAGCAAGAGTGAATGAGTATACTGCAGACCTAACTTAGCCTTTCTCAACCTCCCCAATAGGTTTCCAAAGACTTACTGAATCGGATAGGCTGTAAGGTGGTAGATGCATCAGGAGATGGCCTACTCACCATTATGATTGTTAGTTAATGATTATCTCCGTCACTTCGGGTTGAGGGATGAGTCATTATCAATGTGAAGTCCAACTATAAGTTACCGACTGGTCCAGAAAGGAAGAAAGAAAAGGCACGCTCCTGAAACCCGAAGATGATAGTTTGTAAAGAGTAATTTTATACTTTAAACTTTCATTATAGCTACCACTAAAATATAGTTTACTACTAATAAGAGATAAAGAAAAAATATAAAATATGATCAATGTTAGATTATGATATCAAGTTATGATTGTTTATTCATGTTTCATCTGTTACTTGTTTTAGTTAGAAATATAAAAATTGCATACATTTCATGTTGCATCCCAAAAAGGTAAGCAAAATCATGTATATAGAAGATTCAAAGAATAGGGTGTTGTGTGCGGGATAACAATGGGGATGTATGAGTTCTCATAAAAGATGAAATGATATTTTTCAGGAATAGGAGACAAAGAATGAAGTCAACGTGCGCTTGAAAATTCAGATATAGCCAGCTTGTTTAAATTCTTGGAATGTGTTTTTCGCATCCTTTTGTTATATTGCGGACATGTTATCATTGTTGCTCTTGCACTTTTATACTTCTTATTATTTTGTTTTAGAATTGTATACCTATCGGAGGTCCATAACTGGGACTGTCACACATTGTCAACCATCTATAAAGGATACTTGGGTCCACCATGATGATGCCTACTATCTGAAGAATACCTATTTACACAGAGGAAACATTACAATCCACATGTAAAGAAACATCCCATACTCTGCTTCTGGAGTAGTATTTGCCTTTCATCACATCAAGCCATAGGCATGAAGGGGTGGTGCCTAACTTCAAGCCAAGTCTACACAATTTTGTCCCTAAAACGATTCTTACAAGTTATAAATCCAAATCCCATGTATATTGCCCTGAAACTTTTTGTTTTTCAATGTGAGACTAATCCATTTCATTTCCACCCTAGCCCCTAAACGCAGTGGTACCTCCACACCGTGCTAGCTCCACGCCGCTTCACTTACAGGTAGCCCTTTCCTACGAGTAGCCCTCTTCTCCTGCTCAACTCGTGACTCCATCAATGCTCAAGTGGTCACCTTTTTTTAGGCCTCTGAGAACATCCCTCTATCAAGAATGTCTATCTATATGGTTCCTACCAAGCATCTCCATATTTGCCAATTATATTGAAAAGGAGGGAACTAAGGAACTTCCATAGAAACCGTGCATCTTTGATTATCCTCCCTTGAAGAAGTGCAATTCATCCTACAGGAAGACATGTGCTAGCATATGTGGCCTCCAACAAACCAAAGCATTCTGACATGATGCAGCCAATTGCCCCTTTTGTAGACATCAAAAACATAGATTGGTCTTGGGATTAGGCCTCCATCCTTGATTTGAACCTTGAAATTGTTGATGCTTTGTTCCCGACAGAACGTTTCTTCAAAAAACAGATGCCATCCATTCTCATCACTGCAAGTATTTCTCTTGTTCCCCCTAGGTGCTTCTGATCCATGCATAGCTTCTTGTCACCTGAGGCACTTCACACTGTCAACCTTGTTGTCACTCTCACCCTCACCATCAATCATTAGCAATCATTGCCATTTCCTACCATAATCCAAATACATATAAAGCTTAGTGCACTCGAGAAAAATCCATCAAACATCCAAATGAATAGAAAGCTGAAAGTATTCGAACTCTGTCAAACTAACTTAAGAAAAGATTAATGATGTTGATCATTAGATTCATCAAAGACACATCTCACATGAGACTTATATCTCATTGGAGAGATATTATAATATCTCTTTGAACAAGTTATGACCATGGATTGGTATCTCTAGAGGTCTTTCCAAAATCTCTCCAAGATACACTTTTTCCTCCAAGTTTCCATGATGGTTTTTTTTTCACTTCTCTCTAAGATGGCAAGTTGCTATAGGAGCTTACCTAACATTGGTTATGTCTACCATAATGCTTGCCACAACTGCCAACATCCATATTTCCTACCTATGTTGTTCTTATTCATAAGTGATATGAGTGCATGAATCTCTACAGAAAATAAAAGAAAAACAAGAACTTGCTTCCTCTCATTACCTCTTAAAAGAGTAGAATCCCAACTACTCGTCTTAAAAGATATGTTCCTTTTGAGCAAACATGTAAATTCAACTTAACAGTAAGTGAGAGGAAAACAGAAATGTCACAAAACCAACAGCTATGGCATCATGTGGGCACTGATGGATCAATCATGGAACATTAAAAGCACCGGGGTGCCCAGCCGTGCATCCATTTTTGGCTTCAACCTCTACTTCTTCTGTAGTTTCAGTTTTTATCTTAAATATAACTGAGGTATCTGGGTACTCAATAATGGAACATAGTTCTGCTCCATATTTGTGGCAAGATGGGCATGTCCTCCAGATTGTCAATGGGGATCGGGCCATCTGCCAGTCTGAGACATGCTCAGGTGAGCTTGCCATCATAGGGCTTAGGCTGAGCTATTTTTGGCCCTAGGCAGCAAGGCCTACGATGAGATGGGATGGCCCTAAGCTATGCAGTTACTACTTACTGTCCTTACAATTAAGCACTCTAGAAGTTCGGGACTGCTTCAGCCACTGGGAGATCCCATGATGGTGGGATCAACAGGGAATCTTATGTGGTGCAACATGGCTGGATGTGTGATTGGTCTCATGATTCAACCATGCTGAATTCCAGTTAATTCGTTTATCATCATGACCATAGGAATAATGTTCAATTATTGCATACTAAGTCACTAGCAGTTTCATAATATGTGATTGTCCATACGTTAATTTATTTTCACCATCATACTTGTGACAAGCATATCGCCGTTTAAGTATTCACATCCATGCTATTTTCCTTCCATTTGGAAACTTGGAACAATCACGCCTGGTGAATTCTCTAGCCCAATGAATTGTGTCCAAGAAAAGAAACTTTCATGATTCTTGATCAGCCAACTTCGTTTCAGTTTGCAAATCAAATTCAAAACGTTGGCACGGTGGCCATTCATTTCCATAAAATGTCTTCCAAGTATCGCTGTGGTTTGAAGCGGAAAAAGGAAAGCCAAATGCTAACCACACTATCCCCCTGTTCAACTTGCAGACAGAATCCCGGTTCCCGTTCAGATGAACAAGCTAACACACACTCCATGTCTATGGGCAGCAGGTTAAACAACAAAAGCGTCCTCAATTTGAAGCCACATTCGCATTCCCAGAAGAAAAAAAAGAGGGCGTCGAACAAATAACAACAATGCATTCCTTGTTAGCGAATCAGGTTAGATTCAGCCAATCCAGAGGGATAGATCATCAATCTAAGTGATACGTGTGTACAGAGAAAGGAGTTGGGGGATGACTTACAGATCGCAGCAGTCGGCAAGGGCATTCACCTCCTGCTCCACCCTGTCCAGCGCCTACACGGCCACCCACGCGTCAGAATCGGAGATCTAAAAGAAGGACGAGCGCAGCATGAAGAGAAGGAGAAGGCGGTGGTACGGGATCGGAGGAACCTGTTGGGCGGGGAGGGAGGCGAGGAGGAAGTCGTGGTTGAGGGCGAGGGCGCGGCGCTCGATGGTGGACTTGAGGGCCCGGCGGGCGGCGGGCGTGTTGTCCGGAGAGTAGAAGGAGGACAGCGCCTCCAGGGAGGCCAGAAGCTCGGGGCTGTCCGTGCGGGTCTCGTTCAGAACCTTCCTCAGCTTCCGCGACAACCCCGCCGCCAGCGCCGTCCCTCCGCCCCCCGCCGCCATGCCTTCACCGCTACCCACCCAGCCCCCGGGCTCGCTGAAGAGTTACCTGGCAGATCTCAAGCTCTCTCTCTCTCTCTCTCTCAGATAGAGAGCTGTCACAGTCTCAGATCTGTCCCTCGCCGCGGAGAGACGAAGACCCTTTTTTCCATGATTATTTTCTTCCTGATTCCTATCCTTGTTTATATAGTTTTGCAGGGAAAATTAACCACAGGGCCCTATCAGATAGGGCGATTTATTTTCTAGTCTTCGATAATTGTCACCGTGGCACTGACAGGTCTTTACTTTTGCCCTCGACTTATTTTTTTGCTCCTTAGACTTTCACTGTTCCCTCGAGGTCCTTTGCATTCTCCAACGAAAACAATTATGGATAACATCGTGAGATGTACGGGTGATGTGTGCACCGATTTTTTTTATATTCTTTTGTTACAATTTTTTACTTTTTTAAAGTATTCGTTCAAAAATCAGATGATACAGACAATATATTCGAGTTAGCTCCGAATTTGCAGTATTTTTTTTTTTTGAAAAAATACCTTTCTATCCATGCAAATTGAGTTATATAAAAAAATCTTTTTTAATAAATATATAGCAAGTTCGAGACCAATTCGAACTTGTCAGTGATATCATTCGATTTTCGATCAGATACTTTAAAAATTTTAAAAACAAATCTGATAAAAATTAAAAGAAAAAGAAAACCAGTTTATTTTTTATTTTCTTCTTAGTGTTTAAAAAAAAATGGAGCATCTAATCAAAAACTAAAGAGTATAGTCAAACATTAGCGTTGGCCCGAACATGCGGTATATTTTTTAAAAAAAATATATTTTCTTGCGCATGCAAATCAAAGTATACATAAAAATTTATTAAAAAATAAATATAAAATAAGATCGGGGCCAACTCGAGCCTAATATCATCTATTTTTTTATTAAATGTTCTAAAAAAATAAAAATAAAAAACTAAGAAAAAAAATTTAATAAAAAATCGACCTCAACCCTGCCAGGATATGTTATCAATAACATATAATGCATAATTAGTTATTGGTCACATATACTATAACTTGTTTTCTTCAACGAGAGAAAAAGAAGAATGCCAGTTATTAAGAGAGAAAAGCAATTAGTTACTAGGGAGAGAAATAGAAATGTGATAATTACCAGGGTAGTGATCGAACAAAGTAAGTTATTTTAACAAAGACTTATAAAGAATTCATCTCATTTCTTTATAAAATAAGACGAAAGAATCTAAATGAAGTGTAAGTAATATCTTTAAAAAAAAATGAAAAAAAAGTGCTAAAAAAGTATAGTCAAATAGTCTATTAGGTCCAGATAGGTTCGAGGATCCAAAAAACATTTCGACTATCATGTGAACGATAATTATTTATGCATTAGATATTACTGATAGCATTGATCTCGTTATATGTCCTAGAGGGTTTGGAGGCCAAGTTTTTCTGTTTATTTCGTCTCAGAATCTTTGAATGGCGATTGTTGTGCTCCAAGACAGGTGAGCAACTATTGATTCGCGTGATTAGATGTCACGTTGCTATCTTCTTGTTGACGAGTTGGTGCAGTATACTAACGTTGACGGTGGTTAGGACTTCGAGTTTGAAGGTTACAGTGTGCTTAAACTAGTGAGGGTGAAGGAGGAGATTTCGTTGTTCGTAGGATTATGAGAGAGTAGGTGTCGTTTTGTTGGGTGGACGCTCTAAAAATAATAAAAATTAAAATAAAAGGCCCTAGATCCATCAAGATGTGTGATTGGGTTAATGTTATCAATAACATGTAATTTATAATTAATTATTGGTCACAAGATAGTTGTAATTTTTTTCAGTCCTCGGACCTAACCAAGCTTAATAGGGTCTTTGGTTATACTTTTTTTAGTTTTATCTCTCTTACTTTTTATTTTTTAAAAAATACTACTTACACTTTATATAGATTCTTTTATTTTAATTTTTAAAGGAGAGATATAGATTTTTCACAAGTCTCTTGCAAAATAACCTACTTGTTCGGTCACTACCTTATGTTTCTCTATCTCGTAACTAATTGCTTCTCCCTCTTTCTCTCTCTCAATAACTAATATTCTTTCTCTACCTATTAAGAAAAAAATTATATTACATGTGACATATAATTGATTATGCGCTACATGTTATTGAAAACATTAATTTAGTCATGCGCCTTGGCGGGCCTGATCAAATGATATTGCCAACAAGCTCGAATTGGCCCCGAGCTTGTTCTATATTTGTTTTTCGGAAAAAAGCTTTTTTTTGTGCACGCCTCGAATTACATATGTAAAAAAATGTTTTTCTGTAAAAGAAATATACTGCAAATTGGAGCCAACTTGAATTTATTGACTGTACTGTTCAATTTGTTATTGGATACTCTAAAAAAACTCCAATAAGAAAAGCAAAAAATAAAAAATCAGACCAGTCATGCACGGGCTGGGGTCGATTTTCTTTTTATTTTAATTTGTTGTCAATTTTTTTTATTTTTTTTAGAGTGTCTAATTAAAAATCGAATGATATCACCAACAAGCTCGAGTTGGTCTCGAACTCGCTGTATATTTGTTTTTTTTTAATTATATACCTTGATTTGCATGTGTAAAAAAATATAGTTTTAAGAAAAATACCACAAACTCGGGGCCAACTCGAACGTTTTACTGCATCGTCCGATTTTTGATCAGATGCTCTAAAAAAAATTAAAATTTTCAACAAAATATAAAAAAAATCAGCCTGCACATCACTCATACACCCATGACATTATCCATAATTATTTTCGCAGGAGAATGCAAAGGGAGAGCAAAATTGAGTTTTACGTGTGAGGAGATAATTGAAGTCAAGTACAGGGACTAGAAAATAAGTCCAGAAGCAAGGACCTGCCATGGTGACATTTGTTGCCGGTGACCGGAAAATAAGTTCTCTTCTTTGACAGGGCCCTATGGTTAAGTTTTCCATTTTTGTAAACATGTTGTTTACTCAATAATTATTTATAAAACTAATTACTTACATAAATACAAAATAATTAAATCTTAAAGTATAATTATTGAAATATTCTATAATATGTATAAATGATCATAAAAACATCTACAAAAATGATCACCGGTTATCCATCAAGGTAATTTTTATTTTAAAAAATATGTGAACATGACAATGGCATTACTAAACTCGACAATAACATTGTTAGTGATGCTGATATTTCCTACTCTCCTTTTTCTTCTCGCCCATTTCTCTCTCTTCCCTCTTCACCTTGCATGTTGGCCTCACTCATATTTTTTTAAAGGAATAGTTTCATATTTAACCATTCTTATGTTAAATGTTGAAACTATCATGTTTATTTATCTATTGTTCCATATACCATCTCAATATATATATATATATATATATATATATATATATATATATATATATATATATATATATATATATATATATATATATATTTCAAAATTATCACATTAATGTCATATTTGATATGTATAAATGTTTCACATATGTCACTTGAATGACATATTTGATAGATATGTTACCTCGTAAGAATATATAGGATAATATTAAAAGAAGTATGACATTTAGACATTTAACATACAAGAGTAATTAATATGAAATTATTATAAACATGACAATGACACTACTAAAATCGGTCTCATCCAAGTTAGCGTCATCACCGGCTATCCACAAGGCCACTAAGATTGTAGGGGCAAAACTATGTTTAGACATTGTCAGTACATAAGTCAACACTGGATCATGAGATGATCTCCTTATTATGGAACCTATCATCACACACAATTAAAAGTGATATAGGTTTTTTAGAATTTTTTCTGACAGTCAAATGGATATGTTTGACATATCAAAGATGGCAGAAGGAGAGGAACTCTAAGACCTATTATGAGGGTTTCAATAGATCTGACTTCGCATATGGCAAGAATTATGACATTTAGTCCATTCATGCCAATCAAGTTTAGAACTTGATAGACTTACTTGAGGGTAATGTACTCATCAGCTACAAGTAGAACTTCAAGTGGAAGACATATGTTGATGGACTATTTGGTACTCATATGGTAAGTTGTAGCTAAGAGCAAATAGTCAAAGTCAAAATGTTGACATGACGAATCCCTCTCAGCCGTTGCCATAGTTAAGTAAATCAGAATTTTCCTTCCCATAACTGTTAGTCATGATGACGACAAAAGTCAGATGGATGTTAAAACAAACTTTCTCAATGTGATTGAGGAAGAGACATATATGATACGAGCTTGAAGTTTTACATCTACATAATTAGCTTTAAAGTAAGTTTCTCGAAGTTGGAATAAAAGATTTGACCTAGTGATCAGATCTTATGAGTTTATTCAGAATGAACATAAACTACATGTGTACAAGAAGGCTAATGAGAGCACGGTCACACTATTAATGATTTATATTGATAACATCTTAGTCACTGAAAATGACAAGGGGATGTTACTTTTGGTAAAAGTATGATTACCCATTGTTTATCCACAAAGGGTTTGTATAGAGCATCCTGCGTATTGAGAATACGGACGTATGGTAATAAATCAAGACATGATGACGCAATATGAGACCTGATAGAATATCAGACTAATATTGGGAAGAGTGTGTTCCTAGTATATAGAGAAAGTGATTTGAATCTATAAGATCACGTTGACTCAGACTTCAAATCTAACATAATATGGAGTTGCAGTGGACTGGAAGAGTTCCAAGTAAGAAATCATTGCAAATTTGGTGATAGAGACAGATGTATACTGTTAAAAGAACAGTGTGGATGAAGGAGTTCATATTTGAACTAGAAGTAATTCCATACACTTCTTGTTTCGTCATATTGTCATGTGACAACAATGAGAGTAATTGTTTAAGTGAAAGAGTCGCGGTCTCATCATAAGTTTAAGAACATTCTGAGACACTTTCACATGATCAGAGATTCCAGAGAAGATATTGTAATGGAAAGGGTTCCATCTGAAGATTACATAACAGATCTACGAACTAAGATATTATCTCATATTATGCTTGAGCATTACTTAGGTTTGATGGTAATCAAATGAGAATGTGATTAGCTTTAGTTAAAGTGAGAGATTGTTAGATATAGGTGTCCTCAAAGCCAATCAGTGGATATCTACAAGCATTCTGGTTTACAAATATATAGTAATTAATTCATTATAATGATTGACAATTAGTTAACTCAGTATAATGAAGTCTATGGAATGAGATTGTGATAATGAGACTAATATTCTTGATCATAATTCCTAAATGTTCCTAGTCATAGGATATTAGAGACATGACATCTAATATCTGGACATACTGGTATGAGTTGTGCCTGCTCATGTGTTGAGCGTGATTGATCTCATTGTCACGTGTGTAGGGACACTAGGGTAAACACACAGGTGCTCATTGGGGAATGAGTTCATTGAACTAATCTGACTTGAATCGTTGGATGGTAATTTACCTCATTGTCAACGAGTTTGATTCAACATCACAGTAGCGTGGTTGGTCTTTGGATCTGAGATGCCAAAGACATCTTGTCGGTAGACTTATGGGCTTCGACCTTGGCTCACGAATCCCTATCCACGAGGTTCCTTATAGTCAAGGATTGAGTCCAGCAGAAGACCTTCAAAGGTGATGGTTTGTTTAATATAGGATCATCTGCTCTTAGGTAATTAGAGAGAGAATATTCTAAGAAAGATGTGCAAGAGTCTCTAGCCAGAGCAAGCATAACATCAGGAAATGTGTTTTTTGATATTGAATAGGAGTATTAGATCCAAGTGAGTAATCATCTAGGGTTTGATACTTGACCATATCTTAGGTTAACTCGAGAGCATCGCACAGATGAAGGATTATGGCCATGTGATAACTGTGGATGAAAAGGTTCTATGAGTGTGTTGTTGAACCACATTACCTTCTGAGATCATGCGGTGTTACTTGGCACCCAACTTGATAGGAAGTGCAGTCAAATTTACATGACATATTAATTCGATTAAGTAATTAATTAAATATGAGATATTAATTAATTATTGTAAGTCAATAAAATGTTATTAGACTTAACGTGCTAAAAACTAGACTAGTAAATAGGCCTAGAAGGTCACACGCACAAAGATTCTCAGTTGGTAGTATTTTAGTGGGTTTTATATTAATTCAGAGACTTTTGTGAAAAGTCACATGACTTAATATATACGTCATGAAGAAACCTTGGGCCAAGCTCTGGAGCTTTTCCATGCTGGCCGCCCCCTCTCTCTCCTCCTCTACTGGGCACCCTGTTTAGGGCGCCAATTTCTTTTCTGTCTCCAGCATGTGCGATTCCCGATGGTCGGGGAACCTTCGCCCGTATGTGGCGGGCTTCGTTGCGGCGAAGAATCTTCGACAAGCGTGCCGATTTGAACGAGGGAGTGAGGATGAATTGCCGATGAAGATCACATGACTACCGTTGAAGACTGGACGCTCGTGCAGCTAGCGACATCGCCTCAATGGAACTGATACAGACGCGGATTCGAATCCGCGCACGGTAATATTCGATCACCTTATTGTTTCTATTTTGTCTGAAACGGATCGGGGGATGGGCAAGATCGACTTTATTTTCCATTTCCATTGCATTCTTCTTTGGTTCGCCCCGATCCTTATAGTGGTATCAAAGCCAGGTTACCACTGATTCATTTTGGTGTTATGAAATTCATTTCTAGGTGGATTCTGTGCGATACAAATCGATCTTTGATCTTGTTGTTGATTCATATGATGAGTCGCCTTTGATTCTACATTCATGTTGATTGATCATTTTTGGAAAATCAAAGGGGCTTAAGAGGAATCATTCGGAATAGTTCTGAAATTTTGTTTATGACATTCTTCGAGTACCTGGACCTGTGGGAAGGGGTCACCGGTGACCTTGGTGTCGCCGGTGGTTCTGCCAAGCATCGCTGGACACGTGCAGGACCTCGGTAGGGGCGGACTGGGTCAGTGGTGCCCGCCACCTCCCTTGTTTTCTCCCTCTTCATGTGATGAAGGGAGAAGACAGATGGAGGGGCCAACAATAAGGGTGCTGGCCTACCGGCGTCGCCCTGCCGGAGGCGGGTGTAGGCATCGGTGGCGCCGGTGCCCCTCCTCCTGCCGCCTTCCTGCAAAATAGGGGACTCGGGAGATAGCGGCTTCGGTTTCCCCTAGAGAAAAAGGAAGGTCCTAAGAGAAAAAAGGAAAGTTCCCATAACATAAAGTAGAATCACATATGTTCACATATAAATGTCACAATTATCTATACATTTTAATCGCAATCTATATCATATTTCACATGTATTAATATCCTAGTGCATTGTGCTATGTGATACATTTCATAGTATAGCATACTTACATTTTGCATGCTTGTCCATCCCTAAATGGAGAAAGCAAAAAAATCAAAGAATGTTGAAGACACCGGCAAACCCCGATTACGAAGGTACCATAAAAAACAACCCTTCTCAAAATTTGATTTCCACTGTCCAAGTGATTCAGACTATTCTTAAAGAGACAAAATTACTATGGGGAAGATGTATAGATACAAACTTGAAACCTTATACGAAGATGTATAGATACAAACTTGAAACCTTATATAAACTCACTATCTAATGTCGTTGAGTATCTATCTATCTATATATGAGTGGATTATGTTTTTTTTACTTGCTTATAATTGTAGAAGATCTTATACTATTATTGTAAAATTCATGTTATAATATGACTCAAAATTAGATAATCTTCTCTAAATTTGAGCAACGTTAGAATCCTATTTGGAGTGCAATACATATGTTTGAGTTTGAGTGAAAGTCTTGTTCATAACTACAAATGAGAGGAAAGATCATATATTATTGTGTGTGCCTTTTGGGGGCACCATGATATTCCTTTTAAGGTGATTGTTTGCAGCGTAGTTTGTGAGAAATATTTCTTAGCTAGGGAGGAGAAATGTTTCTTTTATTCTTGTACAATCTTTTGTTCTTACATGTAAAGTTTTCTACTATATTCCTCTATAGATACTATTTGATGATTGAACTACATTAAGTCTCTTGTGTTCTTTACATTTGTTATTTATTTGATTATCTTGTTAGATTTTGTGATTGTAACTTGTTGCTTCCACAAAATTTGGTGCACTCCAAATCTTAACAATTGCTTTCTTTCTTCTCTCATATGGACTATTTTCAGTACGCATGTGAGCCTGTGAGGATTACTTACTCCCCGGTGGCATGAGTTTTATTTGTGCAATAAAAAGATTTCTTTTGACCTTTGTCCTGCATATGTTTTTTTTTTTTTTTTTTTGGAAATATGAAGTAAAACTGCCTAAATGGTATAACAACCTTCACTTGTGGCATGGGGTTGCCAAATAGTAAAGGGAATACATGTAACGCCTCCACTCCACCGGTCCGATTCGATCATGCCGACTTACTGCAAACTGTCAGTTCGGAGTTGTCACAGTGGGAACAACCCAACATTCATACATAGGCTGTGAGAGTATAAGCATGATATAAGATATAGAATAACAAACACAACCGTCGTAGCCATAAACAAATCAAATCAAGTTACTAAACTATATAAAGTGAGTTAGCCAACTATACCATTATCCAGGATCTCTTGAAAAGAAAATAAAAGTACATCATATTTGTGGAAATAAAACTAACCTATACATCTCTTGTTATTCTATAATATGAAAATAAACAAACAACACCTACTAAGATAATCTTGAACTCAAAGATCAAGCTTCACAATCCTTAGCCTCAATCTCAGCCTCTTGGTTCTCTGAAAATAATAGTTTTGAGAAATTGTGAGTCACATAGAACTCAACAAACTCAGAATCCATAAAAACATAAATTTTGCATATCTATAGCATAAAAGAACTTGCATACATTTTATCTAAACATGGCATCAATTCTAGCATATAGATAATTTCTTCAACTTAGCATGCTTCATTGACATTACAATATGATAACATAAATAACACGCATGAACTACACATGGTTCATATATGTAAACATGAACATGACAACAGGTTAACATCTGAAGTGTGACTTAATTACAATAACTAAATATGTACATAGAATTATGCATTAACATGGAATAGGCATATGGACCAAGTAGCATGATTATGGTTTATATGGGCACGTTATGCATAACTTAAACATGAAATTTCAGTAAATATTATGACATGAAAATATGCATTAACTTCTGAAATAATTTCATCTTATTATAAGTGAACACACATGTCACATCTTTCACTTCAACATAGGACAAGCAACCATACAATGATATTAGACACTTCTTCTTATTTACCTAGTAGTTATGGCAAACCCACTAGATCTTCGGCTATATAGTCAGAGGACAATCTCAGATCCTACTAGGATAGCATGTAAACAGCCTTCTCGGATTTAACCTATTGCCTCGGATATCTTACTTATCCCCTTAGTCATTAACTGAGTGAATGCGATAATCTAGAGGCGGAGAACCAAGAGATGTCTCTCATTGTGTGACACTTTGGTCCTGAGGGAATCAAGAGATGACCCCCACAACATAACTTTTTGATCTATGTGGCACTTAGGACCCATATCACCAGTTTAATGCATTCACTTAGCATCTTAACATCTTCAATTAGCATATATGCATGCATGAACTATTCTGTTGAATGTAGAACATGCTTTAATGCATAATAGGTAATAATGGCATGAAACAAAGTATGAAAATGATGGGGAACTAACTTGTCAAATTATGCTCTGAATCATGCAGCCTGACACCATTCACCTAGTCAGTCCATCTTTTACAGATTTTCCAATAAGACATAATTATTGCGGGAAACTATGAACATACATGAATTTTCATGAATCTAAACATACTGTAATAGATGGATCATGGTCTATACATATTCATGAATTCGTTACATAAATAATTAAGAATTAACTAGCTTTATAACATGAATATCTTAGCATGGTTCCTCTACAATAAGATTGTTATCATGACATGAGTTTAAACATAAATTAACTACCTTCTGCATGCATGATTAATCATCACAAATTCATATTCGTTATTTTAGCATAGACTAGCATGGATAAATCATAGAAATAACATGCAATTTACAAATCTATATGTGAATCGCGTCGTGCATAGCCGATGTGATTTGTAAATCGCGTCGGTCTGCTTGGACACATTTCACCTTACAACTAGGGTTCTAGAAAACTAAAAGGAGAAGAAAAGAAGAAGAAAAAGAGGTCTTCACATTATCTACAACGTCCCAGAACATCCCATACATAGGCATGCATCATATACTCTATAGTAAATAGCAAAATACATTAAAATTAAGGTTTTAAATACATAAGAGTACTATGTTTTCTATCATTCGTCATCATTGCCTAAACTAGACGCAAGTAACTTGAAGAAGACCACCTCCGGGAAGGCGGCAAGCTTCCACCACGCTCGACCACGCTCACTAGGTCGTCCTCACACCGTGTGGATTGTTCCTGCGTCCTCCTCCTTGCACGCCATGAAGGGACACCGTGCCACACTCGTTCTCTCACCGAATCTCTCTCTAGGGTTCTTTAGTGGCTTAGGGATCAAGAGAAGGGCTTGGACCGCGCTTACACACTTAAATAGGCCACTACAAGGGTCCCAAGCGGACTCCTACCCTGCTAAGAGAAGAGAGAGCCGGGCACGGGCTAGACTAAAAAAACCATGAATTGCATTTGCTCGACTAGTAGCAATTTAAGTATTCGCTCAGGCCGATGCATTTTAAAAACTCAGTAAAATTCCAAAAAAATCACAGAATAACCAATAAATTTAAAAACCAACTCGACTATTGGACTTATTAAGGTACTAATGGTCCCATAATGGCCTATTAAGATGTTAAGTGTTACAATACAAGAGTCATTAAAGAGGTTCTCATGCATGCGTAACAATTCTAGATCATGCAAAATGCCCTAAGACAAAAGTAAATAAACAAAAGTTGTAGGAAGGAGGGCTCACATACCTTCTTAGCAGTGTAACATAAATATGTGATTTTTTGAAACAACTGTGATTTAATAATTTGTTTCAATCTTAACATATTTCTCACGAATAAATTATAATTTATTAAAAAAGTTTTAAAATTTTCTTAAAATAAAAAAATAGCAATTAAATTACGATTTAATTATGTATTTTTGGGAATATATATATATATATATATATATATTTTGAAAAGAACTTGCTCATTTTTATACTATATATAAGATTTTATATGATGCCTTAAAATAATATTTAGTATTAAAAATTATGTTTATTTTATAAACTTTTATAAAGTTTTAAGATTTTTTATCAACTTAAAGTTTTTTTTGCTCGAGTGGATTTTTTGGTCCGAATCCGAACTTTGGTGACATGGCATCTCAGTGATGGGTCAGGGGGGTGGACCTTCACCCTTTGCTACTCTCCCTCTCTCCCATCGGGGCGCCGTTTGGACCTCTCTCTCTCTCCGTCGCTGCCGCGCTTTGTGCTGGGGTGCGTTTTCTTATCCGTTTGTTTATCTATCCCCACTCCCCTCCTCCCCGCTTCGCTGCAACGACAAGAACAAGAGCAGGGAGGAGGGGTTGGAGGGGAGAAGCTCTGGAAAAATCCCGCAAAAAAGAGAGAGAAAAGATTAAACAGAAGCAAGTAAGCAGCTGAGAGCGGCGAGAAAGTTCGTTCATCTTCTTCTTAAAACTGACAACGAACGAAGGGGAAGAGCCACGGCATTCTCTCTTCAGCATTGGGTCAGGTGGACTGGACGACCCACCCACCCAGCTGGCATGAGATGAGATGAATTGGAACCCAACTCAGGGGCAAGTAGCAACCAGTGTCTGAGTAGCTGCCCCTGGCGGTGGAGGGAGGGAAATGTCTTGCCTGGCGCCCCACTTCAAGTGCCCTCCCGACGCTCACTTCGGCTTCCGCCCCACCCATGGTGTTGTTGGTATTGCCACGCCATTTCCTCTTCCTTTCACCTCCTCCTCACAACTTTTCTCTTTATATATTCTGTTGCTGTCTTCCTTCTGTCTTTTCTTCCATAATCGGCTAGCTTGCTAATGCCCAACTCACTCCTCGGAAAAAAAAGGTTCCCCCCCTCTTAATTATTCTCATCTCAAGGACATCGTCTGATCTGAATGAATAAATGAATGTGCTTGCTTCGTTTGTTCTCGTGTTGAAGAGTTATTTGTGATTTCCATAACTTGATGGTTGGGGGAATCTCCCGGCACCAAAAAATGGTTCATGTCAAGTGGACTCCTTGTTCTCCCTCCTGAAAACAGACAACAAACAAATAAAAGATCCCATCTTTTGGATGGCATTGGAGGAAAAAACCCATCATGGGCTTGTCCTCCATCTCTGCTGATGCAAGTGAACCGACAGCAAGCATCTCCAGATTCCGGAAGGCAGTTCATTTGAGTTAGTTAGCTAGTTAATCTCGTGAATCACCCGTTCGTTCGCAGGGTGATGACTGTGGGTCACATCACACGAGGTGTGTTCCCTTTCTTCAGGTTGGTGGCTTGTAGCCGTATAGAAGAGAAACCTTCTGCATGCAGTGCGAGAAAGAAGAAGATTTTATCGTATGATATCCAAGGATCGGTCTACAGCAGCGTGTGATGTAACATGTCCAGTGCATTGGGTATGAGTATGCCGTGTTCCTGACGTGCTCTTGAACCCTACTTCCTCTCTCACTGCATCCATCCGGTAAAGATTCGTTCACGACTCATGATGCCAAGTCAACCTGTTGCGCCTAAAAGTAGCACATTACATTAATCGTCTCAATCTTATTGACATGAGCAAGTGTTGGGGGAAGCAGGCAAACACTGAAAACCCGAGCATCTATTCTATCCTATGTAGTCATAAAGCTTTGCTCACTCACCAGGTGAAATTGGTTTGTTTTTTGTACTACTGCTCTTTCTCTAGCAACTTTGAACTGGGTAGGAATCTATTCCCACATGAAAAATTCATGTCGATATTGCAACTCAGTCTGTCTCCAGCGCATATCTCCCGTTTTCAATAGAGCCTGTGGCTTGGCCACCTTCCAAAAAAACAAAACAAAAAAACAAACTAAGTCTTCAGTGCACGTGCTTCATGAATCAAGGAACTTCCACCTTATTATGTAATTCATAGCTCTTGAGCTGTAGGCTGATTTACTAGATGTTGGAAATCAGTTTGCTTCTTCCTCCTCCTTTTTTATTCTCTCTCTTTCCTCCTTTGCAGAAGGCTGTTTTGAACATGTGTATCAATATGACGGACTAAAAGATCATACAGTCCTGAGGGACTTTGGACATCTGGAATCCCGCTCGTTACATGTCAAAAGGAAAGGCCAAAGAAACTCCATAGTAAAAAGAACCTAAAGGAGGGGCTCTGGTCCTGTATGAGGGACAGCAGGATGTTGATTCTCCTGATGAGGGAGAGATGGAAGGGGTTCTTGACAAGGAGGAGGTGAATGAGTTGTGTGATGTGGTGGAGGGCATTACAGACCAGCATTTTAAAGAACTAGCTTGCAAACTGGGTGTTTCATATGAGGGGAAAGATAAGGAGGTTTCGGAAGGGTGTGTCTAAAATTAAGAAAAAGTGGATGGCGAAGCTTGCTAGACGGTCTAAAGAAGAGTAATCCGAAGTGGGAGTTTAACTAGGGAGGGATTGAATGATGGAGAAGTGGAGGGGATGATTGGGGGGCTTGGAGGGGGAAGTTGAACTTCAGCAGTTTTAATGAGGCTGGTTACTTGGAATATTCGGGGCATTTTGGGGAGGGAGAAGTGGGTGGTGGTGAAGGAGTTTGTGAGAAGGTGTAAAGTGGATATTCTATGTATCCAGGAGACGAAGTGTGAGGGGGCATGACATCATGAGGGAGATTGGGGGGCATAGATTGGGCAAAGAGGTGGATTCTCCAGCCATGGGAAGATCAAGAGGCATTATGATTCTTTGGAATGAGTTTGAAGTTGTTGAAGTGAAGGAGTTCCGTAGAGTGGGTAGGTACTACATTTCCCTTACTTTCCGCAATGTTGTTGATGGTTTTATGGGCCTCAGGGGAGAAATGATAAGAATGATTTGTGGATGAAATTGTTGTCTTTTCATCAGTCTTCGGGCTGCCCATGGTGTTTAGGGGGAGACTTTAACGCTGTGGCCTCTCTGGCTGAGAGGTCAGGAGCTCCGTCTTCCTTGTATGAGATGGAGGATTTCCAAGAATTAATTCAGGAGGCTGCCCTGGTGGATATTATCACACCTAACGCTCTGTTTATGTGGTCTAATTTCAGGGAGAACCCATAACTGTCGCATCTGTACAAATTCTTGGTATCCCTTGACTGAGAAGATCACTTTCCTGATGTAGCATCATCACCTCTTTCAGGGTCGGTGTCTGACCATAAGTCGATCCTTCTCTCTACGAGCAGGAGACATACCATTCTTAGTAGATTTCGCTTTGAGAGGTACTAGCTCAGGGAGAAGGATTTCAAGCAAGTGGTGCTGACAGCTTGGGGGAAGCCTTGCATGGGTGGTTCAGATATGGCCATATTAGTGTTGAAGATCCAGAGTTTGAGTAAAGCTCTTCTCAGTGGGGAGCATGTAGACTCTTACTGGGAAAGGCAGCCAAGGACAATATGCTTCAACAGATTGAGGGTCTCGATTCACTGGAGGAGGTTGGCCTCCTCAGGGAAGAAGAGAGAAAGAGCCGCAACAAGCTGAAGGCAGACCTTGGTGGGATCCTTATGAAAGAAGAGATTTATTGGCACCAGAGATCTAGGGATAAGTGGATCAAGGAGGGAGACAAATAGAATGTAGTTCTAGAAGGTGGCCTCTGCTAGGAGAAGGGTGAATACTATGAGCTCTTTTAGAGCATGGGACATAGTTTTCTCTACTGACAAAGATATTAAATAGCATGCCAAAGAGTATTTTCCTTTCCTTTCTCGGAGGAGGATATACCTCGTCCTGCCCTTATGGAGGGGCTCCTCCCATTGATTTCTCAAGAGGAGAGTAGTAGAATTTCAAGGCCTTCCGCTGAGGAGGAAGTTAAAGCTGCTGTTTATGGTATGTCTGGTAACAAAGCACCTGGGCCTGATGGTTTTCCTTTGTGTTTCTTTCAGAGTTGTTGGGACATTATTAAGGCTGATCTCTGTAGGGCTATCTGGGAGTTTCAAGAAGGGAGGGCTCACTTGGGAGGCATCAACAAGATCCTGCTAGTTTTGATCTCCAAGAAGGAAGGTGCTGAGCAACTTCAAGACTTTAGGCCTGTTAGCCTTCTTAATGGGACCTATACGATCATTGCTAAAATGCTTGTTACAAGACTACAAAAGGTGTTAGACTCTATGGTTACTGAAAACCAGAGTGCTTTTATCAAAGGAAGACTCATTTAGGAGAACTTTTTGGTTGCCCATGAATGTGTTATACTATAAGGACTCATAGAAGAAAGGGCCTTGTTATCAAACTTGATTTGGAAAAGGCATATGATAGGATGAATTGGGGCTGCCAATTCTGTGTATTGAGCTTAATGGGCTTCGATGATAAATGGATCAGTTGGATATCTCAGTGCATCTGTTCAGCCAAGTTAGCAGTTTTAGTTAATGGTGATGCTTCTTCTTTCTTTCATAGTGGTCGTGGCCTCAGGCAGGGTGACCCACTATCACCTTACTCTTTGTATTGGTGGCTCAGATTTTGAGTGCTCTTTGGACCCGTGCTAAAAATATGGGTATTCTGTTAGGCTTCAGACTCCATTGTTCTGGAAGATAGATTACACATCTACAATATGCTGATGATACTATTTTATTTGCTGAGCCTTCATTCCAGCAGTTATGTGTTATTAAGCACATGCTGCAATTTTTAGAAGATTTTACCGGCTTAAAGGTGAATTTCAGGAAGAGCCAGATGGTGGGAATTAATGTGGAGCAAGGTTTCCTTGCTCGAGTTGCTGGGCTGTTGGGATGTCCCGTGGGACACTTTACCATCAATTACCTTAGTCTTCCACTCTCTCCCTATGCTATCAGATGCTCAAATTGGAACAAGATCACTCAGAAATTTGATTCCAGATTGGCAGGATGGGAAGGAAGACTTCTCTCTTATGGAGGGCACCTGGTGTTGTGTTGGTTGATCTTGGACAACCTTCCCATATATTTTTTTCTCTTTGTTTCGGATTCCGAAGTCGGTAGCAAAGACATTGGAGGCCATTTGAAGATTTTTTTTGGTATGGGACTTTCGACAAGAGTAGGGGTTGGCATGACATTAGCTGGAAGAAAATCTGTATGAGTAGAGATATGAGAGGTTTGGGATTAAGGATATCCATGATTTCAACTTGGCCCTCCTTGGTAGGTGGCTCTGGAGGCTGAACGTTGTGGAGGGCAACTTGTGTATGGACTTGGTGAGACAAAAGTATTATAGACAGTCCGGAGAGAGTGCTATCAGACCGGCGACAATATACAATATTTCTCATCTGTAGAAGGGTATTCTACAAGCCGTGGATCTAGTTCTTTCAGGTATGCAACATAACCTTGGCAACGGTCAGAAATGGCTTTTTTGGGAAGACAAATGGTGCAATAATGTTCCTCTTAGAGAGAGATTTCCTATGCTGTTTGTTGTATCCATATTGTACTGATTTTTTTGAGCTATGCATGTGCTAACCCTAGGCATGGCATGCATGCATATGAAATTGGGGTTTCACCCCAAATAAGAAAGGAAACAAGAAGCTTTGGTATACATGCATGGGTGCACATGAAAAAAAAAAGAGAGACATAAGAAGAAAGAGTAGGATTTTACCTCAGTTCCATCTTGCCTCCGAAAGGTGACAGCTGCAGCACAATAACAACAAGTGTAGCAGCTGCCACAGCAACAAGAACAGCAGCCATAACAGCAAAGAAGAACAAGTGCAGCAGCTGCAACAAACAAGGGGATCGGCAGCAGCAGGGCGCATCCACAGCAGCAACAAACAACGAGGGCAGCAGCTGCTGCACTTGGAGAGCCAAAGAGAGAGGGGGGGTGGCCTGCGGTTGACCTAAAGAGAGGAAAAAAGAGAGAAAGAGGGGGACAGACAGAGAGGAGAAAAAGGAGAGAGAGGGGGCTGCGGTTGGAGAGAAGGAAAAGGAGAGAGAGAGAGGAGAAAGAAGAGGAGAGGGCCACTGGTGGGGCTTCTCCCCCACCGGTTGCCCATATACCCCCCAGCGGTGGGTGGAGGGGCAAAAAAGGAAAAGGAAAAAAATAAAAAAAGAAAGAAAGAAAGAGAGACAAAGGGAGAGAATAGAGAGAAAGAGAGAGGGCGGGCGGAGGAGGCAACCGGTGGCTCCCCCCACCTGCCAGTGGGGGGTGCCACTGGTGGTATTCACCAGTGCCCTCCCCCACCGGTGGCACTGATCCGAGGGGGGGGGGGTGCCACCGGTGGGCACTTGGGGGTGCCACCGCACCCTCCTCTTCTCCCTCTTTCTTACTCTCCTCTCCCCTCCACCCTATAAAAGGACCCCTTGGGGGGTTTGCTGGCTCTCTGGATTTTGGGGGAAGAAAAAGTCTGAAGGAGACTCCGCCAGGATCCGTTTGAAGCTCGAGAAAGACTCCGTACGTTGTCCAAGATATTTTGTAACTTGTCATTCCAAATAAACTAAAAAATGGAATAAAAAAGATATTTAATTGGTTCATTCATATAGGTTGAATGACCAAAGCTATGTAATTTTTAACGGCTCATTCATATAGTTTAAATGGCCAAACTCATTTAAATAGGCGGTTCATTCATATAGGTTGAATGACCGATTTATTTGGTTCACTCATATCGTTTGGGTGATTAATTTGCTTAGTTCATTCATATGGTTTGAATGATCAAATTCTTGGTCCATTTGTACTATACAAATGGCCAAAGTTGGATTATTCACGACATATGAAAAACCTTAAATTTCAATTTCATTCTAGATTAAGTAAGTGAATCTTGTGCTCACTAATCAAGGTCATGAATTTGTACCATTTTTAATCAATAATGAAAGCTCATGGATTGCATCAAACACTTGTGTCCATTCTTTTTAAGTTGTGTGTTTGTTTTCAAGGGCGTTATCGGACAGTTAATCAAGGGTCGCCGATTAGTTTATCGGCGTAATTAACATTGACTCACGGTTAATGGGGAGAGGTCAAATGCATAGATCTAGGCTTGATCCACACAATTTCTTAGACTCTCTGAGGACTAATCTGAAGTTCTTAAGGTCTAAATGAAACATAAAAACATTAAACAATAAAGAATAATTAAAAAGAAAAAAATGAAGTCTCACAATCCACTACCCATTCAACTATGGTAGCCGATTTGTGGGATTCTGAAGGATGGTGTCCTACCTTCCGTAGAGATCTTACGGCTGTTGAGATCCAACAGCTGCTGGTTCTCCTGTATGTTATCCAAGAGTACAGTATTGTTCGTGACCAGCCAGACTCGGTTATGTGGAGGTGCGAAGCCAACAGGAGATACTCGGTAAGGTCGGCTTATTTCCACATCTGGGATGGTGGGATGTGCCATCCGTTCATGAAGCATGTCTGGCAGGCGTGTAGCCCATTGAAAGTTCCAAGTGTTGGTGTGGAGAATCACCTATGGAAGACTTCCCTCCCGTAATAGGTTGGCAACCTTTATAGAGAATATGCAACTTGAATACCCCTTATGTGGCCTGGTGAATGAAGATTTAGACCATCTCTTTTTGTCCTGTCCATTTGTGCTCGAAGTATGGAATCTGATTTTCACCAAGATTAGGTGCCATCATTCAATGCCAAGGTCAATGTAGATGTTACTGGAGGGGTGGGAGTGTAGGTGGAACTCTAAAGGTGACCGTAAGATCTGGTGGCTGATCCTTCATGCTACATTATGGTCAATTTGGGGAGATCGCAATGCTAGGATATTCAAGAACCAGTCAAGAAGCTCTAGTACGATGGTCTCTTTTATTTGTGATGTAACTAAACAGTGGGGGAGGCTTCTTGGCAATGTAGAGCCCCCTTCATCTTCTCTTTTGTCACTTTTGGAGGTTGGGGGAGTCTGAGTACACCTTCTTGGTGTTCTTTTGTAAAGGGGATTCTTTTGTGAGCTTTTCTTTGTCATACTTGTATATTCCCCTTTTTTTAATGTATTTGTGGTACCATCCACTTTTTTAAAAAAAAGAACCTAAAGGAACACCATCTCTCTACAAAGGGTACAATAGGCAGCACATTATGTGCAGGTATGATGCAAACTGTCAAGCATTCTGCTTGAGATCCACCAGGCCTGAGTGTTGATGATGATCACAATTTCTCTCCCAGGATAGTCAATTCGGGTGAGGCGCTCTTCCCCTTGTCAGGAAACAGAATGCGTGACAAAATTTGGTTGTATAACTTTGATCAGATTTTGATTAAATATTCTCTGTGCTTTTAGTTGTTCGTCCAGCTGGATGGAAACCTTCTGGAAATAAAGCATAGTCTGTGAAAAAATGGAAATTATTTCATAATTTTTATTTTATGACAACAGTACTTTGAAACTGGTCAAGTTTGAATGTATTGACAGAAATGGTGCACTCCGAAAAGTTCATATGGCCAGTAAATTGTTATTATACTTATGGTTGTGGAAGGAACATGCAAACTGCATGGCCTAATTCTGAAATTGTGGGACTTTCTCTTCAGCTCTTGCTTTATGAAGCACTTACAGAAATTCCTTCCCACAGAAAATTAGCTGTTGGAGGCAGTTGATCATTTCAATTGATGACTTTTTACTGGGCTGTCCTGTGAATAGGCTCGTCTTGATTGATGACTTTGTGCTGGGCTTTCCTGACAACAGACTGAGTTAGTGTACAAGACTGGGTGCTTCTCTTCATGTTGTTGGATGGAGCATTGAATAATACAGACTTCAGACTGCAATACCACTTGCCACTTGTATTTTGGGATGGATTGCTACATGATTCTATACTCATTGGGTGGGGGGCAGTTATTACATTTACAAGATATATTTGAGATTTCTGGAATCCTGTGCACTTTTTCTTTCATTTGTTTGTGAATTTATGGGCATAATGTGTTGTTTGCATAGTCCCACTGTTACATAATCTGTACTTTGTCTTCCTTATTAAGATCATGATATGATCCACACTGTATCATGAATATGCATAATAAGGACTTTGATTTGTTGATTACACATCATAGTTTACTTCCATCTAAAATTGAATTCTCAGTTTTCCTTTAAAAAATAGTTTCATACTTTTTTATCTGGACTTATGATATTGCTACACTTTGTCATTGATATTGGAACAATTATACAAACAACGGCTGAAAATTCCTTTATTGGCAATCACCTGCTGTAAAAGTGACTCTGTTTTCAGCGTGATAAATTATGCATGCGGTGTAATGACTGTGCAGTGACCTGTGACCACTGCTTTACTGATCAGAAGCGTCTCTTAATTTTCTCTTGAAGTACTTTGCTAGCATGGTATATCCATTTTATTTATGAATGAAGGGAAATTTAAATGGTTATAAAAGATAATGGGGTTTCCTTTCGGTCTGCAAGTTTGTATGTGGCATTTAATAGTTCCATGATTCAGTTGGCTATAATCTTTCTGAGAATTTTTTTTCCTCCTCTTTCTCATGTCTGACCTTTCGTTGATCAGTTCAGGGGATCCTATGCTGAATTCTTTTGACAATTAACTCTTCAATATGCAGTGAAAATTAGAGAAATTGCATGTTCCCGGGGACAATGTGTACTGTCATCAGCCACAGTGGTTAGCACAGAGAAACTTCATATATCTACCTTTGAGTCCCATTCAACTTCAGTAACAACTGTCAGACCCTTGCCGTATATTGGAACTGTGGGTCCGCCAGCGAAGGTCAGAGTTGATTTAATCATTGTGAATGAGGATCTGCATGTACTTATTTTAGTACATTACACGTGTACTCTTATGATCTATACCGTTCTTTTTTTTAAAAAATATAGTCTCTTTCCTTCAAAGGGTAATAATTAGATAGAATCAGATATAACAAGGGAAGTTGCCATCCTTTTTCTTTCAGCACATAGTTATTATATTTCCTACGAAGTGGATGTAATGTAGTCCTCTTAATACACCGTGACGGCCTTTCCTATGATCGGTCTTCAATTCAGAGCATGTACTCACTTGCCTTCGAAGCACAAAACATATATACACTAAAATATTGAAGTAGCACCAATTTTTCTTCCATGGCAGTTTTAATAGCATGTATGATTCAATTAGGAATTTCTTCGTCACATATTTGATTACATAAATATGCCAAACATGTATAATGCCAGCCCAAAGGACATCTGGGGTTCCTTTAACCGGGTAATCATGATATACAAATATCTTATCACTTTTGCTCATTTGTCAAATTCTTGCAGAGATTTTTGGAAAAGTTAAAATCCATTTGCCTCTTTTCTCCTCCAGTGTTTGCCTTTGTCTTCAAAGTACCCATATTTAGGATTTTAGACTGATTTGTTTGAGGAATCAAGCAAGAGAGTGAAGTGAGATCACTAAAACAATGGTTATGACATTGACACATCAACTGTGACACACATTGGGACACATCTTCCTCCTGGCGTTTGTGCCCCCAGATCACAGAATCGCTGATCATGATTGCAACAAAGGAGCCTTATCCTTGTATCTCTGCATGATTTATTCTGTGCACAGCCTTCGTTGAGTCCCCGCCATATACAGAAATCTCCTTCGGTAATTTCGGAATGTTTCTGCTCTCACTACAATCAGGATTGTGAAGTAGTTTGCCTTGTGTGCTCAAAAGAAGCATGGTATCCTGGAAGTTATTCTGATTGTTTGAACTTTTAATATTTTACATCCCATGTTGTTGCAAAATTCATCTTACTTTTTTTTTTTTCCTGATGTTAGATCATTTGTAAACTACAAGCCTTATCTTTATCACCTGTGTCCGAACTGTTCTGTGCTCATCTTCATGGTGTTTCCCTATTCTGCCATACAAAGGTTCTTCAATAGGTTGTCCAATTTTCTGGGTGCAGTCTAATAAAGTCTTTGAACTACTTTGCCCCATATGTACGCAGAAGTTTGGCAGCTTGGCAGATAGTTGAACTTTGAGCATTTTACTTTTCAATGATGTTGTAAAGTTCTTTCCTTATAATTTTCCCTTTTCTAGATGGACTTTGAGGCTGCCCTGGCTACTGAACACCTGTTAACTAATGAAGAATCTGTAATAGCTGCAGCAGCTGCAGAAGCAGTTGCTCTTGCTAGAGCTGCAGCTGAAGTTGCAAAAGATGCGGCCCAGATGTTTGGAAGTATTCAGTCTCCAAAGTTAGACAAATCTGATGATTTTCCACCTGGTTCAAAGCTTCTTCGCATGGACATGGCCAGGCTTCCAGAAAATTGGCCTTTAGCTGCATTTAAATGCTCCAGAGTAGCTGAATCAGTGGACAGAGACCAAATATCTCACTTTCCATCTAAGGAAGCACAGAATTCTAGCTCAAAGGTAAATGGTTTTGAACTTCTAGAGCCACAACAATCTGAAAATATAGCTGCAATATCTGGGCGACAAAATGAGAGAAGAGCTCGTAGAGCTCGTGCGGCAGAGAAGGCAGCCACCACCACCGCTGCTTTCGCCATGCAACCTGGATCATCTGGGAGAAAAAAGCGTGGTGCTGTACAGGGGATTGATTATTCTGATCCCTTGCATTTTTTGAGGCAAATGGCAAACACATCACGGCTCCTAACTGCTACTGAAGAGGTGGAGATGTCAGAGGGAATACAGGTGAACCAATATGCATTCTCTGTGTTAAAATATTGTGGCCTTGATGAGTGCCAATATGGGTGCAGATTTCCCTTTATTTTCTCCCCTTCTGGGATCGGACTCTTTACTTTGTGATGACGATGGGGTGTTCTCCACGTCTGTCTTTGCCCACCAAGTGCAAAACTTTCTTCCATCCTCCAGATAATTTATTTAAAGTTAGAAGAAGTTATGTGTGCAGTTTGTAGTTTTGAAACCTTCTCATCTTTGTTTTTTTCCTCTTTCCTCCTCCATGAGCTAGATCTGGTGTGTTTTATGGGATTTATCTTTTCTATTCATTTCTACAAGTTGAATAGAAAAATTTGAATAGGATATTGAAATCTATCGATGAAACGAGAATGAAAAGCATCTTTATTGGTTCTATCTTCTTTTTTTTTTTTTTGTGAAGGTAGTCAAATTTATTTGAGAGATCATGTAAGGGGAAAAAGGTTTTGCTGTATTACAGGAATAAGTTAGAAGATCCAGAGCTCAAAAGCATCAAATAGTGGTATTTTTATGGTGATGACACAATAGGAACACTCAATAAATATACATCAATATATGACCCGAGTCAAACACAAGATAACATGTGGTGCACAGAGAATGTATAGAACTTATTGTTTTTAATGAGTAGATTGAATGGCAGCTACGGTCAAAATCATCAGGATTAAATAGGAAATAATACTCTAAATCTTATGACTAAGTCACTATGCTAAACGTATGAATGGATGACATTTGCCAAATCTAAAAAAAATTGAGTCCTCTTTTCTCAAGCAGAGATTCTGTGAACCAGGATCTTGATGCATACAGGCAAGGATGCATATAGACTATGTACAAGATGCAACTTTTATAGTGGTATTATCCACTTAAAAAAATCATTACTTTCCAGGTTTTACCTCTGCATATATGAAATTCGGGTAATGCTTGATCAATCATCTGTTTAGGTCATTTGAGTTGAATTAAGTTCTGTTTTATGCACTCACATTGAAATAAACTATTTTTATAGTTATTCATTTACCGTAGCATTAAACTCTTCTTGATTGTCTGTGTACTTCCACATGATAAGTTAAACTAACATGCTAGGACCATATGACACTGATTTTGTGATCTAATTTAAGTCTCACCAGCTTGGTGGATTTGATGCAGGACCTGTTAAAGCTGGAAAGGCTTCAAGAAGAACTTGCAGAAAGATATGGTGGGCAACCCACCTTTGCTCAGTGGGCGGCAGCTGCTCGTGTTGATCAGAAAACCCTAAGAGGGCGCCTTAACCATGGCATCTTTTGCAAGGAGAAGATGGTTAAAAGCAATATACGGCTTGTCATTTTCATCGCAAAGAATTATCAGGGTTTCGGAATGAATCTTCACGATCTTGTTCAGGTGTTCTCTTTGGGTTCTAGATGAGCTATGTTTTTACTTAGTCATGCTAGTGCTAGTTTTATTTCAACATACTGAGGCTGAATCTTGCTTACAGGCAGGGTGTCAGGGCTTGGAAAGGGGAGCTGAAAAATTTGATGCTTCAAAGGGGTTCAAGTTCTCAACCTATGCACACTGGTGGATCAGACAAGCTGTTCGTAGGGCCCTTTCTGATCAATCCAGGACCATACGCTTGCCAGTAAGCACCAAGTAGAACCCATTTTTCTGCTTATATGTCATTTTATTCATTTAAGCTCATTTTGATAGTAGAATATGCCCGTAATTGGTTGAGTTGTTACGGAATAAGTTTAATCCGACTTTGGTGGCCCATATTTCTTATTTTAGGATCAAATGAGTTGTTCTGGGAATAAGCAGAATAAGCCATTCCACTAAAAATGGTATAACTGCTTATTCTGCCTTATCCTGGCGTAAGGTAAAAACTGTTTCAAACTAAAATGTCTCTTCTTCCAGCATAAGCAATCCGGAACAAGCAACCCCCGGATAACCAATCCCATTATCAAATTATTGAACAATGTTGAAGAAATAGGCTTAATATGCATGTGTAATGTAAGAGATTGCAATGTCTTTACAAGTATAATTCTTGGTTGTACCATACTTTGAGTAGCATCTTATGCCTTTTTTTTGGGCTTGTGTGTTTGAAAATTCCTCTAGACATGGGTGTGTTGAGTTGGATGGATGCATTTGTCTAATGTGGATGTCACTGTTTTCTGAAAGAGTTTTGGTTAGTGTAAAACATCTTTGGTTTGCTCTTATGTACAAGCATAGATATTATTATGTTCAACATGATATTTTACATAATGAACCATAGAACATCTGTGAGTTCTCTTGTCCAAATGCTAATTTAATCTCTCAGAGAAATTCCCCCCAACCCATGGATGGCAGTACCGGCCGATACCGGTACGTACCGGTATCGGCCGGTACCGGTACCCGATACATGTAAAGGGTATCGGCAGATACCGGCCGATACTGAGCCGGTACCGGCCGGTACGTACCGGTACCGGTACCCACCGATACGGGTACCGGTACCGGTACTGCCATCCCTGCCCCAACCCCCAATTCTGTGAGAGAAGAATGAAGGTTAGATTGGCTAATTGATGGTTTCTACTGCTCAATTCAAGTGTGTTTTGGGTAAGAAGGGAACCATTTCGTGGTTTTTACAGTGAAACAACAGTATCATTTGGGCCAATGGAATGGGTGAAAGATTAGTGTGTAAGCAAGGTCAATGGATTAGAGGAATGTAGGGGATCTACTACGTCTAGTCCCCCAAAGTGTGAAGTTTGGGCCTCTAGAAGGTAAAGCTGGACCAACCAAACAGATTATGACACTGGAGCATGTTTTGTGTGCACACTATGTCTTGATCCCAAGTCATCCCAGTGAGAAAGGCTGCATTGAACTGCTGTGATATTCCTGCAGATCTTTGTGGGTTATGGTGAAAACAATACTGTTTGACTTGCCATAATGGGTGACAGATTCTTGTGTGGGAGGCAAGAATAGTGAGAAGGAGGGGTATAAATCCTTGGTTTGACTGCTCTTAAGCATATGGAACAGGCCTTGAGCACTAAAGTGGTCCCTGAAAGGCTGAAAGGCCATCTGGCACATGATAATACTCTCATGATAAGAATGCAGGAAAAGTAAACGAAAAGAGAGTGGGAGAACCTGGGAAAATGAGAAAACAAGAGGAGGGTTTCACGCTATATGGTGGCCTTCCACGAGATGACTTCTTACCAGAAAGAGATGTGGTATCGCTTCTTACCAGAAAGAGACGGGTAGCCTTATTCATCTGCATACAAGAAAGAAGCATAGAGTATTTCTGAAGCAACCATCATGATGGCCTTCTGGGTCGCAGTATTGTTTCTCTGAAAAAGTGACTCGTTTTGATCAAGCACTCATAAAACTCAAGCCTTAATTCCAAATTAATTGGGATCGGTTATATGGATTCTCTGTCTCCACTCTAAATGATTTTGGGCTACCTCTTCTGAAAGGTACTCATAATGGATTAATCAAGCACTCATAATGGAAAAAATTCTTTGATGCCCCTAATATCAAATTACTTTACCATTCCTAATGACATTAAAGTTAACAAATGAAAGTAACTCCTGCTTCAATTAATCTAAATAATCAACTGGATAGGATGCTCTGACAGTGAGGGCTTTTTAAGGTATTTAAGGTATGTTGAGGTTTTTTTTTACATTTTTTGGGATTTTTTTTTCTGATTTTTTCTGATTTTTATAACTTGAGGGGTATTTTGGTCATTTAGCATGAATTCCATAATTAGGCGAGTTATTAAGGGCTATAGTGAGATGTTTATAGGTTATTGAGGCTATGGTTTTGGGTGTTTATTAACCAAATGTGGGTTCATGATTATGTATGTTTTAGGGTTCATATGAGTTTGCAAAAAGGCCAAAGGTATTCATGTTATTATGTATATGGTTAATTAGGCATATGATTAATTAGGTATGAGAATTTTTCCTTAAGAGAACCTTAAAAGGGAACCCAAAAGACTCTTCCTCCTCAGCGCGCTTGAACTTGTGCGAAGCACGAAGTTCGTGTTTTCAAATCAGTAGAGTTTCCCCTTAGGAGCTATAGGCTAGTGGGCATGTGTCCCTCCGTATTCCCATGGAGGGTATTTGTAAGGCATTAAAAGTCCAACGGTGGGGGGTGCCACTATGAAAAAAAATAAGAGAGTGAGAGAAGACCAAGAGATGGGGGGAGCTGGTGGGTACCCCCATCGGTTGGAAGTAGTGGGCACCTTCCCCCACCCCAACTGGCCATGGAGCCAATTGGGGGGGGGGGGGGGGGCACCAGTCCAAGCAATCAATGGCCACCCCCCTTCCCCTCTCTCCCTTTGTTCTTCTTTCTTCTTTTTACTCCAGTAAATGAGGAGGGCCTTATTTATTCTCTCCTTCTTTTAATCACATGGGAAAGAGTCTCACAATAATTAGGCCAATGATTGACCATTAATCACCCCTTTAGTGGAGACTCCACTAACGTGGGGAGCTCATATGGGCATTAAACCCCATAAACAAAGGCCATTTAACCCTCTCCCTCTCTCTCTCTTTTTTTTTTTTGAATTTTGAAAGAGAGGAGTAGAGGGAAGACCCCCTTGGTTCCCCTTTTTAGAATGCCCACTGGACTGCATATATTGGGCAATTTGGACTATATTTTGGGTTGCCATTTAAACTATATATTAAGCACCTATTGCGCTGTCCTTAGCCTTATGTTGGCAGCATATCGGGCTGCACTTGGGCCTGCATAAAGGGCATATTGGGCTGCAGCTTGAGCCCACTTTCTTGTCCTTCACTTGGGCTTGTCTTGAGGGCTATTGGACTGCATATCGGGGCCTCCTTTGGACAGCCTATTAGGCCTTATCTCAGGCTGTCTTGGGTCTTCTTGGACAGCGGGTTGAGGCCTTGAGAGAGCCTCTATATTGAGGTATTATGCTCACCCTCTTCTTCTTTTATGCATGTACACATACTACGTGATTGCGTGCGTATATGTATGTCTTTTTATATTGCATGACAACATGCAAGTACATATTTGATGTTCTTTTTTTTTTGTCATGCATAAAAATTATTTTGGGCCAACAAATGCCCCCCACGGGACATGTACCGGAGGCAAGGATGAAAGTGCATGTCCAGTGCCTCTTTTGGCCATTAGAAACCCACATTTTGCATGTTTGAGAAGCTCTCACGTGCGGAATATTGGTGCTGTCCTAACGACTTCCTGAATCTTGCCTTATGCATTTAAGGCTATTGGGGATAGCTACAATGCCATCTCGTATATGCCAAGCGGCGCATCGCTTCGGCTTGCTATGCTTATACTCTGTCTGAGCTTATTTGGGTCCCAATGACCCCTCAATCTTGGTACTTATGTGCCTCAAGATATTCCCAGGAAGCTTTGTTTTTTATGACTTTTCGACTTTCCAGGTGCACTTGAAAACATTTAGACCCCTCTAAATATGTGGAACTTCTTGGCCTTCATGACATGGAAGTTCTTCTAGAGTTGATGCCGCTTGAATCTTTTGACATTTGCTCGGCCCCGGATAACTCTTGGCCTTCATGACATTGAGCCTCCTCGGGAATACACGGGCGAGTGACTTGATTCTTCCGGCATTAGCTCTATCTTGGAGGTATGAGTGTATTATCTTGGCATTTTCAAAAATTCTAATGAAGTATCATGGACTAGCCTTTGTATCTGTGCATAATAATTTGGCCTTGTCCTGAGACTCCATTGGGACTTGGCCGATTTATGCCTCGAGCCTTCCATTATAGCTCTCTAACGCTTGTGTATATATCTTCTATCTCTTTTCTTCTTCTCTCTCTCTTTTTTTTTTCTTTTGCAGGTCTTTGTGTTTCTTATCTTTATGGCCCATGCAGGAGATTTTCCCATAGAGGGGCAGTAGGAGGGTGATATCCTGGTCCAACCGGCCGCCGGACGGTAGTTTGCAGATGCAGGTTTTTATTGGGTGGCACAACCCCATCTGGGCATTACCCTTGAGGACGGGATCCCTATTGAACGGGATCTAATCTATCGTGACAGCGAGTTCTTCTACTTTATCCAGGTAAGCGCAACATTTGCCCTCGGACGCATCTATTTACGAGATGCTGGGACCATATACACATGTTGAAGATGGCATTGAGAGGCCACTCTCTTTTGGGGAATGCCGCGACCTGGAGCGGGGTATATTACTTGACCGGGATAATATGGAAGGCCTAGTCTTTATAGAGCGACCTTGGGAGTTTCCTACTCCAGATCAGATATGGCCTCTGCATACATTGCTCTAGACTCATAGTGTTGACCGGACCTTTCAGCTAGCAATGTGAACCCCGGGGGGCAGCCGCACATGTAAAGGCTCTGGACGTCAGTTGGAGCTTTTTGTGACTGCAGCAGACGAGGGTTCGATGCATGAACCTTTTGAGCGCACTTTGCTATTTTCTGATATCTTCAACGGCACCCGCCTGGCCTGAGATAGGCCCTTGGAGGTCCGGAACTCTCACATCTTCCATTCTGGAGTGACAGAGTGGTTCTAGTACATTTTGGCAAACCATAGGCATATCCTGGATCGCGTGGGAATATATCAAGCTGTATCGGCCGCCCAATATGACTATCCTTATCATCACTGTTTCATTCATGCCATTATTGAACGTCATATCCGGGAAACAAATACCATTGCCACCATTGAGAGAGAAATGACAATCGATCTTTGGGCTATCCATCGTATCTCGGGACTCCCGATTGTGGGGGAGCCCTACGAGGAGGTAGTACTAGACGAATTTCACCGGAGCACTATTGACGGCACAGGGGAATATTCTACTCCATATGGTTACAACTACCTGCTAAAGGTATGGCGGGATCTATCTAAGACAAAGCGCTTTTCTTCTTCCTCTTCTAACAAGAGCAGCTCCAGAGGGCCTAGGAAGGTCTCACCTTTGGCCTGGGTCCGCTTCTTCTATAGCCGGCCGTTCTGTTACGACGAGATTTTGCCGACGCATTTGGTGGGTGGGTTCCCTTAGAGATCCCGCGAAAGGAGATATCCCGACGAGGGGTAATCATCGATTCTGAGGACGAGACTGAAAATCCTTGGGGGCTCGATGAGGTGACCTACGTGGCTGCATATTTAACCTATTGGCCAGTGACTTTTGTTATCCCTTATGGGGACAAGGGGACTTTGAGGCCTGAAGTTCTTCTTGTGGCATCCCGTCTAACTATTGGGACCCGCCTGACACTTGCTCCGGCGGCATTGGCTAGCATTTATCATTCTTTTAAGGCCCTATGCAGCTCGACGACCCTTGCATCTTGTTCGGTGGTGATGGCCTATCATTATGTCAGTGCCTAGGTGGGGCTTTTTCTCCCAAGCTATTCTCTTATTGGTCGAGAAGTGGGTCGCGAATTGCCCACTATTCTCCAACTTGTCGGCCAGCCAAACGGCAAAGGAATAGGACATCTAGCTTATGTTCGAGCCGCCCTCAGCTTTAATCCATTTGGGGCCTCGAGGAATCTAGATTTTGATCATTCCTCCCGAGGGTTCCGGCCATATTTTGACAAAGGCGAAGACTCCAACCGTCAATGGTTCAACCCTTGGACAGGCCAGATAGGTCATGACATTATAGTGCTAGACGGGTGGACACGGAGCACTCGCTCGAGTATGCTTGTTTTGAAGAAAGGGCGAGATGTCATGTTGGAGCCTTATTACCTACACCACTTCGTACGGAATCTCAAGTATGACCAAATGATCCCCTCCAGTCTATGCTTTGCTGACTTGGCATTTATGTCGCACCCTAGCTAACTGTAAGCGTGGCGCATATTTCACCTTTGAGGAGCTGATGCAGTCTGCCTTCGAGCAGTCTAGTGCTTCACATGCGAGACCTCTGCACTAGGCGAGGCTCCTGCTCTTGACTCAGTAGTAGATGCCCCAACATTGATTGACCTTTCGAATGTGGGTATGTCATCGTGCTAGACTTTTTGCTATGCCCGAGGTGCTTGAGACGGTTCAGTTATCTTCTAGAGTCATTTGGCATCATCATCATATTCTTTAAGTTCTAACTCATCTTTTTACTTTTCCTTTCTTGCAGTCGACGATCCCGTAGGCATTTTCAATGATTTAGCCGCCAGTACGACATTCGTGCAGGCTGAGATCGAGTCCATTGAAGCAGTCGACGCAGCCTATGTTGCAGAGGCCTTTGCGCTTCAGGACTAGAAGGAGGCTAGTATGGCAGATAAAGAGTCTCAGATTGCCGCCCTGTGCTAGCAAGCACAGCAGCTGGAGGTTTTATTAGAAGGAGACTCCCATCTAGTAGCGGCGATTGATCATCGTCTCGACGAGATTTTCAGGGATAGGGCTGAATGTTTCCAACAACTTGGCGTCCTTCGCTCGTAGGCAGGTGGTCCATCGTAGCCCCAAGCGGGACATTACTCCTTCCCACACCAAAATTGATTTTTTTTTCTTTTTTCTTATCATAGCTTTTACCATCCTCGTTTTGTTAGAAAACTCAAGCTATCCCGAGGGCTTATCTCAGGCTCTGCTATCGCCTCAGTATATGAAGATCAATGCTAAGCTGGATGATATGAACTTTTTGCTATATGTTGCATGTTTTGTTTTGTTTTTTTCACTAATACCAGTATCTTTTCAGGTTTTCGCTAGCATTAGCCCCCTCTTACTTTTGCCTGCATGCCCTTTCGAGTCTTTATACAGCGGGGTTACCCGATTTTGCCTAAGGTACCCTTTTGGATTTTTACCTTAGCTGGATTTGAGACCTTTTTACCTTTAAACGATCTCTTTCATGGGCGGGACCAATTAAGTCTGTCGGAACACCTCGTTTTTAAGTCCTTGCTCCCTTTTTTTCTTTTTTGGTTCGGTAGGGAATTACGGTTTCTGTGGGGGACGATGGGAATATAGGTGATGTAGTGGTATCAAATATATTAGGGTATCAAGGCTCCCAGTAGCCGAGAGACATTGGTAATATAAGGACATCAAGGGTATCAAAGCTCTCAATAGCCGAAGGATATTGGTGATATAAGGATATCAAGGGTATCAAGGCTCCCAGTAGCCTAAGGATATTAGTTATATAAGACATCAAGGGTATCAAGGCTCCCCATAGTCGAAGGATATTGGTGATATAAGGATATCAAGGGTATTAAGGCTTCTAGTAGCTGAAGGATATTGGTGATATAAGGATATCAAGTGTGTCAAGGCTCCCAGTGGCTGAAGGATATTGATGATATAAGGATATCAAGGCTCCTAGTAGTCGAAGGATATTGGTTATATAGGATATCAAGGGTATCAAGGTTCCCAATAGCCGAGGATATTGGTGATATAAGGATATCAAGGGTATCAAGGCTCCCAGTAGCCGAAGGATATTGGTTATATAGGATATCAAGGGTATCAAGGCTCCTAGTAGCCAAAGGATACATTGGGGTTTAACGCCTCCCTGGGTAGAAAATATTAGAGTTTTCGGGTTTAACGCTTCCCGGGGCTGAAAACATTGGGATATTGGGATACAACGCCTCCTATGGGACAATAATGTTGGGATACAATGCCTCTCGGGGGCACAAAATATTGATGATATCAAGTTACAACGCCTCCTAGGGGCAGAACGTATTGGTGATATCGGGATAGAATGCTTCCCCAGGGCAAAAAGTATTGGTGATATTGGCAATTGCAATGGGACTTATGAATTTTTAGTCCCTCCCGAGATATGAGGGCTCTTAGGTGCCGAGGGTTTGTTGAGTTTTGGAATACCACGTCTCCCTGGGCCAAGGTATTTGCTTAATTATTGAAAAAATATTATCAAGTGGGACGAGAGATTTTGGCTGGAAGGTGGATTACTCTCTTTGCCCATATTAAGTGAAGGATCAAGCTCCCCACTTCCTTAACGAGGTGGGAGGACGTCGTCATCGTCACTTCGATTATAGTCCTTGATGGGAATATTACTGCATCACCGAAGTGACTAAGGGATAATCGGTGACTCTGATATCCTCCTTAGGTAGGAATGTGGGGAAAACTCGATCTCTGTCTGAGATAGGCCGAGAGAGCTTTCCCTCCACCGGGGTATGGCTATGTGTATATCTTTGGATATTCATGGTACGAGCGGCTTCAAAGAGCCTTACTCTAGTGAGTTGTTAAATGATGGTGATGATTTATATTTTTTTTATACCAACCTTGGTGTCCTTGCGGGTTTTCATGGAAGTTAGTCCCTTTTTATTTTTGCCTGTGTACCCTTGCGGGTTTTCACACAACAGGGTTTGCCAATTTTTGCTTGAGACATCCTTTTGGATTTTCACTTCAGCCGGATTCTTGACATTTTTACCTTTAACCGGCCCCCATAAGGGAGGGACCAACTAAGTCCATCGGGGCATCTAGTTTTTAAGCCCCTTCTTATATATGTATATACATTGGATCCTTGAGCACTAGGACTCCTCTTATCGTTGACCCCTGAGGAACTCATACCCTGGAGCGTAGTACACCTTCATATGCCGGCCATTTAGCATAGGAAAGGCCAAATTTCCTTTTTCATCCACCAACTTATAGGCGCCACCTTACCTTGCTTATTATGAAGGGCCCAATCTAATTTGGTTTGAACTTGTTCTTTGATCGAGATGCCGTGACATCTTTTTGCTTGACCATTACAAGATCTCCCTTTTTGAAGGTCCTCTCCTTCACCAGCTTGTCAAAGGCTCAGGACACTCGAGCTAGATATATTTGTAGGCATTGGTAGGTCGACAACCTCTCACTCTCAAGGTCGAATAGCTCCTCGTATCGCCTTTGGATTTCGCTCATATCGCTCTCTTACAAATTGTAGTGCTGGGCTACTCGATATCAGGGGAGCTCAATTTCTATTAGGACCACAGCCTCAGCTCCTTAAACTAGAGAGTATAGGGAGCACCTAGTTGGGGTTTTGTAGATGGTGCGGTAGGCTCACAATGCTTCATGCGTCTTTTCATCATAATCTCGCTTCCACCCTTCACTAATCTTTACCAAGAGCTTGCATTGAATGCCTCAGTCATCTCGTTAGTTTTAGGATAATAAATTGGGGATGCATTCCATTCAATATGAAATTTCACTGCCATTTATTAAATAGTTTAATTCTTGAATGGCGTTCCGTTGTTTGATATGATCTGGATGGGCGTTCCGAATCGGTATTTGATATTATGCCTGACAAAGCGTGATATGGCTTCATCCGTCACCTCCTTTAATGGGACAACCTCTGCCTAGCGCGTAAAGTATTTTGTTGCCGCTAGAATATAATTGCATCCCTGGGATGAGGACATGAATGGGCCCACAACATCCATTCCCCAGTGGGCAAAAGGCCATGTGCGGGCTGTCGGATATAGCTGATTGGGAGGGCGTCTGGGCACTGGCCCGAAAGCCTGGCATTGGGGTTAACTTTTAGTCATTTTCTCGCAGTTAGCGAACATTGTCGGCCAAAAGAAGCCTTTGGTCTTTATATTGATTTTTATCTTTGCGCCAGGCTGCTGAGTTCCGCATACTCCAGCATGGACCTCTTTCATTATTTTACAGGCTTCTCTGGGCGAAAGGTAGCACAGCAGGACTGCATTTCTGTCTTGATGGGCTAAGCGGTACAAGACACCGCTAATAAGCTTATATGAAACTGCCCTTTACATCAATTGGATCCTTTCAACTTTGTCATCCGGAAGCCAACCATTTTTTTATATCGATGATGTGGGACACGCCAATCATCCTCTTATGTATTGCCTTCTTCCAGCGTATTGAACACCATCAGACCATTTCCTTCATTTATTGAGCTAGGAAATAGTCTCCTATCCCTTACAACTATCTCAGCCTCAGTTGCGGGAGGCAACTTTAGGGCGATTGCTAGTTTGGTCAAGGCATCAGCCTGAGCATCTTGGCCTCTCCTGACATGCTCTATTTTGAAGGTATATAATTTTTCACTTAGCCTGACGATGGCCCCATGATAAGCCGTTAATTCTGCCTTTTTGACTTCAAATATGCCTAGGACTTGCCGAATGACCAGGAGAAAATCTCTATGAACTTGGATGCATCGGACGTCAATTTCCAAAGCAACTTCGAGCCCTACTATTAGGGCCTCATATTTTGCCTCATTATTAGTCAATGATTCCACTAGAGCACAGGAATGGTGTAATATTTCGCCCTTAGGAGTGATGAGGACTATTCTCGCCCTTACTCGAGTAGTTGGACCATCCGGCCTTGTGACGGTTCTCAATGCGCCGTCAAAATATAATTGTCATATCTTTATTTCTGCTTGTTGCACCTCTAGTATTCCTCGTGTTGGCAAGACTTCCTCGTCAGGCAACTCATTATTTAGAAGAGTCTTTAGGAATTTGATGGGCTGCTAGGAATTCGGCCATGACTTGTCCTTTTATTGTCTTTTGGGGGACAAAAGTGATGTCAAACTCCATGGGAAGTAGGGCCCACTTCCCCAGTCTTCCCGACAATACGGGCTGATGGAGCAAAAATTTTAGCAGATCGAATGCGATATAAAATTGACTTTGTGCGCCAGCAGGTAATGTCTCAATTTCTTTACGGCAAACACGAGTGCTAAGCACATTTTTTCCATTGGGAGTATTGGTGTTTAGGGCCCACCAGCATTATGCTAAGATAATAAAGCGGTTCTTTCCCATCTTCATTTTCCTGGACTAGCAACAACTTGCCTTTTATGGGTGCCCCCAGCATTGGTGGCTTGAGAAGATACTATTTGATATTGTTGAGAGCACTTTGACATTCTTCATCCCATACAAAGGGAGCTTCCTTCTTTGTTAGTTTTGAGAAAGGTTGGCACCTACCGGATAAATTAGAGATGAATCTCCTGATATAGGCCAATCTATCTTGTAGGGACTTGAGCACATACAGATTTTTGGGAGGAGGTAGTTTCCTATTACTCTGGTTTTATCGGGGTCAATTTCAATTCCCCTGTATCTGACTATGAAGCCCAGGAATTTGCCGCTGGAGACGCCAAAGGCGTACTTCATGGGATTCATTTTTAGTTGATATTGATGCATCCTTTCAAATACTTTTCGTAGGTCTGCAAGATGGTCCGCTTTTCTCGCGGATTTTACAACGAAGTCGTCCACATAGCACTCGACCAGGTTGTGTAGCATCTCATAAAATATTTTGTTCATGACCCTCTGGTAGGTAGCACCAACATTTTTTAGACCAAAGGGCGTGTGATCTTTATCTTTGAGGGCCATCCTGATGACCTATTTATGAAGGATAATGCTTCAAGTCCTGTAGTGACATCCACCATGGTCTCAGTGATTGGTAGTGGAAAGTCGTCCTTGGGGTATGCCCTATTTAGGTTTTGGAAGTCGATGCAGACTCAGACCTGGCCATTCTTCTTTTTCACTGGTATGATATTTGCTAATCACACGGAGTATATGCATTCTTCAATGAAGTCAACGTTACGCATCTTGTCGACTTCAACATTTACCTTGATCTCCAGTTCTGGATGCATCCGCCTCTGAGTTTGTTTTACCGGCTTAGCGTCGGACATAATAGATAGCTCATGCTCTGCTACTGAAGGGTGTAAGCCAGGCATTTCTTTATAATTCTAGGCGAAGCATTCTTTAAATTCCAGGAGGAGCTTTGTATATGCCTACCTTTCTTCTTCATTTAGGGGGGCACTAATGAAGATCGGACAGGGGGTCTTCTAGTATGCAAGGTCGATTTCAATCAACTCATCAATCGTGGCTTGTCCTCCATCTTCCATTTCATGTGGGCTCTTCTTCTATAGGATCATATTTTGCCAACGAGATTATTCACATATTCTCTCTTGTTGGAGAGGCCATCTGATTTGCCTGTAAAGACTCCTCTGAGGAGGGGATGGAATCTCCCTTCTCTTCTTTATCAGCTTCATGTTGCTCTTATGGAATTTGGGTAGGTTTTGCCAGGGATGGCTCCTAGTTAGATAGGGAGTTTGCACCGACCATAACTATTTTTACAGGTAGGAGAATTTCTTCATCTTCTTCTCCTGAACTATTGAACTTCATTTTAGAAGTTTGCTTTTTGACATCAGGCAACGATAGGCTCACCATAATGACCGCCTAGTGGGCAGAGGATCCACGGCGCTGTCTATAGCCTAGGCCTCTTCTATCTTGGCGAGAGAACTGGGGCTGCCCTCTTGACTCGGCAGGGTACCATAACTCTCGAAAGAGCTTGCTTCTGACTGCACTATGCCTTTTTAGGATATTTTGGTGTTTGCACATCTGTTTAATGTATTGCGGCATAATCCATTTCTTGGACTTTGTCTTCAATTTCTAGCCAGGGGATCTTCCATCCAAAATCATCCTCGGGAGGGCTTTCAGGTACTAAATTTTCCTTGCAGAAGATAGTTCGCCGTCCATCCTTGTGCAGGACGATGGAGGTTTTTAATTCTTCCACTGTATGGACTTCCTTTTGGGATATCAACTTCATGAGCTCAGGCGGCAGACATACATTGGCCTCTATCTCTTTGTTGATGGTGTTGACCTCCAGAATGATGGCAGGCCTCGCATATCTAGCCAGCTTTTGGCCGGTGGAGCCAGACTTCATCTTTTGTTTAAATTTGGCCACCTTGGCTTCATTAATTGTTATGCCTCCTTCCCCATCAGAAGGTTCTTCGACTTCCCTTGCGGCGACTTTCGTCAGTTGCAAGATTTGACGCTTTGTCGAAGTATTACTGGGCATATGCTAGATGACAATCATATGCTTTGAATGGCTCTAAATCAACAAAGATCCGATGTTGCTCACCGTCTTTTGTATATTTAATGCATTGGTGAAGGTAGAGAGCACTACCTAATTTTTATATAGCCAAGGCCTGCCTAGCAATGCCTTGAAGGAGGTATTAGAGTTGACGATGAGGAATGACACTTAGTCACCCAATCATCCAATGCCAACTCCACATTGACTCGTCTAAGAGCCTCTTCCGCTTCTTGATTGAAGCCTAATATTGTTATGCCTTGCACCTTCTTCATATAGGGAGTAAGTTACAAGGCTTGAAATGTCTTGAAGGGCAATATATTTACGGCTGATCCAGAGTCTATTAATATCCAGTCAACCTCTCGGCCATTGATTTTACCCTACATATATAGTGGTATGTTATGGTAGGGTGAGGATAACAACATATCTTCACCGGTGAAGGTCACCGTGGCTTCATATGCCTCATATATCTGAGCTTTGATTTCGGCCATATGGGCCTCTTAAGCTTCTGGGTCTTGGAGGGCAGTGATCAATGCTTCCCTTAATTCTTTTCTTAGAGCTATTGCCTCCTATATGTTAAGGGTTGCCAGCATTCTTTTCATTGTTTGCAATACCTTCTAGTCTGCCTAGTATGGGGTTGCTCGATGGACGACATTATTTTCATCATACTATGGTGTCTCCTTCAAGACTTCATGTTGCTTTGTATATGTTGGAGCTTCATCGGCTAGTGCTTTCCCTTCCTGGGAGTCGATCTTTGCTCTTTCATCAAATAACTCTACCAAGGCATCGACCCCTTCTGCAGGATTGGATTGGGCTGAAGGGCCTGCTTCCTCCTGCCTTGTGGCAGGTTCTACATCTCCTGGTTGCTGAGAATGGTCTTTCTCGTCGGACAAGGGGTAGAGATAGACATTTCTCTTGATTTCTATACCTGAGCTCTGATTTCGGCCATATGGGCCTCATAAGCTTCTGGGTCTTGAAGGGTAGTGATCAATGCTTCTCTTAATTCTTTGCTTAGAGCTATTGCCTCCCATATGCTAAGGGTTGCCATCATTCTTTTCATTGTTTGCAATACCTTCTGATCAACCCTAGCATGGACTTGCTCGATGGGCGACATTATTCTCATCATACTATAGAGTGTCTCCTTCAAGACTTCATGCTACTTTGTATCTGTTGGTGCTTTCCCTTCCTGGGAGTCGATCTCTGCTCCTTCATCAAATAACTTTGCCAAGGCTTCGGCCCCTTATGCAGGGTTGGATTGGGCTGAAGGGCCTGCTTCCCCCTGTCTTATGACAGGTTCTGCATCTCCTGACTGTTGGGAATGGTCTTTCTCGTCGGATAAGGGGTAGAAATAGACATTTCTCTTGATTTCTGACTTTGGAATTGGTTTTGGGATCTCTCCCTGAAGCAGATAACTTTATTGTGATTTGTTGGTGCTTTGCCTTTACTACGACCACCATTGCGACTTCGGCTTCGGCCTCGGACTCTAACTCTATTATGATTATGTTGGCTATTTCTCCTTTGATAGGTAGCCAATGGTATCTTGGACTTAGGTAAGGCACATTTGATCTCATCGTCCATAGTATTTCCTTTGTCTTGGAATTGAACCGAAGCCATATGGCATGACCGATATTGTTGTTCCACTTTTTCCATTGTTAGGTCATCCTCTCAAAATATATTGGCATCATCTGAGATTGAAAGACCATCTTCTTCTGCCATCTTCATGTATTCTCGGAGCTCTAGCAACAAGGCCTTTAGGCAGGATCGCCTTTCGAATTCTATACCGATTCAGGGAAACATCTCTTGTCGACTGGCGAGGCTGGTATTCCTTCAATTCATTAATGATAATTTAGAGCCTTTGTAGAGGCGAGACCCCATCTTTAGGCATAGTTAAGGGACTGGCTAAAGCCTCCTGGCTCTTCAGCTTCCTCTTTTCATTTTTCTTCCTATTCTTTTCTTGTCTCTTCTTCCTTGTAGCCTCTTTGATGAAGCGAGATTAGGATGGCATTCTTGGAGATAGGGTAGTGCTGATGACTATTTCCTCTTTTTCAACTCTCACCCCTAATGCATTGGCAGATGTTGACCTTTTCTTTTGGAGGCTAGTCCACTGTAGCTCCGGTCAGTTGCAGTCGAGAGTTGCTTCAATAGCTTGTTCGACCACGACATCTGGCAGCATTTGGTATTCATTGAATATTTTCTTCTCCTTCTTAGAGGAATTGCCTTGTATGTCTCCCCCCAGAGCTTTTTGTTGCCGCTGTAGATCGAGCATTTCCATCTCCCCCCCCGACTATCGCCACTGTATCAGTAGTGGCTTTGGCACGAGAGGTAAGAGGTCTATTAAAGGCCACCCCTCTATATCGATAGAGGGATTCCTACGGCTTGAAGCTAAGCAACTCCTCATTTGAAGCCTTTGGGAGTCTTTTCGCATCCAAGAAAATTTTGTGAATCATATTCATTGTATAGTTGATTGTATGGGGTTGCGAAGGATCAACCAGAAACTTTCCCATATTTATTTGCCCTTTTTGAATCAGCCTCTTTGCTTCATCTTTGAACGTATTGCATTGTTCAGTTGGATGGCCAAGAGAGCGATGATATGGACAGTAGTCGAGAACATCTGTCATATGCATTTCCTTTTCCTTCTTGGCTTAGGCAGAGCGATTGCCCCTTTGCTCATGCATAATATGAAGAGTTCCAGAGTTTTGTCTTTTGGGAAAGAATATGGCTTTCTCAACCTCTCCCTCATGGTTTGGGTGCTTTTGAAATGTATTCCTACTTCTTTGTGGACGACCCGTTTACCCCGACGGCCTTCACCAGGTGTGCTTGCGCTTTCCTAGCCTTTTCTCCTGAGCATCGTTTCTCCCTTTAATGGGTGGTATCTGGCACTTCATTTAAGTCCAAGACTTGTTTTCCCTTCTTCCTCAGAGGATGGTCACATTCTGAGCCTAGCTCTTCGGAGGAGAACCTATTGACTTTGTCCACTGCTAGGACTTCTGTTAATTGCCTTAAAAGGCCCTCCACCACCTGGGCGAGTTCATCTTGTTGATATGAGAGCCGTCCCAAGCTCACCTAGATTTCCTCTAGTGCTGCCATAATTGACCCTTCCGGGGGAGGGGTTGCTGGTGTATATGGGGGTGTTTCCTCCTACTTCGGAGAGGCATTCATATCTTCCTCTTCTGGCTCTATACCCAAGGAGCTTTCACTCATATAGACGTCATTCACTGTGAATCTCTATCTTGGTTTCTAATGCGGTTGTGGTGGACTTATTAGATATTTGCACATCTCTACGGCACCTTCTTAGATGAGTTTCTCAATCTCATCCGCGCAAACATAATAGTCTTCTATTACATGCCCTAACATGCTATGATATGGGCAATAAGTAGGCTCGTTTATTTTGCCAGCTTCAGTGGGCTTCTTTGGCTCAGGTAGCGACAAGAGATTTGCCTGCATGCAGGTCTCAAACAATTTTCTTGTATGATCGCTTATGAATCTCTCTGCCATCCAAGCGGATGCACATGTTCCCCATTAGTATAGTTTTCCCCGTCCTGGACGGGCCTGCTGCTGGAGTTTTATTTTTTTGACTCCTGTTGGACGAGGAGGCTGGAGAGACAATGATGATATTGGCGGTGAAGACCTGCCTAGGTCGGCCGCCAATCCTATTCTTCTCGGTGCGGGAAATGTGCCCCTTCTTCTTTTTCTCTAGAGTAGACTCCGGCACTAGAATGACCTCCAAGAAACATAGAGATCCTATTGTTGTGGGGAAGTCCCCGAAGCATGTAGGTGTGGTCAGATATCCCCACTGAGTATGGGTCGTCGCCATAAGTGGACCATATGTGACCCTTGTCGCCATAACTGTCGCTAAGCAGGAACGCGAACACCTGTATAAGACAGGCCAAAGTTAGTAGTACAAATATGGTGAGGGCATCATCGGACGGAGGAATGAAGGGGAAGAGAGTCCCATCGGACATGCCATCTGTTTAGACATGGTCTAGATCTCTCCTGCAATGTATTTTATCTTTGGTGTTTCATGTTATGATTTTACCTGGAAAAATATAGGTATATTTTGTTTATTTTATTTCTTGAACTTTGAGAGCTTGAGATTAGTCCTTAAGGAATCCGGGACTTCGGATCAAGCAAAGATCTGAATATATGACCTTTCTCCACTGACCTCGGTCAGTGTTAATTACCTCTTGCAACTGCTCGACAACTTTTGATTAATCATTCGTTGATGCCCTTGTAACATATAGTACTACATACAGCACATGCATATGAAATGTTTTAAGTTGAGGCGTTGGCCCTGCCCAAGCTTAGGACAAGTTTATGGTGGGTTGGGAGACTTTTAAAGGGTTTTGGATTAGTTCTGAGTTATCTGGATTGATCTCGAACATTTTAAATCCATAAGGGTATTTTCATAATTATGCCAAGTTGGAGGACATAGGGGCATTATGGTCGTTTCAAGATTTGAAAGAAGTTTTAGTTATTTAAGAAGGTTTTGAAGCCTTAGGAGGTGTTTTTAGGTTGTTTTAAGTATATTTGGGATGTAGGGGCATTTTAGTAATTTTGGATTAAGATGGGTTCTACGGGTAATTATCATATTCTAGTTGATGTAATATTTTTTATGATTTTTTTAGAATTTTTAATAATTTTTAGTGTGTTAGGGGCATTTTTATAATTTTGACCTTTAATTAGGGTTTTGAAGGTATTTAAGGTATGTTGAGGGCTTTTTACATTTTTTGAGATTTCTCTCTGATTTTTATGATTTTTATAAGTTGAAGGGTATTTTGGTCGTCTAAGATTAATTCCATAATTAGGCGAGTTATTAAGGGCTATAGTGATGTTTATAGGTTATTGACGCTATGGTTTTGGGTGTTTATTAACTTAATGTTGGTTCATGTTTATGTATGTTTAGGGTTCATATGACTTCGGGAAAGGCCAAGGTATTCATGTTATTTATTACATGGTCAATTAGGCATATGATTAATTAGGTATGACTAATTACATGCATGATTAATTAAATGTATGCTTAAGTTCACACGTAAAGACATGTATGCATCAAGTATTAGAACAATATAGACAACACGTCGTTTCACTCTATTAAAAATGCAGCAAAGTATAGGCTTATTTGATTAATTAAATGTATGCTTAAGTTCACACGTAAAGACATGTATGCATCAAGTATTAGAACAATATAGACAACACGTCGTTTCACTCTATTAAAAATGCAGCAAAGTATAGGCTTATTTATTGTCGAATTTACAACAGAATTTCAACAGAGTTTTCCCTTAAGAGAACTTTAAAAGGGAACCTAAACTTGTGCGAAGCCAGTAGAGTTTTCCCTTAGGTGCTATAGGCCAGTGGACATATGTCCCTTTATATTCCTATGAAGGGTATTTATAGGACATCAAAAGTCCAACGGTGGGGGGTGCCACTATGAAAAAATTAAGAGAGTGAGAGAGGGCCAAGAGAGATGGGGGGAGCCTGCGGGTATCCCCACCAGTTGGCACATCATTCCCCCCCCCCCCCCCCCCCCTTCCGATGGCCACCTCCCTTTGTTCTTCTCTTTACTCTATTAAATATGGAGGGCCTCATTTATTCTCTCCTTTTAATCACATGGGAAAGAGTCTCTCGATAATTAAGCCAATGATTGGCTATTAATCACCCCTTTTGTGGAGACTCCACTGACATATAGAGCCCAAATGGGCATTAAACCCCATAACCAAAGATTATAAAAGGCTATTTAACCTTCTCCCTCTATATTTTTTTAATTTTAAAAGAGAGGAGAGGACAAAACCAGTGGGGACCTCCCCACCGGTCTCCCTCTTCTTTATATTATCCAAAGAGAGAAAGCGGGGGGGGGGGGGGGCACTTGGTTATTTTTTTTCTCCCTTGTGCTGTTTGGGCTGTCCTCTTCTTGCTATTTTGGGCCTACTGAACTGCATATATATATTGGGCTATTTGGACTGCATTTTGGGTCCATTTTAGACTTCCCATTGGACTGCATATATTGGACTATTTGGACTGTATTTTGGGCTGCCATTTAAACTATATATTGAGCACCCATTGGGCTGTCCTTAGCCTTACATTGGCAGCATATTGGACTGCACTTGGGCCTACATAAATGACGTATTGGGCTGCAGCTTGAGCCCAATTTCTTGTCCTTCATTTGGGCTTGTCTTGAGGGCTATTGGACTGCATGGGCCTGCTTTGGACAGTCTATTAGGCCTTATCTCGGGCTGTCTTGGGCCTTCATGGACGGCGTGTTGAGGCCTTGAGAGAGCCTCTATATTGAGGTATTATCCTCGCCCTCTTCTCCTTTCATGCATGCACATATATACTAGGTAATTGCATACGTATATGTTATATTGCATGACAACATGCATGTCTATGTTTGATGTTTCTTTTTTTTTTTGTCATGCATACAAATATTTTGAGCCAACAAACACATCATGTTTCGATAGTGTCTCCACTGTTTTAGGTTTTCTTGCCTTACATGGGTGATTATGTTTTTATTATTTTGTCTCTGAACAGTTCCACCTGGTTGCGACAACTTACCGGGTAAAGAAAGCCAAGAAACAACTCTACAGTATGAATAGAAGACATCCAAATAAAGAAGAAGTCGCAGAGGCCACAGGGTTGTCAATGAAGAGGCTAACAACTATACTTCTGACCCCCAAAGCTCCCAGATCTTTAGATCAGAAGATTGGATTCACCGATAGCCTGAAGCCCTCGGTCTGTCCCTTTCTCTCTTAGACTCTTTAAGAGGGCACTGGTTCACCATTTATGTTCCTGATCTCATCCATTTCTTTGCCATCATGCTAACTTTTTTTATTGATGAATGCTTTATTCAGGAAGTAACTGCTCACCCCGGTGCAGAGACCGCAGAAGACATACTCATGAAGCAATTCATGATGCAGGATCTGCGCAAAGTGATCGACAGTCTAAGTCCTAAAGAGAGACAGGTTGTTAGATGGAGATTTGGACTCGAAGATGGGAAGATTAAAACGCTAAAAGAGATAGGGGAGTTGATGAGTGTGAGCAGAGAGAGGATTAGACAAATTGAACTCTTTGCCCTCAGAAAAATGAAGAACAAGAGGAGAAACAAGATTTTGCAGCAATATGCGCGTTTCGTAGGGTCTTAAAGCGATCAAATTTTCTCTTCTTTTCTCATTTTAAAGAAAAATTTATTTGTTCTTCTTCTTGGATTCTCTTTTTCACGTTCATTGTGTTTCGAACATGTATAATCAGCTTGTGCAGAGAGCGAAAATTCTTGTACCGTTTTGATGCTAACTAAAATTCTGTAACATTTTGAGGTTCAGGAAGTGTTAAATAATTCTCATCCCAAGTTCAGCTGGCTCTCTACTTTGCAAGGTGACATGATTTTCGGTAATCTTCTATGATATATACGTCATCGATGATATACATCCCAAGTTCAACCCAGCTTTGTTTTGTAATTTGAGATATTTGGTCCTTGTAGTGGATAGTTCAATCAAAACTTTGATGTTGATATCAACAATAGGTGTTCGACTATACTCAATTAATTTTGATATTTATACATCAGTAAAGTATACTTCGGTACTTTTAACACATGTTTGAATCTATATTAAAAATGTTTGAGTTACTTTGTTTTTGCATTCTCTCGGCATCGATTTCAATATTGATATTGTAGACTTCAAAAATATTAGTGTATTAGGATCAATATTTCAACAGACGGGGCATAAAATATGTGCACTATCCCAGTGACTGTGTGTGCTTTTATTTACTTTGCATATGATTAGTCTTTAAAATATGTGCAGTATACCAGTGTGTGTGTGCTTGTAGCACCAGTGTAACATAAATTTATGATTTTTTGAAAAATCGCGATTTAATCATACTATTTCATCTTAATGTATTTTGTTTTTACGAACAATTCTCGATTTATTGAAAGAATCTTTAGAATCTTCATAAATTCAAAAAGTAGCGATTTAATCACGTATTTTCAAGAAAAATATACTTTTATAAGAAGGAACTCAGTTATTTTTATAATATATATTTTCAAATTTTTATATGATATTTTAAGATTATATTTTATATGTTAAAAAATTAATCTATGCGAAATTCTAGTGAATCGAGGGATCTATATGCAAAATATTTAGTGAATTTGGAGGCATGTATACAAAATCATTGTATTTGATCTAACGACATTTTGATGCAGGGGTATGATTTCAAGGGCGCTGATGACAATATATGAGAGTTGGGAGTATGGATATAAGTATGATATTTTTCAAGAGTATACATGTAAAAATTCCTTTTACAAGATATGATTACAATATACAAAATATGATGTGCTTCAAGATATAATTACAAACACAATATGTTGTACCAATCAGTCTTTCTATGTACAATTGTGCTTCATGCCTCATTTGTAAACGCGATGGGAGCGTAGCTGTTTAAGAAAAAAAAAAGAAATAATATAATGACATCATTTCTTAACACAATTTTAAACACAGTCTACATGGCAAATATATATTGGAAACTACGATGTTAAAAGCATTGGACTCTACACTTTTCCTCTGATAGATGTGCACCATTTAGATTGTGTCAAAATTTGTATTAAGAAATAGTATTACTGTACCATTTTTTTTATTACAAAATGAGTGGTAAGTTTTAAGCAGCAAAGAGAACGTTTTTTGAGGTCAATTCTTTCTTTCCTTTCTTAAGTCAATCTCTCTCATCTGCCATAGTGTCTCTTTCTTAGATTGAAGCAACAAACTGACATGTTTGAAAACGCGACAATCTCTCTTTTCTATAACTCAAGTAGAATGTATTTACACATGTATCTTCAGCTCCTACACCGTCAAAATGCCTTAAATTTTTAAAGATTTTGCGTACATGCTTTAAATTCATTGATATCTTACATATTTATTTCTAAATTCACTAGAATTTTGCATATGTACTCTTGATGTTATTAAGATTTATAAAAACATTTCGACATATTCAATTAGAATTCACATTATTCTAACGAGAAGTATAACCGTAATGTATCCGTGATTTTAAAAGTATCTATACTATATTAATAAAACAGAGTTTTTAACTTAGCTGATGTGGCACTCTCATATTCTTTTTTCACAAAAAAAATCAATTCTTAGGAGAATATATTAATACTCATAACCATTATGATTTTTCTTTCCCTTTCTCACCCCCACTCGTTGCAAAATAACTCATTAATAGTCATAACCAAAATCCCATCCATTTCAAAACAACTTATTAATGGCCATAACTCTCTCTCTCTCTCTCTCTCTGGAACAGACGCAGGGGAGCGAGGGCCATGGCCCTCTTAAAATTGAAGAACTTCTTTAGTAATAAAAATACTATTTTTATATTACAATAAAAATATTATAAAATAAACTAAAATATTTAAAATTATATTAGTATTAAATACAAAATAATATTATTCCTAAATATTTGTCCTACTCTATGTTATTAAACTTATCTTATAAATTTATTTAACTCATATGTTATATTTTTTTGTCGCATATTATTTTTATTTATTATTTATCATGTTAATTTTTATATGTTAATAATTATCATATCATATCATATTTAATACAGTCACATATAATATTTTTAGTTATAATATATAACATATTAATATTTTTAAGTATTTATGTTATACTAATAAAGTAGAATTTTTAACCCAACTGATGTGGCACTCTCATATTATTTTTTACTAAAATAAATATTAAAAAATCTTAGGAAAGTCATTAACACCCATAACTATTATGATTATTCATTCCCCTTCTCACTTCTATTTTAAAACAACTCATTAATATCATAACTCTCACTCTTATCTATTTTAAAACAACTCATTAATAGTCATACCTCTCTCTCTCTCTCTCTCTCTCTTCTCAGGGACAAACGTAGGAGAATGAAGGACTATGGCCCCCTTAAAATTGAAGAATTTCTTTAGTAATAAAATATGATTTCTAAATTATGTATATTATATTATATTTATATTTATATTATAATAAAATATTATAAAATAAATTAAAATGTTTAATTATTAATATTAAATATAAATAATATTATTCCTAAATATTTATCTTACTCTATTTTTTTTAACTTATCTTATAAATTTATTTAATTCATATGTTATATACATTTTTGTATATTTATATTTATATTATAATAAAATATTATAAAATAAATTAAAAATTTTGATTATTAATATTAAATATAAATAATATTATTCCTAAATATTTATCTTACTCTATTTTTTTAACTTATCTTACAAATTTATTTAACTTATATGTTATATACATTTTTGTCGTATATTATTAGTATGTATAATTTATTATGTTAATTTTTATATGTTAAATTGTCACATCATATAATATTTAATATTTATAGTCACATATAATATTTTTTAATTATAATACTTTTAGTTATAACATATAACATATTAATATTTTTAAATATATTAATATATACACTAAGCTATCTCGCAAAGAAGACAATTCAAAACTCTAAAGTTAGAAACATATCTTCTGTGTCTTTACTTGACGTCAATCTTCTTCGACAGTACCCTTCATAAATAATTTATTTTTGAGTAACGGTATTGTTAAATTTTTTATTGCGTAAAAGTACTATGGTCGTCCATTGTGCTCAAATAGTATTTTACCTATTTTGCACGTTGTTATGATTTCGTTATACTCCTCGTACAAAATTATGTTTATACTTAGTTATTTATTGCATGTTACTATTTTTCTTTTTTTTTTTCTTTTTCAACACTACTTTGGATCTCTTGGGATCTCTCCATTAAACTCATATAGTTAGTATTAATACAATTTAGCATGCGAACGAAATGCCTTCATATTATAGTCTTTATTAAGTAAAATTAAAAATTTAATATTATTTATGCATAATTATATTTATACTTTATTATTTACTTAAAATTAAAATTTTATTTATTAAGACGAAGTTATTTAAATCAATCTATACTATACTAATAAAACAGAGTTTTTAACCTAGATGATGTGGCACTCTCATATTCTTTTCTGCCAAAAAAATTATTAAATAATTCTTAGGAGAAGTTCCTAAAACTCATAACTATTATGATTATTCCTTTTATTTCTCACCTCTACTCATTTCAAAATAACTCATTTATAGCTATAACTCTCACCTCACTCATTTTAAAACTACTGATTAGTGGCCATAACTCTCTCTCTCTCTCTCTCTCTCAGAGGGACAGACACAGGGGAGCGGGGGTCGTGGTCCCCTAAAATTGAGGAACTTCTTTGATAATAAAAATATTATTTTTAAATTATTTATATTATAATATAAATATTATAAAATAAAATTAAAATTTTAAAATTATATTAATATAAAATATAAAATAATATTATTCCTAAATAATAATCTTACTTTATCTTATAAATTTATTTAACTCATATGTTATATATACTTTTTTAACCTTCATCAACAGTACGCTTCATGAATGATCTGTTTTTGAATAATGGTATTGTTAAAATCTTTATTGTGTGGAAGTACCATGATCGTCCATTATGCTCGAATAGTATTTTACTATTTTGCACGTTATTATGGTTTCGTTGTACTCTTCAAACAAAACTATGTTTATACTTAGTTATTTACTACACGTTTCTACTTTTCTTTTTCTTTTTCAATACTACTTTAGATCTCATGAAATCTTTTCATTAAATTCAGATAACTAGCATTAATATAGTTTAGCATGTAAACAAAATACCTTCATATTAGAACCTTTATTAAGTAAAATAAAAGCTTAATATTCCTCATGCAAAATTGTTTTATACTTGATTATTAAGTTAAAATTAAAACTTTATTAAGATGAAGCTATTTAAGTCAATATGATATTTTTATCTAAAAAGTAAGTTTAATATATTTTGGATAATTTCATATAAATGCCGTACATGACAAGGATTTGAAACTAGTTAAACATAAAGTCTAAGTTGAGTGTATATGCAACTACAATGTATTGAGGGGTACATATGCAAAACCCTAACGTTTAAGAAGGGACATCACCATACTTGGGCGAGTGCGCTCGTTTCGTTTCGTATCTACTTATTAAAATACAGGTTTTTTTGCAGATATATTTTCCAACTCTTACGTATTCTTTTTGATACCCTTCAAATCTCAACTATGTTGCGGTTATATTCTTATGTCAAAATATCGTTACGTCAAACTTAAAGATTTCACATATGTGTTCTTAAATTTACTGATATTTTATACATATATCTTAAATTTATTAAAATTTTACATATATATCCTCAATTTACAAAATTTTTTTAACATATTCGGTTAGAACTCATGTCATTTGGATACAACATACATGAGATTTCAGCGGTATTAAAAATAATGTGTGGGAATTAGGGATATAAATACAAACATGGCTATTTGAGGGGTATGTATGAAAAATACCTTAAAAAGATAAATGTACCAGACGGACAAATTTGGGAATCGAGAGGGAAAATTCCCATAGAGTGAGGTAGGAGAGGAGCTCATGGCGGTCGCTGCTAGGGTTTTGGTGGGTCGCTGGAGGGCCCTGATGATGGCGGCAGGGGGCGGGGGAGGTGGAGGTGGGGCCTCCTCCTCCTTCTCCTCCGGCTTCTCCTCCTCCTCCTCGTCGTCGGCGAGGAAAGCGAAGGGAGGCCCCAACCTGGGGGGCCTGAGGAGGACGCTGCCGGTGTCCCCGGCCATGAAGAAGTTCCTGGGCGTGCCGGAGATCTCCCGCCCGGATGTCGTCAAGAAGATCTGGGAGTACATCAAGCTCCATGGCCTCCAGGTCCCCCCCTGACCATCACATCCCATGATTCAGATGCTCTCATGAATCCCCCGATCCATTCCCATCATCATTCCTACTAGTATAATCATCAATAATAATAATAATGCCTTGTAAACAAAGAAAGAAGGAAACAAGCTTTGTCTGCTTGCTTAATAAGACATTTTCTTCTTCCCCTCCCTCTTAGTTTTTTGCTATTAGGGTTTAGGGTTTTTCACCACGGCAGCTTGTTGATGGTTATTTCTCCCTTGTGGTTGTTATATTTTGCACGAATGAGATATGTGTTTGTTTTTGTTTTGTTTCGTTGGCTTCCTCATAGATAGAAAGAGAGGTTGGTTGCGGAGGTAGATCATAGTTTAATGCTGCCTGTTAGTGGCTTGCGTTCTGTTTTATGTATATAACAACGCAAGGCTACGTGTTGTCCAGCCAACCAGAGAATGCGATGAATTGTTTTTTTGTTTTTGTTTTTGTTTTTTTTTCCCTTTGGGGGGGTGGCGGGCTGGGAAGGAATAACCGTGCAAAAAAGCTACTAACACGAATGATATCCATATATATTGTTTTCACTACTCTTCAGCTACGGGCTATTATTGAAACATAAACCACTTAAAGAGACCAAGTTCATTGAAGGGACAAGTTTACACAAGGGTTCGTAGGTAAGACATCCTCGGCCTGGTGCCTTGGTTGGGATGAGAAACTGGTTCCCACCTGGGGTTCTCATGTTCGAATCCACCAGGAACACCCGACCCTGCATCTTATAGGAAATTCACATGGCTCAGGGAATACCCTGCACGTCCAGATGCTTCCACTTTACCTGATTAGGCAAAAGTTGAGGCAGTTATAGAAGGTTGCATTCAGACAACTGAGCCCCATTGGCATGGACTCAAGAAGGGGATGTGTCTCCTGGTGAAGGGCAAGAGGGATTCTCCCCCCTCCCCCTCCCCCTCATTTAGATGCCTTCAACAAGATGCCCTCCCTTTCAAAGAGAATGTGCATGGCTTCTAGGCCTTTATGGAGGCTTTAGGAGTTCCATCTTTAGTATCCATTTGCTTCATGGTTGAGTCTGTATAGCTTGAACGCAGTGAGTCTATGTTTCATCCTTGGATGTGTTTTAGACCGTAGCAATATGATATCTTAAACCTCAGTCCCTCTTTTGAGATTCTTCAAGATTTATTTAATTGTTGTTTTTCCAGCTATTAGTTTTCACCCGCCACAAGGGACTTCCAACTATTACTTTAGGTTGCATTTCAACTCAAACTTTTTGTAGGTCCCAGCAGATACCCTATATTGAGGTTGGAGTCCACACCCTCAACCCTCCTTTTTTTCCCCTAGAAATACAATAGTACTGTTTCTATTTCTGATTTCTTTTTTGCGGGCTTTTGAATGACCTGGAATTGGCTTAGTGGTTCCCTTTCTAATCAGGATTGTGAAAAATGATTTTCACATTCTTCTCTAATTCCTTAACTATCTGGATCATTTGGGTAACATTAAAGTATGGTTGTTCATGGTAGTTGTTTGATCATTTCTTTACATTAAGTCGTGTATCAGAACTTGTCCCCAAAATGGAGAAATGTGATCTTTTGTTTTGCCCTAGTGTTATGTTTTTGCTTGTTATAGTATAATGATTCATCAATTGCATCTGTTTTTTGGATATCTTTAGTTCAAGCAAGAGGATGGAGATTACTATGATGATGATGATTCATCCCTGTTGAATGGATGAAAAATCTATTCTCCTACTTCATATTGGCCTCAAATCCCCCCCTTCTCTTTTGGCGAACCCAATATAAAAAAAGGGAAACTCAAGCGATATCTAAGGACTGGTTAATATTCCTTCTATTGCATTTGGCATTACCAAGGATACCCTTTACCAGGGAATGGATACATAGTATGTTTTAAAATTCTCTTGCATTTGGTATATAGTATGTTTTAAAATTCTCTTGCATTTGATATCTTTAAGAATGGCCCTAGCACAAGGTTCTTGGTATATAACACGCTTTTGTTGACAAATATGGGTTCACTATTTGCTTGCAACTGCTTTTCTTTGATGTTTTCTTGTGATGTCTTTGTCTATTATAAATTTATAGCACATCCTATAGGGTTCAATCAGTGCTTCTTTTTTGGCAGACAAATTTTCATTTGTCAAGTGGTAACCTCAAGTTTTCTGGAGACTCTGTTGTAGTTTTAGCAAAACTAGCTAAAATTTGGGAGCACTGAATTACAAATTCATCTGAATAAGTGAAAGCCCCGTACTGTAAGTTGTGGCTTCTAAGCCTTTTTGTACGATAAATGTGTTATCCTTCTGTTGAAAAGTGAGGTTTGATTTCTAATAACAAATTTGTGAAAGGACGATTTATGCAAAAATTCTGTAGGCATTTGGTTCTCATGGGACTGCTGGCCTACATTATTCTCTAGATTTAAAAATATACCCTCTTTTTGAACAGAGTATACATGCACTGCATCCCATTATGGAAGTTTTAGGAGTTATCTAATGAAGGTTGAGGGTAATCCATTGACTACACAAGGACCATAAGTCTAATGTCAGAGTTCCATCGAATACCAGAATTCTTCTACTTGCGTTTTCATTCTTGGTTGTGTGCGGTCTTCCTGTTGCAAATTTCTGATAATAAATATCTCCTTTACATCTTCAATTTTTTTGGGTTGTTATTTTCCTTACTAGTTTGGGTACCTCAACGCAACCAAGGACATGCCTAAAAGATGTCTCATATGGTGATTTGAGTTTTTTTTTTTTTTCCCCCCTTGGACGATGATATTGCTCTGTTCAGGTTTTGGTCCCTGATTTGAGTGTATAGAAATCTCATTTCTCATTTGGGAGTGTGACTGTTTCTTTTAGATCTTGTGCTTTGGTTAACTCCCTGAGTTTATAGTTGATGATGCAATATGTTCTTTTGCTTAATTAGAAATCATGTGGTTCAGAGCCTGCTTCCATATTAGAGAAACATGATTCTTTTCTTTGGAACATCATATTGATGACTTTTTATAGACATTTTTTGAACTCTGTTTTTGTTGTACAAGCTTTTTAGTCATGATTCACTCAATGCATTAGTTTCCTTTGTCTTCAGGAGATAGGACTGATTATTTTCCACTTGCTGAGCTTGCCCTGTAATGAGTATACAAACATTTTGCCTTTGTACGACGAAACACACATTAGTTCTTCAATACGTATCTCGGGAACTTTGAAAAGATAGTAAGCTTGGGAAACTATGGGGAGTGGTTCAGTGAAAAGGGCTGACATTGAAATATTCTTCCCAGTGCACCATCCTATTTATGTTCTAGCATCAAGATGTGATCTTCATTAGACCGAACTTCTCTGTAATGACTGTGAATCACGGCAAGCTGTTGTTTGGACGCAAAAGGTTCCCAGATTGTTTCTTGCAAGAAGTTCCCATTCTTATCTTTCCAGGGGGGTACATTTGTTTCATGTTTCTTGATCTTTTTTGGGTGATTTTCCAGACAAGAAGGCAATGGCAAAAGAAACTTTTGACTAGTTTTGAATGCAATGCTATAATACTTTAACATTATTCACTTCTCCAAGGCCCCAAGCTCAGCGAACTTAACATTATTCACTTCTCCAAGGCCCCAAGCTCAGCAAACAATAGATCAAATGATGGTGGTTTCCGAAAAGACTAGGCCTTTTTTGGATCAAAGCCTTGAATCTTCTATATATTATGCCTTTGCCATCTTTGGTTGATAAATTGCAAGATGAAATTGCTCCTTTGGAATATATCAGGGATAAACAACTTTACTCTCAAGGTCGTATTGTGGATTTGCGCACAGCCAATGGCAGAGCTAGAATCATATAGAAGGGGGGGGGGGAGGACAAAGTTAGTAATGCTATTTATTCATAGTGCTAATGTGTGACCAAGTTTCTTGGTGCATCAGCTGCACCCTGTGATGCCTGTTTGATCATGATTATCACATTCTGTATTATGTGAAGGCATTAGGCATTCGGCTCAATTTGAACTCTCTGATTGTACATTGGGTATGATTAGACGGATCCACTTGCAGTACCTATAGTAGGGACAAGCACCCTCAGGGGATGGGGAATGGGGCATAACAACATCTAGATAAAGAAGCTGATTGTGAATTGGGAGGTGATATCATGTATAATATTGCTCACTTGGACTATTTATGACTTCTTTCATGTACAAAGTATACTGTTTTTTCCACATTATGAGCTTTTGAAAGAGGTTATTCTTATTTTTTTTATCAAGTTTAAAATATTTAGACAACTTAAATTTATGTAGGGCTCGCTTCTATCGAGTGACTTCAAGTAATACAAAGAAAAAAATTGATCATTTTTGTGTAGTGAAGGCTTCATGATTAAATAGAAAGTTTAAAAGTTTGAAGAGAAGGGTGTTTTTTCGTCTGAATTGTAACCAAAGAAAAATGAAGTAACTAGAAATAGGAATTTAAGGGTGGAGGAGCAATCCTTTGCCCCTTGTCTCCTCCAATGAGTGATATATTCTTGAGATTTTTGCATATAAACCATCCTTAAAAGTGAATTGGCAAATAATCCATTCCCACGTATTAGCACATATATCATTATTTTTAACGAAATGTTGCAACATTTTTGTTAAAAGTAACATTGCAAAAAAAAAAAAAACATCATTTTGGCATTTCTGCAACATTTCGGTAAAAGCAATGATATGTGTGCAAATAGGTCTTCAGGAATGGTTTTTTTTTTTGCTAATTCACTTTCAAGGATGATTTATATGCAAAAAAAGCCCTATATTCTCTCATGTTTGAGTTTTTTGGGTAGTGTTTGATATGTGGATCAGAATCCTGTTTGTTCTGAGATCTTTAGGATATAATTTTTATAGTTCCATGATAGCAAATTTTCAATATCCTTTTTATTAGTGAATTGAGGTACTTTTGAAACCTTTTATTCAACAAAGAATTTGTAAATGATGCAGCTTCTGTACATATGAAACATCCCACCACCATAATTTTTATCTGTGGTTATGTCACTTTTGCATATTGAAATTTTTGGATAAAAGTTGCATTCATATCCTACTTTAAAAAAATATTACAAAATTCTTTTTAATCTTTGAAGTCTTAACAATATATCTTAAATAGGAGAAATGTTTGCATTCGTCTAAGTCACTTAGATATTTTGAATTTAAGAAATTTTTGTGGAGATTTTGCCAAACACCCGTTTTAGGAATCTCTTAAATGTGAAAAAGATCCTATATACTTTGTGCATGGAAGAAATGTTTAAATGATCAATTGATTGATGTTGTACATGTTATCACCTGCTTATTCTTGGTCCTTTTTTTCTTGTATATACATTATTGTACCTGTCCTCTAGGGGTGCTTGCCCCTATGATAGGTACTCCGTCCAGTTTCGTCTGGTTATGCCTCACGCACAGTTGGATGACCCTAATCGAGTGGGATTCTGTCTTTATAATGTCCAAATGGAATGCAGGGCTTGATGATCATGTTAGGACAATCATGTTATAATGTGCTTTGCATACCAAGTGTCTTGGTCACATCCTTGCATTATATGGAAAATATTCTTGTCCCCTTCTATGTGGTTCTGGTTCTGGCATTGTAGAACATTGTTGTATTGTTGCTTGGAGGTTGGGGGTGGGGGGAGGACCTCAGATCCTTAGTCACTGCCCACCGCTCCTGAAGCGAGCAGTCCATATGCTGTTTCATCCGCGGCTTCACCCTTCTCACCTATTGTTATGGTTTTACTTGGTATAAACTTAAGATAAAGGTTTAAGCTGCTGTTTCATGCGGGTGGGTACTACTCATCAAGGATCAGAGTTCATCCTTAATTTTTTTTTCCAGTTATTAGTTTGAATTCCAATGTCTTTCATCTGAGTGTTCGATCCTTATTCAGCTGAACTGTTATCCTTTTATGAGAGATCCAATTAATCATATGTTTTGTTGAGATAATTTCTTCTTCCTGGCAATTTTTTCTTTTCTTTTGAAGTAATGTGGGATTATTCTTATCCGCTGGTTTTTGTCTATTTTTCCTATGGCCTATGAATTTTTGATACTGATTCCCAAAAGAAATCATTCAATTAATTCATGAAGTTGATGCTTTGTTGCTGTGCAGAATCCTGCAGACAGGAGGGAGATTTTATGTGACGATAAGCTCAAAGCAATTTTTGATGGGAAGGAAAAAGTGGGCATGCTGGAGATTGCTAAACTGATAGGCCCCCACTTTGTGAAGAAGTGAGAGGAGACGGGAGATGATCGTGGATTTCACCTTCCGTAAGCTCGCTGTTCTGATCAGCTCATGCGTGATGGTTTCACTTTTGCTTTTGTATTTGAAACTTGGATATGATCAGATTGGCATGACGATATAGGAGGTGGAAGGCTTTGGTTTCTTTTGCACCCCATTGTGTGGGAAATGATGCCTGTGTGGTTGTGAAAGGAATGTTGGACAGCCTGGATGTTCCCTATCCGGGCAACTACTGGTTATGCTTGGTTTTGAGATGGGTAACTGGGAGAGTGCTGCCTGTGTGGCCGCTGACTAACTTTCTTGCTGACAGCCACTTACATATCGTTAACTGCTCCTTTTTTCTCTCTTTCTGTCTGTGATTGTTTTTGGGAGGACCATTTCCAGGGGATATATGAGAACCTGCTTCTATAGTTTGAGTAATACTTGCTGCAATCTCTTACGCATTGTAGTACAACTGCCATCCCATTAGATGGTTTGGATGGGGTCCCTGGACGCATTTGGAGGGAGTGCATGTTACCTTAAATGTAATGTGTTGTATGACCTGCCAACGGCTATACTACAATTTCTGGAGGTCGTTGCACACAACTTATTAAAGTGTTTGGTTTTGATATTCATATCTTAGTAAAGGGTAATGGAGTCTCTCTTTTTCCCATTTATAATTCTCTCCTCCTTTAGTTGCGCTTTTATGTGTTTCTCTGGTGTCAATTTCAATATTGGAGAAGGGAAGTTTTAGAGGCTTGGTAGTAGCCCAATAAGAAGGCCCACTAGCAGTCTTGGTTTAACCTGTGCACGATGGGGTTGGTCGTGACCCATTGGATCTGTCCTGACTTATTGGTCCACAATGTAAGGCCACGGGCGGATCCAACTCCCAAGACTGGGCATAACAATGGCGGGCAACCTTTTTCCCTGACTGACTGGTAAAAGACATCCGATCTTAAGGAAGCCTCCTTCGACAAACCCACCATCGGTGCTAAAAGGAAGTTGGGAGTACCTTTTTGCCCCATTTCGACCATATCGGGGATTGTCCACCATGTGTCAGCAATTAGTTAGGTCAACCAGATCCGACGTTGACTTAGGTAGGCCTTACTGTCATTGGGTCTACTATTATTGGATCGCTCTTAAAACCTTTGATCACCATAGGAACTTGTGCCTTAAGAGGTGATTTGGGTCTACTAAATTTTGGATAAGACCACGCCAACTCCTTGGGAGTCTCGCATGTCCTTGTGACATCTCATGGGGGACTTGGGTCTAACTTGGATGTCTTTTGCGAAGTGCACGTATCATCCCTGCATTACAGAGGTTCACATAACACTTAACCTTCCGCTGTGTAAAAGGTACGCACAGTCTCACTTAAAGGAGCTATTGAAGTTGGGAAGATGAGGAACTAGCTTAAGCATCGAAGAATTATCGTCGGGGAAATGCAGGGAATTTTCGGGGAAACCTAAGGCTCCTTTGACGCACTTTTCCTTTCAATGTTTTGCAATTTCCTCCATCGAATTCGTCGGAGAGGTCCCACCAGGCATGTGATTCGGCTTACCACATCCATCGGATCAGTTCTTCTCACTCTTCTAGTTTTCATCTTGGAACATTCACCCCTTGATCAACTGCTCGCATTGGGCCTCAAATACGAATCTCCCCTTTTCAGCCCTTATTACTGGAAATTGTGGGAGAAAGATGGAGAAAAGTCTTTCCGGAGTGGGCTTTCAAATAATAGAAGCCTTGACCCACCGACGAGTTGGAGTGGATAGAAAATAGTAGGGCTACAACTCTAAGTCGGCCAATCCAAACTCAAGTGAGTCAACCTCATAATTGGGTTAAGTTGAATCCGGCTAAGTAGGGTTGGGGGATCTTTCAACCCGATCTCGGATGGATTGAGTTGGATTGAGGGTCAACCAATTTGACCTAATCCGAACCTCAAATGTATATATATAAATAATGACTTAGTTCATTAGAATATATTTCACTTAATCTTATGTCTTTAAACAAAAAAATTAGTTAACAATACAAAAATGTTTTGAAGTAGTAGCATGTAATTTGTAACTTCTTTTTTTAGTTACTTCGTTAAGGTAGATAGACAAATGCGTGCATCTCTTTGTACATGAAATTTTGGTAGTGAGAAAGAAAAGTTAAAAATATGAACTAGTAAGGATATAGGCTCAACTTTATCTAAACTCGACAAAGGTTGGGTTCTTGGGTTACATGGGTTGAGTTGGGTTGAGACATTATTGGATGGATTAGGTTGGGATTGAGGTGGTTGGGTTGACAGTTGGGTTGGTTGAGTTAGCGTTGAGGGCCTTTGACATGGGTTGGGTTAGTATTGACCCTAACATGACCTAACTTGACTCAAGTTGCCACCTTAGAAAATAGGTCATGAAAAATGAGAGGGGTAGGGAAGATGCCCATTTCCCTTATGCTCGAGTGGTGAATAGTGTACAACCAAAGGAGTTAGCAGACAAAGTCCAATGTTATGAGTTTGAACTTGACTCGGCACATGTTATCATAAATCGAGAAAGCTCCTTGGACAATGGAATTGTAGCAAATATAAGGGGTAGGAAGACGGAAGCGATAGCTCTATAAAGGTACTTAGTAGTGCTTCTTTTACGAAGCAATCTGGTTGTTCAATAGGTTGCACATAGAGGAGCTACTAGAATCATAAAGTCATTGGGAGGAGGCTTGAGCACCAGAAGCTTCATCAAAATGATTGCTTTCCTTCCCACCAGCTGCAAGTGAAGAACTATACGATCGGGTGTCCTCTTCCATTGGAGGTTCTAGGGTAGTTATAGAAGAAAAAAGAAGCAGCAAGAGACAATCGGAAAGTGGTGAGACAGTAACAAAGCCAATGCTAGAGCAGAAGGTCCTTGGGTCTTTTTGTTGGGATCTGGACGGGACGCGAAGAACGCAGTGGAAACGACGAACAAAAATATCCTGCCCAATGCCCACTGATCTGAATCGGAACGAAAAAAACAAGAATCGAAAAATCGGATGGTAATTTAATTACCGTGTGCGGATTCGAATCCGCTTCCGTCTCGGTTCCGTCGAGGCGATGCTGCGAGCCGCACAAGCGTCCGACCTCCAGCAGTATCCACGCGATCCTCCGCGGTGGTTCGTCCTCGCTCCTTCATCCGTATCAGCTCGCTCGCTGAAGATCCTTCGCCACAATGATGTCTGGAAACCCGCGGACGGGTGTTCCCGACTTTCGGGAATCACGCACGGCGGAGACGGAGATTGTCTTGGCACCTCGAATGGGGTGCCCAGAGGAGGAGAGAGAAAGGGGGACGGCCAGTATGGGAAAACCCTAGAGTTTGGCCCAGGGTTTCTCAACAGCACGTATATATATTAAGTTGGCGCGACTTTTCACAAAAGTCCCTGAGTTAATATAAATCCCACTTAAATATCACCGACTGAGAATCTTATTGCGTGTGACCCTCTAGGCCCATTAACCAATGCGATTTTCAGCCCGTTAAGTCCAATATCTAGTTATTGACTTATTGTAATTAATTAATATCTAGATATTAACTAATTACTTAACCGAATAACATCGCATGTAAATTCGGTCGGACTTCCGATCAAGTTGGATGCCAAGCAACATCGCATGATCTCGGAAGATAATGGGGTTCAGCAACCCACTCATGGAATCTGTCCGTCCACAGTTACCGTGTGGTTATAATCCTTCGTTCGCACAATGCTCTCGAGTTAACCTAGGGTATGGTCAACTGTCAAACCCTAGATGGTCAACTCACTTGAATCAGACTCCGCTGTACAATATCTGAAAATATCTTTTTCTGATATTGTTTCTGCTATGGCCAGAGACTCCTGCGGATATATTCTAGAGCATTCTCTCTCCAGTTACCTGAGAACGAACGATCCTTTATTGAACACACAATCACCTTCGAAGGTCTTCCGCTGGACCCGATACTTGACTATTAGAGATCCCGTGGATAGGGATTCGTAGGTCAAGGTCAAAGTCCAGAAGTCCACCGACAAGGTATCTTTGGTGTCTCAAGTCCAAGGATCAACCACGCCACTGTGACGATGAATCAAGCCGATTGACAGTCAGGTAAATTACCATTCGACAATTCATGTCGGATCAGTTCAGTGAACTCATTTCCCAATGAGCACCTACATGTTTACCATTGTGTCTCCACACGAGTAACTAACGAGATCAGTCACCCTCATCATATGAGCTGGAATAGCCTGTACTAGTCTTACCGGATGTTTGATGTCCTTCTCAAACATCCTACGACTATGAACAATTGAGAATATGTGTTTATAAGTCATCAGTCTCATTATTATGATCTCATCATAAATTGATGACTATTGCACATATTCATGGACTTTATTATGCGCAATTATAAATATGCCAATCTACATAATGAATTTAATGCCATTGATTAGTGAACCAGATTGAAATAGGTGCCTTATCATAAGGTGTAAGGATTGAGGTTTTCGGATCCGGTTATCGGGTCAGTTTTCGGAGTCAGACCCTGTAGTTCAGGCCCTGATGGGGCTGAGACTCTGTTCTGTTTTGCGTCGAGTCTGCTCGACGCGGTTTAAACGACGTCCAGCATTGCAGACGCGTTTTAAGCTGTGCCACGTGGGCGCCACGTGGGTGGGCTTCGGGCCGCGAGAGTACGGTCCTGTCGTGTCATCTGAACGGCGTCCACGATGAACGACGCCATTCAGACTGCGACCCTGGTTGTCAGTGTACGGCGCCGGTCTTGTCATCTGAAAAGCGTCTTTGATAGGCGACGCGTTTCAGGCCTCTGATAGTACGACCCGTCATATCAACTGATAGGCGTCCGTCCAGCACGACGCGATTTAGTTAGTTTTCTGGTTAGCCCCGTGAACCCTCCTTCCTTTCCCTCATTCCCTCCTCCCTCTTCTCTCTCCTCTCTTCCCCGGTGGCTCCGGCGATTTCCCCTTTCCCTCCTTCTTCTCCTCCCACCACTTCATCTCTCCCTCCACTCCATCGACCTCCTAACTCCCACCACTACCACCACCACCTCCTCCGCGGCGTTTTCTCTCCGGACGGCGGTCGACGTCCCGGTGGAGTAACGACGACTTCGGCGGTACTGGCGACGGCATGGGGCGAGACGGGTAGGCGGCTTGGAGCTTGGAGGAGTTCGAGTAACCGGTAGGGTGACGATTTCCGTAGTAGTTCATTTAAAAACCATGTTTTCCCGTTTTGAAGCATGATGCGCATAAGGGATTTGTGGGTAGAATGAGCATGTTAGGGCCTTTTCTTGAAGGAAATGGGGGTCTATATGAATATGGATTTGTGGGTTTCTTATGATGGTTTAGTTTTTCCCTTTTCCCTTCCTGTTTTGGAGCGTTTTTGGGATGTTTTGGGGTGAAAAGGGGGACCCTCGGGTAGAGTTGCAGAACCAGGTTTCTGGCGCTAAATGAAGTCGCGCCTGGACGACGCCATTTAGAATGGCGACGGGCCAGCACGACGCCATTTAGGCAGAAATTACCCCGATTGAGGTTTCTGCAAGTTTTGGATTATGTTGTGAATGGCGTCTGAGGACAGCGACGCCTTTCTAAAAGGCGGCTCCCCAGGACGACGCATTTTAGGCCATATTCTGAGCCGAGATTTCATGAACCAGTTTAGGATGCTTGAATGGCGTCGGCCTTGGGCGACGCGATTCAAGACAATCACATTAATCCATGCCATTAAAATATGTTTACATTGTTAGATAGTTGGTTAATTGCATGCTTTAAATTGTACTCGAGGATGGAGATTTCTGTGTGATCGGATTGCACTGCGTGGTGTTTCGTGCGACCGAGGACTTTTTACGTGACTGGATCGCACGGTGTTGTGTTCCGTGTGACTGTGGACCTAGAGTGACAGTTGTAGCGCTTTATCACCCTGTGCTTGTGTGGGTGGAGCACAGTGCCAGTGTGGGTGTGGCGGGGTGACGCCTAGTGAGAGAGGGTCACCTGGTGAACCTCGGGGTTAGCTAGTACCGGTGTGGGTGTGGTACCTGTGAAGTGTCACTCGTGCTGGGGGAAGGAGTAACCACCTGAGCCAGTTGGGCCGGAGTAGCTAGCGTGCTATCCGAGGGGTTACTGTTTGGTCTCAGCGGATCGGTGTTTTCTCACCTTCGTTTGTGTGGTTGGCGTGTTTTATCGAGACGTTGGTTGTGGGCTCCCTGGTAGACTGGTTTCAGAGATATGCACGTTATATATTTCGAATGCATGTGATTCATATCGAGGTTTAGGAGTAGTAATTATTGTTGTACTTGTTACTGTACCTTCAGCTGTGTTTTGCACTTGTGAGTGTGTGAGTGGGCAGTGGGGATCGAAGGATCCCTACTGAGTCTTTCCGTTGAGACTCACCTCTGCGGTTTTCAGGTGAGGGCTCCAGGCAGACTTAGCGAGGAGAGTGCTGCTGTGGGTTGTGCGCCATCAGCTGTTGTTCCGGGATATGCCCCGACGTAGTTGATATTTTTATTTTTGGCCTGTACGCTTAATTATTTCCTTTCAGTTGGAATATGTAGTTAATTGCTGTGTCGAGTCGCATTGTAATAACTTTTAGTTCTTGCACTTCCTTTTCAATTCAATGCGATGTGAATGTTTAGCTTAGTTTATTGTTTATTTACCAGACTTACTTAGATCCTGGTTTGGTTCCAAATTAATGATTCGGTACCCATTTAGTAATCGGATCTCCGATTATAAGGTGGCGGGTCGTTACATAAGATGTCCAAGTGGGAGATTGATGGATATAGGTGTCCTCTAAGCCAATCATAAGGCATCTATTTTAATCTGGTTAACTAATCAATGGCATTAAATTCATTATGTAGATTGGCATATTTATAATTGCGCATAATGAAGTCCATGAATATATGCAATAGTCATCAGCTTATGATGAGATTATAATAATGAGACTGATGAGTTATAAACACATATTCTCAATTGTTCCTAGTCGTAAGATGTTTGAGAAGGACATCAAACATCCGGTAAGACTAGTACAGGTTATTCCAACTCATATGATGAGGGTGACTGATCTCGTTAGTTACTCGTGTGGAGACACAATGGTAAACCTGTAGGTGCTCATTGGGGAATGAGTTCACTGAACTGATCCAACATGAATCGCCGAATGGTAATTTACCTGACTGTCAATCGGCTTGATTCATCGTCACAGTGGCGTGGTTGATCCTTGGACTTGAGATACCAAAGATACCTTGTCGGTGGACTTCTGGACTTTTACCTTGACCTACGAATCCCTATCCACGGGATCTCTAATAGTCAAGGATCGGGTCCAGCGGAAGACCTTCGAAGGTGATTGTGTGTTCAATAAAGGATCGTTCGTTCTCAGGTAACTGGAGAGAGAATGCTCTAGAATAGATCCGCAGGAGTCTCTAGCCAGAGCAGAAACAATATCAGAAAAAGAGGTTTTCGGATATTATACAGTGGAGTCTGATTCAAGTGAGTTGACCATACTTTAGGTTAACTCGAGAGCATTGTGCGAACGAAAGATTATAGCCACGCGGTAACTGTGGACAGACAGGTTCCATGAGTGGGTTGCTGAACCCCATTACCTTCCGGGATCATGCGGTGTTGTTTGGCACCCAACTTGATCGGAAGTCCGACCGAATTTGCATGCAATGTTAATTCGGCTAAGTAATTAGTTAATATCTAGATATTAATTAATTACAATAAGTCAATAACTAGCGATTGGACTTAACGGGATGAAAACTGGACTGGTAAATGGGCCTAGAGAGTCACACGCAATAAGATTCTCAGTCGGTGGTACATAAGTGGGATTGATATTAACTCGGGGACTTTTGTGAAAAGTCGCGCTGACTTAATATATATACACGCTGTTGAGAAATCTTGGGCCAAGCTCCAGGGTTTCCCCATGTTGGCCGTCATCCCTCCTTTCTCTCTCCTCCTCTGGGCGCCCCGTTCGAGGTGCCGAGATTGTCTCTGTCTCCGCCGCGCGTGATTCCCGAAAGTCGAAAATTCCCGTCAGCGGATTTTCGGCAATCGTTGCGGCGACGGATCTTCAGCGAGCTAGTTGATACGGACGAGGGAGCGAGGACGAACCACCGCGGAGGATCGCGTGGATACCACTAGAGGCCGGACACTTGTGCTGCTCGCGACATCGCCTCGACGGAAGCGGATTCGTATCCGCGCACGGTAATCAGATTACAACCTGATTTTTCAGTTTTAATTTTTCGTTCGGAATCGGATCAGTGGGCATCAGGCGGGATAATTTTTTTGTTTGTCGTTTCCGCTCCGTTCTTCGGGTCCCGCCCGGATCCCAATAGTGGTATCAGAGCCAGGTTATCGCTCTGATCTGTTTCGGGACGGCTAAATTTATTTTCTAGAATGATTTCCATGCTCAGAATATTTTTATTTTTAACGCGGAGATTGTTCATGTGATGAATATGAGATAATATCGATTATTATTATGCGAGGAAAAATCTATTTTTTTGGGGTTTTCGTAAGGTTATTCATGGTGATGAACAATCGCGTTCATGAGCTTCGGAGTGGGTTTTATAGTGATTGGGCATCACTCTTACCTTGCTGGTATGACCAGCTAATTCTCCTTATCCTTCCCTGGTGTGGTCGGAGGCTGGCGAATTTTTTCTTCCAAATTTTCAAATGTTGGAAGTGGGAAGGAGGAGGGGAACGGTTTATGAAAAACCAATTTTAACCGCCGTTTATGGGGGCAACCGGCGGCCGTGGCACGCCGGCCGGCCATCGCCGGCATCAGAGATGATGGGGGGCCAATTTTCCGACAGCCCCTGCGGCTGGCGCCGGCGGTGGCGCCGCCCCAAAGCCCCCCCTTCATCGCTGCAACCTGCAGGAAAGGGGAGGGGAAACCCTAGCCCAGGCGAGATGTGCGCCTGGGAGGCCTAGACCGGCGGTCCCTAGCCGGTGTAGACACGCTAATTTTGACATCATTTTGAGTAAATTTCATATTATATAATAATGCCTCAAAGTGGTCTGATATCTAATAATTAGTTAATTTTTATTAATCTTTCTGAATTGATTATCTAAATAATATCGGGTCAGACAGACATAATTTAAGTTAATTAATTAAATTGATTTTAAACTCAAATTTTAATCAAATATGAAAAAGTCTAAAAGACGTCGACACGTGTAGACGCCATTTAGAGTTTATCCATATTTTGATATTTAAATTTAAATTTTAATTAATTGATTAATTAGCTAAAAGACGTCTTCCTGGCACGACGCCATTTAGGTTTCTTAAGTTGTTTCTGTCTCTTTTTCCGGATGTTTATCATAATCTTAATTACTCTAAAAGACGTCTCCCATGGGCGACGCGTTTTAGATAATTACAGATAATGATGAATTAATTTGTATTTATCTGTTTGTTAGTTAGATAAACTTCAAATTCTTTCATGTTAATCCATTCATAACCGCAGATGTAAAGCCTATATAACCCCTTGGTCATTAAAAAGTTAGTGATGATAGTGATAATCTGAGTGATTCAAGAAGGAGACGGCGTCCAAACGCTGAAGGATCGAAGCACTGCTACTTCCATGAGTCGGCATCCTTTCTTCATTGTTTCTTCGTCCTTTCAAGATTCATTCAAGACCAAGACTTTCCAGGGGCCATCCAACTTAGTTCTTAATTAATTTCTACATCTTTCTTATATTTTCATCACATTGACATCATAATTTCATCACATCACTCCATGCAACACACACTCACTAGCATTCTTTTCCAATCCATGTTTTAAGGGGTTTCAAAGACCACAAACAAGTGAGTTCATTTGTTTAGTTGCATGATTAGAATTATTACTGGAATAGATACTACATCTATTTGAGTTCTTATTATTTTTTCTCTCTCTTTCTTTCCACTTTCTTGCAAGGTACAAAAGGAGATAAAGAGGAGAGAATCATCAACAGTAAGGAAAAGGAATCTGGACGATCCTCAAAATCCGATAAGCAGTCAAAGCAAGAACAAAGTCAAAAGGGCTCTCTTTCTTCAGCCGGCTGAAGGAGAGGAATCAAGAACTCAAAAATCTCCCAATTCCAAAATAGGTAGGCGATCAACTTTTTTCTTTTGAAACTTTTTAGTTAAAAGTTTCTGGCGATCACATTCACTTAGTTTTTAATAGGTTTATTTGTCACATAAACAACATAATTTTTATGATAATCACACACCTGATTTGAGCACTCACAGTTTTTTGGAGATCACGGTGGGACTTGGTCTCGCCATCTTTTAATCTTTGTTCTTTCTTTTATCAATCGGGCACCTACGGTGCACCACCTGTGTCACTCGACATGCCCTCACCGATCGGTGAGTTTTTTTAGTTTAGTTGTTATTCCTATGTGCACCACGTGCACACCCTTGTGGCAAGATCTTGCCCTCCCCGTTTGATTGATTAAATAGCTGTTTTTATGATAAGAAGTATGTGTGATTGATTGAATGTTTTGTTGTTTACATGATAAATCATCCTGTTAAAAAAAAAATTGAAATAAAAAAAAAGATTCTCATGACCCAATTATTTACTGCTTTCATCCAGTTTGTTTGAGGAGGAATCGATCCAGAAATTCCTCCTAAAATATTGATTCCGCGACCTAAAAAGCGTCTAGGAACAGCGACGTTATGTAACGCGTCGCCCAACCCAGACGCCTTTCAGGCAAAAATCTCTGCTGTTTGTTGCCTGAGTTTCTGCGAAAAAATAAGGTTCTGTTTAATAGCGTTGGCTAACAGCGACGTGATTCAAGCAGTTTCTTATTTTTCTTCAATTCTCAGATTTATGATCTGCTTGCTACTACACATTACGTAATAAGCATTAGAGGCCATCCAGGCCACAAGTCATACGCACTGGGGCTAACACCCCCCTCTTTCTCTTTGGAACACCCTTCTTGACGTCTTCACCTCTCTCTGATTAGGTTGGCCCCTCAATCAGACTAGAGTGGTTGGCGTTAAAGACCTCCGTAAGTCCCCAAAATCAAGGTATTCTTTCTTGTTCATCGGACTGGTTGTACCAATCGAAGTCCTAGTTAGATTTTCATAACGTTGTGAGAGAAAGCCATAGAGTATAACTGTGGAAATTGAACTGAAACTAGGATCCTACCCCTTGAGTGAATTTGTGATTAATTGAATCCAAATAACCCAACAAGGAATCTTAAAATAATGTTAAACATCTACTTGTTTGCTTAATCTCTGTGCAACTTGTCTGCAAATCTTTGAAAAAAATCTAATATCATGCTACTTCGATCATGTAGGGATTTGAGCATGGCTCCAGATGCCCTAGTCAACTACGAGGGAGATGCTAATGCCCCTCTTGAGTCTGATTACCACTTTGAAAGCGGAGGAGATGCTGATGGCCCCCGTAATCCCCATTCTTATCCTGTTCTATATAAGGGAAACCACCAAACCCCTCTTCCTTGTGCTCATGATCAATATTTTGATCTTCCTTCGCATGTGCATGTAGTTTCTAATCCTATTTTCGAGGGGGGCATGAATCCGAATGCTCCCTCATCCTCCGATCCCTCGGATCTAGTGAACGCTTTAGGAGTTCTTGCCTCCCATCTAGATCCTCGACAGTTCGAGGCAATCTAGTCTATTTTGAAGGGGAAGACGCCCATACAGTCTACCGAGCCGAACCTTGCGGCTCTCCCTGTCATTCCTCAACCACTTCCTCATCATACTTCCTTCATTCACCAGGCCATTGAAGGCCTCCATATTTCAACTTCTCGGCCAGCTGGCCCACAACTTTATTCATCGAGGCAACCGGTCAGGCCGCCGACGTCTACTTACCAAAATGCCCTCGGGCATGGCGGAAGCTCTGTCGGACCTCAACTCTATTGTCCTCCTTGCCCCACATACTCTAGGCAATAGGCCTATCATGTACCTCCACCTCCCCCTCCTCCCCAGGTTGATCCAACGACACAAGCTCTGTTTGTAAAGATGGAGCGTATGGATGAACAGTTCAACAATTTTCAGAAGATGATGGGAGTTAAAGCTGCACCTGAAATTAACCTGCCAAGTCTCTCTGTATTTCATCTGCCACCCTCTGAGATGCCAGTATACCGAAAATACAACGGTACTGGTAACCCCTTCACTCATTTGAAGGAGTTTATGTATGAGTCATCTTTCTGGCAGAACGACAAGAGGTCGTTAGCATTTTTGTTCAGGAAATCCTTGGAGGGACCAGCCTTCGAATGGTTCTTTTTTTTAGAGCCAACTGAAGTAGAGGACTATGGTATCGTCTCACGAAAATTCATTCAGCGATACCAAGATAGAATTTCCCCCTCTCTGTCCATTACTGATTTGATAGCAGAAAAGATGAAGCTTGACGAGGAATTTGTCAGCTTTGCTGATAGATGGAGGGACATGGCAGAAAAAGTGAAAGATCATTTGTTTGAGTCAGAGCAAGTAAGGGTGTTAATCTCCAATGCTACGCCTCAGTTTAAGTTAGTCCTCGCCCTGAACAACTTGACCAGTATGGCAGAGCTCCATGAAAGAGCACATTATTGTCAGAACGCTTTCAAGGATGCTACATTCTCTAGTGTCTTTGATCCTCACTGACCTAGCATGCCTCCACCTTGGAAGCCTGCTGTGCCAAATTCTCTTAGCACAGGTCCAACCGCTGAGGGCACGCTCTCTCATGAGCAGGTTAGTAGCATGAACAACAATCATCTCTAATTTGTGAGGAATCAACAACCACAGTACCAGCGGCCGCAGCAGCCAAATTAGCAGGGTTACAGACATCAGCAGCCGAACCCACAGTATCAGCAGCCTCAGTACCAGCGGCCTCAGCAGCCGAACCAGCAACCACAACAGCAGCCACAGCAGCAGCCATAACGGCAGTTACAGTAACAGCCCCCACAACAACAGCAGTACCAGCCGCGTGCACCGTCGGCATACCACAATGTACCTTCTCCTGTTGATTATAATCAGCAGAGGAAACCTCCAGGCTCGAAGAGGGCAGAATATCCAGTTCTTCCAGAGTCCTTATCAGATATCTTCAGTGCTTTAATGGCAGCCAATGCTTTGGTTTTGCCAATAGAAAAAACAGTTTGCCCCAAAATGCCGACACTTCTAGGTATTGTTATTTCCACCGACAACCTGGACACATAATAGATACCTACTTCCAATTCCGAGATTATATTCATGATCTCAACGAGCAGTGTAAGGATCGAGACTTTCGGATCCGGTTTTCGGGGTCGGACCTTGTAGTTCTGGCCCTAGTGGGGACTGAGGTCCTGTGACGATTCGCGTCAGGACCTCGAGACGCGTTTTGAACGGCGTCCACCGATGCAGACGCGTTTCAGGTACTGACACGTGGGTGCCACGTGGGCTGGCTTTGGGCCGCGAGAGTACGGTCCTGTCGTGTCGTCTGAACGGCGTCCGCGTGGGACGACGCCTTTCAGACTGCGACTCTGGGATTGTCAGAGTACGGCCCTGACATGTGGCCTGAACGGCGTCTGCGTAGGACGACGCGTTTCAGAGTCTTGTCAGAGCGGCCGTCACGTCACCTGATAGACGTCCGTGGATGTCGACGCGTTTTAGCCAGTCTCTGGTTAACCCCGCGAGCCCTCCTTCTTTCCCTCATTTTCACCTTCTCTCTTTCTCTCCTTCCCCTCCGGCGATCCCGACGGCAATTCCTTCTCTTCCCTCTTTTCCTCCCACCATTTCATCTCTCCCTCCACTCCATCCTCTACCTAGCTCCTACCACTACCACCTCCACTTCCACTACGACGTTCCACTCTTCGGACGGCGGCCGACGTCACGGTGGAGTAAGGACGACCACGGCGGTACCGGCGGCGGCGTGGGGCGAGACGGGTGGACGGTTTGAAGTTTGGAGGAGTTCAAGTATCCGATAGGGTGACGGTTCCCATAGCATCGTGTTTAAGCCATGTTTCCCCCGTTTAAGCATGTTATGGATCTTTAGGTTTGGGGGGTAGAACAAGCATGTTTAGGAGTTCTTTTTGATGATATGGGGAATTTTTATGAATGTGATTTCCTGTTGATTGAATTGCTCCTCTTCCTCCTCCGTTTTTGGGTGATTGTGGGGCTGTTTGGGTTGAAAAGGGAGCCCTCGGGATCATGGCAGACTGGTTCCTGGGGTTGAAAGACGTCGTGCATGGATGACGCCTTTTTGAAGGGCGTCGGGCCATCACGACGCCTTTTAGGTAGGAATCGCCTTTCTGAGAGTCTGCCAGCTCGGGGATTCTGGGACTAAAAGACGTCATGGGTGGACGACGCGATTTGAATAGCGTCGGGTAGCCATGACGCCTTTTAAGGCAGAAATCTCCTGAGTAATGTTTTCTGGAATTCCTGGATTTCTGTGCTATATGGAGTCTGAGGATGTCGATGCCTTTCAAAAGGCGACCACTGGTGTCGACGCCTTTTCGGCCTGATTCTGAAGACAATGTTTTACATAAATCAGTACATGGAGCTTGAATGGCGTCGGCCTTGGACGACGCGATTCAAGATAGAATCTCACTAATTCATGCCAGTAAAATGTGTTCATACTGCTAGATAGTTGGTTAGTGCATGTTTTAGTGTACTCGGTAGAAATGGATTCCTCGTGACCGGATGGCACTGCGTTGTGTGTCGTGCGATCGCGGGCTTTTCACGTGACCGGATCGTACTGTGCCGGGTTCTGGTGTTTTGTGTTACTGTGGACCTGGAGTGACATTGTAGCGCTTTATCACCCTGTGCTGGTGGGGGCGTGAGCACAGCGCCGGTGGGGGCGTGGGCGGGGTGACGCCTAGTGAGAGAGGGTCACCTGGTGAACCCCGGGGTCAGTTAGTACCGGTGTCGGAGTGGTACATTCGGAGAGTCACTCGTGTTGAGGGAAGGAGTAACGACCTGAGCCAGTTGGGCCGGAGTAGCTACAGTGCTATCCGAGGGGTTACTGCTTGGTCTCAGCGGGTCGAGGTTTTTTTCCCACCGTTGTTTGTGTGGTTGACGTGTTCTATTGAGGCGGCAGTTGTGGGTTCCCTTGTCGGTTAGTTTAGAAATATGCATGTTTAATACACTTCGACTGCATGTGATTTCACATTGAGAATTAGGAATTGTACCTACTACTGTGCTTGTTACTTTACCGTTAGCTGTATTTTGCACTTGTGGGTGTGTGCGTGGGCAGTGGGGATCGAAGGATCCTTACTGAGTCTTGTCTTGAGACTCACCCTTGCGGTTTTCAGGTGAGGACTCCCAGCAGACCTAGAGCGGCGTGTGCGGCCGTGTGTTGAGCGTCTTCAGCGGTTGTTCCGGGATATGTCCCGATGTAGTTGTTATTTATTTCTGGCCTGTATGTTTAATTATTTCTTTTCAGTTGGAGTATGTAATTATTTGTTGTATCGAGTCACATTGTAATAATTTTAATTCCTGCACTTTCATTTCAATTCAATGCGATGTGAATGTTTAGCTTAGTTTATTATTTATATCCCAGACTTACTAGATCCTGGTTTGGTTCCAAATTAATGATTCGGTACCCATTTAGTAATCGGATCCCCGATTATAGGGTGGCGGGTCGTTACAGTTGGTATCAGAGCATACGGTCTGGCAAATAAATAAATAACTAGGTTAAATGTCGTAAGTTCGGCAAATAAATACATTATCCCGTACAGGCACGGCGGTAGCATAGGTTTTAGGACTCTAATTAGAACTTTTTGATTTTGTAATTGTAGGCGAGTAGATGGCTCCCAGGAAGAGGATGCCGGTTATTCGAGAGCGGGGAGATGCCCCTAGTGGGTCCGAGGCAGGGAGGCCGAGTGTAGAGCAGTTTATGGAGGCCATGATGGACACTATGGCTAGATATCAGACGCGAGATCCTAGTGAGAGTTCTAGTGCTCGGGGAGGGTCCACAGCTACACTTGAGAGGTTCCTGAAGCTGAGGCCACCTCACTTCACCGGTCGTCCCGACCCTGATGAGGCCATTCACTGGCTTAGAGAGATAGAGAAGACTTTCGATTCCATGGACTGTGCAGCAGTAGAGAGGACCCCGTTGGCTACCTTCATGCTGAAGGATAGCGCCTATGACTGGTGGACCACACTGAAGAGTTTGTCTTATGAGGACAGGAGTCTTAGGGAAATTTCATGGGAGACCTTTGTTAAGGAGTTCAATGCTCAGCATTTCCCTAGACATGTCCAGAGGGCCAAGGAGGGGGAGTTTATGGAACTGACACAGGGGAGTATGACGGTACTTGAGTATCAGGCGAAGTTTGTTTCGCTGGGACGGTTCGTGCCTTTCATATATGGGGACGAGGAGCGTCGCACGGAGAGGTTTGTGGACGGACTGAGGCTCAGTCTGAGGAACTTCGTGGCGTCCCACTGTTGTACGGACTTGGCATCAGTAGTTAGATGTACAGCAGCAGTAGAGGCTCAGCAGAACCAGTCGGCACGGGAGAGAGGACTGACTGCTCAGGGGCCAGTGCGTGGCAGGGGAAAGGCAGCGTCACCGGCTCCTTCGGTCGGATCGGGATCGTCGTCACTCGGCTCCCGATTCAGGAGATTCTTCCGAGGCGGTGGCAGCAGTAGTGGTAGCAGCGGCAACAACAGGCCCAGACAGGGTCAGCAGAGTCAGTCAGTGTCCAGTGCGCAGCAGGAGCCAGCTCAGAGGCTTCCGACAGTTTGTCAGCACTGTGGGGGTGCTCATGGCGGGACTCAGTGTCCCACTCTTCCGAGGAGGTGTTTTACTTGCGGCCAGCAGGGCCATTTGGCGAGGCAGTGCCCGCAGGGGCATGGTCAGGGTCAGGGTCCAGGTGATCAGAAGAAGCCGAGGACCCAGGGGAAAGTTCTAGCTATCACCAGGAGGGAGGCTCGTGCGTCCAACTTGGTGGAAGGTACACTTTCTGTCCTTGGAAACTCTGTACATGTGTTGATCGATTCGGGTGCTTCGCATTCTTTCATTTCTGAGCAGTTCCTAGATATCCTTTCTGCACCCGTTCATGAGTTATCTGATGGTTTGATGGTAGAGGTTCCTTCTGGAGACTTTATGATATCTTATAATTGCTTGAGGAATGTTCCCTTGACCATTGAGGGTCATGTGCTACCTGCCCAGTTGGTTGTACTTGCTATTCGTGATTTTGATATCATCCTGGGTATGGATTGGTTGGAAGCTTTTTATGCAGAGGTGGACTGCCACAGGAAGAGGGTGCGATTCTCTATTCCGGACATCCCGACCTTCTTTTTCCAAGGTATTAGGCTTTCTTCTCGAGGTATTCTCATTTCTGCCTTTAAGGCACGGAGGTTGCTTGCTGGTGGCTGTGAGGCTTTCCTTGCCTCTGTTGTTGTTTCTGATGTCCGTGATAGTCCCAGTCCTTGGGAGGTGCCTGTAGTATGTGACTTCGTAGATGTGTTTCCTGAAGAGCTGCCTGGCCTTCCTCCTCAGCGAGAGGTCGAGTTTACCATCGAGCTTGCACCAGGTACGGCGCCCTTGTCTAAGGCCCCGTATCGGATGGCGCCAGCCGAACTCGCTGAGTTGAAGGCGCAGTTGCAGGAGTTGCTGGATAAGGGTTTCATTCGTCCCAGCATATCTCCATGGGGTGCTCCAGTTCTGTTTGTCAGGAAGAAGGATGGTTCTTTGAGATTGTGCATCGATTATAGGCAACTGAACCAGGTAATGATAAAGAATAAGTATCCACTTCCTAGGATCGATGATTTGATGGATCAGCTGCAGTCTGCGAGGGTGTTTTCCAAGATCGACCTGAGATCTGGATATTATCAGATGAGGATCCGGGATGTTGATGTTAGTAAGACGGCTTTTAGGACTCGGTATGGACATTATGAGTTTTTGGTTATGCCCTTCGGCTTGACCAATGCCCCGACGACCTTTATGGATCTGATGAACCGAGTCTTCAGGACCTACCTGGACCAGTTTGTGGTTGTGTTTGTTGATGATATTCTGATTTATTCTTCTTCTGAGGAAGAGCACGCCGCTCATCTTCGGGCAGTATTGCAGGTCCTGAGGGAGCACCAGCTTTACGCCAAATTTAGCAAGTGTGAATTTTGGCTAGACGAGGTGCACTTCCTTGGGCATGTTATTTCTGGCGAAGGTATCGCGGTGGATCCAGCCAAGATTGAGGCGGTGATGGATTGGAGCAGGCCGACTTCAGTGACTGAGATCAGGAGCTTTCTGGGACTTGCCGGTTATTACAGGCGGTTTGTTCAGCGGTTTTCTTCTATAGCGGCCCCCTTGTCGAGGTTGACTCGAAAGGGAGTTCATTTTGTGTGGACTGAGGAATGTGAGCAGAGTTTCATTGAGCTAAAAACCCGCCTCACGTCAGCCCCAGTGCTGGTGCTTCCATCTGGGACAGGTGGATTCGTGGTTTACTCAGATGCGTCCCGTCGAGGTTTGGGCGCAGTCCTAATGCAGCATGGAAGGGTAGTTGCTTATGCTTCTCGGCAGCTGAAGAAGCATGAGGAGAACTATCCTACCCATGATTTGGAACTTGCAGCTGTGGTGTTTGCACTTAAGATCTGGAGGTATTACTTATATGGAGAGAAATTTCAGGTGTTTACTGATCACAAGAGCCTGAAATATGTGAGAGAGACCTGAATTTGAGGCAGCGGAGGTGGATGGAGTTCATTAAGGATTATGACTTTGACCTTTCTTATCATCCGGACAAGGCGAATGTGGTGGCAGACGCTTTGAGTCGGAAGACGGTCATGTCATACCTTTTGATTCGAGAGTGGAAATTGTTCGAGCTGGTGGTGGAATCTTCCTTTAGGGTTCCACGTGAAGATGACAGAGCCGTGCTGGTTAGTTTGACTGTGAGACCAGCTGTGTATCATGCTGTGATTAAGGCTCAGAGGGCAGATGCTGAGTTGCCACAGATTCTCCAGAGGTCAGAGGTGGAATTATGGGATGATGGTACTGTCAGGTTCAGAGGCAGACTTTATGTCCCGACTGAGGAGGACGTGCGCAGATGTGTTCTTGATGAGGCGCACCGTTCGAGATATGCAGTGCATCCTGGGACAACAAAGATGTATCATTGTTTGAGGAGGCACTTCTGGTGGCCCGGTATGAAGAAAGATGTGGCTAGATGTATGACTTGTCAGCAGGTTAAAGCCGAGCATCAGAGACCTGGAGGGTTGCTGCAGCCCTTGCCGATTCCAGAGTGGAAATGGGAGCATGTGACTATGGACTTTGTGATGGGATTGCCTACATCCCCTAGCAGGAGAGACGCTATCTGGGTCATCGTTGATCGGCTGACCAAGTCGGCACACTTCCTAGCCATTAGGAAGGACTGGTCAGTCGGCAAGCTGGCAAAGTTGTTTGTAGACCGGATCATCTCTCTGCACGGGGTACCTTTGTCCATTGTATCAGATCGAGATCCGAGGTTTACTTCCAGGTTCTGGAAGAGCTTTCAGAAGGCATTGGGCACTCAGTTGGCTTTCAGCTCGGCCTACCATCCCGAGACTGACGGGCAGTCGGAGAGGACCATTCAGACCTTGGAGGATATGCTCAGGGCATGTTGCCTAGACTGGGGAGGTTCTTGGGAGCAGCATTTGTCCACAGTAGAATTTGCCTACAACAACAGTTACCATTCCAGTATCGGCATGGCGCCTTACGAGGCCTTGTATGGGCGACCGTGTCGATCCCCGGTGTGTTGGTCCGAGATCGGTGAGAGGCAGATAGCAGGACCAGAGTTAGTGCAGCAGTGTGCTGAGATTGCCAGGACAGTTCGGCAGAGGTTGACCGCAGCTCAGAGTAGGCAGAAAAGTTATGCAGACGTCCGACGGAGACCACTTGAGTTTGAAGTTTGGGACCACGTATTCCTCTGAGTCTCACCCTCCAAGGGTGTGATGAGATTCGGGAAGCGAGGCAAGCTGAGTCTGCGATATATTGGGCCTTTTTCCATTCTTGCTCGAATTGGGGAAACCGCGTATCAGCTGGCCTTGCCGCCCAGTCTTGCAGGAGTGCACGATGTGTTCCATGTTTCCTTGCTGAGAAAGTATGTTCAGGACCCGTCCCATGTGTTGGATTTTTCAGAGTTGGAGGTCGCTGAGGACCTGTCCTTTACAGAGTATCCTGTTCGTATTGAGGATCGCAGAGAACAGGTCCTGCGGAACAAGATTGTACCGTTGGTCAAGGTGATTTGGCAGTACCGCTCCGGAGGTGAGGCAACTTGGGAGCAAGAGGATGAGATGCGGGAGCAGTTTCCTTACCTCTTTTCGTAAGTCTCCTTGTGAACTTGTATCCCTGTTTTGACCTTGTTAATTATAGCAGTCAATTTCGGGGGCGAAATTCTTTTAAGGGGGGGAGAATGTAAGGATAGAGACTTTCGGATCCGGTTTTCGGGGTCGGACCCTGTAGTTCTGGCCCTAGTGGGGACTGAGGTCCTGTGACGATTCGCGTCAGGACCTCGAGACGCGTTTTGAACGGCGTCCACCGATGCAGACGCGTTTCAGGTACTGCCATGTGGGTGCCACGTGGGCTGGCTTTGGGCCGCGAGAGTACGGCCCTGTCGTGTCGTCTGAACGGCGTCCGCGTGGGACGACGCCTTTCAGACTGCGACTCTGGGATTGTCAGAGTACGACCCTGACATGTGGCCTGAACGGCGTCTGCGTAGGACGACGCGTTTCAGAGTCTTGTCAGAGCGGCCGTCACGTCACCTGATAGACGTCCGTGGATGTCGACGCGTTTTAGCCAGTCTCTGGTTAACCCTGCGAGCCCTCCTTCTTTCCCTCACTTTTCTTCCTTCCCGCTTTCTCTCCTTCCCTTCCGGCGAACTCGGCGGCGATTCCTCCGCCTCCCTCTTTTCCTCCCACCATTTCATCTCTCCCTCCACTCCATCCTCTACCTAGCTTGTAAGGATCGAGACTTTCGGATCCGGTTTTCGGGGTCGGACCCTGTAGTTCGAGCCCTAGTGGGGTCTGGGGCTCTGTGATGTTTCTCATCGAGCCCGCGAGACGCGGTTTAAACGGCGTCCACCGTTGCAGACGCGTTTTAGGTTCTGCCACGTGGGTGCCACGTGGGCTGGCTTCGGACAGCGAGAGTACGGCCCTGTCGCGTCATCTGAACGGCGTCCGCGTGGGACGACGCCTTTCAGACTGCGACTCTGAGTGTGTCAGAGTACGGCCCTGACAGGTTGTCTGAATGGCGTCTGTGTAGGACGACGCGTTTCAGACTCCTGTCAGAGCGGCCGTCATGTCACCTGATAGACGTCCGTAGATGTCGACGCGTTTTAGCCAGTCTCTGGTTATCCCCGCGAGCCCTCCTTCTTTCCCTCATTTTCACCTTCTCTCTTTCTCTCCTTCCCCTCCGGCGATCCCGACGGCAATTCCTTCTCTTCCCTCGTTTCCTCCCACCATTTCATCTCTCCCTCCACTCCATCCTTTACCTAGCTCCTACCACTACCACCTCCACTTCCACTGCGGCGTTCTACTCTCCGGACGGCGGCCGACGTCACGGTGGAGTAAGGACGACCACGGCGGTACCGGCGGCGGCGTGGGGTGAGACGGGTGGACGGCTTGAAGCTCGGAGGCGTTCAAGTATCCGGTAGGGTGACGGTTCCCATAGCATCGTGTTTTCCCCCGTCTAAGCATGTTATGGATCTGTGGTTTTGGGGGGTAGAACGAGCATGTTTAGGAGTTCTTTTGATGTTATGGGGGATTTCTATGAATGTGTTTTCCTATGGATTTGGTTGCCCCTCTTTCTCCTCCGTTTTGGGTTTGTTTGGGTTGAAAAGGGTAGCCCTCGGACTTAGGGCAAACTCTGGTTCCTGGGGTTGAAAGACGTCGTGCATGGACGACGCCTTTTTGAAGGGCGTCGGGCCATCACGACGCCTTTTAGACAGGAATCGCCTGACTGAGAGTCTGCTAGTTCGGGGATTCTGGGACTAAAAGACGTCATGGGTGGGCGACGCGTTTTGAATAGCGTCGGGTAGCCATGACGCCTTTTAAGGCAGGAATCCCCTGAGTAAGGCCTTTGGAATTCCTGATTTTCTGTGCTAAATGGCGTCTAAGGATGTCGACGCCTTTTAAAAGGCGACCACTGGTGTCGACGCCTTTTAAGGCCTGATTCTGAAGACAGTGTTTCACATAAACCTGTACATGGAACTTGAATGGCGTCGGCCTTGGGCGACGCGATTCAAGACAGAAGCTCACTAATTCATGCCAGTAAATTGTATTCATACTGCTAGATAGTTGGTTAAATGCATGCTTTTAGTATACTCGATGTGATGGACTCTTCGTGACCGGATGACATCGCGTTGGATGTCGTGCGACCGTGGACTACTTCCGCGACCGGATCGCACCGTGCCGTGTTTTCTGTTTCGGTGGACCTAGAGTGGCAGTTGTAGCGTTCTACACCCTGTGTCGGTGCGGAGGGACACCGCGCTGACGGGAGCAGTGGCGGGGTGACGCCTAGTGGAGAGGGTCACCTGGTGAACCCCGGGGTTAGCTAGCTTGTACCGGTGTCGGAGAGATACCTTTGGAGTGTCACTCGTGCTGGGGGAAGGAGTAACCACCTGAGCCAGTTGGTCCGGGGTAGCCAGCGTGCTATCCGAGGGGTTACTGTTTGGTCTCAGCGGGTCGAGGTTTGCTGAGGGAAGGAGTGACCGCCGAGGTGGCCAGCGTGCTATCCAAGGGGTCACTGTTTGGTCTAAGCGGGTCGAGGTTTTTCCCACCATTGTTTATGTGGTTGACGTGTTCTATCGAGGCGGCAGTCGTGGGTTCCCTTGTCGGTTAGTTTAGAAATATGCATGTTTAATACACTTCAACTGCATGTGATTTCACGTTGAGAATTAGGAATTGTACCTACTACTGTGCTTGTTACTTTACCGTTAGCTATATTTTGCACTTGTGGGTGTGTGCGTGGGCAGTGGGGATCGAAGGATCCCTACTGAGTCTTGTCTTGAGACTCACCCATGCGATTTTCAGGTGAGGACTCCCAGCAGACCTAGAGCGGCGTGTGCGGCCGTGTGTTGAGCGTCTTCAGCGGTTGTTCCGGGGTATGCCCCGATGTAGTTGTTATTTATTTCTGGCCTGTATGTCTAATTATTTCTTTTCAGTTGGAGTATGTAATTATTTGCTGTATTGAGTCGCATTGTAATAATTTTAAATTCCTGCACCTTCATTTCAATTCAATGCGATGTGGATGTTTAGCTTAGTTTATTATTTATTTCCCAGACTTACTTAGATCCTGGTTTGGTTCCAAATTAATGATTCGGTACCCATTTAGTAATCGGATCCCCGATTATAGGGTGGCGGGTCGTTACAGTTGGTATCAGAGCATACGGTCTGACAAATAAATAAATAACTAGGTTAAATGTTGTAAGTTCGGCAAATAAATACATTATCCCGTACAGGCACGGCGGTAGCATAGGTTTTAGGACTCTAATTAGAACTTTTTGATTTTGTAATTGTAGAAGAGTAGATGGCTCCCTGGAAGAGGATGTCGGTTATTCGAGAGCGGGGAGATGCCCCTAGTGGGTCCGAGGCAGGGACGCCGAGTGTAGAGCATTTTATGGAGGCCATGATGGACACTATGGCCAGATATCAGACGCGAGATCCTAGTGAGAGTTCTAGTGCTCGGGGAGGGTCCACAGCTACCCTTGAGAGGTTCCTGAAGCTGAGGCCACCTCACTTCACCGGTCGTCCCGACCCTGATGAGGCCATTAACTGGCTTAGAGAGATAGAGAAGACCTTCGATACCATGGATTGTGCAGCAGTAGAGAGGACCCCGTTGGCTACCTTCATGCTGAAGGATAGCGCCTATGACTGGTGGACCACATTGAAGAGTTTGTCTTATGAGGACAGGAGTCTTAGGGAAATTTCATGGGAGACCTTTGTTAAGGAGTTCAATGCACAATATTTCCCTAGACATGTTCAGAGAGCCAAGGAGAGGGAGTTTATGGATCTGACGCAGGGAAGTATGACGGTACTCGAGTATCATGCGATGTTTGTTTCGCTGGGTCGATTTGTGCCTTTCATATCTGGGGACGAGGAGCGTCGTACGGAGAGGTTTGTGGACGGACTGAGGCTCAGTCTGAGGAACTTCGTGGCGTCCCACTGTTGTACAGACTTGGCATCAGCAGTTAGGTGTGCAGCAGCAGTGGAGGCTCAGCAGAACCAGTCAGCCCGGGAGAGAGGACAGACTGCTCAGGGGCCAGTTCGTGGCAGGGGTAAGGCAGCGGCGGTAGCCCCTTCGTCCGGAACGGGATCGTCGTCACTCGGCTCCCGATTCAGAAGATTCTTCCGAGGCGGTGGCAGCAGTAGTGGCAGCAGTGGTAGTAGCAGACCCAGGCAGGATCAGCAGAGCCAGTCAGTGTCCAGTGCCCAGCAGGAGCCAGCTCAGAGGCTTCCAGCAGTTTGTCATCACTGTGGTGGTACTCATGGTGGGACTCAGTGTCCTGCTTTCTTTGGGAGATGCTATACTTGTGGCCAGCAGGGCCACGTGGTGAGGTTTTGCCCGCAGGGGCGTGGCCAGAGGCAAGGGCCGGCTGATCAGAAGAAGCCGAGGACCCAAGGGAGAGTGCTGGCTATCACCAGGAAGGAGGCTCGTGCGTCCAACTTGGTGGAAGTACACTTTCTGTCCTTGGGAACTCTGCACATGTGTTGATTGATTCAGGTGCTTCGCATTCTTTCATTTCTGAGCAGTTCGTAGATATTCTTTCGGCACCCGTTGATGAGTTATCTGATGGTTTGATGGTAGAAGTTCCTTCTGGAGACTTTATGATATCTTATAATTGCTTAAGGAATGTTCCCTTGACCATTGAGGGTCATGTACTACCTGCCCAGTTGGTTGTACTTGCTATTCGTGACTTTGATATCATCCTGGGCATGGATTGGTTGGAAGCTTTTTATGCAGAGGTGGACTGCCACAGGAAGAGGGTGCGCTTCTCTATTCCAGACATCCCGACCTTCTTTTTCCAAGGTATTAGGCTTTCTTCTCGAGGTATTCTCATTTCTGCCTTTAAGGCACGGAGGTTGCTTGCTGGTGGCTGTGAGGCTTTCCTTGCCTCTGTGGTTGTTTCTGATGTCCGTGATAGTCCCAGTCCTTGGGAGGTGCCTGTTGTTGGTGATTTCGTAGATGTGTTTCCTGAGGAGCTGCCTGGCCTTCCTCCTCAGCGAGAGGTCGAGTTTACCATCGAGCTTGCACCAGGTACGACGCCCTTGTCTAAGGCCCCGTATCGGATGGCGCCAGCCGAACTCGCTGAGTTGAAGGCGCAATTGCAGGAGTTGCTGGATAAGGGTTTCATTCGTCCCAGTACATCTCCATGGGGTGCTCCAGTTCTGTTTGTCAGGAAGAAGGATGGTTCTTTGAGATTGTGCATCGATTATAAGCAGCTGAACCAGGTAACAATAAAGAATAAGTATCCACTTCCTAGGATCGATGATTTGATGGATCAGCTGCAGTCCGCGAAGGTGTTTTCCAAGATCGACCTGAGATCTGGATATTATCAGATGAGGATCCGGGATGTGGATGTTAGTAAGACGGCTTTCAGGACTCGGTATGGGCATTATGAGTTTTTGGTTATGCCCTTCGGCTTGACCAATGCTCCGGCAGCCTTTATGGATTTGATGAACAGAGTCTTCAGGACCTACCTGGATCAGTTTGTGGTTGTATTTGTTGATGATATTCTGATCTATTCTTCTTCTGAAGATGAGCACGCCGCTCATCTTCGGGCAGTATTGCAGGTCCTGAGGGAGCACCAACTTTACGCCAAATTTAGCAAGTGTGAATTTTGGCTAGGCGAGGTGCACTTCCTTGGGCATGTTATTTCTGGCGAAGGTATCGCAGTAGATCCAGCCAAGATTGAGGCAGTAATGGACTGGAGCAGGCCGACTTCAGTGACTGAGATCAGAAGCTTTCTGGGGCTTGCCGGTTATTACAGGCGGTTTGTTCCAGGGTTTTCTTCGATAGCGGCCCCCTTGTCGAGGTTGACTCGAAAGGGAGTTCGTTTTGTGTGGACCGAGGATTGTGAGCAGAGTTTTAATGAGCTAAAAACTCGCCTCACGTCACCCCCAGTGCTGGTGCTTCCATCTGGGTCAGGTGGATTTGTGGTTTACTCGGATGCGTCCCGTCGAGGTTTGGGCGCAGTCCTTATGCAGCATGGCGGGGTAGTTGCTTATGCTTCTCGGCAGCTGAAGAGGCATGAGGAGAACTATCCTACTCATGATTTGGAACTTGCGGCTGTGGTGTTTGCACTTAAGATCTGGAGGCATTACTTATATGGAGAGAAATTCCAGGTTTTCACCGATCAGAAGAGCTTGAAATATGTATTCACTCAGAGAGACCTAAATCTGAGACAGCGGAGGTGGATGGAGTTTATTAAGGATTATGACTTTGACCTTTCTTATCATCCGGGCAAGGCGAATGTGGTGGCAGATGCTTTGAGTCGGAAGACGGTCATGTCATACCTTATGATTCGGGAATGGAAATTGTTCGAGCAGATTGTGGAATCCTCCTTTAGGATCCCACGCGAAGAGGATAGAGCAGTGCTAGTCAGCTTGACTGTGAGACCAGCTGTGTACCACGCTGTGATTGAGGCTCAGAGGGCAGATGCGGAGTTACCACAGATTCTCCAGAGGTCAGAGGTGGAGTTGTGGGATGACGGTACTGTCAGGTTCAGAGGCAGACTTTATGTTCCGACTGAGGAGGACGTGCGCAGATGTGTCCTTGATGAGGCGCACGGCTCGAGATATGCAGTGCATCTTGGAACAACAAAGATGTATCATTGTTTGAGGAGGCACTTTTGGTGGCCCGGTATGAAGAAAGATGTGGCTGAATATGTGGCTAGATGTATGACTTGTCAGCAGGTTAAAGCCGAGCATCAGAGACCTGGAGGATTGCTGCAGCCCTTGCCGATTCCAGAATGGAAATGGGAGCATGTGACGATGGACTTTGTGATGGGATTACCTACATCCCCTAGCAGGAGAGACGCTATCTAGGTCATCGTTGATCGGCTGACCAAGTCGGCACACTTCCTGGCCATTGGGAAGGACTGGTCGGTCGGCAAGCTGGCAAAGTTGTTTGTAGACCGGATCATCTCTCTGCACGGGGTACCTTTGTCCATTGTATCAGATCGAGATCCGAGGTTTACTTCCAGGTTCTGGAAGAGTTTTCAGAAGGCATTGGGCACTCAGTTGGCTTTCAGCTCGGCCTATCATCCCGAAACTGACGGGCAGTCGGAGAGGACCATTCAGACCTTGGAGGATATGCTCAGGGCATGTTGCCTAGACTGGGGAGGTTCGTGGGAACAACATTTGTCCACTGTGGAGTTTGCCTACAACAACAGTTATCATTCTAGTATCGGCATGGCGCCTTACGAGGCCTTGTATGGGCGGCCGTGTCGATCTCCGGTGTGTTGGTCCGAGATTAGTGAGAGGCAAATAGCAGGACCTGAGTTAGTGCAGCAGTGTACTGAGATTGCCAGGACAGTTCGGCAGAGGTTGACCGCAGCTCAGAGTAGACATAAAAGTTATGCTGACGTCCGACGGAGACCACTTGAGTTTGAAGTTGGGGATCACGTGTTTCTCCGAGTCTCACCCTCCAAGGGTGTGATGAGATTCGGGAAGCGAGGCAAGCTGAGTCCGCGATATATTGGACCTTTTCCCATTCTTGCTCGAATTGGGGAAACCGCGTATCAGCTGGCCTTGCCGCCCAGTCTTGCAGGGGTGCACGATGTGTTCCATGTGTCCTTGCTGAGAAAGTATGTTCAGGACCCGTCCCATGTGTTGGACTTTTCAGAGTTGGAGGTCGCTGAGGACCTGTCCTTTCCAGAGTATCCTGTTCGTATTGAGGATCGCAGATAACAGGTCCTGCGGAACAAGATTGTACCGTTGGTCAAGGTGATTTGGCAGTACCGCTCCGGAGGTGAGGCAACCTGGGAGCGAGAGGATGAGATGCGGGAGCAGTTCCCTTACCTCTTTTCGTAAGTATCCTTGTGAACTTGTATCCCTGTTTTGACCTTGTTAATTCTAGCGGTCAATTTCGGGGGCGAAATTCTTTTAAGGGGGGGAGAATGTAAGGATCGAGACTTTCGGATCCGGTTTTCGGGGTCGGACCCTGTAGTTCGGGCCCTAGTGGGGTCTGGGGCTCTGTGATGTTTCGCATCGAGCCCGCGAGACGCAGTTTAAACGGCGTCCACCGTTGCAGACGCGTTTTAGGTTCTGCCACGTGGACTGGCTTCGGACAGCGAGAGTACGGCCCTGTCGCGTCATCTGAACGGCGTCCGCGTGGTACGACGCCATTCAGACTGCGACTCTGAGTGTGTCAGAGTACGGCCCTAACAGGTTATCTGAATGGCGTCTGTGTAGGACGACGCGTTTCAGACTCCTGTCAGAGCGGCCGTCATGTCACCTGATAGACGTCCGTGGATGTCGACGCGTTTTAGTCAGTCTCTGGTTAACCCCGCGAGCCCTCCTTCTTTCCCTCATTTTCACCTTCTCTCTTTCTCTCCTTCCCCTCGGGCGATCCCGACGGCAATTCCTTCTCTTCCCTCTTTTCCTCCCACCATTTCATCTCTCCCTCCACTCCATCCTCTACCTAGCTCCTACCACTACCACCTCCACTTCCACTGCGGCGTTCTACTCTCCGGACGGCGGCCGACGTCACGGTGGAGTAAGGACGACCACGGCGGTACCGGCGGCGGCGTGGGGTGAGACGGGTGGACGGCTTGAAGCTCGGAGGCGTTCAAGTATCCGGTAGGGTGACGGTTCCCATAGCATCGTGTTTTCCCCCGTCTAAGCATGTTATGGATCTGTGGTTTTGGGGGGTAGAACGAGCATGTTTAGGAGTTCTTTTGATGTTATGGGGGATTTCTATGAATGTGTTTTCCTATGGATTTGGTTGCCTCTCTTTCTCCTCCGTTTTGGGTTTGTTTGGGTTGAAAAGGAGAGCCCTCGGACTCAGGGCAAACTCTGGTTCCTGGGGTTGAAAGACGTCGTGCATGGACGACGCCTTTTTGAAGGGCGTCGGGCCATCACGACGCCTTTTAGACAGGAATCGCCTGACTGAGAGTCTGCCAGTTCGGGGATTATGGGACTAAAAGACGTCATGGGTGGGCGACGCGTTTTGAATAGCGTCGGGTAGCCATGACGCCTTTTAACGTAGGAATCCCCTGAGTAAGGCCTTTGGAATTCCTGGTTTTCTGTGCTAAATGGCGTCTAAGGATGTCGACGCCTTTTAAAAGGCGACTACTGGTGTCGACGCCTTTTAAGGCCTGATTCTGAAGACAGTGTTTCACATAAACCTGTACATGGAACTTGAATGGCGTCGGCCTTGGGCGACGCGATTCAAGACAAAAGCTCACTAATTCATGCCAGTAAAATGTGTTCATACTGCTAGATAGTTGGTTAAATGCATGCTTTTAGTATACTCGATGTGATGGACTCTTCGTGACCGGATGACATCGTGTTGGATGTCGTGCGACCGGGGACTACTTCCGCGACCGGATCGCACCGTGCCGTGTTTTCTGTTTCGGTGGACCTAGAGTGGCAGTTATAGCGTTCTACACCCTGTGTCGGTGCGGAGGGACACAGCGCTGACGGGAGCAGTGGTGGGGTGACGCCTAGTGGAGAGGGTCACCTGGTGAACCCCGGGGTTAGCTAGCTTGTACCGGTGTCGGAGAGGTACCTTTGGAGTGTCACTCGTGCTAGGGGAAGGAGTAACCACCTGAGCCAGTTGGGCCGGAGTAGCCAGTGTGCTATCCGAGGGGTTACTGTTTGGTCTCAGCGGGTCGAGGTTTGCTGAGGGAAGGAGTGATCGCCGAGGTGGCCAGCGTGCTATCCAAGGGGTCACTGTTTGGTCTCAGCGGGTCGAGGTTTTTCCCACCATTGTTTATGTGGTTGACGTGTTCTATCGAGGCGGCAGTCGTGGGTTCCCTTGTCGGTTAGTTTAGAAATATGCATGTTTAATACACTTCAACTGCATGTGATTTCACGTTGAGAATTAGGAATTGTACCTACTACTGTGCTTGTTACTTTACCGTTAGCTATATTTTGCACTTGTGGGTGTGTGCGTGGGCAGTGGGGATCGAAGGATCCCTACTGAGTCTTGTCTTGAGACTCACCCCTGCGGTTTTCAGGTGAGGACTCCCAGCAGACCTAGAGCGGCGTGTGCGGCCGTGTGTTGAGCGTCTTCAGCGGTTGTTCCGGGGTATGCCCCGATGTAGTTGTTATTTATTTCTGGCCTGTATGTCTAATTATTTCTTTTCAGTTGGAGTATGTAATTATTTGCTGTATCGAGTCGCATTGTAATAATTTTAAATTCCTGCACCTTCATTTGAATTCAATGCGATGTGGATGTTTAGCTTAGTTTATTATTTATTTCCCAGACTTACTTAGATCCTGGTTTGGTTCCAAATTAATGATTCGGTACCCATTTAGTAATCGGATCCCCGATTATAGGGTGGCGGGTCGTTACATAGCTCCTACCACTACCACCTCCACTTCCACTGCGGCGTTCCACTCTCCGGACGGCGGCCGACGTCACGGTGGAGTAAGGACGACCACGGCGGTACCGGCGGCGGCGTGGGGCGAGACGGGTGGACGGCTTGAAGCTTGGAGGAGTTCAAGTATCCGGTAGGGTGACGGTTCCCATAGCATCGTGTTTAAGCCATGTTTCCCCCGTTTAAGCATGTTATGGATCTTTAGTTTTGGAGGGTAGAACAAGCATGTTTAGGAGTTCTTTTTGATGATATGGGGAAATTTTATGAATGTGATTTCCTGTTGATTGAATTGCTCCTCTTCCTCCTCCATTTTTGGGTGATTGTGGGACTGTTTGGGTTGAAAAGGGAGCCCTCGGGCTCATGGCAGACTGGTTCCTGGGGTTGAAAGACGTCGTGCATGGACGACGTCTTTTTGAAGGGCGTCGGGCCATCACGACGCCTTTTAGGCAGGAATTGCCTTTCTGAGAGTCTGCCAGCTCGGGGATTATGGGACTAAAAGACGTCATGGGTGGACGACGCGATTTGAATAGCGTCGGGTAGCCATGACGCCTTTTAAGGCAGAAATCCCCCGAGTAATGTTTTCTGGAATTCTTGGATTTCTGTGCTATATGGCGTCTGAGGATGTCGACGCCTTTCAAAAGGCGACCACTGGTGTCGATGCCTTTTAGGCCTGATTCTGAAGACAGTGTTTTACATAAACCAGTACATGGAGCTTGAATGGCGTCGGCCTTGGACGACGCGATTCAAGACAGAATCTCACTAATTCATGCCAGTAAAATGTGTTCATACTGCTAGATAGTTGGTTAGTGCATGTTTTAGTGTACTCGGTAGAAATGGATTCTTCGTGACCGGATGGCACTGCGTTGTGTGTCGTGCGATCGCGGGCTTTTCACGTGACCGGATCGTACTGTGCCGGGTTATGGTGTTTTGTGTTACTGTGGACCTGGAGTGACATTGTAGCGCTTTATCACCCTGTACTGGTGGGGGCGTGAGCACAGCGCCGGTGGGGGCGTGGGCGGGGTGACGCCTAGTGAGAGAGGGTCACCTGGTGAACCCCGGGGTCAGCTAGTACCGGTGTCGGAGTGGTACATTCGGAGAGTCACTCGTGCTGAGGGAAGGAGTAACCACCTGAGCCACTTGGGCCGGAGTAGCTAGAGTGCTATCCGAGGGGTTACTGCTTGGTCTCAGCGGGTCGAGGTTTTTTTCCTACCGTTGTTTGTGTGGTTGACGTGTTCTATCGAGGCGGCAGTTGTGGGTTCCCTTGTCGGTTAGTTTAGAAATATGCATATTTAATTCACTTCGACTGCATGTGATTTCACGTTGAGAATTAGGAATTGCACCTACTACTGTGCTTGTTACTTTACCGTTAGCTGTATTTTGCACTTGTGGGTGTGTGCGTGGGCAGTGGGGATCGAAGGATCCTTGCTGAGTCTTGTCTTGAGACTCACCCCTGCGGTTTTCAGGTGAGGACTCCCAGCAGACCTAAAGCGGCGTGTGCGGCCGTGTGTTGAGCGTCTTCAGCGGTTGTTCCGGGGTATGCCCCGATGTAGTTGTTATTTATTTCTGGCCTGTATGTTTAATTATTTCTTTTCAGTTGGAGTATGTAATTATTTGCTGTATCGAGTCGCATTGTAATAATTTTAATTCCTGCACTTTCATTTCAATTCAATGCGATGTGAATGTTTAGCTTAGTTTATTATTTATTTCCCAGACTTACTAAATCCTGGTTTGGTTCCAAATTAATGATTTGGTACCCATTTAGTAATCGGATCCCCGATTATAGGGTGGCGGGTCGTTACAAGCAGGGAGGCATTGATTGGGAAGAAATGAAGAAGTATATATCTGCCTTGAAGGCAAGAAGACCACAACAACAACAACAATAGCAGCAGCAACAACCAAGAGCGCCAGCGCAAGCAGCGGCGCCTCTAAACATGGGTATAGTGCAAAACCCACTCCCGGAGCACCATAACCAGAATCAAGTTCCCCCCATTTTAACAAATAGCCGGTCTGAGACTATCCGAGGGCAACAGTGGAAGATAGAGGACTCTTCCTCTATTTATTCAACTGGTCACACTCTGAGCACCGCAGAACAACCACCATGCCGCACCATCCACATACCTAAATCACAACCCGTTACCATCACACCTATACCAACCCCCGCATATCCGTCACCTACACCCATTAACCAATCACCACCGCCCGCTTTCCTCAAACCCATTATCCCCCACGCACATTCTGCGGCGCTTTCATCTGATCAGAGAGATTATAGCTCGAGGAGATGTCATGGTGGAATTAGCTTGCGGGGTGTTGTTGTTAGTATTAGATGGTCTCAAAGCCAATCCGATATTGTGTACTTATTCAGATTAATTATAAATGGCAATAATTCATTGTGTGTAATTAATTCGATCTGTGTTTATCGTATCACGATGAAGTCCATGAACATGTGCAATAGTCTTCGGATTATGATGAGATCATAATTACGAGACCGAATACTTATAAACACATGTTCTTAATTGTTCCTAGTCATAGGATGTTTGAGATAGGACATCGAACATCCGGATAGACTAGTATAAGTTACTTCAGCTCATATGATGAGGGTGACTGATCCCATAAGTCACTGGTGTGGAGACACTATACTAAACCTATAGGTGCTCATTGGTGAATGAGTTCACTGAACTGATCCGACTATGAATCGTTGGATGGTAATCACCTCACTGTTAACCAGCTCGATTCATTTGTCACGGTTGCGTGGATGATCCTTGGACCTGAGACTCCAAAGATATCTTGTTGGTAGGTTTTTGAGCTTTGACCTTGACGAACGAATCCCTAACCATGGGTTATCAACAAGTCAAGCGATCGGGTTCAGGGAAATGCCCTCGAAGGGAATTGTGTGTTCAATACGGGATCATCCGCTCTCGGTTGTTTGAGAGAGAATGTTCCGGGAATGATGCGCTTAAAGTCCCTGGCCAGGGCGGACTCTGTAATCGATAAGAAGTTATCGGATTCAGATTAGCGGCATCTGATTCAAGTGAATCGACCAAATAGGGTTTAACAGTAAACCATGCCCTGGGTCGATTCGGGAACATTGCACTGATGAAGGATTATATCCGCGCGCTAACCGATGACAGAAGAGGAGGAAATGATAGTGTATGAAAAATGGAAGGAGGATTCCACCATGGCCCAATACTACATGTTAGCCTCTATGAGCAATGAGTTGCAGAGGCAACATGAAGAGATGGATGCTAGATCCATCATGCTCCATTTGAAGGAACTATTTGGTGAGCAGAGCAGAATCGAACGATATGAGATATCGAAGAATCTGTTCAAAGTTCAGATGGCAGAGGAAACTTCAGTACAGAATCACGTGCTGAAGATGATTGAGTGGGTAGAGAGGCTGGATGCTCTTGGGATTACACTTCCCAAGGAGATGCACACAGACCTCGTGTTGTCTTCACTTCCACTGTCATATGCTCAGTTCATCGTTAATTTTAACATGTACAAGATCCAGGCCACCTTAGCTGAACTGCTGAACATGTTAAAGACTGTTGAAGGGAACCTTGTGAAGGATAAACCCCAAGTCCTAATGGTTGGTAAGACCAACATAAAAAGACTTGCAGTCCAAGCTTTTCGAAACAATAAGAACAAGATTCAGAGAAAGGCAAAGGTTACCAAGAAAGATAAGGGTAAAAGTGCTGAGAAAGGTGATTGCTTCTACTGTCACTAGAAAGGGCGTTGGAAGAGGAATTGCAAGGAATACCTCAAGGACAAGGCTCAAGGAACTGTGAAGCAGCAGGACGCTTCAGGTATCTATATGATAGATGTAAACTTGTCAATAAGAGATTGTACATCATGGGTATTAGATGCTGGATGTGTACCTCATATCTGCAATTCTGTGCAGGTACTGACAAGAAGGCGTAAGCTGAGGACCGGCAAGGTGGAGCTGAGACTAGGTAACGGCGCAAGAGTTGCGGCGATCGCTGTGGGGACAGTGAAGCTCAAGCTACCATCCGAAGACACATTTTTATTAGATGAATGTTATTATGTACCTAGCATAATAAGGAACATCATTTCTATTTCATCTTTAGATAGAATTGGGTACAATTTAAATTTTGAGAACAATAGTTGTTCAATTTATTTCGGAAATAAATTAATAGCTTCTGCTATTTTGTCCAATGGATTGTATCTATTGAATGTGTCTCATGATAATTTACATATCAGTTCTTCAATTAAAAGAAGTTAAGTATGAAATGAACAAAGCCTACTTATGGTATTGTAGGCTTGGACATATTGGTAAAGATAGACTCCAAAGGTTGCATAAAGATGGATATTTGGATCCATTTGATTATGAATCATATGCAACCTGTGAGTCATATTTAATGGGTAAAATGGCTAAGTCTTCATTTAGTGTAACTGGAGAACGAGCCAAAGACATATTAGAACTCATACATTCAGATGTATATGGTCCTATGTCAACCCAAGCCATTGGTGGTTTCTCATACTTCATTACATTCACTGATGATTACTCAAGGTTTAGATATGTATACTTATTGAAGTATAAATCTGAAGCCTTTGAGAAATTCAGAGAATTTAAGAATGAAGTAGAAAAACAAACAGGAAAGAGTATAAAAACCATCCGATCTGATCGGGGTGGTGAATACTTGAGTACTGAGTTCATTAAATACTTAAAGGATAATGGTATCCTTTCTCAGCTTACACCTCCTTATACATTTCAGATGAATGGTGTATCAGAAAGGAGAAATCGCACATTAATGGAAATGGTGTGATCCATGATGAGCATGTCCAAATTACCAGTGTCCTTATGGGGATATGCACTTAGCTTGACTATGTATATCCTGAACAAGATACCCAACAAATCTGTTGAGACCACTACATATGAGATATGGAATGGAAGGAAACCAGACCTTAAACATGTTAAAGTCTAGGGATGTCCTGCTCATGTTAAAAGACATGACGCAGATAAGCTGGAATCCAGAACTGACAAATGCAGATTTGTGGGATATCCAAAGGAAACTTATGGATATTACTTTTATCTTCCTGGCGAACAAAAGGTGTTTGTGGCCAGGAGAGTTGTCTTTCTAGAAGATGATTATATTCTCCAGAAGGACAGTGGGAGTAAAATAACACTGGAAGAAATTCCAGACCCACAAACTGGCATTGGTTCATCAGATGAACCGTCAGTTTCTGAACCTGTTCAAAATGATACACAGGAACCTCGTAGGTCTGAAAGAGTACCTAAACTACCAGAAAGATATGTGGGACATATTAATTTGGATGGTTCAAGGATACTCTATAATGAGGATGATGATCCTAAGACTTACCAGGAGTCCATTGAAAGTTCAGAGGCCGGGAAATAGCGGGAAGCCATGAATTCTGAAATACAGTCCATGTACATCAACCAAGTTTGGAACTTGGTGGATTTACCCGATGGTATAGTACCGATCGGCTGCAAATGGATCTTTAAAAGAAAGATCGGTGCAGATAGACGTATTGAGACTTATAAAACAAGATTAGTGGCGAAAGGCTATCGTCAAAGACAAGGTGTTGACTATGACGAAACCTTCTCACCCGTTGCTATGATTAAGTCTATCAGAATTCTTCTTGCCATTGCTGCCTACCATGATTATGAAATCTGGTAGATGGATGTAAAGACTTTTTTCTCAATGGAAACTTTGAGGAGGAGGTGTATATGATACAATCAGAAGGATTCACATCCAAACAATGTCCAGACATGGTATGCAAGTTGCAAAGGTCCATTTATGGACTGAAGCAAGCATCCCGAAGTTGGAACATAAAATTTGATGAGGCGATCAAAACTTATGGCTTCATTAAGAATGAAGATGAGCCCTGTGTATACAAGAAAAACAGTGGGAGCGCAATCACATTTCTGGTTCTTTATGTTGACGACATCCTACTCATTGGGAATGATGTAGGAATGATGTCATCAGTAAAGATATGGCTGTCAAAGAACTTCTCCATGAAGGATTTAGGAGAAGCATCTTACGTATTAGGAATACAGATCTATAGAGATAGATCAAAGAAAATGCTAGCTTTAACCCAATCCATGTACATAGAAACCATTATCAAAAGGTTTGGCATGAAAAATATCAAGAGAGGTCTCATACCGATGAGACATGGAATTTCACTTTCTAAAGGTCAGTCTCCCAAGATACCTGAAGAGAGGGCAGTGATGGATAAAGTCCCCTATGCTTCTGCCATAGGGTCCATAATGTATGCCATGCTATGTACCAGACCTGATATAGCGTATGCTCTAAGTGTTACGAGCAGACATCAGGCAGATCTAGGTGATGAACACTGGAAGGCTATAAAATGCATCCTTAAGTACTTGAGAAGGACTAAGGATCTATTTCTAGTCTATGGAGGAGGAGACTTAAAGCTGCAAGGATACACTGACTCGAGTTTTCAATTTGATCCTGATGACAGCAAGTCAACATCAGGTTTTATTTTCACACTCAACGGGGGAGCAGTGAGCTGGAAAAGTTCCAAGCAGGAAACCACTGCTGATTCGACAACGGAAGCCGAGTATATTGCTGCTGCTGAAGCCGTTAAGGAAGCTGTATGGATGAAGAAATTCATCGGCGATCTTGGTGTGGTGGAAAGCATATCTGGTCCCGTCCCACTGCTGTGTGACAACAATGATGGATCTAGCATCCATCTCTTCATGTTGCCTCTGCAACTCATTGCTCATAGAGGCTAACATGTAGCATTGGGCCATGGTGGAATCCTCTTTCCATTTTTCAGACGTAGGCAATCTGCTTAGACCTGAGGACTATCTTCAGGTTTCTGAGCCAGTCTGAGTAATTGGCGCCTGTCAAACGGTTGGCATCAAGTATGCCTCTCAACGGGTTATGGTGCGACATTCTCGCCTACAGGAGATAATCAATCGATAATTAGCAGATATTCAGATTAACTAAAACAAGATATGGTCTTTTATTATCTAGTTTTACTCCCACTAATTTTCGACGGACTATATAACCTTCAGATATACAGAACGGGAGACGCCGACTGTCTCCTAGTGGGGATCAGAATCTCCAAGCATCACAGTATGACCTCGGGTAAACACATAGTATCATACTGCTATCTCAGAGCAATCATCTCATGATAATTGCAACTCCTTGCAATATCCGATCGTACTTCGGCTCCCAAGTTTAATGGTTTCGGGTAAACACAATAGACCATTATCCCCGGTCTAAGCTTTACCATCAATACGTGACAGAGTAAAGTAGAAACATAGTTCCCGGGTAAACACGTAGATGACTATATCGTTCCTCTACTCTTATCCAAAGGCATCTTATGCCATGATCAACAGTCCTCTCATCAGTTAATGGTAGACCTCGGGTAAACACATAGTATCTGCCACCACCGAATTAAGTTCTATTAATCATATTGATGGAGAGCCACGCGGTACATTCTCAATGACTCGCGCTACGGCTTAGAATTTGTAACGAAGGTTTTACTTATTTAATTTGGTCTCATCCGAGGTGATAGTATTAAATATATCGAATATATTTATAAATACTAATAACCTAGCAAATATAAAGCACACGCATCACATACATGTCATTAGTGTGGTCATGGACGGCACTGCGGTTTGACTTGAGCCAGACAGTCAAACGCACACACATACACAATATAACAACTTATATCATGAATCTGCAATCCCATAGATTCAATGAACTCCTTCATCTTCATCTGGTTGTAGTTGTGGATCATCCTCGTTCCGCGCGCAACCGCCTCGATCAAATTACATCGTAATTCTCAATTACATGATAATTTAAATGAGGAAGCCTTATGGCGATTACATCGAGGAGGAAGGTAGAAGTACAATGGAATATGAGAGGGAGAGGTTCGCAGACCTCTATTTATTAATACACAATAAACCACACAATCACATTCTATATCCACAATTAATGCTCGTCCATGACCACCATGTGTTTTATTAAACAAACCATACATGAATTGCGCATCAAATGGCTAAATGAAAATTTTCAAAAATAATATTAATTTTGGTTTCATAAAACCAGGGACCAAACAAAATTTGGATTTAGGATTTTTTGAAAAAAATTCATTAAGACTAAGCATGCCAATTTAAATCTAATTTAAATAAGCAAACCAATGCACATCATTAAAATAAATGCATGTTAACTCCAAATAGATACATTTATAACATTCCATGCTAGTTAATTTTACAGACATTAAAGTTTAATTTAACAATTAAATTAATTCTCTTTAATGTCAAGATAATCTAACAATTAGATTAAAAGCTAATTAACAACATTTGTCAAATAGATAATTCCTATTTAAAATATTTAATTATTGGCCTATAAAATGATCATACAGATTAAAATTAAAATTTAAAATTTTAATAAAATTTCTGTAATTTATGGGCCAATAACCAATTTAATAGGAATTTTAATTTGGGTTAAAATAAAATAAAAGTAGCAGTAGAACCGGGCCTGGTCCGGCCCTTGGGCCGGCCCAGGCCGGCGCCCAGATCGGGCCCAGTCCCACCCCATGGGCGGGGCTGGCCCGGGTCGGGCGCCGGGCTGGGTCGTCCCAGGGCTCGGGCCGGCCCGGATGCCCCTCCCCTCCCACCCGACGCAGCTAGGTAACCCTAGCTGCGCAGGGGGGTGCGGGAGGCGACGGCCCCGCCGCCGACCACCTGCCCGGTAGGCGTCGGCCGGCGGGCCCCGGCGTCGTGAATTCCCTGGCCGGCGGCCAGGGATGCCGGCGGCGACTCCGGTGGCCTCCAAGGTCACCGAAAACCCTTTTTTCCTGCAAAACGAACCTGCAATTTTCATGGGTTTTGAATGAAATTTTGGAAGATAAATGAGTTCGATCTATCCCCAAAAACGCCGATCTTAGATACATCTAACTATCAACGATCCCATGGGAGGAAATCCACACGCCGGCGAGCCATCCCCAACCTTTGGGGTGCCCGTAAACATGCCGACGCGATGCGTTCTTCGTCAGACGAAGAAGACAAAATAACCCAAATTAAAAACCGATTTTAATCGCAGTAATTACAGCAAATACTCTGTGATCATCCCATGATCACAACACAAGTGATTAAAATCAAAACTATGCATGGAATTGATTATAAACGCGTTAATTTGGAGACCGAAACGGCGAAAACATAGTGGAACCTGGCTCTGATACCACTTTTGGGATCGATGTGTCGGGATCCGATCCTAAAACACAGCGGAATAAAATTTTCGGGACCGGATCTGTCTCATTTCGGTCGTTAAAACTAAAATCGATGTAGATCGATTTACCTTGCGCGGATTCGAATCCGCGTCCGCTTTCCGGTTCCGTCGGAGTGATGCCGCAAGTCGTGCAGATGCCCGACCTCTAGCGGTATCCATGCGGTTCTCCTCGCGATGGATCGTCCTTGCTTCCTCACTCGCTGCGGCGTTCGAAGATCCCGTCTGACTGCACGTAATCCGCCGCGACATGCGGATTCGGAATTCCTGTCGAACAGAAGGTGGAGCAGTTGGGAACCGCACGCCCAGAAGAGAGAGAAAGTGGGGAAGAATGAATGACGGCTAGATCAGGGTTGCTGGCCCCGGACGTAGAATCCGTTCTTTTATAAGAAGTCAGTTTGCGGTTTTTCATAAAAACCCAGACTTATCCGAAATCCAGTCGGATTATCCATCGACTTGAAAACCATTTGCGTGTGACCCTCTAGGCCAAAATACCAGTCCAGTTAATAGCCCATTAAGTCCAGTAACCGTTTACTGACCCACTGAATTAATTAATATCCTTATATTCAATTAATCAGCCGAATTTAATGTCCCACAATAAATTCAGACGGACTGCCGATCACGTTGGATGCCAAGCAACATCGCGTGATCCTGGATGGCACTGGGGTTATCGCAACCCTCTATTGGAACCTTTCTGTCATCGGTTAGCGCGTGGATATAATCCTTCATCCGTGCAATGTTCCCGAATCGACCCAGGGCATGGTTTACTGTTAAACCCTATTTGGTCGATTCACTTGAATCAGATGCCGCTAATATGAATCCGATAACTCCTTATCGATTACAGAGTCCGCCCTGGCCAGGGACTTTAAGCGCATCATTCCCGGAACATTCTCTCTCAAACAACCGAGAGCGGATGATCCCGTATTAAACACACAATTACCTTCGAGGGTATTTCCTTGAACCCGATCGCTTGACTTATTGATAACCCATGGTTAGGGATTCGTTCGTCAAGGTCAAAGCTCAGAAACCTACCAACAAGATATCTTTGGAGTCTCAGGTCCAAGGATCATCTACGCAACCGTGACAAATGAATCGAGCTGGTTAACAGTGAGGTGATTACCATCCAGCGATTCATAGTCGGATCAGTTCAGTGAACTCATTCACCAATGAGCATCTATAGGTTCAGCATAGTGTCTCCACACAAGTGACTTATGGGATCAGTCACCCTCATCATATGAGCTGAAGTAACCTATACTAGTCTATCCGGATGTTCGATGTCCTATCTCAACCATCCTATGACTAGGAACAATTAAGAACATGTGTTTATAAGTATTCGGTCCCGTAATTATGATCTCATCATAATCCGAAGACTATTGCACATGTTCATGGACTTCATCGTGATACGATAAACACAGATCGAATTAATTACACACAATGAATTATTGCCATTTATAATTAATCTGAATAAGTACACAATATCAGATTGGCTTTGAGACCATCTAATAGTAACAACAACACCCCGCAAGCTAATTACGCACCCCTCATACCATCCAAACCACTGCTCCGCGTACCATTTCCTACATCACCTACCACCACCACCACTTACCCAAATACCATACAACCATCTAAACCTCTACTCCGCATATCATTCCCCACTTCATCCGCACTGACCAATTATCCCTCCACCATCCAACCATCTATGCCTCTCATCCGTACCATGCCACCACCAACTAACCCCACGCCATCACCCACATACCAACCCTCCACACCATCTACACCATCCACTAACCTTCCGGTGCTCAAGTTATCACTCGGCCCTTCCACAACTGAAGAACATGCACTCCGGAGTGGGAGGATCTTCAATAAGGCCTTTCCTCAATCAACAGTCAGAGACGGCTCATCACAGCCGCCGGAGGAAGCGCATAATGATGAGAGTGCACCATGCACTCAATACGACATGTTGAAACATCTTGACAGAACACCGACAAGAATCTCTGTGCTTGAATTGATAAAGAGATTGAAGACCCATCAGGAGGCTCTGATGGAGTATCTTCAAAAAGTGATGGTCAACGAAGACGTGGCAGTAGAGAAGATCGCCGCACTACTAGTTCCTCAGGGGGATCAACCCTCTATCTCATTTCATGCCTCGGAACTAGCACCAGCAGCAGCTAGAAGCAAGGCTCTAAGTATTACGGTCAATATTTGCACGAAGGCCGTAGATGTATGTGTAGTCGACACAGGAGCTTCAATTAATGTCCTGCCTCTGAAGACCCTTGAATTGTGTGGTGTACCCAAAGAAAAATGGCTACCTAGCCCTATCTCTGTTACAGCTTATGATAACTCCACCCGTTCCCCTTTGGGAATGGTCTATTTAAAAGTAGAGTTAGGCCCACTATGTAATGCCGAGGTCGAATTTCACATTTTTGAAATCGATCCTTCCTTGAATGCTATTCTGGGTCGTCCTTATATGAAAACCCTCGAGGCGATTCCCTCTACGAATCATCAGTGCCTCAAATTTCCCTACAAAGGACGAATCATTAAAGTTACGAGCATGCCGATCCTTGCTGATGCTCACTCTTTGAATATCAAGCCAACTTCTTTACCTGGCCGACAACCTTTTCTGTTGGTATTACTGGTCTACCGTCCGGTGGCTGATCCTTTAAAGGCAGCCACTCTTACTCCTTATCCACTAAATGCCATAAAGAGGGGGAAGTGCATGAGTACCCCTGGATGGAAAATAATGATGAAGAGTGGTTATCAGCCTGGAAAAGACCTGGACACACAATTACAAGGCAGAACCACGCCCATCAAGGACAACCGAAGGACACTTGGAAATGGCCTGGGCTATAGGCCAAGAAAAGTGAGACACGATATTACTCAGCAGGAAGAAAATGAAGACGGCCAGAAGATATGGGAGACAATGTCTACGCCATGCAAAAAAGGTCGGGACCCCTTAACATGGACCTTATACACACATTTTGTCAAGGGGCCCGTGATCAGTCATGACAACACAGTAGTCATCACTTCCTATTTTGACCTCTATGACATATATGGAAGAGACCTGGCCAGACATTGTTCAGAATTGCTAACGTACCAATCCTTGGAGGCTCTGCGACCAATGAAAAGGAGGAAGTTCCAAGACCCTGAGTGTGAATAGTACAGATGGTTTGACTTAAGGGATATGTATATTGCATTGAATAGACTGTTTCTTGATCCATCAGAACCTAAGTGGCCGCCACAGATAGATGAACTGATTGAAGGGCCTGGTGCTATTTTTGATAAAAGAATACTGCTGTCTGAGTAAACAGATGAAGGGGAGCCATATGACCCTTATGAAGCTGGTTATACCACGGATCTTCTCTGGAGGGGGACTTATCCTTCTCATGTTTTCACACTTCATACATGTTGGGAATCGATAAGAACGCAGCGGAGAATGAAATCGAGTCCTATGTATCGCTTGCTGGGATCGTAAAACGGATAATAAAATAAACGCGGGAAGAACGGTTCTTCACCTTTGCGGGGTTTCGAATCTTTCATGGATGATTCCGACTCGGTAATCGCGCACGCGCACGATCTATAGAGGTATCCACACGAGTTCCCGCTGCAGACGCGATTTCCTCCTCGACTTGAGTGCTCCGACCATATCTCAAATCCACCATGCGCGGAGAGAGACAGATTTACTCCAAGAGAGAGAGAAGGAGAGAGAGAGAGGAGATAGAGAATCTGGGGTGAGTAATTCGTCCAACTAACTTTTTACCCCTCCCCCTTGGCTTCCCTATATAGAAATAAGGATAAGCACAAGGATTAATCCTCATGATTATCCAAGAGTTTGGCCTTGGATAAATCTCTATTAAATCTTCATGTTTATCCTGCGGCTTTTCATAAAAACCCAGATAAGCATGAAATTTAACGTCTCTCACCGTCTGACGAGAACTTTTATGTGTGTGACCCTCTAGGCCCATATATCAGTCCGGTTTCAGGCCCATTAAACTTAGAACTAATTCTAGAGTTTAATATTTATTAATTAACATTTAAACATCATATGTCAAATGATTAATTTAATAAACAAGTGGATTATCATCTGATGATTAATTCACTTGGCCTTCTGATCATGAACAACACCAAACACTACCTCATAATCCCAGAAGATATAAGGGATACAGTTCCCTTTAATTGAACCTTTCCGTCTGCAGATACCGCACAGATAAAATCCTTCACTCATGCAATGTCCCAATAACGCAAGGGTATGGTTTTATAGTCAAACCCTCTATCGCATTATTTAGATGGATTCCAGTACTCAGTTAATATCTAGAAAGACATCTCTTTCATTTGACCCTGGCCAGGGATTTCTGTGTACATATCCATAGGACATTCTCTCTCCAGTCTTATACCAAAAGTGAGTGATCCTTTGTTGTTCACTCAATTACCTTCGCAAGCTTTCCACTGTATCTGAGAGACCGACTATCATGGACTTAATGGTTAAAGTCCACAAGTCAGAGAATCAAGATACAATGGTCTACAAACAAGGTATCATTGGTGACTCAGGTCAAAGGACCAACTGTGCTACTGCAACGATTGAATTCCCTGGTTGACTAATAGGTATAATTACCATCCAGGAATTCTTATTTGAGTATGTTCAGTGAACTCATTCTCTAATGAGCACCCACATGTTTGTCTTAGTGTCACCACACGAGCGAATGTGAGATCATTCACCCTCATCACATGAGCAGACATAACTTGTGTCGATCTTATCGGATATTTAATGTCCATCTCAAATATCCTATGATCGAGAACTGTTTAAGACAAGTGACTGAGGATATTGATCCCACTATCATGATCTCATCATGATTCAATATCCCATACATTTGTCTACGGACCTTCATTACGATAGTTAATTTGCGAGAACTATAAATGAAGAAATGATTGCCTTTATTAATAATCTAAACTAGAATGCATAATGATTGGCTTTCAGGCCAGCCAATTTTATCAATACCTTGTTCCGCACTCTTCTTCTGACCCCGACTTGGTCGCGGGTCATTACTGAAGATATTCTACGGGCTCCGCCCATCATGATCACCCTGTCCCCACGGGACTTTATCCTTTAACCTCCTCTCGATCTAGAGAGGATTTATGATTTAATCTAGAACATACTACTGTCTGATCCCCCAAATCTTTTGGCCTTGGTGCCGCTTCCTCCATCCTATTGTCCTCCTATTCACCTTTATTCTTGTTTTATGCTTAATTCATCTTTTCTAAAAAAAAAATGCCAATTTGACAACAAATTTCTCCTAGATCCTCATTGAGGAAACTTCCTACTTGTCCGATTGTACCCCATCGGGCGGGTCTTTCGATCAAGATTCTCTTCTAGATCTACTTTGTCCCTCCCTTCGGGAGGATTCTCCTGTATTTCCGCATGTATCCTATAATTTTCATTCTACTTCGTCCTCATTAGGTCAGGATAGGGAGTCTAGTTCTAGGCAGGTTACTCAAGTTAGGAAGTCTAGAAAATCTAAGGGTAAACAAATCCAGATAGATACCTCCAGGATTTAGCATTTAAATGCCTTTCTTGCTCTATGATCCCTCAGCTATTAGAGAATCCTATTCAAATGCCAGAAGATTGTGTAGATGATGAGTCAATTAATGATGGATATGGGGTGTATGAATTGATACACGAAAAAGACCTCATTGTTGAAGATGAGGAAGATGACGAGGACGCGGCTGAGGCATATGCTAGTGGAGTAAAAAGATTCGACGAACCCTCAGCTGTCGTAGAAGAGCCCATCAAAGAGATCAATCTAGGGACTGAAGACGAACCTAAGGTTGTCCTCGTTAGCAAGAATCTTTCTGAAATGGATGAGAAGGCAATAGTACAAGTTCTTAAGGATTATAAGGACACTTTCGCCAGGAGTTATGAGGATATGCCGGGGTTAGACTCATCACTAGTGGAATACAGGTTGACATTAAAGGATGGAGCTAGCCCAGTTAAATAGAAGTTAAGACGATTTCACCCACAAATGGCTTTGAAAATGAAGGAAGAGGTTGATAAGTTACATAAAGCCAAATTCATTAGAGTTGTCATTTATCCACAATGGGTGGCCAACATAGTCCCAGTTATGAAGAAAGATGGGAATGTCAGAATTTGTATTGACTTCCGAGATTTGAACCGGGCGTGTCCTAAAGACGATTTTTCATTGCCCCACATTGATGTACTCATCGATAATACTGCTGGCTATGAAACTTTTGTTAGTTTAAGGTGGCCTACAAGCCAATCTAACTATGTAAATCTCGTTCATTTATTAATAAAATGGCATAATATTCATTATGTGTAAATCGCATTAATTATCATTTCGTAATGAAGTCCGTGAATATGTGCTATGGTGATCAGATTATTATGAGATCATACTAATGAGACTGATCACTTAAACACACATATTCTTAATCGTTCATAGTCGGAGGATATCCGAGAAGGACATCGGATACCCGGTTAGACTAGTACAGATTACTCCTGCTCATATGATGAGGGTGACTGATCTCATAAGTCAGTTGTGTGGAGACACTAAGGCGAATCTATAGGTGCTCATTGGAGAATGAGTTCACTGAACTGATCCGACTGAATCGCTGGATGGTATTGTACCTCACTGTCAACCAGCTTGATTCTATTGTCGCAGTTGCGTGGATGGTCCTCGGACCTGAGACACCAAGGACACCTTGTCGGTGGACTTCTGTGCTTTGACCTTGGTTAATGAATCACTAGCCACGGGATTCTAATACTCCAAGGATTGGGTACAGCGGAATACCGTCGAAGGGAATTGTGTGTCAATAAGGAATCATTCGCTCTCGGTACTTAGAGAGAGAATGCTCTAGGAAGGATGAGCGAAAGTCCCTGGCCAGGGCGGACGATAATATCGGGAAAGGAGTTTTCCGATATTTATCAGCGGCATCCAATCCAAGTGAGTCGACCGGTTAGGGTTTGACAGCTCGCCATACCTTGAGTTGACTCGAGAGCATTGTACGAATGAAGGATTATATTCACGCGGTAACTGTCGGCGGAAAGGTTCTAAGAGTGGGTTACTTAACCCCAAATACCTTTCGGGTTCACGCGGTGTTGCTTGGCACCCAACGTGATCGGAGGCCCGATTGAATTCGATGTGCGACATCAATTCGATTGATTAATTAATTAATAAAGGGTTATTAATTGATTAATAAAGCCAGTGAGGAGTCACTGGGTTTGTTGGGCCATTAACTGGACTAGTACTTGGGCCTAGAGGGTCACACGCAAATGATTCTCAAGGCGATGGATAAATAAGTGGGTTTTATATAAACCGGGGGTTTTTATGAAAAACCGCGCGGTTAGTATAAAACATAGCGAACGGGCTGAGCAGGCCAAGCTGCTGCTAACCCTAGCCGCCCCTCCTCAGTTTCTGTCCTTCTCTGGCGTCCAGACAGATCCAGAACTGCTCCGCCGCTTCTCCGAATCCCGTTCGATGGGAAATCGTCCGCGCGTTGCGGCGATCGTTGCGGCGACCGGCGGAGGTTTCGTGGGTGCGAAGAACGAGGAACGCGAGGATATCCGTCGCGGGGTGGATTGCGTGGACTTCGCTAGAGGTCGGACGCTTGCGCGGCTTGCGGTGTCGCACCGACGGAACCGAACGGTTGCGGATTCGAATCCGCACACGGTGAGAACTTCGATAATCCGATTATTGTATTTTAGATTTCGAAACGGGAACGGATCGCTGTAAATATTTTATTTTCCGCTGCGTGAGCGATCCGGAGAAACCGAGAAAACCCAACAGTGGTATCAGAGCCAGGTTCCACTGTTTCTCGTCCCGTTTCGGTTTCCGAAATTAATTTTTCTTGAGTTATTCCATGCGTTTAATCCGATTAAAATTACGGAATAGTGTTCATGAGATGAACACAAATAATTTGATTATTTTTCTGTGATTTTTCGGATTTTATTTGGGGTTTTCGGAGTTCTTCGTGGGACGATGAACGGGGTGTTTTCGGCGACTTCGTACTCGCTTCCCAAGCGTTGGGATGGCCGGCCGAGACTCCGGATCCATAGAGGATAGTAACCTCTATCCATCGGTCACCATGATCGGCGCCGGAGTGCCCTTGGAGGTCTTGAAAAACGAGCCCAAACTCAGGTTTTTTGAAACCTGAAAAACCAGAAATTTGGGGCTTTTTGGGGGCTCGGTTAATACCCCAAACCGGGGCCCACGGCGTGCCTGCCGGCGACGGGGGCACCGCCGGCGGGGCAGGGCGGCGCCGGTGGCCCCGCCGCCGGAGCCCTGTAGCGCCTCCCCGCCGCCGGCCTTCCCCAAAACCTGCAACTTGTGAAAAAGGTTAGGGTTTGGGGTGGGGAAGACCCGGTCCCGAGCCGGTCGGACCGGGTCTGGGGCCTGGTCGAACCAGGTTCGAGCCAGGCGGCCCCTGTGGGCGCCTGGTCCGAGCCCTGGCTCGGCCAGGGCCCGAGCCCAATGAGATGGCTGAACCATCTTCTGTTTTTTCCCAAATTAACCCCATTTAAAACCCCAATTGAGCCCATTTAAAATTCAAGTAAAATTTGAGTTAAATTTTAAAATTCAAAATGGTTTTGAAATTTAAATTTATTATTCATTGGGCTTATTAATGATTATTGAATCATTAAGGATTAACTTTTAGTTGTTAGTTTATTAATGTTAATTAAAAGTTTAATTGTTAAACTAATAATTAATATTAATTAAACTAATTTAAGGGTTAAATTAGTTATTAATAATTATTAATCTAACTGTTAGATTATTAATTATTATTTCAACTAATTGTTAATTAAAATCTATGTTAATTGTTAATTTAAGAGTTAAATTAATAATTAACTTAGATAGCTGATTTAAATGTTAAGTTAGTAGTCTTTAATTATTATTTTTAATTATTAATTTAAGGGTTAAATTAATGATTAACATTAATCTTCTAATCTAATAGTTAGATTAGTAATTATTAATTAATTAAAGTTAATTTTTAATTTAAGTGTTAAGTTAATAATTGATTTTAAATTAACTAATCTAAGAGTTAGATTAGGGGTTAAATATTTAATCTGTGTTAATTACTAGTTTAAGAGTTAAATTAGTCATTAACATTAATTAATTATCTAATCTAAGAGTTAGATTAATTAATGATTAATTAGTTAGTGTTAATTATTAGTTTAAGAGTTAAATTAATAATTAACATTAATTGGCTAATCTAAGTGTTAGATTAGTAGTTAATAATTAATTTAGTTGATTATTAATTTAATTGTTAAATTATTAATTGACTTCATTGGATTAATCTAAGAGTTAGATTAGTCTTTAAAATAGTCTAATTGTTAGATTATTAATGGGGTTTAATCTAAATGTTAGATTATTAGAAATGTTCTAACATGCATGGAGTAATATGAAATTATTAATTCGGAGTGTGTGCGCATGTGATGTGTGTTTATTGCTTTTAAATTAGATTTAATTGTATGTTAAGTTAATAAAATGAGTTTTCGAAATTCAAATACCAATTTTGGTTGGATCTCAGTTTTTGAAAGCCAAAATTATTTATTTTGAAAACTCATTTGTTTTAGCCATGTGATGCGCTGAATCATGTGTGGATGTTTAAAACACACCGTGGTCATGGATATGCACTTAATTTATTATTCATATGATGAATGGATTGTGTGGATTATGGATTTATGTTTGATTATTAATTGTTAATAAATAGAGGTCTGCGTACCTCTCTCTCTCATACTCCGATGTATTTCTACCTCCCTCTCTCTCTTGTACTCGCCATAAGGCCTTCTTCAATTTACTTATAAATTCTAGAATTTAAATGTAATATGATCGAGGCAACCGAGGAAGGAGCGAGGACGATCCACAGCTGCAACCAAGAAGGCGAAAAGATGGAGATCTCTTGCCTATGTGCAGGATATCTAATATAATTGTTGTGTTAGGTTGACTGTGCTATCCATGACCACACTAATGACATGTATGTGATGCATTGTTTTCTTTTGATTATGAATCAAAGCAGGTTATAGTATTTAGTAAATATATATGATATATCTATATACTATCACCTAGGAGAGACCAAGATAAAAAATTATCTAAATACCTTCAGATAAACTCTAAGCCGTAACGTGAGTAGTTAAGAACTTACCGCGTGGTCCACCATCGTTATAGTCATAGGATTCGAATAACTTTAGGCAGGTTTGTTGTGCTATTCACAAGGCCTGCTTAATTGGGAGGAGAAACTGTGGCTATGGTATTAGATGCCTATAGATCGGGGTAGAGGAACCATGTAGCTTTGTTGTGCTATCCACAAAGGCTGCATGCAAATCTATGCTCGTCGCGTAATGATGGTTAGCTTAGACCAGGATTAATGGTTTGTTGTGCTATCCACAAGGCCATTAAATCTTTGGGGACCGAAGCCATGATCAGATATTGTAAGGAGTTGCAAGTCCTATGAGTTGGGTGCTCTCGAATTGTATTACAGTTTGTTGTGCTATCCACAAGGCTGTAGTGCAAGTCATTGAGATTCTGATCCCTACTAGGAGACTGTCGGCGTCTCCCGTTCTGTATAATTGAGGGTTATACAGTCCGTCAAAAATTAGTGGGAGTTAAACTTGAACAAACGACCATGTCTTGTTTTAAACTTTAATAATTGAACATATGCTAAATAGATTTTACTTATCTCCTGTAGGGAATTATGTCGTCGAATAACCCACTCCGTGGCATACTTGATGTCCTTTTGACTTACCAGATCTACTCGTGTTGGTTCAGAAACCTGAAGAATGTCTTCAGATCTGAGCACATTGACCTTGTCCCTGGAGTTGATCCTTCTGCTGAATCGGCATTGGATGCCCATGAAGCAGAGATGATAGCTAACGATAAAAAATCGAAGGACAAAGGCAAAGGAGTAGTGAAGGGTGACTGCTTCTACTATAAGCAGTATGGTCACTGGAAAAGGAACTGCAAGGAGTTCCTTCATGATAAAGCTCATGGAAGAGTGAAGCTGTCTGAAGCTTCAGATATCTATATGATAGATATCAACTTATCAGTTAAAGATTCCACATCGTGGGTATTAGATACCGGATGTGCTTCTCATATCTGCTATGATGTGCAAATGCTAACAAGTAAGCGCAAGTTGAGACAAGGTGAGGTGGAATTGAGGCTAGGAAACGGCGCAAAAGTTGCGGCGATTGTTGTTGGGACAGCAAACTTCAAGCTTCCATCGGGAGACACCTTATTATTAGAAGATTGTTATTATATTCCTAGCATAATAAAGAACATCATATCAATATCTTGTTTGGACAAGATAGGATAATGGTTGAGTATTGAGAATAGAAGTTGTTCGATTTATTATGGTAATAAATCAATAGCTTCAGCATCTTTAGTCAACGGTTTATATTTATTAGATGTTTCTTATTACAATCTTCAGATTGATAATGCTCTTAAGAAGAGCAAGAATTGTGTGAACCAAGCCTACATGTGGCATTGTAGACTTGGGTACATTGGCGAAAGCAGGTTGCAAAAGTTGCACAAGCATGGTTACTTAACAGCATTCGATTATGAATCGTTTGCAACATGTGAATCCTGCCTTATGAGAAAGATGGCAAAATCTCCATTTACTGGACATGGAGAACGTGCCAAGGACATTTTGGAACTAATACATTCAGATGTATGTGGTCCAATGTCCACCCAAGCCAAAGGTGACTTTTCTTACTTCATCACGTTCACCGATGACTTCTCAAGATTCGGCTATGTGTACTTAATGAAGTACAAGTTGGAAGCATTTGAGAAGTTCAAGGAGTTCAAGAATGAGGTAGAGAAGCAGTTAGGAAAGAGTATTAAAGCTCTTCGATCATATCGAGGAGGAGAATACTTGAGTACTAATTTCACACAATTCTTAAAGGATAATGGTATCCTTTCTCAGCTGACCCCTCCATATACGCTACAGATGAATGGTGTATCAGAAAGGAGGAATCGCACCTTGTTGGACATGGTGCGATTCATGATGAGCTTTTCGGGATTACCAGTGTCCCTCTGGGGGTATGCTCTAGAGTCAGCAGCATACCTACTGAACAGAGTACCCAGCAAGTCTGTGGCCTCTACTCCATATGAGATATGGAAATGGAGGAAACCAGAATTTAAACATGTTAAAGTTTGGGGTTGTCCTGCTCATGTAAAGAGGCATGATCTAGACAAGTTGGAATCACGAACTGATAAATCCAAGTTTGTGGGATATCTAAAGGAAACCTTTGGATACTATTTTTACCATCCTGGTGAACAAAAGGTGTTTGTCGCTAGGAAAGCTGTCTTCTTGGAAGAGGAATACCTTATCCAGGAGAACAGTGGGAGTAAAATAGTACTGGAAGAGGTTCCAGATCCCCAAACAGCTACATTATCATCAGATGAGATATCAGTTCCTGAATCTGTTCAGATACACACAGATGAGTCTCGTAGATCTGGTAGAGTACCTAAACTACCCGAACGATATGTGGGACATATTGCTGAAGGTAAGTCTAAGGTACAATATAATGAGGATGATGATCCGAAAACCTACCAGGAGGCCATAGAAGGCTCAGAAGCCGGGAAATGGCGAGATGCCATGAACTCAGAAATCTAGTTCATGTACACCAACCAAGTTTGGAACTTGGAAGACTTGCCCGAGGGTATTGTACCCATCGGTTGCAAGTGGATCTTTAAGAGAAAGATCGGTACTGATGGACGGATCGACACTTATAAGGCAAGGTTGGTGGCAAAGGGATATCGTCAAAGGGAAGGAATTGACTATGACGAGACTTTCTCACCAGTTGCTATGATAAAGTCGATCAGAGTTCTGCTCGCCATTGTTGCACATTTTGATTATGAAATCTGACAGATGGATGTGAAGACGGCCTTCCTCAATGGTAACCTTCAGGAAGAGGTGTATATGATACAACCAGAAGGTTTCACATCCAAAGAATCTCCAGATAAAGTGTGCAAGCTTCAGAGGTCCATTTATGGACTGAAGCAAGCTTCCCGGAACTGGAATATAAGATTTGACGAGGCTGTCAAGTCTTATGACTTCATTAAGAATGAAGATGAGCTTTGTGTGTACAAGAAGACCAGTGGGAGTGCAGTCACTTTTCTAGTTCTTTACGTAGATGACATGCTACTCATTGGGAATGATATAGCTATGATGTCATCAGTAAAGATCTGGCTGTCGAAACACTTCTCCATGAAGGATTTGGGAGAAGCATCCTACGTTTTAGGAATACGGATCGATAGAGATAGATCAAAGAGGATGCTTGGAATGACCCAATCCTTGTACATAGACACCATAGTCAAAAGGTTTGGCATGAAAAATTCCAAAAGAGGTTTCATACCGATGAGACATGGAATTAATCTCTCAAAGGAGCAGTCTCCTAAGACTCCTGATGAGAGGGCATTCATGGATAGAATACCCTATGCGTCTGCCATAGGATCTATCATGTATGCCATGCTATGTACACGGCCTGATGTTGCATTTGCTCTAAGTGTTACGAACAGATTTCAGGCTGATCCAGGCGAAGAGCACTGGAAGGCAGTGAAATACATCCTTAAGTACTTGAGAAGAACTAAGGATATGTTTCTTGTCTATGAAGGAGGTGACTTGAAACTGCGAGGCTTTACTGACTCGAGTTTTCAGTCAGATCTAGATGATAGCAAGTCAACATTTGGATTCGTGTTTACATTGAACGGAGGGGCAGTGTGCTGGAAGAGTTCCAAGCAAGTAATCACTGCAGATTTGACGACTGAAGCTGAGTACATCACTGCAGCTGAAGCTGCCAAGGAAGCTGTGTGGTTGAAGAAATTCATCACCGACCTCGGCGTAGTTCCCAGCATCTCTGAGCCTGTTCCACTGTTGTGCGACAACAATGGAGCAATTGCGCAAGCGAAAGAGCCGCGGTCTCATCAGAAATCGAAGCATATTCTGAGGCGCTTTCACCTTATCAGAGAGATCATATCCAGATGAGATGTAGTAGTAGAAAGAGTTCCATCCATCGACAATGTAGCAGATCCACTGACAAAGCCGTTGGCTCAAATTGTGTTTGAGCGTCACCTAGAGTCTATAGGCTTATTGTATAAAGGTGATTGGCTTTAGTCCAAGTGGGAGATTGTTAGTTTAAGGTGGCCTACAAGCCAATCTGACTATGTAAATCTCGTTCATTTATTAATAAAATGGCATAATATTCATTATGTGTAAATCGCATTAATTATCGTTTCGTAATGAAGTCCGTGAATATGTGCTATGGTGATCAGATTATTATGAGATCATACTAATGAGACTGATCACTTAAACACACATATTCTTAATCGTTCCTAGTCGGAGGATATCCGAGAAGGACATCGGATATCCGGTTAGACTAGTACAGATTACTCCTGCTCATATGATGAGGGTGACTGATCTTATAAGTCACTTGTGTGGAGACACTAAAGCGAATCTGTAGGTGCTCATTGGAGAATGAGTTCACTGAACTGATCCGACTGAATCGCTGGATGGTATTGTACCTCACTGTCAACCAGCTTGATTCTATTGTCGCAGTTGCGTGGATGGTCCTCGGACCTGAGACACCAAGGACACCTTGTCGGTGGACTTCTGTGCTTTGACCTTGGTTAACGAATCTCTAGCCACAGGATTCTAATACGCCAAGGATTGGGTACAACGGAATACCGTCGAAGGGAATTGTGTGTCAATAAGGAATCATTCGCTCTCGGTACTTAGAGAGAGAATGCTCTAGGAAGGATGCGCGAAAGTCCCTGGCCAGGGCGGACGATAATATCGGGAAAGGAGTTTTCCGATATTTATCAGCGGCATCCAATCCAAGTGAGTCGACCGGTTAGGGTTTGACAGCTCGCCATACCCTGAGTTGACTCGAGAGCATTGTACGAATAAAGGATTATATTCACGCGGTAACTGTCGGCGGAAAGGTTCCAAGAGTGGGTTACTTAACCCCAAATACCTTTCGGGTTCACGCGGTGTTGCTTGGCACCCAACGTGATCGGAGGCCCGATCGAATTTGATGTGCGACATCAATTCGATTGATTAATTAATTAATAAAGGGTTATTAATTGATTAATAAAGCCAGTGAGGAGTCACTGGGCTTGTTGGGCCATTAACTGGACTAGTACTTGGGCCTCGAGGGTCACACACAAATGATTCTCAAGGCGATGGATAAATAAGTGGGTTTTATATAAACCGGGGGTTTTTATGAAAAATCGCGCGGTTAGTATAAAACATAGCGAACGGGCTGAGCAGGCCAAGCTGCTGCTAACCCTAGCCGCCCCTCCTCAGTTTCTGTCCTTCTCTGGCGTCCAGACAGATCCAGATCTGCTCCGCCGCTTCTCCGAATCCGGTTCGACGGGAAATCGTCCGCGCGTTGCGGCGATCGTTGCGGCGACCGGCGGAGGTTTCGTGGGCTGCGAAGAACGAGGAACGCGAGGATATCCGTCGCGGGGAGGATTGCGTGGACTTCGCTAGAGGCCGGGCGCTTGTTCGGCTTGCGGTGTCGCACCGACGGAACCGAACGGTTGCGGATTCGAATCCGCACACGGTGAGAACTTCGATAATCCGATTATCGTATTTTAGATTTCGAAACGGGAACAGATCGCTGTAAATATTTTATTTTCCACTGCGTGAGCGATCTGGAGAAACCGAGAAAACCCAACAACTTTATCATTTATGGATGGATTTTCAGGATACAGTCATATCAAATTGGCAGTAGAAGATCAAGAAAAGACATCATTCACTACACCTTGGGGGACATACTGCTATGTCGTCATGCCTTTTGGATTAAAGAATGCTGAAGCCACTTATCAAAGGGCTATGATGGCAATATTTTACGACATGATGCATATAGATCTAGAAGTGTATGTGGATGACCTGTTGGTGAAATCTAAGACTAAAGCTGAGCATGCCAAAGTTCTGGCAAGAGTGTTAGAAAGATCAAGAGAATATTAGTTAAAGATGAACCCTAAGAAATGTGTATTCGGGGTATCCTCAGGGAAATTACTTGGATTCATTGTTAGTAAACGGGGAATTGAGATCGATCCCAACAAAACAAAGGCTATTAGAGAAATGCCACCTCCCATAAATTTGAAAGAGTTAAGAGGATTGATTGAGAGGTTGCAATTTATTTGACGTTTTGTCTCCCAGCATTCACAAAGGTGTAAGCCGTTTTACGAGCTTACCAAGCTGGGAGTCAAATTCGATTGGGGCGATAAGTGTCAGGAGGCATTCGATGGATTGAATAATTATTTGGCATGTCCTCATGTTTTGAGACTACCATCTCCGGGTAAACCATTGATACTATACATTTCTGTCTTGGATGATGTAGTGGGGGCTGTCCTAGCACAAGAGGATGAAGAAGGAAAGGAGAGGGCAGCCTACTATCTCTCTAAACTTCTCAACCCCGCTGAGCAAAGATACACGGCGATGGAGAAAACATGTGCAACGTTGGTATGGGTGGTTCAAAAATTGAAGCATTACTTTCTAGCCCATAAAGTCCATCTTATCGCTAGAATGAATCCGATTAAGTTTCTCCTTGAGAAATCTGTCCTTACTTATAGGTTAGTACGATGGCAAAGCTTTCTATCTCAATTCGATATCACTTACATTCAACAGAAAGCGATCAAAGGCTATGCCATAACAGAACATCTCGCTCATCACCCCCTTCCTCGTTTTGATCCAGTCCGATCGGAGTTTCCGGATGAGGAATTGATGTCCATAGACCGAATCAAAGATGATATGTGGACTCTGCATTTTGACGGAGCTCTGAATTCTCATGGAAAGGGGATCGGCATTGTTCTGTTATCACCTAAAAGTGTCACCATTCCACAAGCCTTTCAGCTTGACTTTCCAGTCACTAACAATATAGGTGAATATGAGGCACTCCTTGCTGGCCTCGAGGCTGCTCATCTCCATGGTGACACTAAACTCAGAATTATGGGTGATAGCCAATTGATTCTCCGCCAGGTGTTAACCAAGTATCGAACTCTTGATCCCAAGCTCAAGCCTTATCAAGAATTTACTTCTGCTTATGCAAAGCTTTTCACAAAATTGATCTTCGTCCATGTTCCTAGGAATCAGAAGATCTTAGTTGATGCTCTAGCTTCACTTGCATCTTCCCTCGATTTCCCAATCAGGAGACAATCCGAGTCGATCATTGTTCATAGGCGTCTTTCACCCGTCGTGAAAGACCCTTCATTCCTTAGGACTAAGGAGAAGCTGTTGAAGAAGGTTAGAGATGGAGATATCGTGGAAAAGAGAAAAATTATGTTAATGGAGCTGTTAGAAGAGATGGATGATGAGCAGAAACCGTGGTACTATGAAATTGCTAAATATTGTGAGGATCAATCTTATCCTGAAGAAGCCACAGTTGAAGAGAAAAGAGCTATCAAGAGAGTTGCTCAAAGATACACCCTATTGGGAGAGCATTATACAAAAGAGGTTTTGATGGAGTTCTTCTAAGATGTTTAGACGAAGATGAGCTTTGGAAGGTTATGGAATGAGCTCATACTGGAGTTTGTGGTGGTCATGTTAATGGACAAATGTTAGCAAAGAAAATCCTTATACAAGGATTCTATTGGCCAACCATGGAAGAAGATTGTGTAAGATATGTCCGTAAGTGTGCCAAGTGCCAACTTCATGCCGATAAGATCCATTCTCCTGCATCTTCACTCCATCCCGTTTCCTCCTTATGGCCTTTCCCCATGTAGGCTTTCAATATCATTGGACCCCTTGGCAATCCTGATTCCAGCATTAAGCAGAAGTCCTTCATCCTCACGGCAACGGAATACTTCACTAAGTGGGCGGAAGCTGAAGCATACACGGAAGTCAAAGCATCAACCGTCTGCAAGTTCATCATGAAGAACATCATCACCAGATTTGGAATTCCAAGCACTATCGTCACCGACAATGGACCGCAGTTCGTGTCACAAGAACTAAAAGAACTCTGCAACAGGTACAAAATTGCATTGTATCATTCGTCTCCTTATTATCCGCAAGGCAATGGCCAAGCAGAGGCAACTAACAAGACTTTGATAAAAATCATCAAAAAGACGTGCAAGTCTAATAAATTCACAGACTGGCCAGAAAAATTGATTGAGGCTCTATAGGCTTACCGAACTTCAATCCGCACGACCACCGGGCAGACTCCTTATTCCCTAACATTTGGAATGGAGGCGGTAATTCCATATGAGATCCTTATACTGTCATTAAGAGTACAATTGAATAAAGAATTCTCTATTGATGAATACCATTCAGCACTCCTTGCTCAATTGGAACTCTTAGACGAGAAAAGATGGTCAGCTGCTAATCATGCGAGAGTATATCAAAACAGATTAGCACGTTTTTATCAAAAGAAAGTCATTGAACGTAAGTTCAAAGTTGGTGAAATGGTCATCGAAAGAATCTTTGTAAAACCTGGTGGTCCGCGTTTTAAGCTCCAACCCAATTGGGAAGGACCATATGTTGTATCACATGCTTTTCCTGGTAACGCTTACCGTCTAGTTAATGCAGAAGGGGAAGAGTTGACTCACCCCTGGAATAGTCTATATCTCAAGAAATATTACCCTTAGGTTAAAGAGTCGATCAGCATGGTGCAAAGACCAGTGGAATCAGAAAATTTAGAAGCTTAAATTCCCTTATCAGTCTGAAAAATTTAATTCAAACACATTACTACACGCACTGATACGTTTGATTCGTAAGTAACAAGAGATGCCAAGTCCTAAGAAATACCGAAAGCTTGACTAAAAGTGTAAAGTGCAAATCATTCTTTTCAAACATAATTTTGTTTTTACACTCGGCCCATGATGTCGGAACGAGGCTTAGAATAGATTACCAAGAATACCCGCCATCTTAGTAGTAGGCCGTCATAAAAAAAAAAGGAGGAGATCCGTCCCAAGAAAAGAAAAGCAAAAGCAAAAGGCAAAAGCCAAATGTCAAATCAAAAGGCCATTACACTACAAACGTTACATTAAGGCTATGAAATAAAATGAAAGGGAATGCAAGGTCGATAAATACCCCGAAAAGAAAATGACCGAACCCCAACAGATATTAGGGTAAGAAAGGAACATCTTTTTAGGTCTTCGGAACCTTCTCGTGGGCTTTCTAAACCAATTCTTCATTTCTTTCTAAAGAGGCGTACTCCAAGCTTAAGGAACGGCCTAGATTGACTAAGGATCAAATCATCAAATGGGATCACGAATGGAAACACAAGTTCAAGCACGATGGGTTTAAGTTAGATTATTGAAGAACAATTTGAGAATTAAGTTAATAAATGAATATAATCTTTTGATCTGAGTACCATGCTGGTCTTTTCGTTTGCACAATATTCCAAAATCCAAAAAAAGTACATATTTCAAATTTTAAAAAAAGTATATATTTCAAATCCAAAAAAATACATATTCCAAAATTTTTTAAAAAAAGTACATATTTCAAAATCCAAAAAAAAAGTACATATCGCAAAATAAAAAAAAAGTAGAAATGTCAAAAAAAAATATGTTCTAAAACCCAAACTAAATGAATATTTCAAAAATAAAAAAAATATTTATATTAGCATCTGCTTGTAGCATTTGGTGTGTTTCATTCCTTTATTTTCAGCGAGCATTTGCATGCTTGTATGTTGCATCTTAAACCGTTATTTTTTTCAGTTCAATTATTATCACCCTTGTTAATAAAGGCTATGCCTCTTGACCCTTCTACCAAGGATAGGATCAAGTAGTCGGTTACTTAACTGGGCAAGGAGCTAAGCCTGAATACATACTTAACCTGTTTGCTAAGTCATGTACAAGGCACAAGAATCAAAGACACAAAGGCAGCTGAAGTGCAGAAATTTCATCTATAAACTCAAAAGTTTAATGTACATATGTGAAGAACATGAAGAACATAAAGAAAAGAGAATTGAAGAGGATTTAACTTACTTAAGTCTTTTCCGGATTGGAGAAGGGATAAGCATGAAGATAGTTGTAATTTAGGTAGAAGTTAGCCAGAACCTGTTTCTGCGACTGAAAAGATGTCGTTGAACAGCGACGCGTTTTAGTCAATCTTAATGCGTCGGCTCGACACGACGCGTTTCAGGGTTTTCTGTTATTTACCCGAAAATCCAATGTTTATCAATATTTTGATGTTTAATTAAATGCTTGCTTGAAGTTACTGATGAATTTTTGAATGCAAGAAATTCAGAAAAATCCAAATAAAGCTGAAAATTCAAGAACATCCTACTGTGGGAGTTTATGAGTCCCGACCGTGACTAAAAAGACGGTTATCTCTATCCTTTGTACTCTTTCATGTAATTAATTTGCATCAGCATTACTATATGTTAAATATTTATTAGATTATGTCAAGGACCTTGTGGTTTTGATGAAACGAGAATTTGAGTTCCTCTTCAACAAAAACAGTGATAATTCCAGAGAATTCTTAATCGCACGGATAGACCGTTTAATTGTTAATTAGTGAGGACGATGGTTCCACTTTTGTAAAATGGTGCGTAGATAAACGAGCTTCGGCTTAGCACTGAATTACAAGAATTAGTATCTTGACTCATTAATGACAATTTAACAATATTATCCTTGATTAATTTATATTTTATTTGACTTTATATTTTTCTTTTAGCCCAGCATGTATCATGTAGGACTTTGATATAATTGTGATGAGAATTAATTTTTGATTAAGTTTCAGACCATTGATCAAATAATTCCAACATGATATGAAATATTCCATTCTCAATTGAGTATCTTGATTATCTTTGAAGTTCGCTTGAAGATATCCTTGGAATTCTATCCTTTCTTGGATTCTTTATCTCAAATATTTCTTATTTTCTTTTAAGATCCATCATGGCTGCAGCACGTCCACATTGGTTGGCAATCGCTCCCCATGATGAAACCTGCAGTGTTTATGACTTGGGGTACTTCCCAATCCGTGGAGGTTGATCGACCTTATTTTATTTCCTTATCTACCTCATCCAGACAGGATTGATTCCATTGATATCCATGAGTTACCTTCATTGAAAATTTTAAGAAAAATTCCAATCACGTGATGTTAAGAGCGTGTCTCATCACACCTTGGCATCACCTTTTCAGTACATTCCATTTCATTTCCCTCCCTTGCAAAGACGATGCCAAGGTGAGGCAGCTATAGACACGCTAATTTTGAAATTATTTTGAGTAAATTTCATGTCATATGATAATGCCTCAAAGTGGTCTGATATTTAATCATTAGTTAATTTTTATTAATCTTTCTGAATTAATTATCTAAATAGTATCGAGTCAGATATACATAATTTAAGTTAATTAATTAAATTGATTTTAAACTCAAATTTTAATCAAATATAAAAAAGTCTAAAAGATATCGACACGTGTAGACGCCATTTAGAGTTTATCTATATTTTGATATTTAAATTTGAATTTTAATTAATTGATTAATTAGCTAAAATACATCTTCTTGACACGACGTCATTTAGGTTTCTTAAGCTATTTCTGTCTCTTTTTCCGGATGTTTATCATAATCTTAATTACTCTAAAAGACGTCTCCCATGGGCGAGGCGTTTTAGATAATTATAGATAATGATGAATTAATATGTGTTTATCTGTTTGTTAGTTAGATAAACTTCAAATTCTTTCATGTTAATCCATTAATAACCGCGGATGTAAAGTCTATAAATACATAACCCCTTGGTCATTAAAAAGTTAGTGATGATAGTGATAATCTGAGTGATTCAAGAAGGAGACGACGTCCAAACGCTGAAAGATCGAAGCGCTGCTACTTCCATGAGTCGGCATCTTTTCTTCATTGTTTCTTCGTCCTTTCAAGATTCATTCAAGACCAAGGCTTTCCAGGGGCCATCCAACTTAGTTCTTAATTAATTTCTACATCTTTCTTATATTTTCATCACATTGGCATCATAATTTCATCACATCACTCCATGCAACACACACTCACTAGCATTCTTTTCCAATCCATGTTTTAAGGGGTTTCAAAGACCACAAACAAGTGAGTTCATTTATTTAGTTGCATGATTAGAATTATTACTGGAATAGATACTACATCTATTTGAGTTCTTATTATTTTTCCTCTATCTTTCTTTCCACATTCTTGCAAGGTACAAAAGGAGGTAAAGAGGAGAGAATTATCAACAGTAAGGAAAAGGAATCTGGATGATCCTCAAAATCCGATAAGCAGTCAAAGTAAGAACAAAGTAAGAAGGGCTCTCTTTCTTCAGCCGGCTGAAGGAGGGGAATCAAGAACTCAAAAATCTCCCAATTCCAAAACAGGTAGGCGATCAACCTTTTTCTTTTGGAACTTTTTAGTTAAAAGTTTATGGCGATCATATTCACTTAGTTTTTAATAGGTTTATTTGTCACATAAACAACATAATTTTTATGATAATCACACACCTGATTTGAGCACTCACAGCTTTTTGGCGATCACAGTGGGACTTGGTCTCGCCATCTTTTAATCTTTGTTCTTGCTTTTATTATTCGGGCACCCACGGTGCACCACCTGTGTCACTCGACATGCCCTTACCGATCGGTGAGTTTTTTTAGTTTAGTTGTTATTCTCATGTGCACCACGTGCACACCCTTGTGGCAAGATCTTGCCCTCCCCGTTTGATTGATTAAAGAACTGTTTTTGTGATAAGAAGTATGTGTGATTGATTGAATGTTTTGTTGTTTATATAATAAATCATCCTGTTAAAAAAAAATGAAATAAATTTAATTATCAAGATGTTAATTGCGGTATTGTCTTAAAATAGTTTTAAGACTAATAATCTGTTAACAAATTTTAGATATTAATTAAGGCATCGTTTTAAAATTATTTTAGAACTTATGTTTAATTAAATCCCATTTTAACATTGAGGTTTAAATTAAAGATATTGATCTTTATTAATGTTAACAATTGTTGTTATTTCATTATTTATTGATCTAATTGTAAGATTGATAATTGATGAATTTTTATTTTATTTTTAATATTAGTCTAAGTGTTAGATTAATATTAAATGAAATGAAAACTTTATCGTTTCTTTAACAAGGGTTGTTAAAGGAGTGTTCATACCTCAAGGACCATTAACAAGAGTTGCAATGGTATTAATTGTTAAGTGATTGTTAATATCTTGGTGATTTTCTTAATAATGTATTGTTAAGAGAAATTTAATTTTTGGGGATTTCTTAACAAGAGTTGTTAAGACTAGTATAATTAGTCTAATTGTTAAACTAATACAATTTAAAAAGGTTCTAATTAATATTTCTTAATAAATGTTATTGAGAAATATTATTTAATAAAAGGTGTTCTTAACAATTAGTTGTTAAAGAATAATAATGGGATTATAAATTCTTTTATAAGAGTTATTTGAGAATTTTTAATTCTATCTAAATGTTAGATTGTTTCACATATCTAAGTGTTAGATTGATTAATTTAGAATTGTTCTAAATTATGTATGGAATATTTTAGAATTTTAATTTTAGTTTTGTTTGCATATGGTGATGTGTTTAATGCTTTAAATTAGATTTAAATGTATGTTAGAAAATATGATTTTTGAAATTCAAATTATCTAATTTTGATTGGTACCCAGGTTTTAAGAAAACCAAAATTATTATATTTTCAAAATTTTAGCCTTCATGTGATGTGCTTTATCATGTGTGGATGGTTAAAATTTGTGGTGGTCATGGACATGCACTTAGTTAATTTTATATCATGTGATGGTGTGTGATTATGTGAATTGTTATGGAATGTGATGTATATTAATTAAGTGTTAATTAATGAGGCCTGCGTGCCTCCCTCTCTCTCATTCTATTGTAATTCTATCTCCGTCTATTATTGTACTCGACTATAAGGTTTTCTCTTACAATTTATTTGTATTTGAAATTGTTTCAAAAATTAATATTATTTGTAATTGATCGCGCCGACCGAGGAGAGGTGATGATGATCCACAAATGCAACCAGGAAGGCTACAGGAGATGAGATCACGAGTGGCTATAAGTTTGTATGTTTAGATTATATAAATGTTATATAGTTTTGGTGATTAATTGTTTGGCTCCAGTTAATCACCGTGCTATCCATGACCACATAATGAACATGAATGGTTGATGCATGCTTTTTAGTTTTTGATTATGAATCGATTGCTAACATCTATGTATAGTTAAATATATTCGATATATTTATAAACTATCACCTAGGATGAGACCAACTAAACATAAACAAAACCTTCAACATAAAGTCTAAGCCGGAGCACGAGTCATTGAGAATGTACCGCGTGACTCTCCATCAATATAGTTCTTAGAACTTGATTTAGTAATGACAGTTTCTATGTGTTTACCTGAGATCTGCCACCATCTGATGAAAGGACTATTAACTATGGCATCTTGATGCCTTGAGATTGGAATAGAGGAATTGTGTAGCTATCCTCGCGTTTACTCGGGAGCTACATTCTTACTCTACTCTGTCACGTATTGATAATAAAGCTTAGACCAGGGATAATGGTCTACTGTTTTTACTCGGGACCATTAAAGACCTGGGAGCTGAAATAAGATCGGATATTGCAAGGAGTTGCAATTACCATGAGATGGTTGCTCTAAGATAATGGTATGATACTATGTGTTTATCTGAGGTCATACTGTGATTCTTGGAGATTCTGATCCTCACTAGGAGACCGTCGGAGTCTTTCGTTCTGTATACCTGAAGGTTATACAGTCTGTCGAAAAATAGTGAGAAATAATTCAAGATAAAAGACTATAATTGAATTATAAGAACTATCTGCTTAAATCACGTTATTTCCTTCATTCACTAATGTAAGGACTGAGGTTTCGGGTTCTGTATTCGGGTCGGGTTCGGGCCGGATCCCCTGGTTTGGACCCTAGAGGGGGTCTTGAGAGTTCAGACTGAATGACGTCTGCACTGCTCGACGCCTTTCAAAAGGCGTCAGGGTGTGTGGACGCCATTTAGGTCTGCTTGCTGTTGCGCCACGTGGGCGGGTTTCAGGCCGCGAGAGTACGGCCCCTGTCACTTTTGTCTGAACGGCGTCCAGTTCGGTCGACGCTACGACATCTGCGATGTCAGGGTACGGCGCCAGAGCGTCGTCAGTACGGTCTGTCTTGTCGTCTGAACGGCGTCCGCGGTGAGCGACGCGTTTCAGAGCGCTGTCAGTACGGCCGTCCTGTCAGGTTGATTGGCGTCTGCCTCGATCGACGCGTTTTAGGCAGTTTCTGATTGACCCCGCGAGCCTCCCCTTCTTTCCCTCATTTTCGTCTTCACACTCTCTCTCTTCGCCCTCTTCGCTCCCTCCGCCCTCCTTCCTCCCTTCCCTTCCTCTTCTTCCTCTTCCATCACTCCATAGCCTCCTTATCTCTCACCTCTACCTCCACCACCTCCTTCGCGGCGTTCCCTTCTCCGGACGGCGGCCGACGTCCCGGCGGAGTGGCGGCGTCCTCGAGGGTACCGGCGGCGGTCTGCGGTGCGGCGGGTCGGCGGCGAGGAGCTTGGAGGAGTTCGAGAACCGGTAGGGGGACGAACCTTGCATGTGTTCCTCGTGTTTTCCTTAGCATGTCATGGCGTGTTTGGGCTAGATTGAGCATGTTTAGGGGGGGTTTCCTTGTGGGAATGGCGGTGCTTGTGATTGTAGATTCGTAACATGCTTGTGGTGGTTGAATTCCTCTTCCTCCCCTTCTTGTTTTGGGGCTTTTCGGGGTGTTTGGGGTTAAGGGAGAAACCCTCGGTTCGAACCAGGGAACCAGGTTTCTGGTGCTAAACGGCGTCGTACCTGGTCGACGCCTTTCCGAAGGACGTCAGGGCAGTACGACGCCTTTTAGGGGCAGAAACCTCCATGTTCGAGGTTTCACAAAATAGGGGTTCTGGCGCTAAATGACGTCATGGATGGACGACGCCTTTTCGAAAGGACGTCGGGCCATCATGACGCCATTTAGGCAGGAAATCACCCCGAGTGGGGGTATGTAAATCTGGGATTTCGATGTGAATGGCGTCGGTGGACGTGGACGCGTTTTAAAGGGCGACTCCCTATGACGACGCGTTTCAAGGAACAATCTGGCTATTAAATGAACATGTCTGAGGGGCTTGAATGGTGTCGACCTCGGTCAACGCGATTCAAGACAGAACTGTTTAATGCTGGTTTTAATGTGTGTTTTACTGTTGGGCGGTTCAAAGGCATGCTTTACGTTGTACACTGAGACTGAGGACTTCTGTGTGAATGGAATTACATCATGTTATATGTGTGTGCTTATGCAACTGTGGTTTACGTTTGTCACCATGGACCGATGGGGACAGGGTCATGGTGTCTGTGAGGCATTGTGCCGTACCGGTGGGAGAAGGGGTACATGTTGTGGTTTACCTTTGGCTGAGGGAAGCAGAACCACCTTGAGCCCGTCGGGCCGGAGTAGCTGGTGCGCTATCCGAGGGGTTGCTGCTTGGCCTCAGCGGGTCGGGTTTCCCTGTTTGTCGTGGCAGCTTCCGACGCGTTTCTTGCTGTGGAGCTGGTTGTGGAGTTGTTTCACCCCTGTAGCCACTGGGCCTGATGTGACCATTGATCAAGGTTACGAGTGGTACCCTTAGCCCTTTGGCCTGACGCAGCCCGGGAGGTTAGGGTTGTGGGTAGTTCCTGTAGCTTCGGCTTGACGGGGGTTCGCCGGTCCCCAGGGCCCTCCTGAAGCGCTGAGGCCTAGCGTGGAGGCAATCCGGACGGTAGGACAGTAGTCTAGACTGCTTGTGTGCACACGTAGCTGACAGTGGCGGTACACTGGTTTCAGCTAGTCCTAGTTTGACTCACTGCCTCACCCTACAGTGCCCCGGAACACTGTAGGGGTGGACAGGCGTGAGCAGTGGTGGTAGTGTTGGGAGGCAACGTTTGACTTCGGTCGACAGTGTGGTTCCGTCGCTTCGTGGACTTTGGCTGTGAGACGTGACTCTGTGTTGGGTTCTTCGGGTTGCTTAGAATGGTTCTTGCTACACTGCTTATCGTACGTTTCTTATCAGATTTAGGTGCTGTGTTTACTGCTTTACTTAATTGCCATTCATATCCCTGTTGTTACACTTGTGGGTGTGTGAGTGGGAGGCAGGGGATCGGATGATCCCTACTGAGCCCAATTTTGGTGTGGCTCACTCCGTGCGCTTTCAGGTGTGGACCTCGCGGCGTGTGGTGGCGGGTGGTGCCTTCTTGGTGTGCGGACCAGCAGTTATCTCAGTTCCGGGGTATGCCCCGATGTTGTTGTACTTTCCTTCTGCCTGTACATATTTAATTTGTTGGACCATGTAATTATTGTTGGACTGTATCCGGACATTGTTATCTTCCTTCCTGCGCACTTGTTATACCTTTGTAGTCCGTGTGATTGTTATATTTAGCCTTGTTTAGCACTTACTCCTCCAGATGTGTTGTGTGAGATCCGAGTGTGAACCCGTAGTTAATGGGCCGACATCCATTTAGTGATCGGGTCTCCGGTCATAGGATGGCGGGTCGTTACAACTAAAATGTCGTCTATTCGAGATATTAGCATGTTGGATGCCAATATTTCTCATATTCAAACTGACTAAAAAAACTCTAAAGAATGTCTTTAAGGGTAAGTGAAAGTCACTATCCTAATCAGATATCATGATCCTTCTTACTTGAATAGACCAAGAGGTACACATGATATGCTTTTTGAAAGGCAATGATTGTCATAAAAAACCTTATTTGGATAGACCAAGATGAAGAGATGTTTATGATGTGTCTTTGAGAAAGGTAAGTGGTAAGATTTTAAACGGTCGAACCCACACCTGCAAGGATACTGGTAAAGACAAAACGAATATGAAACTTGAAAGAAGTTTTGGATATTCTTATTAATCAACTTTTGCATGTCTATTGTAGAATTAGCGTATCCAATATGAGATGTTGGAAATGATTCTCAAAACTGCGATAGTGTGCAGACTTAGACAAGTAAAATGAAATCGAGAAAATGTAAGTGTTGAGTTAGACTCAATTATTGTTCATGATATTCATAGATTATTGTTAGATAGTAAATCTTTGTATATCTATAGGAGTCAAATATGAAATTGAATAATTATTATTTAATTGCATAAGAAATCAAGAATAACATTGATTGAGAAAGAACAATTGTTGTTCAAATTAGTCAATGTACTATAGATTCTTGATGTGACATTTCATGTGATAAATGTTCACTAGTCTCCTATAGAGATGAACTGTGTGAATCCTGATTATTTATGGTATTGTACACAAGGATGGACGGTAAAAAATTATTAGTGCTAATATATACTGATGTAAACAACTCAATATCCTTACCTTATAGTTTACTCTTGGAATGATTCGACTGTATGTACTTAATGTAGTACAAGTCGAATGTATCTGAGAGATTAAGGTATAAAATCAATATGAAATATTAGAATTTTTTTTTATTTGATCAAAAAAACTAATACTTTAGTATATGATTCACATAAATCATTATGAGGATAATTGTATCCTCGCTCGATTGATCCTCATTGTACATCATAGTAATATGATAGAATGAGAAATTGCACCTTATTAAGATATGATACAATGCATAATAAGATTTGCCTAATTCTTATATCCTTTTGAACATGAGTATGAACATTAGATGTCTATATTTCATAGATGGTTCCAAATAAGTCATTGTGTATCCATATAGGATATGGAAACTAAATAATTCATATGAGATGTGAATTATGAACAAACATGATTTTAAAGTCAAGTTATATCGTGATGTGAATTTGTAAAATGTCTAAAGAGTTTGGATATTACATTTATTGGTCATGCGATAATGAAATAATTATCGTCCTGAAAGCTGTCTTCTATGAAGAGGAATATGTCCTCAGGGAAGACAGTGAGAGCTGATAAAACTAGAAGATGTTCTAGATTCACAAGTTAACATAAGATTATTAGATAATCTTTAGTTATTTGGAACCACTTATAACACACATCAGAGTGCTTCATAGGTTTTTGAGATTCTCTCAATGACTAGAAGGATATTTTTGACATATCTGATTTAGCAAGATGAGAGGAGCTCAAAAATAGATTATGATCTAAAATCTATGATAATGATGCTCTCTGTCATTACAACTTTGAGATTGATAAGTTTATTAAAATTATACTTACCAGTACTGCCTATCATATGATGAGATGATGACAGTTTGATATGAAAAGCGTTCTCTCAATGTGATTGAGGTAAAGATGTATATGATACACCTTTAAAGCTTTTAGAATGTCCATGAAGCAAGTTATGATTTCAAAGATTATTTTGAATCAAACTAAAACTTCCTAAGTTGTAATAAAAGTTTTGACTTAATGGTCAAATACTACGTGATCATTAAGAATGATCACAGATTATGTGTGTGTTCAAAAGGGATAGTGAGAGTACGGTCGCTTTAGTAATGTTTTGTGATAATAACATCAAAGTCATTGAGAATGACATCGGGATGTTACTATCAGTAAAAGCATTATTAACCATACTTTCCTCTATAATAGGTTTAGTTATAATATTCCACGTATTGAAAATACGAATCTATTAAGATAGATCGGTGGAGATATTATATTGACATTTGTGTCAAGATGTTTGACATAAATTTCATAATAAGTCTCAATTGTTGAGATATGAAATTTATTCTTTTAGGAAAAAATTTCCTTAAAGGATACATGAGTGAAATACGTCATTAAGCACTTGAGAAGTGCCAATGATGTACTCACGTATATGGAGAGGATGATTTGAAATTATGAGTTCATACTCACTCAAATTTCAAGTCAAATAATGGACTTAACCTTCTAGTAGAAAGGAATGGATTGGAAGGGTTCTAATCCAGAACTCGATATTAAGCTGACGATATAAACAAGTGATATTGTTATTAGAACAGTATGGATGAAAAAAGTTCATCATTGAACTAAGATGTAGTTCTAAAAGGTCTCTGATAAAATCCCGTTGTTGTAGGACAACAGTGGGAGCGATCAATTGTGTGATCGAGCCATGATCTCTTTAGAAGTTGCAGAACATTCTGAGGCTCCTTCACAAGTTCAGAGACAAAGGATAAAAATAAATAACGTAATGGAAAATATTCCATCTATAGATAATTTAGCAGATCCCTGACTAAGTCTTAGTCACAGACTTTATATGAGCATCACCTAGATTTGATAGAGATCAAATGCGAAGGTGATTGGCTTGAGTCTAAGTAGGAGATTGATGGATATAGGTGTCCTCTAAGCCAATCATAAGGCACCTATTTCAATATGGTTCACTAATCAATAGCATTAAATTCATTATGTAGATTGGCATATTTATAATTGCGCATAATGAAGTCCATGAATATGTGCAATAGTCATCAGATTATGATGAGATCATAATAATGAGACTGATGACTTGTAAACACATATTCTCAATTGTTCCTAGTCGTAGGATGTTTGAGAAGGACATCAAACATCCGGTAAGACTAGTACAGGTTATTCCAACTCATATGATGAAGGTGACTGATCTCGTTAGTTACTCGTGTGGAGACACAATGGTAAACCTGTAGGTGCTCATTGGGGAATGAGTTCACTGAACTGATCCGACATGAATTGCCGAATGGTAATTTACCTGACTGTCAATCGTCTTGATTCATCGTCACAGTGGCGTAATTGATCCTTGGACTTGAGACACCAAAGATACCTTGTCGGTGGACTTCTGGCCTTTGACCTTGACCTACGAATCCCTATCTACGGGATCTCTAATAGTCAAGGATCGGGTCCAGCGGAAGACCTTCGAAGGTGATTGTGTGTTCAATAAAGGATTGTTCGCTCTCAGGTAACTAGAGAGAGAATGCTCTAGAATAGATCCGCAGGAGTCTCTGGCCAAAGCAGAAACAATATCAGAAAAAGAGGTTTTTGGATATTGTACAGCGGAGTCTGATTCAAGTAAGTTGACCATCTAGGGTTTGACAGTTGACCATACCTTAGGTTAACTCGAGAGCATTGTGCGAACGAAAGATTATATCCACGCGGTAACTGTGGACGGACAGGTTCCATGAGTGGGTTGCTGAACCCTATTACCTTCCGGGATCATGCGATGTTGCTTGGCACCCAACTTGATCGGAAGTCCGACCGAATTTACATGCGATGTTAATTCGGCTAAGTAATTAGTTAATATCTAGATATTAATTAATTACAATAAGTCAATAACTAGTTATTGGACTTAACGGGATGAAAATCGGATTGGTAAATAGGCTTAGAGGGTCACACGCAATAAGATTCTCAGTCAGTGGTACATAAGTGGAATTGATATTAACTCGGGGACTTTTGTGAAAAGTCGCGCCGACTTAATATATATACGCGCTGTTAAGAAACCCTGGGCCAAGCCTCAGGGTTTCCCCATGCTGGCCATCATCCCTCCTTTCTCTCTCCTCCTCTGGGCGCCCCGTTCGAGGCACCGGGATTGTCTTCGTCTCCGCCGCGCGTGATTCCTGAAAGTCGGAAATTCTCATCGACGGGTTTTCAGCAATCGTTGCGGTGACGGATCTTCAGCGAGCGAGCTGATACGGACGAGGGAGCGAGGACAAACCACCGTAGAGGATCGTGTGGATACTGCTGGAGGCCGGACACTTGTGCAGCTCGGGGCATCGCCTCGACGGAACCGAGACGGAAGCGGATTCAAATCCGCGCACGGTAATTAGATTACAACCCGGTTTTTCGGTTTTAGTTTTTCGTTCGAAATCGGATCAGTGGGCATCGGGCGGGATAATTTTTTGTTCGTCATTTCCGTTGCATTCTTCGTGTCCCGCCCGGATCTCAACAAGTACATACAGTCGAATCATTCCAAGAGTAAACAATAAGGTAAGTCAATGGGAGTGATTATCCTTGGCTTTAAGATAAATGTTTACATCAGTATGTATTAGCACCAATAATTTCTTATCGTACAACCCTGTGTACAATAACATAGATAATAAGGATTCACACAGTTCATTTCTATAGGAGACTTGTGAACATTCATCACATGAAATGTCACATCAAGAATCTATAGTGCATTGACTGATTTGAACAACTATTGTTTCTTCTCAGTCACCGTTATTCACTTTTATAATTCTTGATATCTTCTGCAACTAAATAACAATTATTCAGTTTCATATTTTACTCCTATAGATATACAAAGATTTATTGTCTGACAGTAACCTATGAATATCATGAATAATTGTTGAGTCTAACTCAACATTTGCATTATCTCGATTTCCTTTTATTTGTCTATATCTGCTTATCGCAGATATGAGAATCATTTCCAATATCTCATATTGGATGCGCCAATTCTCCAATAAACATGCAAAAGTTGATAATAAGAATATATGAGACTTCTTTCAAGTTTCATATTTATTTTACCTTTATCAATATCCTTATATTGATCGCAGTGGGAGAACTGTTACTTCTCTATCTCAGTTGACTATCCTTTATCCTTTCAGATGTTGGTTCGTTCTTTTAAAATCTTACCACTTGCCTTTCTTAAAGGCATATTATGAACGCCTGTTCATCTTGGTCTATCAAAGTAAGAGATTTCATGACATTTATTGCCTTTCAAAAAGGCATACCATGAGTACCTCTTCACCTTGGTCTATCCAAATAAGAGGATTCATGATATCTGATTAGGATAGTGATTTTCACTTACCCTTAAAGACATTCTTTAGAGTTTTCTAGTCAGTTTGAATATGAGAAGTATTGGCATCCAACATGCTAATATCTCGAATAGACGACATTTTAGTGAACGAAGAAAATAACGTGATTTAAGCAGATAGTTCTTATAGTTCAATTATGGTCTTTTATCTTGAATTATTTTCCACTATTTTTTGATAGATTGTATAACCTTCAAGTATACAGAACGGGAGACTCCAACGGTGTAAGGATTGAGGTTTCGGATCCGGTTATCGGGTCAGTTTCGGGGTCGGATCCCGCGGTTCAAACGGCGTCCAACAATGTGGACTTGTTTTAGGCTGTGCCACGTGGGCGCCACGTGGGCTGGCCTTGGGGCGCGAGAGTACGGCCCCGGTCTTATCGTCTGAATGGCGTCTTGTATGGACGACGCCATTTAGCGTACGACCCTGATTTGTCAGTGTAAGGCCCGATCTTGTCGTCTGAATGACGTCGGACTTGGATGACGCGTTTTCCCTAGTTTCTTTTTGACCCCGCGAATCCTCCCTCCTTTCCCTCATTCTCTCCTTTCTCTTCTCTCTCCTCTCTTCCCTCCGACCTCCGACACCCCCCTTTCCCCCTCTCCTTGCTTTCCTCTCCCCTTTCCTACTCTCCCTCCACTCTAGTAACCTCCCAACTTCCTCCACTACCACCACCACTTCCTCTGCGGCGCATTTTTCTCCGGACGGCGGCCGACGTCCCGGTGGAGTAACGGCGTCCACGGCGGTACCGGCGGCGGCATGTGGTGAGACGGATTGGCGGCTTGGAACTAGGAGGAGTTCGAGTAACTGGTATTTAGGTTCTTCTCCTCCTTCTCCACTTTTTAATGTTTTTATACGATTTGGGGTAAGAAATCCCACCCCGTGGATTGAGAGATGGTGGAGGAAGAACCTGTCTATGAGGGTTAAATGGCGTCGGGGGACAGCGACGCCTTTCAGAAAGGCGGCTTCCACCCGCGACGCGATTTAGCCCAAATATCAGACTATGTCTCTAGACTGATGAGCGTCTAAGGACAGTGACGCCTTTTGAACGACGACTTTCATGCACGACGCGTTTTAAGTCAGATCACCCCACAGTCTGTCTCTATTTCTGTCGTTATCAGGCGACTAGGGACAACGACACCTTTTAAACGGTGACCCTTTTGAACGACGCGATTTAGGCGATATTCTGAGGCTCATTTTCACATGAACCAGTTTAGGAGGCTTGAATGACGTCGGCCATAGGCGACGCAATTCAAGACAGAATCACATTAATTCATGCTATTAACATGTATTTACATTGATAGGTAGTTTGGTTAATTGCATGCTTGAAATCATACTTGTAGACGATGATTTCTATGTGATCGGATCGCACCGTATTGCGTTTTGTGCGATCGTGGACCTAGAGTGATAGTTGTTAGCTCTTAGGCACCCTTTGTCGGTGTGGGGGTGACACGGCGCCGGTGTGGGAGTGGTGGGGTGACGCCTAGAGAGAGGGTCACCTGGTGTACCCCGAAGTATAGCTAGTACTGGTGTGGGAGTGGTACATTTGGAGTGTCACTCGTGCTGGGGGAAGTAGGACCACCTTGAGCCGTGTCAGGCTGGAGTAGCCAGTGTGCTATCCGAGGGGTTGCTGTTTGGTCTCAGCGGGTCGGTGTTTTCCGCGTGCGGCCGTGACTTATGTGTTTAGTCGAGACGCTAGTTGTGGACCTTGTAGTAGTTTCAGAATCGTACATGTTACAGTTATAAATGCGTGTGTTTTATATTGAAATTGTGTTACTGCTTTATTTAAATTGCCTATATTTGTGTAATGCACTTGTGGGTGCGTGAGTGGGCGGTGGAGATTGAAGGATCCCTACTGAGACTTTTCGATGAGACTCACCCCTGCAGTTTTTAGGTGAGGGTTCTAGGTAGGCGTAGCGAGGAGAGTGCTGCCTCGAGTTGCGCGCCAATAGCCGCTGTTCCGGGGTATGCTCCGATGTAGTTGTTATTTTATTTTCTGGTCTGTACGCTTAATTATTTCTTTTTAGTTGGAGTATGTAATTATTTGCTGAGTTGAGTCGCATTGTAATAATTTTTAATTCTTGCACTTCCTTTTCAACTCGATGCGATGTGAATGTTTAGCTTAATTTATTATTTATTTCCCATACTTATCAAGATCCTGGTTCGTTTCCAAATTAATGATTCGGTACCCATTTAGTAATCGGATCCCCGATTATAGGGTGACGGGTCGTTACAGACGGTCTCCTAGTGAGGATCAGAATCTCCAAAAATCATGGTATGACCTCGGATAAACACATAGTATCATACCATTATCTTAGAGCAACCATCTCATGGTAATTGCAATTCCTTACAATATCCGATCTTATTTCGACTCCCAGTTCTTTAATGGTCCCGGGTAAACACAATAGACCATTATCTCTGGTCTAAGCTTTACCATCAATACGTGACAGAGTAGAGTAAGAATGCAACTTCCGGGTAAACGCGAGGATAGTTACACCGTTCCTCTATTCCAATCTCAAGGCATCATGATGTCATAGTTAATAGTCATTTCATCAGATGGTGGCAGATCTCGGGTAAACACATATAAATTGCCATCATTGAATTAAGTTCTAAAAACTATATTGATGGAGAGTCACGCGGTGCATTCTCAATGACTCGCGCTCCGGCTTAGACTTTAAATTGAAGGTTTTATTTATTTTAAGTTGGCTTCATCCTAGGTGATAGTTTATAAACATATCGAATATATTTAACTATATCTAGACATTAGCAATCGATTCATAATAAAAAACTAAAAGGCATGCATCAACCATACATGTTCATTATGTGATCATGGACAGCACGGTGATTAACTGGAGCCAAACAATTAATCACCACAACAATATAACAATTATATAAACAAAAACATGCAAACATATAGGCATTGGTGATCTCATCTCCCGTCGCATTCCTAGTTGCACTTGTAGATCATCCTCGCCTCTCTTCGGCCGGCGTGATCAAATACAAATAATATTAATTTTTGAAATAATTTCAAATATAAATAAAATGTAAGAGAAAGCCTTATGGCCGAGTACAGTAATAGAGGGAGATAGAATTACAATAGAATGAGAAAGAGGAAGGCACGCAAGCCTCATTAATTAACATTTAATTAAGTCACACAAATTCTAAAATGATCCACATAAACCACATACCATCACATGATATGAAATAAATTAAGTGCATGTGCATAACCACTACAAATTTTAACAATCCATACATGATAAAACACATATATGAAGACTAAAATCTTGAAAAATAATAATTTTCATTTTCTTAAAAGCTGAGTAATAATCAAAATTGGATAAATTGATTTTTCAAGAATGTTATTTTCTAACATACAATAAATCTAATTTAAAACATCAAACACATCAGCATGTGCAAACAAAGCTAAAATTAAAATTCTAAAACATTCCATACATAATTTAGAACAATTCTAAATTAATTAATCTAACACTTAGATTAATTTTAATTCACATTAATAACAATTATTAATGCGAAACAATCTAACATTTAGATAGAATTAAAAATTCCTAAATAACACTTATAAAAGACTTTCTAATTCCTATTTTTAATTCATTAATAACTCCTTGTTAATAAACCCCTTTTATTAAATGATACTTCTTCATAACAATTAATAGGAAATAATAATTAGAACATTTCTAATTAAAATAGTCTAACAATTAGAGTCAATTGATCTATTAATAACTTTTATTAAAAGATCAATTTTAAGTGGATTAGATCTACAAAAATCTTTAATTAAGAGATTCAAGAGAAATTTAATTAACTATCTTAATAACCATTATTAAGACTTTAATTAATCTTTAATAACTTTTATTAAGGTTTATTTTTAAAAAATAATTAACTATATTATAACATTTATAAACAATTAATTAATCACTTAATAACTTTTATTAGGCGTCCCTTAATTAAAACAATAATTTCATAACAACATTTGCTAAGAAATTAACACATTAATCTAATTACTTGACTTAAATAATTATTAAGAACATTTGTTAAATATTTTTAAGGTCACAACTTAAAATAATCAACAACACTTGTTAACAATTAATGTAAGATCATTTCTTAAATTTTAAACCCCTCTAACAACTTAAATAAAAAATTAACAACATTTGTTAATAATATTTAAGACTGCAATCTTAAAAAAATTAACAACATTGGTTAATAATTAAATTAAGATCTCATCTTAATTAACCCCCTTAATCACTTATATTTAAAATATTAAATTAACAACAATTGTTAATTAAATTAAGATCGCATCTGAAATAACCCTCTAATAATTTTATTAAAAGGATTTAACAACACTTATTAAGATCAAATCTTTATAATAACACTTATTTAACTGGAAATTATAAATTAAAGTCTAAAACATATTTTAAACTTTATTTAAAACAATTTCCAGTTAATTAGAGGTGTGTTGTAAATGTTAATAAAAACTTAGAGGGTTAAATGGGGTTTAGGCGTTAAATTGGTTGGGGTTCAATTTCGGCTTGGCCCATTAGGGCCTGTTGGGCTAGGGTCCGGGCTTGGGCAGAGCCGGATCTGGCTCGGACCAGGAGGCCCAGCTGGTCCAACCCCTATCGTCTTGGGCTCGGGTCACCTGGCCCAGCCAGGTGACGCGCCAGGCATGCCCGAGTGGGCCGGTCCAGGAGTGCCTGCACGCGGGCCGCTCGGGACCGCCCGGTCCAGGCCCAGGGCGCTTGGCTCGCCCGGGTGGGAGCTAGGGTTTCTGCAATCCCCAGCCGCCGGCAGCCCAAAAAACCCCCTTTTTACAGGCTTCTCTCCGGCGCTGTCAAGGTGATGGCCGGCCGGAATTTCAAGAAGGTGCATCCCTCTACCTTCCCCGATGCCGGCAGTGGCCGGCCGGCGACCCCCACGCCACCGTTAGCCCCTTAAAAAAGGGTGATTTAAACTGTAAAAACGTGGTCTTTCCCTAAAGAGCTTCCAACATTTTGGAAAAATCTTGTAAGGGAGACAAAGCAGCCGGTCCCCAGCGACCATAAAAAAAAAAAAAAAAAAACCTGGGACATGTGTAGAGATTACTGGTCACACTAGCAAGCATTTCAGTGAACTTTCATCACCATAGAAGCCCATCCATGTCCACAAAACTAGTTCTTCATCTCCATGAAGAACACGATGAAACACTCTAAAGTAAATAATTTTTCTTCACATAAAATTAATCTCAAATTAATATGCTCATTCAATGAACATCTTCCGAGAGAGAAAAACGATTCGAGAATGGTGTGAGTGCTCAAATTGGGTGTGTGATTATCATGAAAATTATGTTGATTATATGACAAATGAAACTATAAAAAATTAAGTGAATGTGATCGCCAGAAACTTTTAACTAAAAAATTCTAAAAGAAAGATTTGATCGCCTACCTGTTTTGGATGTGGGAGATGTTTGAGTCCTTGATTCCCTTTCCTTCAGCCGGCTGAAGAAAGAGAGCCCTTTCTATCTTTGTTCTTACTTTGACTGCTTATCAGACTTTGAGGATCATCCAGATTCTTTTTCCTCATTGATTCTCTCCTCTTGATCTCCTTTTGTACCTTGCAAAAAAAGTGAAAAGAAAGAACGAGGGAACAATGAGAACTTAAATAGATGTAGTATCTATTCAAGTAGAAATTTTAATCATGCAATTTGAACAATCGAACTCACTTGTTTGTGGTCTTTTAAACCCCTTAAACAAATAGGTTTGAAATTATGCTAGTAGGTGTGTGTTGCATGGAGTGATGTGATGAGTGAGATTTGAACTTAATATGATGATGAAATCAATATGATGAAAAGAGGAGAACTAAGTTGAATGGCCTCTGGAAAGCCTTGGTCTTGAAAGTTCTTGAATGGACGAAGAACGGATGAAGAAAGGATGCGGACTCCTGGAGATTGCAGCACCTCAATCCTTCAGCGTCTGGACGTCGTCTCCTTCTTGGATCACTCAGAACTATCAAGAATTCTCACTAATAACCACTATCATCACTATTATCACTAACTTTTCAATGACCAAGGGGTTGGGTATTTATAGGCTTTACGTCCGCGGTTATAATCAGATTAATATGAAGAATTTGAAGTTTATCCAGCTAACAAACAAATTAACACATATTAATTCATCATTATCTGTAATTATCTAAAACGCGTCGCCTATAGGAGACGTCTTTTAGACTAATTAAGATAAGGATAAACATCCGGAAAAAGAGATAGAAACAACTTAGGAAACCTAAATGGCGTCGTGCCTGGCAGACGTCTTTTAGCTAATTAATCAATTAATTAAAATTCAAATTTAAATATCAAAATATGAATAAACTCCAAATGACGTCTGCGCATATCGACGTCTTTTAGATTTCTTCATATTTTAATAAAAATTTGAGTTGAAATCAAATTAATTAATTAACTTAAATTATGTCTGTCTGAACCGATCCAAAAAGATTAACTAATGATTAAATATCAGACCATTTTGAGGCATTATTATATGATATGAAATTTACTCAAAATGATGTCAAAATTAGCGTATCTACAAATAGATATTATTTTAGAATAATAATTTAGTCGTTTCAGAGCGGAACCTGACTCTGATATCACTATTGGGATCCGGGCGGGACGCGAAGAACGTAGCGGAAACGATGAACAAAAATATCCCACTCGATGCCCGTTGATTCGAATCGGAACGAAAAAAACAAGAATCGAAAAATCGGGTGGTAATATGATTACCGTGTGCGGATTCGAATCCGCTTCTGTCTCGGTTCAGTCAAGGCGATGCCGCGAGCCGCACAAGCGTCTGGCCTCCAGCGGTATCCACGCGATCCTCCGCAGTGGTTCGTCCTCGCTCCCTCGTCCGTATCAGCTCACTTACTGAAGATCCGTTGCCGCAACGATTGCCGAAAACCTGCCCACAGGAATTTTCGACTTTCGGGAATCACGCGCGGCGGAGACAGAGATAGTCCCGGCGCCTCGAACGGGGTGCCCAGAGGAGCAGAGAGAAAGGAGGGATGACGGTCAGCACGGAAAAATCCTAGAGCTTGGCCCAGGGTTTCTCAACAACGCGTATATATATTAAGTCGGCGTGACTTTTCACAAAAGTCTCCGAGTTAATATCAATCCTACTTATGTACTACCGACTGAGAATCTTATTGCGTATGACCCTCTAGGCCCATTTACCAGTCTGGTTTTCATCCCGTTAAGTCCAATAGCTAGTTATTGACTTATTATAATTAATTAATATCTAGATATTAACTAATTACTTAGCCGAATTAACATCGCATGTAAATTCGGCCGGACTTCCGATCAAGTTGGGTGCCAAGTAGCACCGCATGATCCCGGAAGGTAATGGGGTTCAGCAATCCACTCATGAAACCTGTCCGTCCACAGTTACCGCGTGGCTATAATCCTTCATTCGCACAATACTCTCGAGTTAACCTTGGGTATGGTCAACTATCAAACCCTAGATGGTCAACTTACTTGAATCGGACTCCACTGTACAATATCTGAAAACATCTTTTTCTCATATTGTTTATGCTCTGGCTAGAGACTCCTGCGGATCTATTCTAGAGCATTCTCTCTCTAGTTATCTGAGAGCGAACGATCCTTTATTGAACACACAATCACCTTTGAAGGTCTTCCGCTGGATCCGATCCATGACTATTAGAGATCCCGTGGATAGGGATTAGTAGGTCAAGGTCAAAGTCCAGAAGTCCACCGACAAGGTGTCTTTGGTACCTCAAGTCCAAGGATCGACCACGCTACTATGACGATGAATCAAGCCGGTTGACAGTCAGGTAGATTACCATTCGGCAATTCATGTCGGATCAGTTCAGTGAACTCATTCCCCAATGAGCACCTACAGGTTTATCATTGTGTCTCCACACGAGTAACTAACGAGATCAGTCATACTCATCATATGAGCTGGAATAACCTGTACTAGTCTTACCGGATGTTTGATGTCCTTCTTAAACATCCTACGACTAGGAACAATTAAGAATATGTATTTATAAATCATCAGTCTCATTATTATGATCTCATCATAATCTAATGACTGTTGTACACATTCATGGACTTCATTATGCGCAGTTACAAATATGTCAATCTACATAATGAATTTAATGCCACTTATTAGTGAATCAGATTGAAATAGGTGCCTTATAATTGGCTTAGAGGACACTTATATCCATCACTTTTGAGGGCTAGGATTCAATGAGGAAGGTGAAGATGAAGGTGGGGGAAGGACCAAAGGATGTTGAGGAAGAATAGGCCAACACATTTCAGAAAGATAGAAAGAAGAAGTAGAGTAGGGAGGCACTCACCACCATGCAAAGAAGCTCACCATGATAATAAAGGGAGGATGGTAAAGTGGGCAATAGAGTTGGGAGGGTTGGACATCTTATATAGGTTGAGAATAGCCATCAAAACTCAAGCTCTCGCCAAGTTCATGGCAGAATGCACAATACCAATCGTAGAAATTGGCACATCCAATCTAGGAGTTGCATGTCGACGGCTCGTCCTATGTTTCAAGCAGGACTGGTCTCGAGTTGCCTTACACCCTCTGTTTCTAATTCTCTGTATCAAATAATGTGGCTGAGTATGAAGCTCTCCTGTCGAGAATCCGGATAGCATGGAGTATGGGGGTCACCTGAATCAAGATCTTCACCGATTTTCAACTGGTAGCGAGCCAATTAAGCGAAAAGTTTGATGACGGAGATTCTAACATAAGCAAATACCTACAGGAGGTCAAAAGCCATGTAGTCAGTCTCGATTCTTTTGAGATAATACAAATCCCGAGAGAAGAGAATTCCAAAATCGAATTTCCGTTACGAGTCATCTCATCAGTCAGACTAGTACCCTCTAGGTCAGTCCTTATAAAAAAGCTACTACAAGCAAGCATCCAAAGGAGCCCATCTAGATGATAGGACTGGCTCTGTCTTGGATGGACCCCTTAATAGACTTCCTTGCCCACATGCAATTACCAGAAGACCAATTAATTGGAGGCAAGGAGTGTGTAGAAACGATATCGGTGCTTCACCCTAGTTAAAGGTAACCTCTATCGAAGAGCCTTCTCTCAACTGCTCCTTAAGTGCCTCCATCCAATTAAGGCTTTGAAGGCCATGAAGGAAGTCTACAGGGGATGTGTGCAAGCCACCTAGGGGCCAATCCCTAGCTCGTACGTTGCTCTAACAAGGATACTGGTGGCCCTCCTTGCATAAAGACATAATGGAGTATGCTAAGAAGAACAATTGGTGCCAATGCTTCGCCCCGACTTCACGTTTGCTAGCTATTCCATTGACCAGCCTCTTCGAATGTGTCCCTTCGCTTGGTAGGGGGTCAACATCCTAGGCCCTCTTCCTTAGGCCCCTAGACAGAAGAAGTTCGTAATAGTTGCCATTGACTACTTTGCAAAATGGATCAAGGCAGAACCGCTGGCCAAAATCACTAATAGAGAGGCATGTAAGTTCATTTGGAAATCTATCATATGTAGATTTGGCATATCGAGAGCTTTGATCTCGGACAATGGAAAGTAATTCACCAGTGCCTACTTATGAGAGAGGTGTGAGCAGCTTAGAATGAGAAGTACTACACTTTAGTGGTACATCCTCAACCGAATGGCCGGATCGAGAATGCTAATCAGATTTTGCTCCATGGGATCAAAACCCAATTAGAGGGGGCAGTGAGATCTTGGTTGGAGGAATTACTCAACATCCTATGGTCACACAGGACCACTACCCAAGTAGCGACAAGAAGGATTCCATTTCACTTGTTATATAGGGTAGAAGCCCTAATTATTATGGAGATAGGAAGTCCATCACTATGGGTCCAGGCCATGGAAGATGACGAGAACTAGTAGAAGCTGAAAGAGAACCTCGACATGCTCTTAGAGGTTTGAGAGTGTGTCATGCTAAGGATGGCTGAGTACTAGAAGAGAATGGCTAGGCACTATAACCTTTTAGTATGAGAAAGATAGTTCTTCTTGAGGGGCTTAGTTATGCAGAAGGCCGAGGCATCGACTCTATAGTTAGCCTTGGGAAAGCTCGCTCCTAAGTAGGAAGGCCCCTACCGCATCTCAGAATTCCTAGGTAAGGGGGCGTACCGATTGTCTACACTCGAAGACAAGGAGCTATCCCGTACATGGAACTCTAATAATCTTAGGACTTACTATTATTAAGCTGTACTTATAATGCATTGTATTTTTGAGAATTGTTAATTCAATAAAGGAAAATGTTCTTTAAAAAGCGTTGTCTTACCATCTACCTCTAGTGCTCACACTCGGTAAGGGCATTTATCCATCTATCTCGAATGTCCACATTCGGAAAGGACACTTAACCATATTCACCTCGAGTACTCACACTCAGGAAGGATACTTAGCCATATTCGCCTCTCACACTCGGGAAGACAACATTGCACATGGAGAAGTCTATCTGAAACAAAATTAGTTCATTTCCTCTTACTTGGCAATTGCCCGACTTAGGGGCTACAAAAACAAAAAGAGAGTAAAAAGAAGAAAAAATACATAATCCGACAGCAGACCAGTCGTCTCGCCTACTAACGGAGCCCAAGACACAAAATGGTGCAGGCTGACAATTTTTAGGGGGAAAAATGGATGGTTAGATGTATCGAGAAAGCACCCCGAATCCCAGTAAGTTTAACATTCGCCTAGTTGGGATCTGGGGGAGAAAGGAGTGACTTCAGGGTCTCCAGTAGCAATGTTTCCAACAGTAGCGATCCTAGCGACGGAAGTCTCGGCACCTCCAGGCGAAGTGGTCAAGTCAATGGCCTTAGTAGGAACCTCTCTAGCCTCCTTGGGCGCCTCTCCCTTGGACTCAGTGATCAAGTCGCCTTGTTCTAGTTGGTCTAGACCCTTAACTCCGGGAAAGATGGTCATTGCCTGACGAACAATTGCCTTGAACCCAGCTACAAACCCCTTCTCAGTTCCCATGTTGTAACTATTGACGAACTGGTCCAAGCTAAACTTGACTTGCTCATCATTGTATTCCTAGAAAGCCTTGAAGTGCTTCACAACTTGAGCAACCTCTTCTTCGAGGTCTTGGGCCCGGGCGTGAGCCTTATCTAGGTCCTACTAAACTAAGGCCTTGTCCGACTCAGCTTTCTTCTTCACTTCCCTAGCCTCGAGGGCTCAACGCTCAGTAGATTGAAGGGCTGCCCTGATACCCTCAGTTTTCTTCTTAGCTTCTCCACCCTCCTTGCAGGCCCCCTCGAGGGTCTCCCGAAGCTCTCGGTATTGCGCCTCAAGTCTTCATACTTCATCTGAAGGCTAGTAAATGTCTGGGAGAGCTGGTAGGTCGAGACTAGGGTCTACAGGCCCGGCTGCAAGACCCGCAGGTAGGGTGGAAGTAGGATAGGCCAGGCTAGGCTTTGCTAAAACAGGCCAGGCCTGTATGGCAAAGGCTCAGCCTTGGCCTGGCCTGTTGGCTTGTTGTACGCCAAAAAAGAGGCCTGGCTTAGCCTGTTTAGAAAAAATCATTAGGCCTAGTTTGGCATGTTGGCCTGTTTAGCCTGGCCCATTTGTAAAAATAGGCCTATATAAAGGTCTTGGCTTGGCCTAAATTGCTAAACAGGTCAGGCCAGGCCAGGCCGTAGGCCCCTGATAGGCCGCCTGGCCTACTTCCTCCCCTACCCGCAGGGATAACTTCGATTATGGTTGGCCCTCCATCCTACTGCGCTTAGTTGGGATCCACACCCCCTGCGCCAGGTCTTGGATGACCTCGCCATCGGCAAAGATGCTAGACTTAAAGGCCCTCCGCGTATCTTTTGGCATCCTTGATCTTAATTCCTACCAATCCTTTGGTGAATCCTCTTGGGACCGTGCACCTTCTCTCAGCTCCCAAGCTTGTAAGTCACAAACTTAGCAACGAGGGGGCCAGTGCGGAGGGGTAAGTCGGTGATGGCCCAATAAAGCCCAGCATCATATAGTCCAGTGGTTTGTGGCCCAATTAGCAAAGGGTGGTCTGCAACACCCCTATGGGCCTAGCGTAAGGGGCCGACAGGGTTGCCCAAGGTGAGGGCCCCAGATGAAGGCTAGAATGCTATTGGGCCAAGACTCTAACTTCTCGAGAAGTCGGGAAACTCGGTAAGATTCAAATTTTAATCATGTCGCCTCTTAGTGGGCATTACGGTCAAAGAACAACAACTGTCCAATTATGGTAGACCCTAGGATCTCCGCCTTGCCACAGGAGAGGGAGTCTATACATTCTAGCATGTTCACTATGATCACCCACAATCAGAAGATCCTAATCGTGGGTGACGAAAGGCCGTTACAGGAAGATCCTCCAATCCTCCAAGGAGACTATATATAAGCACAGGTCACCCCTCAAGAACAAGGTAAGCACATTCCCATCCAAAAAATCCTAACCTAAAGCTTTCACCAGGAATTAACTTAGGCATCCGAGGGTCTTTCCCCAACCTAGACGGGAGGGCCTTGACGGCCTTCTAGCGTCTGCCGGTTTTTGCCCGGCATCGTCTCCGCATCAAACAAAATTTAACGTGTGGCGGGAGAGTTGATCGGACGGTCCTCCGCTCCATCTAGTTTTCCTCTACTACACTACTCGAGTCTGATTTTTAGGCATCAGGTTAGACTGGACTTTCGAACTTCAGAGACCTCTTGACAGTTCCAATGGCGGTTATGTAGCATATTGCTGTCATACTCAAACTAAATGTCATGCTCCAACAATCGGTCAAGAAAAAGATCATACTCAAACTGTGGGGGATGATAGGATCTGTGCGTGGATACTTACATACAGGTCAGACTATGGAACATGTCCACGAGACTTGCTCATGATTTTTATAGATTTTATAAAATGAGATCCTCTTGACCTTCTTTTTAAATTTTTTTTTTGCGCCTCAAAGAAAAAGAGGAGGTGATAGAGTAGGGTCCAATCATTTTCAGATAAAATAATTCGTTCACTATTTTCTCCATGTATTTCAAGGCACACATGAAAGCAGAGGTTAGTTCCAGAAGAGCCCTTTTCATATTTCACGCTGCTCTATGCTTCTTGCAGGGACGCCATGATTTAAAGGAATCATTCATAGCGTGCATGAACTAACACTTTTTTCTGGTAAGAGCTGCCACCATCGTGGAAGTTTCCATCCAGCCATAAATATCGTAAATAATAAGTAAACCCAAAATATTCCCTGTGGTCCCAGAATCTTATTATCATAGCTAATCATATCGCAAGCAGGTGGATGGATACCCATATCCCGCTGGTCTATTTGATCAAAAAGCCCATGTTTCCTTCCATGGGCGTGCGAGATTCAGATCCTTCCACTCGGTCAGATAGCTACACTGGTTGTCGGGTAGCGTGCTGTGGGATTAATGTATATGACAGTGATTAGTATGCAGATTAGTGAAAACCAGGAGGTCTTCATCATGCCCAAATTAACTACACAGTGCATTAATGCAGGGTTGATCCCATCTCCAGAGTTTTAATTTTTACTGTTCGATCAATTGGAGTCATCCGATCGGACACGTGTCAAAAATCAACGTCTAAAAATATTAAAAAATAAAAAATTCATCAGAATAACTCTTAACGTTGATCTCATCCCTTGTGATTTTAGTTTTGACCTCCAAACAATGACACGTTTGATTGAACGGTACCGCTAAGTGAGTGTTTCTAATTTTCTTTTAAATCGAAAATCAGAAATTAGAACAGAAGTAAACGGAAGTTTCTGCTATCATCATCACTATATTAAGAAGCTATTTAAAATTACTGTTACTATTCACAATAAATTTTCTTGTAGTAGTTAAAAAATATAAATTTACAAGATTTTAATATATGTAAAAATAAACAATCTATGAATTTTAAAATATACTTTATCTATCTATCTAAGTTTACATATGAATATACTAAAAAATGTGTCATAAAATCATATAAAATTTTAAAAAGTTTTCAACTTCTTATTGTGGTCTTACTATAACCTAATGAGTAGTCTTTGAAGGAGTTCCGTATCTATTAATAAAAACAGAAAATGAGCAAACAATCGAAACTCATATATCCATTGACAGTCTTACTCTGTCCTTTACTCTGTCCTTTGAGTTAGTTCCAATAACTGAGACTTTAATTTTTACGATCTGATTTTGACGATCAATTTAGTCGTCCGATCAGATGTATATGTAAAAAAGAATGTGTAAAAGTGTTAAAAATAATTAAAAAATAAAAAAATATCAGATTAATCTTTAAGAATATTGTTTCCATGTCTTGGAGTTTTAATTTTGATCTAAAAAACAATGTATTTGATTAGATGACTATGATTAAATTTTAATCTCAAATATAATGAAATCAAACAAAAGGAGAGTATTTAAATAAATATTTAATAATATTAATAACAATAATTATTTTAAAAAAAAATCGGGACGTGACCTATTGCCCTATATATATCCCTATATATAGATGGATATGGATATGGATCGATGCACACTACACAGTCCATATAGAATCAGCTCAATGGAGAAGCACCACCAGCCGTTGCACTGCTTCTTCCTGGCTGTTCGTGCGGGCACCCTCTCGTTGTGTCTCCTCCTCCTCCTCCTCCTCCACTCCCTGCCCACAGGTACCCTCGGCCAAGTGCTCCTAGATATGGATGCAGGGAGCAGTGACGACGCCGACCGTCACCGGGTGCAGGCCTACATCGTCCACGTTGAGAAACCCGACCACGTGGTGTTCTTCACTGCCGAGGAGAGGGCGGAGTGGCACCGCTCCTTCCTGCCGTCCGCAGCCTTGGACTCGGGCGAGCCGCGGCTCATCTACTCGTATGACAAGGCGATCAGCGGGTTCGCCGCCAGACTGACGCCCGCGGAGGTGGAGGCCATGGAGGCCATGGACGGGTTCCTGCAGGCGCACCCCGTCTCCCCCGTCGAGTTCCGGACCACGCACTCGCAGCAATTCTTGGGCTTGGACGACGGCCCCGGGGGCCTGTGGGATCTCACCAACAAAGGGGAGGGAATGGTCATCGGGGTCTTCGACACCGGAATCGATCCCACCCAGCCTTCCTTCGACGACGCTGGCATGCCATCTAGGCCGCCGGCGTGGCGGCGGCGCCCCTGCCAGTTCGGCAACGCCACGTACCGGTGCAACAACAAGGTGATCGGTGCTGTCGCGTTCGACTGGGCGTCGTCCTCGCCCGTCGCGGACGACAAAAAGACGCACGGCACGATTGTGGCAAGCTGTGCCGCGGGGAGCCCCGTCCCGCGGGCAAGCTACGGCGGCCTCGCCACAGGCACCGCCCGAGGGGCGGCGCCGCGCGCGCACATCGCCGTGTACTTTGCCGAGGACTCCGCGGACACGCTCAAGGCCTACGACCAGGCCATCAACGACGGCGTGGACGTGTTCTCAGTGTCCCAAGGGTTCTCCGCTAGCCAACCTTACCACAGCGACGTTTTCGCCATCGGCGCCCTCTCCGCGGTGGAGAACGGCATCTTCGTCAGCGTCGCTGCGGGCAACTCCGGCCCGCGCCCCCGCAGCATACTGGACACCGCCCCTTGGACGCTGTCGGTGGGGGCGAGCACCATCGACAGGGCGGTGGAGGTCTCCATTCACCTCGGCGACGGGTCCCCTGCTGTCCTTGGAGAGTCCCTTCTCCCGCCCCACAGCGCCCACGGGTTCCCCACCACTCCGTTGCCGCTTGTGTATCCCGGCGCCGGGAGAGCGAGTGCCGCCGTCAAGGACTGCACCGACCCCACGCTGGGGGGCGCCGACGTCCAGGGGAAGATAGTGCTGTGCATGGCGTCGGCGGAGGGCAACGCGAATGCCGCGAGGGTCTGCAGCGCCAAGGACGCGGGTGCCGCCGCCGTGGTGCTCATGAACCAGAGGACGGCCCCCGCCCACCACGTGGACTTCCTCTGCGTGGGCAGCACCCTCTGCCTGGACTTCGCCGCCGCAAGGTGCGGTGTCCCGTTGGTGCAGGTGAGGCACCAGGACTCCCAAAGGCTCCAGGCCTACGCCAGCGCCCCCGCCGCCGGTGCCAACCCTAGCGCCACCATCCGGTTCACCGGCACGAGGCTGGGTTCCCTGCCCAACCCCCGGGTGGCGTCCTTCTCCGCCAGGGGCCCCAGTACGGTCAACAACGGGGTGCTCAAGCCCGACATCCTCGGCCCCGGCCACAACATCCTCGCCGCCTTGCCCCACTACTCCCCCTTCCATCCCTTCGTCATGGTGTCCGGCACCTCGGTGGCCTGCCCCCACCTCTCCGGCATCGCCGCCCTGCTCAGGAAGTCCCACCCCACCTGGTCGCCGGCGGCAATCCGGTCGGCAATCATGACCACTGCCGACATGCTGGACAACACGCGGAATCCCATAACCGACGAGACCGGCGGCCGCGCCAACCTCTTCGCCACCGGCGCCGGGCAGGTGAACCCCGCCAATGCGGACGACCCCGGGCTGGTGTACGACCTCCAGCCCCGCGAGTACACCCGCTACGTGTGCGGCCTCGGCTACACCAGACGGCAGGTGAACGCCGTCCTCCGGCGCAGCGTGGACTGCGCCGTGGAGGGCAGCATCAGCGGGGAGGAGCTGAACTACCCGTCCTTCTCTGTGGCTCTGGGGCGGACGCCCAAGACCGTCAGCCGGACGGTGACGAACGTGCAGCCGGGGACGGCCTCCTACACGGTGTCGGTGGACCAGATCCCCGGTGTCCGGGTGGACGTGCAGCCTCGGCGGCTGGACTTCCAGAGGGAGGGCCAGAAGAGGAGCTTCAAGGTGACCTTCGCCCCCGCCACCCCGAGCGGCGTCCCAGGCACCACCGCCGACGGGAAGCTCCGCTGGGTCTCCGCCCTTGACCGGAACGTCGTCAGGAGTCCCATCGCCGTCTCATTCGTCTGAACCGATCATGTGTGTCGGATGAGGATATGTTGGAGTTTGAGAATTTGCCTTCTTTTAATAAATGTTGTGAGAATTTATGAGTTATATAAATGAGAGATGTGTTACAAGAAAGGTTTTCATCGGATTGTAGACTTAAAGTGGTTTCAAGAAGAGCTTGTAACTTTGGTTTATTAAATAAGTAACTCTCCAAGAGTTACTCTTGTACAAGGCCTATATAAAGAGTCCACTTTTACCATTCATGTCCAAGTTCAAGACAAGTCAAGTTAATTAGAAAAGAATTTATTTAAGTACTCCACTTCTCTTGTGTGCGTTATTAAGTGAGTTGGAGAGTTTTCTCTTTTAAGTCCTCCTTATATCCTTTTAGTATATTCTTTAGCTTTGCATAACAATAGGATACCTAGAACCTAATTTTAAATTACCGAAGTCCAACAAAGTAATATCAGAGCCAAAAGATTCATCTAGGTTATCCTTTAGTTGTCAAGATGGCGTCCAATTTGGTGCAACCTCAAATTCCCAAGCTGGCGAAAGACAACTATGAGAATTGGTGCATCCAATTCAAGACGTTGTTCGGGTTTCAAGATCTATTGGAGATTGTCTCTGACGGGTACGTGGAACCCACTCCCGAACAAGAGGCTGGTTACACTCCAGAGCAAATGAGTGCACTAAAGGATCAGCGGAAGAAGGATAAAAAGGCCTTGTTCCTACTCTACCATGGGTTGGATGAAGCGACCTTTGAGAAGATCGCCAAGGCGACATCGAGCAAGAAAGCCTGGGATATCCTAGGCACGATCTACAAAGGTGTGGATCGGGTGAAGCGAATTCGCCTTCAAATTTTGAGGGCCGAATTTTAAGCTGCTCGTATGAAGGAGGATGAAAGCATTTCCAACTATCATTCACGGTTACTTGTACTCGTGAATCAAATGAAGCAGAATGGCGAAAAACTAGAAGACGTTCGCGTCATCGAGAAGATGCTTCGATCTCTCACATCGGAGTTCGAGCACGTGGTCGTCGCCATCGAAGAGTCCAAGGGCTTGGAGGCTCTCTCGCTTGAAGAGCTCGTAGGATCGTTGCAAGTCCATGAGCAACGAATCCAAAAGATGTCCCAGTCCACAGTGGTTGAGTACGCATTAGAGTCTAAATTGACTCTTGGTGGTCAACAGAAAGGCTGTGGTAGAGTTAACAATTGCGGAATAGGTCGTGGTCGTCGTCGTGGAAAACGACAAAACCACGATGAATCTCCACAAAAGAACGTGGATCACGGACGAAGTCGGAACAAGTCCAAAGATAGCCGCAGAAACATCAAGTGCTACAATTGCCACAAATATAGACACTATGCATCAGAATGTTGGAGCAAAAAGTCAAATCAAGGTGAGCAATCTAATTTTGCAGATGCTTCAACTATTGATGAGGATCCAACTCTTCTGCTTGCACGGGAAGAGGCACTCGACCAGCAAAACGTGTGGTTTCTTGACTCGGGAGCAAGTAATCACATCTGCTGAAGAGAGGAACTATTTATAGAGTTTTCCAGCCATACTCACAGTACTGTCAGCCTTGGAGAGTCGTCAAAACTTACTGTAGAAGGCAAAGGAAAAGTTAGAATTTTTCAAAAAAGACGGTACGCCTTAATACATCTCAAATGTGTATTATGTGCCTAATATGAAAAGTAATATCCTCAGTATTGGACAGCTCTTAGAAAAGGAGTACACAATACACATGGAGAATTACAAGCTAAGTTTGACAGATAAAAATGGGAGGCAAATCGCACGGGTCCAGATGGCAAAGAATCTAATGTTTTCCCTCCATTTGAAGACTGAGGTACAGAAATGTTTCTATAGACTCATAGAAAATGAGTCATGGTAGTAGCATCTTCGATATAGGCATCTCAACTTTTACAACTTGAGATAGTTAGCAACAAGGGGCATCGTGAAAGGATTGCCCAACATTGAAGATCCAAAACATCTATGTGAAGCATGCACTCTCGGAAAGCAACATCGACATCCCTTTCCAAAGGCCGTATCTAGAAGAGCATCTAATCGACTAGAGTTTGTGCATACAGATATTTGTGGTCCATTGGAACCTATATCTCTTGGAGGTAATCGTTATTTCATTACCTTTATTGATGATTTTATTAAGAAGATATGGGTGTATTTGATCAAACAAAAGTTTGCTGCTTTTGATGTATTTAAACACTTTAAGGCTCGTGTTGAGCGAGAGAGTGACTGTAAATTAAAAGTTTTTAGATCTGACCGAGGTGGTGAGTACATCTGAAATATGCTTAAGAACTATTGTTGACAGGAAGACATCATACAACAGTTTACAACTATATACACACCACAGCAGAATGGCGTTGCTGAGAGGAAGAACCATACATTCTAGAGATGGTGAGGACTATTATGAAGGAGAAAGATATACCCAAGTCATTTTGGTCTGAAGCTACTGCATGTACAAGTTATCTTCTCAACCGAAGTCCAACAAAAGCCTTGATAGATATGACTCCACAAGAAACTTGGAGCGGGAAGAAGCCAGATGTGAATCACCTACATATTTTTGGGTGTATCGCATATGCACGAGTACCTGAAGAGAAGAGGAAGAAGCTAGATGATCGTGGAGACAAATGCATCTTTGTCGGCTACAGTGGTGAGTCAAAAGCTTACCGTCTCTATAATCCACTTACTAATAAAATAGTGAAAAGTAAAGATGTTATTTTCAGCGAAGAAGAGGCATGGAGATGGAATAATGAAGACGACAAATAAGTGGCAATGGAATAAACAGAGGTTGAACAACAACAACCTCTGTCACAGCCTACACTGCCACCTCCTCCACAAACTCCTTCTAATGAAGGAAGTAGTGCTCCATTCCGAAGTACTCCATCGACATCACAAGGCCCCAACTCATCAAGGCGAACTTCAATCAAAATGAGAAGTTTGAGAGATATTTATGAACAAACAGAAGAAGATGGAGAAACAAATCTCTTTTGTTTGTATTCAGATCATGAGCCTATTACCTTTGAAGAGGCCGTAGAAGAAGATTGCTGGAGATCGGCTATGGAGGCCGAAATCCATGTTATCGAAAAGAACCAAACATGGGAGTTGGCTACACTCCCAAAAGGTCATAAGGCTATAGGTGTGAAATGGGTCTATAAGATCAAACACACTGTTGATGGAGAGGTGGAGAGATATAAGGCAAGGCTTGTAGCCAAAGGTTACAAATAGAGGCATGGCGTGGACTACGAAGAAGTCTTTCCTACAGTTGTCCGGCTTGACACTGTAAGACTATTGATTTCTGTAACGAGCCGCCACCTTATAATCGGGGATCTGATTACTAAATGGGTACCGATTCATTAATTTGGAGCCAAACCAGGATCTTGATAAGCCTGGGAAATAAATAATAAACTAAGCTAAACATTTACATCGCATTGAATTAAAAAGGAAGTGCAAGAATTAAAAATTATTACAATGCAACTCGACTCAGCAAATAATTACATACTCTAAGTGAAAGGAAATAATTAAGCATACAGGCCAAAAAATAAAATGACAACTACATCGGAGCATACCCTGGAACAGCGGCTGCTGGCGCGCGACCCAAAGCAACACTCTCCTCGCTACGCCTGCTTGGAACCCTCACCTGAAAACCGCAGGGGTGAGTCTCATTGAAAAGACTCAGTAGGGATCCTTCGATCCCCACTGCCCACTCACGCACCCACAAGTGCGGCAACACAAATATAGATAATTTAAGCAAGTAAAGCAGTAAACACAATTTCTAGATTTCGATATAAAACACATGCATTCGAAATATAACATGCACAATTCTAAAATCATTCTACCACAGAGCCCACAACCAACGTCTCGGCAAAACACGCCAACCACACGACCGAACGCGGAAAACACCTACCCGCTCAGACCAAACAACAACCCCTCGGATAGCGCGCTAGCTACTCCGACCGGACAGGCTTCAGGTGGTTCTGCTTCCCCCAGTACGAGTGACACTCCGAATGTACCACTCCCACACCGGTACTAGCTATACCCCGAGGTACACCAGGTGACCCTTTAGGCGTCACCTCACCACTCCCACACCGACACAAGGTGCCTAAGCGCTAACAACTGTCACTCTAGGCCCACGATCACACAAAACACAACACGGTGCGATCCGATCACATAGAATTCATCGTCATCGAGTACATTTCTAAGCATGCAATTAACTAAACAATCTAACAATGTAAATACGTGTTAATTGCAGGGATTACTGGAATTTTGGTTTGAATCGCGTCGCCCAAGGCCGACGTCATTCAAACTTCCTAAACTGGTTCATGTGAAATCTGGCCTCGGAAAAAGGCCTAAAAGGCGTCGTTCAACAAGGTCGCCGTTTAAAAGGCGTCGCTGTCCCTAGTCGCCTGATAACGATAGAAACAGAGGCATACCTCGGGGTGATCTGACTTAAAACGCGTCGAGCATGGAAGTCGCCATTCAAAAGGCGTCGCTATTTTTGGACGCTTATCAATCCAGAGACAGAGTCTGTTATTTGGGCTAAATTGCGTCGCGGGTGGAAGTTACCTTTCTAAACGGCATTGCTGTCCCCCGATGCCATTTAACCCTCACAGACAGGTTCTTCCTCCGATATCTCCCAAACCACGGGGTGAGATTTCCTCCCCCAAATCGTGTAAAAACACTAAAAAAGTGGAGAAAGAGGAGAAGAACTGATCGTTCCAAATTGTGCGTCGTTAAACACTCATGATAACGTTCAATCTAAATTTATCCGGCTCACTCAAATCAGATTTTGAAAATTAATAGTGGTGAGTCCGAGTCGATCCACAGGGAGATAAAATTTTAATTTTGAAAATTTTGGAATTTAGTTAATCTAAAAATAAGTGAGACTTTAAGTAAACTAATTACTTATTTAAACAAGAATTAAATTAACTAATGTTACCTAAAAATATAATTACTTAAATTAAACAAATCTTTTTTTTCTTTTCTTTTTCAGAAATTAAACACAAACACATATATAAAAAAAATAAACACAACAAAAAAAATTATAACAAAGACGTTGAAATTTAACTATGTGTAACGTATTAATTATCTAAAAATTACGAAACAAAATTACAAAATTTAATGATTTAATAATCTTAAACTAAATAACTAAACATCAAATACCAAATAATTAATCCTAAACAATTAAACTAACACTATGCTAAAGGGGAAAAGAAAGATCAAAACAACAAAGTAATCTGTGGGTGCTGTCGGCTGGTGCAGTGGACCGCAAGGAAAGGAGGGTGGCGCAGTGGACCGGCGGTGCTGTTGCTGTGTAGCTGCCGACTGGTGAAGGTGCAGGCTGCTTGACCTGGAGCTTGCTACGCGTGGAGGAGGCTGGCTTCACCTAGAACAGCACGTGGAGGAGAGTAGGAAGCTGCTTGCTTGGCCGGGCATGCATGCACGTTGAACTTGAGGAGGAGGCCGGCTTCACCACGTGGAGGTCTTGCCGGCATGCGCGTGCTGGAGGAGGGCTTCACTGCGTGGAGGTCTTGCCGGCATGCACGTGCTGGAGGAGGGCTTCACCGCGGCTGCTTGTGGAGAGTAGGAGGAAGCTGTGGGAGCCCGTGGCAGTGCGGCTTGCAGGTGGATGGAGGCCGGCTGTTGGAGCCACTGGGAGTGCACCGTGGGATGTGCTGGAAAGAGGCTTCAACGTGGAGACCGGCTAGGCTTCAACCGGCTGCTGGTGTTCGAGGTTTGGATGCACGTGGAGAACAGTTGCTGGTGCTGGCGCTGGAGCTGGAAGAAACAGTTGCTGGTTGCTGCAGGGTGCGGTGAAGAGAGAGAAGAGAAGAGAGAGGGAGGAAGAGAGGTTGCTGGAGGGACCGAGAGAGAGAGAACAGAGACGGAGGAGGAAGAGAAAGAGAGAGTGCTGGGAAGAGAGGAGGAGCCGGCTGAGAGAAAGAGGAAAAGAAACCGAGAGAGAAAAGAAACAGAGAGAAAGAAAGAGAGAGCTGCGTGGGAGAGATAACAGAGGGAGAGAAAGAGAGGAACCGAGAGAGGGAGAACCGGAGAGAGGGAGAGAACCTTGGGAGAGAGAAGAAATACGGCTGCTGCTAGAAAAAACGAGAAGGAGGGTTGCGGGCCGGAGAGAGGGGGGAATCTGGGAGAGAGAGGGGGAATATATGGGAGAGAAGAGAGAGAGCGTGTGGGAGAAGCTTGGAGAAGGGACAAGATTTGGTTTTGGAGAGGAAGAGAGAGTTGGAATTAGAGGGAGAGGTTGCTGGGAATTGGAGAAGGAGTTTCTAAAAAGAGAGAGAGAGGATTTTTAAAATAAAGAAAGGAAGGGATGTGGTTGGGAAATTGGAGAGAAGGAAGGAAATAGAGGGTTTCGGGAAACTCCAGAGAAAGAAGGAATCAGGGCAATATTAGGACATCAAATTGCATTTTTACAACTGCTTTAGTTGAAATACGAACACTAGACCTCCCCCAAATTTTCAGAAACTCCATCAGCTGCACTGCATCATCGGCATGTCCTGTTCACATAAAATAACTATAAATTAGCACATTATCATAAAAATATCATCATATTTATTTATTTCGTCTCGGTTTTGTCGAAAAACCACAAATGCGCTATACTCCTATAATCACATGAAATGACGATATTTTTGAGTCAGAATTTGACGAAATTGGTACCGTTGGACTTGGTACACAATTATCTATCATTTCATACTATTTTGCAGATAAAAACATGAGTATGATGCATATGATTGCCCTTAAATGATCAATTTAACACTTTATCACACCCCCCAACTTACTCATTGCTAGTCCCTTTGCAATGCAAATAAGGAAAAGTTAGGACAAACAATGAATTATCATGCTTCATTTGTAGTATCTTTCACAATCAATTTAAGTGATAGCCGATTGGTCAAGCTAAAAGTTTTCATATCCCACAATATTTTGATTCACGACAGGTGATTGTGCATGAAAATTGGCACGCTTAGAACTCGTTTCCGACCTTTCTGGTATATTATTGCCTTTACTACCCTTTAGATGAGACTACCTGGGGAGGAGAAGAAAATAAAAGATTTCCTGATCAGTCAGTGAGGACCGTTTTTCAGTTCTCGTCCCAACTTAGCACTTTTCACGACTTGGTCATATTTTTGGTACGATGGACTTTTTAGCGTGGCGTTTGTTTTTTTTTTTTTTTCATTTCATTGTACTTTTGCTTTTGAGAGTGCGTACTTTTTGCCACTCTCTTTGAATTGCCTCAGGAGAGGTGCGTACTTTTGCCACCTACCTTCTTTTAGCTCTTTTAACGCCTTCTATTGCCTTTAGTGTTTACAGCTGTCCATTTTAAATGACCGCCTCTTTTAGGGTGCTGAGTGAGACAGTCCCCTATTACAGATCCTACACATTCTTTTCGTTCAACCCAAAAGAAAAATTAGAATAAGTAGTCTTATCCTTGAGGTTAATTCCAACAATTCTATACTTTTAAGATCTTTCATTTATTCTAAGTTGCCGTGCGTGTGTGAAAATCATCCTGCCGTGGATTTTTGTAAAGTGGGATATTTAAACTTTGAAGGTTCTTTAACCAATGTGACAAAAAAAAAAAAACTGATTTGTTTAAGATTTACTTTAATGAAACATGATTTTCATGCAATTTTCATAGGATGTGAAAAGAAGTTTTAAAAATTTGACCATTTTTCAGTGAAAAAATATCAGTTTTTTTCAAAGGATTTTCCAATAAATACATGTCAAATTGATTGTCCCACCCCCCAACTTGATTGACATTATCCTCAATGGCATAAAAGATATGAAAAACATGCAGCCAGAAGAGAATTTGTGAAGGAGCGAAACAACCTGTAATGAAGAGGCTGTAACATACCCACGGCGACTGCTGCTCAGGGACCTAAAAGGAAAGAAATACAAAAGCTGAAATAAAATATTGGGTTGCCTCCCAACAAGCGCTAAGTTTATCGTCTTCAGCCAGACGGAAGTTCAGTTAATGTGGATCACTCAATTCTATGGATTCAGGTGGCTCATTTTGAAGATTTTCAATGAATGGTTTCAACCGTTGACCATTAACAGTAAAAGTGTTCCCACTCTTGGGATTCAGAATTTTAACGGCTCCATGATCGAAGGCTTTAACGACCACGAATGGTCCATCCCATCTGGATTTCAGTTTTCCAGGAAATAGGCGAAGCCTAGAATTAAATAGCCAAACTTTCTGATTTGGAAGAAAGGATTTTCTCACAATATGTTTATCATGAAAAGCTTTAGTTTTGGCTTTATAAATCTTTGAATTTTAAGCCTCGTTGCGCAACTCTTCTAACTCACTCAGTTGTAAGGTTCGGTGGGAACCAGCTTGGGCTAGATCCAGATTGACTTGTTTGATGGCCCAATAAGTCCTATGTTCCAATTCTACCGGAAGGTGGCACGCTTTTCCAAAAACCAGGCGATAAGGAGACATGCCAATAGGAGTTTTGTAAGCGGTCCGATAGGCCCATAAAGCATCATCCAATCTTTCAGACCAATCTTTTCTATCGGGCCTAATGGACTTTTGTAGAATATTCTTGATCTTCCTATTGGAAACTTTCACTTGGCCACTGGTTTGGGGGTGATAAGGGGTAGCTACTTTGTGATTAATCCCATATTTCTTAAGCAAAGCTCGAAATTGGTAATTCGTGAAATGCGTTCCCCCATCACTTATGATAGCTTTAGGCCACCTGAACCGAGAAAAGATATTCTTTTGAACGAATTTAATGACTACTTTATGATCATTGGTTTGGGTGGCTACTGCTTCAATCCATTTTGAGACATAATCCACCGCTACCAGAATATATGTATGTCCAAAAGAGGGTGGAAAAGGTCCCATAAAGTCAATTCCCCAAACATCAAAGACTTCAACCACCAAAATTGGGTTGAGTGGCATCATATCCCTTTTCGCCATATTTCCTACGGCCTGACATCGGAGGCAAGTTTTGCTAAATTCATGGGCATCTTTGAAAAGTGTGGGCCAGTAAAAACCACTTTGCAGGACTTTGGCTGCAGTTTTCTTTCCTGAGAAATGGCCCCCACAAGCTAGATTATGATAGAAGTTGAGAACACGCTGTTGTTCTTCTTTAGGAACACATCGCCTAATAATTTGATCAGGACAGAATTTGAATAATTCAGGATCCTCCCAGAAATAATATTTTTCCTGAGAAAAGAATTTGTCCTTTTCACTTTTAGTCCATCCTTCCGGAAGCTAATTAGTCACCTTATAATTGACAATATGAGTATACCAAGGTGCAACAGTGTGAGAAATGGTCAGCAGATGCTCATCAGGAAAGGAATCAGTGATTGGTGTACTTTCAGAGATCGAAATTCGGGATAGGTGGTCAGCTACCACATTCTCAGAACCCTTCTTATCCCGAATTCCCAAATCAAATTCCTGAAGGAGTAAGATCCATCTAATAAGTCTAGGCTTTGCATCCTTCTTGGTCAACAGGTATTTTAGAGCTGAGTGATCAGAATAGATTATGACTTTTGCCCCTAAAAGATAAGATCTGAATTTTTCTAGGGCAAAAACTACAGCTAATAGTTCCTTTTCTGTGGTGGTATAATTCATTTGAGCATCTACAAGGGTGCGACTTGCATAATAGATCACCACGGGACACTTGTTGATTCTTTGTCCCAAAACCGCACCGATAGCATAATCCAAGGCATCACACATGATTTCGAAGGGTAAAGACCAATCTGGAGATTGAAGAATCGGGGCTTTGGTCAAAGATTCCTTCAGAGAATTAAATGCCTTGATGCAAGATTCATCCATTTGGAAAGGGACATCCTTAGCTAAGAGAAGAGTTAGAGGCCGGAGAATTTGAGAGAAATTGTGGATAAACCGGCGATAGAAACCGACATGGCCAAGGAATGAACGGATCTGTCTGACCGAGGTAGGAGGAGGAAGATTGGATATGAGATCGATCTTAACTTTATCTACCTCTATCCCCCTTTCAGACACAATATGGCCTAGAACAATGCCCTCTCGAACCATGAAATGACTCTTTTCCCAACTAAGTATCAGATTGGTGTCAATGCATCTTGCTAGCACTTGTTTAAGATTTTCTAACCAATTTTCAAAAGAATCCCCGAAGATTGAGAAATCATCTATGAAAACTTCGAGGAATTCTCCCACCATATCGGAGAATATAGCCATCATGCATCGTTGAAATGTGGCTGGTGCGTTGCATAATCCAAATGGCATTCTCCTAAAAGCAAACGTGCCATAAGGGCACGTAAAGGTGGTCTTTTCTTGATCTTCTGGGTAAATAGCCTCTTGATTGTACCCGGAGTACCCATCTAAGAAGCAAAAGTACTTCTGGCCCGATAACTTTTCCAGAATCTGATCCATGAATGGGAGTGGAAAGTGATCCTTCTTAGTCATTAGATTCAGCTTTCGGTAATCAATGCACAGTCTCCATCCCGTAGTGAGCCTAGTGGGTACCTCTTCTCCATGATCATTCTTGATAACCGTTAATCCAGATTTCTTGGGTACCACTTGGGTTGGGCTGACCCATTTACTGTCTGATATTGGGTAAATGATACCCGCATCCAACCATTTCACAACTTCCTTCTTCACCACTTCTTTCATATTGGGGTTAAGCCGCCTTTGCATCTCCCGACTGGGCTTAGAATTCTCTTCCATATAGATGTGATGCATGCAAATGGACGGATTAATTCCCTTTAAATCTGCCACCGACCATCCAATGGCACTCTTGTGGTCTTTGAGGACCTCGGTTAATTGGGCCTCCTGCGGCGATGTGAGATTTGCCGCAATGATGACCGGGAGAGTTTGGTCCGGGCCCAAAAAGATATACTGGAGAGACTCAGGTAATGGTTTGAGTTCAAGCTCAGGAGGGTCCTCTAAAGATGGCAAAGCGGGCTCAGATTGTAAAGCTGGTAAAGGTTCAACCTTGGGCCAAGATGTTAATGGGCCGGGCGAATCCTTTAAAATATTGACTTCCTCCAAAAGGTCATATGTGGACATCTCATTTTCTTCAACCAGATGATCCAAGATATCAATAGTATGGCATTCTTTTTCATGATCTGGGTATTGAGATGCTTTGAAGATATTAATCTGGACCTTTTGACCCTCAAATGAAATGTCCATTATGCCAATTTCACAATTTATATTAGCTTTGGCAGTGGCTAAGAATGGACGACCTAGGATGATCGGAATGTGAATAAGTTCCTCAGGTAATGCCATATCCAGAATAAGAAAATCCACGGGAAAATAACAATCATGAACCTTCACAATAACATCCTCAATTAATCCCCGTGGAGTTTTCACAGACCTATCAGCCAACTGCCAGATGATGGGTGTGGGCTTTAATTCTCCAATATCAAATTTCTCATAAATGGCTGTTGGCAATAGATTCACACTAGCACCTAGATCCAATAAAGCTCTATCAAATGTAACTCCAGCTAAGTCACATGAAATTAGAGGTGATCCAGAATCCTTTAACTTCTTGGGTAAATGATTCATCACAATTGCACTAACATCTTCTGAAAGCCGAACCTTTTCGGGTGCCATTCTAGATTCTCTTCGTGGAGTACATAATTTATTGAGAAACTTAGCATAAGCTGGCACATGCTTGATGGCATCGAGGAGTAGAATATTAATTTGGACTTGTTTGAATAAATCCAACAACTCCTCATTCTGGGCCAGTTTCTTCCTGGCATTGGGCTTAGCTAACAAGGCATTAGGAAATGGCACCCTAGGTTGATAAGAACTTGGGCCTTCATCTATCTTTCCTTTTCCTTTCAGATCCTCCTCCAACTTCTCTATGTTGGGTTCAGTCTCACTATCACTTTCAATTTCATGAGGCCCATCAGTGGAACCTTTGGCTAACTCTCCATCTGCATGTGGTTTTTCTAAACTTCTCCCACTCCTAAAGGCTGAAATGGCTTTAGCATTCTCAAATTGCGGCCCTTTAGGTTGTGGTACTGGGCCAGGCTGAGGTAAAAGACCCGATTGCTGTCGAAAACTCGGAGGTTGATTCCTTGGATTGGCAATGGGTTGACTAGGAAGTTGACCCACTTCTCTTCTCATCGTAGCCTCAGCTAGTTGGCCCATTTGACTTTCCAACTTAGCAATAGATTGTTGCTGGGTCAAAATCAGTTGTTGGAGTTGAGTGAATTTGTCATCAAAGTTGGGCTGAGGAGGTTGTTGATAAGTGGGTGGAGGATGGTATTGGGTTGGCTGTCCAGATTGGAATGAATGATAGTGGGCCGGTTGACCTGATGGATACTGGGCCGGTTGAGAAAACTGCACTTGAGATCCCCTAGCCTGAACATTTCCATAGAAATTAGATTGCTGTTGAAATGAATTCTGTGGCTTTTGGGCTTGATGCATGGGAGGATTGGACATTGGTAATGGGGCCTGCTGATTCTTCCAAGAGAAATTAGGGTGGTTTTTCCAGCCAGGATTGTAAGTATTTGAGAATGGGTCATTATTGGGCCTAGAGAATCCCTGGGCCGCCTGAACTTGTTCTTGAATGAATGGTGGAAGTTGGGCCGCAGTTGGGCATTCATTCACTTGATGGGTTGGACTTGCGCATAAGGCACAAATATCATGATTGGCAGAAGATGGGCCTTCATATGGACTAGATTGTGTTAGGTAAGTAGGCTCTTGCTTGTTTAAAGCCAAGAGTTGGTCTAGTTTCTGGGCCAAGATGTCTACCTTATCCAATTTCTGATTAATCAGATTTATGTCCATTCTAGATTCGGGCTCTCCACGGGCCTTAAGTTCATACATTCCAATCCTTTTAGATGGCCCAACAGACCTTTCATAAGATGATAATGAGGCATGATTGATGAAAATTTCACTTAACATCTCAAACAGATCATAGGCCTCATCTTCATTTTTCATCATAAATGCCCCTCCACATGAAGCATCCACCATCTGTCTGAACTGTTCAGACAATCCTTCATAGAATGCTTGGACAATTTGCCATTTTGAAAGCCCATGATGAGGGCATTTTCTAAGCAATTCTTTCAGTCTTTCCTAAGATTCATGGATCAATTCCCCAGGGGTTTGGGTAAAACTCGTGATGGCCCTTCTCATGGTATTGGTCCGCCCTATGGGATAGAACTTCTTGAGAAATTCTTTCTGCATTTCTTCCCATCTCCTAATGGGCCTTCCTATAGTTCCCAACCAATATTTAGCCTTGTCCTTTAATGAAAAGGGAAATAAAGTCAACTTAAGGCCATCATCGGTGAAATTCTGGATCTTCACCGTGGAACAGATTTCTAAAAATTCATCCAGATACTTATAAGGATCTTCATTAGTATTCCCATAAAAGGATGGGAGCATCTGAATGGTGCTAGATTTAATTTCATATTGATTGGCTGGATTCTGAAGAAGATGAATACATGATGAAGGTTGATATCGATTTGAAATGAAATAGTCCTTCATTTGCTTTGGTGGGTCCTGATTATCAGCCATTGGATCTTGTGGTGGATTTCTTTGATGTAGGATTCTTTCTATTTCAGTAAATGGTCCTAGAAGGTTAGGGTTTTGAGATCTCCTACCTTGCATACACTAGGACTGATGGAGAGAGGATGGATTTGAATTTTGTTTTCTATTTCTTTTTTTTTTTTTTTAAAAATGCAGACAATTTTGGCAAACAAATTATCCTAATGATCTAATGTTAACCTAGACTCTCTATGTGAATTTTCTTACAAGGTGAATGGAGTCCACCTCAAGTCACAACCACAATCAATCAACGGCCAAGTAAGAGGTGGGGTAGTGGGAGGCTCCCCCTACTTTCGTAGGGACCTAATTAGAGAACCACTTTCCCGCTTAGACGTTTGCCTTTTTAACCTCTAGCCTAGACACCGTTGCCAAAAATGGAGGCAACCTGAGATTTAAACCACTCACGGTGTAAACCCTAGATTCTCTTTCGACTTGCTTTTAGTTGGATTAGGAAATGCCAATGCAAGGAAGGTGATTTGTGGGCTAAGGAAGGGTGATTAAATCCCCACCTTATGTGGTTAAAGTTGCTGCCCTTAAAATCTTTTTGAATGCAATACAAGGCAACAAATCAATACAAAGTGTGTTGATGCAATCATGAATGACTTGCTAAAATTGAAACACGTACCTTTCTCCTGCAATCTTCAACAATTTATGGAAATAACTGTGAAAGGAAACTAACTCATGCTTTCCTAGGATGATGAATGCCTAGCATGGAAGGTTTCTAATCTTGGAAATGAAAGTTTTTAAATTTGGATGTTCTTCTTTTTGTTTCCTTTTTTTTTTAGTTAATGGAAATCTATCTAAACTATAAACTACAAAATTGGAAACTAACTAAAGTAAGGAAATTGAAACATAGAAAGTTGGAACACACTGACCATGATTTCGCTTTCCTTTTTTTTTTTTTTTCAATATACCTGCAAAAATAAGAAAAAGAAGGTTAGCTAAGGAATAACTACACTAAATCCAAGATAATCAAAATTAAAAATCTAACTCCCCGGCAATGGCGCCAAAAATTGATCGTTCCAAATTGTGCGTCGTTAAATACTCATGAGAACGTTCAATCTAAATTTATCCGGCTCACTCAAATCAGATTTTGAAAATTAATAGTGGTGAGTCTGAGTCGATCCACAGGGAGATAAAATTTTAATTTTGAAAACTTTAGAATTTAGTTAATCTAAAAATAAGTGAGACTTTAAGTAAACTAATTACTTATTTAAACAAGAATTAAATTAACTAATGTTACCTAAAAATATAATTACTTAAATTAAACAAATCTTTTTTTTCTTTTCTTTTTCAGAAATTAAACACAAACACATATATAAAAAAAATAAACACAACAAAAAAAATTATAACAAAGACGTTGAAATTTAACTATGTGTAACGTATTAATTATCTAAAAATTACGAAACAAATTACAAAATTTAATGATTTAATAATCTTAAACTAAATAACTAAACATCAAATACCAAATAATTAATCCTAAACAATTAAACTAACACTATGCTAAAGGAGAAAAGAAAGATCAAAACAACAAAGTAATCTGTGGGTGCTGTCGGTTGGTGCAGTGGACCGCAAGGAAAGGAGGGTGGCGCAGTGGACCGGCGGTGCTGTTCTGTGTAGCCGCTGACTGGTGAAGGTGCAGGCTGCTTGAGCTGGAGCTTGCTGCGCGTGGAGGAGGCTGGCTTCACCTGGAACAGTACGTGGAGGAGAGTAGGAAGCTGCTTGCTTGGCCGGGCATGCAAGCACGTTGAACTTGAGGAGGAGGCCGGCTTCACCACGTGGAGGTCTTGCCGGCATGCGCGTGCTGGAGGAGGGCTTCACCGCATGGAGGTCTTGCCGGCATGCGCGTGCTGGAGGAGGGCTTCACCGCGGCTACTTGTGGAGAGTAGGAGGAAGCTGTGGGAGCCCGTGGCAGTGCGGCTTGCAGGTGGATGGAGGCCGGCTGCTGGAGCCGCTAGGAGTGCACCATGGGATGCGCTGGAAAGAGGCTTCAACGTGGAGACCAGCTAGGCTTCAACCGGCTGCTGGTGTTCGAGGTTTGCATGCACGTGGAGAACAGTTGCTAGTGCTGGCGCTGGAGCTGGAAGAAACAGCTGCTGGTTGCTGCAGGGTGCGGTGAAGAGAGAGAAGAGAAGAGAGAGGGAGGCAGAGAAGAGAGGGAGGAAGAGAGGTTGCTGGAGGGACCGAGAGAGAGAGAACAGAGACGGAGGAGGAAGAGAAAGAGAGAGTGCTGGGAAGAGAGGAGGAGCCGGCTGAGAGAAAGAGGAAAAGAAACCGAGAGAGAAAAAAAATAGAGAGAAAGAAAGAGAGAGCTGCGTGGGGGAGATAATAGAGGGAGAGAAAGAGAGGAACCGAGAGAGGGAGAACCGGAGAGAGGGAGAGAACCTTGGGAGAGAGAAGAAATACGGCTGCTGCTAAAAAAAACGAGAAGGAGGGTTGCAGGCCGGAGAGAGGGGGGAATCTGGGAGAGAGAGGGGGAATATATGGGAGAGAAGAGAGAGAGCATGTGGGAGAAGCTTGGAGAAGGGACAGGATTCGGTTTTGGAGAGGAAGAGAGAGTCGGAATTAGAGGGAGAGGTTGCTGGGAATCGGAGAAGGAGTTTCTAAAAAGAGAGAGAGAGGATTTTTAAAATAAAGAAAGGAAGGGATGTGGTTGGGAAATTGGAGAGAATGAAGGAAATAGAGGGTTTTGGGAAACTCCAGAGAAAGAAGGAATCAGGGCAATATTAGGACATCAAATTACATTTTTACCCCTGCTTTAGTTGAAATCCGAACACTAGACCTCCCCCAAATTTCCAGAAACTCCATCAGCTGCACTGCATCATCGACATGTCTTGTTCACATAAAATAACTATAAATTAGCACATTATCATAAAAATATCATCATATTTATTTATTTCATCTCGGTTTTGTCGAAAAATCGCAAATGCGCTATACTCCTTTAATTACATGAAATGACGATGTTTTTAAGTCAGAATTTGACGAAATTGGTACCGTTGGACTTGGTACACAATTATCTATCATTTCATACTATTTTGCAGATAAAAACATGAGTATGATGCATATGATTGCCCTTAAATGATCAATTTAACACTTTATCAAGAACCTAAATACCCATTATAACATCCAAATTCTCATTACATGTAATTAGTGTTTTCACCCTAAGAAAACCCTTAAACATACTCCAAAGCGGGAAAAACATGGTTTTAAAACAAAATACAACGGGGATCATCACCCTACCGGTTACTCGAACTCCTCCTAGATCCAAGCTGCCGACCCGCCTCGCCATACGCCGCCGCCGGTACCGCCGTGGACGCCGTTACTCTACCGGGACGTCGGCCGCCGTCCGGAGAGAAAAACGCCGCGGAGGAGATGGTGGTAGTAGTGGTGGGAGTTAGGAGGTTGATGGAGTGGAGGGAGAGATGGAATGGAGGGAGGAAAGCAAGGAGAGGGGGAAGGGGTTCGTCGGAGATCAGAGGGAAGAGAGGAAGGAGAAGAGAAAGGAGAGAATGAGGGAAAAGAGGGAGGGTTCGCGGGGTCAAACAGAAACTGGGAAAAACGCGTCGTCCAAGCCCGACGTCATTTAGATGACAAGACCGGGCCGTAATCTGACAAAGCAGAGTCGTACTCTAAATGGCGTCGTCCATACAAAACGCCATTCAGACGATAAGACCGGGGCTGTACTCTCGCGCCCCAAGGCCAGCCCACGAGGCACAGCCTAAAACACGTCCACATTGATGGACGTCGTTTAAACCGCGTCGAGTAAGTCTCAGCCCTACCAGGGCCCAAACTAAGGGATCCGACTCCGAAAACTGACCCGATAACCAGATCCGAAACCTCAATCCTTACAATTTCTCTTGCAGCTCATCATAGGTGGAAAATTTATCAGTTAGATGTCAAGTCAACTTTTCTAAATGGCCCTCTCGAAGAAGAAGTGTACGTGGAACAACTACAATGTTTTGTGATTGAAGGCAAGGAGCACAAGGTTTATCGCCTAAAGAAGGCACTTTATGGGTTAAAGCAAGCACCAAGGGCATGGAATTCATGCATCGACGGCTATTTGCATGAACATGGCTTCATTAAATGCCCTTATGAACATGCTACGTATGTGAAGAAAGGCAACCACGGAGAGTTACTGTAAGGACTGAGGTTTCGGGTTCAGTTTTCAGGTCGGTTTCGGGCCAGATCCCCTGGTTTGGACCTTGAGGGGTCTTGAGAGTTTCTTCTGAATGACGTCTACACTTCACGACGCCTTTTAAACGGCGTCTTGATAGGTGGACGCCATTTAGATGAATTGCTGTTGTGCCACGTGGGCGCCACGTGGGCGGGTTTCGGGCCGCGAGAGTACGGCCCCTGTCTCGTCGTCTGAACGGCGTCCATGATGGACGACGCGATTCAGACTGCCACCCTGCGGTGTCAGTGTACGGTGCCTGACATGTCAGCTGAATGGCGTCCGTGGTGGTCGACGCGTTTCAGACAGCTGTCAGTACGGCCCGTCCTGTCATCTGATAAGAGTCTTTCTCGCTCGACGCGTTTTAGGTAGTTTCTGATTGACCCCGCGAGCCCTCCTTTCTTTCCCTCATTCTCACCCTTTCACTCTCTCTCCTCTCCCTCTCCGCCTCCTCCGATCCCACTCTTCCCCTTTCCCTTCCTCTTATTCCTCTTCCACCACTCCAACGCCTCCCTACCTCTCACCTCTGCCACCACCACTTCCTTCGCGGCGTTCCATTCTCCGGACGGCGGCCGACGTCCCGGCGGAGTGGCGACGTTCTCGGGGGTACCGACGGCGGTCTGCGGTGCGGCGGTTCGGCGACACGGAGCCAGGAGGAGTTCAAGTAACCGGTAGGGGGACGAACCTTGCATGTGTTGCTCGTGTTTTCCTAGGTGTGATATGACGTGTTTTGGGCTAGATTGAGCATGTTTAGGGGGTGTTCTTGTGGGTATGGCCGTGCTCGTGAATGTGGATTTGTAGCATGCTTGTGGTGGATGAACTTCTTTTCCTCCCCCTTCTGTTTTGGGGCTTTTTCGGGGTATTTGGGGTTAAGGGAGAAACCCTCGGATCGAACCAGGGAACCAGGTTTCTGGCGCTAAACGGCGTCGTGCCTGGTCGACGCCTTTCAGAAGGACGTCAGGGCAGTACGACGCCTTTTAGGACAGAAATCTCCATGTTCGAGGTTTCAAGAGTTAGGGATTCTGGCGCTAAATGACGTCATGGATGGTCGACGCCTTTCAGAAGGACGTCGGGCCATCGTGACGCCATTTAGGCAGGAAATCACCCCGACTAAGGGTCTGTCAGTTCGGGGGTTCTGGGACTAAAAGATGTCATGATAGGGCAACGCGATTCGTAAAAGCGTCGGGTAACCATGACACCTTTTAAGGCAGAAATCCCCTGATTAGTGTTTTATGGAATTCCTGGATTTTCGGTGTGAATGGCGTCTGAGGACGTCGACGCCTTTCAAAAGGCGACTGCTGGTGTCAACGTCTTTTAGGCCAGATTCCGTGGCCGGTGTTTTATGAACCAGTTTAGGGATCTTGAATGGCGTCGGCCTTGGGCGACGCGATTCAAGACAGAACAACACTAATTCATGCCAGTAAAATGTGTTCATACTGCTAGATAGTTGGTTAGTGCATGCTTTAGTGTACTCGGTAGAAATGGATTCTTCATGACCGGATGGCACTGCATGTGTGTCGTGCGATCGCGGGCTTTTCACGTGACTGGATCGTACTGTGCCGGGTTTTGGTGTTTTGTGTTACTGTGGACCTGGAGTGACAGTGTAGCACTTTATCACCCTGTGCTGGTGGGGGCGTGAGCACAGCGCCGGTGGGGGCGTGGGCGGGGTGACGCCTAGTGAGAGAGGGTCACCTGGTGAACCCCGGGGTCAGCTAGTACCGGTGTCGGAGTGGTACATTCGGAGAGTCACTCATGCTGAGGGAAGGAGTAACCACCTGAGCCAGTTGGGCCGGAGTAGCTAGCGTGCTATCCGAGGGGTTACTGTTTGGTCTCAGCGGGTCGTTGTTTCCCACTTTCGGTTGTGTGGAAGGTGTTTCCTACTTTCGGTTGTGTGGACGGTGTTTCCTACTTTCGGTTGTGTGGACGGTGTCTCCCCACTTACGGCTGTGTGGTTGGTGTTTCCCACTTTCGGAGGCGTGGTTGGCGTGTTTTGCCGAGACGTGAGTTGTAGATTCCTTGATAGAATAATTTTAGAGATATGCATGTTACATTTCGAATGCACATGGTTCATATCGAGATTTTGGGAGTAGTGTGTTACAGCTTTACTTGCCTTATCACCTGTATCTTTGTTACTGCACTTGGGGGTGTGTGTGTGGGAGGCGGGGGATCAGATGATCCCTACTGAGCCCAATTATGGTGTGGCTCACTCCCTGCGTTTTCAGGTGTAGACCTTGTGGCGTGTGGCGGCGCGTGGTGTTCTCCTTGGTGTGCGGACCAGCAGCTATCTCAGTTCCCGGGGTATGCCCCGATATTGTTGTACCTTATTTCTGCCTGTACTTAATTAATTTGTTGGACATGTAATTATTGTTGGACTGTGTACGGACATTATTACTTTACTTCCTGCGCACTGTACCTCCTTGTAGTATGTTATATTTAATCTTGTTTAACGCTTACTCCTCCAGATGTGTGTATAAGATCCGGGTGTGAACCTACAGTTAATGGGCCGACATCCATTTAGTGACCGGGTCTCCGGTCATAGGATGGCGGGTCGTTACAGTTACTCTTTGTTTTTCTTTATGTTGATGACTTACTGTTCACAGGAAATAGCCAGAAGATGTTTGAAGAAGATAAGCGTTCAAGGAGTTCGAGATGACAGATTGTGGACTTATGTCTTACTTCCTCGGCATAGAGGTGAAGCAACAAGAAGATTGGATTTTCATATCCTAGAAAAAATATGCAAATGAGATTATCCAAAAGTTCAAAATGGAAAATTGCAAGGCTGTAAGTACTCCTATAACAACAAGCTTGAGGTTGACAAGAGATGGAGAAGAAGAAATTGTGGAACCAACTCTATTCAAAAGTTTGGTTGGCAGTTTAAGGTACCTCACCATTACTAGGCCTGATATTTTATACAGTGTTGGCCTTGTGAGCAGGTACATGAAAATACCCAAAAATTCTCATTGGATTGCTGCAAAGAGAATTCTTAGGTATATCAAAGGTTCGTTTGAACAGAGTCTTTTCTATCCTTATAGAGGAGAGGCTATACTTTATGGCTATTCTGATAGTGATTGGGGTGATGATCTAGATGAAAGGAAGAGCACCACAGGATATGTTTTCTACTTCGGCCCAACAACTTTTTCATGGAGTTCAAAGAAATAAAGTATGGTGGCCTTATCAACATGCGAGACCGAGTATGTTGCAGCATCCTCTACTGTGTGTGAAGCATTATGGCTAAGGAATCTGTTTAAAGAGTTATATCATCCACAAATAGAAGCTACATCTATTTTTGTGGATAATAAATAAACAATAAAGCTCTTGAAGAATCCAGTGGAACATGGGCGAAGTAAGCATATTGATACCAGGTTTCACTTTATTAGAGATCATGTGAAAGAAAAGAATGTGAAACTTGAATATTGCAGCACTGTGGATCAAGTGGCTGATATATTCACAAAGTCTTTACCTACCAATACTTTCACAAAGTTTAGAGAAATGTTTGGCATAAAGACAATTCAAGTTTGAGGGGGCATGTTGGAGTTCGCAAACTTGAATTTGGAAGTTTGCCTTCTTTAGTTCTTTTAATAAATGTTGTGGGAGTTTGTGGATTATATAAATAGGAGATGGGTTATAAGAAAGGTTTTCATCTATTGTAGACTTGAAGTGGTTTCAAGAAGAGCCTGTAACCTTGGTTTATTAAATAAGTAACTCTCCAAGAGTTACTCTTGTACAAGGCCTATATAAAGAGACTACTCTTACCATTCGTATCCAAGTTCAAGACAAGTCAAGTCAATTAGAGAAGAATTTATTTAAGTGCTCCACTTCTTGTCTTGTGTGAGTTATTAAGTAAGTTGGAGAGTTTTCTCTTTTAAGTTCTCCTTATATCCTTTTAGTATATCCTTTAACTTTATATAACAATAGGATACCTAGAGCCCAATTCCAAATTACCGAAGTCCAACAGAGGAATGGTGCTATAGGGTCAGGCTGAAAAGATAGGTGATCAACTAGTTGCAAATTACGTGCGCATGCACCGTAAGTTAACATATTTGAATAAAAAAGTTATAATTAATATAAATAAAATTATTTTTAACATTTTTTTAAAATAAATAAAATAATTATAAAAAATATATATATTCCGAAATATTAACATCTGTTTTCTAGAAATATTAGATGAGTTATTTGGTAAATATTAAAATTCGGAATCGTTGTATTCAATTAAAATATGAATTTAGAGAGAAAATTAAAAAAGTAATTGAAAGTTATTATTAGTATCGTATGAGATTATCTCAATAAATGTTGTGTTGAATATAGATTATAAGAAAAATGAGATAGAGACTGATTTCGTTAATAATGAAATTAGTTATTATTATCCCATGAGACTATCCAATAATGATAATAAATATCAAATTTATTATTATTATCTCAAACGATTATCCCAATGTTAATATTAATAATAACAACAACAACAACAATAATGATAATAATCATAATATGAGTGAGGACAATGAGAGAGAGACTAGTCTTAATAATAATAATACTAATAATTTTAAAATACTAATGATATCAAAATTCATTTGTATTATCTTATGAGACTATCCTAAAAATAATAATAATAAGGATGTCAAATTAGTTATTATTATCTCAAGAGATTGCAACAACAACAACAACAATAATAATAATATGGGATAAAAAAATTGGAGATAGAAATATTAATAGGGAGAGAAAAAATACGAAAGATATAATAATAATAATACTTAAGCACAAAGAGGGAGGAGATGGAGAGAATTAATGAGAGAGAGAGAAGGGAGAGATAGATGATTAATGAGAGAGATGGTGAGAGAGAGAATTAATGAGAAAGAGGATAAGAGAGAGAATTAATGAGAATGAATAGGAGATATAGACATTAACAGGGAAGGAAGAGAAAGAGAGAATTTAGAAGGAAAATAGAGAATTCTGGTACTGACACGTGGCACCAAAAAATTCTATTATATATATATATATATATATAAAGTGTGTTCCAAAATTAATGAGATAAAGAAAGATGGGTAACATTTGCTGCACAGCGGGTTGTGCAGGCACGCCCGTACGGGGCAATCGTCCAACCGATAGATCGGATGGCTGCAGCAACAATATTTTTTTTATTTTTTAAATTTTTTTAGGTCGGTCTTATCACGTTTGACACTTTTTGTATGGGCCGATCTCAGATCGGACGATTCAAAAAAAAAAAAAATTGAATTCAATGAACAGTAATTTTTTTTAAACTGTTCATTGGGCTTGATTTTTTATTTTTAAATTTTTTTTAGATCATCTAATTAGAGATCGAATTGTATGTGCATGTAGAATATGATGAGACTCATCATAAAAAAATTTAAAAAATAAAAGAAAATAAATTGCTGCACCCGGTGCGAGTGTTACTCATAAAAGATAAGAATGAGCACTCCATTGAGAGCAAGAATAATAAATCGCAATATATATATATATACACCATCCCACGGTCCATTGATGAGCAACAATGGCCTTAATTTTCTGTACTCTTGTGTCCATCTACACGCTTTTCTCCACCAGCTATTTGATTTCCCTCATTCTATATATGCTGTCACTGTGTCAGTTGGCCACCTTCCTCGTAAATATGAACCAGGAGGTAATTGGTTTCGGCTCCCCACGGAGAGGTATTTGCTAGCTAGGGGTGTCCTTGACGTTTATACGACCCCCTGCCTCTACATGTTAATTAGCTGCTGAGTTTAATTTGATAGGTTTAGTTGCGAATAAGCAAACTTTTAAGTGGCTAGCTAGGAGGAACCTTATAGGTTAACAAGGCCAAATCAGGTGTTCTATTTAGACCCAATATTCCCCACTTTTTGACCTTACCAGCTCGGGTAGCAAGTTGATCCTTGACAATATGGGCTGCTCTCTTTGTAGTTTCATTCAGGATTTGCCGTACCGGCTCGACTCGTGTCGACTCGGACGACTTGTATCGTATCAGGACGAATTTGAGTCAGTGCGACTCGACCGAGTCTGTATGATATGATCATGTGACTCGTACGAGTTGACACGAGTCTGTTGGGTTCTCTGGTTTCTCCGGATCTCACGCGCAACGGAAAATAAAATAAAAACGGAGATCTGTTTCCGTTTCGAAAATCGAAAAAACCAGATTATCGGATAATTAGTTCTCAACGTGTGCGGATTCGAATCCGCAACCGTTCGGTTCCATCGGTGCGACACCGCAAGTCGCGCAAGTGCCCGGCCTCTAGCGAAGTCCACGTGATCCTCCTCGCGACGGATATCCTCACGTTCCTCGTTCTTCGCAGCCCACAAAACCTCCGCCGGTCGCCGCAACGATCACCGCAATGCACGGACGATTTCCCATCGAACAGGATTCGGAGAAGCGGCGGAGCATATCTGGATCTGTCTAGACGCCAGAGGGAGAGAGAAACAGAGGAGGGGTGGCTAGGGTTAGCAGCAGCTTGGCCTGCTCAGCCCGTTCGCTATGTTTTATACTAACCGTACGATTTTTTATAAAAATCCCTGGTTTATATAAAATCTACTTATTTATCCATCGCCTTGAGAATCATTTGCGTGTGACCCTCTAGGCTCAATTACCAGTCTAGTTAATGGCCTAACAAGCCCAGTGACTCCTCACTAACTTTATTAATCAATTAATAACCCTTTATTAATTAATTAATCAATCGAATTGATGTCGCACATCGAATTCGACCGAGCCTCCGATCACGTTGGGTGCCAAGCAACACCGCGTGAATCCGGAAGGTATCGGGGTTAAGTAACCCACTATTGGAACCTTTCCGCCGACAGTTACCGCGTGGATATAATCCTTCATTCGTACAATGCTCTCGAGTCAACTCAGGATATGGCGTGCTGTCAAACCCTAACCGGTCGACTCACTTGGATTAGATGCCGCTGATAAATATTAGAAAACTCCTTTTCTGATTTTATCGTCCACCCTGGCCAGGGACTTCCGCGCATCCTTCCTAGAGCATTCTCTCTCTAAGTATCGAGAGCGAATGATTCCTTATTGACACACAATTCCCTTCGACGGTATTCCGCTGTACCCAATTCTTGGCGTTTTAGAATCCCATGGCTAGAGATTTGTAAACCAAGGTCAAAGCACAGAAGTCCACCGACAAGGTGTCCTTGGTGTCTCAGGTCCGAGGACCATCCACGCAACTGCGACAATAGAATCAAGCTGGTTGACAGTAAGGTAGAATACCATCCAACGATTCAGTCGGATCAGTTCAGTGAACTCATTCTCCAATGAGCACCTACAGATTCGCCTTAGTGTCTCCACACAAGTCACTTATGAGATCAGTCACCCTCATCATATGAGCAGGAGTAATCTATGCTAGTCTAACCGGATATCCGATGTCCTTCTCGGATATCCTCCGACTATGAACGATTAAGAATATGTGTGTTTAAGTGATCAGTCTCATTAGTATGATCTCATCATAATCTGATCACTATAGCACATATTCACGGACTTCATTATGAAACGATAATTAATGTGATTTACACATAATGAATATTATGCCATTATATTAATAAATGAACGAGATTTACATAGTTAGATTGGCTTGTAGGCTACCTAAAACTAACAGAGTCAACCCGACTCGTACTGGATCATGGGAGATCCGAGTCGGCCCGACTCGTCGAGTCAGGAAACCCTGGTTTCATCCTCGACCAAGTCATGAGAAGATTGTTCTTGTGGAAAGCTAAACACTTTCATTTGGAGAGAGATAGTCCTCATTAAGTCAGACCTGGCGGCATGTCCTTTGCCATCTGCAGGGAGATCAGTGCTCAGAACAATTAGGTCATTTCTTGAACTATTTTCAGAACTGACTCCCAATGTTGTTTGCCAAATTTAACTCTTTAAATGATTGAACTGTTCTTCTAATTAATAGATCTACATTCACCTTATACTTTTGTCAATAGTTATGGTCATAATAAGTGGACTGTTGCTCTTACAATCTTTAATGAGCTTGTTAATTTCTTAAAAAGGTCAAGTGATTAACCTAGAAATCAATGAGTATTAGAACTTAATAAACCAGTCTAATGATTCTAGGTGGGCTAAAGATGTTGGGCATATTAATTAATTAACATATACCTTTGTCTACGAATGGATTGGCCTTTCATATAAAATAATTCGAACAAGAATAGGTCCCATCATCCATGGTTTCCAGATACCCTTGCCCCTTTATGCAGAAAGCTAGGCCTTCGTTTTTTGCTATGAGATGTGAAGGAAGAGAAACTTCGCTCGGCCCAAAACCACCGATGGGCCATCCCACTAAGCCTTCCTACCTCAAGTCCGAAACTCGTTACAGTAGCCGGCTATATCTCAAGGCCCATGCGGACTCAGCCCAGGAAAGAAGCCTCGGATAGAACCCAAAATAGGTTCGGATTCCAATCCAGATTCTCCCTTGTGGACTAAGACTTTCTATTCTGACTAGAACTAGGGGCTTGAGGCCCCCTAAGCTATTCGGACCCCAGAATGGAATTGAGTCAAAGAGTCCGCTACGGGTATGGCTTTCTCAGTTGAAATCGAACATTCCCGTGGGCTCGACTGCTATGTAAGGACCCTTGGTCTAACTAGTACATGTACGCTTTTTGAGAGCCCAAGCTCCCTTGGCTTTCCCCTATTTTCTCTAGCCTTCTGACTTAGGCATCGCAGGGGGATCCTTCGGATTACTGTCGGGGACCGTCTAATGGTGTTCTCTTTCGCAGGGGTCGTGTGACAATATCCCTCTGACTGAAGATGAAGGGCCATGATCATGGCGGACAAGATTTTGGTCAATCATCTTTTGGCTCCGTCTGTGGAAAATGACTCCAAAGGCCATGGCCACAGAAAATTGTGGGCGAACACCCAGTCAGGAGAGGTACCGCCGTCTACATGACCCACGAAGGAGGCTATAAGAGAAAGTATATCTTCATCTCGGGTACCCAAGGTCCTGACTGGGAAGCGTGATTGTCGATTTTTGGACGTCCAACAGACTATCACCTTCTCTGATAAAGATCTCTGAGGTATTGTGCTTTCCCACAATGATGCATTAGTAATTGAGGATGATATCGTAAGGCACCGAGTAAGAAGAATCCTTGTCAACAACAAAAACCCTACAAATATTCTTTTTATCGATAGCTTCCAACAACTTGACCAAAAATGTGCAAGAATCAGAGGTAAGTGCAAGGAAACACACGGCCTCCGCGACCGACCACTAAGCGCGGGAGATCATATGAACCTCTTGGTGACGACGGGGACTCTCCCATGATATCTACTTGAGAAGTTGTGTTCGAGATAATAGATGCTCCTTCTCCTTATAATGCCATCATGGGGAGAGAATCCCTAGGACGATTCAGGGTTGTCCCCTTTAGCCTGCACCAAAAACTTAAATGTTTTGCAGGTGGGATTGAAGAAGTTTGTGGAGAGCAAAGCATCTACCAAAAGACATACTTAGATGCAACCGAGGCACATACGTGGAAGCTTATGAACCCCCTCGTGAGTTACCAGACAGGCCGAAGGAAGTACTCGAGCCATCTGAAGAGTTAGTTGTCATCAAGCTTGGCCTCGCACCAAAACAAGATCTTAGGGTAGGAGTCCTTCTGTCCGAGCAAGAAAGAGAGGAATATCGGAAGTTCCTTTCCGCCCACTTGGATGTGTTTGCCTGGGTGGATACCTCACTTCTTGGGGTTCATGAGCATATTATTTTACATTTCCTCAACCTTGACCTCAGATTTTCGTCAATCCAACAAAGAAAATGTTGTTTCGCCATAGAACGGCATGATGCCATCAGGGAGCAGGTAACCTCCTTGTTGAATGTAGGGGTTATTCGAGACGCCCGATATCCAGTCTGGGTGGCCAATGTCATTTTAGTGAAAAAAGCTTCCTATAAGTGGAGAATGTGCCTCGACTTCATCGATCTCAGCAAAGCCACCCCAAAGGATTTGTTCTCCTTACCCAACGTCGACCAGCTAATTGACCCCATCGTAGGCCATGAGTAACTCAGCTACCTTGACACTTGTTTGGGTTACCATCAAATTTGAATGAATCATGTGGATGAAGAACATACTACCTTCATCACCGACATGGCATTATATTGTCATACCCAAATGCCGTTTGGACTGAAGATTGCCGGAGCATTGTACCAGAGGCTCGTCAACGCCAAGTTTGATTGGCAGATCGGGTGAAACATGGAGGTCTATGTAGGTGACATGTTGGTGAAATCCAGGCATGTCGCTGATCACTTTGAAGACCTCTTGGAGACATTCAACACTCTAAGGGGGTATAGTATGAAGCTCAACCTAGCTGAATGTGCCTTCGAGGTCATGGTTGAGAAATTTCTGGGCTTCCTGATCACCATCGAGGGATATAAGCTAATCCAGATAGGATCAAAACTATTCTATCTATGAAACTACCAACACGGATGAACGACGTCCAGAGGTTGACGGGATGGTTATCTGCCCTTAGCCGGTTCCTTTCGAGAGGCGCCGAGCGGTGTCTCCCTTTTTTCAAGTTTCTTTGGATAAAAGATAACTTCCCTGACGCCTAGGGACATATCAATTGGATGCTGGAATGCCAACATGCATTCATGAGCTAAAGTAGTATTTGGCTACTCCACCTGTCCTCTCCAAATAGCAGCCGGGTGAGTCTCTCTTCCTCTACCTATCTATAACTCCTCACACTGTAAGCTCAGTGCTGGTCAGGGAGGAATGAGGGATCTAGAGACCGATCTACTATGTAAGTTGGGTTCTCCAAGGAGCTGAACAACATTATCTTACCGCCGAGAAGTTCGGGTTGGCCCTTGTAATGGCTGCTCGGAAGCTGGGTCATACTTCTCGGCACATCCGATCATGGTTGTCACTAATCGCCCCCTATGGCAGTTTCTTCAATGACCCGATACCTCAGGACGAATTATTAAAGTGGACGATCGAGCTCTTATAGTTCGACATCTCCTATTAACCAAGGAGGACCATAAAAGCCCAGGCCCTGACCAACTTCCATGCGGAATGCACCCTTCCCACACAAGAAAAGGCGGTCGGAGTCAGGCCCAGACCGGCATGGTCGATCTTCACTGATGGGTCATACTGAGCTGTTGGTTGTAAGGCCAGTCTCATCTTGATCCCTCTGGAGGCTTTCGGAGGTGAGGGCCTGTAATTCTCGCTATGTTTTCAGTTCCGAGCAACGACTAATGTGGCAGAGCACGAGGCATTACTCACAAGAATGCAAGTGGCCCGCCGCTTGGGTACAACCCAGATCAAAGCATTCTTCGACTCCCAGCTCATCGTCCAGTAGCTTAAGGGAGAATATAAGGCCAAGGACCCTATCATGAAGCAATACAAGGAATTGATTATGAGATGGTATCTGTCCTCGAGGGATTCAAAATCACACATGTCCCAAGGAAAGAAAATCAATGGGCAGATGAATTGGCCAAACTCACCTCTGCGGCGCTACCCACTTCTCGAATGATCTTCGTTGAAGATGTAGTTGCACCAGTCATCCAACCAATGGAGGTGCATCAAGTAGGAACGAAACCCTACTGGATGGATCCTATCATGGCCTTCTTGCGAGACGGCCAACTGCCAGCTGACCAGACAAATGCCAGACAGATTAAATACCAAGCTACTCCGTTCACCTTAATCGACGGAGAGTTGTACCGCTGGTCTCTGACTATGCCCTTGATCCAGTACCTCCTACCCCGAGAGGTGATGGATGCAGTCGCGGAGGTCCACAAGGGACTGTGCAGGAGACACGTGGGCCTCCGAGCACTAGCCCGCACCCTATTGCGTCGTGGGTACTAGTGGCCCACACTAGTTCGAGACTGCATCGACTACTTCAGAAAGTGCACAAACTATCAAGTTCTCGCCTTGATCCCCCGAGCTCCTACTGAGTAACTTCACACCATCTCTAAACTATGCCCATTCGCAATGTGGGGCATTGACATCTTGGGACCTTTCCCCTAGACCATGGCGCAAAAGCAATTTGTCATAGTCGGCATTAACTCTTTTACATGATGGCCAGAAGTGGAAGCCACAACAAACATTAGGGAAGACATTGTCTGAAATGTTTTCTTTTCCCACATAATATACAAGTTTGGGATTCCCCGAGTACTCATTTCCGACAATGGACGACAATTCACCAGCCAGTGGTTCGCCGATCGGTGCTAACATTTTAATATTTGACGTCGGTTTTCCATAGTGGTGCACCTCCAGACTAATAGTTTGAAAGAGAATGGCAATAGAGCTATAATGAGAGGCATAAAGACACGACTATAGGACGATTGGAATTTGCTTGACCAGCTTCTGAAGGTGTTGTGGTCTCTCTGAACCACCGCTCGTACAACCATCGGTGAAACTTTGTGCCACACTACAACAAACTTGGTTTATACTTACGGCAGATAACCGTAAGTTATGTACCAAACACCGTTAGTAAATACCTTTACTTACGAAACCCCCTACGGCCACCAACCGTACGTGTAGCAACCGTTCCTATAACCTATACCTACAGTTATTCAACCGTAAGTTGACAAAATCTATACCGTCGGTTTAGTAACCGTAATTACAGATTGATCTATACCTACGGAAAACACCGTAAGCATACGCAAACCAAACTGTTAGTATATAATATTTTGAAAAACATCTTATCATCTGTACTTACTAAAAAAACCGTAAGTATTTGTTGGTCAAACCATTAGAATATAACTTATCGAATAATATCTAACAATTTATATTTTTTTTATTTATGCCATTTCACATAAAAGGAAATATATTAATTCTCTATAACAGAATTATGCACTCATTCTACATTTCACGTATAATGTACGCGTAACACATTTCTATCACGTACACACATTATATCACACATTGAATAAATTCTTTCGTATAACAAAATATATACTTGTGTCAATATATTCCACCTGTAAAGTTTAGAAACACATCATAACATCAAACGAAATCGTCACGGGAAGAAAATTTACATCTATCTATCAATTACATAGTCCATCCGTTTTTCAAAAGTACAATAAAAAAAATATCCATAAACCATAAGACTATAAAGTTGATATCTCCTTCATCCAAATTACACCATATACGGTTGAACCTGTAAGAAAAAAAAATTTTCACAAGATTATTTTCAAAGTCTAAATAAACAATTACATCTAAAAATTTAAATAAAAGAAGAATCTTACATAGTCTTTAAACCAAACAATGTGGCTACCCACAGCATCTCTCATATTTATTCTTTCTGCATCCTTGACAAACAGTGGTGCATCTGGCTTGACTGCTAAAAGAACAGATACCTCACAGAAAGTATCACCTAAAACTTTTCCCATCACAACTTTATCTTTTTCTTCACTCATAACTATGCCATTTCCAACTTCTCCTCCCATATCTAATAATTTGACTCGTTTTCCTTCAATCTGTGTAAAAAAAAAAAAAAAAAAAAAACAAATTAACAAAGTATTATTTTCTATTAGTATTTAATTTTGCCAAAAGATAATCAATATACCTGCATATCATTAGTTGCCAGCACACTTGCAGATGACTGGACACATCTTGATAAATTTGGATTGTTCTCCCCAGAATTTTGTCCATGTTAAATGATTTGATCAAACTAACTTCCAATAAGAAAACATACATCAAATGTTTAGTGATAGTAACAAAGTTGCATTCATAGTAATGACTACACACATTCTCTAGTATTTCATCCCAACAAAAAAATTTCTCACTACAACAAGAGATGAAAATTACCTAAACTACAAGTGACTCAACTTTATTAATTTTTTTCATCAATTCTTTGACCATTTCAGTCAACTGAAAATTATCCTGTGCTTCTGGGACGATCCACCCCACAAAGTCTTTGGTGTTGGACCGGTGCCAACTGTAGGTGCTTAGAATGACAGTGTGATTAACATGAAAAATTCTATGTTGTTTAGTGCAAAATAACCTATTAAAAACAGAAACTACGTGAAGTGACCGCCAGAAACTTTTAACTAAAAAGTTTCAAAAGAAGTATGATCGCCTACCTGTTTGAACGCGGAAGATGTTGAATCCTTGATTCCCCTCCTTCAGCTGGCTGAAGAAAGAGAGCCCTTTCTTTGTTCTTTGTTCTTGCTGTTAAGGTTGAAGATTTGGGGATCGTCCAGAAATCCTTTGATTTGTGCTTGATTTGCTTCCCTTTTGATTCTCCTTACTCCGTGCAGCAGGATAGAAAGAAAAAGAGATAAAGAGACAATGATTAGAAATTTTAAGCAAAAGCAGTATCTGTTCTAATCACGATATTAAGCATAAAATTGAACAGCAAACTTACTTGTTTAAATGGTTTTGAAACCCCTTAATCAAATAGGTTTGGAAAGAAATAAATGTGTTGTGTGTTTGCATGAAGTGAATGATGAATGAATTAGAACTAATAAAATGAATGCAGTAATGAAAAACTTATTGATGCGTATTTAAATGCCGTCGTTAAAACACAAATATCATCAATCTTAAATTCCGAATCTCAATTAAAAATAACAAGGTAGTGCATGGTTGAGACCGGGTCGATCCACGGAGAAATAGAAATCTAATTTTGAAAACTTTGGATTTTTGAATGAAATTGGGTTTTCGATTTGATGCTCTAGTTAAAAACTTCTATTTTAAACAAAACTAATTACAGAATTTAACATGCTTCTAATTAGCACCTAAAATCTATCACCACAAGTTAGTTAACTAATTTTTAAGATTGAGTAAAGCAAATAAATTCAACAAGATAATATTAATCTAAGAAAACAGTGAAGATGACCGCTTTGGAAAGGCAAATAACACAATCACTATTATTGCAATAAGAAAATTTACAATGTTCTAAGAAAATAGCAAAAATGCTAACTAACTTCTTAAATACTAACACAAATTTACTTTAGAAGCAATAACAAGGAGACAGGGGCTATGTGAGCCTTCTGTGGGTGCTTTAGCACAGTGGGCAGGGGGTGCGTGGACGCTGCTGAGCGCAGGGGCGCTTTGGACCGCGGCGGCGCGGCAGACGAGGCTCGGCAGGCGAGGCAGTGCAGGGCGGCCGGGCGGGAAGCGCCCGGGCAGCGCCGCGTGGCGCGCGGCGGCCCGTGCAAAGGCACGGGCGACGAGGTGCGGCGTCGCGAGCTCGCTGGCGCTGCCGCGTGGTGGGGCGTGGCGTTGGCGGGCCCGGGACGGCGTGCGCTGCTGCGCGTGGGCTCGCCGCGTGGCGCTGGGGGCGGCAGAGCTCGGCACGGGCGACGAAGCTGGCGGCGCGAACCTGCTGGCGCTGCCGCGTGGCGGGCGGCGTGGCTGCTGTTGGTGGGCGGTTGACGCGTGGCGTCGGGGGCGGATCCCGGTGACTGACGCACAGAGAGAGAGAGAAAGGAAAAGGTGGAGAGAAAAGGAGAAAACAGAGAGAGAGACAGTGAGTGCTGGGAGAAAGAGAGAAAGCAGGCGGGAGAGAGAGAAAAAGGTTGAGAGAGAGAGAGCTAAAGGGAGAGAAAAGGGAACTGAGAGAGAGAGAGAAAATAACAGGGAAAGGAGAGGGATGCGTAGAGGGAGAGAGAGCAGTGGGAGTGAGAGAGAAAAAACTGTGGGAGAGAGAGGGATTAAAAATTTCTAAAAAAATTGGCCTCCTCATCTTGACCTCCTCCCTTAGTTTTATAGAAAAGAGGGGGGGGGGGGTTTTGAATTTCAAAAAGATTTAAAAATCCTTTCATTAATTTCTCCTTGATTTAGGGGATCCTCTTTAAAACATTTAATTGGTATTTTTGAATTTCAAATTTCTGAAATGGATCCTCCTTTCTTTGAATTTCAGAATTCCCTCCTTCTTTCTCTCTTAGTTGGCATGTGGGCCCCAGTTGAAGCTAAAATACGAAAATAAAATGATGTTTTTGCCAGGATTCGAACTCTGGTCATTTCCTTGAAGTTCAGGTGGTCCAACTACTATGCCATCTGCTTGTTTATGTCCTGTTTCACATAAAATAACAGTTAAGTTCTCATAGCCATAAATCATTCAACTGCTTATTAAATAATTGTTGAGGAGATTAAGTTGCTATCCTTATTCCATCCATGGAGTGATGAAATTTTAAAATTCAGATTCTGAATGCGCAAATGGTTTATCTTATCATTCCATGTGATTTTGTCCGTTAAATTGATAGCAAATTATGTAAATTTTATCTGTTATTTATGTAAAATCATGGACTTATCACACTCCCCAACTTAATCATTGCTAGTCCCTTAGCAATACAATCATTTAAAAAATTAGGACTACCATGATTAGTAAAAAGAATCACACTTCTTTTTAAAGGATATCTATTGCAAATGGTAGGTAATTGGAATTCAAGTTTTTCGTTCTCCCGCCCACCATACTTAGAATCATGACAAGTGATTGTGCAAATCATTTGAGGTGCTTGGATTTCATTTCTATCCTGTTTGGTATATCGTTGCCTTTACTGCCTCTTGGAGTAGAATTACCCAGGGGAGAGAACAGAAAAAAAAAAAATCTTTGGATTAGTTGGCTAGGTTCGCTTTTCGGTTTTCGCCCCGACTTAAAACTTTTTAGGATTTGGTCTTATTTTGCTGTGAAGGACTTTAGCATGATTGTTTTGTACTTTGAGAGTGCGTACTTTTTGCCACTCTCTTTATTTCTGTCTGAGGGGAGGTGCATACTTTTTGCCACCGTCCTTCCTTTGACTCTTTTGAAGCATATTTATTTGATTTTCACGCTTCTGATTGTCCCTTTTTTTTTTTTTTTTTTTTTCGAAGTGACCGCCTCCTTAAAGTATTAAGTGGTTTGATCTCCTATTACGAATCCTAACTTTCCATTCGTTTGACCTAAAAGTAAAAATAGAATGGGTAATTCTACACATCGGGTAACTCCAGCAACTCTACACTTTCAGGATCTTCTACTCTTTCCAAGTTACCGTGTGTGTGTGAAAATCATCCTGTCGTAATTCATTGTAGAGAGAGGGGTTAACTCAAACTTTTACTCATCCTTTTACCTCAATTTTTGATCAAGATTCCCTAAATGAAGTGTGATAGATATGAATTTCTGTTGGGGTGTGAAAATGAAACAATTTTTCTTTTGAAAATTTGTGTGAAAATTGAAAAAAATTTCACAACTTTTGTTCTTTTTAAACGATTTTATTCAATATGTATTATGATTCTCCCCCCAACTTGAATGACATTGTCCTCAATGGCATAGAAATGCACAAAAATTAATGATGAGGAGAGATACAACCTGAGATGTGACAAAGCTTCTCTCTGTTCTCCAAGGTGGATTTTATGAGTTTTCTAAAAAGAAAAGAAAAGAAAGAATAATCAGAATAAAAATGAGAAGATTGGGTTGCCTCCCAATAAGCGCTAAGTTTAATGTCTTCAGCCAGACCAAATTATGTTCATTGTGGGTCACTTAGCTGCATGGATTCCAATGGACAATTTTGAAGGTTTTCAATGTAAGGTTTTAAACGTTGCCCATTAACAGTAAATGTCTGTCCATTTTTTGGATCCATGATCTTGACCGCACCATGGTCAAAAGCTTTAATTACCAAGAATGGCCCATCCCATCTTGATTTCAATTTCCCAGGAAACAAACGCAACCTTGAGTTAAATAGCCAGACTTTTTGATGAGGGTGGAAAGATTTCCTCACAATATGTTTATCATGAAAAGCTTTAGTCTTGGCTTTATAGATTTTCGAGTTCTCATAGGCTTCATTTCTTATTTCATCTAGTTCGCTCAATTGTAAGGTTCGGTGTGAACCTGCTTTGACTAGATCAAAATTGACCTGTTTGATAGCCCAATAAGCTCTATGTTCTAATTCCACTGGGAGGTGGTAGGCTTTTCCAAAGACTAGTCTGTATGGTGACATGCCAATAGGAGTTTTATAAGCAGTCCGATAGGCCCACAAAGCATCATCTAACCTTTCGGACCAATCTTTTCTATCGGGCCTAACAGATTTTTGCAAGATATTCTTGATTTCTCTATTGGATATCTCTACTTGGCCACTAGTTTGGGGATGGTAAGGGGTAGCAAGCTTATGAGTAATCCCATATCTTTTGAGCAATGCTCGAAATTGAGAATGAGTGAAGTGCGAACCCCCATCACTAATGATAGCCTTTGGTCATCCGAACCTAGAAAAGATATTCTTCTGTACAAATTTCATCACCACCTTGTGATCATTGGTTCGGGTGGCTATTGCTTCAATCCATTTAGACACATAGTCCACTGCCACCAAGATGTATTCGCATCCAAAAGATGGTGGAAAAGGGCCCATGAAATCTATTCCCCAAACATCAAAAATTTCAACCACTAAGATTGGATTTAGAGACATCATATCTCTTTTAGTGATATTTCCAACAGCTTGACATCTTAGGCATGTTTTGCTGAACTCATAAGCATCCTTGAAGAGTGTGGGCCAATAGAAACCGCTTTGTAAAACCTTTGCTGCAGTTTTCTTTCCGGAGAAATGACCTCCACAAGCAAAGTTATGGGAAAAGTTCAAAACACTTTGCCGTTCTTCTTCAGGCACACATCTCCGGATTATTTGATCTGGACAAATTTTGAAGAGTTCAGGGTCTTCCCAAAAATAATACTTCTCTTGAGAGAGGAATTTATCTTTTTCATTTTTTGTCCATCCTTGTGGGATTTGACCAGTCACCTTAAAATTCACAATATGTGCATACCATGGTGGTGACATATGGGAAATGGCTAAGAGGTGTTCATCAGGGAATGAATCTCTCATTGGTTCATTGTCTGAAATCATGATTCGGGAGAGATGATCAGCAACCACATTCTCGGACCCCTTTTTGTCCCGAATCTCCAAATCAAATTCTTGGAGGAGTAGGATCCACCTGATTAATCTTGGTTTGGCATCTTTCTTTGTCAACAAATATTTCAATGCCGAGTGATCAGAATAAATAATCACTTTTGCCCCCAAAAGGTAAGATCGAAATTTCTCCAGAGCAAAAACAACAGCTAACAATTCTTTTTCTGTGGTGGTATAGTTCATTTGAGCATCTACAAGTGTACGACTTGCATAATAAATCACCACAGGCTTTTTATTGATTCTTTGTCCCAGTACTGCCCCCATAGCATAATCAGAAACATCGCACATTATCTCAAATGGCAAAGACCAATCAGGCGATTGGAGAATGGGAGCTTTGATCAGAGCCTCTTTTAAAGATTTAAATGCTTCCAAGCATTTTTCATCAATATGGAATGGGACATCTTTGGCTAAGAGAAGGGTTAATGGTCGGGCAATTTGGGAGAAATTTTGAATAAACTGGCGGTAGAAGCCGGCATGGCCCAAGAATGACCGAATTTGCTTTACCGAAGTGGGTGGAGGAAGATTGGCGATTAGGCTAACTTTAGCTTTATCCACTTCGATACCTCTTCCAGACACTATATGGCCCAAAACTATGCCCTCTTTAACCATGAAATGACTATTTTCCCAACTTAGAACCAAATTGGTCTCTATGCATCTTCCCAGTACATTTTTCAAATTCTCCAGACAAATTTCAAATGAATCCCCGAATATTGAAAAATCATCCATGAATACTTCAAGGAATTCTCCCACCATATCTGAAAAGATGGCCAACATGCACCTTTGGAAAGTTGCTGGTGCATTACATAGTCCAAATGGCATTCTTCAGAATGCAAATGTGCCAAATGGACATGTGAATGTGGTTTTCTCCTGATCTTCTGGATATATAGCCACTTGATTATATCCCGAATACCCATCTAAGAAACAGAAATATTTCTGACCCGCTAGCTTTTCCAAAATCTGATCAATAAACGGGAGTGGGAAATGATCTTTCTTTGTCATTGTGTTCAATTTTCTGTAATCAATACAAACTCTCCACCCCGTGGTTAGCCTAGTGGGCATTTCTTCACCTTTTTCATTTGTTACCACAGTTAAGCCAGACTTCTTTGGCACTACTTGGGTTGGGCTTACCCACTTGCTATCAGATATCGGGTATATGATACCCGCATCTAGCCATTTCACCACTTCTTTCTTAACCACTTCCATCATAATAGGATTCAATTTCCTTTGCATTTCTCTGCTTGGTTTTGCATTATCTTCAAGATAAATATGATGCATGCATGTGGTTGGGCTTATTCATTTCAAATCAGCTACTGACCACCCTATGGCTTCTTTATGAGTTCGAAGAACTTCAATGAGTTGTTCTTCTTGGGTAGGGTTAAGATCTGTAGCTATGATCACAGGTAGAGTTTCAGATGGGCCCAAAAAGACATATTTGAGAGATTCCGGCAAAGGTTTGAGCTCTAACTGAGGAGGAACTTGGAGAGATGGAGGAGTAGGTTCTAGATTGAGTTCAGGTAAAGGCTCAACCTTATTGGGCTGCCAAGTCCTTTTATTCAAATCTGATATGGCCATTAACTCCTCTTCCTCTTCAAATTGGGCCGAAGGGGATGTTTCTACAATATTATCAATCACATCAATTGCAAAACAATCTTCTCCATCCTGCATATGGCCAGAAGCTTTGAAAATGTTGAGGGATAATTTGTGATCTCCAAATGAGATATCCATTAACCCAGATTTGCAGTTAATGATGGCATTTGCAGTGGCTAGAAAAGGTCGGCCCAATATAATTGGGCTATTTCTCAGATGTTGAACGGGCTCCATGTTAAGGATGACAAAATCAACTGGGAAGTAGCAAGTATCCATCCTGACAATGACATCTTCCACCATTCCTTTCGGTGTCCTAAGAGATCTATCGGCCAATTGTAGGATCACCGGAGTTGGTTTCAATTCTCCTATCCCAAATTTTTCATAAACTGAGGTGGGTAATAGGTTCACACTTGCTCCAAGGTCCAATAATGCCTTATCAAAGGTGGTTCCTTCAACAACACAAGAGATAAGTGGTGCTCCAGGGTCTTTCATCTTTTTAGGCATTTGGTTGAGCAAAATGGCACTTACTTCTTCAGACAAAAAGTGTAAGGACTGAGGTTTCGGGTTCTGTGTTCGGGTCGGGTTCGGGCCGGATCCCCTGGTTTGGACCCTGGAGGGGTCTTGAGATTCTTGGCTGAATGGCGTCAGCACTTCTCGACGCCTTTCAAAAGGCGTCAGGATGTGTGGACGCCATTTAGGTCTGTTGGTTGTTGTGCCACGTGTGCGCCACGTGGGCGGGTTTCGGGCCGCGAGAGTACGACCCCTGTCATTTCGTCTGAACGGCGTCCAGCTTGGTCGACGCGATTCAGACTGCGACATCTGCGATGTCAGGGCACGGCGCCAGAGCATTGACAGTACGGCCTGTCCTGTCGTCTGAACGGCGTCCGTGGAGGGTGACGCGTTTCAGACCGCTGTCAGTACGGCTGTCCTGTCAGACTGATTGGCGTCTGCCTCGATCGACGCGTTTTAGCGGGATTCTGGTTGACCCCGCGAGCCTCCCCTTCTTTCCCTCATTCTCACCTTCACTCTCTCTCTCCTCGCCCTCTTCGCCCTCTCCGACGCTCTTCTTCCCCTTCCCTTCCTCTTCTTCCTCTTCCACCACTCCAACACCACCTTACCTCTCACCTCTACCTCCACCACTTCCTTCGCGGTGTTCCACTCTCCGGACGGCGGCCGACGTCCCGGTGGAGTGGCGGCGTCCTCGAGGGTACCGGCGGCGGTGTGCTGTGCGGCGGGACGGCGGCACGGAGCTTGGCGGAGTTCAAGAACCGGTAGGGGGACGAAACCTTGCGTGTGTGCTCGTTTGCTTCTTGGCGTGATGTGACGTGTTTGGGGTTAGATTGAGCATGTTTAGGGGGATTCCTTGTGGGAATGGCGATGTTTGTGGATGTGGTTTCATAGCATGATCGTGGTGCTTGACGTTCTCATCTTCCCCTTTTGGTTTTGGGGTTTTTCGGGTGCTTGGGGTTCAAGGGAGAAACCCTCGGGTTGAACCAGGAAACCTGGTTTCTGGCGCTAAATGGCGTCGTGCCTGGTCGACGCCTTTCCGAAAGACGTCGGGTCAGTACGACGCGTTTTAGGGCAGAAACCTCCCTGTTCGAGGTTTCCTGAGTTAGGGGTTCTGGCGCTAAATGACGTCATGGATGGACGACGCCTTTCAGAAGGACGTCGGGCCATCATGACGCCATTTAGGCAGGAAATGCCCCGTTTAAGGGTTCTGCAATCTGGATTTCTGGGTTGAATGGCGTCGGGCCACCCTGACGCGTTTTAAACGGCAACTTCAATAGTGGACGCATTTTAAGAGATAATCTGGCTTTTAATGAACCCGTCTGTGGAGCTTGAATGGCGTCGACCTCGGTCGACGCGATTCAAGACAAGAATGCTTAACTCTGGTTATTTGATACATGTTTCACGGTGGGATGGTTCAGATGCATGCTTTGAGTTGTATATTGAGACTGAGGACTTCTGCATGAATGAGATTTCATCATCTATGTGTGTGTGCTTCAACTGTACGCTGAGACGGAGGTTTACTGTACGAATGGAATCATGTTGTGTGTGTGCTTGTACGAATATGGATTCGGAATGACTGTGGCTTACGTTTGTCACCATGGACCGATGGGGACAGGGTCATGGTGTCTGTACCGGTGGGAGAAGGGGTACATGTTGTGTGTTTTACCTTTGGCTGAGGAAGGCAGGATCGCCTTGAGCCCGACGGGCCGGAGTAGCCGGTGTGCTATCCGAGGGATCGCTGTTTGTCCTCAGCGGGTCGGGGTTTCCCTCGTTTGTCGTGACAGCTTCCGGCGTGTTTCTTGCTGTGGATCTGGTGGGAGTTGGTTTACCCTTTAGCCACTGGGCCTAATGTGACCTTTGATCAAGGTTACGAGTGGTACCCTTAGCCCTTTGGCCTGACGCAGCCCGGGAGAGTTGGGTTTGTGGGTAGTTCCTGTAGCTTCGGCTTGACGGGGGTTCGCCGGTCCCCAGGGCCCTCCTAGAAGCGCTGAGGCCTAGCGTGGAGGCAATCCGGTGGTAGGACAGTAGTCTAGACTGCTTGTGTGCACACGTAGCTGGCAGTGGCGGTACACTGAGTCCAGCTAGTCCTAGTTTGGCTCACTGCCTCACCCTACAGTGCCCCGGAACACTGTAGGGGTGGACAGGCGTGAGCAGTGGTGGTAGTGTTGGGAGGCGACGTTTGACTTCGGTCGACTGTGTGGTTTAGTCGCCTTGTGGACTTCGGTTGTGAGACTTGACTCTGTGTTGGGTTCTTCGAGTTGCTTAGAACTGTTCTTACTACACTGCTTATCGTGCGTTTCATATCTGAGTTGGGTGATATGTTTACTGCCTTACTTAAATTGCTTCATATCTGTGTTGTTACACTTGTGGGTGTGTGAGTGGGAGGCAGGGGATCGGATGATCCCTACTGAGCCCAGTTCTGGTGTGGCTCACTCCCTGCGGTTTCAGGTGTGGACTTCGAGGCGCAGCGGTAGCGTGGTGTCTTCTTGGTGTGCGGACCAGCAGCTGTCTTAGTTCCCGGGGTATGCCCCGATGTTGTTGTACTTTCCTTCTGCCTGTACTTATTTAACTTGTTGGACATGTAATTATTGTTGGACTGTATACGGACATTGATATTTCCCTTTCTGCGCACTCGTTTACCTTTGTAGTCCGTGTGATCGTTATATTTAGCCTTGTTTAGCACTTACTCCTCCAGATGTGTTGTGTGAGATCCGGGTGTGAACCCGTAGTTAATGGGCCGACATCCATTTAGTGACCGGGTCCCCGGTCATAGGATGGCGGGTCGTTACAAAAAGACTTTTTTGGGATTTGCTTTAGGCTCTCTCTTGTGAGTGCAACGTTCTTTCAAAAACTTGGCATAGGCCGGCACATGTTGGATTGCATCAACCAATGGTATGTTAATGTGGACTTGTTTAAATAAGTCCATTAACTGTTCATTTTTTGCTTGGATTTGATGCTTTCTTTGCTCTTTGCCATTTTCTAAAGCTTGTGGAAAAGGGATTTTCGGTTTATAATTCTCAGGATATTCCTCCATTTTTCCTTTTCCTTGAATGATATGGGGTTGTTCATTCTCATCTTCATCTTCTTCTCCTTTTTCTTCTTCATTTTGTTCAAGATTGGGCTGACTAGATCCTTGATTTGGGTAAGGATCCGGCAAGACTTTACCACTTCTTAAGGCCAAAATAGCTTTCGCATTTTCTAACTGTGGGCCTCTTGGTGGATTTGAGCCCATTTGAGGTTGGGCTTGAGGATTAGGTAAGATTGGTTGATGTTGGAAATCCGGAGGATAGTTTCGCGGGTTTGCAATGGGTTGACTTGGTAATCGGCCCACTTCTCTCCTCATGGTTGTATCAGCCATTTGACCCAATTGGGCTTCCAATTTTGAAATGGATTGTTGTTGAGAGATGACCAATTGTTGCAATTGTTGCTGTTGTTGTTGTTGATTCATTAGTAATTGTTGCAGCATATTGAATTTGTCATCATTTTGATTTGATGGCTGATGTTGTGGGATTTGATATGGAGATTGAGAGAACATATTCTGGTTGTTATTGGGCTGAAAGTAAGGAGCTTGAGCTTGTTGGCTTTTGTTGAAAGATTGATTTGGATAGTAATTCTGTTGATGGGCCATGTTCTGAAAATTTTGTGCTTGTGGATTTGGAGCTTGGGCTTGTTGAGATTTCCATGAGAAATTAGGATGATTCTTCCAACCAGGGTTGTAGGTGTTAGAATATGGATCATGATTGGGCTTTGAATATCCCTGGGCTGCTTGGACTTGTTCTTGGATGAACGGTGGCAATTGGGCTGCCGTGGGACACTCACTGACATGGTGAGTTGGGCTGGCACAAAGACTACAAGCTTCTTGGTAAGATGAAGAGGATTCAGAGTAAGGTCTTGATTGTGCATGGATATTAGATCCTTGGTTATTCGAAGCTAGGACTTGGTCTAGCTTTTGGGCCATAAGATCCATTTTGCTCATTTGTTGGGCCAGAAGGTCCACTTTATCCAACTTTTGAGCCAAGGCATTGATATCCATCTTAGGTTCAAATTCTCCTCTATTTCTTATTTCATAGACTCCAGTCCGTTTGGATGCTCCCACAGATCTTTCATATGATGAAAGTGAAGCATGATTTATTGAATTTTCACTTAGCATTTCAAATAAATCATAAGCTTCTTCCTCACTTTTGCTCATGAATGCTCCTCCACAAGATGCATCTACCATTTGTCTGTATTGTGCATCTAAACCTTCATAGAATGCTTGCACAATTTGCCATCTAGACAATCCATGATGTGGACATTTTCTCAACAATTCTTTCAACCGTTCCCAAGATTCATGAATTTGTTCTCCTGGTAATTGTGAGAATCCAGTTATAGCCCTTCTCATTGTATTTGTTCTCCCAATATGATAGAATTTTTTTAAGAATTCTTGTTGCATTTCGGGCCAAGTCTTAATGGGCTTCCCTATCGTTCCAAGCCAATATTTGGCTTTGTCCTTAAGTGAGAAAGGGAATAGGGTAAGTCGAAGGGCATCTTCCGTGAAATCTTGAATTTTCACGGTTGAACAAATCTCAAAGAATTCATCCAAATGTTTATATGGGTCTTCATTGGTATTCCCATAAAAAGATGGGAGCATTTGGATGGTGCTTGGCTTGATCTCATAATGGCTAGCATGGACATTAGGCAATTGGATACAAGATGAAGGATTATAATCTTGAGGAATGAAGTATTCCTTCATTTGTTTTGGCATTTGTTGATTGTTTCCAGCCATTTGATGTTGAATGTTGGTTTGGTGATGTAGGTATCTCTCAATTTCTTTAATGGGTTTGATAATATATGGCTTTTGAGATCTTCTACCTAGCATACACTAGACCAAGATGAGATGAGGATGGTTATTTTTGTGATTTTTATTTTTATATTTTTTTTTTTATGTTTATGTATGCAAAGACAAACAAGTTAATAACAAATTCCTAATGACCTAAGTGTGTCCTAGACTTAAAGATGAGATTTCTCACAAGATGGCTAGAATTCACTATGAATCACCCCTACAATAGATCAATCGGCCAGGTAAGAGGTGGGATAGTGGGAGGCTCCCCCTACTTTCGTAGGGACCTAATTAAATAACCACTTGTCCACTTAGGCGTTTGCCTTTGTAACCTCTAGCCTAGACACCGTTGTCCAAAGTAGAAATGAATTCAAAACTCGGTCCAATCATAGTGTGAACCCTAGGTGCAATTGCTACTTGATTTTTATTGGGCTTGGGACAATGCAAGATGGAGTGTTCGTGGTTTGTGGGCCAAGGAAGGGTGATGAAATCCCCACCTTATCTTGTGATGAAGATGCCCTTAAATTATTTGATCAATGAGATGTACACCACAATTCAATCAAGTTTGTTTTGTGCAATAATGAAATGACAATGCATGAACATGTTATTTGCACAATATTGAAAAACTTACCTTGCCTCCCGCACTCTTCAACATGAAATAAATGACAAAAATTTAAAACTAATGCATTCCTAAATGATGCATGTCCTAAAACATGGTGGTTTGGTTTCTAATCTTGAAATGCCATTTTTTTTAAAAAAATTTTTGTTTTTCTGATTTTTTTTATTATTATTTAATGAGGGCTATATCTATTTTAAGCAAATCTAAACATAAAAATATTAAAAAGATTGGAACAAACTCACCAAGTTGAGCTTTCCTTTTGTCTTCTTTTTTTTTTTTAATTCCTGCAAAAAGAGAAAATGAATGTGAGTATGGATTTATACAAATGGACCCAAAATAATCAAAATTAAAATTCTAATTCCCCGGCAACGGCGCCAAAAATTGATGCGTATTTAAATGCCGTCGTTAAAACACAAATATCATCAATCTTAAATTCCGAATCTCAATTAAAAATAACAAGGTAGTGCATGGTTGAGACCGGGTCGATCCACGGAGAAATAGAAATCTAATTTTGAAAACTTTGGATTTTTGAATGAAATTGGGTTTTCGATTTGATGCTCTAGTTAAAAACTTCTATTTTAAACAAAACTAATTACAGAATTTAACATGCTTCTAATTAGCACCTAGAATCTATCACCACAAGTTAGTTAACTAATTTTTAAGATTGAGTAAAGCAAATAAATTCAACAAGATAATATTAATCTAAGAAAACAGTGAAGATGACCGCTTTGGAAAGGCAAATAACACAATCACTATTATTGCAATAAGAAAATTTACAATGTTCCAAGAAAATAGCAAAAATGCTAACTAACTTCTTAAATACTAACACAAATTTACTTTAGAAGCAATAACAAGGAGACAGGGGCTATGTGAGCCTTCTGTGGGTGCTTTGGCACAGTGGGCAGGGGGTGCGTGGACGCTGCTGAGCGCAGGGGCGCTTTGGACCGCGGCGGCGCGGCAGACGAGGCTCGGCAGGCGAGGCAGTGCAGGGCGGCCGGGCGGGAAGCGCCCGGGCAGCGCCGCGTGGCGCGCGGCGGCCCGTGCAAAGGCACGGGCGACGAGGTGCGGCGTCGCGAGCTCGCTGGCGCTGCCGCGTGGTGGGGCGTGGCGTTGGCGGGCCCGGGACGGCGTGCGCTGCTGCGCGTGGGCTCGCCGCGTGGCGCTGGGGGTGGCAGAGCTCGGCACGGGCGACGAAGCTGGCGGCGCGAACCTGCTGGCGCTGCCGCGTGGCGGGCGGCGTGGCTGCTGTTGGTGGGCGGTTGACGCGTGGCGTCGGGGGCGGATCCCGGTGACTGACGCACAGAGAGAGAGAGAAAGGAAAAGGTGGAGAGAAAAGGAGAAAACAGAGAGAGAGACAGTGAGTGCTGGGAGAAAGAGAGAAAGCAGGCGGGAGAGAGAGAAAAAGGTTGAGAGAGAGAGAGCTAAAGGGAGAGAAAAGGGAACTGAGAGAGAGAGAGAAAATAACAGGGAAAGGAGAGGGATGCGTAGAGGGAGAGAGAGCAGTGGGAGTGAGAGAGAAAAAACTGTGGGAGAGAGAGGGATTAAAAATTTCTAAAAAAATTGGCCTCCTCACCTTGACCTCCTCCCTTAGTTTTATAGAAAAGAGGGGGGGGGGGGTTTGAATTTCAAAAAGATTTAAAAATCCTTTCATTAATTTCCCCTTGATTTAGGGGATCCTCTTTAAAACATTTAATTGGTATTTTTGAATTTCAAATTTCTGAAATGGATCCTCCTTTCTTTGAATTTCAGAATTCCCTCCTTCTTTCTCTCTTAGTTGGCATGTGGGCCCCAGTTGAAGCTAAAATACGAAAATAAAATGATGTTTTTGCCAGGATTCGAACTCTGGTCATTTCCTTGAAGTTCAGGTGGTCCAACCACTATGCCATCTGCTTGTTTATGTCCTATTTCACATAAAATAACAGTTAAGTTCTCATAGCCATAAATCATTCAACTGCTTATTAAATAATTACTGAGGAGATTAAGTTGCTACCCTTATTTCATCCATGGAGTGATGAAATTTTAAAATTCAGATTCTGAATGCGCAAATGGTTTATCTTATCATTCCATGTGATTTTGTCCGTTAAATTGATAGCAAATTATGTAAATTTGATCTGTTATTTATGTAAAATCATGGACTTATCACTTATGCCCAAGGGTTGAAATCTTGAATGGATGAAGATCTTGAAAGGACGCCGACTTCTGGAAATGGCAGCGCTTCGGCGTTCCGACGTTATTACTTCGATCTTCAACTCGCTATCACTTCGATCAATAATGCTCAACCTCTCTTTTTTTTTTTTTAATCACCTTAAAGATGTAAGGTATTTATAGACTTTTTCTGCATCCGTGATTAACATGGAAAAACTTCGGATCTATCCATTTTAACCGACAGATAAATACTGATTAATTCATCTTTATCTGTAATTATCTAAAACGCGTCCACCATGGTTGACGCCTTTCAGATTAATTAAGATAAGGATAAATATCTGGGAAAACTTATCTTTATCTTTATTAGCTAAAACGCGTCCACGTGTGTAGACGTCTTTTACACTAATTAAGATAAGGCTAAACATCCGGAAGAGAAGTAGAAATAGCTTAGGAAACCTAAAAAGCGTCAAGCTTTATAGACGCCTTTTATCTAATTAATCAATTGATTAAAATTCAAATTTAAACGTTAAAATAAGAATAAACTCTAAATGGCGTCCACATGGGTCGACGTCTTTTAGAATTCTTCATATTTTTACTGAAATTCGAATTAAAATCAATTTAATTGATTAACTTAAATATGCCTGTTCGACCCGACACTTAAAAATATCAATAAAAATTAATTAATGATTAAATATTAGACCATTCTGAGGAATTATTATATGATATGAAATTTACTTAAAATGACGTCAAAATTAGTGTGTCTACAGCTGCCTCACCTTGGCATCGTCTTTGCAAGGGAGTGAAATGAAATAGAATGTACTGAAAAGGTGATGCCAAGGTGTGATGAGACACGCTCTTAACATCACATGATTGAATTTTTTCTCAAAATCATCAATGAAAATAGTTCAAAGAGATCAATGAAATCAATCATGTCTAGGTGAGGTAGACAAGGAAATAAACTAAAGTCGATCAACCTCCTCGGAGTGGGAAGTACCCCAGGTCATAGACACTGTAGGTTTCATCACAGGGAGCGTTTGCCAGCCAATCTGGACGTGCTGCAGCCATGATGGATCTTAAAAAGAAAACAAGAAATATTGGATAAAGAGTCCAAAAAAGGATAGAATTCCAAAGATATCTTCAAACGAACCTCAAAGATAATCAAGATACTCAATTCAGAATGGAATATTTCATATCATGTTTGAGATTATTTTGATTAATGGTCTGAAACTTAATCAATAATTAATCTTTATCACAGTGATTTCAAAGTCCTACATGATGCATGCTGGGCTAAAAGAAAAAAATATAAAAAGTCAAATAAAATATAAATTAATCAAGGATAATATTGTTAAATTGTTATTAATGAGTCAAGATACCAATTCTTGTAATCCAGTGCTAAACCGAAGCTCGCTTATCCACGCACCGTTTCACAAAAATGGAACCATCGTCCTCACTAATTAACAATCCAACGGCCTATCCGTGCGATTAAAAATCCTCTGAAATTATCACTGTTTTTGTTGAAGGGGAACTCAAATTCCAGTTTCATCAAAGCCACAAGGTCCTTGATATACTCTAATAAATACTTAATCATATAGTAATGCTGATGCACAATGAATTACATGGAATAGTATAAGGGTAGAAATAACCGTCTTTTTAGCCACGGTTAGGACTTCTTGACTCCCACAGTGGGATCTTCTTGACATTTTGAATTCTCTGATTTCCTGCAATCAAAATTATTAGTAATTCCAAATAAATATTCAACTCAAGCATCAAAAATCACAGATTTTCGGATAAATATCAGAATTGCTGAAACGCGTCATGTCGCGAAGACGCCATTCATCATTGAAACATGTCGGTTCTCCTCGACGCCTTTTTCTCACAGAAACAGGTTCTAACTGTTCTTCTATTCGAATTCTAACTCTCTTCATGCCTTGTGTTCTGTATATGACTTAACAAACAGGTTAAACATCTATTTAGGCTTAGCCCCTTGCCTGGTTAAGTAACCGACTACATGATCCTATCCTTGGTAGAAGGGTCAAGGGGCATAGCCTTTATTAACAAAGGCAATGAGAATAATCAAACTTAAGCAAAATGCGACATACAAGCAAACAGATGTTTACTGAAAATAAAAGGAATGAAACACACTAAATGCAACAGGCAAATGCTAATTGAAATATTTTTTGTTGTTTTGAAATATTCACTTTTGTTTGATTTTTTTTGAAATATGTATTTTTTTTTAGTTTTGAAATATGTATATATTTTTTTGGTTTTGAAATATGTATTTTTTTTTGGGTTTTGACATATGTATTTTTTTTTAGAGTTTTGAAATATGTATTTTTTTTTTTTGGACTTTTAACTAAAAGACCAGTATGGTACTCAGATCAAAAGATCATATTCATTTATGAACTTAATTTCCAAATCATTTTTTCAATAATTTAACTTAAACCCATCGTATTTAAACTTGTGTTTCCATTCGTGATCCTATTTGATGATTTGACCTTCAGTCAATCTAAGCCATTCCTTAAGCTTGGCGTACGCCTCTTTAGAAAGAAAGGAAGAGTAAGTTTAGAAAGCCCATGAGAAGGTTCCGGAGACCTAAAAAGATGTTCCTTTCCTACCCTAGTATCCGTTGGGGTTCGGTCATTTCATTCCGGGGTATTTATCGACCTTGCGTTCCCTTTCATTTCATTTCATGGCCTTGAAGTAACGTTTGTAATGTAATGGCCTTTTGATTTGACATTTGAATTTTTGCCTTTTGCTTTTGCTTTTCTATTTTTTTTCTCTTTTTCGGGACGGATCTCCCCCTTTTTTTTATGACGGCCTCCTACTAAGATGGCGGGTGTTCTTGGTAATCTATTCTAAGTTTCGTTCCGACATCATGGGCCGAGTGTAAAACAGAATTTTGCTTTAAAATGAATGATTTGCACTTTACACTTTCAGTCAAGCTTTCGATATTCTTTAGGACTTGACATCTCTTGTTACTCACGAATCAAACGTGTCAGTGTGTGTAGTAATGTATTTGAAGTTAAGTTATCCAGACTAACAAAGAAATTTGAGTTTATAAACTTTCTGATTCCACTGGTCTTTATACCATACTGATCGACTCTTTAACCTAAGGGTAGTATTTCTTAAGATGTAAGCCATTCCAGGGATGATTTAGCTCTTCTCCTTCTGCATTAACAAGACGATAAGCATTACCAGGAAAAGCGTGTGATACAACATAAGGTCCTTCCCAGTTGGGTTGGAGCTTAGAACGCGGACCACCAGGTTTTACAAAAATCTTTTTGACGACCATTTCACCGACTTTGAACTTACGTTCAATGAGTTTCTTTTGATAAAAACGTGCTAGTCTGTTTTGATAAACTCTTGCATGATTAGCAGCTGACCATCTTTTCTCATCTAAAAGTTCCAATTGAGCAAGGAGTGCTGAACGATGTTCATCAATGGAAAATTTCTTATTCAATTGTACCCTTAATGACGGTATGAGGATCTCATATGGAACTACCGCCTCTATTCCAAATGTTAAGGAATAAGGAGTTTGTCCAGTGGGTGTGCGGATTGAAGTTCGGTAGGCCCATAGAGTCTCAACCAATTTTTCTGGCCAGTCTGCGAATTTATTAGATTTGCACGTCTTTTTGATAATTTTTATCAAAGTCTTATTTGTTGCCTCTGCTTGGCCATTGCCTTGCGGATAATAAGGAGACGAATGATGCAATGCAATTTTATACCTGTTGCAGAGGTCCTTCAATTCTTGTGACACGAACTGTGGTCCGTTGTCGGTGACGATGGGGCTTGGAATTTCAAATCGGGTGATGATGTTCTTCATGATGAATTTGCAGACGGTTGATGCTTTGATCTCCACGTACGCCTCAGCTTCTGCCCACTTAGTGAAGTATTTCGTTGCCGTGAGAATGAAAGATTTTTGCTTGATGTCGGAATCTGGATTATGATGTCGAAAGCCCACATGGAGAAAGGACATGGGGAAGAAACATGATGGAGTGAAGATGCAGGAGAATGAATTTTGTCGGCGTGAAGTTGACACTTAGCACACCTACGGACATATCCTATACAGTCTTCTTCCATGGTTGGCCAATAAAATCCTTGTCTAAGGATCTTCTTTGCTAGCATCTGTCCGTTTACATGGCCACCACAAACTCCACTATGAGCTCCTTCCATAACCTTCCAAAGTTCATCTTCGTCTAGACACCTCAGAAGAACTCCATCAAAACCTCTCTTATACAGTGCTCCCCCAACTAGGGTGTATCGTTGAGCAATTCTCCTGATAGCTCTCTTTTCCTCAGTTGTAGCTTCCTCATGATACGATTGATCTTCACAATATTTTGCAATTTCATAATACCATGGCTTCTGTTCATCATCCATCTCTTCTAACAGCTCCATCAACATAATTTCTTTCTTTTCAATGATATCTCCGTCTCTGACCTTCTTCAGCAACTTCTCTTTAGTTCTAAGAAATGAAGGGTCATTCACGGCAGGTGAAAGACGCCTATGAACTATGATTGATTCGGATTGCTTGCTGATTGGAAAATTAAGAGAAGATGCAAGTGAAGCTAGAGCGTCAGCTAAGATGTTTTGATTCCTAGGGACATGGACAAAGATCAATTTCGTGAAAAGCTTTGAGTAAGCAGAAGTAAGTTCTTGATAAGGCTTGAGCTTGGGATCAAGAGTTCGATACTTGGTCAGCACTTGGCGAAGAATCAGTTGGCTATCACCCACAATCCTGAGTTTGGTGGCACCATGGAAATGAGCAGCCTCGAGGCCAGTAAGAAGTACCTCGTATTCAGCTATATTGTTGGTGACTGGAAAATCAAGCTGAAAGGCTTGTGGAATGGTGACACCTTCAGGTGACGACAGAACGATACCGATCCCTTTTCCATGAGAATTCAGAGCTCCGTCAAAATGCAGAGTCCACATATCATCTCTGATTTGATTTACGGACATCAGTTCCTCATCCAGAAACTCTGATCGGACTGGATCAAATCGAGGAAGGGGATGATAAGCGAGATGTTCTGCTATGGCATAGCCCTTGATCGCTTTCTGCTGAATATAAATGATATCGAATTGAGATAGAAAGCTTTGCCATCGCACTAACCTATCAGTAAGAACAGATTTCTCCAGAAGGAATTTGATCGGATTCATCCTAGCGATGAGATGGACTTCATGGGCCAGAAAATAATGCTTCAATTTCTGCACAACCCAAACCAATGCTGCACATGTTTTCTCCATCGCCGTATATCTCTGTTCAGCGGGGTTGAGAAGTTTAAAGAGATAGTAGGCTGCCCTCTCTTTTCCTTCTTCATCCTCTTGTGCTAGGACAGCCCCCACTGCATCATCCAAGACTGAAATGTAAAGTATCAATGGTTTGCCTGGAGATGGTGGTCTCAAAAATGGAGGACTTGCTAAATAGTTCTTTAATCCATCGAATGCCTCCTGACACTTATCGTCCCAATCGAATTTGACTCCCGGCTTGGTAAGCTCGTAAAACGGTTTACACCTTTGTGAGTGCTGGGAGACAAAACGGCGAATAAATTGTAACCTCCCGATTAATCCTCTTAACTCTTTCAAGTTTTTGGGAGGTGGCATTTCTCTGATAGCCTTCGCCTTATTGGGATCGATCTCAATTCCCCGTTTGCTGACGATAAATCCAAGCAATTTTCCTGAAGATACCCCGAATACACACTTCTTGGGGTTCATCTTTAAATGATATTCTCTCGATCTCTCTAATACCCTTGCCAAGACTTTGGCGTGCTCAGCCTTTGTCTTAGATTTAACCAATAAATCATCCACATACACTTCCAAATCTATGTGCATCATGTCATGAAATATTGCCATCATGGCCCTCTGATAAGTGGCTCCAGCATTCTTCAATCCAAATGGCATGACAACATAACAATATGTTCCCCAAGGTGTAGTGAATGACGTTTTCTCTTGATCTTCTTCTGTCAGCTTAATCTGATTGTATCCTGAAAATCCGTCCATGAACGATAAAGTTTCATAGCCAGCGGTATTGTCGATGAGTACATCAATATGAGGTAATGGAAAATCATCTTTAGGACACGCCCGGTTCAGATCGCGGAAGTCAATGCAAATTCTGACATTCCCGTCCTTCTTCATGACCGGGACTATATTGGCCACCCATTGTGGATAAAGGACAACTCTAATAAATTTGGCTTTATGCAATTTGTCAACCTCTTCCTTCATCTTTAGAGCCATTTGTGGGTGGAATCGCCTTAATTTCTGCTTGACTGGGCTAGTTCCTTCCTTTAATGTCAACCTGTGTTCAACTAAGGATGAGTCTAACCTCGGCATATCTTCATAACTCCAGGCAAAAGTGTCCTTATAGTCCTTAAGTACTTGTACCATTGCCTTCTCATCCTCTGTAGAGAGATTTTTGCTGACGAGGACAACCTTAGGTTCGTCTTCAGTCCCTAAATTAATTTCTTTGGTGGGCTCTTCTACGGCAGCTGAGGGTTCATCGAATCTCTTCACTCCACTGGCATATGCCTCAGCTGCGTCCTCGTTATCTTCCTCATTCTCAACAATGGGGTCCTTTTCATGCACTAACTCATATACCCCGTACCCATCATTGACTGACTCATCATTCATACAGTCTTCTGGCATCTAAATTGGATTTTCTAAAAACTGAGGGATTAAAGAACAAGAAAAGCATTTATCAGCTAAGTCCTGGAGGTATCTATCTGGAATTCGCCTACCCTTAGGCTTCCTAGACTACCTAACCTGATTAACCTGACTAAAACTGGATTGCCTAACTTCACTAAACTCCCTATTATAACCTAATGAAGATGAAGTAGGATGGAAATCTTGGGATACATGTGGAAATACAAGAGAATCCTCCCGAGGGGAGGGACAGAGTAGATCTAGGAGAGAATCTTGACCGAAGGACCCGCGCAATGGGGTGTGATCGGACAAGTAAGATGTTTCCTCGATAAGGATCTGAGAAGAATTTGTTGTCAAATTGGCGTTTTTTTTTTTTGGATATCAGAGGAATTAAACATGAAGCAAGAATGGATACAAATAGAAGGGGAATCGGATGGAGGAAGTGGCACCATGGCCAGAGGATTAGGGGGATCATATAGTAATATGTCCCAGATCAGATCATACATCCTCTCTAGATCGAGAGGAGATGATGGAATAAGGTCCCGAGGGGACAGAGTGATCATAATGGGCGGAGCCCGTAGAATATCTTCAGTTATGACCCGCGACCAAGTCGGGGTCAGGAGTAGTGTACGGAATAAAGTATGGAGCATGAAGACATGTGAAGGATATGTCCCCCTCCAGAGCAGATCTGTAGTATAACCAGCTTCATAGGGGTCATCTGGCTCCCCTTCATCGGTTTCTTCCGACAGCAGTATCCGCTTATCAAAGATGGCACCAGGACCTTCAATCAGTTCATCAATCTGCGGCGGCCATTTGGGTTCTGCAGGATCCAGGAACAACCTGTTCAGTGCTATATAAAGGTCTCTCAGATCGAACCATCTGTACCATTCGCATTCGGGATCATGGAATTTTCTTCTCTTCATAGGCCGCAGAGCCTCCAAGGACTGGTACGTAAGTAGTTCTGAGCAATGTCTGGCCAGATCTTTCCCATATATGTCATGGAGGTCAAAACATGAAGTAATGACCACCGTGTTGTCATGACTAAGAATGGGCCCTTTTATGAAATGTGTATATAGGGTCCATGTTAGGGGATCTCGGCCTTCTTTGGGTGGTGTAGACATTGTCTCCAAGATTTCTTGACCATTTTCTTGCCGAACCCTGTCTTGCTTCAGTCTCCTCGGCCTATAGCCCAGACCGCTTCCAGGTGCTGCTTGATGACTTTTAACAGGAGTGGTCCTGCCCTGCAACTGTGTGCCTAGACCTCTTCCAGGCTGATAGCCGTTCTTCATCATAATTCTCCATCCTGGGGTACTCATGCACTTCCCCCTTTTAATGGCATCTAACGGGTATGGAGAAATAGTGGCGGCTTTCAAAGGATCAGCCACTGGATGGTAGACCTGTAATACCGACAGAAAAAGTTGTCGGCCAGGTAAAGCAGCAGATTTAATATTCAAGGTATGAGCAGCAACAAGGATCGGCATACTCGTCACTTTAATAATTCGTCCTTTGAAAGGGAATTTGAGGCATTGGTGATTCGTAGAAGGAATCGCCTCAAGAGTTTTAATATAAGGACGTCCCAGAATGGCATTTATAGAAGGGTCAATTTCTAAAATATGAAATTCAACCTCTGCATGACTTACAGGGCCTAGCTCCACCTTAAAATAGACCATTCCCAGAGGGGAACGGGTAGAATTGTCATATGCTGTCACAGAGATGGGGCTAGGCAGCCATTTTTCTTTGGGCACACCGCACAGCTCCAGGGTCTTCGGAGGTAAAACATTGATTGAGGCCCCTGTATCTACCAGGCATGCATCCACGGCCTTCTTACAGATGTTGACCGTGATGCTCAGAGCCATGCTTCTGGCTGCTGGCGGTGCTAGTTTCGATGTGTGAAATGTAATGGAGGGCTGATCTCCCTGAGGAACTAGTAGTGCTGGAATTTTTTCTACCGGCACGTCCTCGTTGACAATCACCTTCTGTAGATATTCCATTAAGGCTTCTTGGTGAATCTTGGACCTTTTGATCAATTCAAGTACAGTGATCCGTGCCGGTGTTCTGTCCAGATGTTTCAACAAGTCATATTGAGTGTCTGGTGTACTCTCTTCATTATGGGCTTCTTCAGTCGACTATGATGGGCCGTCTCTAACTGTGGACTGAGGAAAGACCTTGTTGAAAATCCTTCCACTTCGGAGCGCATGTTCCTCGACCGTGGAGGATCCGGGTGACACCTTAAGTACCGCAGGGTTGGATGGTGCGGATGATGTAGAGGGCTGGTATGTGGGTGATGGCGTAGGGCTTGGTGGCGATGGCGCGGTGCGGATTAGAGGCCTAGATGGTTGGATGGTGGATGGGTAAGTGGTCGGTGAAGTGGGGAATGACACGCGTAATAGCGGTCTGGATGGTAAGGGGGGATCTGGGTAGGTGGTAGTGGTAGCAGGCGAAGTAGGAAATGGTACGCGTAATAGCAGTCTGGATGGTAGAAGGGGCGCGTGATTGGTTTGCGGGGGATTATATGGTAGCGGTGTAGTGGTGTGGGGCGTAATGGGCCTGAGGAAGGCGGGTAGTGGTAATGGGTTATTGGGTGTGGGCGAGTGATATGTGGGTGTCGATAGAGGGGTGATGGTAACGGGTTGTGGCCTAGGTATGTGGATGGTGCGATGTGGTGGTCGTTCTGCGGTACTCTGAAAGTGACCCGTTGAATAAAGAGAGGAAGAGTCCTCTATTCTCCACTGTTGCCCACGACCAGCCTCAGACTGGCTGTTCGTCAGAATGGGAGCAACTTGATTTTGGTTCTGGTGCTCCGGGAGCGGGTTTTGCACTATGCCCATATTGGGTGGTGCTGCTGCTTGTACTGGTGGTCTTGCTTGCTGCTGCTGCTGCTGCTGTGGTCTTCTTGCCTTCAGGGCTGATATATACTTTTTCATCTCCTCCCAGTCTATGCCGCCCTGCTCGTTGAGATCATGAATATAATCTCTGAACTGGAAGCAGGTGTCGATGGTATGCCCAGGTTGCCTATGGAAGTAGCAATTGGCAAACCTAAGGCATTAGCTGCCATTAGAGCGCTGAAGATATCTGCCAAGGATTCTGGGAGGGCCGGGTATTCTGCCCTTTTAGGGCCTGGAGGTCTTCTCTGCTGGTTATAATAAGCAGGAGGAGGGACATTATGGTATGCCGGCGGTGCACGCGGCTGATACTGCTGTTGCTGATATTGCTTCTGTTGAGGCTGCTGGTATTGCTGTTGCCGTTGCGGCGGCTGCTGTAGCTGTTGCTGGTTCTGATTCGGCTGCTGGGGCCGCTGATACTGTTGCTGATAATGGGGGTTCTGCTGCTGCATGTACCCCTGTTGGTTTGGCTGCGGTGGCCTCTGGTACTGCTGCTGGTTCCTCACGAATTGGGGCGAGTTATTATTCATGCTACTAACTTGCTCGTGAGAGAGCGTGCCCTCAGTAGTCGGACCTGTGCTGGGAGAGTTTGGCACTGCAGGCTTCCGAGGTGGAGGCCTGCTAGGTCTGTGAGGATCAAAGACACTAGAGAACGTAGCGTCTTTGAAGGCATTTTGGCAGTACCGTGCTCTTTCATAGAGCTCTGCCATGTTGGTCAGATTGTTCAAGGAGAGGACTAACTTGAATTGGGGCGTGGCGTTGGAAATTAACATCTTCACTTGCTCGAACTCGGACAAGTGATCTTTCACCTTTTCAGCCAGGCCCCGCCACCTGTCGGCAAAACTGACAAACTCTTCATCAGGTTTCATCTTTTCTGCAATGAGGTCAGTGATGGACAAGGAGGGTGCAACTCTGTCCTAGTATCGTTGGATAAATTTGCGTGAAACGATACCGTAATCCTCTACTTCGGAGGGTTCCAGAGAAAAGAACCACTCGAGGGATGGTCCCTCTAGAGATCTCCTGAACAAAAAGGCCAACGACCTCTTATCGTTCTGCCAGAAAGACGATTCGTACATAAACTCCTTTAGATGTGTGAAGGGGTTACCAGTACCGTTGTACTTTCGGTACACTAGCATTTCAGAGGGTGGTAGGTGGAATACCGGCAAGCTCGGCAAATTGATCTCTGGCGCAGCTTTAACCCCCATCATCTTCTGGAGGTTGTTAAACTGCTCATCCATGCGCTCCATCTTGGCCAGCAACGCTTGCGTGGTCAGATCTGCCTGGGGAGGAGGAGGAGGTGGAGGTACTTGATAGGCCTGCTGCCTAGAGTACGTTGGATATGGGAGAAAATAAAGAGGAGGTCCGGCAGAGCTTCCGCCATGCCCGAGGGCATTTTGATAAACAGGCGTTTGCGGTCTAGCCGGTTGCCTAGAAGATGAAAGCTGCGGCCCAGCTGGCCGAGAAGTGATATGAAGGCCTTCCATGGCCTGATGGATGTAAGGAGGAGGAAGAGGAGGTTGTTGAGTAACAACAGGGGGAGCCACAGGGTTCGGCTCAGCAGGCTGCACGGGTGCCTTCCCCTTCAGAATCGACTGGATCGCCTCGAACTGTTGAGGGTCCAGACGGGAGGCAAGAACTCCCAAAGCGTTGACGAGATCCACAGGATCAGAGGATGATGGATGATTCTGATTCATGTCCCCCTCAAGATCGGGATTAGGAATCGCATATTCATGCGGGGGAAGATCAGGATATCGATCATGGGGATGAAAGAGAGGGGTCCGGACGTTCCCATCATGTCGAAGTGGAACGGGGACGGAATTACGGGAGGCATCAGCATCTCTCCCGCTCTCGTAGTTGTAATCAGAATCCCAAGGGGCATTAGCATCTCCCTCGTAATTGACCATGGCGTCTGGAGCCACACTCAAGTCCCTGCCTAATCGCAGGAGCATGATGTTAGATTCTTTTTTTAAAGATTTGACAAACAAGTTGCACAGAGATTAATCAATCAAGTGGATGCTTCACGTGATTTTAAGGTTCCTTGTTGAGTTATTTGAATTGGATTAAACCACAAATTCGCTCAGGGAAAAGGATCCTAGTTTCAGTTTAATTTCCACCGTTATTCTCTAGGGCTTTCTTTCACAACGCTTTTGGAATCTAGCCGGGACTTCAATTGATACAACCAGCCCGATGATCAAGGAGGAATACCTTGATTTTGGAGACTTATGGAGGCCTTAACGTCAACTTCTCTAGTCTGATCAAGGGACCAACCCAATCAGAGAGAGTTGCTGACGTCAAGTAGTGTGTTCCTAAGAAAAGGAGGGTATTCGCCTCAATGCGTATGTCCTGCGGCCTGGATGGCCTCTAATGCTTAATAGTAATGGGTAGCTAGCACTCAAGCCACAAAAATCTGCAAACTGAAAAATAACTAAGAAACTGTCTGAATCGCGTCGATGGTAGTCGACGCTATTCAAAACAGAACTTAATTTTTTCGCAGAAATAGATGCAGACAGCAGAGAAGATATGAAGACTGAAAGGCGTCGAGGTGTGTTGACGCGGTTTTGAAACGCGTCAGTGCTCCTAAACGCTTTTCAGTTCGCAGAAACAGTTTTGCAGGAGGATTTTCTGGGTTGAATCCTCCTCAAACAGGATAAAAGCAGTAAATAATCAACTCATGCAAATTTTTTTTTAGTTCCAGATTTTAACATGATGATTTACTAACTAAACAACTAGAAAATCAATCAATCACACATCATTTTCATCACAAAAACAGCTTTTTAAACTAATCAAGGGGAGGGCAAGATCTTGTCACTGGGGTGTGCACGTGGTGCACGAGGGAAATTAACTAAAACTAAAACACTCACCAATTGGTGAGGACGTGTCGAGAGACACAAATGGTGCACCGTGGGTGCCCGATTGATGATAGCAAGAACAAAAAACTAAAAGATGGCGAGACCAAGTCCCACCGTGATCGCCAAAGAAGCTGTAGGTGCTTAGAATGACAGTGTGATTAACATGAAAAATTCTATGTTGTTTAGTGCAAAATAACCTATTAAAAACAGAAACTACGTGAAGTGATCGCCAGAAACTTTTAACTAAAAAGTTTCAAAAGAAGTATGATCGCCTACCTGTTTGAACGCGGAAGATGTTGAATCCTTAATTCCCCTCCTTCAGCCGGCTGAAGAAAGAGAGCCCTTTCTTTGTTCTTTGTTCTTGCTGTTAAGGTTGAAGATTTGGGGATCGTCCAGAAATCCTTTGATTTGTGCTTGATTTGCTTCCCTTTTGATTCTCCTTGCTCCGTGCAGCAGGATAGAAAGAAAAAGAGATAAAGAGACAATGATTAGAAATTTTAAGCAAAAGCAGTATCTGTTCTAATCACGATATTAAGCATAAAATTGAACAGCAAACTTACTTGTTTAAATGGTTTTGAAACCCCTTAATCAAATAGGTTTGGAAAGAAATAAATGTGTTGTGTGTTTGCATGAAGTGAATGATGAATGAATTAGAACTAATGAAATGAATGCAGTAATGAAAAACTTATGCCCAAGGGTTGAAATCTTGAATGGATGAAGATCTTGAAAGGACGCCGACTTCTGGAAATGGCAGCGCTTCGACGTTCCGACGTTATTGCTTCGATCTTCAACTCGCTATCACTTCGATCAATAATGCTCAACCTCTCTTTTTTTTTTTTAATCACCTTAAAGATGTAAGGTATTTATAGACTTTTTCTGCGTCCGTGATTAACATGCAAAAACTTCGGATCTATCCATTTTAACCGACAGATAAATACTGATTAATTCATCTTTATCTGTAATTATCTAAAACGCGTCCACCATGGTTGACGCCTTTCAGATTAATTAAGATAAGGATAAATATCCGGGAAAACTTATCTTTATCTTTATTAGCTAAAACGCGTCCACATGTGTAGACGTCTTTTACACTAATTAAGATAAGGATAAACATCCGGAAGAGAAGTAGAAATAGCTTAGGAAACCTAAAAAGTGTCAAGCTTCATAGACGCCTTTTATCTAATTAATCAATTGATTAAAATTCAAATTTAAACGTTAAAATAAGAATAAACTCTAAATGGCGTCCACATGGGTCGACGTCTTTTAGAATTCTTCATATTTTTACTGAAATTTGAATTAAAATCAATTTAATTGATTAACTTAAATATGCCTGTTCGACCCGACACTTAAAAATATCCATAAAAATTAATCAATGATTAAATATTAGACCATTCTGAGGCATTATTATATGATATGAAATTTACTCAAAATGACGTCAAAATTAGCGTGTCTACACCAACTCCATGTATGCGTCCTGCCCAATCTTTGCCAAATACTTGCGTATATACATCATCAACTGTGGCAATCGAGCGATTAGATGAGGTTGACGCCTGTGTTGACTTTTGGTCTTGAAGTTTTTCCTGTAGTGAGCACTAAATTATCACTTTTGAAATTCAAGGACTATGAACTGTAATTAAAGAAATGCCATATTAAACAACTTAAATGCCATACAATCATAGCGGCACAGTCTTCATTAACTGGTTGTCCATTCTTTTTGATGCGGGTCTTAATAAATAAGTCCCAACGATCTAATTTAACTCCATATTTTTCAAACTATAACAAAATGAAAATAGGATTAATAAGAATCAACTCAATTTTTGATATAAATTATAGTGAATTAAAAAAGTTAAACATATCTATGTAGAGTTTACAACTTAACCTCTTCTTCATTTATGTCAGCAAAACTCTTTGTACCAACACAATGGAAGAACGTATGCTTCTTTTTGTTTTCCTTATTGATCTCGCTGTACCTCTACAAGATAACCCAACATTTAAATTTGAATTAATAAAAATTGAATAGAAACAACAATCTAAGAAGATGCAGTTATAGTTGAAGATTACCTTCCATTTTGGTGTACACCATGTAGCCACCACCCTTCTCCACTGCTCTTCATTAACACGTGAATCATCTGGAATTTTTTGTTGACTTGCTTTTAAACTAGGATTGAAGTATTTATTTCTCAACTCTTGTTTCCATGATCTCCATTTTTGGTCCAGATCTTTCATTATCCATTCTCTTACATATTCAGGTATGTCATATTTTCTCTACACAAAATATAGAAAGGTTAGAGAAACTATAACAAATTCAAAAATGAAATAAATCCACATGAAATTATCACCTTAATGTAATCCCACACATCATCTTTGTTATTTTTTTGCAATATGTTGGCGAAGATGATAAAAGTCACTAGCTGAAGATGTCTTCGAGCACAATTGTGAAAAGAAATTGCATAGGTCAATAATTGCTGATCTTACTTTCTTTTGTGTTATTCTCTGAATTGCTACTGGAAGTAATTGTTGTATGAGAATATGACAATCATGGCTCTTCAAACCCCAAATCTTCTTACGGTCCTTAGGATTAACATGTCTTGAAATATTAGATGCATAACCATCAGGAACTTTGACATGTTTTAGGACATTGCAAACTTGTTCACGCTCAATGTTGCTTAGTGTGAAGATGGCAGGTGGTAACAATAGCCTCTTTGGACTTAATGTTTGGGGATGAAGGGACGACCTTAAACCCAAGATTTCTAGATCTTGACGAGCTTTCAATCCATCTTTACTTTTACCATCAATATCAAGAAGAGTACTAAGAATGCTATCACAAACATTCTTCTCAATGTGCATTACATCAAAATTATGCCGGAGAAGTAATGATTTCCAATAAGGCAACTCAAAGAAAATACTTTTCTTTTTTCAAGATAGATATTTAGAATCCTCAATGTTGTCACTCTCCTCAACATTCTTCGATGAATCTTTATTTTTGCGTTTTCTCTTGGACTTCAATTTGTTACCTGATCGTTTCATGGGTTTGGCTGAAACTTTTGGAGACTTTCCAAAGTTAAAAGTGAGTCCATATAACTGCTCCAACACATCCATCCCAGACAATGGTGTAGGCTTATCTCTCCATTCTTCTTTTCCATCAAACTGTCGTTTCAACGAACGAAATTTGTGAGATCCCTTCAACCACCGACGATGGCCAATATAACAATGTTTTCCACTTACCTTTAACCAATGTGAACATGTATCCTTATTACATATAGGACAAGCTAATCGGCCCTTTGTGCTCCAACCAGATAGATAAGCATATGCTGTAAAATCGTTTATGGTCCACAATAATGCAACACGCATACGGAACCTTTCACCTTTAGAAGCATCATAGGTATCAACCCCATTCCATAGCATCTGTAATTCCTCTACAAGTGGTTGTAGATAGACATCTATATCATTGCCCGGACCCTTTGGGCCTAGAATAAGTAGAGATAAAAAAATATTTGGTGCCTTCATACAAAGCCATGGAGGTAGGTTGTATGGAAACAAGAGTACAGGCCAAGTACTATAGCTTATGGTCATTGTTCTGAAAGGATTAAAACCATCACTTGCTAAACCCAACCGTACGTTTCGAGATTCTGAACCAAAGTTATCAATTGAATCCAAACATTTCCAAGAAGGTGAATCTGCCGGATGTCTCAAAATGCCATCTTCTTGCCGCTCATCTTGGTGCCACCTCATATTTGTAGAAAATTTAGAGCACATGTATAACCTCTGCAATCTTGGAATCAAAGGAAAGTGACGAAGAACTTTCTTTGCTACCTTTTTTACATTGTCATCACCTTCTTCACGTGTATTCCATTGAGCTTCTCCACATTTAGGACATTGTTCATATGACTCATAGTCCTTTCGATATAATATACAATCATTAGGACAAGCATCAATCCGATCATAAGTATATCCCAAGTCACTGATAAGCTTCTTCACTTCATAAAGAACTTGGTAATACCTCACCTTCTGGAAAGGCCTCCTTTAGTAATTTCAATAACATGTTGAAAGCTTTGTTACTCATTTGACCCATACACTTTATGTTGAATAGTCGAATTACAAAGGAAAGTTTGTTAAACTTCTTGCATCCTGGGTATAATGGTTGTTCAATATCTTCAATCAGACTGTTAAGTTCATCATGATTCCTTTCATCCTCACCACTAGATTGAGACTTCGCATCTTCGATGTTCTCCATACCAAAAACATCTTGTAACATATTATGTATAGCACCATCCTTAAAAGGAAGTTCACATAAATTATCTTGTGCCGATGGCTTTCTAGAACTTGAACCACTCCCATGAAAAGACCAAAACTTCTTATCTTTGATGACTCTATTGAAGTATAAATGCACTCTAATTATTTCTTTTTCCCATTTCAAAGTGCATGCACAACGTAAACAAGGGCACTTGATACTTCCACAACCTCCCAAAGATTCAAAAGCAAAATTAATGAACTTATCAACACCATCTAAGTACTCCTTTGAGTGCCTTGGTTGATCCATCCAATTCCAATCCATATTTATCAATATAAAATGATAAATGAACTTCACTACAAATGATAAAAAAAAATAACATCAGTGCCTTGGTTGATCTATACATTTCATAATTTATGCAAACTAAGACATAACTATTTGACATAAGAACACATATAATCAACATAAAAGCAAAATAAAGTTAGCATGTGGAAAACTTCAGCAAATAAAAATGCATAACGTATGCAAGATATAGTTTAACCACAAGTACAAATGACATCCACAATCGCAATTTCTTTGTTTTTAATTTGACTTCACATGACAAAATGGCATGAGCCAAAAAAGAACAACATGCAATATATGTAAGGACAATTGAGATTAAAACAAGGAAAAGTATAACCTTTCTTATGTCATTTTCTCACTTCCGGTGGCAGAACCATTTCTGTTACGATGGATACCTTATACCCTAATAGTGGTTATATCTAAAATAAACAAGATCTATCACTGGAGGCATCAATTTTAGATTATTTTACTTGTGCTTGACATTTCACCTTTGTCTTAACAGCTATGTCTCATCTGGGGGCATCCAGCCAACTTGTTTTTCCTATGTAGGTGTCTATTGGCATGCTGTAAAATAATCTAAAATACTGTGTGTTGCATCAGTCGGAATATATCTTTTCAACTCTAAGATGATGTAATTAACATCTGAACTTGTTGTGACACTCATTTTTTCTCAATTCAAAACAACCATCATTGACCAAAATTAGATGGATCAGAAGCTTTAAAACTGGTTTTTTTTAAAACAATAGAAGATTACAACATTTTACAATACACTAAACAACACCTTGGTCTCTGATGAAGCAAGAGAAGGCGGTTCACATTAAGAGGAAGAAGGGTCCACCTCTTCCCTCCCTTGACGTACCTTGCCACTACCCCACGGGAGCTACAGAATCGTTCCATTATTCGGTGTTTATGTGGTTTGCTGTGGTAGCCGGTGAATAAATGTGGGCAGATGGGAGCAGAGAGGATGTGATGATAGGATGTATATAACAAGTGAGGAACTAAATGCGATACCTCATTAGAAACATAGAGGTGCTGCAGTGAGAAAAAAACATCAACATCCATTTTTTGCGTTTAAAAATACACTTTCTAAAACAAAAAACTTCATTGGATCTTCAAGGGGTGGCATACATCTGCAAGAGGGAAGGAAGAATATGCCATGGGACACCGTACCTGAATAGAGACCAAAGAGGAAGAAACAACACCTGAATAGAGATACGGCGGTCGGAGATCAGGCGTTGGGGATGACAGTGGCGGCCGGTTCCTTTACGCAGTGCCGGAGAAGATAGCGGCGATTGGGCGTCTCTTGGCGCCGGCTACACAGTGTTGCTTCGAGCACGACGGTCGTTGGAGATATGGCAGAAGGATATCAGGCACCGGGGAAGACAATGGCCAGTAGAAATCATGGGCCGGCTACTGGTTGAGTCATGGCTGGGCCGCGTCGGCCTCCTGCGCCGGTAGCAGCGGGACGGCCCGGAGCAGAGGGTATGGCCGCCGCGAGGTGTTCGGTGCCGGCCCTCCAACGCCTTGAGCACGTGCTCCCCGAGATCGTTGCCGCCGCCGTCGCTGGCAGCGAAGAATGCCCTAGGTGACCTGCAGGGTTGGACGTTCACCGAAAAGAAGATGGAGAGGAAGGTGAGGAAGATGGAGAGGCTGGCTGCCGCCACTATGCAGTTGTACCAGGAGATGGAGGTGCTCGCGGAGATGGAGCAGAGCTTGAGAAGGGCGCAGCAAGCTAGCACCGCGGGGGGCTCTGTCTGATCCGATTTCTTCCAGCTGCAGGGGGCGAGCCTAATGGATCTGAGGCAGAAGATGGCGGTGCTGGGAGGGTTTCTTTTGGGGGGATTGACTTGGGGGTTTTCGTGTGAGGGCAGGAATTATTTTGGGGGTTTTCTATCGGGTGGGGGTTTAGCGCGGGAGTGTTTTCGCTTGCGCGGGAATGATATTTTTTAGGTCAACGGATGGTACTTACGGAATTGTATTCTTAAATAAATAGAATATATTTTTTACTTACGAAAATATACTTACGTTTTAATATTCTATAACTAAAACTTATTAAACCGTAAGAAATCATTCCCTGTACTAATACTTCACAAAACCGTAAGTATCTTTTGTAAGAAAAGAACAACTTTGTTGTAGTGCCATCTTGCCCATGGAGTTGATGTAGTGACCTTGCTCGAGGTCGGTCTACCCTTGATCCCATCGAGAGATCCTTACAGTATGGTCTTACGTGAGGGATCAAAGTCATATTTTATTGAGCTATATCCATTAAGCAAGATAAAAAGTCCTCCCAAGGGGCTTGAGTGGACAGACGAGGCTATTTGTTGACCACTAATATATATCTCGTGGGGCATTCACTGAGGTGAGTACCCACGATGACAACCGGACTAGCCTATGCCGTGTTCTACGTTGTGAGCACATATATGGTCACAAAGTAAAATTACTTGTAAACCTTAATTTCATGTAACTAGCCATGACTAGTTAACGTGGAAGAACAACCCAATGATTAGGGTAGGGAATCACACTGTGACCTTCAAGAGAGGAAGTATAAGAGGAGTAGGACATATATATTAAGGTACGCACATATATACGGGTTGAGCTTAATTAATTTGTATTCCACGTATCTCTAGTAAGATAACAGTTGCGTAGAGCAAGGGCCGATGATGGCCGTTCGAGTTGTCAATAGGTTGGGTTCGGGTCGCCTTTAATAAAGTTCAAGCCCAAGTCCAAGTCCAGCCCAAGTTAATTTTTGTATGCCAAAGTCTAGGCTTAGCTCAAATCTAGAATAAATCGGGTTTCAAGTGTAGACTTTGGGCCCATGGATAAAGAATATTATTTTTCTTATTTAAAATATAACCTGTCAACTTAACATGATGACTATGCACTTATTCATCTTTCTCAGCAAATAATTTCACATAATTGTACATATACTAAAAACACCGATAATGCATAGTAAAAAAAAAGTACAAAATTGTAACTTTAATTGGCAAAATTAAAACATAAACACCGCACTTTCATAGGTAATCAAAATATAATAGACACAAATAATTTCAATATAAAAATTAAAAATAACAAGAATTCATTAACAACTCGATAGAGGAGACTTGAGAATGGAAGAGAAGAGACTGTTGTGTGGTGGCTGTCTTTTTTGTGTAGTCCTTAGAGTTGCAAGTTTTGGCTTTTAATGTAATCCGTTAGATTGAACGTTCAATGAACATGAATAACTCACGCGTAAGACACCATTATAAAGAAGTAGATTCATGGGACTTTCGAGTTTGGACTTAGTCAAGCTCAAGTCAATTTAGAAAAATGATTTTTTTTTTAAATGACTTAAAATTGATTTGAATTCAATTTTACAATCCAAGTTTAATTTTGAGGCATCGGATCAGATCCGACTTTTGGGCTTGGGAGACCCATTAACAGTCCTAATGGCAGTGATGTAGCGTTTCCATTTCGAACTTCACACTGCCCTGTGCTTCTTCAGGGACGCCATAATTTAATCTAATCACTCATAGCGTGCATTTTTTTTTCACCAAATTAGATAGAAAAAATTCATTCATCTTTTTAATTATAAATCAAATTTTGGCAGTAAGAAAATATTAATAAAAGCTGAAGATTATGAGTTATTAAGAATATACTTTTACTCAGTTCAACTTAACTCGATTAAGATTGGGTTGCGTGAGCCGGTACATTATTGAATGAGTTGGGTCAAGGTGGAACAGGTTAACTGAGTTTGATAGTCAAGTTGGATTGAGTTAGAGGTGAGGATTTCTTGACATATGTTAAGTAATATACACTTGGCCTTAACCCACCCTAATCTGATTAGAGTTGTAGCTCTAATGCTGTTTTTTTAAGGTATTGGATCCTTTGAGTGTTCCATCCATCATTGCTGTTTTCTCTCTTTCTATCACCACTTTTTGACACATCTGAGTGACACTTGTATCGTTGAAGAATAAGATTGTCAAAGATGTAAGACGTTACGCTTCCGTTCCAATGTGTGAGTGTTACTTAAGCATGTCAAAAAATAGTGTTAAAAAACAGTATTACTATACAGCTTTCCTTTTGAAATAAAAAGAAATCATACCAAGCAGTTAGGTAATCAACCCCTCCCTCTTTACCCAAAAATCCACACGTCCTCTCTCTCTCTCTCTCTTCAATTAACTCCCACTTCTTCATGCTGACGGTTATCCTTGTGAGGCAAAGCAGTCTGCTTTGTCCCCCTCGATGCCTTCATCTCTCCTTTTTTATGAGTTCAAGCGTATGAGATTAGCGTCTTTGTGCTGATCGTAGGGTTGTCAACGGAAACCGATTATCCGATTTTTCGATCTATTACCAAAAAAAACATCCGTTTCCGATAAAAAATATCCGTCCGATAGCTATCGAAATCGGAAACAGAAACTCTTGTTTTTGTATCTACTTCTCGATTTTCGATTCCGATTGTCATTAAATTTATTATTAAGAATAATATTAACCTTAGGATTGTTTTAATCTTATTAATCATTATCTAAAATAATTAATCATTATCTAATATACTAAGATGTATTGATTATATTTAAGTTTCATTTTATATATTTTAAACAAATAAATCAAGAAATCAGTAATTTTCGATAATTATCGTAAATAATATTCGATTCCGATGTCGGAATCGGAAACGGAAAATAGACTTTTCGATTTTATCGGAAACGGAAATGGATAATGCACTTTTCGATCTTATCGGAAGTGGAAACGAAAACAGACTATCTTTATCGAAATCAAAAAACAGAAATACATGTTTCTGTATCCGTATCCTACCCGTTTACAGCCCTAACTGATCGTGTGCCCAGGCATATGCATTCCCTATCCATCCACATCAACATGGAGGGTGAGTACCCAGGCATTAGCACTAGATCAAAGAAGGTGCATGCATGTATGTCTGTGTTATTCATGTTCTGATTTATCAGTGTAATTATTTTTCTATTCACCCCACGCAAGAAGGTCAGAGTTAGAAATGACCGAGAGAAAACACCAGTAAGCAATGTCTAATTTGAGTTTCACTCTAAATTTAATGCATATTTAATAAAATAGCCCACCATAAGAAGTGTAGAAGTGGTGAATGTCTACTTATTAGCGATCAGTGCCGGGTGGATCCTGGCTACTCGTGTAAGTCTGCACATGTGAAGTTCGTATGAACTTAAACTTCAAACTTTGACACGCCAACTCCATGCTTCCAACCAGGGGGGATACATGAAGTGGACAGCCACATATTACTGATTTCTAGATGATGCTCACTAAGGTGAGAACCCTATTGGTCAAGATGATACCGAGGGTGTTGTTTTTAGGGGTTTTTTTGCATAAATACTCCTCAAAAACACCGTAATTGCATGCACACTCCGAATTCCCACATATCATCATCAATACTCCTACAATCTTCAAAATATTTCATTTATGCTCCTCCCGTCAAACTTAGGTTAATTTCAACGAAATACGCCAAAAACATTACATAAATCATGACATCGTTGGAGGTATCGGAGGTACAAAACGCAAGATTTCAGTATATTGAGGGGTACATATATAAAATGTAAGTAAATTTAAGAGTATTTATGTCAAACTATTAGATTGAGGCATATAAAATGCAACATTTTGAAGATTGCAGAGGTATTGATGATAATATGTGAGAATGGAAGGTACACATGCAAATACGTTATTTTTGAGGGGTCTATCTGTAAAAAACCCTTATTTTTATGGTTGCTCAACAAAATTAATGTACCAAGTTGCCATCAATGTGTCCGGTGATCTGTCGTGGTGTTAATTACATTCTAACGCCTATGTAAAAGTTTCAACTTTCAATCAAAATAAACGTATTTTTAGTATTCTTATTATCTATATGGATGGGTATTAATATGCAATATATTTTCATATTTTATTTCACACTAGGATTTTTGTTGTTACTTCACAAATAAATATTTATTCTAAGCTTTCGTTCACCCTACTCTACATCTGTATGTTCATTACATTAATCAGTTCATGGTTCAAATACAATTTATCTTTGTATTTGGTATTTTTATTTGTCTACCTCATTCTGGACCTTTCTTACCTACATAATTAGTCAAGATGGTATTGATCACTCCACCAATTTTATATTTTAAATATACATATGTATATATGTATGTATATTTTAAAATTTACTTCTGACTGTATATGTATATTATATTGTAAATACAGAATTTTGATTTAGAGCTAATCAAAATGAATTTTTCCTATTCAATTTCGTTTGGTTTCAGATAAATGTTTGTTGGCTGTTGTTTGGGAGCATCATATTCACAACTCCTCTGCTTCCCGTTAGTATTATCAATAATAAACATGCTTTCTCCATTGATTCCATTGTGAAAGTATCCCTTATAAGTTAACTTATTTGCATGTATACAATCTTCATGCACTAGCATTTACTTAGCCAAGCATAATTGAGTCGATATTGATCTGCATCTACCTCTCACTTCACTTTTTATTGCACTACACATATAGAACAAGAGACAATGACAGTTAGGTACCTCTTTGTGTTAAAGCACCATGTTTATTTCATATTCTTGGTTGTTACTTGATCACCTATTGTGTCTTTTCTAAAACATCTAATATAAAGCTTCATTAATACATAATTAGTCAGATATATGTTCTACATAGGGTACGTGTGAAGGTATGTATACATAGGGTATGTAAGAAGCCTTTCACTACTTGGTCCTTGCATTTGTCCTAGCTGGGGTGTATCCTTCTTTGGAAACAGTTTAGCAGCTTTCCACTCCATCCCTTACACACAATGGTGAAATTCAAGATCAATCAGACTACTCATATGAATAGTCAGTATTTTCTAATTACAATATTTTCAAGAGGCATTTCTAACTTCTAGTTTTACTTTTTCCTTTCCTATGTATTTCTGAAGTATATATTTTCTTATCATCCACATTTAATATGTAATTTAAATGATAAAATGTTATTTTTTTTATTATCAATCATTTAATCAAAATTTATACATCTATATAATCTACATACATTATGCAACTATTTTTTTCAGTGACATGGCCACTGTATATTATATTTCCTTAAACAAATATACAAAAATCATGTGAACAAGAGTTAGGAACTATGGTTCTAATTTTAAAAAAAAAAAAAAAATCTTTCATATAGATCTGTTAAGTATAAATCCTTTGTATATCATGTGAGTCACCGTTACCTCTCATCTATATGTTCTTGGGTGATCATATTAAAAAAATAATTTATAATGGCAAAAATAATGAATCCTATTAGGCCATAAATGTAAAAACAACTGTCTAATTTTTGAACGAGTATTAAATATTAGATCTATCAAACATCAATATGTAAAACTTTAACATGTAATCTTAATGGTAAAAATGTTGAGTTCTTATTGATTATTTAATCAATTTGCACATCAACATGCATTACATATGTAGGCAAATCTTTTTGACTAACAAGTTAACTTTTGTTAGCCGTACATCAAAATTGGAACTTAACATAGTGGTACTTTCTTAGAAAAAAAGAACTACATTTACTTTTTTCCCTTTCATATATTTTTGTCAAACTGCACTAATATTCAAGAGTCATTTCTTTGGTAAAAATTACATGATATCTTTTAACCAAATGTTAAAAATGCAGAGCATATTCAAACAAACATCTTTATATAATCTTTTAATATATAATTAAGGAATGAGCAACCTTTAGCATTGGCATACTTAGCACTCGCAGTTGGCGGTATCCTTTTATTGTGATCCTGTTGCTGCTATTAATTATGAACCTTTTTATTAGTTTTTACAGTTTCACAATTAGGGTTCCTGGAGGTTTGCATTTTCCACTTCATGGATGCATTTTTGCGTCCCTAAAATAATTGGTGGAGAGTCATGTTATCCACGTAACTCATGTTGTTGTTGTACGTGAATCATGTACACATGTGCAAGTAAATCAAGTGTCCCAAAATTCTGATGTCCTAAATTTAAATAAAATTTACAATCATATCATACTAAAAAAGAACTTGCTAATATCTTTCCATTTGAATATATATATAAACAGTAATTTGTGATTATTATTTATTATTTATTATCATTAGAACTGCAAACCAAACAATTACTACATACTCATTTCTGCATATATGCCCACTCTAGCTGTCTAAATTACAAATATAGAGCAGACACAAATTCTATCGATTAGACGGGATATGGATAATATTCCAAAGTCTAACTAACTCCAATTAAAGAGTTCGATACGAATTAGATTCTGCCTTATATAGCATCGTGTATTTATCTTTGCTTTCACAAAGTCTAACTAACTCCATTAAAGAGTTATTTCTTTTCATAGAAAGTCTCTCATCAAGTTTACCAAAATTTAAGAAACATGACTCAAGAATTCAACTATTTGTAGAACAAGCATACAAGTCATCAATAGAACTGATGTAATATTGAGACATGTATATCAAGACGCTATTATTCAAACTTCATTGCAAAAACAGTGGTAAGGTTGAAAGTGGGCCAGAAGCGAATGCAAAAACAATAGTTTCCCTATCCCGTGAGGTCGGGTATTGCAGCAAGTATTACTTAATTCATTAACTTAATGTCTATTTTAAACAAAGGATTCTCTCCCAACTTTAGCCAACAGATTTTTTGAGTCTTTGGCCAATACTATACAGTACTCTGAAACCGGAAATTAAACTTTGGAAAAAGCACAGTATGAATCAGCAACCATGGGGAACTTACGTGGCTCACCCTCTTTCCATATGTGCCTTCTCTTCTCCAAATTTTTGTAGCCCCCCAAAAGGTCTCCTCTGTCCATACCACATTAACCCACCACTTTCTCACATAAACAAATTAACGTGTGTGTAGGTGGGAAAAAGGAAAGAAGTGAGAAGGAATAGATCCCTCCCTCCAATGGGGGACAGTGAGGAAAGAAGATGGAAGGCTACCAACAAGAAAGGGGCTCCTCTAATGGAGAAAGGAATGGACTCCTCCAATGGAGGACAAGGGAAAAAAAAATTTGTAGTAGAGTTTTTTATGTATGAGCACCTCATTAATTTTAAACTCGCATAGTTTTCATAGTAAAAAAAATATGTACTCGCACATATACCCTCGATGCAAGAGGAAGATTTGTAAATATCTGGACAACTTTTGAGCTTCTTGATAAACAAAAAACAAAACAAAGACTTTAATGGAAGAAACTTTCTAAGGTTATGTGCGGCGAGTGGCGTAGTCTGCGTGGAAACACAAATTGTAGCTATAAATCTAACCCAATTACCTACATATTTTGGTTGGTTATTGAACATGACAGTTGAAATCCAAAGCAAAATAGATGGAGTTGTAGATGGCATATATATTAGAACGTCCATGAGTTCATCATATCAGATAACGTAATAGACATACGTATAATCGAATTAAACTGATAATTGGCAGCATATTTGAAATAAATAAATAAATTATCAGCATATTTTTCAGCATAACTTTAGTTCGGATTGTAAAAGAATGACGCAGAGATCTAGAAATGTGGACTAAATAATTCCGTATCAATTATTAAGAATGCAATTATGTGTTTATAAAGAAAGTCCCAACACATCCGTCTAGACAAAGATCTTTTTTTCTAAAAGACAAAACTGTGACGTCATCTTCATGGATCAAAACTAGCTGCAACGATATAACGTGCAATCTACTTTATCAAAATTTATGTACCATAATATACATACAAGAAGATTTTTTCTTTTTCTTTTTTTGTTCCTGTACAGTAATAATAAAGCAAGACCAATTCAGAAACGACAGAGGCACAGCCGCTGCCGCTGTCTTTTTCTTTTGTTGCTCGGCCGGCCGCCAGTGAAGGCGGATCGTTGGTGTAAGCATCCGGGGTCCCCACCGCCCGGAAGGGCCTCCGCCGAAAGCACAGCCCCAACAGCGACGGGGACTGGGTGTCTTCTCCCCCAGCTCTTCTTGCATTAGATTTTCCACGTACGGCCTTTTGTGTCGTCTCCTTTTGCTACTTGCTGCCTTCATATCATAATCCATGATATCTGATTCTTCACCCTTTTCCTTGTTCGACGCCTTTCTCATGCATTCTTATTCTTATGGGTAGTGTTTGCTGTAATGCCCTCTTAATCGTAACGGGGACATGGCAATGGGTAAATTAAAAGATTATGATGATAAGATTTAAACTCTTATTCTATGATCAGCTGCATTTTACTCGGAAAGTTTCACATAGACTTTACAAGTTGTGTTTCCAAGTGAAAGCTTGGTCTTCGTCTTCTCAAACTCCTTTAAACGTATGTCTAAGGGGTATGGGCATGAGAAAGGACAAGATAGTGGTAGAATTTTCTCTGTCGGCAAAGCTCCTGACTGGGATCTGGTGAAGTCTTTGATGGCGAGAGATCCATGTGTTAGAAAAGACAGGGACGCATAAGATGATCTCCCCGGTATACATATCATCACCTTAAAGAACATCTCACTAGCTAGTGTCCGTCTATTTAATTTCTCACCTAAAAGTAAGCAGCACTCAAAGTACTTGAACTTTTATTTTGCTGGAGTATATATATATATATGCCCCATATATCATATGGAAATGGAAGGATATATGTCAAGGCAGCTGGTGCTAGCTTGAACAAGAAAGAGTACGTACCTACTAAGAAAGCCATCTGATTGGGTAAAGAGAACGGTGCACGCGCGGGTGCGCTGGCCTATCAACGTGCACACTAGCATGCATGGGTGTGCACTGAGTATTACGCTTGGGTAAATAATCCATGCATAGGACTTTATGGGCTACAAACAAACTGTATGTGTGAAGGGGTTCTGTAGGATGGGGGAAGATGGGGCTCTGTAGGATGGGGGAAGATGGGGCTCTAGCTCTTCTTTTTGAAAGGTGGCAGAAGGGCGCCTCCTTCCCTCACCTTCCCATTGCCTATATATTGTGTACGTATGCTATGCAGCAGTCACAGAAGCCACTGCATCAAACGCTTCCAATTCTCCTCATCCCACAAACAGCCTGCGCGCAGTCCTGCAGCTCAAGTTTCAGAATTCCAAGCAGAAACAGTTACGTAAAAAAGGTTCTCCAAAGTCTTGCAATTTGCAAGGCATTCTTGGGGTTGTTCTGTGCAGCTAGCTACAGACCTGCTGGAGTGCTAATTACCTGCTTCTTCTCTTGTCAATTAAGTGCTACTCTAAGATCTCCCGGGACTAGAATTGATAAATACTCTTTTTCTCTCCACATCTTGGGGGTTCTTATCACTTCTAAGAATTTGAATCTGGGAAGCATGATTGTGACGTTCACCAGCTGCATCCTCTGCAAGTTCTGCTCGGTTGTTGAGGGATTTTGCATTGAGAAGAGCTTCTATTTTTGGATCTTCCAAATTTTCAATAGATCCTGCATGCAGTCTTGGCACATAAGTTCACACCTGCAGTCTAACTACATAGGTGAAGTCCATGCTTTGTAAAATATATATAGATCTCCCCACCCTTTCCTTGTTCTTCTTGTTGTTTTGTGGTTCTGGGGAACTTTAGTTTGCAAGGATGGGCTCAATGTGCCTGCCCCCTGGATTCCGGTTCCATCCAACTGATGAAGAGCTGGTGGGTTACTACTTGAAGAGGAAGGTGGACGGACAGGAGATCGAGCTCGAAGTGATTCCGGTGATCGATCTCTACAAGTTCGACCCATGGGAGCTGCCAGGTATGTATACACTTGTTCTCTTTCAGTTTTATGAACCACATTGGAACTCCAGAAAAGTTACCAATAATTAAGTAGTTAGAGAAAGATGCTATCAAGTGAGAAAACATGGCACAATTGGATTCCTTTGTGTGCAGATGGGGTCTATAACTTGTTCAGTAATGATTAATTCCCCTTCTCAATCAACAAGGGTAATGGATGGCTTATGACCTTTTGAGGCCAGAAAGTTAAATTTTGGAGGGGCTCTTATGCATGATCATTAATGGTGTGGAATATTCTTATGGAAATTATGAACACCAACAACTGTAGTCTGTAGCCTCTCTTATATGTGTCCTTGCAGCTTTCCTTGTTGCTAAATTAGCACTGATGTTGCTGCATTTCTTTATTGCAATCATGTGTTGTAGACAAATCATTCCTTCCAAGAAAGGACTTGGAATGGTTCTTCTTCTGCCCAAGAGACGGGAAGTATCCCAACGGCTCTCGCACAAACCGGGCGACAAGATCAGGCTACTGGAAGGCCACCGGCAAAGACCGGAAGATCGCCTGCCAATCAGTCAATGCACTGAGGAAAACCCTTGTTTTCCACCGCGGGAGGGCCCCTGCTGGTGATCGAACAGATTGGGTGATGCATGAGTACCGCCTCCGCGGAGAGATTTCTCAAGGAATAACCAATTTTGTGGTAAATTAGACAACACAAATGCTCATACATTTTTTGAATGATCCAGCATGGTAGTTTAGCAAACCTAGCTATAACATGTTTCTTGATTCTGTTCAGGGAGCTTTTGCTTTGTGTCACATCATCAAGAGGAATGATCATGGGCTGAAGGCAGGTGATACCCATGGAGAAGCCAGGAGATGCACATTAAGAGACGAGGCAAATGCCCCCCAAGACAGTCCACCTAATGCAAGCACTGCATTCTCCAGAAACTGTGGTTCTAGTCCCACAAAGAGGCATGGAAGGGGAACTCGGATGGAGCCAATTGTTGTAATAGATCAAGGTCAATCAAGCCCTGGGGAAGCTGAATCTGTTCTTTCAAGTTCTTTAAAGGTGTAGCTCATAACTTGCTTTAATCTCTTATGAAATCAATGGTTAGCTTATTCTCGTCAAATGAAGCAATTAATGTAGCTCCTTTCTCAGGCTTTTTGCTGTAACATGACAAGTTAAGCATGCTAAGTTTAAGGAGCGGTCTGCTTTTCCTCTTTATATCGTCTCCTTTCAGCCTTAGGCAGTAAGTTGCAGTATGATTTCTATATCCCTAACACTGCTTTCAAAAAAAAAAAAAAAAAATTACTGCAGGATTTTCCCCTTGAAGGAAGTGATGGATCTCCACCAATGCTCCTAAATGAGCTTCAACTCTCACCATTGGGATTCCCTTTGTACACCCCCATGGATCTCTCACTCACAAGGGCAACCCCAAGTATGAACCCGGGTGAAGAGGCTAGTTTTTTCATGATGCCTAACCCGGGTACACTGGACTCCATGGGCATGTACAGCAATGTGAGGGATGCACCATTCCAAAGCATCCAATGGGAAGAGCCAGCAAGTGTGAACCAACCAATGAATGGTAAGACATTGAACTGGGACTGGCTAATTTATGGCTCAAGAAGCACCACTAAACTTTGATCCTTTACTTAAGACTTGCAGCTACTCACTTCTATTGCAGGTGTGGAGACTTGGAACCCCATGTTTTCTCCCCCAGTTTGTAGAGATGGGCTTGGTGACCTGGCCAACCTATGGTACTCCCTGGATGAGTCAGCAATTGTTCTCTAAATTAAGCTGCTTCACCCAATGGAGATCAGAACTAGAACGGGTGTTTTTTACCTTGGAATAGCAAGAAGCCACTCTGATCAGACACATCAAGCATTAGAATGTGTACTTGACCCATCATCTAGTCATACTAGCCCGCCATCTAGTCATGATAACTCCTGGACAAGGCTTTTTAACGTTTGCCCTCGGAGATAAATAAGCAAACTAGAGTCTCAATATTGTAGTGAAGAAACATTCCTCCACTGCAAACCCTATTAACTATTGCAGGTGGAGAAGTATATATATATAAAGCTCATACTTCTTGTGTGGCATCCATGTGTGAGTCCTTTAAACTATCTAGGAAAATAAATATCCATTATGGTCCTCAAGTGGGGGACCTTTGCAATATGTATTATGTTATATTCAGAGAAAATAACATATATGAATTGTGCAAGTTGTTGTATGCATGGTAACTTGGAGTTGAAGAAACACATTTCAGAATCCTCCCTTTGGTATAGAAATGGACCTCTGATTCCCACTTTCACCTCGGTACGGCCACCCCCCCAAAGTGAAAGAAGCAAAAGAATAAGAAGCCCACCCTACCCAAAGCCTAGAAAAGATGGCCGGTGGGCAAAGATGACACCATGAAACACTCCTTTGTTCCCTCCCAATTGGCTTCACTTCTCTTCTAGGAATCTCTCTTTCCTACGGTTCCTTTTCTTGTTCTTAAATAAAAATGATACACCTACTGAACTCATTCTTTTATCCTGATATTAATCCTCGTTCACATCTATTGTGTTCAAATGGGAAGTGCCTTTTGAGCTTTCAGTCTAATTACTTCACCGACAAGTATCGGACCATGGAAGCCAATTGTGTGTTATTATAACCTTCAACCAGAAATTTCCAATAGGAGCTTCCTGCCTCGTAATGATGTTATAAGAGAGATTTGATTTATTTGGCAACTCTCACCTACTGCCTTAGTGGTCCAAGATTAATTGTATCATGCGGTGCAGGATCGTGACTGACAAACCATCAAAAGGTAAGAATTCAACAAGAAGCCGTTTGTTTTCACTTACTGACTTTGTGTAGAAGGTTCATGTTCGTATTAGATCCTCTTTTGATTACACTAACTTAGACTTAAGCTGAACCGAACTATCTAAATAAGCATGCATGTGTCAAGATTGTCAACCTTAACCCGACTCATTAAAAATAAGTTGACATATATGAATTTGTATAATTAATGTAACAAAATATATTTGGCACGATATAATTTCATTTATTGAAATTAATTTAATGGTATTTATATTATTATCTATGTAGTTGGTGACTTCCGGAGGTGGGAAACTTGTTGTAAAGAATTGTACGTGTTATGCTGTCAGAATCTGACCTGTTTTACTGTTTTATTTAGGCTTCATTTGGTAATGATTCTATCTTAGATTTAGAGTTCTCGGATTCGGAGTCTTAAGATTCGGTAGGAATGTGAAAAGTATAAATTGTTTTTTGAAACGATAAAAGAGTAGACAGATTGTCCAAGAATCCAAATTTTGTTTCGTGGTGAAAAAGCCCTCTTTTCAACTCTTAACAAATCTATTGAAAATGAGATAGGAGAGTAATATGAAGATTCTAAAAAGTAATATCCCCTTTCTTTTCCTTGTTATCCTCTTAAAATTTCTAAAAAAGAATAATACGAGAATAAAAGTGTCTTTGATGTGCCTTCAAATTTGAATTATCATGATCTTTCCAAATGAGATTTTAAGAAGTAAATAACTTTTCCTAAAAGTTGAATTCAAGATACGATAACATGACTCTTTTTAGAATATGAATTCCTCTAAAATTTAGAGCCTCAAAATCGTTACCAAACGAAGCCTAACCGTGTTACATGGGTCAACCGGCTATAACCTAAACTCGTTTAAAGTTAATCATTAGACTTGTTTTGAACCAATGGGCCATGTTACATTCCCACTTTTAAACGCATATCCACCAAACACACGCACACACCGTTTGCAGTCTCATACATGAACAGGCGCCCACAGCATGCATATATATAGCCATGCGTACATATGTGCATGCACATCCATACCATAGACACACTGACCTGGTACCTGCATGCATACATGGGCATACGCACACACTCGGATGCATGCAATGTAGAGGTACACATTCACAGATGAAGTATGCATACACACACGTCAACAGGTGCAAGCTCGTACATGCGCAGGTGCAAACACGCACAGCCAGTCAAGACATGCATGTGCATACATACATCCACAGGGCGCATGCACTCATATTCACTAGTGTGTCTGCATGCATGGCACACTTGCACCTGCATAATTACGTTACCATTGGTAATGCTTATTTTGTAAGCTACAGTGGACTTTGGAGCTGAGAAAACTAGCTCCATGCCCGTGATGTACTATAAAATATCAAATTTGAATAAACAGATTTTATTTTTTTGACGGAAAAATAAGAATACTGTTTTAGTAATGCTTTGTGAGGAGATACAAAACAGAAACTCTGTTTTAGTTACTCTCTATAAAGAGGGATATATATCTAGAGAGATACTCCTGTTGTCGCTGATTTTAGTTTTGGTGAGAAAAAAGAATTTTTATTTTAATATTATAATATAGATAACGTAAAGCAGTGAATTGTATGCCAACTGGAGGGTGTGACTCTGTAGGTTAGAAAGGATGATGCCCAACCGGAGACTAGTAAAAGAATCCTCTCCATCCCTTTAAAGTCTCGACTAGAACACAAGTGAGGATGAGTTAATCTGGAAGATGACCAAGGTTAGATCCGCCTACAAGTTGCTGACAACAGAGGAAGACCCTCCAAACTGCTCAAGTCCAAACCCGGTATGGAGATTTCACAGCCAATTAAATCCGCCTCCTAAAGTAGTGATTCACTTCTTGTGGAGATCTAGTCCTAGCCAATACACTTCCACTTAAGGGTTGTTTGTTTGAATGTAAAATTATGTAATTAACTTGTTTCAAAATCACTAATTTTAAAATTAAGGGTCGTTTGTTTTAGCGTAAAATAGTGTAATTTGACATAATTATTTCATTTTACAGTATTTTCAGTTGTTTAGAATAATGTAAAACAATATAAAGTAAAATTTTATCTGGGTCTTGTCTGCCCACTTGACAGTCCAATTCTCTTGTTTTGGTTTACAGCAAAAGTCCACTGTAAACCAAAACAAGAAGATTGAAACAACTTTCTTGTTTTATTTTACAAACAACTAAACAAATATTTCATGATTCTAAAATAAGAAAAATTTCACTTGTTTTGAAACCAGTGATTTACAAAATTTTACACTAAATGGTTGCTTGTTTTAGTGTAAAACATCGTAATTTGAAATAATTGTTTCATTTTACAGTGTTCTTAGTTGTTTGGAATGATGTAAAACAATGTAAAATAAAATTCTGTCTGGGCCTTGTCTGCCCACTTGACAATCTAATTCCTTTATTTTGATTTACAGCAAAGACCCACTGTAAATCAAAACAAGAAGATTGAAACATCCGTCTTATTTTATTTTACAAACAACCAAACAAACAATTCCTAATTCTAAAATAAATAAAAAAATCACTGGTTTTGAAACCAGTAATTTTGAAACCGATGATTTACAAAGTTTTACACTAAAACAAACGACCCCTTAACGAGAGAAGAGTCAGGCTTAGCACAAGTGTTGATCAGGCTTACCCATTGTACATGTAACGAAGCAACAGAAACTGCAGAGCATCTATTTTTGGAATGCAATTACGCCCGGGCAACTTGGTTTGGGTCTAATTTGGCTCCAAGTGAGGACGTTAACAACAACAGAACAGTAGCTGATTGGTTCCTGAAATGGGCATGCAGAGGTAGACAAGCTAAACCCCAACGCCAATTGCACCCTGGTGACAACAGCCATTCTCTGGTGCATTTGGAAGGCTCGCTGTGACAAGCTATTTAGAGGCAAGTTGAACCACCAATCGACCACTGTTAGGCAAGTAGCTGAAATTATAAGATGTAGCAGGGGAACTACTGACAAGCACCATCAACCACGCCAGAAAGAGGGGAACAGACGGCAACACTAGACAAAGAGAAGAGATCCTTTTAGTACACGTTTGGATTAGAGTAGAACAATATTGGTAAGGGGAGAGCTCAAGTATTTACCAAATTTTGGGATCATATGAGAGGGTTCTTTGTAATGTTTGACCTCCCTCTCCCTTCAGTACTGCTGAACTCCAATCTAAACGTGTACGGAGATGATCTCCTAGTTGGTTTTCTCGGGTTTCTCCGGATCACTCACGCAGCGAAAAATAAAACGTTACACAGCGATCCGTTCCCGTTTCGAAAAACAAAAATCGATTATCGTATAATCGAAGTTCTCACCGCGTGCGGATTTGAATCCGCAGCCGTTTGGTTCCGTGGGTGCGACACCGCAAGCCGCGCAAGCGCCCAGCCTCTAGCGAAGTCCACGCAATCTTCCTCGCGACGGATATCCTCACGTTCTTCATTCTTCGCAGTCCACGAAACCTCCACCAGTCGCCGTAATGATCGCCGCAACGAGCGGACGATTTCCCGCCAAACGGGATTCGGAGAAGCGGCGGAGTAGATCTGGATCTGTCTGGACGCCAGAGAGAGAGAAAAATAGAGGAGGGGCGGTTAGGATTAGCAGCAGCTTGGCCTGCTCAGCCCGTTCGCTACGTTTTATACTAACCGCGCGATTTTTCATAAAAACCCCCAGTTTATATAAAACTCACTTATTTATCTATCGCCTTGAGAATCATTTGCGTATGACCCTTTAGGCCTAAGTACCAGTCCAGTTAATGGCCCAACAAGCCCAGTGACTCCTCACTGACTTTATTACTCAATTAATAACCCTTTATTAATTAATTAATCAATCGAATTGATGTCGCACATCGAATTCGATCGGGCCTCCGATCACGTTGGGTGCCAAACAACACCGTGTGAACCCGAAAGGTATTGGGGTTAAGTAACCCACTCTTGGAACCTTTCCGCCGACAGTTACCGCGTGGATATAATCCTTCATTCGTGCAATGCTCTCGAGTCAACTCAGGGTATGGCGAGCTGTCAAACCCTAACCGGTCGACTCACTTGGATTGGATGCCGCTGATGAATATCGGAAAACTCCTTTCCCGATATTATCGTCCGCCCTGGCCAGGAACTTCCGCGCATCCTTCCTAGAGCATTCTCTCTCTAAGTACCGAGAGCGAATGATTCATTATTGACTCACAATTCCCTTCGACGGTATTCCGTTGTACCCAATCTTTGGCGTATTAGAATCCCGTGGCTAGAGATTCGTAAACCAAGGTCAAAGCACAGAAGTCCACCGGCAAGGTGTCCTTGGTGTCTCAGGTCCGAGAACCATCCACGCAACTGCGACAATAGAATCAAGCTTGTTGACAGTGAGGTACAATACCATCCAGCGATTCAGTCGGATCAGTTCAGTGAACTCATTCTCCAATGAGCACCTACAGATTCGCCTTAGTGTCTCCACACAAGTGACTTATGATATCAGTCACCCTCATCATATGAGCAGGAATAATTTGTACTAGTCTAACCGGATATCCGATGTCCTTCTCGGATATCCTCCGACTAAGAACGATTAATAATATGTGTATTTAAGTGATCAGTCTCATTAGTATGATCTCATCATAATCTGATCACTATACCACATATTCACGGACTTCATTATGAAACGATAATTAATGTGATTTACACATAATGAATATTATGTCATTTTATTAATAAATGAACGAGATTTACATAGTCAGATTGGCTTGTAGGCCACCTAAAACTAACAATCTCCCACTTAGACTAAAGTCAATCACCTTTATACAATAAGCCTATAGACTCTAGGTGACGCTCAAACACAATTTGAGCCAACGGCTTTGTCAGTGGATTTGCTACATTGTCGACGGATGGAACTCTTTCCATTACTACATCTCCTCTGGATATGATCTCTCTGATAAGGTGAAAGCGCCTCAGAATATGCTTCGATTTCTGATGAGACCGCGGCTCTTTCGCTCGCGCAATGGCTCCATTGTTGTCGCACAACAGTGGAACAGGCTCAGAGATGCTGGGAACTACGCCGAGGACGGTGATAAATTTCTTCAACCACACTGCTTCCTTGGCGGCTTCAGCTGCAGTGATGTACTCAGCTTCAGTCGTCGAATCTGTAGTGGTTACTTGCTTGGAATTTTTCCAGCACACTGCACCTCCGTTCAAAGTAAACACGAATCCAGATGTAGACTTGCTATCATCTGGATCCGACTGAAAACTCGAGTCAGCAAAGCCTCGCAGTTTCAAGTCACCTCCTCCATAGACAAGAAACATATCCTTAGTTCTTCTCAAGTACTTAAGGATACATTTCACTGCCTTCCAATGCTCTTCGCCTGGATCAGCCTGAAATCTGCTCGTAACACTTAGAGCAAATGCAACATCAGGTCATGTACATAGCATGGCATACATGATAGATCATATAGCAGAGGCATAGGGTATTCTATCTATGAATGTCCTCTCATTAGGAGTCTTAGGAGACTGCTCCTTTGAGAGATTAATTCCATGTCTCATCGGTATGAGACCTCTCTTGGAATTTTTCATGCCAAACCTTTTGACTATGGTATCTATGTACAGGGATTAGGTCATTCCAAGCATCCTCTTTGATCTATCTCTATAGATCCGTATTCCCAATACGTAGGATGCTTCTCCCAAATCCTTAATGAAGAAGTTTTTCGACAGCCAGATATTTACTGATGACATCATAGCTACATCATTCCTAATGAGTAGTATGTCATCTACGTAAAGAACTAGAAAAGTGACTGCACTCCCACTGGTTTTCTTGTACACACAAGGCTCATCTTCATTCTTAATGAAGTCATAAGACTTGACAGCCTCGTCAAATCTTATGTTCCAGCTCCGGGAGGCCTGCTTCAGTCCATAAATGGACCTCTGAAGCTTGCACACTTTATCTGGAGATTCTTTGGATGAGAAACCTTCTGGTTGTATCATATACACCTCTTCCTCAAGCTTACCATTGAGGAAGGCAGTCTTCACATCCATCTGCCAGATTTCATAATCAAAATGTGCAGCAATGGCGAGTAGAACTCTGATCGACTTTATCATGGCAACTGGTGAGAAAGTCTCATCATAGTCAATTCCTTGTCTTTGACGATATCCCTTTGCCACCAACCTTGCCTTATAAGTGTCGATCCGTCCATCAGCACTGATCTTTCTCTTAAAGATCCACTTGCAACCGATGGGTACAATACCCTCGGGCAAGTCCTCCAAGTTCCAAACTTGGTTGGTGTACATGGACTGGATTTTTGAGTTCATGGCTTCTCGCCATTTCTCGGCTTCTGGGCCTTCTATGGCCTCCTGGTAGGTTTTAGGATCATCATCCTCATTATATTATACCTTAGACTCACCTTTAGCAATATGTCCCACATATCGTTCGGGTAGTCTAGGTACTCTACCAAATCTACGAGGCTCATCTGTACTGTACCTGAACAGATTCATAAACTGATATCTCATCTGATGATAATGTAGCTGTTTGGAGATCTGGAACCTCTTCCAGTACTATTTTACTCCCACTGTCTTCCTGGAAAAGGTATTCCCCTTCCAAGAAGACAGCTTTCCTGGCGACAAACACATTTTGTTCACCAGGATGGAAAAAATAGTATCCAAAGGTTTCCTTTGGATATCCTACAAACCTGCATTTATCAGTTCGTGATTCCAGCTTGTCTGGATCATGCCTCTTTACATAAGCAGGACAATCACAGACTTTAACATGTTTAAATTCTGGTTTCCTGCCTTTCCATATCTCATATGGAGTAGAGGCCACAGACTTGCTGGGTACTCTGTTCAGTAGGTATGCTGCTGACTCTAGAGCATACCCCCAGAGGGACACTGGTAATCCCGAAAAGCTCATCATGGATCGCACCATGTCCAACAAGGTGCGATTCCTCCTTTCTGATGCACCATTCATCTGTGGTGTATATAGAGGAGTCAGCTGAGAAAGGATACCATTATCCTTTAAGAATTGTGTGAAATTAGTACTCAAGTATTCTCCTCCTCGATCTGATCGAAGAGCTTTAATACTCTTTCCTAACTGCTTCTCTACCTCATTCTTGAACTCCTTGAACTTCTCAAATACTTCCGACTTGTACTTCATTAAGTACACATAGCCGAATCTTGAGAAGTCATCGGTGAACGTGATGAAGTATGAAAAGCCACCTTTGGCTTGGGTGGACATAGGACCACATACATCCGAATGTATTAGTTCCAGAATGTCCTTGGCACGTTCTCCATGTCCAGTAAATGGAGATTTTGCCATCTTTACCATAAGACATGATTCACATGTTGCAAACGATTCATAATCAAATGCTGTTAAATAACTATGCTTATGCAACTTTTGCAACCTTCTTTCGCCAATGTGCCCAAGTCTACAATGCCACATGTAGGCTTGGTTCACACAATTCTTACTCTTCTTAAGAACATTATCAATTTGAAGATTGTAATAAGAAACATCTAAGAGATATAGACCGTTGACTAAAGATGTCGATGCTATTGATTTATTACCATAATAAATCGAACAACTTCTATTCTCAATAGTCAAACTATATCCTATCTTGTCCAAACAAGACAATGATATGTTGTTCTTTATTATGCTAGGAACATAATAACAATCCTCTAAAAGTAAGGCGTTTCTCGATGGAAGCCTGAGGTTTGCTGTCCTAACAGCAATCGCCGCAACTTTTGCGCCGTTTCCTAGCCTCAATTCCACCTCACATTGTCTCAGCTTGCGCTTACTTGTCAGCATCTGCACATCATGACAGATATGAGAAGCACCACCGGTATCTAATACCCAAGATGTGGAATCTCTAACTGATAAGTTGATATCTATCATATAGATATCTGAAGCTTCAGACAGCTTCACTCTTCCATGAGCTTTATCGTTAAGGAACTCCTTGCAGTTCCTCTTCCAGTGACCATACTGCTTATAGTAGAAGTAGTCACCCTTCACTACTCTTTTGCCTTTGTCCTTCGATCCTTTATCGTTAGCTGTCATCTCTGCTTCAGGGGCATCCAATGCCGATTCAGTAGGAGGATCAGCTCCAGGGACAAAGTCAATGTGCTCAGATCTGAAGACAGTCTTTAGGTTTTTGAACCAATCCGAGTAGATCAGGTAAGTCAAAAGGGCATCAAGTATGCCACGGAGTGGGTTATTCGACGACATAATTCCTTACAGGAGATAAGTAAAATCTATTTAGCAGATGTTCAATTATTAAATTTTAAAGCAAGACATGGTCTTTTGTTCAAATTTTAACTCCCACTAATTTTCGACGGACTGTATAACCCTCAGTTATACAGAACGGGAGACGTCGACAGTCTCCTAGTGGGGATCAGAATCTCAATGACTTGCACTACAGCCTTGTGGATAGCACAACAAACTGTAATACAATCAAAGAGCACCCAACTCATGGGACTTGCAACTCCTTGCAATATATGATCATGGCTTCGGTCTCCAGATATTTAATGGCCTTGTGGATAGCACAACAAACCATTAATTCTGGTCTAAGCTAATCATCGTTACGCGACAAGCATAGATTTGCATGCAGCCCTTGTGGATAGCACAACAAAGCTACATGGTTCCTCTACCCCGATCATATAGGCATCTAATGATATAGCCACAGTTTCTCCTCCCAATTAAACAGGCCTTGTGGATAGCACAACAAACCTGTCTAAAGGTATTCGAATCCTATGACTATAACGATGGTGGACCACACGATAAGTTCTTAACTACTCGCGTTACGGCTTAGAGTTTATCTGAGGGTATTTAGATAACTTTTAACTTGGTCTCTCCTAGGTGATAGTATATAAATATATCGTATATATTTACTAAATATTATACCTGCTTTGCTTCATAATCAAAAGAAAACAATGCATCTCATACATGTCATTAGTGTGGTCATGGATAGCACAGTGGGTTTGACTGGAGCCAACAGTCAAACGCACACACAATCTAACACAACAATTATATTAGATATCCTGCAAACACATAGGCAAGAGATCTCCATCTTTTCGCCTTCCTGGTTGCAGCTGTGGATCGTCCTCGCTCCTTCGTCGGTTGCCTCGAACATATTACATTAATTCTAGAATTACATGTAATTAGAAGAGAGCCTTATGGCGAGTACAAGAGAGAGGGAGGTAGAAATACATCAGAGAATGAGAGAGGGAGAGATACGCAGATCTCTATTTATTAACAATTAATAAACATCCATCATTCATCCACGATCCACACAAACACATCATTCATCACATGAACAATTAAATAAGTGCATATCCATGACCAAAGTGTATTTTAAACATCCCACACATGATTCAGCGCATCATATGGCTAAAATAAAAGAGTTTTCAAAATAAATAATTTTGGCTTTCAAAAAGCTGGGATCCAATCAAAATTAGTATTTGAATTTCAAAAGACTCATTTATTAGCTTAACATGCAATTAAATCAAAATTTAAAAGCATTAAACACACATCACATGCGCACACACTCCAAATTAATAATTCCAGATTATTCCATGCAAATTAGAACAATTCTAATAATCTAACACTTAGATTAAACCCCATTAATAATCTAACAATTAGACTATTAATGACTAATCTTACTCTTAGACTAGTCCAACAAAGTTAATTAATAATTTAACATTTAAATTAATAATCAACTATAATTAATTATTAACTACTAATCTAACACTTAGATTACCCAATTAATGTTAATTATTAATTTAACTCTTAAACCAATAATTAACACTAACTAATTAATAATTAATTAATCTAACTTTTAAATGAGATAATTAAAGTTATCATTAATTTAACTATTAAATTAATGACTAACAATAATTAATTAAGAACTACTAATTTAACATTTAAATTAGTCATTTAAGTTAATTATTAATTTAACAATTAAATTAATAACTAACTCAAATATTAATTAACAATTAGCTGAGATAATAGTTAATAATCTAACAATTAGACTAATAACTATTAATAACTAATTTAACATTTAAATTAGTTAAATTGGGGTTAATAATCAATTTAACATTTAAATTAATATTAACCCCAACTAATTAACAACTAATTGCTAGTTAATAAAAAAATCCTTAATTAACATAATGATTCAAAATCATTAATTAAATAATTAACTAAATTAGAATTCTTATTTAAAATTTAAAACAATTTCAAATTTTAAATTCAAATCTAATTTAATTAATAACAAGGTAATAGGGGTTAAGGGGTGTAAGGCTGAGCCAATTACGCAGCCTGGCTCGGCCAGGCTCGAGCCCTGGCTCGAACCAGGTCCGGGCATGGGCCGCCCCGGGCTGCAGCCCCCCCGCCCGGTCCGACCGGGTCGGGACTGGGCGGTCCGCCTGGCCTTCTTCTTCCCCAAACCGACGAAGGTCTTTCACCTGAAACCCTAGCTTTTGCAGGCGGCGGCGGGGAGGGAGATGCAGCACCGCCCGGCAGCCGGCGCCGGGCCCCGCCGGTCCACCGGCGCCGTCCTCAGCACCGGCGACGCCGCCGGCGTCGACAGGCCCGCCGGAGGCCCACTAAACACAGCCGACCGAGCCCCTACAAAATGGGGTTTTTTCTGGTTTACTTTAAAACCGAAGAGGATGAGGAAGAAGGGCCCAATATGGCCACCTCCAGCATGTTCTCCAACGATGGCCTTGCTGCCGAATGGTGCCCAGCAACCCCTTGGATCATCCAGGGTATTGGCCATGCCTCTCCAACGTTTGGGGGATGCATGTCCGAAGCCCAAACGGCCACCGTTCTTCGTCAAACAAAGAACATAAAAAAAATTTCGAATTTTGCAGAACAGAATTAATCTAATTAACTTTAGTTCATCATATGAACATTCATCCAGCAACTATTCGAATTTGAGCATGGAAAAATACATAAAATATTAATTTTGGAGACCGAAACGGGACGAGAAACAGTGGAACCTGGCTCTGATACTACTGTTGGTTTTCTCGAGATTCTCCGGATCGCTCACGCAGTGGAAAATAAAACGTTAAACAGCGATCCGTTCCTGTTTCAAAAAACAAAAATCGATTATCGGATAATCGAAGTTCTCACCGTGTGCGGATTCGAATCTGCAGCCGTTCAGTTCCGTCGGTGCGACACCGCAAGCGCCCGGCCTCTAGCGAAGTCCATGCGATCCTCCTCGCGACGGATATCTTCACGTTCCTCGTTCTTCGCAGCCCACGAAACCTCCACCAATCGCCGTAATGATCGCCGCAACGTGCGGACGATTTCCGGTCAAACGGGATTCGGAGAAGCGGCGAAGCAAATCTGGATCTGTCTGGACGCTAGAGAGAGAGAGAAACATAGGAGGGGCGGCTAGGATTAGCAGCAGCTTGACCTGCTCAGCCCGTTCGCTACGTTTTATACTAACCGCGCGATTTTTCATAAAAACCCCCGGTTTATATAAAACTCACTTATTTATCTATCGCCTTGAGAATCATTTGCGTATGACCCTTTAGGCCCAAGTACCAGTCCAGTTAATGGCCCAACAAGCCCAGTGACTCCTCACTGACTTTATTAATCAATTAATAACCCTTTATTAATTAATTAATCAATCGAATTGATGTCGCACATCGAATTCGATCGGGCCTCCGATCACGTTGGGTGCCAAACAACACCGTGTGAACCCGAAAGGTATTGGGGTTAAGTAACCCACTCTTGGAACCTTTCCGCCGACAGTTACCGCGTGGATATAATCCTTCATTCGTACAATGCTCTCGAGTCAACTCAGGGTATGGCGAGCTGTCAAACCCTAACCGGTCGACTCACTTGGATTGGATGCCGCTGATGAATATCGGAAAACTCCTTTCCCGATATTATCGTCCGCCCTGGCCAGGAACTTCCGCGCATCCTTCCTAGAGCATTCTCTCTCTAAGTACCGAGAGCGAATGATTCATTATTGACTCACAATTCCCTTCGACGGTATTCCGTTGTACCCAATCTTTGGCGTATTAGAATCCCATGGCTAGAGATTCGTAAACCAAGGTCAAAGCACAGAAGTCCACCGGCAAGGTGTCCTTGGTGTCTCAGGTCCGAGGACCATCCACGCAACTACGACAATAGAATCAAGCTGGTTGACAGTGAGGTACAATACCATCCAGCGATTCAGTCAGATCAGTTCAGTGAACTCATTCTCCAATGAGTACCTACAGATTCGCCTTAGTGTCTCCACACAAGTGACTTATGAGATCAGTCACCCTCATCATATGAGCAGGAATAATCTGTACTAGTCTAGCCGGATATCCGATGTCCTTCTCGGATATCCTCCGACTATGAACGATTAAGAATATGTGTGTTTAAGTGATCAGTCTCATTAGTATGATCTCATCATAATCTGATCACTATAGCACATATTCACGGACTTCATTATGAAACGATAATTAATGCGATTTACATATAATGAATATTATGTCATTTTATTAATAAATGAACGAGATTTACATAGTCAAATTGGCTTGTAGGCCACCTAAAACTAACACTCCTCTCCTAAACAAACGCCCCTAAGGTCAGTACAAGGTTAATGTGGATGGAGCCACTAACCCAGGAGATGGAGCTATAGGCATAGTCTGTAGGGATCACGGTGGTACAGTCGTCTCATGCCATGCCAATGTCTCTAGTCAGGGAGGCACTAGCAATGCAGGGTGGGCATCAAACTGGCGACAACATTACCAGGCCAGTCACACCACAGTACTGGAAGGTGATGCAAGAGGAGTCATCCAATTGATCAAAGAGGCGAATTCAAAACCACCGTGGATCATCGATCAAAACGGTCATTAACGACTGTAGGTTGCTTCTCATAAACTGTGCTTTCATCTCAGTTTCGCATATCCCTAGAGGAGCCAACAGAGCAGCTCATGTAGTAGCTAATCAGGCTAAACATTACATGGTCAATGCTCACTGGGATCTTGGTGAGTTCCCTGAATGTATTGCTGGTATTGTAATGGCCGAGGACACAAACTTCTAATCAATGAAGAGCTTTACTCATTTTGATTTCCAAAAAAAAAAAAAAAAAAACACTAAGTTATCTGATATGTTGCGAGGAACTGATCTTGCTCACATTACCAACTAGATCAGACATGCACACCAAACAAGAACGAACAAATCACATAGAGAGATAGAGAGAAGAAGAGAGGGAGAGAGACAACACATCGATTTACATGGTTCGGCAAAGTGCCTATGTCTACGGAGTCCAATTCCTTCACCACTGTCTTGCACTAATCTTCTCCGAGAACATATGCAAGAACGCAGGCCTGGAAGGAACTGCAGCCACTTGCTGTTGTTTTCAACCCTAGGGCAAGTTCTCCCGAAGTTACAATATGTGTAACCCCCCTGAAACAAAAGCCACAAAATACCCTTACGTTGGACCACATCGGTTGGACCCGTCTCGAACTCAAAGACATACTATACCGCTAAGGGGTAGGGGTAGCCTGCCATGTGACGCCTCTAGCGCCATGGCAGAAGATGTCCTAACCGCTGCTATTAACTGAGATGCCCTTTGAATTTGAGCCACAACTCAACAAATCTCCACCTTCACGAACATTCAATCATATGGAAAACTTCAAACTTGCATATGTACCTGTGGCAGCAATCTCCTGTGTCTAGCATATTGTGATATGGAGAAAATCCAAGCAATGCTTGAATTTCTCCTTAGTGACCAGCTTTGTCAATATATTAGCTGCATTCTCCTAAGTACTCACTTTCACAAGATCAGTCTCACTTGATGTGATCAATTCTATGATCTTGTGCAACCTTATAGTTATGTGGTTAGTCTTGGCATGATATACTTGATTCTTTGCCAAATCAATAGCACTTGGCGGTTGCATTGCAATTGAACACCCTGTTGACTGACACCAAATTCTACTAGCAATCCCTTAAGCCACAAAGCTTCCTTTGCTACCTCTGTCACTGCCATGTACTCTACCTTAATTGTAGACAATGCAATCACTAACTGTAACATGGATCTCTAACATATAGGTCCTCCACCTTATGTGAAATCATAGCCAGTGGTAGACCTCCTCTCATCGACCTCTCTTACATAGTCAGAATAAACATACCTAACAACTGTAGGTTTTTCTTATCTTCCACTATACTCAATGCCATAATTGGATGTTCCTTTCAGGTACCTAAACACCCACTTGACCGCCTGCTAGTGCTCCTTCCCTGAATTGCCCATAAATTTACTCACCACGCTCACCGCATATGCAAGGTCTAATCTTGACACACCATTGTATACATTAAACAACCCACGTCATTTGCATATGGTACCTTGGACATCTCTATCATTTCTTCATCTGTCTTTGGACACTGTTCAGCAGACAACCTGAAATGATTAGTTAAAAATATTCCCACTGGTTTAGCATTTCCCATGCTAAATCTTTCCAACACCTTCTCGATGTACTTCTTCTGAGAGTGCCATAGTTTTTCTGCTTTTCTATCTTTGCAGATTTCCATCCTAAGGATCTTCTTCGCTGCACCAAGATCCTTCATATCAAACTCCTTACTCAGCAAAGACTTCAATTGTTTCACATCCTTTATGCTCTTGGAAGCTATGAGCATGTCATCCACATATAGTATCAGAGAGATATATGTACCATTAGAAAAAACTTTGAAATAAACACAACAGTCATACCACGGCCTTGGTGACTACTTCAACCTATGCTATGACTTCTTTAGTCTGCACGCATACTTCTCATTGTCCACTTCTTTGAATCCTTTTAGTTGCTCCATGAAAATCTGCTCTTCCAAATCACCATGCAAGAAAGTAGTCTTTGCATCTAATTGCTCTACCTCTAAGTCTAACTAGGACACCATGGCCAACGATATTTTGACTGAATTGTGCTTCACCACTAGAGAGTAAACTTCACCGTAATCAATCCCTTCCTTCTGTGACTACTCCTTTGCAACTAGCCTTACCTTGTACCTTTCATCTTCCTTTTCTGATGTAGCTTCCTTCTTTCTATAGACCCACTTGCAGTCTGACTTTTTTTCCTTTTGGAAATTCAACTAAAAGGAGTTGACCCTACTTGTGTGCATATTTGGCTAGGTGCGCAGACACCGTATAGATTCATAGGACCCAGTTAGTCTTATCTTTTCACTTGCATCACCTTACGGGCATCCGGAGCTTGTGAGGGTGGACAAGCGTGAGGTTTCACTGAGTAGTGAGTCGTTAATGGGCGTACTCAACTATGGTGTTTGGAGTTGGTTAAAGTTTGGCTTGAGAGTCTTGCACTAGTTGTTGTGTGTCTTTGTCACTTTTGTGACTAAGAAGGGGTGGGACCACTTGTTGTTGAGCGGCGGTTGGAGTAGCTTAGGCTGCCTGAAGGGTTCTCGACTTGCTTAGTGGGTTTGTAGTTCTCTTTGGTTTTGACGTTGTTCTTGATACTACTGATTCTCTTTACTGCTAAAGTATCTTACTGCTTTACTTCACTGCTTTACCTTACATTATTCTCACTAGCGTGTAGGTGTGAATGTGAGAGGTAGGGATCACGGGATCTCTACTAAGTTCTTTTAGTTGTGACTCACTCTCCTACTTTTCAGGTGAGGAATTTGACTGTGTTTAGGAGCGGGTGTGTTCTTGGAGGCCACTCATATGCCAACGACCATTCTATTTTGGAGTACGTTCCTATGTAGTTGTACTTCTTCTTTTGGCCTGTAAGTCTATATTTTATGTTAGACTATATATTTATTATTGGATAGAAGCTTTGATGATCGTATTCGCTTGGAGCCTTTTTATTGCACCATCGGGGTGATCGAGTTCCCCTTCTCTCCTTTTCGCGGGGGGGGGAGGTTAGGGGGTTGCTGTTCATTCACTCACTTTGATGGAATCGCAGCCTAATTGCATGTAAATTTTTTATTTTACAAAAGATTATGGCACAGGAAAATCATTTCAGTTCGGCATCTGTTTCATCCGATCTTTGATAAGGTAATTAAAAGCGTTGCAGCAGGTATTTCTCCTCCTGGCATGCAGTGTACCGTTGCATCAGGCCCTAATTTGGCCCAAGGTTGTTTGGATTTCAAGGGTACATCCTCCAATATAACGAATGATGTTAATTAGGGATACTAATGCTGAGCATATTATTATATTTTACGGTTATATTGGTACAAATACCATTTTTTCAAGGTGAATAATTTTTCGGGGGTGGTGAGCTTGTGCGTTTCTACACTTTTAAGGCAGTCATAGGAGTGAACCTGCAGATTATTATATATTCACTTGTCTTTATCTGGAGATTTATTTAAACTTGTAAATGACAATTAAGGCATGGGTACCGTGTGAGAAAGTGATCCTGCACCCAGAAGGGGCTCTTTACCTTTATTATTCTATTTTTTTATTTTTCTTAGAGTAAAATGGAGAATAACTCGTTCGGCATTTTTTGCACTATTAGCACTGTTCGTGCTCCCCCCTTCCCCTGTTGTGTGTTTTCCTGTCTCTGTACTCTTTGATTCATAGTTAATGTTTCGTGGCTTTATATATTGAGTATAAAAGGGAGTTTTTCTTAAAAAGTATTAAGTTTTGTTCTTTTTAAAAGAAAGATTTGTTGACATGCAAAATTAATTGTTTTACACACCATGTACGAAAGGACTGAACTCTCACAAAGATTAGTTGACCGTGAGGAGAAGGGCCATAAAATAAAAATAAAAGGGACCCTTCTTCAGAAGAGGAGTCACCACACCGCATGATCTCTGACATACATATCCGTTAAAGGCTGTGAAGAAATCTCATGTGTAGGAAAAGAGGGAGAACTTAATTTAAGGCAATGGAAATGAGAAGAATCCCCTCTATGTCTTGCCTTTTTGATCTTTAATTGAAGACATGTGTATACATGTTACAGCAGGTATGCATCTGCATGTACACTTGGTTAAATGGATAAATAAAGAAAGGAAAGAGGTAGGACAGACAGGATGGCGGCCAACCATCTCCATTAGCCCATCCTCTAATTAGTGACAAACTATGGAAATTATGTTAAGAATCTCCCCAGACTGATCACACATGCATGCTATACATGCGAGGGAGCTGCCGTATGTGTCTCATGAATGAGTTTAGATCTTCTACGGTCTTCGACGATGGATCGTACAAGGTCAATAAAGAGAGAAGAGAAAGTCAAAATTTTACAATCACAGGACATGGTAAGATGAGTTTTGACAGTTTCTGTCCTCCTTCTTTCTCTCTTTATTGATTCTCTACGGTCTGTTGGAAGCACGGACTCTGCCCAACAGTACGAAATGTGCTATCATTATTCTTATTATGTTATGTATGAACAACAACCTATTTAACTAGCTCTAGTGTACCAATATCGATCGTTATCTTTATCAACACTTGCAGTGCGTAGTCTGACCCATCATCGCATCGTCGACGCTTCCTCTTCTCCTCACATGGGGTCGGCACGAATCTTCCCGGAAGGAGCTCATCACATGCATGGCTGACGGCTCTCACTAATAATTCTATTCGATTGTGTCATTGGGACTGTGTGCACCTGCACCTGCAGCTGGCGGGGCCCCGTCCGCCCGCCGGCGGCGGAGGTGGAACCCATAGGATTGGTGATGGTGAGTAAAAGGAGGGCCACGGTGACCGCGACGAGCGCGGCTGAGCCGAGGTAGACCCCCCGGCGCACGACGTAGCACTGGCCGTCCGCCCAGCCCTGCCCGTACGGCTGCCCCTTGTTCATGCTCGACCCCGCCCCCAGCAGCACCGTCGCCAACCCCAAGCTCACCCTACAATTAACCACAGACACAATTACGGATACAGTCGCACGGCACACTGCTCTTGAATGTTGTTTGTTTATCAAACCAAATCTAATGCGAAACCTTTTTTTTTTCTTTCTTTTTTTCTATTGGAGTGGGGGTGTTCTTTCTTTAGTTTCTAATATATACCTAGCCGAAAGCAAACACTGTTAATTCATCATGGGTTTGCGTCGTGCCAAGCACTGTTAAGTGTCGGAATGGGATAGGATCGAGAAAGTTTGGAAGATGTGGAGAAATTAACAAGACGATGCAGAGAGAGAGAGAGAGAGAGAGAGAGAGAGAGAGGGATGTTGGATATTGGAATGGATCAGACATGGTGGTACCAACCAGGAGAGGGCGAGCATGGTGATCACCATAGCCGGCCTCCTCTCAGCTGCCGACGTGCTCCGTTTATTCCCCCTGGAACGCAGCAGCCGGACTAGAGCCGCCGATGTGCCCACCATCTGAGCCACCGAGAGGCAGACGAGGGCCGTGACGCCCAGCCCGAACGCCGCCGTCCTCGGCATGGAGCAGAGGTTGCCGTCCCGCTTCATGTCCTTGTCCTTGAGACAGAGAGGAAGTAGAGTTGTTTAAGACTCTTTCAAGTTTCCATATCCACGCCACCCACAACGTCAATGAGAAGTTGATTCGAGAAAGGAATTAAAAGGATCGGCGATGGAAAAGTGCTCGACGAAATGCCGGCCTCTTTAATTACGTACCTTGGCCTTCTTGAACTCTGCCGCGACGCAGCACGACAAGGCCACGAGCCCTAGCAACACCAGGGCGGAGCACGTCGCCAGAGTCTTCCGGCCGCGTCCCGGCTTCTTCTCCATTGGCGCGGAGAACGCTCTCCTCCGGTGGAAGATTGGGAGCAGTCAGGGATACTTAATTTGGGCAAAGGCGGCCTTGAGAGGCAGGCAAATTAAAGATCCTCACAAGTAATGGTAATGGTTGGCCGGCGGATTAGGAATATACTTGCTGCTCTTCTTCAACGTCAAGGTGGACTCCCTTCCACCCCATGATGGCTTTGCCTTGGCTCTCAAGGAGCACCTCATGTTGGCGGGGTGGGGGAGGCTGTACCCTGTGCCTTCCTTCCTCCCCTCCCCTGCTCCGTCTTCTGCTGCTGACCCTCGAGCGTGGAGGAGGCAGCTGCGGTCTACCTTTCAAATCCCTGGTGCGTGGCAGCTTCCTCTTCAGGCAACTAGTCCGTGAGGCCCCTGCCCCTACCTTACCCTTCCCTTTTGAGTTGGTCAACTGCAGCCACTCTTTTGTCTTAATTTGATGGAGAGCCAGAACGGGATGGTGGCTCCTAACGATAAGAAGCTGGGGGGCTACAATATTCCAACCAAGAAGATTGCAACTAGTTTAAAATTAGAAGATGGATGAAGCTTAAATTAAGGAAAAAACCATACATAGAAGATGGAGCCAGCAAAAGTGATTGGGCCAAAGTTTTCTTTATATTCTACGAGGACCAGTGGGCAACTGGGATTTTTCTTTCTAGTGTTTGGGCTTGTATGGTGAAGGAGCCATGTGGTTGAGGTGGGTTCATCTGGATTTTCTCGTATCATTTTATTAGTGGTCCTCCCCCACAAGTTGACCCATGAACAAGAGCACTCCAAGGCGCACCTCATGCCCCTTCCTTCAATAATTACTCCCTCCTTTTTCTCCAACTCGGTAGGTAGGACATGGACTTGAACCCATCTAGGTCTAGCTATTGTTGCTGGCCATACTTAGCGCAATGGTCTCAAGGTCGATCTCGCCCGTATTGTGTGCAGGTGCGAGTCTTCTCACGGAGTTTTCGCTTCTTGAGCGGAAAAGTTGTCGGTTGGGCGAAAATTTCGTATGCTGGCGGATACGATCTCAGCTCCCTTGAGCTCGATATTTGGCCCATGTAATTACGGAGTCACTTGGACCAAAAAAAAGATGTTATTATTGCTGGCCAAAATAAAATGATAATTTAATAATGATCTTTGTGACCTTTTCCCGAGTTTGTATCCCTTTGGCACACGTTTATTGGCTAAAAAGGCAACAACAAGAAAGAAAAGAGGGGATGCAGAGCTAGCGTTCTTGAAGCATTGACTTGACTATCTTATGTGGGTAGGGCTCCGGATATCATATGGCATTTCCATACATCCCCTCCACAATCTGATGATATGAATGCTGTGGTCAAATGGTGGACATTCGGATTGCCTGGCCATCGAAACAAATTAATTAAGCAATATGTAGTTGGGTCTAGCTATAACATTCATGGGATTGAGAAACTTGATGATGCTAATTGTGTGGCTCTTATATATATATACACCACGGTTAGGTTAGGCAATTGCAAATGTTGATATATATATTTCTAGGCTCTTACTTGCTCCTCAGCATCCCATCCCCATGATCTCTCATCCCATATTCATGTCGCAACATTCTTGAGCAGAAATCGCCAAAAAAATTGTAGTTTACCATGTGAGTTGCGAATTTTAATCAACTTAATTTAGTTACTGTTTACTACTACGTACTGCAGGCAGGCATAAGATGGGAGGGGCATCTGTCTTTCTGTCGTTTGGGACGACTGGATTAAAATTTTTCTTTTTCTATTTTTTTGCAACGAATATTCCAGTGGTTGGGCATAAGAGTCTCTTCGAAGGGTTCGAAATCAGTCAAAGCTGAAGAATGTCCGAATTAAACGGATGGATAAGCACAAAGAGAAGCCACTCCACAGGGAGTGAGAGTTTTCGCCTGAGGCGAAGCTGGGGTCCCCGTTCTCTTCATCTAGGACCACTTGTAATTTGGCTCTATCCAGTTTTTCTTCCCATGTTGACCTAAGATTTTTCTTAAGACTTTTTCGTGCTTATTAATTTTCAGGTTTTGGTGATAACATATTCTGAACATTTTTTATACCATAACTTTAATGATAATTAGGATTTACTATGATCCGACTTGAAGCCCTCTGATCCTCTCTCTTTCGAGGCCTCTACAACTTAGTCTATCATCATTTTCAATGGGGGAGGTCTCGTCTTGCCCCAAATTCCGTCTTGAGTATCAACTTGTGAATCTTCCTGCAAAAACTTATACAGGTGTGCGATCGATGTCAATTGCCTGATTTCATCTATCCAAGTTACAAATAATTTCGCCATCCTAACTTCGAAGGGAAGTATTAGCAGCTAACGTTAGTGTTAATTAAATGTTTCCCCCATTAAGAATCTCCTTGTATGCAGATTACTCTGTAATTACTATTCTACTCTTAAACCACAAAACTCGGATATTGAGTTTGAAGGGCCCAAGATCATAAGCACTGACCACAACTGAAATTAGCCAATGTAAGACTATTCTAGCGTAAATTATAAGATAAACTTTGAGAAGATAAAGTTGGGTCAGGTCCTTACTTTGATACCATCTTACAAACTATAAAACCCGCATATTGAGTTTGAAGGGCCCAAGATCATAAGCACTGGCTACAACTAAAATTAACCGATGTAAGACTTTTATATGGTCGCTCCAACGTATTAGAGATGGCATCAATAAATCGGACAGCATTGAAGCAAATTCATGTTGTATAATGTGGATATAGACCTAGCTTTTCGGCCTCTCTTTTCTCGTCACTGTGGAGGTTTAGGCACGACAGATCTCAATGATGATCATCCACCTGGAATATTTGAACCAAATTTGAACAGTGCACCCCCCTAATCACACCAACATTGGAAATGTCTGCCCCTTCCATCTAAGTGTCATGAACGAGCCACGTTCCTAAGTATTAATGATAGACCCTCCAATTTAATTGCCCATAAAATCCAGAGCCCTTCATTTATGATGCATGGTAAGCCCATCTCTAACTAATCTAAGCCCACTAATTTAATACGGAACGTTACCTAGTTAATTTATGTTTGTAGAATTTGGTAGATATAAGTGAGTGGATCGATCACAGCCTGGTGGCATTCTCATATAAGTGCACTAATAATCTCACTCAAAGATATATCCCATCACAATCAAACCATGCACAAATAGTATAAAAATAATATCCATTCATCATACGACATACTACATGATATAGCATAGAGCAAGTCTCTGAATACCTTGTATAAGGAACACCTTTCTAATTCTTCCTATTTTATGGGACTTTAGTTAACATTAAGAACCGAGCCTTCCAGATTTAGAGTATCACTGAGTCCTTCAACTCACAAGTAAAGGACAGCCACTCTCATGTTCTTTTAATCAACTAAGCCTTCTGTCTTGGATGAGGGCTAGACTTCTTTATCATATGCAGACACATCAACATGTTAAAGGAACACATAAAAGGCAGTGAGTGATTCACTCATACTGTCTATATGAACACTCACACTGTCTTCAGCAAGAGAGATACATCTCTCCATTATTAGTGCACAATGATGGATTGCCTCTTTGTGCTCTGCCTCAAGCTTAAGATGATGTGAAACGTGACTGAAAGTCTTAATGCTTTCATTATGAGTCAGCACTAGTTTAATACGCTCCTAAAAAGAATCAAACAGGAACCTCGACATGGCAAGTACTTGTTGCTTATCGGAGAGCTGAGTTCTAACTATCTTCAACTTCTTGATCATAGAAGACATCACCCTCAGGTGTTCTGCCATGAAGTGCTTGGGCTCCATCACATATTGGTTGAACTTCAAGATCAGGCCTCGTTGCTAATGTGCCACCATACTAGACCTTCAATTCCTCCCACATCTCTTTGGCAGTCTTAAAGCTTTCGAACTCTTTAATAAGATCTTCATATATGTAGCTCAACATAGTATGGTGTGCTCTTTTGTCCTTACTAAGCCACTTACCATATGCTTCCTTATCACGATTGACACAAGCAAGTGGCGCATCCTCTGATGGACGCAACATCACATTGTCAAGGTCTCGAGTATCTCCTCCTCATTAAAGAGATGCTAGAGCTTTCTATGCCGCATATCGTAATTATCGCCTTTCATTTTATCTTGACCAAACAACTCATTGATATATGTCCTTTGAGGCCATCACTACTACATAAATTGTGCAAATTTGAAAAAATTAGGCACTTATTTTTAAAAAAAAATCTATCTTCAAATTAATTGATTATACAATTTGTGATATATATCTCGAATCGAAAATTTTGTTAGGCTCGTAATCCTCACCTCAATATATACACTAAATAATACTTTCAATAAACTAAGAGTAAAAACCTATTAATCTTAAAGATGCATTGCTATGAGAAACAACACTCTGATTAACTAGAAAATATCAATTTTGAGGACTTTTTTTCTTAAAAAATTCTTTAATAATCAGTGAAAAATATAATAAGAGACATTTTTCCTATATCCATGTGATAATTATATATAGTGGATGCCTGAATGCATGAAAATCAAGATAAAACATGATCCAATAGATGTCTGGTGCGTAAATATATTCCTTTATAAGGCTTTGATAAATAATATAATATTTATTACATCAATTTCTCTACATAGAGTCGACTACATCCCATCTACTGAATAAAATAAATAGGATGTTGCACCATTCATTATGGACTCAATATTACCTTGATAATACTCATATAAGTAAAGTGTATAACTCACCGTGCAAGATAAGTTGTACCAACACAAAATAAGAGTAACTAAAACACGATCGATGGAGAGATGCTCGTGATGCAGCGAAAGCATCTTTAGGATCATTCTCGTCAACGTAGGGAGGCTACCAGAGTCCTTCACAAGATTCCATGTGAAAAATCTCCAAGTCTCGAGGTGGTACCCCAAAGAGAGATAGAGAGACAAGAGGCTCTAGGGAGAAAGAGGGAGAGGGAGACAAAGTGACCGGATACTATGCTATCTCCTCCCCTATACCCTCTATTTTGTAGTGGAGACTCCGCTTCCTACATAGAGAGGGACTCTTCTGAGTCACAGTCCAAATTCTATCCACACCAATGTGGATGACTTGAGTTTGAACTCGTCCTGAACTCTATCTACAATAAGATTAAAGGGAGACTAAATTTTGGAAGACTATTATATTTGCCTCCCGCAGACAAGAGTATCTTAATAAAATCAACCTTGGCAACCATCCATTCTCATGTCATTTCCACCACTCAAGTCCTCGTACATCTCACCTAGAAGCGGAATGCATTCTAGTGGAAGGCGGTTCAGAACTTGAAAAGAATCAGATTTTGTAGATTGAACAAGATCAAACAAATTATTTGGAACTAGCTAACATCTAGTCTGACCCTTGGCTCCCAAACAGCTCCACTAATCCTCAGCCCAGCCTGGTTTCTCTGGCACTCGACCTACCTAGGCTATTGACCTCATCAGTGGCAACAGTTGGAACCTCAACAAGATGAAGGACCTATTTACAGATGAGCATGCTGCATTCACAACGCATATCGCCACCAATCATGTGCCAATGTCTAATGGAGCTGCACTAGTGTGGAAGGGAACCGAAGAAGGGAACTATCACTACAAAATCTCCATAGAGATTCCTTAATGATTGCAAGCGGCCGCCATCTACTTCAAACTCCAACAGGGTGTAGAGAGTTGTATGGGATCCTGCACTAACGAGGACTGTTCCACCAGAGTGTCCCACTTCATGTGGAAAGCTTTGAATCATGCCTTACCAGCCAATCAGCAACTAGCAAGAAGGGTCCCCTTTCTTAATATTAAAAATGTTAGCTATGTGGTGACTCAGAGGAAACACTGGATCATGTCTTTTTCGGCTGAGTTTGCTAAACCAGTTTGGTTAAGCTCCCCAGTTGGATACCATCCGCACTTGGACAAGCAGCCTCTTCTGCAAAAACTTATCCATTAGAGTGAGCCTCATTTGCTGGGGATGGAAATGGTAAGAAACATATTATCTCTTGTTTTGGGATTATGTGGAACATCTGAAAAGTAAGAAACAAGATGATATTTGAAAATTGCACTCCCCACCTCAACAGAGTTCATGAAGCAGCCAATGGAAGACTACCATTCTTGGATTACTGAATGTTTAGGGAAGATCTCCGGCCATAGAGGAGGCAGTGGGAATCGTCGTGAGGGATGGGAATGGCAAGATTCTGCACTATGCTTCCACTCGGTGACAGCAAGTGAAGCAACTGCCATTGAATTGGGAATAAAGCTTGCCACCGTGTGGGGATCTGAGGCACTGCTGGTCGCTTCGGCAGGATGGAGCACAGCGGCTGAGGATCGGGGAAGAAACGCTAGAGAGCTGCAGTTGGGGAATGGGGATCAGAGCAAAAAAGCCTGATCCGGAATTCTTCGTTCGGAGCAATCTGGAGCCTGCCCCACGTAGGCCACGTTCAGGTGTGATCCAGAAGCAATTTTCGGATCAACACGATGATCCGAATCCGATCTTCGGCACGGATCCGGACGTATTTTCGGATCCCATCGATCCATTGCTTGCCACCTCTTATCATTGCCGAGACATGGTGGGAAGTGATGCCCGGAAGATCATCCATGCGCTTCTTAAAAAGCAACGTTCACCCTGGAAAATCAAAACTTTTGCTCAAGACTGTCAACAACTGATGTTACCTATAGACCTTAAATTTCAATTTGCATCTAGAGAGACTATAGACCAGCACATGGAATCCTCTTATGAGCATCCAAATATCCCTTAATAGGTTCTCCATGATGTACCGCATGATACCACTTAACTTTTATTAATAGAGTTGGGGGACCTTGGGGTACGTCCTCTACTCTATCTTTCTTTTCAAAAAAAAAAAAGAGGAAAAGAATATGAATCCTACTGATCGAAAACAATAGGAACCAGGAAAAGGAAAAATAAGAGGAAAGTATCCAGGTCTTGAACCATCCAGGGACCTTACTGTATGACAATACTTGCTAAACGCCCCTATCATCACCATCCGTTTATCTGTTATCACATTTTGTTAGAAATCTCCTATCAGTTAAACCTCTAACTAAAGTTGAAAAGGTCTAAAATACCCTTATTATTTTCTCAAACCCTCTTTCCATCTACCCTCTCTCTCTTGGACACAATGTGCCAATAAAAACAAAAACTTTATAAGGGATATTTTCATTCAAACACTAAAATTCAATAGTTAAAGAAAGAATATTTGCTGCATCCGTAACGGAGGTTAACTGTCGGGGCATTTTTACAAAAATTGCGATATAATAAAATTATTTATAATAACATGGCACCAAGATAGGCAAATTTAAAATTAAAAGTTTAGGAGGGTTATCTTTGCAAAGATCCCTTTTCACAAATATGTTATTTGAAGATCATTAGGTTGGTAGTCATCCGAACTTATTTGCGTTGTGAGGGAGATAAAATCTTCTTTACAGTAGGCACAATACTGCATGCTCAAACCACTGAAAAAATAATATATTCTACAAAATAATCAATCCTACTACAGAACCAAATTCCAGAAAATATGAGTACAGGGCAATGAAAAAAATGCATAGTTTTTTTTTTCCAGGCTTCTACGGCAAAGGTGAGAGCACAATTGAGTGGATCCGAACACCTCTTATCATAAGGGGGCCATCATAGTTGAAGCAACAGCCCAAATTTGCTATTCTGACAGCAGAAAGAGAATTCACATGTACAATTCTACTAATCATCATTAAATCAGCCAGACGTATTACGTAACAGCTGAAACACAGATGAGATTTAATTCAGCAGGCTGCAACGCTAAAAACAGTCAGGCTGCTTTGCAAGCTTCCCAATCTACCCCGCGAAAAGTAAAAGCTGCATGCAGACTCATTGATCAAAGAACAAAACTGCCGAATTCTACGGCAAAAGCGTTTTAATTGCAGTAACAACATAAACCGACCATCTGCACTTTCTCAGTTTTAAGAAGCAGCAAACTACAAAAAACTATAACTCTCAGGTGAGTGTGAATTCACACTGCTGCCAGTTTTCCTTGAGGAATCTCACTACCGACAATGGTCAATGCAGTGTTGCTCACAAAGGTGTCTGGAACTGCTCTCTTGTTGCTCTCACCTGTGCTTGGACCAGGAACTTCCATCAGCAGAGGTTCTTTTGGCGGGGGTGGAGACATGATTACCTTCTTTGTGTTGACATCCATCAGCTTTTGTGGCTTTTCTGCTCTTTGAAGTACAGCTTTGGGATCTGTGGAAGTGTTCCCAGGAAAAGCATCTTTTGCCACAGCCCCTGGCTCCACAGTGCCTTGAGCCTTAGTGGAGCGCAGTATTCTTAACCTGTAATCAGTTTCTGGTCGCCTACAGACCTTTCTTAGAGGTACAATCTCCTGTCATTGAAAGGAAAATAGTTAAAATGCTAAGCATCTTAGCGACCCGGGAATGAACTTCCATTACCATCTCTATATTTGATATGCAAATCTTGCACATGTAAACACAAGCAGATAAGTCATTCTTAAGTAGAAGTTCAAGCATTTTGTTTGACAGTGTTTCATGAGATCACTATCTGCAGACTGCTGCATCCCTGCTTGCCACAGTGTTCCACATAGTTTGTATTGCATTCAGATGTAGTTCTTCAGAAGAAACAGAACATTGCAAGACATGGTTCCAAAATTCTACACTAAGAAATGCTTAATGTTCAAATCTGGGCTGACTTTGAGCAAATATTATCTGACCCATATGTCAAACAATCAGGCTTAAGGGTGCATCTGGAAGGGTTCACAAAAAGCTTTTAATAATAGAAAAGCCCCAATGTAGGTTGATCCTTTCCAAAGGAGACTCTGGCACTTGGGCTTCCATGCAAAGAGATTACAGTCAGCTGGAGACAGAAAGACACATCACAGGAGAGAGGAATCTGCGGCCCAGCAAAAAGCATTCGCACAAAGGATTCTGACAGGGAAGAGAGACTTTTGCTGGAAGGACAACGTTGCCCTTCCCTTCCCTGAATAATCACCAGTGAACAAGAGGATTTGGGGAAGGGCAATCCAGTCAAATGCCACATACCCTCGTTCACCGGTGACAGGCGCCAAGCAGGAAAGAGGAAGCGGGACAGATCATTAATTACTAATCTGTACTTCTCTGACACACCTTCAGGAATGGGCTTCTGAGAAATCCCTCAACTTTGTGAGCATGGCCGGACACACCCTAAGTTGATTAAGCTCCCAAAACTTACTATATGGGTCACATTAGAAAGATGAGAAAAACAATGTGCGATAGGCAAACAAAGTATATTACCTCTGATGACCTATTTAAGTGAAAATACATAAATATTAATTTCACTAGAAATAGTTCACCAAATGGCTAAATATACATTTTTGCATTAGACAATATGAAAAAACATGTCTCAAAGATTCTCAAAGATGTTTCCTGTCAAGAAACTTGTCACCAAATTTCAAGGCAAAAAAAAAGAAAAATACTGGAGAATCCTTCACCAAATGGCCAAACCTTTCCTTTTCCTTTTAGGATTCTAAGAAGAAAATTCCCCTCAAAACCACAGAAGTTACATCTGGGCTACCTGAGCAAGCCAAGCGAATGAAGCTGAGTTGCCTCTGGAAAGCCTCTCATCCAAGGCAGAGTTATTTACATATTCCCCAAGCCATGAAAACTCCCGTGGACATGGGTACCCCTAGGTGGATCCAAGCACGACTTCTAAGAGAACCTAGGTCTGCATGCTGATTAAGCCACCCACCCCACTCTAAAATGACCAACCAACTTATATCTGGAAAACAGCAAATAACCAACAGAGCAATTATATAAAAGATTATTGGAAGCCACCACTGCAAGTTCAGTTAAATCACAGCCTAACTGAGCATAGAATATTCAGTTTTCAATCAGTTAAATCACAGCCTAACTAAGAATAATATTCAGTTTTCAAGTTCTATTTCACAACTCACACAAGAAGCTTTATTAAAGGAACCTTTTTAGATTGTCCGTGGAAATCAAAAACCAGCTAAGGCCGTGTTTGGCATAGATTTCAATTGGAAGCACTTTTGCATTTCAATTTAGTTATTTTCTGTGGAAGCCATTGGATCTTGGAAGCCATTTATAAATGGTATTTTACTTGTGTTTTGGGTTCCAACCAAAAGCTACAAGGGTGAAGCTTCCAAGAGTGGAGAAAAAGTGAGGTTGTTAACTTGTTATAGAAGAGTTGACTTTTGTAACAAACCAAAATTAGTTATAACCTCTCTCCCTTAACTCACTCTATGTGAGAAGTGGAAGCCAAAAGTGGCTTTCAAATAAAAGTTTTGACAAACACGCCCTAAAACTATTAAAGGAACCTACCTCAGACTGGTCATGGTCATAACGAACTAGGAATCGGCAACGACATCCACGGACATCATGCCTTCGCCTTTGAGCATCAAGGACATGGGCATCAAAATAAAGAGCCTGCTCTTTTCCTTCCTGGCAAAAAGATGGGAAAAAGACATCATTACATAATAGATGGACATTAGTATTGCTCAATATCGCAAAATCATCAAACTATAGCTTTACACGAGCACATCCAGAATTAACAATAGGAATAAAAGCTACTAGAACATGAAGGGTCACAACAGATGGTGGATCTTCACTAATACATCACTGTAATAATGATATCATTAATAATATAGTTTGTCTTGTCAATTTGACTTCAGCGGGGACCTGCAGAACCAAGTCCCAAATACTCAAACAAGGACTTCGACAAGCAATCGGCCTAACATTGACCTCCCATCTATTAAGCAAATGCAGGAGAGGCAGTTCTTTTGAAATGAATGTGCTAGATTTCCGGCCAATGTTAAGATGGCTAGAAGTGAGGCCGACCAAGGCAACAGTCATTGGTTTCTACAAGAAAATATGCATCTGGGTTTCAAGGACTAAAATAACAGCCAGAAAGAGTTTAAACAAAATGTGAGCATGTTGACTAATGAAAAGAAATCACATCAACCCATATATCAACACAAAAAAATTTGAGCAAACATAAGACAATTCATCGAGAGACGTACCAACATAAGACAATTCATCGAGAGATGTAGAATAAAACAGGCCAAGAGATTAAATGTCACATAGTTTAATAATGCATCAAGTAATGTAAAGTTCCAAAGTTTCTACTGAAAGGCAATTCATGGTAGTACAAACTTCAAGTTTGAGTTTCAGGCAAGACATGCAGAGGGATTGAATTCTTATGTTTCAGTTTTGCCAAGGGCTCCCATTACAAAAAGTTCACAGACTTGTCTCTGCATAAAGCAGTGTATACATACAAAAACATTTTTTTTATCAACTTCATATTACTTTGCATCTGGCTGGTTCAAAATTAAACTACATATAGCCATGTTTTCATCTAACAAAAGCTAATGGATGCCAATGTTCTCAATATCTTCTGAGTTCTGACACATCCAAGATCTATGGTCAACAAGACGCAAGCAAAATTATCAAGCATCCTCATGACAAAATTGAACTCCATGTCATTACAATGTTATCAAAGGCAAGTGAGGCACTCTCCTAGGTGATGAGGCAAGGCAAGGCACCCACGAGGCGCCTCACTGTGGCCTTTTGTCTCCTAGACGATCACCGTGCTTTTCTCAACCACCAAGGCAAATGCCTCAGCGCACTTCGACAGCCTTTCTCACCTTCAACTTTGCCTAGCCCGGACGGGCAGTTCACCCGGCCCATTCACCTGGCCATGCACCCATTCTTCCTTATCCAAACCCTATTCCTCCACCCTGGACCTTAACACCCCCTTCACATCCTCTAGCGACAGGAAGCAACATCCAGTGGCATGTCTTCTGAACACGGCAACTCTAGCAGTCGCCACCAACTCCACCACATCTTCCAGCGACTCTAGTACTCACCTCCGACTCCAGTGGATTATTGTTCCTCCACGAGGTAGGCCTCTCTCTCTCTCTCTCTGTATGATGTACTCTCTTTCTCTCCCCCTCCCATCCCTGCTGTGTGTATGAGCCCTCTGTAACTTCAAAAATAGAGGGGTCCCTAAGCCCCGTTTGAGGCGAAGGTGACCCCCAGTTGCCTCACGCCTCTGAATATGTAGTGTCATTATTTCAGAAATTAAATGATCATCAAGTGCCTTACAATATACCGATTCATAATAATTCCCTTAAATATCCATGAAATCAATTATCAGTTAATTTGATTGAACTGTTTATCTTTTTTCTCTTTTTAAATGTGATGGAAATCATATTGAGCACCCTTTTCTCTTCTGCAGCAAAACCCATGTTACACTTAACAAAAAGAAGAAAGAAAGGAGACAAGGAGTGGAGAAGAACAAGAAATCATATTGTTCCCTTTGTCATGTCGGAGGGAAGTTGGACAACCCCCCAAGGCCCTGCCTAGCATTCCAGATGACTTCTCTCTGCACCATGGCTGGGGTATGCATTCTCATGACTTTGTTGACTCCCTAGCTGTAATGACGTCATGTCTAGTAAAACCCCTGGGCTGCGCTGCCTATCCCAGGAGAGACGAACAACATTTAAGGGGTTGTTTGTTTTAACGTAAAACAGTGTGATTTAAAACAATTGTTTCATTTACGGTGTTTTCAGTTGTTTGGAATGATGTAAAATAATGTAAAGCAAAATCTTGTCTGGGCCTTGTCTGCCCACTTGACAGCCCAATTCCCTTGTTTTGGTTTACAGCAAAGACCCACTGTAAACCAAAAGAAGAAGATAGAAGCATCCCTCTTATTTTATTTTACAAATAACCAAACAAATATTCCCTGATTCTAAAACAAGAAAATTTCACTTGTTTTAAAACCAATGATTTTGAAACCGGTGATTTACAAAGTTTTACATTAAAACAAACAACCCCTAAATCTAGACCCCTCTCAGGCACAGGACACCTGTCGGCAAGCAGAATCAAACCATTGACCTTGTAGACAACCAGGTGCATTACCGTCCAGTCCACCCACCTGGGGCATGGCACTTATGCAATTACCCCAAATAAGGAATATTATATACGTCAAGGACACCTTGAAAATTCATATTTACAGAAGAAAAGACCCATTATGTGATCAATGTATGCATTATCACCCCTAAATGGGGGACAAGGGAATACCATGAGAAGTAATATTTATCATTAGGATACTTTCTATATATACTAATGCAGCAAGGAATTCTTAAACACATGCATGACTCTTTAAGGGGCTCCACGCAAAAAGCCCAAATGAATTGGAGAAGTGTAAATTTAAAAATGATCTTCAGCTATCAGGTCAACTCATTCCACAGTTAAATGCTGTATGTATGATTAGAATGGGGCATCCAACTGAAAGAGGTAATCATAATATCATTGAGTATCGCCAACAGAGAAAGGGAGAACACCACCATTACTAAGAAGACCACCTTAAGGGTCCCTAAGAGAATCTCATCAACAAAATAGCAAATAACAGGGAAAATACCAATTTTCTTCCTTTTATATTGTTCTCTTGAGAAAGAGAGAGAGCACTTGTACAATGAACACTTGCGTGAAGTCACAGAGAGAGAGAGAGAGAGAGAGAGAGAGGAAAGTGAAAGATTGGATTGAATCATATAAGAGGAGTCTATAAAGCATCTTACAGTTCATCAGCGATTGTGTGGTAGCAAAGAGTAGGTAAGAAAGAAACATATTTCTTCTGCACAAGCTTCTTCAGGATCCAACATGTCAGATGATTAGAAAAGTGCAAAAGGGCATCACACTTGGTTCCAGACCTTTAAAGATCTCAAACAGGAGCACATCCAAATACACAATATCAAATGTCAACTTGCTTCTGCAGGGAAGCACGGTAGGTCATTTGGCTTCATGGTATGTAGAATCGGCCGATCCAGATCGAAATCAGCCAACCCGGATCGGGATCGGCACTAGCCAATCCAATTCTAGGGGGTAAAGAGAAAATTGGCCGGAATCGGCCTGGATCGTCCAGATCATGATGTAAGAGCAGACTCATGGGCCGTGCAAAGTAGGCGTCTATTGGGCTTGGAGCCACCTCTTGTGGCTTGGAGATGATTCATGGCCTATTTGAGGCCTGGAGACACACTTATTTGCTTTTATTAGGCCCATTTATGGCTCAATATGTAATTTTCTATTTTTTAAGATTTTTAGGTGCGGTTTTCGCATTAATTAAAGGGCTTGTGGATAGAGACAATTGAGGATAGGATCGGAAGGTTTAGAGTCGGGATAGGAGTCTTAAACTCGAGTCTATATATGTACCTTTATTTTCAGGATTTAATAGAAAAGATGATTATTGAAAAAGAAATTACCTGAGATTCCCGAGTCTGGTTCTCTGCGACGGAGACCCCTTTTTCCCCTCGTCCTCGGTGCGACGCCGAGGAACCCAACTACTGTTGGTGTGACGCCGGTAGCCTATCCTATTCCCCCTCTTCCCCTTTGTCCCCTGTCAGGTCAGGCCAAAATCGGTTGAATCGCCCCAATCCAGATCGGAATCGGCCAATTCTAGAACCGGCCAATTTTTCTGAGTTTCTTTCATTTTTAACAATTTTTTTTTAATTTTTTTATTCTTCCCTTCGATCGGCCTGGATTCACTGATCTGAATCGGATCGGACCATGATTGGGACCGGCCGATCCTGGAAGCCAATCCAATCCAATTCAGAATTCCATGTTTGGCTTGATCCTAGAGTTTTAAATGGCACAAGTGGGTATGCTTTGCTGGATAAGATTCATCAAAATTAGAGGAAAAGGAAAAAAGAAATGTGTTCTAGAGGCATAATCAGGACAAGGGAAACCTAAACTAGACTCACAATTTAGCAACTTTTTCGGATTCCTTGCAGCATGGATAAACGTATGCCAATTTATGAGTATGTTTTCAACATTGACAAAGCTGACCAACATGCTATCCAATTTGTTAAGTCATACACTTCACCAGTTCCTTGGGTAAACACAATCATTTAGGACTGGCTAAGTTAAAAGACATTGCAGGGAAATGTGATCAAAACAGTTTAATGTATTCTGTGTTTTCTAAGCAAAGCATTAGGATAGTTCGCGATTCAGCAAACCAAGTAGCTAAAGGCATTATGTGCAAATGAAAGAAGAATTCCAGCATTGTGGTAACTTCTGGGCCATAACAGATCACAGGTGTTTCCTCTGTTTCACCTCTTTTTTTCTCTTATTTTCCTTTTAGTATCTGACTCATAAAAGGCCTGTGGCTGGCCGATTTTACTTGGAGGTGAATAAAAACAAGTTGCCTAAATGGTTAGTTAACATATAAGCATGATTGAGTTGGCAAATCCAAAAAAGGTAATAGGCAAAGCTATCATCTGACTGGTGACAGCTAATCAACAAAATTACATTTGATCAACTGAAGAAGTAGCAACAGTTCACATAGGATTCTGATGAATGAATCAATTATGTCCATATCACAAATAAATAAAGCTGAAGATGGAGGCATGAAGAACAATGATGCACCATCTTGGCAAGTTGCATGAGCCAAAAAGTAGTTCAATGTTGAACACTTGCAGAACAGAAAGATGCAGCACATTATTGAGGGGTGCAAGACATGCTAGTGAGAAAAACAAAAAGTTTACAAGTTTACAATGTGACCTTTATGCTATGTGTTGAGAATTTGGCACGTAGAGATGTGCCCTATATTTTCAACGAGTATGTGTATGTCAAAAGAACATTAAATTCTTAAGTGGCATCAGTATGATTAGAACCATTTTCCCTTCACAAAAAGAATTCCAGTTGAAAATAAAAAAAAGGAACATAAGACAAATAATGCGTTGTCCTATTGATGATCGTACTTGAGAAACATCTAAATTAGGAAAAAAAAAAAGATAAAGAAATCTCTAGAAGTTCTTTCTCAATATGCAGGTGACGTATTCAATATGTATCCTGATTCTAATTGCATGTTTGTAGGGTGTGAAGTTTCTAAGACCACTGAAAACCAAGGTAGGAAGAATTGGGGATTGGGCACGGATCGGCCGGGTCCAAACCGATCGGATTGGCCGATGAATCCCAAGCCGATCCGGACTGGTCCCCCATTTATTCTTTTAATTTTTTATTAAAAAATTGGTCCGATCCCAACCCGATCCCCGGCCGATCCTGACTGATCTTATCCGATCCTGAACGATCCCGGACGATCCTGACCGATCCCAGCCTAGACCGGTGGATCGGGGATCGGGATTGGACCGGTTCGGGTCAAAACCGATCGGATCGGCCGATCCAATCGGATCCGTGCCGATCCTGCCTTCTTTGGTGAAAACATTAGTACTTATGCAGGGGAGTGGCAAGATTCTATCTATATTCTCTCTTCTCGCTTTGTTGCCATATGTTGCTCTGCTTGATTCTCCTGATTGGAAAGAACCAGACCTTTGCCACTTTATTTTCTGATGGCATGTTGGCACAGTATGGCCAACTGGACATAAAAGGAAATTAGATCATTTAAACTCAAACCATTTAATTACAACACCTTGTTGGCAAAAGTCATTTAATCCCATGCTAAGTATTCATGAGAACCACATGGCTATATTAGTGTAGGGTCTTCTCACCCACTAACTCGAGTTTTTGGTTCCGCAGCTCAGTTTGGTAACATGGTACCAGAGCCATTTGTTCATTGGTTTCCCCATTCACCCACATGGTTTCAGAAGGTGCTTGCCATACAATTATATCTAGAAGGCTTGTTGGCAAAAGCAGTTGATCACACATCAACTATTCATGAGCCACTCCATGCCTCTTCACCCCTCAATTCCAATTTTGGGTCCATTAACCATTTCAGTAACATCTGCATTTATCATTTGCCAAAAAAAAAACTGACAGTCCTTAAATTTTCTCAAAACCAGTCCCAAAAGACTGGTTAGATGAAAGATTGTTGTGCAGTGATGAGAACCATAAGGTTGTAAGCGATATTTTGAAATACATGGAAAAGACAAGGAAATATGAGATGACACTATTCAAGATGGTGTTTAAACAGGAAAACTGAATGTCTCCATAGTTCCACAGATTTTTTTTGGTCACAAATAAAATTGAGGTGAAAAAAGAGGGAATATAACTTTCTACCTCAAGATGGAAAATCAAATGAAATTGGAAAAATTATTTTTCTAATTTTCATTTCTACCCAAAATGGAAGGAAAAACATTTTCATTTTTCCATTTAATTTCTTGATTTCTCCTCTTCAAAATCCTTTCTCATTTTATTCACCTTCTCTGAAGCTGAAAACAGCTTAGACAGGATATTCAGCACTTAAAAAACAATAAATGAAAATAATGAGTAAGACGAAATAGGGGAAAGGTGTCATACCAACTGTTACTTCTGAATGTAAATAAAATAATCCGAAGCATCCTACTCAGTGAAGCAACTTCTCTCTTAGGGTACGCTGTGGCATCCTAAGGGGGATAGGCTCATTTGGTGACCGATCCTCCATGCCACTATCTAGGCAATTTGGATGGAGGATAAGAGGAGAATCGTCAAAAGAGAAGCTGGTACCCGGGGCGAGTGTCCTCTTTTATTTGTGATAGGCCGAGGGAATTGGGTTAAGAGTTTTTGTAATGAAGATCTTTGTAACTACTTTTTTGGTCTTTTGGGGAGCAAGTGTTCTTGTTTAGAGTGGGCCCACACCTTCTTAGTGTCTCTTGTATAGGGGGAGTGTTTTGTTCTCTGTATCTATTTTACAATAGTACACCTTTTTCTCTTTGTAATAAATGCAGTACTATCCACTTTTAAAAAAAAATGTGAAGCATCATGTGAAGAATTTTTTTTTACCCATTTCTATTTCTAGATTAATAAAATTCGGTATCTTTTGCCATTTTAAAACAGAGAAACCATTTTAATGGTCACGCTTCCAATTGTCTTGAAATTTAGTTAATGAAACGGTTTCTAGACTGAAGGTGCTTTCTTTTCCTACCTATAATGAAAATGGTCATTGTACATTGCGGTATACATACATCCATACCAACTACATAAAGATGTAATGGAATATTCCTCCTTACTCCCATCTATTCAGACAAAATGTGCATCATCGGATTAGATATTTTCTAGATATATAACACAAAAGCTGTAATTCATTCTTCTCTCTTTGCATTTGTCTCCCCATTTAATTGGTGGCACCACTTTTTCCCCCCACTGCTGCTTCTTGTTTTTTAACACATTTCTCCATAGGAATTTTGTAACTTGCCCTCACAAACTGCATGGCACTAGGAAGTGGAAACCTGAAGATATAAAAGGTGGCAATTGCTCCATGAACTTCAGATTTGAGACTAAGTGGCTTAAAGCAACACCCCCCTTATGCCAAGCCTCTCCCCTAGGGTGAAGGTTAGGGCTGGCAATGGATCCGGATAATATCCGACTCTGTTCCACATCTGACTAGTTGGATATTTATCCGATTAGAACATCTGATGGACATATCCAACCATCCGTTTAATTATCCTATTAATATTCAAAATGAAAACGAAAAAATGGGCATCCGCTCCAACTATTAACAAACCGATTATGTCTTTTGATAGGTTCTTCTAATTTTAGTGATGTTTATATATTTAAATAAATTCTTTGATAGTTGAATTATGCTTAATAGACGTGTGGAGGGATAATGGTGAAATTTATTGTGATTTTTTATTTTTAGTCATTTTAATTATTTAGATAAATTGTTTCAGCCATTTGTCATTATCTAAGGTATCTTTAATAGAGCATCTGTATTATGTAAAATTTATGTAGATACTTATAACTTGGATATTTATTAATTTATAATATATGTATGGTGCTTATAGACTATACTTTACAAAGAATAAAATTTACCAGTCATTAAGTTATAAGCCAAACTTGAAATAATCAAATATTTGAATTATTATCCAAATTCGGATATTATCCGGTGGAGTAATTGGATAGGAAAATTTATTACAATACTTGGAGTCAGATATTCGGATAATGCTAAATGGAGCAAAGTCAGATACTGTGACGTCTACTCCATATTGGCTCCATTGATAGTCTAGTGAAGGTTGTACAGCAAAATGATGAAATTATTCAGGACCAAAATGAAGAGACAAATGGAATTGGTAAGAGATGAAAGCCAGCACTCTGAGAGCATATGATGTGCCATCCCAAAGCAACATGGTAGTAGGAGGTAAAGGCCTCAAGGTATAAGAGGATGACCACTCTACAAATTTCCAGTATGGGACTAAAAGGCTTTCGCAACAGAACCAATGCAACCAAACATTTGGCCCTAAAAAACTGCCCTAAAGTCATATGATCTCTTTCAGAGGTGGTAAATTCTGCATTCTTCGTCGTCCTCCCTACCACCATCCTCATGCTTCTACTCAACCCCCTACTACTCAATCGTGCATGTTTGATTTCTCTCATAAAGGCCTTGTCTGATTATGGAAGGCTCCCCCTTAGGTACAGATATGGAAAGGACTGTATAAGGAAAGGGCATTATAGGATTTTGCATACGATGCAATTGAGTTTGAAATTTAAATGATCTAGGACTTAAATTGGCACTTCTCTTCAAAGATAGACCCTTGATTAGTTGTGCAAGCATGAAGCACAAACACTGTCCTGTCCATCTTTCATGACACACACACAGTATGTATGTATGTATATACAGATATATATACATACATATATGGGGATGGATATAACGCGCCTTAGATGCGCCCCACCCTAAAACCCTCCATCCCTATTTTAGAAAAATAAAAAAGCACCAAGAAATTAAAAATATTCAAATGCCCCCATCTACGTTGTTTCCCACCCCTTAGATTTAATTTTCACTGTTAGATCGAAAAACTTAACAGTAGCCGTCTTGTTTGGGTAAAAACCCCAGGGGATGGGATCAACCTACGGGCTAATCTCATGAATTTCTTTTTTTTTTACTATTTTTTCAGGATTTTTAGACGTTGATTTTTTATACATGCCCGATCGGATGGCTCCGGTTGATCGTCAAGATAGGACGGTGAAAATTAAATCCCCGGAGATGGGATCAACCGTAAGGGGCCTATTAGAATATTTAAAAACTTATGAAAAAAATTAACATGGAGAGTGTGGGTTGTCGGGTGAGGGCTCATCTCAGTTAGATGTGCCCCGGCATGTGTGTGTGTATGTATATGTATATATATATATATATATAGAAAGAGAGAGAGAGAGAGAGAGAGAGAGAGAGGAATGATGTGGTGCAACCAGAGCCTTCTATGCAACCTGGTCGCACAGTAAGTTTCAACCCCACCACTATGTTGGAAAAAAATAAACATCACCATAAATTTTTTAAATATTCAATTAGCCCTCCAAGAAAATTTTCATCTCTTGGAGCTTAATTTTCACCATCGGATCATATCCGAATTGATTGTAGCCGTCCGATAGGACGCGAGCAAATTGGTGATGAATACTAAAACCCCATGGGATGGGAATAATCTAACCAATTTTCTATTTTTTACTATTTTTTCATGATTTTTGAAAATCAGATTTGCAAGTACCTGACGAATGGTCATGATTGAGTTGTGACGATCGGACATGATCGGACGGTCAAAATAAAGTCCCAAAGGATGGAAACAACCCTAAGGGGGCTAATTGAATATTTAAAAATGTATGATGAATTTTATTTTATTTTTTAATATGGAGAAGGAATCGAAAACAATGCGTACCAGGTTGCACGCTACTGTAGCCCGTTGCATCATAGCATTTACACACACACACACACACACACACACACACAGATAGATAGATATGCATATACATATACATGTAGACATAGTCTTTTCCATGTTCAGGGTGGCCCTTGCATGCCTAGTCACCATTTTATTTTTGGAAAGTAATGATTACTCGCTATATTTATTGATCATGTTGCAGGATACAGGTACAATATGGACCACAAAACAAACATGAGTTTCCTGAGGCACTGAACCATGTTGGGGGCACAGAGACCATGAAACATACTGGCATTGGGCCACAGAGAGCACCACAGCATATTGAAGCATACAGACCATAGAATATGGCCAAATAGAACACATGGAGGAGAATAGTATGTATAGACTCTAGTACATCCACCAACATGTAAAATTATGCAATATTTTCTAAATAAATGTCATGTAAAGGAAACTGATAATGACTACTATGACATTGAATTCTAGGTTGTGTGTCACTTGTGTTTGTCAAATAAAATGAGAAATGTTCATTTATCTTGTCCATATCTTTACAAAGTAATGGATCTTTGTGCAGTTATTGTCATACCATCATTACTTATTTACCGTACAAGTGACCTGTTTAGTGGTGTAAGGTTCACATTGAAGTTTTGCAATACACACTCAATTGTGGACGTCCATCAATAGAAATAATGTATCACATGGTCTCATTAATTGGAGTCACCTTCATGTGATGAAAAACAGAGTTAATATGGGAATAGCTCTCATTCAGCTCAGTTATTTTATTTTTGGAAGGTTGCTTAGTTATTTTACTGGCCATTGTCAGGTCTTCAAGAGCAAAATCAAATGTCTTTAATCTTCATTCAACAATTTTCAAAATGACGGTTTCTCAGTGCCTGCATCAGCATCATAAGCTTTACCTCGTCAATCTGAGGCTGCCAAGATCCACTGGACCAAAAGATTTGGCAAGGTTTCCCTACAAGGTGGTGCAGACACCTAGCTCAAGGTAACTTTCGCAAGGAAGGGTTCCTAGGAGCCTCATGAAACTATTTAGCCAGTAACAGTTACCTTCCTGCTTAGAGTTTAAGGCTTCAAATTTATACAACTGAGAAACAACTCTTAAAGGTTCCCCTAGACTTTGAAAAGAGTAGAGATCATGAAAAGTGGCAAGCTTGACATATCGATATGTGATCATCTCCATGGCACTTATCAGCCAATGAGTGAATGAAAGATAAGATTTGATCCTATAATAAGACAGTGATTTGCTTTACAAAGGGAGTTGTACCATCTCATGTTTGGGAATCCAAGTATTCTGCTTACAAACTTTGTCTGGGTGGTTTGTGAGAGACTCACTAGGTGCGCAAGATAAGTGCATTTCAGTGAAGGAAATTGTACCCACCTCATCCCTGTGTGTGCAAGTATTCTAAATATTAAATTTAATTAGGTTTATTTATAAGAAATTTGATAAGTGGACATGCTTTTGTTAGGGTCAAAACCATGAAGCGGGTTAGAAGTGCTTTGTTTTCAAGAAATAGTCGAGTTCAAACATGTTGTGTTTATTTGCAGACGTATTGAGTTCCAAGTGGGGAGAAATCCACACTTTGCATACAAAGCTAGATTGGAGGCATGGTCCCCTTTCAGTTACCTCATATAGTGATAAGAAGGACCAAGGAACCAAACTCAATAGCTTGTACCTTCCCATCAAGATTTGAAGCACTGGAATCTGATTTGGAACTGGTCCCTAACAGCTTCAATTCTGATCCCGTTCTGTCTGGGAACTGGTCAGATCCATTAGAAGAAGGGGGGAGAAAGAGAGAAAAAAGGGAAGGAGAAAAAGAAAACCATGGCAGCCATCATCAGCAGGAAGGTCAGGCATAGAGTTGTAGCATTGGACTTTAGAGGTATGTGCATGGATTGCCATCTCTCGAGATCTTTCTGAGATTTCCTTCCCCCAAAGTCCCAACATGATTTCACTTCTCTTTGAGAAGGCAAGTTACTCTATAAGCTTACCTAGTCTCTCCGAGATTCACTTCTCTTTAGACCTCCTAAAGATGTGGGGGAAAAGCTCAATGGAAAACCGTAGGCATGTAACTACAGCGAACGTTAGAGTGGAGATGAGGCAACAGGCTCCAAATGCGCATCTTTCCTTATTCGACTAATCCACACCCCCCTAATCAGGGGAAATTGCAAGACAATCCTCATCTATTTTGATAATTATGCAAATAATTTTTCTTCAAATCATAAAGACAATTTGCAAAGAATCTGTCTGTTTGATGCATCACCTGAAGGGTTTTTTTTAACTGCACCCGTCACAGCTGGCAATCTCTTGGTTTAATGCAGATGTAGGGATCCACTGGTTATGGCAAGAACCCCTCATCTCACACAAATATACGGTATTGAAACAAACTGCCAACCCTAAACAAGCGAGTGGAGAGGCCAAGAACTAGTGTAGACAGAGTTGCTTGTGAAAACCCGGTATGCGTAAATGGCATTCGCCAAACCCCCACCCCCATGACAAACCCAGGTGAAGTCATAGAGCATGCAACAGTCCTTGAAAGTTGACACCACAAGCCCAAATGAGGGAAAACCCAACATGCCAACCAGTTTGGTACCATGTTGCTAAATCAAACAGCCAAATCAAAGCTTGATAATGGGTGGAGAGATCCTGATATAAGCACACAGTGCCTTGTCGACACCAATATGGGACAAAATGGCCCTTAAAAACTATAAAAATAATGATAAGACCTCAAAAATGCAGAATGTGGGGCATCTCCCCACACCTCCTAGACATTCCAATCACGAGAGCTTAGGTCCTTGAGCGCCTAAGCGGCACCTAGGCGGCACCTTCATAATCAGGGGGTTACTCACGTACAAAGAGACAAATAGTTGAAGAGAAGAGAGAAGAAAGGATGGGCATACAAGAAACTTAGGAAGGGAGAGAGGATGCTAATGGCCATGAGGGGTTCCAAGTTCGTGGACATGGGCAAGTGAGACTTGTTGTCTCATTGTGGTCATCATAGTAAGAGGAGAACGCATAGGAGTGCCTCATCGTTGACCGATATTTGTTCACCAAGGAAGGACAATGTTTGTTCATCCACATAAGCCTATTTATATTAGGATTGAGCCCAATGGACCTGATTTGATTGACCTATGAACTAGCCTAAGCATTGCTTAGGCGTCTAGGCACTCCTAAGCATGCAAAACTGGTACCTAGGTGTGCTTTTTTCAAGGCCCAATAAGGCGTTTAACTATCCAGACCTTGAAATTAAGCCTTGTTGCCTAAGCGGTGCCTAGGTGTAAGCCTTGACAACTATGATATAGACACACATCTATCTACATATATACATATACATACACATACTTTCTGCAGATTGCATGAGGAAAGTATGGATTATTTGCTATGTAAGTGTGGAATTGTCAATGTGCAATGGAAGCTGCTTTTTAGAGTACTAGGTGCCCAATGGATTGAACCTGATACTGTGGAGGACCTGATGAAGACATGGAAAAGTAGTTACCCATATTCTACTGAGGAAGAAGTGTGGTCCTTATTCCTTCCAGCTATGCTTTATCTGGTACAAGAGGAATAATAGAAACTTTAAAGAAGATTTTAACAGGGCATATGATATTCTCAGAAGAGCAATTAACTCTGCGGAGGAATGGGGCAGATCAGTTGGACTAATCATGGATTCAACTCCCCTCTTCTTCAGAAGGTGATCAGTTGGAAGACTTTTGTTATTTAAGCAGACTATTATCTGCTTTCTTTTCTTTGGTTACATTTCTATTGTATTCTCTTCATAAATAGAGTTTCCTGCTTCTCTTTTTCAGTTAGACAGAAGTTCTGTTACTTTCTGCCTACGATTCCGACCACCTTCTTTTTTCTTTTCTTTTGGGTTTCTGGTGTATTTGAAGGGCTGACATTGGTCTTTTGCTATTTGTTTATGTATTATTGGAATGAATTATGATGGTTGTCACCTGCCAAAAAAAAGAAGGAAAAAAAAAATGCAAGGTCGGCATTAGACCATCAGCTGCCCATAAGCCTGACTAATTCTTCAAAATGAAATTCATAGGCCAATCCTAACAGACTGGATAAGGCCTTATCAAGGAGGTGGTCATACAAGAAGATTCAAGCTGCCACTTCCTGAGGGGATCATGCCAATAAGCTAGCTGCATGGGAGATTGACAATGATGATGATGATGATAAATCCATGAATTCCATCACCACGGAGCACAATCAACCATCATTATGTAAATACTGTTAGCATTGAACTACGCAACCATCATCATGACCCTTCCTCCATGCTATGGCCACTTAACGAGATCGACTTCATATGCTAGGGCCACTTAAAGGGAATGAACTACCTTTGTAAAGGAAGAAATCAAATGGCCCAACAATGGAAGAAATTTCTACTACTACAACTGGGCTAGGACCTAAACAGAAGAAGTTGCAGGTTGACTTAGGTCACGTCAGGTCCCATAGTCAGACCGGAATATTTCTATCATGCAGAACAAAATATCACAATTTAACTATGATCTAGGGATGTGATCTTTTATTTGAGAAGTCAGATTTCTGATCAATATGATGAAATTAAGTTTCAGAAATGAACTTTTAAGCTTTCTCAACACATTGTTCTTCTCACCTCAATGAGCTTGCAGGAGAGTTCACCAGGTGATAATTACCATTTGCATTATTCAAAAAACAAATATTGTTTTATGCTAAAACTTTTCAGTTTAGCTTTTGTTCTGATTAAGCAAAAAAAAGAAAAAGAAAACTTCAGGCATTAAAGAACTCATGTGCATTTAGCACTGGCTCCACTCAATACAAAGGTTCACATTTCCATTTTCAAACTTAGGAAAACTCTAGAAAGGAATCCAATTATATAGGAGTGTTTGATTGCCAGAGCACAAGCTTCTACATCTCTTGATCATCCATGGCTACATAAAATATAATGTTATGTACAATGTGGCTAGCTTCCTGAAGATATACTCAGTCAGGTGATGATATATGTACATCGAGGACGTTGTTTCCTTAATTGAAAGTACAGTTTAGAAACTTCTTTCCATTGAATGTTTATTTGACACCTTAATTTCCAAGAAAGTTTATCTCCATATAAACAACCCAACAAAAATGCAAACCTAGAGTGATAGCATGACAGCACCTGAAAGCAAAGTATAAGATCCCCAGGAAGCACTACAACACATTCTGAAGCTTCACAAGGAAGAGATCGCTGCCTAACACACTTGCGTACATTAATCCATTCATCTTCCTCTATCCCAAACCCAGTAAAGCGAACACAAACTTCCTGAAATGAAGGCACTTGTCAGGTGAAAAGACAACGGAAGTAAGTTAAATCAATGTTATGAAGGTACTATAGTATAAAACTTGATGCATTGTGAGACAAACTCAAAGCTGTCTCATTTGCAGAAGAGTCTGGAATGTAATATTTGCTTAGAAGTTAGACCTAATAAAAATTTTCAGAAAACCTTGGAATGCAATACTTGTTTAGACCTATGAAAATCAATTATGAGCCTCATAAGCTTTACAAAAAAAAAAAATTGCATTATTTACGACCTACTGAATTTCTACAACATGCCATCCACATAAAAGCTGTAACAACAAACTTTGCATTCATTACCGGATCACCAGTCTCAAGCATTCTGTGAGATATAAACTGTGCAACATCATACCTGAAAATGGGCACACAAGAAAATAAAATTAAAATATCATATAAATAGAAACACAAAGTATTATATGAGTGTACAAGAATCAACAAGTAAAACATGCATACATTTTGTCAATGCATACATTGATTAGGATGATCGGAAAAATGCAATACTGCCACTTTATACAACACAAAATTTATTAGTGCAAATATTGGCAAATGCAGAAAGCACACAAACAATGCCATCACCAAGAGAAAACATAATGGTTGTTTTTTTAAGCAAGTTACCATTCAGAGCTTAAAATTGAAGAATGAAAAATGCTCCTAACAAGACCACAAATTAGTGGAGCTTAAGTTAAAAAAATGGCATCATGAGCAAGGAATTCCGGGTCAGGTCGGGACCCGGAATCGGGACCCGGCAATCCCGACCCGATCCGATCTGGATCGGCCGGGTCGGCCGATCCAGACGAACCCGGCCGGTCCGACTCGGCCGGAAAAAAAAAATCAGAAAAAATCAAGAAAAATCAGAAAAAATCAGAAAAAATTACATACATATTATTCTATTGATGTACAATAAGAATGAATGCAATTAACGCTAATAACATGCAATTAATGCAAAAAAATGCACATTTATGTCCTAACAAGTTCAATTGAGTGGTTGGCACACTCAATTGAACCTTAATTACACTAATCATACAAAAGTCCCAATTTTTAAGCCCTAATTAGGACTAATTTTGAGAATTTTGTCTAATCAACATGCTAAATTTTTTTTCAACCTAAATATTAAGAGATCTACACAATCATACATCATTTCTAATTTTTTTAGAATTTTAAAAAATTAATTCGAAATATACCTAAACTCGGATCGGAATGCGAAAAAAAAATCCGACGTCGAGGGCGGCGGTGACGGCGACCACGGGGGCGGCGGCGGCTCCCGGACGGCCGGCCGACGATGACGGGATGAAAACCCCCTCTTTTTGGTCGATATCTCAAAAAAAAAAAAAGAGAGAGAGAAAAAGAGAGAGAGAGAGAGAGAGAGGAAAGAGCGGCGGCGGGCCGGCGGCAGACGGCCGGCGGCGGCGAGCGGGGGAGCCGGGGAGGGGCTGGGGAAGGGGGGCGCCAGCAGCGTTTCTGCTGCTGGCGCCTGGTTCTCGATCCCCCCTTAAGGGGGGATCGGGACCGGCCCGAACCGGACCAGATCGGGTCCGGACCGGCCTATCTGGCCGATCTGGCCGGTCCGGCCCCGATTTGGTCCGGTTCGGGCCGATTTCCGCCGATTTTTTTTTTTTTTTTAAATCGGTGGGGGGGAACAGTAAATTCCCCCCCAAATCGGCTCGGGACCCGCCAATTCCGATTCGAATAGGAATCGGCCGATTCCGCAATCCATGATCATGAGAGAACTTAGGACTCTGAAGCAAAACCTAACATTGTATGGGAGCAAATGGCAGGAGAGTGGCCAAAGAACTATAGGTGAGGATGTAATTATTAGAGAAACACAGTAGTAAAGAAAAGAATTAAAAGGGATAGTTGAATGAAAAACGAGTTGTCTAAAGATATGGTGGATACTCCATAAAGAGTGGACATAAATAAAAATAAGCAAGCAAAAAGGATAAAAAAGGCAATTGATCACACTAAAGCTGAAACACCCTCATCATCATGGTTTCCTATCTTTTGACATCTTCAAGATCTCTCTTGGGATGAAATCTCTACCAAAGTCAAGAATAAGATGGAGATAAAGGAGGAGCAGAGCAAAAGAGTGCAATAAAACCACCATCATCATTGACGATGATGATACTACTGTCACCAACGCCAATGCCAACACTGCTTTAGAGGATGAGGATAGATAAGGAGGATCTCTCTGACATGCTAAGATGGCGTTGAAATCCAAGAAAGCAATTCTTGTATGAAAAAAATGTGTTTCTGCATCGTTATTATTGTGGTTAGCTACATGAATCCTATCCCACTATTTTAAACGATCCAAAGTCATATTTGTAATTTAACTTAGGAAAGTCAAGTCCTTTATTAGTACAAGCAGCCACCTCGTGCTAGGACTTCCCCGAGTCCTTCTACCCTCCCCTACTCAAAATGGATCACACCTTCTAATAGGCATCGAACTTGGACAACAGTACACATGACTGAACCATCTAAACCTACTTTCCCCCCAAGCTTAATGTCAAAAGGACTTACATATTATTCTCCATGTATATGTTCACCCTGAATCATGACCTTTCTAGCCTTTATGTACATCCACCTCAATAAGTTCATCTTTGCAACACAGTTTTTGTATGTGTTCTTTCCTCACAGCCTAACACTCAGTCCATACAGCATAGTAGGTATCGACAGTAGTTCTATATAACTTCCCTTTAAACTTTAAGGAACCTGCCGACAACAGGACTCTAGATACACTTCTCTGCTTCAACTAACCCGCCTTAATCCTATACATGACATCCTCTTGGTTCTCTCCATTTTCTTGAATAATAGATCTTAAATACCAAAATTGCTACTTTTACTGATATCTTGACCATCAATCATAATCAAATCCTCTCGGTCTACCCTCATGTTCATATATTCTGACTTAGTACAAGTGATCTTAAAACATTTAGGTTTCAAAGCATCACTCTCCCATTCTAACTCATCATTTAAACCCTCAACATTCTCATCAATTATATCATCCATAAATAGTATACACCAAGGGATATTAATGTAAATGTTTTGTCAATTCGCTATAACTAAAGCAAAGAGGTAAGGGCTTAGTGTTACCTCTTGATGTAATCCTATAATAATGGGAAACCCAGACATCTCTCCAGAAATAGCTTTCATGCCAATAAAAAGTTCTCTCATACACATCCTTAACTGCATCAGTGTGTCCTTTAGAGACTCCTTTCTACACTTAAGTCCACAAAATTAGCTCTCTTGGTATTCAATCATGGGCCATATCTAAAATTCTAAATCAGCAAAAAAACATATGTAAATTCTTTTGCAGCTCTTTTTACCTCTCAACTGACACTAAAGCTGAAATGTATTGTAAACTTTATTAAAAAAAAAATGGAACTAGTGATGAATATCTAGAGGATAGCAATAAGTAGGTAAATGAAAACGAGGTATACACCTCTAATTAGATGTATTATAGATCATGATGGGAGTACTCTTGTTAGAGAAAAGACAACTTTAAGATGGCAAAGAGGGGAACTTGTAAAAGCTGTAGAATGAGAGATTAAGGATGAGATTAAGATTGAGGATACTTTTGTGACAGGAAAAGAACATTGGAAATGTTACTGCAAATGTAAGAAAAGCCTCATAGATGATTAAAAGATAAAATGCTCTTTGACACAATGAAAATACTTACTAAAATTTGGAAAATGATAGGAGAACTCATTTGTAGGTAGCTCAGCAATCTTTTTATATCTTAGAAACAAGGAAAATTTTTGCAATCTTTTCAATGTCAGAGAAGAAATATTTAAAATGATGGATGGGGGCACTTGTAAAAGTTATAGAATGAGATATTATGGAGTGAGATTAAGAATAAGGAACTATTGTGACAGAAAAAGAACACATCGAAAAAGTAAGAAAAGCTTCAATTAGAATAAAAGAGAAAATGCTCTTTGGCATAAGGAAAATACTTACTAAAACTGGAAAGCAATAGGACAACTCACCGATTTCAAATATAAAGGATAAACTCAAGAATGCCAACCATAAGTGATACAATTAAGGGATCATCCCTATACACCATTAGAATCAATTCTACTTGTCTATATATGCCAAAAATTATACATAACATCAATACCTCTCAAATGTTTGAAAACATTGCCAGTGTACCCCATAGTCCATCTCACACTAATCTAAAGAAAAACATCCTTTTGGATATTCTAAACAAGAATATTCTTTTGGATATTCTTACAACATATTAGAAACAAAATAACCTTAGAAAACATTGCGGGTATACATATGGTCAATTGTCACTGATCTAAACAAGAATAACCTTCACTTCGAAAACTATCTGTCAGATTCCTCTCTCAGGCTATGATGGTTGAGCTAAGCAGAAGGATGCTGAAATCAAGAGCATAGGTGACAAATATGCTTGGTATAGGATCAAATATGGTGATTATAAGAGCAAAGGATGTTAGGTCCAAATAAGCAGAATACAGGATTGATTAGAAAACTAATTATTGTCAAAAGGTGGGCTAGAAAGGAACCAATACAATAGAAGACTGAAAAGAAAAAATTACCCCATGCAACAGAATGGAAGCATTACTTAAAGCATTTACCCTCGTCATAAAGATAATCTGGATGCACATTACAGTAAAGATGCCAACTCATCTATGTTCATAGCCTCCAGCAAAGGCATGAGTTCTGTGGAGTTCCCAACAAAGACATGAGTTCTAAGATAAGACTGGGTCATGGAAAACCTTCCAATGACCACTTGTATATTTCATCCCAGAAAAACTTCCAACAGTCGTACCAGTAAACCTTTTCCTGTAACATTTTTTTCTTTTCCGACACGTTGTAAATATTTGCTCTTAAAGATCAGTTAAAAATGCATGTAGCTAGGAGATACACATAGCACTGGCATGAGAAATTAAATGGACTAGTAAATTTATGAGAGAATAATGCATACGGTGTTTTCACCATGTGGACTCACAGCAATATACAATCTGAGTATCCGACAGAAGAGAATGAAATATCACTCAAGGGCGGACCTTGAAAGTAAAACAAGGATGAAAAGTAGTACAATCAAGTATCAAAGAGAAAATGTTCAAAAGAGACAACTTGACAGATATAACTAGGAAATCTTTTACTTATTTTGACTAATTGTAGTGTCTGGTTTCTTCAAAATGTCTACAACTCAATATGCAACATCATACCATCCAGTTGTTACACATGAAAGTAGAACATGATATCCATATGGCCTTCTAAGGTATGCCCAACTCCCTGCTGCCACAAGGAATCCTGGTATGGATAAATCAAACATCCTTATATCTCAAATGGCACCACAACTGAGATCAAAATTATAGCAAGAACTCCACGAGTGTGCAAATAGCGATTCTTGTGCCCCTCGCTGTCTGGTTTCTCAAGCTTCTTGATGTCCAATAGGTGTGGCCACATTGACGAAACTCATGCCCGTGCCCCACAAACGATAGTCAACCACCCATGTTTCCCAGACAGCTTGATTAAAGAACAAAAGCAAGAACACAAGATGAAAAAATTGGATGTACTACATAGAGCTTGAAACACATGACAAAAATAAAAGGCTTTATCCCACCAAGTGAAAGTTCACTTTGGAATTACTGCCTAGCACTTGTTAGCGCCATTATCAGAGTCAGATATTTCAACATCTTGGTTTAAGGAAAGAATGAAGGAAAGAAGCCACTAACCATGCCCCATCTCTAGAGGACTTCGCTTCAAACTCCATCTGACTGTGGTCTGAAGAATTTCTCACTGCAAGAAATAAAATAAAACAGCATGTCATATAATACTTGAGAAAGCTAGTATAATGCACAAGACAAGATATGGGAGTATATATCATTTGACACACAAATGATACCATCAATATGAAAGAATATAACCGGACAAAATGTACCATGACATCAGCAATCCCTACTTCATATTTTCATATTTGAGTTCAATGGAGGAGATAAACATAGTACCTGTAAAAATGACTCGATGAGAATAACTCTTTACAAATGGATTGCATGATCATTAGCTTGTAATAATTTAGTCCGTGTGTACTCTTCTAAGAGAGAAAGTATGCTCTAATTGCACATTGGTCAGGGTATTGCAGGATGATTGTTGATTTAAAGAAAAGATTACAAGAATGCATGTGTAAAAAGGAAAACTCTCCACCAAAGGGCCCAATTCCCAAAAAACCACCACCATGTACAAACCAACTTAGCCCAAAAAAACATTCCATTATGTGCCTGGAGAAAAATCCCTCAGAAAAGAAAACAAAGCAGTGCTATGAAGAGTCAAGGACACCTAAAATAGTAGAACAGGAACAATTACTGCCGCCCAAACCATTTTCCTACTCCCAAATGAACTGACACTTAGCAGATCTCACTTGCAGGCTCTACTACTGGCAGGAACTCAATGGGTATGCCTGGGCACATTTGCTCATGTACCTTCATTTATAGCTAGAGGAATGATATATATAAATTATATATTTTTATTCCTTCATTTAATTAGCAATTGCATTGTCAATCAACTTGAAAGTGGCACTATCCACCTTTAGAAAAGGGAAGGAAAGGTCACTGCATACAGCCATGGACAATTTTCTGCCATATGCAGTTTCTATAGACTCCTCTTGTCTCCCCTTAAGTAGTCTACAAGTTCTTCAGTCTCCTCTTAAATAATGTTAGCAAATTGGAAGGAGGTAAACCTACAATGCGTCAATTTCAATTTCAACAAATAATTGAACTGTTCTTATCAAGCATAGATCATTTGAAAATAGATTGTGCACCACAGAAAAGAATTTTTGTCAACATATAATAGGGAAAGTAAACTAGATACAGTAAGAAATCCAGAAATTGTTGCCTATGTCAATTTATCTCCCATCCCAACCCCAAAGGTGTTCGGTCTCCTGTTATGGATCCCTAGCATGGCAGGTGCTTCAGCTAAATAAATGTTAGGATATGTGTTGACGACACACTACCTTTTGTGATTAACCTTTGAAACAATGGTTTGCAGTCTCATGAGATCTCATGAGAAACTTAGTCTCAGCAGGTTGACAAGAAACAAAGCATTCAATATCTCCCCTAAAAGCACCCATTATTTGCCCAAACACTTACCCACCTGTAGTTCTCTGTTGAGGGTTTTTCCAAAGCTTTCGGACATTGCCAAGCTATCCTCTACCTCAACCCCCTGCCACACTGCCATCAACCTGCTATCATGCTGCCATCAACCTAGCTTCGTGCTCTACTGCTTTTTTTTTCGGTTACAACAGCTAAGTGGTTATGAGGGACTAGCCCCATCCCAAACCATCAGAGTTCAAACCTTGTGAAACACACCCCACTTTTTAGGAAACCAAAGGTGCCAAGCACCAACGAAGAAACTCCTCTTAAAAGGTCCCACACAATATGGAATGCAGAATCGGCCGATCCCGATCCGGATCGGGGAAACCAAAGGTGCCAGGCACCAACGAAGAAACTCTCCTAAAAGGCCCCACACACCATGGAATGTAGAATCAGCCGATCTCAATCTAGATCGGCCGATTCGGATCAGGATCGGCAGGTCTCGATCCGGCCGATTCCGGCCGATCCCAACCGATCCGATCCCGATTCGGATCATGATCGGCGGGTCCTGATTCGGAGACCCGATCCGATCCGGAATTCCTTGCCACACACCACCCCATATAAATGGGGGAAACCTAGAGCCACCTCTGGCTCGAACCCACGCCCTCCCGTTCCAAGGCAGGGGGATGTGCCACTAGGCTACCGCCCAGGCCACTCATGCTCTACTGCTATCACATGCCTGCATGCCATTGATCTACCACAAGTGTAGTGACCCAGTCACGAGTACGGACAAAAGGGGAAGACTACCCATAGGAAAGAGCTCCCCGTAGGAAAAAGATACCCTCGAGTGACGTGGTACAGAGCTGTCACAGCGTGGAGCCACTATGGTTTGGAGCTACCACTGTGTTTAAGAGTTGGGGCGAGAATGATCCAAATTAGTCCAATATCGAAAAAGGGGAAGACGTTACTGGGCTATACATGAAGGGACCATGCTTCGCCGTATCATTGATCCGTAATGAATTGCATCTTCCTAGATATGATACGATACCAATTTGACTCTAGTCGACTCGGTCCAACTTGCATGAATCAGGCCGATCAAAGCTTATTTTTAATTTTTTTTTCAGATTCTTTAACTTTGTGAATAATTATGACATAAATAAACTTTTAACTCAAGTGGTTTATTAACTGCAATGACTTTAAGTCAAGTTTAGGAGAAATCTACTATATTAATCAATATAGAATTGTAAATCACCTATTAAATTAGAGAAAAATATCCAATTATTTACCACTTAAAGAAAAAAAAGTCACTTACTTATTAAATTAGAAAAAAAGGGTCTACTTAATAATATACAAGTCATATTAAGTCACATCGAGTAGGCTTGAGCCAGATCACAGAGACCCGTGCCAAATCGCAGTGTATTGCACGAGTCGTCACAAGTCGCATCGAGTCGGCATGAGTCGGACCGAGTCACATCGAGTCAGCTCGAGTCGGATGCAACTCGACGACTTGAACTGTCCTAGCAACTCAGACCCATTTAGATACAAGTTGACTCGTACGAGTCGGCTCGATCCGGTACGATACAGCAAACTATGGAAGGGACCATATCCATAACTTGTGAGGTACCTTTTGGGAGACAAAATCTTGCAAACTTGGCCCAAAGCAGACAATACCTCACAAGGTTTGGAGGGGTTGTTACATAATGATATCTAGGTAGGACCCATGCAGAACGATGTGGATTAGTTTGGGGATGAATCATGTGGAATTTGGTGGGCCTGTAGTGACCTAGTCACAAGCCAAGTAGAAGAAGAGGGCTACCCATAGGAAAGGGATACCCACAAGTGAAGCGGTGTGGAGCCGCATGGTGTGGAGCCACCATAATGTAAAGCTACCACTACGTTCGGGGGCTGGGGCAAAAATGAACCGGATCAGTCTGGTATTAAAAAATGAGAAAAAGTTATTGGACTATAGATGAAGAGGTCATATCCACAACTTGTGAGATACCTTTTAAGGATAAATCATATGAACTTGGCCCAAAGTGGAAAATACCTCACAAGGGTTAGATCAGGTCATTACAACAAGCTAGAGAAGAAGAAGAAGATGATGATGATGATGATGACGATGATGAAAGGGGTCATGTTGTTGTCTAGCTCCTGCAAACCAGAAGAGAAGGAGGGATCAAGCTGCCCACGGAGCACCTCCAAGTGAGTTTACTTCTTGTTCTTCAGCTTCATTATTCCTTTTCATAAATTAGCCTTTTGATTTTTTGATTTTGTGTTTAGGGCAAACCTGGCTGCCTCCTCGTCCTTGCTGCCTCTGGTATTTGCCCCCTTCCTATTGTCTTGCAGTTGTTTGTTGTCGACGGGAGCCCATCAAGCACCAGCAGTTCCTTTTTTAACCCATTTCAACATTTTTGGCAAGTCAAGTTTATAGGCATTCACTCAAGGAATAAAGAGCTATGATTTTCTTGATAATGTACAAAGCTTATCATCAAAAAAAAAGAGAAAAGAGATCTCCTTGGAAACAAAAGGTAAGTAGTGAATGTTAGGCAAGAAGCTTATTAGCCAATGTGAAGGTAACTCATATGATAAATGAAAGTTCAACTAATCCAAGTAATGAGAATCGAAATTCAACATCCTCGAAACTTGAAATAGTCTAATTGAGAATCATCTTGTATTCCCACCTACTTTCTTCAAGACAAAGAGATGAAGGGGCATCATAACTTGAAGAGCAATCAATTCAAATAGGTTAACACCATATTAGGATCAGAAACATAAGATAACAGGTACCGAGTTATCCTCGACCAACATGACCGACTTTAATAAAACAATTTAGAACTGAGACAATGAGGCAATCTGTTATAAAAAACTTACGCAGTCCTAATACAGAATGAGATAAACATTTCTACCACATAAATGATTTATAAAGTGCCTAAGAAGATAAACTCACACCTGGAGCAGAAGGTATGGAGGGCACTACATTTCTGAACTGAACTGAGTCATCCCGAGATGGTATCACATTAAGTTTCCCCGATGCCTTTACCATCTTTGCCCTTTGAGCATACCTTCTATTCTGGAACCAATTCCATACCTGGGAGATTTCAAGCAATTCGGAAGGAACAAAAAAGGTTTCACTGAGCAGCTCTACATCTCAAGGCAAACAAAAGAGTCATCTCTCTAACCTGCTTAGCTTGTATAGCAACCTTTCCAGCTCGCTCGGCAGAAGCACTTCAATTAAGCAAATAAAAACTATGTTACTGCTTTTCTAAAACTAATACTGAAGATACTTGAAACACTAAGCTTTTATGATGACAAAACTAGGCGGCCATTTATGAATGTCCTACAATGTTTGACTTGTCAAAGCCATACCTGAATTTCTCTGCAAGGGAGCTGATAAGTAGCCGATCAGGTAAAGCATTATTATGTTCCTGCAAGCAGGCTTCCATCTCCGCTACCTGGAAAATACATGAAGATTGTTTACGTCCCAAATGCAAATCCATAATACAAATAGAAAACAGTGATCAGATCTCCGATAAGCATCCTAGAGACCACAATTACCATCCATCTCAACATGTTACTTTTTCTCAAATATGTCAAAGTTCCGTTTAGTCAGGACAGAAACAATTCTTAGATGTTTATGTCGAGACGATCTATAGCTCGTCACAAAACCATGCAAAAATATTTGGATGACCGGGGAGACAGACAAGAGTAAGCAATTGGATAAGGCTTGACCTGCATGGCATGCTTCTATGCTGATGCCAGAGCACAATACAGCATGATGGTCATGATGCTGTGTACCCACATAATAAACAAACCCTCCTAGCATTAAAACCAGGAGAGAAAAACAGGCATGCACTTGAAGAAAGGTCAAAATAATCGAACCATTGTAGAGATAATTGAGGCCATGGACATCCATTTACAGGACAGCAAGAAAAATTGAGACTTTCCCCCCTCTTTTGGTTTGAGGGTTGGCTACCGATCACCAAAAAGTCCCGCCAAGTTTCAATAACCCAAGCCGAAATTTTGCCATCGACCCAGTTGAGCAAACACTCTCCCTCATCCCAACACCCGCTCCAACCGTCTGCGCTCAAAAATCAGATTTTTGGAGATGATCCGGACCCGGAAGAGTCAAAATTACGTAACTAAAGCCGATGAATCATCAGAAGAAAACCCGTATTAACGCCTAGTAGGATATATAGAAAGAGTCCTTTTTTTTCCTTTTATAAGAAAAGCTACGATGGTTACAATGAATGGTTCAAATTTCCCTTTTTTTCTTTGGGCGGGAGGGGGGCATTTCTTGTTCCTGGTATGGTATAATAATATGGTATAGTATGGTATATGGTATGGGATGGATACCTCGGTGTGGGTGAAGCGGAAGACGGGTCCTCCTCCGTGAGGTGGCCGCCCCATTTCGGCAGCACCTCCGAGTCCAAGCGATCGAAGAGTCAGAATTCTACTGCCAGGGGCGTCGTCCAGAACCAACTGGTGAGAGAGAGACAAATTTCTTAAAGACACAGCACAGCAGAAGAAGGAAGGGAAGAGGAGGAGGAGGAGAAGGGCCGCGCAGGAGTACGGTTCTTGGTTGGTCACGTTTTGTTTCGTCGTTGGTCTTTAAAAAAAAAAAAGTAACGCCTGGTTTGACATTTGCAGGGCGCCACCACTCCAAACCAGTTCGTTTTAATTTAACGTGGATCCAGAAATGAACGAAATGCAAATCTTTTGCATGATTAATGCAGAAGATTTTATCGTAATGGCCCTGGCCAGCTGCCTGCATTCCTTTTCTTTCTTCCTCCAGCTGCTTGGCTGGTCAAACACAAACAGTATCTTTTTTTAGGGGTGCGTCTGTAAAACGCGTTGCAATTTGATATGTTATAAATTTATTTTATATTATTTTTTTCGTAAATTGTCGTATTTTAAAACCGGTCAAATCTGGTGATTTTTATTTTCGTTGATTTTAAAACTGGTGATCTTAAAACCGAGACTTTTTATACGATATTTTACAATGCACATCTAATGAGCTCTGAGTGGAAACATGTTTAAATCACGCATGCATCCCCTATGGGAGATATTCTCGCACCAGATACGATTATGTAACTCGTAAACAAATTTGTTTAAATATTCGTTAAGAGCTTGTTTAATATCTTATTAAGAACTCATTTAAATATTCATTTTGACCTTTCATTTAATTATTCTATTCACCAGTAACTTAGTTGATAAGATATTTAATACCTTGTATAATTTTATATCAAATAATGAAAGGTGCAAACAAATTAATACTCATTCTAGTTTAGTCTGAGTTTAGAAATTTAAAAGTAGAAAAGATTGAGCTAAATCTATCATAGATTCACTTGGGCCCGTGAACTGTCAGCTTTAACTCATTCAACACGATCTAAGCTTAAACAACTATCATAGACATTTGGCTTAAACTCGAACTTGATTAAAATTAGTTGAATCAAACATAAATAAAACAAAACGCAACTCAACTCGGCTCGTTGCCGTGGCACGGTCTAATAGGATAAAATCTTTTGCATTAATAATGTGCATCTTCTTGGCTTGGCCATGGCCAACTGTCTACATTCTTGTTCTTTTTGTTCAAGACTTTTAGTGGTCAAGCATTTATAATATTTTTTAAGTAGAAAAGATTTAAATCTCACAAGTGTCTCCATATTAGATATATTTTCACACTAAACACAATTACACAATTATTCCAAATCAATTCTATGATTAAAACCTTACAAGTCACGTCGTCATATGTAGAATGTATGTACCTATTGAAAATTATGTCCGGAGCCTCCAAAGTGATGGGGAGGCCACAAGATACGACCTAGTCGGATTATCACCTAATTAGCCGGAATTATTGATTTAGACAGAATTATCTTCTTAGTGATCAGAAGAAAATATTAGACTTTATTTGAATTCGAATTACTTTACATATATGTACATATCTGACCAACTGAAACACCCTTTCAAAATAAAAAAGTAACTTCAAGAGTCATTAATATCGCAAAAATGTATTAAGAGTTCCATTAAAAGTGAATTATCACGCGAAAAAGAATATCAGAGGACTTGTAAAAGGATTTGATAAACGTGATATGTTACCATTTTCTCTTACACTTTGTGAGAAGTTCTTTTCAATTGATTTTATCCAATGACACTGCTTTTCTGTAAACGTCACTTTGATTGAATAATAGGAGAAGAATAAGACCTCTTATTTTTAAAATAAAATTAATTCTAGTTTGATGGGCGAAATGGTTTATACCGCGTTAGAATTGTTTATGCTAGAATAAGGAGAATAAATAATTTGACCTTAGACCTAAGAATTATTTATCCTTCTTATTCTGCCAGTGAGTCCCATAAAATTATCAAAGTTAAGCATTCCTTATTCTAATATACGCTATTCCGGATAAGTAACTCTAAATAACTTATTCGGCAAACAAATTAGGTCAAAGTTATGCTATTTTTTAAAATTGACTTATCCAATGCCACTGTTTTGTGTATGGTTAGTGCTATTAACTATGCAGTCCTGTATCACGTATGTTTTCCTACCCATCTATTTATCTATCAATACAGAGAGGAACGACCAAACGGTCAAGTCGTACCAATATTTTGAGATTTAAAACCCTTAATCAGTGATCAACACTAAAATCAAGGAATGGGAACAACTCTCGAGATTATTTGAAATGATCTCTTATTCTTTGATAATTTTTAAAAATTCAATTGAGAAATTCAATCATAGCCATTCTCTCGGGTGCATTTAAAAAAAAAAAATTAAAATCACCAAAAACTAAAGAATTACTCCAATTAGCCACTAAGATTATTCTCATCCCTTGTGAGTTTTAGTATTAATCATCAATTAATGGTTGTGCTATTAACTGGCTCAGTTGCGCTTTAAACATATTAGGGGTTCTTGCAAATAACCCTATCAAATATGCTATATTTGTAGATTATCTTTTGCATGATTCATATTTGCGTATAATCCCCTTGACTTTGACGGTTTTTGCGTATAACCTCTTTGACTATGTGATTTATTTTAAATTTCACTTGAATTAAAATATTTTTATTCCACATAAGATAGAAATAATTTTTTGATGTTAAATATATAGAACAAGCTTATGAATAAATGTTTATGTGATTTTTCTTATGAGATGTACATATTTTAATTGAAGATACTATTAATATTTACAAATATAAATCATATAGAAAGTTATCTACAAATACAACATTGTTTAGAGGGTTATTTGCAAAAATCTCAAAAAATTAAAATTATCAAAAGTTGAAGAATTACTCAAATTAGCTCCTAACATTATTCCCACCTTTTGCGAATTACTCTATATATATCCCGATATATAAAAAGTCAACATATAAATTGTCAAAAAAATTTAAAATATTCAAATACTCTCCTCTAGGTTGGTTTCCATCTTTTTGGATTTAATTTTTATTGTCAGATCAACAAAATCAACCTTAACCATCCTATCAAGTGTTTTATCTTTTAGGAATCAAACTAAACTCTTTTTTGGAGATCAAAACTAAAACCCACTAATCTAACAAATTTCTACTTTTTATTATTTTTCTAACATTTTTTTATGCATACTTGATCAGACGGTTAAAATTGATCATTAAGATCGAAAAGTGAAAATTAAAATCTATAAGGATGAGAACAATCTTAAGGGACCTATTTTAATATTTTAAATTTATAATTTGTTTAACATGGGGATGGTGAATTTTGGGGGGGAAGGTGGGGAACTATGGTCAATGTTACCAACCAACTATGGTCAATCTTAAAAGTATGATGGGACATAAAGTATTTTTAAATGAATAGAGATTGTCTCGGCTTCCGTGAACAAAGAAGATTATGAGAACCGAAGAGAAATAGAGAAAGAAAGATGTAATGATTAAGGGATTTTAAAAAAATAGATGGGAATATAATTTTGAAGGGATTTTAGTTTATTGACTTTTCACTTCGTTCCAAAAATGTTTTTAAAAGGTGCAAGTTTAGATACACCCCAAGGCATGTTTGACCTCTCTCTCTCTATATATATATAGGATGTTTGAATGTGCTTTTTATAACACATACGGTTTAACCACAAGTCTCCATCTTTCAAAAACTAAAAAATATCATAAATTTTTAAGTATTTAATTATCTTTACTGTGTTCCCGTCTTTTGGGATTTTTTAAAGATTCATCATCAATTTGTATGCATCTAATTAGACGGATACAATTAAGTTAGATACGATCTGAGGATGAAAATTAAACTCCAATAAATGAAAACAACCTTAAAAAATAATTGAATATATAAAATTATGATCATTTTTATTTTTTAAAATATGAAGATAAGCTAGACTATGGCCGTGCGGTTAAACCGCACCACTGTAGAAAATTGTATTAATTTGTGTAGCTCGATAATCTTAAATACATTTTCCTTTTATGAATGAGCAAGTTCTATTATTGACCGACTAATCACAATAAGATACATTTGACAACGTGAGTAAGAAAGTAATAATTTTAGGGTAACACTTGCTGCACCACGCGCCTGCACCTCGCACTAGCTGCAGCAGCAATTTTTTTTAATTTTGTTAATTTTTTTCAGGTCGGCCTCATTACGTCTAACACTTCTTGTATTGGCCGATCTCATATCAAATGATTCAAAAATAATTGAAAAATAATTTTAAGGTAACACTTGCTGCACTACGCACCCACACTGCACGCTAGCTATAGCAACGATTTTTTTTTTTTTTTTAGGTTGGCCTCATCACGTCTAACACTTTTTGTATGAGCTGATCTTAGATCGGACGATCCAGAAAAATCTGAAAAATAAAAAATCGAACCCAATGAAGAATGATTTTTTATTGTTAATTGGACTCAATTTTTTATTTTTCAAAATTTTTTGGTCGTACGATCGGAGATCAGATTATATAGGCATGTAGTGCATGATGGGACCTACCATAAAAAAAGTTAAAAAATAAAAAATGAAAAAAAATTGGCCACACTCCCCTTGCTGCACCGCACAACAGTGGAGCAAGTGTTACTCATAATTTTAATGTTGGTCATTTTGAAGACATAGGATCTATTGTATTTATAGAGAATTCATTTCCAATTGAAAAGACTATCTAATCAGTTTTGGAAAGAAAGAGGGGCTCTCTCTCTCTAGGAAGTTTTTTTAAAGGAAGGTTCCTATTTTTTATCAGACTTATTTTTTCAATCTCTGTATTTGACTTCCACTATTGTCTCACACATAAAACTACATTTTGCCCTCCCATTTAAATTCTCCCATGAGAACAATTATAGGTAATGTCTTAGCGTATGGATGAGGTGGACAATTTTTCTTTTCTTTTTTTTCTTGTTAGGATTTTTAAAAATTTCTGCAGCATCACATCAAAAATTGGACAATAGTTAATAACTCGAGTTGGCCTTGAGCTTGTTGCATATTTCTTTTCTGGATTTTTTTTTTTTACATACACAAATTGAGGCATACACAAGATTTTTTTTTCTCAAAAAAACAAATATACAGGGAACTCAAAACCAGTTCCAACTTGTTGGCAATATCATTCAATTTTTTATTAGATGTTCTAAACAAAATTAAAAAGACCCAAAAAAAGGAAAATCGGCCTAGTCTATGACACAGGCCTCGTTTGATTTTTTATTTTTTATTTTCTTCTTGAAAATTTTAAATTTTCTTAGAGCACCCGATCAAAATTGGACAGTATAGTCAATAATTTCTGGGTTGGCCGGAGCTTGCAATATGTTTCTTTTATAGAAAAAACTTTTTTTTTGCGCATGCAAATCAAGGTGTGCATAAAAAAGTGTTTTTTCGAAAAACAAATATATAACAAGTTCGGGACCACTCAAACTTGCCAATAATTTCATTTAAGTTTTTATTATGGGCTCTAAAAAATTAAAAAATTATGAGAAGAAAATTAAAAAAGAAAAATTGACCCCCACCCCTATTAGGACATATGATTTGTTATCAACAACATATAATGCATAATCCGTTATCGGTCACATATAATGTAATTTTTTTCCACATAAAGATAGAAAGAAAAGAATGTTAGTTACCATGGGAGAGAAAGAAAGAGAAGCAGGTTAGTTGTAAAGAAGAGAAAAAGAAATGCGTTAATTATTAAGATAATGACCAAACAAGTAGATTATTGTGAAGGAGACTTGTAAATAATTTGTATCTCTTCTTTAAAAAATAAGAAAAAAAATTTGAACGAAGTGTAAGTAGTATTTTCTTTTTAAAATTAAAATTGAGAGAGAAAGAGCTAAAAAAGTATAGTCAACACCCTATTAGGCCTGGTTAGATTCAAGGACTAAAAAAATATTATGACTACTATGTAATCAATAATTGATTATGAATTAGATGTTATTGATAATATTAATCTAGTCATGTGTCTTGACGGATCTTGGGAACAATTTTTATTTTTTTATTTTTTATTTTTTAAATTTTTTATTTTTTTTAGCGTCCACCTTCAACGAAATGACATCAACCCCATAATCCTATAAATAAGGAAACACACTACCCATCTCCTCTCTCATCGTCACTAGTTTAAATACACTGCAACCTTCAAATTCAGTGCCTAAATGAGCCCACCCCCCTCTCAATCACCACTACTGCCCTACACTAGCTCGTTAACAAGAAAATGACAATGCGACATTTAATCGTGCCCGTCAACTGTTGCTCCAGTTGGCCGTATACAATCCTCTTCCTCCATTTGGCCAAATTTCTTACCCACATTGATCATTGATGCCACCCATTATACGGTTGTGGCATCATCAGTCCTCCTCCCTCAATGGCTTTAACATATAATTTATAATCAGTTATCGATCACATAGTAGTCGTAATCTAATATGTAATCAGTTAGCTCTTTCTCTCAATTTTTATTTTTAAATTTTTCATATTTTTAAATAAAAGATGACTTATTTACAAATCTCCTTCAAAATAACTGACTTATTCGTTCACTACCATGATAATTAACATATTCCTCTCTCTCTCTCTCTCGTAATGAACCTATTTATCTTTCTTTCTTTCCCCCGGTAACTAACATTCTTCTTTTCTCTCCCTTAAGGAAAAAAAAAAAACTAATAACATTAATATGGTCATGTGCCCTAGTAAGGTTGGGGGCCTTTTTTTTGTTTTTTAGTTTTCTTCTAAAAAAGATTAATTTTTTTGAAGTGTTTGATAAAAAATTGGATAATACTTGTCAGCAAGCTCAAGTTGGCCCTAACCATGTTATATCTTTATTTTTTGAAGAAAATAAACTTTTTATACATACCTTGATTTGCGTGTACAATTTTTTTTTTAAAGAAATGTATCGCAAGCTTAGGACGAAGTTGAATTTATTAACTGTACCATCTGATGTTTGATCAGATGCATCAACACAAATTAAAAAATTTAAGAAGAAAATTAAAAAAAAAAGTAAAAAAATTGAGCCATAGGATTGGGATGATTTTTCTTTTTTTAATTTTATTAGAATTTTTAAATTTTAAAACATCTGATCCGAATAATATCACTAGTGAGCACGAGTTGCTCTCGAGCTCATTGTATACTTGTGAAAAAAAAAAAAAAGAATTCTTTTGTGCATGCTTCGATTTACATGTGCAAAACTTTTTTGTAAAAAAAAATATACCACAAACTTAGTGCCAACTCGAACTTATTAATTATATTATCTGATTTTTTATCAGATGCTCTAAAACCATTAAAAATTTCAACTAGAAAACAAGAAATAGCACTGGACACCCCTTTCCTCGGAGCTATATAAGGCGAGGCACAGCGTCTTCCTCCACGGTTTGATGAGAGCATCTTAAATTAGCGCTAGGTTACATCGCTCAGCAAGAAAGAGATGTGCATAGAAATATGTGGTTTTTCCATTATCTTCAGGTCAAAGAAATTTGTTTTCTTAGTAAAGCCAAGTAGTAATAGCCTTCCTCCAGGTTGATGATGAACATGTCTACCAAAAACACGTCTATTTTATTTTTAAAAATTGTGATGATTTTACCAAACAGGTCAACCGAGATGTATGCCATTTTAAAAAGTTGAGGAAAATTGACACAGATTAAAATTTAAAAGCGAAATAGCCTCAGAAAAAAAAGGCTCTCAAATACCCTGTTAGCATCTGTTTTGCTCACCTTGAGTTGAGTTTAATTACAGCAAGGTTTCGACACAATGAATCGAGTTGTCAATACTTGGTAAAGGGGATTATTTATCCAATTCATCAGGAGTTAATCCCCTAGTTTATATCAAGGTTTTGAAAGAAAACACAGCTATAAAAGTGTTTCCAAACACCGCATAAGGCTTTTATGGTGTGAATATTGTAAGGCAAATAAGCTTGCTCACATATGATTTTCCTTTATTTAATCAAAACCTTCTTGAAAATGCAATTTTTTCACCTTTGTTTATCGGATAAAGGAAAATAAGATAGGTGAAATATAGAGACTAGATAAAAACGGAAATTTGGACATATCTAGTAGAGGTTCTACGAGAGGAAAAAGAATCAAAAGAAAAACTTTGTAACTCCATGCCAATTGAGTTTAAGAGCTCGAGTCAGCATAATCCTCACGAGTTAAAAATATGAATGGCCCTAAATTTGACGAAATTAACATTCATTATTCACAGGGATATATATATATATATATATATACAGGCTAATTTAGGAAGAGACAGTTTGCACTGAATATTGATTTGGTGAACGAATAAAACAAAATAGATGGAACATAGGAAGGGAAAAAGAAATGGGATTGAGGTATGCATACTGACGATTGTTTCCCTGAGAGGAAAAATAACTAAAATAACATCTTATATTTATATTCATAGTTATATATATATATATATATATATATATATATATATATATATATATATATCAATTGAGTTTAAGAACTTAAGTTTTTCATAAGAGCCTAGCGCATATATAATTAACTCACAATGTATTTATGGATCAAATATAAGATTCAGTGATTTCTAAAACCTAATTTAGGAAAGGTCGCCTAGGTTTGTGCTAAGTATCTAATTGATTTCAGTTTTATCGTAAAATTATGTTGGCCCGATATATGGCAATTAAATCCGAGAGGGGGATAGGGTTTTGAGAAAATTTAGCGATTAAAACAACATAGAGCAGACCATAAAGCTATAGAAATAAAAAAAATGCAATTTAAGCTATAGAAACCAAAATGCCATTTAACAATAGCAACAATTGAAGTAAAGTGATGTAGCCGAAGCTATCACGACCGGATTCCGAGGCTGGAATCCGAAGAAGTGGATCAAAAGCCGGTTCGGATCGGTGTTATTGAGGCCCGACGGGGATCCGGAAGGCGGAGGAAGCAGAGGCGAAGTCGAAGGTCCGAAGGCCGAGACTGGCTCGGTCGGCGGCTGGCTTGCTCCGGGAAGTTGCGGCCGAAGATCCTTCGGAAGTTGAGGGGATGGCGCGATGCCGAGTCTCCTCGATGGCGGGGCAGCCGGCGAACGGCGTCGAGACCAGAGAGAGGAGTCCGAAGTCGACGGCCGAGACCGACTCGGGAAGGTCGGCGATGATTCGAACCGAGCTCCTGCATGAGGGAAAGAAGAAGAAACCGGTGAGCAGGAGTCCCGGGCTCTGGCCCTTAGGAACCCCCTCCGACGGTTAAGTTAGCTCCTGAAGATGATTCGATTCAGAAGGCAAAAAGTAGCTTTAATGCTATTTGGACCGTAGTCCTTAAGGGTCTCGGAGGCATAGAATTGCATACCTTTGGAAATAAATAGCGGTGTATTTATAGCAGAGGATAGAGGATGGTTAACGGTGGCAGCCGATATAGGACTAAACGCGGGCTTACTGGTAAACCGCCATAGTACTTGGTCCGCCACCGGAGTGGGCCGGACTCGGCTATCGGGCCGAAGGGGGTTGGGCCGCTGATGAGCCGAAGCCTGTTGGGCACTGGGCTGCCGCGCTGTTCCCGGGCCGTAGGCTGGTGGGCCACTGACGGGCTGAAGCCTGTTGGGCCGGGAGCGATGGTGCCGCTTATGGGCCGAAGGCTGCTGGGCCGCTGATGGGCCGAAGGCTTCCCTGAGGGCCTTGCACTGCTGCTGCTGGGCTGAGCGGGGTTTGGGCTTGTTTAAATGGGCCGAATCGGATTCTGCCTCATCACATAGCCCCCCACTCTCGTCTTCCTCAGTTCTGAGATGGCGAGAGTATAGCCCGAAGCTAACAGGAGAATACCGTAACAAGTGTCTTACCCGAAGCTCTGTTCTTTTTCTGTGAGAAGAGGATGCCCTCGGTTGGCCGAGGGTCATGCGGTTGCTTCGACTTCGCTCGGAGTGGCGACGAAGGCTAATGGGTCTGAAGGCGAAGGGCCGAGCCCTCTGACTCGTGTCAGGCTTCATTAAATGGACATGATGGGCGTCGCTTCGCGAAGAAGCACGGGACACGCGTCGCGCATCCGCCCGCTCTGTGAAAAGCACAGAAAGATCCTGACCGCTCGCGGGTCGCGGATCGCCTTGGCTCTCTGTCCGAGGCTCCACTCGGATTGCCGCCGCTTCCTTCTTCGGCACGCGGATCGGGACACGTGGCGGGCATCCGGGTGATCAGCCGAAGGGTCGGAGAGCCCTCGGCCGTTGATCGCTCTATTTCAAGTCACGGAGCCTACCCGTCATTATTGCCGAAGGACGGTGCACGTGGCGGGCATCCGAGAGGAGCGATGGGACGATCTCAGCCGTTGGCTTCGGCGGGAAGCGCTTCGGATGGGGCTTATAAATACAAGCCCTCAGCAGGGCACTGTTCTTCTTCCTGCTGCTGTTCTCGTGTTTCCCCTGCGATCACCCGAGCTCTCTCCCTTTTCCGGCGAAAGGCTAGCTCTCTGAAGGCTCCGCCCGAGCTCGCCGGCCACCGTGGGAGGATCTCCATTCCTCAGAGCGCATCGCTGGTGGAGCTGGGTGGCCTGAGAAGCTGCGCTCGGTTCAGAAGAGATTTCCTCTCCCTTCCTGAGAGTAAGCCTTCGGCCAGGCGGATGGCCGATTTTGTACTTCCCCTCTGTGAATATAGGAAGTATTTCTGAGTTTTATCTCGTTATCTTCTGCATGATTGACCGAACCTGGCCTTCAGAAATCCGAGGTCCAATCGTCTGTCCGCTGTAGCTCGTAAGGCCGAGAACCGATGCAGGTTCGGATAGAATACTGCCACAATGTATACGGCCGGGGCCTTTACTAATGTGGTTCATAAGACCCGAAGGGGTACTCCGCCGCTCTTGATGCGGTTTACATGGCCGAAGCCACTCCCGGTACGGTCTACACGGACTTAGAGAATAACATGCCGCGTCCCGATCCGGATTACATGGCCGAAACCATTCGTCGGATCGAAGGACTCGCGGACTTTCAGAGAACACCATGCCGCTCCCGATACGGTTTGCATGGCCGAAGCCACTCCCGGTACGGTTTACACGGACTTAGAGAATAACATGCCGCGTCCTGATCCGGATTACATGGCCGAAACCATTCGTCGGATCGAAGGACTCGCGGACTTTCAGAGAATACCATGCCGCTCCCGATACGGTTTGCATGGCCGAAGCCACTCCCGGTACGGTTTACACGGACTTAGAGAATAACATGCCGCGTCCTGATCCGGATTACATGGCCGAAACCATTCGTCGGATCGAAGGACTCGCAGACTTTGAGAGAATACCATGCCGCTCCCGATACGGTTTGCATGGCCGAAGCCACTCCCGGTACGGTTTACACGGACTTAGAGAATAACATGCCGCGTCCTGATCCGGATTATATGGCCGAAACCATTCGTCGGATCGAAGGACTCGCGGACTTTCAGAGAATACCATGCCGCTCCCGATACGGTTTGCATGGCCGAAGCCACTCCCGGTACAGTTTACACGGACTTAGAGAATAACATGCCGCGTCCTGATCCGGATTACATGGCCGAAACCATTCGTCGGATCGAAGGACTCGCGGACTTTGAGAGAATACCATGCCGCTCCCGATACGGTTTGCATGGCCGAAGCCACTCCCGGTACGGTTTACACGGACTTAGAGAATAACATGCCGCGTCCTGATCCGGATTACATGGCCGAAACCATTCGTCGGATCGAAGGACTCGCGGACTTTGAGAGAATACCAACATGTTTCCTGAAAAAGGAATCTTTATTCATACCCTCCGGCTGAAAGCCTGGGGAAAAGTGACTTACACATAATAACGCCGGAGGCGCTCTACATTCCAGGTGCGAGGAAGAGGTTGGCCCGAAAGGGTCTCCAACCGATAAGCTCCACGCCTGATCACCTCCCTAACGCGATAGGGCCCCTCCCAGTTAGGGGCAAGTTTCCCTGAGGCTTCGGCTGGTCTGGAAGCATGAGCGTTCCTTAGCACGAGGCTCCCTACTACAAAGCCTCGGGGCTTTACTCGAGTGTTGTGGTACTTGGCCATGCGCTGTTGATAAGCCGCCAGCCGGATACGAGCCTTGTCCCGGGTCTCTTCAATGAGGTCTAGGTGGTCTCTCAGACCTTCTTCGTTGGCCTCTGGATCGTAAGCAACGACCCTGGGAGAGGGAAGGCCGATTTTCACCGGAATAACGGCCTCTATGCCATAGGCCATGCGAAAGGGAGTTTCGCCGGTGGGGGTTCGGCTCGTCGTCCGATAGGCCCACAGAACACTCGGCAGCTCCTCTACCCATCGGCCTTTAGCTTCGCCGAGGCGGGTTTTCAATCCTTGCAGGAGGCTTCGGTTGGTGACTTCAACTTGGCCATTTGCTCGAGGATGCGCCACCGAAGTAAATTTGTGAAGTATGCCGAAGCTGGCACAGTTGTCGCTAAACCGCCGGCTGTCGAACTGCTTTCCATTGTCAGAAATGATGGCCCGATGGATGCCGAACTGGCAAATGATGGACTTCCACACGAAGTTCCAAGCATTTCTATCGGTTATCGACGCGAGGGGTTCGGCTTCGACCCACTTAGTGAAATAATCTACCGCCACGATGAGGAATTTTCTTTGGCCGGTAGCAATGGGAAAAGGTCCCAGGAGGTCGATTCCCCATTGAGAGAAAGGCCAGGGATCGGACAAGGGGGTCAGAAGGGTGGCTGCCTGATGAATGAGGGAGCCGAACCTCTGGCACTGGTCACAGCGCCGCACGAGGGCTAGAGCGTCCTCTCGGAGTGTCGGCCACCAGTAACCTTGTCTTAGGAGCTTGTGAGCCAAGGCCCTTCCTCCCGCATGCGCCCCGCACACTCCTTCATGGACTTCTCTTATGGCGTAGTTGGCTTCGACCGGGCCGAGACATCGCAGCAGCGGTCGGCCGAAGGACTTCTTGTATAACACCCCGTCCACGAGGAGGAATGGGATGAGCGTTGCCGAATGCGCTTCGCTTCATTTGGATCTGGCGGGGCTTCTCCTCGGAGAAGGAAGGCGACAAGGGGAGTCATCCAGGTCTCGGCTTCTGCCTCGGTGATTTACATGGCTTCAGGCTCGCCGAGGCTTGGTTCTGCGAGCTCTTCTACGAGGATCATTCGGCCTCCTCCCCCGTCTTGAGTTGATGCCAATCGGGAAAGTGCGTCGGCTCGGGCATTCTCGGCTTTCGAGATCCTCACGATTTCATAAGAATCGAAGTGAGCGAGGATCTTGCGAGTCACCTGGAGATAGGATGCCATCACTGCATCCCGAGCCTCGTACTCCCCGGAAATGTGGCTGGCGATCAGTTGGGAATCGCTGAAGGCTTTCAGGTTCCGTGCGCCGAGCTTCTTTGCGGCCCGAAGGCCGGAAATGAGAGCTTCATACTCGGCGGCATTGTTAGTCGCCGAAAAAGAGAACCGCAAGGCATACTCCGTGACGATTCCTTCGGGTGAGGCCAGGATCCACCATGCGCCGCTGCCCGTGGAACATGCGGAACCGTCCACGATAAGTTGCCATTCGTCTGTTGGCGCAGAAGCCGAAGTGGCCTCGGCTTCGGGCACGTCGGGTTTAGGCTGAAGTGCCGAGGAAGCCCCGGGGGTGAGTTCTGCGATGAAGTCCGCCAACGCCTGGGCTTTTATTGCTACCCGAGGTGCGTAGGAGATATCGAACTCTCCTAGTTCGATCGCCCACTTAGCCAGCCTGCCGGACACCTCCGGTCGGGAGAGAATTTGCCTTAGAGGCTGGTCGGTGAGAACTTTCACGGAATAGGCCAGAAAGTAAGGCCGGAGCCTCCTCGCGGACGAGACGAGGGCCAGAGCCAGCTTCTCTAGGGCAAGATACCGGAGTTCTGCTCCTTGAAGGGCTCGGCTGGTATAATAAACTGGCTTCTGAACGCCATCTTGCTCTCGGACGAGGACGGTACTGAGGGCCGTCTCGGAGACTGCAAGGTACAAGCTCAGGGGTTCCCCGGGAACCGGCTTGGATAAGATGGGGACTTGGGAGAGGTAGGCCTTCAGCTGAATGAAGGCTGCTTGACACTCATCCGTCCATTCGAAGTTGTTGGCCTTCTTCAGTAGCTTGAAGAAGGGGAAACAGTAGTCGGCCGCTCTTGACATGAAGCGGCTTAGAGCTGCGACCCTCCCGTTCAACTTCTATACTTCTCGGAGGTTTGCCGGGGGGCGCATTTGCATGATGGCCAAAACCTTCTCAGGATTTGCTTCTACCCCTCGATGAGTGACCATGTAACCGAGGAATTTCCCGGAGGCTACCCCGAAGGCGCACTTGGCCGGGTTCAGCTTCATTTTGTACCGTCGAAGGGCGGAGAAGGTTTCGGCCAGGTCGGCCAAGTGATCTTGGGCGACGCGGCTCTTTACTAACATGTCGTCGATGTGGACCTCCATGTTACGGCCAAGTTGCGGGGCGAACACCTTATTGACAAGGCGTTGAAAAGTCGCACCGGCGTTCTTCAGACCGAAGGGCATCCGGGTGTAACAGTATAGGCCCAGATCGGTCGTGAAGCTGGTCTTGCTCTCATCATCCGGATGCATCCGGATCTGGTGGTAGCCTGAGTAGGCGTCGAGGAAGCTTAAGAGCTCGTGGCCGGAGGTCGCGTCCACCACCTGGTCTATCCGGGGTAGCGAGAAGCTATCCATTGGATAGGCCTTATTGAGGTTGGTGAAGTCCACGCACATCCGCCACTTGCCATCCTTTTTTGGCACCAATACCACGTTGGCGATCCAGTCCGGATGATGCACCTCTCGGAGGTGTCCGGCGTCCAGCCCCTTCTGCACTTCGGCTTGGATGGCGACCCTCCTTTCTTGATTGAAAGTGCGCCGCTTCTGTTTTACCGGGGGCTGGTCGGGATTGGTATGAACCCGGTGCTCTGCCACCTCTGGGTCAACCCCGGGCATGTCCGCTGGAGACCAGGCGAAGACGTCGAGATTCTTTTTCAAGAACTCGATAAGCTTCTCTGCTTCGGCCTTCTCCAGGACGGAGCCTATCATCAGGGTTCGTCCCTCGCCTCCTGGAACCGGGACGGCGAGGAGTGCTTCTCCTGGAGATGCCTCGGCTGACGATTCGATCGTCAGGGTTTCGGCCGCGGTCTTACCTTTGACTGAAATCATGTAACACTGTCGGGCCGCTTCTTGATTCCCTCTGGCCTCGCCTATTCCATGGCTGGTATGAAACTTCAGCTTCTGATGGAAGGACGAAGGCACGGCTACGACCCCGCCGATGAGCCTTCGGCCGAATATGGCGTTGTAGGCTGAATCGACTTTTACAACGGCAAAGTCCGTTTCAACGGTTAATTGCCGGGGGGCGGTGCCTAAAGTTACAGGGAGTCGGACAATACCCTCTACTCGGCAGGGCGAGCCGTTAAAACCGAAGAGGGGGCCCCGGTGAGGCTTCATATTAACCTCACTCAATCCCATTTTTTCAAAACAATCGTAAAACAGGATGTTTGGGGCACTACCATTATCAACAAATATTCTATGTACATCATAGCTATTAATTACAGCATTGACGACGAGGGCGTCATCGTGAGGGACCTGAACATCAGTCAGGTCCTCGGAGCCGAAGGTAATGTCTTCTAGACGAGGCCGCTTCGGTTCGCCGTCAACTGCCGCTACGGTATTGTGCTGCCGCGGCCTTGATCCTTCCCCCGGTCCTCCGGATATCATCATGATAGACCAAGAACTGGGTCTTTGATGGGATGACTCTACCGGGGCCGAGGTGACTTTCGGTGGAGGAGCGGCTTCTATCGCCGGGGGTTGTTGCCTGGGCGCTGCAGGGACGTCCCGGTTCCGCTGCGGCGGGGGCTGCTCCCGTCGATACTGCGGCAGTCTTCCCTCCCGGATGAGGCGGTCGATTTCTTCCCGGAGCTGTCGGCACTCATCCGTCGTGTGGCCGATCTCCCGGTGATACTCACAGTATTTGCCGGGATCCCTTCGGCGAGGATCTGTCTTGATGTGATCAGGCCGCCGGATCATGTTTTTCACCTCCATGAGCATTCGGGAAGGGGGAGCAAGTAAGGGTATATACCGCGGCTGCGGGTCCCGTCGCCTTTCCCTGTCCCAGTCCTCCCGGCGATGTCGCTGTCGGGAGGGCTCTTGGTCTTCTGGCCGATGTCGGACCACCTGGGGAGCAGGTGCCGAGGTGGTTTCGGCTGCGGCTTTACCCCTGGACAGCATCAAGGCCTCCCGGTTGATGTATTTATGGGCCCGGGCCACGAGGTCCTGGAAAGTAGGGGGATGGCGCTTCCCAATGGAGCCGAGGAGCCCCTCGTCCCGGCACCCGCTAATCACGGCCGAGACCGCGATCGAGCTGTCAAGGTTCGGGATTTGGGCGGCCTCGGTCCGGAACTTGGTGAAGTACTCTTGGAGAGTTTCGGTGGGGCCTTGCCGGATGGCTAGCAAACTGGCGGAGGTTTTGCACTGCCGGGTGGCATCATAAAACTGGTCGATGAACAACTGGCCCAACTGGACTAAGGAATGGATGGAGTTGGGGGCCAGTGTCTCGAACCAGGTGAGGGCGATTTTTTCAAGGGTGAGGGGGAAAAGACGGCAGCGGACTGCCTCGGAGATCCCTCGGACCCGGAGGTAAGCGTTGAATCTCTGGAAATGACAGACCGGATCTGTCATTCCGTCGTAGAGAGGGCCCTTCGGCAGCTTGAAATTGAGGGGCACCTCGGTGGCCAGGAGTTCCGCCGTGAATGGGGTTTGCTCCAGGATGTTGCTGGCGAGAGGCGCCCCGTAAGGCCGAGATACCATCTGCTGCATCTCTTTGCGCATCGCCATCAGCCGCTGGTCCAGGTCCGGGGCAGTCGAGGTAGTGACAGATTGCCCTCCGGTCCGGGCCGGACGGAATTCCGACGAAGCAAAGTCTTGCTCCGTCAGGCGATCGATGCGGGGGGCTCGGGCAGGCAGCGCCGAGGGTTCGCCGCGTGTCGCCGTGGTTTCGTGGGGAGAAACCGGTGCAGGCGCCGGCCGGAACCGGGCGTCTTGTACTGGGTAGAGTGCGGGGAGCGACGCCTGTTGAGGAAGCTGTCCCATCAGTCCCATGCGCTGGGCGATGGCGGACACCATCTCCCGAAGAGGCGCTAGGGACGTGACGGCAGCCGCCAGCGTTGTCACCTGCTGCTGGAGCACCCCCAATCGGTCTTCCGAGGCGAGAGACTCCGGTATGGTTGGCAGAGGCAAGTTCGGCGGGGCAGAAGGAACTCCTTCGGAAGGCAGCATCTGCGCCGAGGCCTCCTGTGCCTCTGCCTCGCTCTGTCCGGACCGTCGGGTGACAGGTCGTTGAGACATGACTTGTTTTGTTGGTTTCCCACAGACGGCGCCACGTGATGTAGCCGAAGCTATCACGACCGGATTCCGAGGCTGGAATCCGAAGAAGTGGATCCAAAGCCGGTTCGGATCGGTGTTATTGAGGCCCGACGGGGATCGGGAAGGCGGAGGAAGCAGAGGCGAAGTCGAAGGTCCGAAGGCCGAGACTGGCTCGGTCGGCGGCTGGCTTGCTCCGGGAAGTTGCGGCCGAAGATCCTTCGGAAGTTGAGGGGATGGCGCGATGCCGAGTCTCCTCGATGGCGGGGCAGCCAGCGAACGGCGTCGAGACCAGAGAGAGGAGTCCGAGGTCGGCGGCCGAGACCGACTCGGGAAGGTCGGCGATAATTCGAACCGAGCTCCTGCAGGAGGGAAAGAAGAAGAAACCGGTGAGCAGGAGTCCCGGGCTCTGGCCCTTAGGAACCCCCTCCGATGGTTAAGTTAGCTCCTGAAGATGATTCGATTCAGAAGGCAAAAAGTAGCTTTAATGCTATTTGGACCGTAGTCCTTAAGGGTCTCGGAGGCATAGAATTGCATACCTTTGGCAATAAATAGCGGTGTATTTATAGCAGAGGATAGAGGATGGTTAACGGTAGCAGCCGATATAGGACTAAACGCGGGCTTACTGGTAAACCGCCATAGTACCTGGTCCGCCACCGGAGTGGGCCGGACTCGGCTATCGGGCCGAAGGGGGTTGGGCCGCTGATGGGCCGAAGCCTGTTGGGCCCTGGGCTGCCGCGCTGTTCCCGGGCCGTAGGCTGGTAGGCCACTGACGGGCTGAAGCCTGTTGGGCCGGGAGCGATGGTGCCGCTTATGGGCCGAAGGCTGCTGGGCCGCTGATGGGCCGAAGGCTTCCCTGAGGGCCTTGCACTGCTGCTGCTGGGCTGAGCGGGGTTTGGGCTTGTTTAAATGGGCCGAATCGGATTCTGCCTCATCATAAAGCAAGAAGGGATAAAAGTATATGAGCCAATCACACAAAGGGGCAACCAACTTATAGTGGTCTGGTCTATACACAGAGTTACATCTACTCTCCTACATCTCAAAGGGATTCGCACACTAACCAAGCTAATCAAATACAAGTGCTAACCAGTGGGTTAGCTAAGCCACCCACACGGTGTCAAATGGCACCGATTTTGGGTAAACGTGCCTGAAAACGAGAGAATACGAAACAAACACAAACAATCAATGTGCCACACAGGAATCTCAAAGTTGAAATGATGAAGAGAGGGAGAGCATGAGTCGATTTAAAAGCCCAATCGATTCATGGTGACGGGGAGGAGGATTCTTAACCAAGGTTTCAGGTTTGAAACTCGGCATTCCGTCGGATTAAACACGAGGAAGGGAAAAGATATCATAGGATTCGAATCTGAGTCTCTCCGCTGAAGGCGAAGGCCGACCAAGGGGTCCTACTTCACTCTCTCTTACTTCTCTCAGATTTGATATAGGCTCTTGAGCTTGGAGGAGATGAGGATTAATTTTGCTTTGGGAGGTGGAAACTCTCTTCAAATGCTTGCCCTCTCTTGCTTCCAAAAGGACCCAAAAGGTTCTTTTATAGTGCCTCAAAATCTATGTTACAATTGGTGGTGGTAGGCCTCCGATTGTTTAATTTTCATGCCTCAAAATCTATGTTACTGTTGGTGGTAGGTAAGCCTCCAATAGTCTAATTTTCATCGTATGTAAACTCAAAAAGTTAAGTGTCATCGTATGTAAACAAAAATTGGTAATGTGTACCAATTTTAGTACACATTACTCAACAAGCTTCAATTTTAAATATGAAATTTTATCGGATTTTCGGTATATATATTCTTGTGTAAAGTACTGCATTTGCATGTATACTTCTAACTTCCTACATATTGTTATAAATTCCTCCAACATCTTTAGAAAGGTGTCATATAATCTTCTAGCCAAAATACCAAGAATCCAGTAGAATATGCTAGAAGGATTTAACGGAAGAAATCAAGTTTCATGAAGTTAGGGGTATATATATAGAAGTGCCAAAAGTTTTTAACAAATATTTTTAATAGAAAGGTATAACTGTGACCCTTTTAAAATTGTTAGGAGTATTTATAAACCATAATAATAATATGTAAGAATCGGTGATATACACTCAAATAGAAGAATTGGATTAATTGGTTATAACCAAAGACGAACTTCTTTTAGTGAAAGAAAAAGGAAAAAAGTGACAAAAATATATTTTTATGTGAACTAAAACTTTTATTCAATTCTCAAGAGATGAAGGATCTTGAAAGTAGGACAGTAACCGTTTAAGAAGGGAATCCTCGACCAATCCTTTGGGTGGAGTTTTTGACTGAAACGGCCCACCGTTCAACTTAGATTAGTTGATCATTTAAAATTAAAATTTCAACACCTTAGTTGAATTCTACCAACAAGATTATTAGTGGGCTGTTTGCTTCAAGTCAATCGACTATTTAGCTCTATTTGCCTTCATTCTTCCATGCATCTTATTTTTTATTCAAATAAATATACTATCTCCCTCCTGGTCGATCAGTATTTTATTCATATAAATATACTATCTCCCTCCTGCTGAGTACTGACTGTAGACACGCTAATTTTGACGTCATTTCGAGTAAATTTCATATCATACAATAATGCCTCGAAATGGTCTGATAATTAATCATTAATTAATTTTTATTAATATTTTTGAGTGTCGGATTTAACAGATGTGTTTAAGTTAATCAATTAAATTGATTTTAGCTCAAATTTGAGTTAAAATATGAAGAAATCTAAAAGACGTCTACCCAAGTGGACGCCATTTAGACTTTATTCTTATTTTAGCGATTAAATTTGAATTTTAATTAATTAATTAATTAACTAAAAGGCGTCTGATAATGTCGACGCGTTTTAAGTTTCCTAAGTGATTTTAACTTCCCCTCCGGATGTTTATCCTTATCTTAATTAGTCTAAAAGACGTCTACATAGATGGACGCGTTTTACCTAATAAAGATAAAGATAAGTTTCCCGTATATTTATCCTTATCTTAATTAATCTGAAAAGCGTCAGCCAAGGTGGACACATTTTAGATAATTACAGATAAAGATGAATTAATCAGTATTTATCTGTCGGTTAAGATGGATAAATTCGGGATTTTTCTATGTTAATCGCGAACGCAAGAAATGCCTATAAATACCCTGCATGTTGAAGAGTAAAAAAAAAAAAAGAAGAAGAGAATTGAATTGAGTTGAGCCATAGCGTTATAACGAGTTGAAGATCGAAGCAACAACGTCGTAACGTCGGAGCGCTGCCATTTTCAGAAGTCGGCGTCCCTTTCAAGATCTTCATCCTTTCAAAGCTTCAACCGACTGGGCATAAGTTTTTCATTACTGCATTCATTCATCTTTATTAGTTTCATTCTTCATATTCACTTCATGCAAACACACACCACAGCATAATCTTTCAAAAACCTACTTGATTTAAGGGGTTTCAAAGCCATTAAACAAGTGAGTTTGCTGTTTTAAATATGCTTAACATCATGATTAGTTCAGATACTGCTTCTACTTAAATTCTCATCATAATTCTTCGCTTTCTGTTTATGTCTCTGCTGCACTCAACAACAACGAGAGATCAAAAAGGGGAAATCAAGCACAACTTCTGGACGATCCTCAACCTCAAATTCCACAGCAAGAACAAAAGAACAAAGAAAGGGCTCTCTTTCTTCAGCCGGCTGAGGAAGGGGAACCAATGACTCAATCTTCCGCGTTTGAAAGGTAGGCGATCATATCTCTTTTGAAACTTTTTAGTTAAAAGTTTCTGGCGATCACTGCACTTTAGTTGCTGTTTTTAATAAGTTAGTTTACACTAAACAACATAGATATTTCATGATAATCACACGTTCATTCTAAGCACCTACAGCTTTTTTGGCGATCACGGTGGGACTTGGTCTCGCCATCTTTTAGTTTCTTTTTGTTCTTGCTATCATCATATCGGGCACCCACGGTGCACCATTTGTGTCTCTGGACACATCCTCACCAATTGGTGAGTGTTTAGTTTAATTAATTTCCCTCGTGCACCACGTGCACACCCCAGTGGCAAGATCTTGCCCTCCCCTTGATTAATTCAAAAAGCTGTTTTTGTGATAAAAATGATGTGTGATTGATTGTTTTTCCAATTGTTTAGTTAGTAAATCATCCTGTTTAAAATCTGGAACTAAAAATTTTGCATGAGTCGATTGTTTACTGCTTTTTATCTCGTTTGAGGAGGATTCAACCCAGAAAATCCTCCTGGAAAACTGTTTCTGCGAACTGAAAAGCGTCCAGGATAGCTGACGCGTTTCAAACCGCGTCAACACCCCTAGACGCCTTTCAGGCTTCACAGTTTCTCTGCTGTCTGCATCTGCTTCTGCGAAAAATTAAGCTCTGTTTTGAATAGCATCGACTACCATCGACGCGATTCAGACAGTTTCTTAATTTTTTTCAGTTTCCAGATTTCTGTGTTTTGAGTGCTAGCTACCCATTACTTACTAAGCATTAGAGGCCATCCAGGCCACAGGACATACGCATTGAGGCTAATACCCTCCTCTTCTTAGGAACACATTACTCGACGTCAGCAACTCTCTCTGATTGGGTTGGTCCCTTGATCAGACTAGAGAAGTTGACGTTGAGACCTCCATAAGTCCCCAAAATCAAGGTATTCCTCCTTGATCATCGGGCTGGTTGTACCAATTGAAGTCCTGGTTAGATTCTGAAAGCGTTGTGAGAGAAAGCCTTAGAGAATAACGGTGGAAATTGAACTGAAACTAAGATCCTTTCCTTGAGAGAATTTGAGGTTTAATTGAATCCAAATAACTCAAAAAGGGAATCTTAAAATCACGTTAAGCATCCACTTGTTTGATTAATCTCTGTGCAACTTGTTTGTCAAATCTTTGAAGAAAAAGAATCTAACATCATGTTGCTACGATCAGGTAGGGACTTGAGTGTGGCTCCAGACGCCATGGTTAATTACGAGGGAGATGCTAATGTCCCTCGGGATTCTGAATACAACTATGAGAGTGGGAGAGATGCTGATGCCTCCCGTAGTTCTATCCCCATTCCATATCGTCTAGATGGGAATGTTCGGACACCTCTTTTGCATCCACGTGATCAATATCCTGATCCTCCTCCGCATGAATATGCGATTCCTAATCCCGATCTGGAGGGGGACATGAACCAGAATGATCCCTCATCCTCTGATCCTACGGATCTCATCAATGCTCTGGGAGTTCTTGCCTCCCGACTGGACCCTCAGCAGTTCGAGGCGATCCAATCTATTTTGAAGGGGAAGGCACCCATGCAGCCTGCCGAGCCGAACCCTGTGGCTCCCCCTGCTGTTCCTCAGCAACCTTCTTTTCCTCCTCCTTATATCCATCAGGCCGTGGAGGGCCTTCATATTACTTCTCGGCCAGCTGGGCCGTAGCTTTCATCATCTAGGCAACCGGCTAGACCGCAAACGCCTGCTTATCAAAATGCCCTCGGGCATGGCGGAAGCTCTGTCGGACCTCCCCTCTATTGTCCACCCTGTCCAACGTACTCTAGGCAGCAGGCCTACCAAGTACCTCCTCCTCCTCCTCCTCTCCAGGCAGATCTGACCACACAAACGCTGCTGGCCAGAATGGAGCGTATGGATGAGCAATTTAATAACCTCCAGAAAATGATGGGGGTCAAAGCTGTGCCAGAGATCAGTCTACCGAGCCTGCCAGTATTCCATCTGCCACCCTCTGAGATGCCAGTGTACCGAAAGTACAACGGTACTGGTAACCCCTTCACACACCTGAAGGAGTTCATGTATGAATCCTCTTTCTGGCAGAATGATAAGAGGTCGTTGGTCTTCTTGTTCAGGAGATCTCTAGAGGGACCAGCCCTCGAGTGGTTCTTTTCCCTGGAACCCTCAGAAGTAGAGGATTACGGTATCGTTTCACGCAAATTCATTCAACGATACCAGGACAGAGTTGCACCCTCCTTGTCTATCACGGACCTCATTGCAGAAAAGATGAAACCTGATGAGGAGTTTGTCAGTTTTGCTGACAGGTGGCGGGGTCTGGCTGAAAAGGTGAAGGATCACTTGTCCGAATCTGAACAAGTGAAAATGTTAATTTCTAATGCCACCCCCCAGTTCAAGCTCGTCCTCTCCTTGAACAATTTGACTAACATGGCAGAGCTCTATGAAAGAGCCCGGTACTGCCAGAATGCTTTCAAGGACGCTACATTCTCTAGCGTCTTTGATCCTTATAGACCTAGCAGGCCTCCGCCTCGGAAGCCTGCAGTGCCGAACTCTTCCAGCACAGGTCCGACTACCGAGGGCACGCTCTCTCATGAGCAAGTGAGTACCATGAACAATAACTCGCCCCAGTTCGTGAGGAGTCAGCAGCAGTACCAGAGGCCACAGCAGCAAGGGTACAGACAGCAGCAGAACCCCCAGTACCAACAACAGTATCAACGGCCCCAGCAGCCGAATCAGAATCAGAACCAGCAACAGCTACAGCAACAGACGCAACGGCAACAGCAGTACCAGCAACCCCAGCAGCAGCGATATCAGAACCAGCAACAGCCACAGTACCAACCACGCGCACCGCCGGCGTACCACAATGTCCCTCCTCCTGGTGACTACAACCAGCAGAGGAGACCTCCAGGCCCGAAAAGGGCAGAATACCCGGCACTCCCAGAATCCTTGGCCGATATCTTCAGTGCTTTAATGGCGGCTAATGCCTTAGTTTTGCCAAGGGAAAAGGCCGTCTGGCCTCAAAATGCCGATACGTCCAGGTATTGCTACTTCCATAGGCAACCTGGGCATACCATTGACACCTGCTTCCAATTCAGAGATTATATTCATGATCTCAATGAGCAGGGCGGCATAGACTGGGAGGAAATGAAGAAGTACATATCAGCCCTGAAAGCGAGGAGACCGCAACAGCAGCAGCAGCAACAAGTAAGACCACCGGCACAAGCAGCAGCACCACCCAACATGGGCATAGTGCAGAATCCACTCCCGGAGCACCAGAACCAGAACCAGGTTGCTCCCATTCTGACGAACAGCCAGTCTGAGGCTGGTCGTGGGCAACAATGGAGGATAGAGGACTCTTCCTCTCTCTATTCAACGGGTCACGTTCAAAGTACCGCAGAGCAACTACCACGCCGCACCATCCACATACCCAGACCACAACCCGTCACCATCACCCCTCTACCCACACCCACATATCACTCGCCCTCACCCAATAACCCACTACCACTACCCACCTTCCTTAGACCCATTACGCCCCGCACTCCTACGCCTCCATCATATACCCCCCCGCAAACCAATAACGCGCCCCTTTTACCATCTAGGCCACTATTACGCGTACCATTTCCTACTTCACCCATTACCACTACCACCTACCCAGATATGCTCCAACCATCCAGACCGCTATTACGCGTACCATTCCCCACTTCACCAACCGCTTACCCATCTACCATCCAACCATCTAGGCCTTTAATCCGCACCGCGCCATCACCACCTAACCCAACGCCACCACCTACGTAGAGAAAATTGCAGCACTACTAGTTCCTCAGGGGGATCAGCCCTCAATTACATTCCACACATCGGAACTAGCACCGCCAGCCGCCAGAAGCATGGCTCTGAGCATCACGGTCAATATCTGCAAGAAGGCCGTGGATGCATGCTTGGTTGATACAGGGGCCTCAATTAACGTTTTACCTCCGAAGACCCTGGAACTGTGCGGTGTGCCCAAGGAGAAATGGCTGCGTAGCCCCATCTCAGTTACGGCATATGACAATTCTACCCGTTCCCCTCTGGGAATGGTTTATTTAAAGGTGGAGCTAGGTCCAGTAAGTCATGCAGAGGTCGAATTTCATATTCTAGAAATCGACCCTTCCATAAATGCCATTCTGGGACGTCCTTATATCAAAACTCTTGAGGCGATTCCTTCTACGAATCACCAATGCCTCAAATTCCCTTATAAAGGACGAATTATTAAAGTGACGAGCATGCCGATCCTTGCTGCTGCTCATACCCTAAATATTAAATCTGCTGTTTTACCTGGCCGACAACCTTTCCTGTCGGTATTACAGGTCTACCGTCCAGTGGCTGATCCTTTGAAAGCCGCTACCATTTCTCCATACCCATTAAATGCTATCAAAAGGGGGAAGTGCATGAGTACCCCAGGATGGAGGATTATGATGAAAAACGGCTACGAGCCTGGGAAAGGTCTGGGCACACAGTTGCAAGGCAGGACCACTCCTGTTAAAGATCATCGGGCAGTACCTGGAAGCGGTCTGGGCTATAGGCCAAGGAAACTGAAGCAAGACAGGGTTCAGCAAGAAGATGGTCAAGAAATCTTAGAAACAATGTCCACACCACTGAAAGAAGGCCGAGATCCCTTAACATGGACTCTATATACACACTTTGTGAAAGGGCCCATACTTAGTCACGACAACACGGTGGTCATTACTTCATGTTTTGACTTCCATGACATATATGGGAGGGATTTGGCCAGACATTGTTCCGAACTACTTACGTACCAATCCTTGGAGGCTCTGCGGCCTATGAAGAGGAGAAAATTCCATGATCCCGAATGCGAATGGTACAGATGGTTCGATCTGAGGGACCTATACATAGCACTGAACAGACTATTTCTGGATCCTGCAGAACCTAAGTGGCCGCCGCAGATTGATGAACTGATTGAAAGCCCTGGCGCAATCTTTGATAAGCGGATACTGCTGTCCGAACAAACTGATGAAGGGGAGCCAGATGACCCCTATGAAGCTGGTTATACAACATATCTGCTCTGGAGGGGGACATATCCTTCACATGTCCTAATGCTCCATACTCTATTCCGTACACTGCTTTTGACCCCGACTTGGTCGCGGGTCATAATTGAAGATATTCCACGGGCTCCGCCCATTATGATTACTCTGTCCCCTCGGGACTTTATTCCACAACCTCCTCTCGACCTAGAGAGGATGTATGATTTGATCTGGGACATATTGCTATATGATCCCCCTAATCCCCTGGCCTTGGTGCCGCTTCCTCCGTCTGATTCCCCTTCCATTTGTATTCACTCCTGCTTCATGTATAATTCCTCCGATATCCAAAAAAAAACGCCAATTTTACAACAAATTCTTCCCAAATCATTATCGAGGAAACATCTTACTTGTCCGATTACACCCCATCGCGCGGGTCCGTCGGTCAAGATTCTCTCCTAGATCTACTCTGTCCCTCCCCACGGGAGGATTCCCCTGTATTTCCACTTGTATCCCAGGATTTTCATCCTGCTTCATCTTCCTTAGGTTATGATAGGCAGTTTAGTGAAGTTAGGAAGTCTAGTTTTAGGCAGGTTAGGAAGTCTAGGAAGCCTAAGGGTAGGCAAATTCCAGAAAGATACCTCCAGGATTTGGCTGATAAATGTTCCTTTTGCTCTTTAATCCCTCAGCTTTTAGAAGATCCAATTCAGATGCCAGAAGATTGTACAGATGATGAGTCAGTCAATGATAGGTACGGGGTATATGAGTTAGTGCATGAAAAGGACCCCATCGTTGAAGATGAGGAAGATGATGAGGACGCAGCTGAGGCGTATGCCAGTGGAGTGAAGAGATTTGATGAGCCCTCAGCTGCCGTAGAAGAGCCCACCAAAGAAATAAACTTAGGGACTGAAGACGAACCTAAGGTTGTCCTCGTCAGTAAAAATCTTTCTACAGAGGATGAGAAGGCAATGGTACAAGTGCTTAAGGATTATAGGGACACTTTCGCCTGGAGTTATGAGGATATGCCGGGGTTAGACTCATCTTTAGTTGAATACAGGTTAACATTAAAAGATGGAGCTAGTCCGGTCAAGCAGAAATTAAGGCGATTCCACCCACAAATGGCTTTAAAGATGAAGGAAGAGGTCGATAAATTGCACAAAGCCAAATTCATTAGAGTTGTCATTTATCCACAATGGGTGGCCAATATAGTCCCGGTTATGAAAAAGGACGGGAAGGTCAGAATTTGCATTGACTTCCGCGATCTGAACCGGGCATGTCCTAAAGATGATTTTCCATTGCCTCATATTGATGTACTCATCGATAACACTGCTGGCTATGAGACATTATCGTTTATGGATGGATTTTCAGGATACAATCAGATTAAGCTGGCAGAAGAGGATCAAGAGAAGACTTCATTCACTACACCTTGGGGAACATATTGTTATGTCGTCATGCCATTTGGATTGAAGAACGCTGGAGCCACTTATCAAAGGGCTATGATGGCAATATTTCATGACATGATGCATATAGATTTGGAAGTGTATGTGGATGACTTATTGGTTAAGTCTAAAACGAAGGCTGAGCATGCCAAAGTTTTGGCAAGGGTATTAGAGAGATCAAGAGAATATCAGTTGAAGATGAACCCCAAGAAATGTGTATTCGGGGTATCTTCAGGGAAATTGCTTGGATTCATTGTCAGGAAACGGGGAATTGAGATCGATCCCAATAAGGCGAAGGCTATCAGAGAAATGCCACCTCCCAAAAACTTGAAAGAATTAAGAGGATTAATCGGGAGGTTACAATTTATTCGCCGTTTTGTCTCCCAGCACTCACAAAGGTGTAAGCCGTTCTACGAGCTTACCAAGCCAGGAGTCAAATTCAATTGGGACGATGAGTGTCAGGAGGCATTTGATAGATTAAAGGACTATTTGGCAAGTCCTCCTGTATTGAGACCACCATCTTCAGGCAAACCATTGATACTTTATATTTCAGTCCTGGATGATGCAGTGGGGGCTGTCCTAGCACAAGAAGATGAAGAAGGAAAGGAGAGGGCAGCCTACTATCTCTCTAAACTTCTCAACCCCGCTGAACAGAGATACACGGCGATGGAGAAAACATGTGCAGCATTGGTTTGGGTTGTGCAGAAATTGAAGCATTATTTTCTGGCCCATGAAGTCCATCTCATCGCTAGGATGAATCCGATCAAATTCCTTCTGGAGAAATCTGTTCTTACTGATAGGTTAGCGCGATGGCAAAGCTTTCTATCTCAATTCGATATCATTTACATTCAACAGAAAGCGATCAAGGGCTATGCCATAGCAGAACATCTCGCTCATCATCCCCTTCCTCGATTTGATCCAATGCGATCAGAGTTTCCGGATGAGGAACTGATGTCCGTAAATCAAATCAGAGATGATATGTGGACTCTGCATTTTGACGGAGCTCTGAATTCTCATGGAAAGGGGATCGGAATCGTTCTGTTATCACCTGAAGGCGTCACCATTCCACAAGCCTTTCAGCTTGATTTTCCAGTCACCAACAACATAGCTGAATACGAGGCACTTCTTGCTGGCCTCGAGGCTGCTCATTTCCATGGTGCAACCAAACTCAGGATTGTGGGTGATAGCCAATTAATTCTTCGCCAAGTGCTGACCAAGTATCGAACTCTTGATCCCAAGCTTAAGCCATATCAAGAACTTACTTCTGCTTATTCAAAGCTTTTCACAAAATTGATCTTTGTCCATGTCCCTAGAAATCAAAACATCCTAGCTGACGCTCTAGCTTCACTTGCATCTTCCCTTGATTTTCCAATCAGCAAGCAATATGAATCAATCATAGTTCATAGGCGTCTTTCACCCGCCGTGAAAGATCCTTCATTTCTTAGAACTAAGGAGAAGTTGCTGAAGAAATTCAAAGATGGAAGTATTGTGGAGAAAAGAGAAATCATGTTGATGGAGCTGTTAGAAGAGATGGATGATGAACAGAAGCCATGGTATTATGAAATTGCAAAATATTGTGAAGATCAATCGTATCCTGAAGAAGCTACAACTGAGGAAAAAAGAGCTATCATGAGAGTTGCTCAACGATACACCCTAGTTGGGGGAGCATTATATAAAAGAGGTTTTGATGGAGTTCTTCTGAGATGTCTAGACGAAGATGAGCTTTGGAAGGTTATGGAAGAAGCTCATAGTGGAGTTTGTGGTGGCCATGTCAATGGACAGATGCTAGCAAAGAAGATCCTTAGACAAGGATTTTATTGGCCAACCATGGAAGAAGATTGTGTAGGATATGTCCGTAGGTGTGCCAAGTGTCAACTTCACGCCGACAAAATTCATTCTCCTGCATCTTCACTCCATCCTGTTTCTTCCCCATGGCCTTTCTCCATGTGGGCTTTCGACATTATTGGACCTCTTGGTAACCCAGATTCCGGCATCAAGCAAAAATCTTTCATTCTCACGGCAACGGAATACTTCACCAAGTGGGCAGAAGCTGAAGCATACGTGGAAATCAAAGCATCAACCGTCTGCAAATTCATCATGAAGAACATCATCACAAGATTCGGGATTCCAAGTACCATCGTCACCGACAACGGACCGCAGTTCGTGTCACAAGAATTGAAGGACCTCTGCAACAGGTATAAAATTGCATTGCATCATTCATCTCCTTATTATCCGCAAGGCAATGGCCAAGCAGAGGCAACTAATAAGACTTTGATAAAAATTATCAAAAAGACGTGTAAATCTAACAAATTCGCAGATTGGCCAGAAAAATTGGTTGAGGCTCTATGGGCCTACCGAACTTCAATCCGCACGCCTACTGGACAAACTCCTTATTCCTTAACATTTGGAATGGAGGCGGTAGTTCCATATGAGATCCTTATACCGTCATTAAGAGTACAATTGAACAAAGAATTCTCCATTGATGAACATCGTTCAGCACTCCTTGCTCAATTGGAACTTTTAGACGAGAAAAGATGGTCAGCTGTTAATCATGCGAAAGTTTATCAAAACAGATTAGCACGTTTTTATCAAAAGAAAGTCATTGAACGAAAGTTCAAAGTCGGTGAAATGGTCGTTAAAAGAATTTTTGTAAAACCTGGTGGTCCGCGTTCTAAGCTCCAACCCAATTGGGAAGGACCTTCTGTTGTATCGCACGCTTTTCCTGGTAATGCTTATCGTCTTGTTAATGCAGAAGGAGAAGAGCTAAATCATCCCTGGAATGGTTTACATCTTAAGAAGTACTACCCTTAGGTTAAAGAGTCGATCAGTATGGTACAAAGACCAGTGGAATCAGAAAATTTATAAACTTAAATTTCTTTGTTAGTCTGAATAATTTAACTTCAAACCCATTACTGCACACACTGACACGTTTGATTCGTGAGTAACAAGAGATGCCAAGTTCTAAAGAATATCAAAAGCTTGACTAAGAGTGTAAAGTACAAATCATTCATTTTAAAATAAAATTCTGTTTTACACTCGGCCCATGATGTCGGAACGAGGCTTAGAATAGACTACCAAGAATACCCGCCATCTTAGTAGGAGGCCGTCATAAAAAAATGGGGGAGATCCGTTCCAAAGCAAAGCAAAGAAAGAAAAGAATAGAAAAAAAAACAAAAGGAAAAGGCAGGAAAAATCAAAAGGCCATTACATTACAAATGTCACATCAAGGTCATGAAATGAAACAAAAGGGAACGCAAGGTCGATAAATACTCCGGGAAGAAAATGACCGAACCCCAACAGATATTAGGGTTGGAAAGGAACATCTTTTTAGGTCTCCGGAACCTTCTCATGGGCTTTCTAAATCTATTCTTCTTTTCTTTCTAAAGAGGTGTACTTCAAACTTAAGGAATGGCTCAGATTGACTAAGGGTCAAATCATCAAATGGGATCACGAATGGAAACACAAGTTCAAACACGATGGGTTTTAAGTTAAGTTGTTAAAGAACAATTTGGAAATTAAGTTAATAAATGAATATGATCTTTTGATCTAAGTACCATACTGGTCTTTTAGTCAAAAAAAAAAAAAAAAAGTCAAAAAAAATGTATATGCCAAAATTCAAAAAAAAAATGTATATGTCAAAATTCAAAAAAAAATGTATATGTCAAAATTCAAAAAAATTTTGCATAGTCAAAATTCAAAAAATTGCATATGTCCAAAATTCAAAAAAAAAAAATTGCATAGTCAAAAATTCAAAAAAAAAAAAAAAAAATTCAAAAAAATGTACATATTTCAAAATCTAAAAAAAATACATATTTCAAAACCCAAACAAAATGAATATTTCAAAAAGCACAAAAATATTTCAATTAGCATTTGCTTGTTGCATTTAATATGTTTCATTCATTTTATTTTCAGTAAGCATATGTTTGCTTGTATGTTGCATTTTGCTTAAGTTTGATTATTCATATTACCTTTGTTAATAAAGGCTATGCCCCTTGACTATTTATTCAAGGAAAAGATTGATCGACCATTTATTTGGTCAGGCAAGGGGCTAAGCCTAAACAGATACTTAACCTGTTTGTTCAAGTCATATACAGGACACAAGGTATGAAGAGAGTTGGAATTCGAGTAGAGAACAACCAGAAACCTGTTTCTGTGAGTAAAAGGCGTCGAAGAGAACTGACGCGTTTCAAGGAAATTTAAGAAAACCTGAGTAAAGCTGAAAATATCAAGAAGATCTTACTGTGGGAGTCAAGAAGTCCCGACCGTGGCTAAAAAGACGGTTATTTCTATCCTTGTACTCTTCTATGTAAAGCATTCGCATTACTATATGATAAGTATTTATTAGACTGTATCAAGGACCTTGTGGTTTTGATGAAACTGGAATTTAAGTTCCCCTTCAACAAAAACAGTGATAATTCCAGAGGATTCTTAATTGCACGGATAAGCCGTTAGATTGTTAATTAGTGGGGACGATGGTTCCACTTTTGTGAAACGGTGCGTGGATAAACGAGCTTTGGCTTAGCACTGAATTACAAGAATTGGTATCTTGACTCATTAATGACAATTTAACAATATTATCCTTGATTAATTTATATTTTATTTAACTTTATATTTTTCTTTTAGCCCAGCATACATCATGTAGGACTTTGAAATCATTGAAATAAGAATTAATTACTGATTAAGTTTCAGACCATTAATTAAATAATCTCAACATGATATGAAATATTCCATTCCGAATTGAGTATCTTGATTATCTTTGAGGTTCGCTTGAAGATATCCTTGGAATTCTATCCTTGATTGGATTATTTATCCGATATTCTTGTTTTCTTTTAAGATCCATCATGGCTGTAGCACGTCCACATTGGCTGGCAAACGCTCCCCATGATGAAACCTACAGTGTCTACGACCTGGGGTACTTCCCACTCCGAGGAGGTTGATCGACTTTATTTTATTTCTTTGTCTACTTCATCCAAACAGGATTGATTCCATTGATTTCCTTGAGCTATCTTCGTTGATGATTTCGAGAAAAATTCTAATCATGTGATGTTAAGAGCGTGTCTCATCACACCTTGGCATCACCTTTTCAGTACATTCCATTTCATTTCACTCCCTTGCAAAGACAATGCCAAGGTGAGGCAGCTGTAGACACGCTAATTTTGACGTCATTTCGAGTAAATTTCATATCATACAATAATGCCTCGAAATGGTCTGATAATTAATCATTAATTAATTTTATTAATATTTTTGAGTGTCGGGTTTAACAGATGTGTTTAAGTTAATCAATTAAATTGATTTTAGCTCAAATTTGAGTTAAAATATGAAGAAATCTAAAAGACGTCTACCCAAGTGGACGCCATTTAGACTTTATTCTTATTTTAGCGATTAAATTTGAATTTTAATTAATTAATTAATTAACTAAAAGGCGTCTGGTAATGTCGACGCGTTTTAAGTTTCCTAAGTGATTTTAACTTCCCCTCCGGATGTTTATCCTTATCTTAATTAGTCTAAAAGACGTCTACATAGATGGACGCGTTTTACCTAATAAAGATAAAGATAAGTTTCCCGGATATTTATCCTTATCTTAATTAATCTGAAAAGCGTCAGCCAAGGTGGACGCATTTTAGATAATTACAGATAAAGATGAATTAATCAGTATTTATCTGTCGGTTAAGATGGATAAATTCGGGATTTTTCTATGTTAATTGCGAACGCAAGAAATGCCTATAAATACCCTGCATGTTGAAGAGTAAAAAAAAAAAAAGAAGAAGAGAATTGAATTGAGTTGAGCCATAGCGTTATAACGAGTTGAAGATCGAAGCAACAACGTCGTAACGCCGGAGCGCTGCCATTTTCAGAAGTCGGCGTCCCTTTCAAGATCTTCATCCTTTCAAAGCTTCAACCGACTGGGCATAAGTTTTTCATTACTGCATTCATTCATCTTCATTAGTTTCATTCTTCATATTCACTTCATGCAAACACACACCACAGCATAATCTTTCAAAAACCTACTTGATTTAAGGGGTTTCAAAGCCATTAAACAAGTGAGTTTGCTGTTTTAAATATGCTTAACATCATGATTAGTTCAGATACTGCTTCTACTTAAATTCTCATCATAATTCTTCGCTTTCTGTTTATGTCTCTGCTGCACTCAACAACAACGAGAGATCAAAAAGGGGAAATCAAGCACAACTTCTGGACGATCCTCAACCTCAAATTCCACAGCAAGAACAAAAGAACAAAGAAAGGGCTCTCTTTCTTCAGCCGGCTGAGGAAGGGGAACCAAGGACTCAATCTTCCGCGTTTGAAAGGTAGGCGATCATATCTCTTTTGAAACTTTTTAGTTAAAAGTTTCTGGCGATCACTGCACTTTAGTTGCTGTTTTTAATAAGTTAGTTTACACTAAACAACATAGATATTTCATGATAATCACACGTTCATTCTAAGCACCTACACTGACCGAGTTCCATCCTCGGCTATAGTGAGAGGATCTCAATCGATTTACATACTCTTGTAGATACCGATTTTGGACCACCCTTTTGGTCATGAACCCAACCCATCATTAGCCCTTCATCACCAAAATCCCCTCATTTCAGCCATCTCAGCCCACTACCAGCTAGGCCCATTAACCAAATCCCGACTCTAGCCACCTTTTTCGTGGAAGGCCAGCCAGTCCGCCTTCCAACCCCTTCGAAGGCCACCCCTCGCCTTCCACCACCTTCGAAGGCCACCCACCTTGCCTTCCACCCTTTTGGCCACCCTTTTTCACCTTTTCGTGGAAGGCCAGCCAGTCCGCCTTCCAACCCCTTCGAAGGCCACCCCCCGCCTTCCACCACCTTCAAAGGCCATCCACCTTTTTTCCACCTTTTCCACTTTTAGCCACATTTTCGTGGAAGGCCAACCCCCTTGCCTTCCACCTCCTTCGAAGGCCACCCCTCGCCTTCCACCACCTTCGAAGGCCACCCACCTTGCCTTCCACCCTTTTGGCCACCCTTTTTCACCTTTTCGTGGAAGGCCAGCCAGTCCGCCTTCCAACCCCTTCGAAGGCCACCCCCCGCCTTCTACCCCCTTCGAAGGCCAGCTACCTTGCCTTCCACCGTTTTAGCCGCCTTTTTCACTTTTCACCATCTTTTCGTGGAAGGCTAGCTCCCTTGCCTTCCACCACCTTCGAAGGCCACCCCTTGCCTTCCACCACCTTCGAAGGCCACCCCTCGCCTTCCACCCCCTTCGAAGGCCAGCCGGGCCGCCTTCCACCACAAGAATGGAAGGCATGTCACCTGGCCGTCCACTCCTTAACCACCCCCTTGACTCCGTCTTCCCCACGATCTCCTCTACTCGCCGCCCACGTCCCCACTACTCCGACCACTCCCCACTCCGGCGACTGCCTCGTCCACTACCTCCAACCCTTGACCACTCCCTATTGGTTGAAGGGTGATTTACGGGGATTTAGACCCCTGTTTTCTCCCCTTTTTTCCTTCGCCTATTTAAACCCCCCACATCCTCTCGAGCAAGGGGTTAAGGACTTCGGGTTAAAGGAGGATTTGGGGTTAAGGATTTTCTGAGGTTAAGAGGTGGCTTCTTGGAAGGAAGGCTCAGAGAAGGCTGGCAAGCGGGCAAAGAGTCAGAAGGCTGTTTCAGGAGGAACGTCACTCCAAATGGGCTTGTCTTCCTAACCCTCTTTTGCTTTCACCTTTTTCACTTCATTGCATTTCCAAATTCCGTCCATGCCGTAACATTCTCCCTCTTTCACTCTCTTTTACCTTCAACACATCATTTCACTCTTCACATACGAGCACTTATCTGCATGCATACATCCTAGGATGACTTAGCACCTTTTACCCCCAGAGGTTCCAAACAAAAATCGGGAGGTGGGTGGCCATAACATATGGTCACCTTCCCTCCCAAACACCCATCCGGTGCGTCTCCCTCTAATTTTAGTTAATTTTTATGTTCGCATGAACGGATCCTACATGTCACAGTTCTAATTGGGTTATTGTCTTTTCTTTGTCTGTCTTTTCTTTTCAGGGGCTCTTACCAGATTCTGCGCGTGCACTACCGAGCTCTCCTCCTCTGGCCGGCCGGAGGAAGAGAAGGAGGAACCAGCATCTCCCGCTCCCACAAAACGCGATCACATCCCCACCATCCTGCGGAGCACAGGGACCGTAAGGTAATGCTCCTGGCGATCACATCCTTTATTTCTAACCCCCTTTAAATCGCCACAGTGCTAAGACGAACGGAGAGGAACCCTCGATTCCAAAGCCTCGCAGCGGCGACGGGGGACGTTCCGGGCGCCTACAGCCCTTTGGCGATCACGATGGGACCCTCTCTTGCTCGCCGCGCAAGTAAGACAACTTAAAATACAAGAGTTCCTGTGGACGGCCAAGCACTTGGCCACCCAGTGTCCTGAACGGCCAAGCGCTTGGCCGCCCAGACCGGACGGCCAAGTACCTGGCCGTCCAGTGGACCGGACGGCCAAGCGCCTGGCCATCCAGCCCAGCCCGGACCGCCAAGCACCTGGCCGTCCAGAGCCCAGGACGGCCAAGCGTCTGGCCGTCCAGGCAGGACGGCCAAGCGTCTGGCCGTCCAGGCAGGACGGCCAACTGCCTGGCCGTCCAGCGGACCGGACGGCCAAGTGCCTGGCCGTCCAGCCCAGGCTGGACGGCCGACCGCCTGGCCGTCCAGGCTCTAGGACGGCCAGGTAGCCTGCCGTCCAGGCTCCGACTTTTCTGGCTTTCTGATTTTTAAGTGTCCCTGGATTCTAGTTTGCTTTTTTGTTTACCGTTCTCTTGTCTTTCTTTCCTTTTCTGTCTGCTAGATTGTGGGTTGGTTCAAGGGTGCTATCCGCAGGGGTTCTTAAGGAAGAGCCGGCATCACACTTCTAGTTACCTCTCCCACAGAGTTTGACTCTCCATCTGAGGATTCCCACTCGGGTGCGACTAGTCTTATTCTGTTGGGAACCTCCGTCAGTCTCCGCGAGCCAGGGATTCCCACTTGGCCGCCGAGCAGGTTGTACCTAAAACCACCCTGTAGGAACCTTGGGTTTATGTGAGAAATTAGTGAATTGTTTCAAAATCTAAAGACACTTAATTGGACTTTGGTGGAACAAGCTCTGGAAAAGTGAAGGGTCGTTAAGGGTTAAACTTGATTTGTTAGAAACCAACTTTCATAAAACATTGGCAAACATTTCAAGTGGAACATAAAATCATTTAGGGTCTGTGCTTCATAATGAACCGAATGTATGTCAATGCTGTGTATGATGACATGGACCAGTTCGGCAACAATGTTACACACAACCCTCTATTCGAGATTGAAGAGGATCCACAACCAACATTTGGGGGCATGTTCCAAACACCTGGAGAGGAATTTAGGAGAAGGTGCTTGGATGAATCTTCTTCTTCAGAAAGTTACCCTATAATGTCCAACAGAACCCTCCGAAACCCAAGTGAGGATCCGGAACTTACTGCCGTGTTATCACGGTACACCTCTGATCAACTCATCCGGTTGGCCTCTGGTGGCAAAACTCAAGATGCCACTCCTCGGGGAACTCACTTCCAAGGATCTCCCAACAGAGCTCAGACTCGGATCAATCAGCCAACTCCTACTCCAGTTGCTCCACCTGTCATGCCGATTCCAGTCTCTCCAACTACACCTCCTCCCGAGCAGAAAGAATTCATTTACAAAAGTGAGGTTGAAACCTGTGTTCGTAAGTTCATGGCCGAGAAACTTACCCTGAAACAACCGCACTCTCTCTCGAGCTATTGTAAGCTCCCTCCGGCCTACTTTCTGCCAGGATTCAAAGCCCCCGAGTACAGGAAATATGATGGCACCTCTGACCCTCATGATCACCTGTCAGGTTTCCTCATGGATTCCCATCAATGGCTCTACGACAGAGTCCTCCTTGTCCATCTGTTCCAGAAATCCTTAGAAGGTGAGGCCTTAAGATGGTTTTCTTCCTTGCCCGCCACAGACCTAATCAATTTTGATTTGGTCTCCGAGAAATTCATCACTCAGTTTAAATTTATGACAACCATGCCTCCCACCTTGGTGGATCTTGTGATGGAGAAGATGAAGCCTGAAGAGGAGTTCACATATTTTGCCAACAGGTGGAGGGCAATGGCCTCTAGGGCAGAAGTGGAAATCCCCGAATCTCAAGCTATCACCATGCTGGTCAATAACGCTACCCCGCAGCTTCGGTCTATCCTCATGCTAAGCGAATTTCACACATTCGCACAACTTTATAATCGAGCTCGGGTAGTTCAATCTCAGATCTGGAGTTCCACTTTGCCATCCTTTTTTGAAAATCAGAACAGAAGTAAGAGGATTCCACCAATAGAGGGAGTGACAATCAATGAACAGGTGAGTGCCTTGGGGCAGCCCTTTAGGTTACCCAGTCCTATGTCCAGATCAGACAACCAATCCAATCAGAAACCATATTCAGCAGTTCCCCCTCTCTCCAGTGCCAAGATCAATTGGGGGCACATGAAAGAGGCTGCTGAAACCTTGGAAGTCAAGGGCCCTCCACCCTCTCATCAGGTAGCCCAAGATCCATCTATCTCTCTAGAAAGGATGAGCACCCTTGTCAAAAATTTGGAACCAAATGTCGATCACAGAGGACAGCACTGGGAGTATGAAGAGGTTGGGATATGGCGTGAGTGCCCTACTAGGACGACCAAACCTAGAGAGCCGTTGCAAGGAGTCTCCACTATCATCCAAGACAAACCTTTGGTCTTGATACGACCTAGGGAACAACCAACAGCCATCAACCCAGTCACTCTGGTCCAAGCTCCTTCAATTTCAATCAGAGAACCTCCTCCATCCATCTTGTGTCCAACACCAAAGCCAAGTCCAGTAACCCAATTCTGCCTAATAAACTCACCACCAGTTCAACCACTAAAGTCAGATCAGGCAGTGGACCCCAGTCCAATTGGTGTTACACTGAGAAATCGCATCATTCCCCCAACAAGTCAACCATTGGACTCTCAAGAGGATTCAGATCTGTCTAAAAGGATTATTCAATCCAAGTATGACATCCTACAGCATCTAGGGAAAACTCCCACCAAGATGCCAGTCCTAGAGTTGATTGGGAGATCTCCTACACACAGGGAGACATTGTTCAAGTTCCTCCAGCGCATTACACTCAAAGAAGATCTTCCTATCAGGGGGGTCACCAATGCCATTCTCTCAGTCACCCAGACACCTACCATGTCCTTCACAGATAAGAGTCTAGCTCCCCCTGAATGTCAATCCCTTCCCTCATGCTTGACCCCAACACTCAAGGGTCACTCATTGGACTCCATCCTGTTGGATACTGGGGCATCAATCAATGTCTGTTCGCTCAAGACCCCCAAGAAAGTAGGGATCGACCCAGAAAAGGTTGAGTCTACTTCCATGATGGGCTCAAATGGGAAACTGGAAATTGGGCCAGTGGCCATGATCTTTGAATTCTACATCCTTAATGCCAAGCCCATATACAACGTCATTTTGGGAAGGCCTTGGATGGACCAGACCCTGGGAGTGCCCTCCACTAATCATCAGTGCTATAAATTCCCATACAAGGGGAAGACTGTCAAAATGAAGGGTACCCCCTATTTTGAGCCTTTAGATTTAGTGTCGACTGAACAAATTCCATCCATGATCACTTATGGAAAAGGGGCAGAGCCCATCCTTTCATCAGTCGACTCTCAGCTCAAGTCCCAGCCTAGCATAGGTTGGCAGCTCATGGACAAGATGGGGTATAGTTCGGGATCTGGGTTAGGCAATGAAGAACAAGGAATTCAAGAACCTATCTTTGAAAATCTGACCATTGGAGGATTCAAATTGGGTTACATACTAACCAGGCCAACTGAGGAATCAAGAAAATGGAGTATCTTAGATCACTTTGTGAAGGAAAATCAAGAGGTACTCAAGATACACTATCTTGAGGATGAGTTGAAGGAAGCAATCAATGAAATTCAGAGGGAAGATGCAGAAGATTTCGGTATACAGCTGCTGTTTTATGAACCAACCACTCAACAAGAAGGAGCCTCCTTAGTAAAGGATGAACAGGTACCCACCGCTCTCATTCCCTTACTATTTCACACACCTGCCCTTCTCAGGCTTTTATCACCGGTCATAGCACACTCCTGGGGCAATTCTGCCATCATTGGACCCACCTTTGCAACATGTCTGACTCACCCTCTGAGTCTTGTGCATAATCGCTTGGGGATTGGATAGCTTCCTTTTTATCCACAAGTTATAGAGGTAGGTAAGTTCTTTCATTTCTAGTTAGCAAATAAGTGTAAATATTTGAAAATTGTTGAAAAGCTTTCCTTTGGATAGGAGTCTATTTGAAAAAGTTTTACCCTCAAAATACAAAAAAATCAAAAATTTCAAAATCTCCCAAAAAAAAAAAAGAATCCAAAAAGCATCAAAAATATTTGTAAATATGTACATACTCCTATGAAAAATAACAAAAAAAAATCAAAAAAACACAAAATCCAACCGTCTGGTGACTGCCATGAAACCCCCTGTCTAGGTCTAGTTGCATGATAGGTTGGGTTGACATTAAGGTTTGGCTAAGACTTTGGTCCACCAGAACCTTGGACGTGTCTACTTTACTTTCATACGGATCCCTATGCTCATCATGAGATGCACACACCTGCACGTTTTTCAAAAGAACCTGTTTAAAATGAGTTCCAAGTCTTTAGTATACTGTCACAATGCAACCTTTGCTCTTCGTCTCTCGACCGATCAGGACAGTTGACGCCCTTAAACGGTCGAGCTCAGCAAATTGCGGTTCCTCAAAAAACCCGATAGATGTAACCCCTCAACAAAAAAGGGCCCAGAAATGAAATGTAAAGGACCAGAGCACGTGAAGAGGGCAGTGTCCCCGCAGGCGGAATATCAAATAACCCCAATAAATGTCAAGAGCGGAAAAAAAATACAAAAAAAGAAAAAGGGGTTCAAGCAATCATGAAAAAAGCCTGGTCGTGACCGTGCCTGGCCAAGAAATCCAATAAAGGCCTGAAAAGTCAAAATAGGGGCATCTAAGAGGTCAAAAGGGGTCCGTTTTGTCACAGCTCCTCCTTTTAACGGTTTTGTCGATCCTCCTGTGAAGTTTGTCTCTACAATTTCTTCACTTTTTCTCCCCCAAGGTTCAGCACGAGATAGCTATCTAAAGACTGAACATCATTTTAAAATGGTTCGTTTTCAAAAATCGTCACATGCTCACATGATCACAGGAATCCAAAATGGGTGAAGAGTAATGTCGATGTTTCTAGTGAACTAATTTCTTAACCATAATCTCAATGTGTACCCTTACAACTTCGGGCTTAGGTCAATGCATGCGCGTCACCAATCGGTGCGACGGCGTCTGATTCCGGGTCAGCGTTGCGCGGTTGACCGTTAGGGTTCCAAGGTGTTCCATCATATACCTTCTAGATTGTGAGGAAAGAGACCCGGGTCGGGCAAATCATTTACCTCGAAAACTTTTTGGGCAAACTTGGTGGTCGGAAGCAGCTGGGAGCCTAAGCACGGCATGACGGTATTGTCATCAGTATGAGTCTTAACCGGTCAAGGTCAGTTTGAGGAGTCTAGAGGCCCAAATCAATCTAGATGTGAGCATAGGATACCTGGGAAGTTGAGTGTGCATTTCCCTTTTATCATTCAACCAGCCTAAGTCTAGGCAGTCACCAGGTGGTCGGACAAAAAAAAACATATTTTCATTCATCACACACCTCACTTGTTAATATCCACCAGTATTTGCATATTTACTTCTTGCATCAGTTTCAATATTCTTCCTTTTGTCTGGTTAGTAACACGGCCCCTTGACCCTATGCGAAGGCTAGGAAAAAGGTAGTTGCTCTTTTGGGCAAGGGGCCGAAAACAGATACTACTAACTATTTCCCCTTCATTTTGTGCATACAGGAAAAGGATTCTGTCCAAAAGGTGGATGCTTTTGCTGTCGAGTCGAAGCCGAAAGCAGCCGGATTGGCATTCTACTTTGAGAATGGCCATATCTTCCGCGCTGGCTTCGACTCAACAGGGACCTTTGTCCCTCGTTTCCTTGCAGCTCGACATTAAGATATTATGGATCATTGATTATTTACATTTACTGATGTGCGTTCTTGCAGCTGCAGGGAATCCGAAGCAAGTAGGATTGAAGACACAGGAGGCTAATAACTTCGGGCGTATAGACTCTGAGTTCCTCTTTAAACAAAACAATGAGGAGTCTATATTCTCCAAGTTATTCGATTGGCCAATAAATCCCTCCTGTTTGCATTAGGAACTGCATTAGGAATTTGTTTTTTAAAAGATTTCAACCCAGCATGCATTTGCATAAGCATTCATCCTCGCCCTAGAGGCAATGACCATAATTTCATCACTCTGCTTAACCCATTGTTGATCTGTGAGTCTGGCGATTGTTCGTCTGTTAACTCTTCGAATTGCAAGACCTTATCCTTTTTTCCAATACGTGTGCTTGAGATCCTCTCACTTGGCGATCCCATGATGCGCCAGGCCACCGCGCGCCCGTTGTGTTGAGAGTTCTTCAAGTCACACTCCTACACCTTTCATGCTCGAGATCCCCTTGGGCCAGATCGCTATATTCTGGTATGCCAAGGCCTCGCGGTTCCAGCACCCGGGGGTCCCACGGACTGTGATTCTCTAGTACTGAACTTTGTCCCTTTTCTTAAACCACTCTTGCAACTCAAATGGCTAGCTTTCATGCATTTGCCGCATTCGCATATCATCCTTGGGGATAGCTCACTCCTTTTCGGGCTGTCCAAAATCAGTTTCGATTTCCAGAACACCTATTTATCATTCCGTTCCACTCCACTGCAAAATAGGTGTCCCGGAGGGGCATCTGTAGATACCGATTTTGGACCACCCTTTTGGTCATGAACCCAACCCATCATTAGCCCTTCATCACCAAAATCCCCTCATTTCAGCCATCTCAGCCCACTACCAGCTAGGCCCATTAACCAAATCCCGACTCTAGCCACCTTTTTCGTGGAAGGCCAGCCAGTCCGCCTTCCAACCACTTCGAAGGCCACCCCTCGCCTTCCACCACCTTCGAAGGCCACCCACCTTGCCTTCCACCCTTTTGGCCACCCTTTTTCACCTTTTCGTGGAAGGCCAGCCAGTCCGCCTTCCAACCCCTTCGAAGGCCACCCCCCGCCTTCCACCACCTTCGAAGGCCATCTACCTTTTTTCCACCTTTTCCACTTTTAGCCACCTTTTCGTGGAAGGCCAACCCCCTTGCCTTCCACCTCCTTCGAAGGCCACCCCTCGCCTTCCACCACCTTCGAAGGCCACCCACTTTGCCTTCCACCCTTTTGGCCACCCTTTTTCACCTTTTCGTGGAAGGCCAGCCAGTCCGCCTTCCAACCCCTTCGAAGGCCACCCCCCGCCTTCTACCCCCTTCGAAGGCCAGCTACCTTGCCTTCCACCGTTTTAGCCGCCTTTTTCACTTTTCACCATCTTTTCGTGGAAGGCCAGCTCCCTTGCCTTCCACCACCTTCGAAGGCCACCCCTCGCCTTCCACCCCCTTCGAAGGCCAGCCGGGCCGCCTTCCACCACAAGAATGGAAGGCATGTCACCTGGCCGTCCACTCCTTAACCACCCCCTTGACTCCGTCTTCCCCACGATCTCCTCTACTCGCCGCCCACGTCCCCACTACTCCGACCACTCCCCACTCCGGCGACTGCCTCGTCCACTACCTCCAACCCTTGACCACTCCCTATTGGTTGAAGGGTGATTTACGGGGATTTAGACCCCTGTTTTCTCCCCTTTTTTCCTTCGCCTATTTAAACCCCCCACATCCTCTCGAGCAAGGGGTTAAGGACTTCGGGTTAAAGGAGGATTTGGGGTTAAGGATTTTCTGAGGTTAAGAGGTGGCTTCTTGGAAGGAAGGCTCAGAGAAGGCTGGCAAGCGGGCAAAGAGTCAGAAGGCTGTTTCAGGAGGAACGTCACTCCAAATGGGCTTGTCTTCCTAACCCTCTTTTGCTTTCACCTTTTTCACTTCATTGCATTTCCAAATTCCGTCCATGCCGTAACATTCTCCCTCTTTCACTCTCTTTTACCTTCAACACATCATTTCACTCTTCACATACGAGCACTTATCTGCATGCATACATCCTAGGATGACTTAGCACCTTTTACCCCCAGAGGTTCCAAACAAAAATCGGGAGGTGGGTGGCCATAACATATGGTCACCTTCCCTCCCAAACACCCATCCGGTGCGTCTCCCTCTAATTTTAGTTAATTTTTATGTTCGCATGAACGGATCCTACATGTCACAGTTCTAATTGGGTTATTGTCTTTTCTTTGTCTGTCTTTTCTTTTCAGGGGCTCTTACCAGATTCTGCGCGTGCACTACCGAGCTCTCCTCCTCTGGCCGGCCGGAGGAAGAGAAGGAGGAACCAGCATCTCCCGCTCCCACAAAACGCGATCACATCCCCACCATCCTGCGGAGCACAGGGACCGTAAGGTAATGCTCCTGGCGATCACATCCTTTATTTCTAACCCCCTTTAAATCGCCACAGTACTAAGACGAACGGAGCGGAACCCTCGATTCCAAAGCCTCGCAGCGGCGACGGGAGACGTTCCGGGCGCCTACAACTCTCACTTCACTTTACACAAAAATTTTGGTTTAGACGGACTTACTTTCATTGAAGATTAGGTACGCTGATTTTTATCGGATTTTTTTTCATATATACACCTCAAATACATCATATTTATATGTATACCCCTAACTCTCACATATTATCATCAATATTCTCAAAAATTTTAAAATCTTGCATTTATACTCTTTCCGTCAAACTTACATGAATTTCAACAAAACATCTCAAAAGTATTATATAAATCATGATATCATCGGAGGTGTCGAGGTACATAACGTAAGAATTTAGTGAATTGAGCGGTATATATGTAAATAATAGTAAATTTAAAGATATTCATACAAAATTATTAGATTGAGATTTTAGGAGTATTAATACTAATAGCTGAGAGTTGGGAGTATATATGCAAATGCGATATATTTGAAGAATACATATGCGAAAAATCAATTTTTATTCTAGTTATTTTCTGTATAGCTACTTATGTATTTCGCAGCAACTATTGAAGGGTTTGCCCATTATTAGGACATTAGTCAAGTGCATATGTAGCTGCTTTCTCGAGGTGATCAGAGGAGAACAAAACCGTGAATGCTGGGCAAAAGAAGAAATAAGGAATTAGAACATGGACATGCATGTATTCTCTCCTAGAAAATAATGAAGAGTATTGAACTTCAGTTTTAAGAATATGAAATACATATATGAATTAGAAGATCCAAAAGAACGTACGAGGCCCACTGGCCGTATCCTTCCTCCTAGCTAGGCATGTTGAACTTTTGCCACGTACGCTTCTCACCAGTTCAGCTCCAAATTAATTAACCAAAGCAGCTAGCTAGCTGTATAACATATATATATATATCTTGCAAGTAGCTAGATCTGTTGATTAGAACTTTTAGGTACTTACACTGGATCGGAAAGATTTGTGCTACACCGAAGGGAACGGAAAGCAATTATACGCTGATTAATTATATATCTTTCAGACAGGAGGTTATCATTAATTAATTAAAAGAATCACTCCAAATGACAGACCGATCTGGTCTGGATTCCATCGACGGCAACGAAGATTCATACAAGTAGAAACTAATGAACAAGCTAGCTAGGGTGCATGCAAGCAAACAACACTAATTAATATCCCAATTAATTAATTAGAGGACAGAAACCATGGCTTGGAAACGATGCGTGCTTCAGTGACTCCAAATCGATATATATATGTAGGACCAGCACCTAGATATATATACGTACGCGCGGTTGTCGTCGTTGTAACTGCCATAATTTTATTACTTCTTTTCTATAAGATTCACATACATAGATTCTGTTCAGCAGCTTTGTCGAATGTCCGGTGAATCTGAGGACATCCCGCGCGACCTTGTTTGTGAAACGATCAGGAGTCACACCTTCACCTATAAATGCCGCCTCAGCTGACCCATGTCAAGGCACCAGCACACATTAATATATAATAAACGGTCTTCAGGTGGCTAGCTAGCTAGAGTCCTCCTCAAGCTGGGATCAGAGGAGATCGAGTAACTTGCTACGTACTCTGATCGAGAAGGGAAGATGGTGAAGAGTCCAGCACCCCTTCTCTTGCTGTGCCTTGTCATCATCCTGATTAGTACCACCGCAGAAGCCCAGCATGCATGCAGACCCAGTGGCAGGCTCCGGGGGAGGGAGGCGCCCCCCGGCAAGTGCAACGAGCACGACTCGGACTGCTGCAAGGCGGGGAGGCTGTACACCACGTACGAGTGCTCCCCGCCGGTCACCCGCGCCACCAGGGCAACGCTGACGATCAACAGCTTCGAAAAGGGGGGTGACGGCGGTGGACCGTCGGAGTGCGACCACTCATACCACTCCGACCACACCCCCGTGGTTGCACTCTCCACCGGGTGGTTCGCCCACATGCAGAGGTGCCACAGGAACATCACCGTCAGCGCCAACGGGCGGCGCGTCGTGGCCATGGTGGTCGACGAATGCGATTCGACTGCGGGCTGTGACGAGGAGCACGGCTACCAGCCGCCGTGCCCCCACAACATCGTTGATGCATCCAGGGCTGTCTGGGAAGCCTTGGGCGTGCCCAGGGACCAGTGGGGATGGATGGACGTGGAGTGGAGCGACGGCGTCTGATCCTGGCAAGATCAGGGTTCATTTTAATATGACTACGTACGTACTGCATATATATATATATATATATCCTGCAGTACTAGCTACATCTATATCTATAAATTATATATGCTACATCTGTGTCGATCATAAGGTATTATGAATAAGAGAATATATTATGAATAAGAGAACATTCTTTCTCGATTCCATCAGTCGAGAGAGAATGCTAATTATAATGATATCAGCCATCCATATCTCTAATTGTTCGCTTTTAATTATATATGATCAAGGCAAACATATTTCCTCAATTAATGACCTCTAGAGCTCCTTTTATATATGTATTGAGAAACACTTCTCAATCAAACGCGAACGTTCCCTAGCTACTACGTCACAGAGGAACAAGGAAAGAAAAAAAGGAGGGTAGAGTTTACATTAATTCCGCATTGATTAATATTTAGCAGATGAAGCCAACTAGCAGCCTCCACCACATAATATACTATACAAATTAATAGCAAGAGTGATGAAGAATAAAAAAGAAAGAAAAAGTATTATTTATACTTAATTTCCTGAAATACTCTTTGAAGTACTCATGAGGAGGTAATGTATTATTATTAGGAAAATAATGTATATATATATAGTACCATCATCCTTAGTGAACTTTATTAACACTTCGATTAAACATGACAACAATATGCTCTCCTTTTTACAATTACTCACTCATCTTATCGTTAGTAAACTCCTCTTTTCGTCCCCATCTATATATGTTAAGATAGGTAAGTGTTATGAGAAAATGGGAGGAAAAGGTCAACTTTACGAGCAACATAGTTTTCCAAAGATTAAAGTTTTTGGAAAATAATCAATTATGAAAGACCTTTTGTTCTCTGGCTAAGAAAATTACATCAAAAAGTTTCACCATCTACACTTAGAAAAAACCTTTTTTTTTTTTTTTTTTTTTTAAAGGAACAAATTTCTTTTCTACTTTTGATCTTTTCTAATAATTACTAGTTGTGAAAATTTTATCTTTCTTAGAAGGTATTTCTAATATAAGAAAATCTTCTTCAAAGAATAAAAAAGTAATCCATTCTTAATTTTAATTGTGTTAGCTTTTTACACCATAAAATTTAAGGGTTTTTGCATATATATACGCCTCAAATACACCATATTTGTATGTACACCTCCAACTCTCATATGTTATCATCAATACCACTAAAATCTTCAAAATATTACATTTATACCCCTCCCATCAAACCTAAGTGAATTTCAACGAAATATGTCAAAAACATTACATAAATCATGATACCATCGGAGGTGTCGATGGTACATAATGCATGATTTTACTGAATGAGGGATATATATACAAACTATTAGTGAATGTAAGGGTATTTATGCAAAATCATTTGATTGAAGGATATAAGTGCAACTTTTTAAAAATTTGAGGGGTATTGATGTTAATACATGAGAGTTGAGGGTATATATGTAAATATGGTGTGTTTGAGGGGATATATGCAAAAAATCCTAACATTTAAACTCTTGCTATTTTGCTGGCAGTCCTCTTTTTGATAAAATCATTATCCTCACAATCGTCTCACGTCAAAATTAGGCACTCTCAAACTTGTCTTTTACATATTTGAATACCGTTGCACGGCAAAAAATTGGCAAGAAGGCATTATATATATGATATCATTGCTCAGGAGGAAATGATGGCTTTCATAAAAAGATCTTTAGAAAAGAATAAAAATTACAAAATGGTCATTATCTTTAGCGCATTGGATTGATTTTCAAGTCTAATATAAACTTAAATGGACAAATGACAAAGAAACAAATTTGATTCTTATAAAATCACTCCATTTTTGTAACATGAACTCAAAGAAAAAGAGATTATGATTTTATTTCAATTTATACCTTTTTTCTTAAATCACAATTTAGTTACAAAAATATGTTAAGATAAAAAAGTGATTAGCTCATGATCTAGAATGTTATTTTATAGATGTTGTAGAAGCTATTTAGACATTGGCTTAAACACAATTAATAATCCAATGAGGAGGGCCCATGTTGCATCAGCAAAATAGGACTCAAGCGCATATCTCATCTATTTGACGTCCCTCGTTAGTTCAAGGAATAATACTTGCTGCAATGCAACTGTAATACCTAGCCCATTGGCATCTTAGTAATAGCCCATTAGTAGCTCAGGTAGGCTCATTAGTGGGTTTATAATAGGCCCATTGGGAGTCTTGGCTGAGAGCATCACCTGATAGTGACATGATTCAGAGAAGTTTTGAAATGCGTCAGGTCGAGCTGACGCGATTCAGAGTCCGTATTTTGAGCAGACTGTCTGATGTTCTTTCTCTTCCCTCTAAGGAATTCGTTTATGTGCGGCATTGGACTTTGTATGTATTTATAGGTCCTGTGTGCGCAAGAGAACCCCCTAATGCAGCATAAATCCTATAAGAACTGAGATCGAGAGTGCTTCCTAGCATGAGAGGCGGCGTTTTGACGTGTCCTTCGCATGTTCTTGGTAGGAGGCACGAAAGGAGTAGTGCAGGGGCTGTTGTGTGCATTGGGAGTTGTTCGTCTTGCCTAGACGAGCTTCTTTAAGTTCTTCCTCTTCGTGATTATGGCAAGTGATGAAGAATCCTATTTCATAGATATTTTTACGTATATAAAATCATATTTGCAAACTATTTTTCAAAGTACTATTATAGTAATATGAAAGACGATGATGTTGATGTTTCTGGATGCCCATAATTCACATGCATGATCTTTCTTCTTGAATTTCCCCTTCAGCTTTAAGTAGAACCATTGAACTCCCAATGCAAAAAACATGTTCTAGGCATTGAATCACATCATGCACATTTACGCGATTCGTGATTCATGTTATCCTATGGTAACGCAATTAAGCATGCTAGTTGTTGACCTTGAAACCCTGTCCTTATTGTTTTAATTGAATATAGATCATGTATTTCAACATGTTAAGTTATACTTTGATATTCTGCATGTTTGGTTGACATTAATAGCCTTATTCCATGAGCATTTTCTATAAAAAAAATCCTTCTTTATGTACAAATCCATGATTTGCACCATGATTAAATCATTGTTACTGTCAGAAGCCATGGTTTGAACTGTTTAGACCAGCAATTAGTTCATCATTTACCAGTAGATTTTTGAAATTTAATTGTTTAAAAATTTATCTTACAACCTGAAAGGCATCAGCCAACGATGATACGATTTATGAATCGCATCATCTGAGGGTGATGCGATTCAAGATGTTCTATACCTGATGCATAATTTTCTATCACACAGTATGAATAAATTCTTGATTATTACATCATTGTTCATGGCATTGTCATAGAATATTCTCCATGCATGTTTAAGATGTTAATTGCTATGGACAATATCACCTTAAGGAGTGTAAGGGTCCAACTGTAATATTCCGTATAAGAAGATGTTAAATAGACTAAATCAGTAGACTACCAATCATACTGGTTAACTATTTTTTGGAGTTTGAGTTGAAAAGAACTCTAAAATTAAGTATGTTTGGTTGAGAGAAGTCTCAAGATGGGTGACCTTCTTGGGAAGTCTACTAACTAGAATAGTTGTTGGGCCAGTTAGTGTTGGGATCCGGGCAGGACGCAAAGAGCGCAACAAAAACAGAAAATAAAATTCCACCCGATACCTGCAGATATGTTTCGGAATGAAAGCGGTAAATCGAAAAATTAGATTGTAATCACATCACCTTGCACGGATTTGAATCCGCGACTGTGTTGGTTCCGTCGAGACTATACCGCTAGCCGCACAAACATCCGACATCCAGTGGTATTTACGTGATCCTCTGCGGTGGTTCGTCCTCGCTCCCTCGTCTAGATCAGCGCGCTCACTAAAGATCTCTCGCCGCAACGACGTTCGAATCCTGCAGACAATGAATTCCCTACTTTAGGGAATTGCGCGCGGCGGAGACGGGAAAGCACCTAGCACCCTGAGAGGGGAGCTCAGAGGAGGAGGAGAGAGAGAGGGGGACGACTAGCCTTGAGAGCTCCTGGAGCTTGGTCCAGGATTTCTCAACAGCCCGTATATATATATATATATATATATATATATATATATATATATATAAAGTCGGTGCGACTTTTCATAAAAGTCCCAGAGTTAATATAAATTTCATTTAAGTACCATCGACTGAGAATCTGTTTGCGTGTGACCCTCTAAGCCCATTAACTAGTCTGATTTTCAGTCCATTAAGTCCAATAACAAATTATTGACTTATAGTAATTAATTAATATCTAATATTTAATTAATTACTTAATCAAATTAACATCTCATATAAATTCAGTCGGACTTCCGGTCAAGTTGGGTATCAAGCAACACCGCATTATCTTGTAAGGTAATGGGGTTCAGCAACCCACTCATAGAACCTGTCCATCCACAGTTACCGCGTGACTATAATCCTTCATTCGCATAATGCTCTCGAGTCGACCTAGGGTATGGTCAATTGTCAAACTGTAGATAGTCAACTCACTTGATCAGACTCCGCTGTATAATATCATAAAACACATTTTTTTGATATTGTGTCCGCTCTATGTTCTCTATGATCCTCTATTGAACACACAATCACCTTCGAAGGTCCTCCGCTGGACCTGATTTTTGACTATTAGAAATCTCATAGATAGAGATTCGTAAGCTAAGGTCAAAGTCCAGAAGTCTACCGACAAGATGTTTTTGGTGTCTCAAGTCCAAGGATCAACCACGCAACTGTGATGATGATTCAAGCCAGTTGACAGTCAGGTAAATTATCATTTAGCGATTCATGTTAGATCAGTTCAGTAAACTCATTCTCCAATGAGCATCTACAGGTTCACCATAACAAGTGACTAAGGAGATCAGTCACCCTCATCATATGAGCTAAAATAATATGTATCAGTCTTACCGGATATTTGATACCCTTCTCAAACAACCTACGACTAGGAACAATTAAGAATATATGTTTATAAGTCATCAGTCTCATTATTATGATCTCATCATAATTCGATGACTATTCCACATATTCATAGACTTTATTATGCGCAATTATAAATGTGCCAATCTACATAATGAAATAAATGTCATTTATTAGTAAACCAGATTGTAATAGGTGCCTTATAATTGACTTTGAAGACATCTATATCCATCAGTTAGTTGATTGGGTTGTTACAAATTGGTATCAGAGTCTAACACCAACCGGAAGTGTGGGACTTAAGTGCCACATAAGGCAAAGTGCTACACTATGAGAGCTACCTCTTAAACTCATATAGGACAAAGTGCTACATAGTGGGAGTCACATCTTGAACATGTGGGGGCCACCTCTAGAATCCTACATGCCTAGTGATTTGGAATAACTGTGGTATGACGACGAGGACGTCGCCTATCTAAAGGGGATAGATTGTAATATTATGTATAAGAAGATGTTAAATAAACTAAATCAGTAGACTACCAACAACACCGGCTAGACTTTTTTCGGAGCTCGAGTTAGAAAGAACTTCGAAATTAAGCGTGTTCGGTTGGGAGAAATCTCAAGGGGGGGTGACCTTCTTAGAAAGTCTACCAACTAACACAGTTGTTGGGCCAGTTAGCGGATTGAATCATTATACCAAACCACAATAACGTCCTCGGAGAAGACTAAAAATAAGATGTGAAAAGATTCGAGACAACGGATCAAAATTCTAAAAGTGTACTTACTTGCGGGTACACTGATCTTGGGTGAGATATGTTGATCCCTCGATTGCACAGCTAGCAACTTTCCTATGTGGACATGTCTTTTGTTCTTCAAGTCAAGCATTTCCCTATAGATTTGCCACCCCTCTTGTCCTTTGGTTACAATGATATCTGGATTATGATTAAATTTCTAAAATGCCGTTTATATCCTCCTCACAAATAGGTGGTGGCAGATCCTTTGGAAAGCCTTCCATTGATAGCTCATTTAGGCTAAGATGTTTTCGCAATCGTGGCCATGCAAGTGTCATTAGTCGCCATTGATCTCCTTCCGTTCTATAGTGTGTACGGTGCAGCGATATCAAACCAATGCTACTAAAACTATGGGTTGGTGTTCTTGCAGAAGCATATGTGCTTGCAATGGTTTCTCCACAAGCATGTTCATGTAAGTGGCAATTAAGGTAGAGTAATATTTGCTGCACGCGAGTTGCACCGTGAAACATTGGATCGTGCACTTGTGCGATTTGACAGCTCGGATCGCGTGAGTGCACGATCCATTTTATTTTATTTTTGAATTTTTTTAACCATGTGATATAAGATCAAACAGTACAAAAACTAAACCGGTAGCCTCCCCCAACTCGATAAATTTTAAAAAAAAATTGATGTATTGCTTGCTGCCATCCGATCTAAGAGATCAGGTGGCAATGCGGGTGTAATGCAGTATGCACCGTGTTCGCGGTTCAGCAAGTGTTACTCATTGAGGTATGTTTACCCAATTTTAGTGGTCTCGTGTGTGTGTCTTTAGTATGTTATTGATGGTTATAGAAATTGCTCATGACGATTTAGAATATAGGCCCCTTATTTTAGACTTCACGATGGTTTACCAAGCCTCTCCTAGTCTTCTGTGAAACAAGTATTAGCCTCTCTCCCTTTGTTTTCATGATTCACAAGAAAACTTTATTCTCCTAACGATGATGGCTTTCATTGATTATAATTTCATTTACTGTTGCCTTTGTGATCAAAACCAAAGACGCTATATCTATGCAAATGTGATTAGAGCCAATAATGGCAAAGGTGGGTGGCAGAAGCTATATGTGTCACAATGCCAATTTGTTCTTATGTACTCTAAGTGCCTTGAGATTTCTTTATATATATTTTTTATAATTCTTCTTAGCCCAATTATCCTAACCATAGTTGGACAAATATGATAAGAGTATGATATGTTAAAACTATGTTAATTGTAATTTGATATAAATTTTGATATAAGATAATTAAAAATTTAGTCAAACAATCAAATTGGAAGAAGATACAACAAGATGTAACAATTACACGGAAAATGATAAAATAAAAATTAAAACTAATAACACAGCGGAATAAACAATCCATTGGGGTTTTTCTGATCTATCTCTGATAAATAAAATCGAGAATATCCAATCTTTACTTTGCACGGAGTCGAATCTACAATCAAAATTGAATTTTATCCGAGCTATGCCTTCAGCTGCACAAATGTCCAGCCTCCAGTAATATCCACATGATTCTCTGGTTAAAGGATTGTCCTTATCTCTCTAGAGAGATCCGCATGATTTCTGATTTTCTTTTTCTTCGCAGGTACCCATGGCACACATATGATTGAGTCGGCAGAGCGATGATGGATGCGGAAGACAAAGAAGAGAGGGGTGCCCCCTTCAGAAGGGGACCGGCCAAGAGGAGGAGAGAGAGAGGGGGGGCCCTGCTCTAGAGAAACCATGGTGCTTGGACCAGGACTTCTCTCATGCTATTATTTATACTCATTTTGACAATTTATGATAAAAACTCCTAAAATTTAGTACTTTATTCCCATCGACCAATAATCTTTCGCACATGAATCTCTAGGCTCGTATGACAATCTAGTTTTAAGTCCACTAAATCTAATAACACCTTACTGACTTAATTAATTATTTAACATTATATTAATTTATCGATTTATCATTTCATGATTAAAACAATTGAACTTTAGATCATGGTAGGCATCAAGCAACACCTTATGACTCAGAAGGCATTGCGGTTAAACAACCTGCTTAGAAAAATTTTAATCGTCAATTATCATACAGTTATAATCATTCATTCATACAATACTCTCAAGCGAACTTAGAGTATGATTTAACTTTCAAACCCTGATCATGTTCCCTCATGTGAATTAGATACAAGCAATATGTATCATCAGATTTTTATTTTTATTTTCTAATATGTAGTCCAACCCTAGTCAGGGACTTCCCGGGTATCATTCTATTGAGCATTTTTTCTCTAAATATCAAGAGAAAATGATTTCTTGTTGACTAAACAATCACCTTCAAATATATCCCACTAAGTCTGAATACTCAATCGTTCAAAATCTCATAGTTACAGATCTTTAAGTCAAGATCAAAATACAACGTCTACCAATAAGGTGTCTTTGACGTATCAAATATGAGGACCAATTACGTACTATGAATTCCTTGGTTGACAACTAAGTATTATGATTATCTAGAGTTTCAAAGTTAGATCAATTAAATGAACTCATTCACCAATGAGCACCTATAGATTAACTTAGTGTCTCCGTACAAGTGATTATGAGAACAATCACTCTCATCTACGAGCAAGAGTAATCTCTGCTAATTTCACCAAGTATTTGATGTCTTTCTCAAATATCTGCCAACTTGAAACAATTCACAATATATGTTTAAGAAGATTGATCACATTATCATATGATCTCATCATGATTCAATCTTCATTACATATATTCTTGGACTTTATTATTAAATAGTAAGCATGCATTACACATAATGAATATGATGACTTTTATTATACTTAAAAAAGAACAAGAATGTAGATTGTAGCCATGGGATTGGCTTGACAGACACCCATAACTAAACACAAGATTAGATTTTTTTTTTATCAATGCTTAAATAATTAAAAAAAATTATAAATATAAAAAAACTTAATAATCAAATTATGAGTTTTTTGTCCATTCTTTATCATACAATATCATGCTTTATGAGATTTAAGAAGTAAAAATCTTACTTTAATTTAATGATATGGTATATTAAGCGAGATAATATGTGAATAGAATGACAAGCATAAAAAAAATGAAGTTTTTATCTTCCAATGAGCACGATCGATGAGAGTTCGATTCGAAAATCCTTGTCAACGAGAATAATTTATGTATAACAATATGATCCTAACTATGGAGCTTCGCTGCCTAGGCCGTGCATATCTTCTTCTGAATTCTCCTTTAGACCCTTTTGATTGAGTAGAATTGTTGCTTTTTTCAACTCGCAAGCATAACAATGGGATTTAGTTATAAAAAATGTAAGCTAGCTTGGATGCCTTAGCGCTATAGACATGAAAGTTCAGTGGTACTTAGAAGATGGTCCGGGGTTCCAAGTGCCATAGCGCACCAATCTTTTCTTCTTTTTAGATAGGGCTACACTAATGGAATCAATACTTGATTAAGTATGAAGTATGAACTTAATTAAGAAACTCTTTCTGTACTTTTGTAGAATAATTAAATATGAAAATAGTTTGTTTGCAATATAAAAAAATTATAATAAATTTTTAAATATTCAATTATCTTTCTTAAGGTTGGTTTTATTTCTTGGGACTTAATTTTCACCGTCTGATCATGAAACTCAACAATAGCCATTTTATTAGATGCACATAATAAACAAAAATTTTAAAAATTATCAAAAAAAGAAAAATGAGACCCTTATAGTTATTTCGATTCGGATCCCTTGGGGTTTTAGTTTTAGTCACTAATTTAGGAATCCAAACCTCCAAAAGTGCCATGCAGCCGGATCGCATGGCCGTGTGTGTGTTTATATATATATATATTATATATATATATATATATATATATATATATATATATATATATATATAGAGAGAGAGAGAGAGAGAGAGAGAGAGAGAGAGAGGGAGAGAGAGTGCTCTATTACACCAGTGGCAAAATAAGAATAGTGCCACCTACTCTAAAAACACTTTAAACAAATTTTAATTTCTAATTCAAACTGTTAAATATTCTAGAAAATATGACACTTAGGTACATATAAAAAATTATTTAAATTTCAATATCTAAAAGTAGTAGATTAGATGGTACTGTATATGACACTATCTAGGCCATCCATTTTATACATCCTTGATTCATAGGAAATAGTCATTAGATGCATCTAGTTTTCACTCTAGATAATTTTTTAGTAGTTGACAAGATTTAACAGTTTAGATTCGAGGTTAGGATTCAGTTAGGGTGCTTTAGAGTAAGTGGCACCATTTTTTTTTTGGCCACCATTCTTAATTTTCACCGTCTGATCATGAGAGTCAAACATAACTTTCCAATCGAGTGCATGTCAAAAATATTATTAAACATGTAAAAAAATAGTCAAAAAATAAAAAAAATGTTCATATTAACGTTGATCCCATCCTTTGGAGTTTTTCGACGGCTACAGTTGATTTTCTTGATCAAACGGTGAAAATTAAATCTTAGGGAATGAAAACACACCTAAGGGTGATTGAATATTCTAAATTCTTTGATAATTTTTATTTATTTTTTTAACGTAGAAGGAAAGGAGTCTCGGAGGGGGGCACATCTAAGTTCATATGTCAACTAAAGAAGATGATATATCTATTAAAAAGAATCCTTAAAATTAATTTTTAGGATGAAACTAATACTCAAATTATAGACAATATAATGTCTATGCTCAATATTAGAAAGATAAATATTTTCTACACTATCTGTAGTTTTTAGCTGCAATAAAGAAATTATTTAAATACCCATGTACTTTAAAGCAAAACATTTTATGAACAAGTTCAAAATAATATTCTGACACAGCCTAATGTTACAGCTCCTTATTTAATATTTTTTAAAAGAATATGTTAACTCTCAATTTGATATCTTTTTATCGTGCATTATGCACGTGCATTTTAACTATCTCTATCTGTATGTATATCTACATATAACACATACATTCCAATCTTATCAATTTCATGTCTTTGCATGTGTGTAAGCTAATTGTTCTGCTGCGGTACTTAAGATCGTAATGCTATATATATATATATATATATATATAGATAGATAGCATGAAACTAACAGAAACTGCATCTATATATCGTATGTTTGCTTGCCTATCACAGAGAGCAAAGTATACATAATGCTGTGGGAAAATGACACCTCTTGACTGGCTAAAAGAGAAACCAACCTATTTGATGGGACAGCTCTGTTCATGTACAGGGTGCTGATTGCTTCTGTTGTTAACATAGACAAAAGAAAACCCAGTGGGTTGTTCACCTGTGCTTATTTGTGTTTGGAGTGGGAAAGCTTTGATAGAAGATACAGGCCGCAGGATGACAGCAGAATGGAGGCTGTGAAGCAGAGCAGGTCCTTGGGGGTGGTTACCCCTACTTTCTGCACCTTGTCAAACAGCCCCACCAACAAGACCATCACTATGACATGACCAACCTTTGTCTTCAACTCATTCACAGACTGGATCTCCAGGCACTTGGGCCTCTCCTGCAGAGAGAGGACACAAGACAATGGTTAATGAAAACATATCTGAGGGCGGTTCCTCTCAGTACGGGTTTGAACTGAACTCGGTCAGTACAGAGACAGAAGGAGAGAGTCTTCCATAAAAATCCCTCATCGGGAATGAAACTAAGACATGTTCACTAGCATAAAGTAATCTTAAGATCGATCTTTCTTTCTCAAGAATTGCGTAGAGTAAATGATCAGTTAGCTCATCAGGCATAAGTTTGGGACGAGCCTGTAGCATGAACAATCCCAAGAAGTTGGATCTCTGAGAGGATATCTTTGCGATGTCGAAGTTGCTGATGAAGAGCTCATAGAGTCCCATGCCAAAGACAAGCATGACTGTTCCTATTAGGTAAACATCTGCAGGTGAACAGAAAATATCACAAAGACAATTAGCTGATTTCCCATTTTCCTATAAATTCACTTCCTCTTTTGGGTTGAACAGGGCTGCCTGCGGAGATAATTAGATGCCCCAGTACTTCTAAACTCTTTAATGCATAGAGTAGCTTACCCATGGCTTCAATAAGTATTGACATGATTTTTCCACCCGTCACGAAATATTCCATGAAGGAAGTTGCTACGTATGCAGAGCCCTGCAAATATCAGAACCCGCTATAAGGATGGCTTTTCACAAAAATCTAACCAGTTTCCTACAAAACAAATCAACCCGATCACTGAGCTTCCTCAAGTTGTGGAAGCTAATGTTACAAGCCTCTTGTTCATAGACCACCTATATATGGTTTCATCAAAAAAAAATATCAGGACAGATATGGGAATTACCACATAAACGTCACCAAGTTAAGCATAATGTGATCATAATACCATAATTCTCTAACAAAAAGTAGCTAGATATCACATTTCGAGAAAGCTTCTTCATCGCGCGTCATCTCTAATTGTAAAGTTGCATATTTATTGATTACATGGCATGGATGATAGGCATCTAGTTCGTTTAAGAATGCTATCTGGGGGTTTCAAAATTCTACCGAGCTTAGATCTCAAAGTTTTTCCAATTTCGTTTATAAGTTGTTAGGATTTCTCCTGGTTGATGTGATGTTGTCCATGCAAACAAACACAAGAGCAGTGTGAAGAAAAAGAAAAGAGGAAGGGAAGAACAAACACATAAGAATTTACTGGATTTGACTTGCGGCCTACGTCTATGAGTGGAGATGAACAATTTCACTACGCAAACGAAGATCAAAGTACATGGAGAGGTTTATCTCTCTCTGTCTCACAGTGCAAACCCTAACATGCAGTGTGTGTGTGTGTATATATATATATATAGCACACTACGTTTCAGCTTCCTTCTCATGTTGAAAAAAAATAAAATTTATCATAAAATTCTAAATATTCAATTACTCCTCTAAGATAATTTACACTCATTGAAGCTTAAATTTCACTGTCGGATCGTATCGGGATTTATTGTAAACGTTTAATCTTGTGCGAGCAAATTGATAATGAATACTGAAATCCCAAGAGATGGAACAACCCTAAGGATAATCATTTTTTCCTAATTTTTTAAAATCGACATTTATAAGTACCTGATGGACGATGAAGATTGAGTTCCATGATTGAACTCGATCGAATGGTGACAATAAAGTCTTAAAGGATGGAAACAACCTTAAGGCGGGTAACTGAAAATTTTAAAAAAAATTATGAATTTTATTTTTTTTAAATATGAGGAGGATGGTCAAAATAGTGTGTATATATATATATATATAATATATATATATATATATATATATATATATATATATATATATATATATATATATATATATATATTCACTACTAAATTCAAGGACGTGTCTTTTTAAAGATGAGGCTTGATTCAGTGGGCTTGACCGCACCATGCGGTCGAGCACCACAGTGAGGAGCCTTTTTTCACTTTACGGAGGAGGGTATGTGAAAAATGCCCCCTAACTGTGGTGCTCGACCGTATGGTGCGGTCGAACCCATTGAATCACTTTTCTTTAAAGATTGTCCCTTCCCTTAAGGGACAACAATCCTTAGAGACTGATAGTCTGTATGTAACCACTAACGGTTTGGTAAGTAAGCATGCCATTTTCCATCACCCTCATTTCTCCGGTGGGGGTAGTTTGGAATAGGGGTGTTCACTATTTGTTTCAAATCGAAAAATCAAATTGAACCAACTCATTCAGTTTGGTTTGGTTCAGTTTGAAGTCTAATTTTTTTTTATTTGAGTTGAAATCAAACTGAACAAAATTTTTTAGTTTGGTTTAGTTTCTAGTCTTCATACAGCAAATCAAACTAAACAAATCCAATTACTTGTAAGGACATAAATTTAGTGTAAATATTTAGTAGTTGTTGTACATATTAAACTAAAAATCAATGAAAATAATTAAGTATAATAGAATACTATGATCATTTCTATTTAAATTAAGAACATCTTCCTCCATTTATATGTAAAATGTAATATATATTTTTTAAAAAAATTTAAAGTGTAAAGAGTAACATGGCCCCTTATTTTAAGGTAAATTAATTTCTTTCATCATTGTGTGCCTAAATCATTTATTAGAAGTTAATTCGAATAACTAAATAGTATATTTAATTTTTTTTGTTTATAAGAGTATTCACTTATAATATAAATTGTTAAATTGTTTAAGACTTATTTGGGAGATAAGATTTCATTACGATGGCTAAATAAAATCGAATTATTTCAGTTTGATTTAAAAGTATTTGATTTGATTTGAGACTTTGTTTGGTTTGATTTGATTTCTCTAAATTTTTTCTAAAATCAAACCAAATCAAAGCTTGAACACCCCTAGTTTAGAATCCCAATCAATGTTTTGTTTTTAAGCAGTCATCCAGCCACGTAAGCAGCAGTTTATTTTGTGCCTAGACCACAAAATGGACCTGCAGGGCTTGTGTACGGAACAGAATTTTCCACTGAAGCATCTTGATCGGTTTAATTTTCTATCAACTCATATTTAAACAGTGAAGACGTGGTTGACGTTCATTCATCTTTCAGATTTCCAATATGATTTGCGTCTGATCATGTGTTCGATTATACTGCAGCTTGAAAAAAAAAAAAGAGACAAAAAACAAAAAACACCAAACCAAAAACAGATCATGCATGTACAATCATTCTTCTCAAAGAATAAAATTATATATGAGCAGCTAATATATTGGCGCGCTGGCCCTGACCAAGTTCCTTCGTCAAGTGCTGCAGTTCTTGTAAAGGATTGTTTGTTTTAACGTAAAACAGCGTAATTTGTAATAATTGTTTTATTTTACAGTGTTTTCAATTGTTTGGAATGATGTAAAATAATTTCAAGTGAAATCCTGTCTGGGCCTTGTCTACCCACTTGACAACTCAATTCCCTTATTTTGGTTTACAGCAAAGGCCCACTGTAAACCAAAACATCCCTCTTGTTTTATTTTACAAACAACCAAACAAACATTTTCTTATTCTAAAATAAGAAAGTTTCACTTGTTTTGAAATAAGTGATTTTGAAACCGGTGATTTACAAAATTTTACACTAAAACAAACAACCCCTAAATGTAGGTTTGGATTGAGCTCCGTCAGCATAGAAAAAGAGAGAGAGTCTTTCATAAAATTTTCTCTGTGGGAATGAGAAAATCACCATGTGAAGGGGTGCTTTAAAAACTTTTCCTTCCTGCACTGACTGAATCCAATCTAAACCTGTACTTAAAAGGTCTCTATTCTTCGTCAAGACGAAGACATACTTTCCGACTCACATGTACATGATGATGTGTATATATATGTAGAGAGAGGGGATCACATGGAGGGGGAAGTAATGGAAGAGAAAAGACCTTCTCATTACACGTTTGGATAGGAGTCTAGTAGTACTGAGAGGAAGAGGATTTAAGTATTTGCCAATGTTTGACTTTCCTCCTCTTCTTAATACTGTTGGATTCCAATCCAAACATATACTGATAGGATCTCCTCTCGTAATAGAATGGTGATTCCAATTAGTAAAGTACCTTGAGGAAACACAAGACAGATCCCACCAGAGAGCCCGACACTCCCAGCAGCGTGAAGAACCGGCAGCTGTAAATGATCTGGATATATATATAAGAAGATCATCAGAATATATAATTCATCCCATGCAGACAGACAGAGAGAGTGGTTAATATCGGAGGAGGGAGGACCTTCTCAAGTCGTTCTTCCATCTTCTCCATGTTCACCCGCGGAGGGGACCCGCCCAGCAGGTCCACCCGACCATCCGAGGCAACCGCACGCGGGGCCGGCGAAGCAGAAGAAATGGAAGGCGGCGACGGGTACTGCTCGTGCCTCCAGCTCATGGTGACGGATACAGATGGTAGTCGCCGACCCACCCGCCTCCATGATCTCCTGCTTCCACCATCGAAGACCTGCACCGGCGCCTTCACCCCCTTCGTCCTTGCCACAACAACGGAAGAAGGCGGCCGGAGGGTTTCCATGGCGCCGCCTGCAGCCTCTCAGGCACATATGCACGTAAGCATATGAGCGTTCATGTATTTGAAGTTTTGCCGCTGTCATCAACTTGGCCGGGTTGGGCAATCAGGGTGCTCGCTCGGTGTCCATTGTGAGTGGCACCTGTCCAGGAAGAAGAAGCCTCTGGAGAGATGGTTGACGTGGGAGGAGTTGTTATCCGGTCCTAGGTTGGCGAAGCCTCCGCCACATAATATTATACCATGTAAGAATTAAAAAAAGAGATTTTACATAAATACTTTTCTAAACCATCATATTTGTATATGTACCCGTCACTCTCGTAATGTATCAATACATATGAAAACCTCTAAATTATATCCCGTGTTATCCAAGGAAGAACTTCTTGGCCCGGAGAAGGGGGAGCTCAAGAGGTACTAGAGCAGGGCAGAAACATGTAACTGCTGCAACCTCAGGCTTTGGTACCTCTCCAAGGATTACGTAGGAAGTACTTACACATATCTTTTAAAAGTATGATTTCTTGGTTCTCTCTAAAAGCAACATAACGAGTTCGTGTTCACACACAGCATTATTCGATAGTTTAATGTTTATGTTTCTGATTTTGATAATTTTTATTAGTTTTAAAGGATAAGGAGGCATAGGATAAGGATAAGGATACATATATTACTTAAAGGATAAGGTAGAACTACTATCTAATCTAACTAATAGATATCCATTTACATCCCTATTCCCTAACCTAGACATGTTAAATTTTCATCACTACATATGAACCTTTCAATAGGTCCAGCAAATTTATGTTTACGTTGGCAAATTATGTCCTTAGGAGCTCTAGTGATATAATTTATTGTATTACCAAGTAAAGGACCACCTTCTCCCATGGCAGGTGTAGCTTTGGATAAAGAGATGCCCAAGGTCTTCTACCTTATCATGTTCGCAACATGCACTAGATCTCTGTAGTAGAAACTTGCTAGTCCAATTCCATAACATATCCTTCTACGGAGTGCTCTCCACCAAGGGTTTTAATCTGAGATAATATTGGCATGTGCATACTCTTTCCCAGCAATTATTTGTTCAGATATTACGCTATCTTTTGATAAACATATATGCCTCTTTTGTAATCACCGACAACACCCTCTTCCAACAAATTTGAGGAAGCAACGTCTTAATCATATTGGAGTCCGCATACGATCTCGTTCATAAGGTCACCAACTAAAAGAGGAGCACTTATCCTTCCGGATGGATATTCACCAACTCTTTCCTAACAGGGCGGATGGATCACAGACTACATGAAAGACGTGTTTGGCAAAACTTATATTTGAAAATTGCTTTTGACTTCTACTTCTTACATAAAATAAGTTGAATGAGAGAAGTTATAACTAATTGTAATTTGTTACAAATATCTTTCTCTAAGTTGGTTTCCATCCTTTGAGATTTAATTTTTACCGTCAAATCAAAAATACAAAAGTAAAATCCCAAAGGATGGGATCAACCAAAGTTAATATGACAAATTTTCTATTTATTGACTATTTTTTAAATATTTTTAAATATTATTTTTTGATATGTATATGATCAGATGGTTCCGATTGATTTTTAAGATTAGACAGTGAAAAGTAAAGATTAAATGTTAAATTTTTAGTATTTTTTTAAACATGTGAAGAAAAAGATTTTAATATATATATATATATATATATATATATATATATATATATATGGACCTTTGGCGCGAGAGGATCTCAGTGTGAAGAAGGGAACGGGACAACGGAAACCAAGCCGTCGGATCTTTGATCCGACAGTCACATACAATTCCTCTATGTGTGCCCCCTTCACTTCACTCTGCCCAGCACAGTCTAGCTGTGAGAGAAGTTGCTTTTGGCAAACCCTACGTGACCCCAAAGGCCACACGAAGTCCAACTGGTCGAAACAGTGGCGAATGCACGTAAAGCGAGTCCCCACGGTCGGCATTGAACCTGCGACTCTTTGTTGCCAAAAAAGTTCGGTTCCAACTCTCTCGTCCCTTGGGAACGCATTGTTAAGTTGTTGGATGGAAAAAAGAAGTGTACATATGGACGCAGAAATGTCGCGAGAGGGTTAACTAATGATTTATTATTAATCTCGCTAAAGAGAACCCAGATCAACATCAGCTAACCATTTCAAGGATTCAGGATCTGGTTGATGAAGAAGAGCAAATATTTCCTTTGGTTCGGTAGGTACTCGATACTCTTGCCAGCTAGGACACGTTATCTAATATAAACCTGTCACAAAAGGCTTTCAACATTCTAAGACGAGACTTCATCACCTACAGGTCCTTTCCAACGATGAGCTTTAAAACATCAATGCCTTCTCAATGCCCCCATGGAAATTTTCTCCCACAGCTAGACTTAGCAAGGGACATCCATTAGAACCCATGATTAGAAGAATCGAAATTTTAGATGCAGAATACTGTTCATTTTCTATCTCAACCAGACTGCTGCCCACATCTAGCATGAACCGAACAGCATTTCTCTCATCTTTACATTACGCCTTTCAAAATACCAACACATTGCCTTCATGCAGGCCACTATTCCTCCAGAGGCTATTCCAAGTGCCCTTTTGATGGAATCCAAGTGTAACAAAGATTATTCCCTATTTTAATTAATATCATTGTCAGAAAGATCATACATAACCACTTTTTGAAAAGTGTGTTGTTTCTTCACTATGCTGAAAACCAGAACAAGCTACTTGTCAGAAGCATGTTTTTTTCTCCATCAAAGATATTCTAAACTGATATATATCCATCTTGAGGACTATCTTCAGATATTTCACATCATGATTAAATGGCACACATAAATATTCATAACTTTTCCATTAAAGAAGTCAACACTTGAACATTCTTTCTTTTGAAAGTGGATGGTACCATAATTTTACAAAATAAAAAAGGGTAGCTCCAAAGCATAGAAGCTCTGCACTCAGATACCTTCCTTTCCTCATCCCAATCTTACATCAATGCCCTGTTACATTCAACCACTGACAAAGCAATCCTAGTATCCATTCTCTCTCAAGAAAACCAGTGACCAAGTTGGTGACCCTTGCAGATTCCAATGCCTCCCAACCAACACCGCCCACCCCCAAATAAAGAAACCTAAAACTTCATTCCAACAAACCCCATGGGCTCCAGATACTTCAAGCTTCCCTTCATCTTCCAATCAGAATCATCGACACATTCCTCTATCTTCTTTCCCAACTGATCATTATTACAGTCAGCCACCTCTTAGAATTCCTGTCAGGGACTGAATTCTCTCACCAAGGCATCCCCTAGCCATGTTCTTTGACAAACCAAACGTCTGTCTCGGAAGCTTCATTCACTGCAAGTGCAAACCCTTCTTCATCGTGTCTCTTTCTCCGAGAGACCCACCACCATCTTATCCTCCAGACATAATAACCACTGGACCCTATTACGGATTTGGAATACTTTTCAATAATGAAGATTGAGAAGTAAGAACTGGTCTAGCACTGGAGATGGTTACTGCTCTGCACTGCTAAGCCAGGATCCACCCTGCATGTCACTTGAACTGAACTCGGAGGGCGTTGTGACCACTTCTATTGTCAAGGCAGATCCCAATAGGGATTCAAACAACTAGGAAACAGATGCATCGTGGAAACCAGCACCAAAGGTGGAACTACATGTCTGCATTCTGATGGCCACTAAATGCCTCTATGGCGATCACCCTCTCCAGGGTTTCAAGAGCTCTGCCTTTTCCTTCTTCAAGGAGAGTCGAGTTGGTAACCTACCCCCAAATCCAGCCTGCAACTAATCCCTTGAACCACATCACCCAAACCTGCAGCATCCAACCCATTCAACTTCCTATTGCATCCAGTCATCTTACCTTCCTGACCCAACAGACTGCACATATACCAACTAATATTATGACATCCATTGCTTTAAACAAGGGCATAGGAAATAAGTGGAAAGAGTAGGATTACTACTCCATTGATGACTGGTCTTGCATGGAGGATCAAAAGAAGCACCTGGGATACATTAAGCAGACAGGATCTTCAAATCCTTGGTTGGATTAAACCCAGAGAATGAGGCCTTGAGGTTTAGAAATCTCAGTTTAGATCCTATTCTTCTGTGAAGCAAGTTTAGTATAGAGTCTCGAGTGAGGAGGAAAGGAAAAGGCTGTGCGCACAGACGCTATAACTCCTGTGTCTATGGGATTAGATAGTATTCAGCTTTAGCTAGGTATTATAAACAAGGGAGGAAAGGGAGGACTTGGGCAAGGTAAAGTCAAAAGCTAGGGAGGTAAGCTATGTACCCATTGGAAGGGAGCCAATCATCAGTCAGATGATTGTTGGCACTTCTAGAGAAAAAAAAAGTTCAAAACACGAAAGAAAGGAGTGGCCCTGCAAGCTCATTCATGCTAAGACTTGTCGGATTCTCTCCTACTGATATTACACACCCATAGGAGATTCTCACAGTTTGGGACCTCCTCTTAATTGACTCCATCTTCATAAACCCAGTCAGGTGCTGCAAGAGGGCACAGAATGTTGCTCCTCATCCCTCAAGTATCTCTTGGGTCATAGAGTCATGAGCTATTGACCGCCTTTCTAGTATTTCTATCCATTAAACTGAGGCCAGCACATGGGAGATGGGACCTGAGCCACTGTAGCTGGAAAAAGAATGTCATCAAGTTAAATGATCACTTGATCCTCGGCTTTTCACATTCCATCTCCTTCCATAAATCTACTTCTATTGAGTAGCATCAGGAAAAAAATTGTTTTGCAACTTTTTCTTCCTGATCCTTATGCTGTTCAGGGCATGAAGAAAAAGCAAATGATTAGGAGTGGGGTTCCACCACTTTGAGCCAGAGTAAGTGTGGCATTACATTCTTGAACGAGTGATAGCATTGACCAGTGGATAAGAGAGATTAGGCTATGGTATACTCATATGGAACATCTATCTTTTAAATCACTGAGTCAAATTTCCCTTCTTTTATCCTGTTTATGTGGAGTTCTTCCAATATCAAATTTTCATCTTAAAAGAATGTAGAACTAGCTTTTACTTCCAATGGGTATGACTGCAAATATAGCCAAATGACAAATCCAGTATCATTATTAAATCATGGCTAACAATCTACTGCATAGATAGCAAGGAAACAAAAAGTGACACCCACACTAGATGATTGGCAATCCAATAAGAGGTTCCTGTAAACTAGAAGAGAACCAACTCCGACACATCGGGACTCCATCTAATTGTGCTAATGTTGTGAATTTTGCGACTCAATAGACATTTGAGCATATCATATGACATGAATATACAAGCAAACATGAAGGAAACCAACTATACTTCGTCGTTCTCAGCATAACACTAATAATAGCAATCTTCTTACAAGCTTAATCATTCCTTCACATCCCATGATACATTCTAGTTCATTTCTCCTGCCACACATCATTCATAAATAAATATTCTTGCTTACAATGGTTATTGAATCATCACTTCTTGAGCTCACACTCCTTGTAAGCCATAGCATACTAAGTGCACAAACCTCACGTAGAGTCATCCTTTAATCAAAGTCTTGTTTTCACATTGTTCATGATCACTTATTTGGAGATCAGATAGTCAATTATGGGCATGGACATGCATCCCACTACGGCACAGTAACAATTGACAGTGTATGAAGAATTAAAGCATGTTTGCATGTGTCTATGATTTTCAAACTGATACATACCAAACTTATCACAATTTCTAACATGTTAGTTGGCGTACAATATATAACTTCTAATTAAGTTCGTTGTACAAAAAACAAATTTGGTCACCAGATGAATTGCATTCTATTTTGTTTTTTCTTCCTTTCATTTAAGGACCTTTGGTTACACGAATAGCTGATTATGCAGTTTAATATTAAGCAGTATGCAACGGAACAATGTCCCCTTCTTTTGACAGGAGGGCACTGGGAGTGTTGTCCAATGGCCTGGATGGCACTACATAGTACTATGTCCCTTGGATGCCACCTTAAGGTGTCATCCAGAGATACTTGCTTAGATGACAACATGAGATGCCATCAAATGCCTTGGATGATGCTTGTTGGTGCCGTTCTAATGGAATCAGGTTTCTAGATTATATGGTTCTACAGCATTTGAACATACATGAAACAATATCCTGATAAACTTTAGCATAGAAAACCAAGTAAAAACGACTCATTGATGTTGCTCCCAACCTTTACCAGATTTCAGTTTTTAAAGATGCAACAGTGGCACAGGTTCTCTCCAGACGAAATGGCTCTCATTTGAACCTCAGTCTCAGAAGAAATCCTACAGAGACTGAAACAGGAGAGCTTCTCAGAATTCTTAATCTAATTTCAGATATCCAAATCAATACGGACCAGGAAGACAAAAGAGTATGGACTTGGAATAGCAAAGGATCCTTTTCTTCTAGAATTCTCACACGTACTATTCAAGATGGTGGCATCAGAGTGTGGTGGAAATCCTTGGTGTGGTCCAATTATATACCAATCAAAATTAGGTTCTTCCTTTGGAAGGTGGCCATGAACAGACTTCCCACCTCCTGCAGACTGAAGAGAATCTTTAATCTCAATAACACCTCTTGTGTTTTCTGTGGAACATTTGATGAAGACCAGAATCACCTCTTTTGTCATTGTGGGATTATCAATTTCCAATGGAGAATCCTCTTCAAGGCCTTGAAGATTCAGTGGATGGAACCGATAGACTGCCTTCATCTCATGCAAATGTGCCCTTTTTTCTGTCCTAACCAGACTGACAGCAAGATTTGGTACCTGTTTCTTCCAGCAATGATGTGGTCTGTCTGGTTAGGAAGAAACAATAGGAAATTCAATCAGAAATTTTCTTCCCCTTCCAATATTCTCCGAAGAGCTCTCAATTGGGTGATAGATTGGGGAAGATCAGCTGAAATCTGGAAGGCTTCAGAAGGAGATCTTATTTCAAGGGCTTCCAAGTATCAAGATTTCTTGTTTTGATTTTTTCTTGAGACAATTATGTTAGCTTCTATTTTATCTCCTTATTAAAATAGAAGTTTTTGGGTATGTTTTTCTGGGCTGGCTTTTGCCATGATGTTTGGCCTTGGTCTTGGCCTTTGGCCATTTTGTATTCTATTCATCTTTAATGAAATGTGACTTCTGTCACCTTCCAAAAAAAAAAGACTCATTAAGTGGTATTTAACAACAGTAAATATTTGTCATTTTGTCTACCTTATTTGACAGAATATGATTAGAACACATGGGGGAGAGAGAGAGAGAGAGAAATAAGAGCCTAAGAGAAGAAGATGGAGGTTTGGCCCCACTCACCTCACAGTTTAGAAAGTCTTGACACAATCTTAAGGCGCTTTACAAAAGCCTTACAAGGCGTAAGCCTTGAAGCAAAATGAGGCATGAGCCATATTAATTTAGGAAAAGAATTCTAAAATATAAAGATAACTAAAACAATACTGATTATCCATGTGTTAGTGCTATCTCAACTCAATGACAGGGCATGGGGAAGTGAAATGGCGTGGAAGCAATGGACTACTTGTTGGCATTGAAGCGGTCAATGCCACGGTTACCGTACTCTCCTTTTGACACTGGAAGTAGAAGAGTTGGGTTTAGTTCAAATCCTTTTATTTTGTTTATCCCACAGAACTGTCATCTTTGAATCATGTGTCAAGGACAATAAAAGAGGCATAAGCATTGGGTCCGCCTTAAAACATCTTACTACCTTATCACCACAAGGCATAAGCCTCAAGCAAATGGCTTGTGTGCTGAGGCACATGCCTAAAATTAATAAAAGGAGTAAGCCTCAGGTCAAAAGCCTAAGGTTCATACCTCAAGGCATTCTTCTAGTGCCTTGCCTTGAGATATATGCCTTAGTGTTGTTTTGCCTTTTTAAACAATGCTCCACCCAATTATCTCAAACTCCCAAAAGGGCCCAAACCAATCAAGAGGGAACCATGACATGGACTAGCTTAATCCCCACAAGACCGCATAGGTTTTCTCATGTTCCAACAACCACCATCCCATTAGAAACATTGATTGATGAGGATAGATTTTATTTTGAAAATTTTACACACTCCTCCTTTGCTGCAAGACAACTTCTTCACCTTAGCTAACAAAAATACCCCAAGTTAATCAAAACTCACCAACAAATAGATTCTTTTAACATCAGTTATTCTTAATTTACAATTGAAACGAAAATTCACGTGCAGACTGAATTAGAAAAATTCTGACTATTATAGCCTCTCCCTCAAAGAGATCTTGTCTTCAAAGTTCAGAAGTCCATAAATTACAAAAATGACAGGTACATCATCTGCATTTCCTCCTTGATCTCCAAACTAGTGACACCAAAGGACCTGGGCCAAGAGAACAGTTTTAAGTCTTAGGCTAGACTTCAATAATGTGTACGGTCCAAAGTTGCAAATTGTGGGTATGACGAATGTATCATGAACACCTAACAATGCTGGCGACAGAGCAAGTTTGTAGATCATCTCACCCACTGTATCTAGCACCTTAAATGGGCATGCCACCCTCCTCCTCTTATATAGGGGATACATGCTAGCCCTCCTACGGATCCATCCATAGGCTACGTAAGAAAAGGGAAAGAAAGAGAGGGAGAAAGGAAGGAAAGAGAGAAGGAGAAGAGGAAGAAGGGAGCAAGCAAGGGGGCAACGGAGCAGCTTGGGGGCAGCTTAGCTGTGGCTCGAGCTTTGACAGCTGTGTTCAGGCAGGGAAATACATTCCTATTCACCCCTTTTAAATTTCTAGTTTTGTATTACTTAATTTAGGAAATTAGGACATTAAGAATTTATAAATATTGGGGAAATCTTATCAAATGATTTCTCAACTTGATATCTTATGAATTAATGTTGCATAAATTATGAAATTGATAAATTATCAAGGGAAGTTTCTAACTATTTGCATGATCAGATCACGCAAGTTTAGACGTAAGTTTAGACCTTTGGTAAATTATAAGTTCTCATTACTGACTAAATTACATATAGGAAAGATTGGATAAAGATAAGTCACTAAAACTAAAGTTAAGGACCCACATTAATTATGGTAAACCCACTGCTAAAGTATAATCACATCGATTTATCTTCAAGTCAGATTCATTAACATGTTTTAGATTAAGCAAATATATGAAACCAGGTCTCATAATAATTGCATGCATTACTTTACCAACCTTTAACTTGTCTTATAAGATTCCCTAGAAAAGCTAGAATATGATAACAATGATCAACCATTGTTTAGTTATATCCCAATGATGATGCACACATTGGCATTACATTATGTTTGACATGTCAAACCATATCATCTATGGACGCTATGCATACTTGATATCATCAACTATGTTGTCAGAGGTGAGAGGTGAATCAAAAGGGTTCACCTCAGCCTTAAATGCCTAAGCGTTTGAGGCGATGTGCACTCTCATAAATCACTATAAAGGAAGAAAATGGAAATACAAGAAAAATAAAGACATCCAAGATCATACATAAGACTTTGAGAAGCACATATCATGTCTAACATGTAATGACCAATTTATATAAAACACCATATAAGAACAAGCATCACCATATAATTCAAAAAGAAACAAGCATTTGGCATAGATACACATAGGCAAGTGCCTAGGTGAGTAAGGCGAACATGAGGCAAGGCAAGGCGTTTTTACTCGCCTCAGCCTATTCCATTGCCTAGCAAAGCAAGGTGATCTAACATAGGTCATGAATAAGACGAGGAATAATGATGGAAGAATCTATATAGTCAAAGGCAAGAGCCGAGCGAGGCAACCATGGTTCGCCTTAGCCTCAATTGCCTAGGCAAGCACCTAGGCGTTTAAGGCGATGTGTTTTCTCCCGTAAGTCACCATGAAAGAAGAAAATGACAATAGAAGGAAAATAATAAAACATCCAAAATAATGATAATATTTAAGACTTTGAGCAACACTAATCATGTTCAATATGTAAAGGTCAATTTGTATAAAATACTCAACATAAGTTGTAAATGTTATTAGGGTTTATCAAAAATAGGAAAATGTGGCAACAAGAGAAAGAGGGCACATGACATCAAGGAGTGGCATTACCGGTATCGGTGGTACCGATCCCAATACGTAGCGGTACCAGTATCGGGGCCCAATATCAGCCTGGTACCAGCCAATAGCAATTTTGTTTATTTTTTTTTACATCTAAAGATGGGTATCGGCGTACTCCCCTGTATCGGTATAGGTATCGGTATTGGCCGATACTGCCAACCATGCATGACATTAATAAAAGAGACATTAGCCATTTTAGAATAATTAAGAATAAGAAAAAGTAGTACAAAGGCAATACCCTATAATTAATAAGATACCAAGCATTTGGCATAGACAACATAGGCAAGTGCATAGATGAGTGAGGCGAACATGAGGCAAGACGATTTCGCGTCCCTCCCCCTACTTCATTGCCTAAGCAAGCGAGGCAATCTCCTTTGAAAACATAGGGAAGGACATGCATGGCCTTTATGAGAACATAAACTGAACAGCCTAATACATTACTAAACTCCTTACGGAGGTTAAGGAACAATATGATGATGATTCTGATATGATCATTAAAGGAATAATGGTGAAAGTAACAACGAAGGTAATGAGAATGAGTAAGATGAGGATAAATATGAGATTATAACTCTTATTCACAAAGGGCCAGTTTGACAGCAGGATGTCAACATAAGCAATATGGGACTGCTTATACCGGAGCAAGTTTTATTTCATTTTGTGTAACCCTATTCTAGTTCCCCGAAATAACCCATTATAATTAAGTAAAATAAATAAATAAACCAAAATGCGAAAAAGGAGGTTCTATTAATGCTTATTCTAGCTAGAATAAGCAATTCAAACATTTTTTTCAAGTTCTTTATGCCTCTTTATTCTAGAATATACCATTCCCACCTGGATCAAGAAATCTGTGTAGTGAAATAGAAGAAAGAATAATGCAAGTAAGTCATCCAATTCTACCTTTTTTTGCAATCAAAGCAGGGCCAAAGGGTATGAGATTATCAAAATGTTTATATACGACAAAATATGATTTAATGATTAATATTCTAACTATATATGATTAAATAATATGATGCATTTACTTATAAATTACTACTATGATTGGATTTCTCAAGATTTTTTTTTTCTATAGAATAGCGAGTGGAGTGACATAGCTTTGTTGGTGGAATAGGCCCGCACATTGTATCCCTTGAGATTAACGGACATCAAATCAACCACTTAGGATTGATGTTGCAGTCGAGTCATGAAGGATCCCTCACTTGCACGAGGTCTAGAGTCCAGACTTAAGAGATGACCGACTTAGGTAGTAGATGTAGGGCTGTGCACAGTTCGGTTCGGTTCGATTTTGGAGGAAATTTCTCCAAACCGAGCCAAATCAATTTCACCTCCCAAATAGAACCGGAAAAAATTCGATCCGATTCTATTCAAATCAAACATTTATATTATATTCATGCTAAATCTAGTTATATATATTTAAAATTAAATCTAATATATATATATATGTATACACATAAATAAGTATCACCATCATTATCAAAGCCTTATTCCAACTATTTGAGATCGGTTATATGAATCATGTCCCACCATCTTAATCTATCTAGCCAAATTAGAAATAACACGTAGCAACGCCAAGCCTTTTCTAACTACATCCAACCATCTCATATTAGGTCTTCCTCAATGTCTTCTACCCTCCTCAACTCTGATTCTATTTCTCAACTAATGTTGAACTTGAGCGACGATGTACGTGACCAAATTATCACAGCCTATTCCCCCTGAGCTTAATGTCAACGGGAGCTACCCCTGAGTATATATATATATATATATATATATATATTTATTTATGAATAGAGAGATCTAGGATAGACGTTATATGTTTCTTCCTTTCTTTCTTTCTTAATTTTATCTTTTCTAATTCTACCACACATCCACCTTAACATCCTCATCTAAGCAACACAATTTTTGCACATGATCCTTTTTCATAGTCCAACACTCGGAACCATATAACATAGTAGGCCTCACATCTATCCTACAAAAGTTTCCTTCGAGTTTTAAGAGGACTCATCAATCACAGAAGACTCTAGATGCACTTCTCCATTTCTGCCAACCTGCACTGACTCTGTGAGTGACATCTTCCTAGATCTCTCTATTATTTTGAACAATAGATTTTAAATATCGAAAGTTGTTATTTTTAGAAATAACTTGACCCTTAATTGTAACTAAATCTACATGGTCAACCTCTCTGTTACTGAACTTACATTTCATATATTCTGTCTTAATTCGACTAATCCTAAAGCCTTTCAATTCCAAAGCAGACCTCCATTGTTTTAATTTATTATTCGAATTCTTAATATCTTCATCAATCATAATAATATCATCTGCAAATAACATATACCAAAGGATGTTACCATGCAAGTATTTAGTGACCGCATCTATAACTAATGTAAAGAGATAAGGACTTAATGTTGACCTTTGATGTAGTCCAATAGTAAAAGGAAACACTAACATCTCTCAAGCAATTGTCCTCACGCCAGTAGAAGCCCTCTCATACATATATCTAAATCTAATCACATGAATATATGCTTTAGATACTCCCTTCTTCTCTAAAGTCCACCAAATTAGCTCCCTAAGTACACGATAATAGACTTTCTCTAAATCAATAAAAATCATGTATAAATCTTTCATCTCTCTATATTTCTCTATCGATTGTCTCAATATGAAAATAACTTCTATAGTAGATCTGCTAGGCATAAACTCAAATTGATTTTCTAAAACATTAGTAACACGCCTGAGACGTTCTACTACTCTCTCACAAAATTGCATAGTATGACTCATAAGTTTAATTTCATGATAATTATTATAATTTGAATTTATCATTTATTTTTAAAGCAGGAAACTACAATACTTCTTCTCCAATCATTCGGCATCCTGCTCTCTTTTAAAATCTTAGGAGTTTTTGCAAATAACCCCCTAAAGAATGTCGTATTTGTAGATAACCCTATGTATGATTCGTATTTGCATATAACCCCCTCAACTATGATGTTATTTACATATAACCCTCTCAACTATGTGATTTTACTATGAATTTCACTTAAACTAAAATATTATTACTTACATAGAATATGTGATATATACATCTTTTTCATCCTCTTGGGTTCCCAACTTAAGATACAATTCCTCAAAAGCCTTTAACTTAGTTTTACTAACTATTTTCTTAGTGTTTACTTTTGCAATTTTGTAATCTTTGAAGGCTTGGTCATTTTTACACCTTTGCCACATTTTATAGATTTTCGGATTTCATTATCCCACCACCATGTTTCTTTTCTATGAATATTTTTACCTTTAGGTTCACTTACGATTTCTTTTGTTACTCTATTACAATTAGCCATCATATTCCATATTATGTTAATTTCTCCATCTGAATCCCACATATTTACCTTTAATAGATATTTGTTAAAGACATCTACATTCACTCCTTTTAAATTCCACCATTTAATTTTAGGACAACTATTCACTACACCCTTCATCTTTAACTTTTGGATATTAACATCTATTACCAAAATCCTATGTTGAGGGGTTAGACTCTTCCCACGTATGATTTTACAATCTTTACACAATAATCGATCGACTTTTTTAATAAGAAAATAATTTATTTGATTTTTATGTGTTCCACTTTTATAAGTTATTAAGTGCTCATCTCTTTTTTCAGAATAAGTACTTACAACTATTATATCATATGCAATAGTAAAATCAAGAATGGTACCACTCATGTCATTTTTATCACCAAAGCCAAAGCCTCCATAGACCTTCTTATAACCACTATTAGCCTTTCCTACATGGCCATTTAAATCACTCCCGACAAAAGTCCTCTCACCATTTGGGATATCTTTAACGATCTTATCAAAATCCTTTTAGAATTCTTTCTTAATATTCTCTTTAGGTCCTACTTCAGGTGCATAAGCACTAATTATATTTAAAACTTCTTCGCCTACTACAAGTTTAACTAGTATGAGTCTATTCCCCTCCCATCAAACTTACACAACTTTATCTGTAAACTCTTTATCTATAATAATGCCTACGCTATTTTTATTATTACTCTTGCCTATATATCAAAGTTCAAAATATTCAATTTCTTTAGCTTTCGAACCCTTCCATCTAATTTCCTGTAAACAAGCTACGTTGACCCTCCTATCTCTCATAAGTTTAACTAATTCTAAACTTTTACCAGCTAGAGTTCATATGTTCCATGTAGCTAAATGAATTTTATTCTTACTCTTATGGACTAACTTCTTTACTCGTGTTCATCCAATGCACGAGAACCCTTACTTATTTGCCACCGCAACTGGGCGCCATTGTGGCGCATCGCTTCGGGGGAACACCCTAGCAGCCCATTACTCACTTCTCATTACACCTGGGGCCTATGTAACACGTCGTTTCCGAGAAACGCCCTACCACTAGTGTAAAATATTGGTTCACAATTCATGATTGGGTTGTGACAAACTTTATTAAGTATTGGTTGTCAACCTAATGCACATCCTCCTCCTTTCTGACCCGGACTTGGGACCGGCCATGGCGGAGTTATACATAAATAAGTATATGATACTAAACTGATAAAATATTTATAGATATATATATATATATGCATATGATATTAAGATAATAATATATTTATACATATACATAATGTTAATATAATATATATTTTCATTAAAAAAAATATATGATTATTCAATTTTTCGGTTCGGTTCGGTTCCACAAAATTGTGAAAATGAATCATTCGATTCGGTTCAATTTTTCGGTTTGAACCAAATTATGCACACCCCTGAGTGGATGGAGATTCACTTGAGTGCACTTGTGGCTTAGACTAAGACTATGTAGTAAGAAGACTACATTCCTAGATCAGCCTAAAAACGTCACTCCTATTAGAGCACTCAAAGGCACTCTTAGAAACATTGCAACCACTGATGAATAGTTTTCTTCCTTACTTTTAAAACTAGAAGGGCCTAGTATAGTCACAAAGGCAACAACTTGAAACACGATGAATAGAAACATTTACAATATGATTTTGGGACGACTAAAGGCCAAGAATGAAATGAAATTATCAATCATATAATTTAAGATCAAACCCTTGTGAATTGATATAATCGATGATACAATTTAGGATGGTTGAGAGCCTGATGAGAATTAATGGCCCGTGGTCCCAGCTATATGTTTACTTTCATGAAGAAACATATGACCAAGAAAGACAAAGACTATGCCAACCATGATCTATAATGAATAGGATAAAAAAAAGTCATATATTACTAATAATTAAGAAAGTTCATTAACGATGATGCTCACAATGGAAAATGGATGCAAGTATATAGCAAATTTTAAGTTACACCTAAGACAAACTTAGACTAATAATTATTGACAAGATTTCAAAGAAGGGCACATTAAGGAATGGCATAAGAACCATATATTTGCTTGAAATGATTTTTGACGATTCATATGATTCGACAATAAAAATCAAATGATTCGACAATAAAAATATAGTGATTTTTACACAAGATTAAATTTTGAAACAATCAAAATCATTAAGTTTTGCTATAGATACAAATTAATCCATGTGGGAGGATAATCATCGCCTACCTCTTGAAGAAAGATCGGTTTTAGCCAAGACTTGGTACTATTGCCAAAGTACCAGATATATGTGCATGTGTGGCCTCTTATGTTGTGGTTCGGATGCATGTCCGTTTGCTACATGTATGATAAGTTTGGCACATTTTAAGTATGATTTGAACCTATTATGACTCCTTTGAAATCTGATTTAAAATTTGATAAGGACTCTACATGTAAATCTTTAGTTAATTTATAACTTTGACACTTCGAACTATGTTTTAAACCTTAAGACACCCAATTTATGCAATATGACTCTAAGTTTAGAAAATATGATTTTGCACATATGTAAATCTGAAATTTGAATATACTAATTTGATCATATACTATTAGCCATAGCAATTTGTTATACAATATGTGTTATACTTCTATGTGAGCCTCCGTATGTGTTGGAGGAATATTTGATATGTTTATGGCCATGACTAGTGGATTTGACTAAGTAAGAACATTAATTTGAGTAAGAATGTACTTATATGTTATTAGATATGTATGCTATCAGATTTGATCATGATTAGTGTTAGTACAAAATACATTTGATTCAGTATAATACATATATGACCATGTTTTGTATCATCTCTTCTTGTTTGAGCTATATGTAACATTTGCTTAATTCTCTATAATATGTATGAGATACCATTGAATTCAAATATTATATGTTTAGCCTGTGGTAGGTATGATGCCTACTGAGTTTTATACTCATAAATAGTGCTAACCATTTTTCAGGAGAACTAGCTTTGATTTTGGTTAGAGGAAGACTTCAGATTTGCTAGAGAGAGTTAGCTTTTGGTTAATGTACTATTATGAGGAGTTATGATGATTATATTTCATTTAAGTTGTTGTTGTAAGAGTTGTGAGATTTTGATGTACCAGTGAGATGAGAGGTGATTTGATGTAATTTTGATTCTAATGAGTATTGAATATTGTTATTTATGAACATTGATATTTGGTTACTTATTTGGACTGTGTGATGACAATGATATTTATTTAAATTATCTTGTAGTTGTTTGGCTCTCATATCTATATGTTATAATGGGATTTATCCCAGTGGCGTGTTCAGAATCCAAATATTTTAAAAAAAAATGAATTTCAAGGCGTTACAAATTGGTATCAGTAGAATTTTGGTATCATACAAATTCGGTGCATTTTGTATCACTAGAATTTCCCTGATTAAGTAATGTGAGCTTGAAAAATGAGTATCATCATCAGCAACAGCAAACCCTTATCCTATCTTCTTGGGGTCGGCTACATGAATCATATGTCTTCATCTTAATCTATCCAATGCCATACTTATGGTAACACATAACAATGTCGAGTCCCTTCTAACTACATCTAACTACCTCATTTTAGATCCTCTCCTACGTCTTCTACCCTCCTCCACTATAATTTTAATAGACCTCTTAACTGATGCTGAATTTGAGCAACAATGTACACGACCAAATCATTGCAGCCTATTCTCTCTAAGCTTGAAAAATAAGCATGTTTTGGCTTATATCATTTATAATAAAGCAATAGTCAACATGACTCAGTGATATTTAATGAAACTAGGATGTTATGGTCTAGAGTAGTGCATTGACAACCCTAAATAAGCATGTTGACATGGTCTTATACCCTTTATTTAAATGTTTTTAGGTCCTAAATATTAACATCAATAAAGTCAAGATCCTTTCTCTCTCTGAGGTATGGTCAATTGTATTTTATGAACTTGTTTCTTTCTTTATATATTGGTGTACAAAGGGCATACTATTTCTTCAACCATTTTTGTTTCTTATTGTATTATCATGTTGTTTCAACACTGTGCAACTATAAGAGATCAAAGAAAAGATGGACGTTGGTCTATATAGTGTCTTTCATAGTGTCCTATGTTTATGGATCTTCTATAAAAGTAAGACCGTTACAATAACCTTCTTCCCTCCCCCAACTAAGCTCAAACTAAAGCTAAATACGACAACAAAGACTATGTAAGTTGTATATACCTAACAATCATATATGGTTAAGTAGAAAAAAGACAAACAAGCATAAGAAACACATCATTACCCATCAAGTACAAGTAATAGTATAATATTGATTATACAAAGGAGTTCAACTTAAAAAATAGTCTGCTAAATAAGTCTAAGATCATTTACATCAACACTTCCTATATAAATAGTCCAAAATAGAAGATAGCACCTACATTAGACAATTGGCAATTTGCGAAAAAGCTCATGTGAACGATAACTCCATTCCCCCAAGTTTCCACCTGAAAATGTTAACAATGGTATGAGTCTTTTTGACTCCAACAAACATCTAAACATATCATATGACAAAGTTAAATATAAGCATAAAAAACTAGTGATGTCGAATATACTTTGTTGTTCTTGCCATACCATATTAATAGCGACCTTATCATCATCATCATTATTTAAGGTTTATCCCATCTATTTGGTACTGAACTTGGGCGACGATGTACATGACCAAGCCATCACAACTTATTCTCCCTAAGAATAATGTGAATAGGAGCTACACTAAAATCCTTATGTATATGTTCATTCCTAATTTTACCTTTTCTAGTCTTTATCACACATCCACATCAACATCCTCATCTTAGCAACACACAATTTTTACACATGATCCTTTCTCGTAGCCCCATACTGAAAACCATATAGCATAGCAAGTCTCACAACTGTTCTATAAAACGTATCTTTGAGTTTTAAGGGGACATGTTATCTTGAGTTTTAAGGGGACCTGTCGATCACAAAGGACTCCAAATGCACTTACTCCACTTTAACTAACCTGACTTAACTTTATAAGTGACATCTTCTTGGATCTCTTCATTCTCTTGAATAATAAATCCTAAATATCAAAAGTTGCTACTTTTAAGAGTAAGTTGACCCTAAATCGTAATTAAATCTACCTGATCAACCTTTCTGTTACTGAAATTAACAGGGACCATCCTATATAATGTGAATATAAACATCAAAGAAATAGTTATGTCTAATTGCACTTTGTTCTTCTTGTCATAACATATTAATAGCAACCTTCTAATAAGCCTAGTCTTTTTTTTCATATTTCACATTACATTTTAATTCATTTTTTGCCTCTTATCATTCATGAATAAACATTCTTATTGTCATTTGCTTATTAACATAAACTATTTCCAAATATTAGGCTTGCAATGACAATTAAGTTATCATTCCCTAAGCTCACACTCCTCGTAAGGTATAGTACAGAATAGTGTACAAACCTCCATGAATCTAACTAGGAAGCAAGGTTTGTCGTATCGTACCAGATCGGGCCGACTTGTACGAGTCGACTCGTATCTGGACAATCCCGAGTCGTTGATACGGGTGGATCGTACGAGTCGGGTTGGGACGCTTCCGGATCAAGTTGTCTCGCATCGTATCAGACTGACTCGTGCCAGATCGCACGATACAAACACTAGTCGCTGCGATCCGGTGCAAGCCAGTCACGGTTTGGCTCGAGTCAGAGCGATCCGACTCGATAAAGTGTGATCCACTCTCTTTAGTCTAGGTGTACTACTTTATTTTGTTAATTGAGATTTGCATTTCTAACTTTCTATGAGATGTGGCATACCACTTCTTTTTGCAAATTAAGATCCCTAGACTAAATTCCTCTCAATTAGTATCGTAGACTAATTTTTTTACAAATTTAAATCTAATAAATTGGAGCATTTTTCTTAAATGTGACTTATAATCATTCACGCTAACGATGGACGTGAAGTATGATTTTTATAATTAGATAACTATTCAAACAAAATGAAAGATTTGCCAAAAAAACTAGCCTGCATTGGCTTGAATCGGCCAGACTCATGCTAGTCGGTCCTAGTCGGATCGGATCCGACTCATATCTAGCCAAACCCGATCCTATCCGGATCCACAAATCGGCGAACATTGCTAGGAAGTCATAAATCAATAACAATTTCATTTCCACATCACTCATAACAATTCATTTATAGTTTACATGGTTAATTATATATATATATTATACACAGCCACCACATCATATGCCAAGGCTACTAGACAAGGAAGTAGTTGGATCTTAATTTTCGTATAAAGAAGCAAGGAGGTCCGACTCCTACATTTGCATTAGACTAAAGTATAATCGCAAGATTCTATACCTCATTCCTATGAGTCATGAGTTTTCTCCATTATCATAAGGATGCTATTAATCATAGTGAGGGCACAAGTTTGGGTTTTAAAGGTGACATTGTCCATCATCCATTCAAGTATACCTAAATGTTTAAACAAACTATCACAACTTTGGATATTTGAGTGAAAATTATCTCCCTTCCATTAGACAGCTTAGTAAAAGGTCATTAGTCGTGAGCATGAATATTACATAAGTCATAAAGCTAAAATAGCACACCTTTGAGCATCCAAAAGTCACAAGGTTTAACAATAGGGAGCATTTAAAGAATTGAAGCATGCTTGCATATGCACATGATTTCAACATAATACATACCAAATTCAACAAACATATGCAAGGAAAGAATCAATACATAACATATAGTGAACTTGTACTATACATACAATAACAGCTGCAACGTTGGGGTAGGAGAGGGGACAAGAGTTCTTAGGGGTGCTAATGGGTTGTGCTTTGGCTGAGCCAACCAAAGCCTAGGCCGAAACCTAAAAAGGCAAGCCTCTCTTAAGCTTAGCCCAAGCCCATACAAAAGATGGCTTTCTTAAGCCTAGACCAAGCTGTAAATCAAAAGCCCCGAGCCTAACCCCAACAAGAGGAAAGCTAAATCTACCATCTGACACACTAGTTGCTGCCTAACGTACCATAAAAGAGGAGATCCACTTGTTGTGGACATAGGTGTCATGCCCCAAACTCAATTCGATACAAATCGACTCAAATCGGATTCAGTGACGGAACAACGGGAACAACATGACTTGCGTGATAATAATCGGCGAAATGAATTAAATAATGCCAAGTGCCATCATATAGCTTAAAATACTCATTTGTACTACCATTACCAAAATCCAAAATAACAATAACTAAATAGTCTCCACAAGCTAAATCAATGCTCCTTCAAAGGAGAACCTGATATAACATACTAGTGAAAATGAACTTAAAATAATCATTCCCATCATAGCACTTTAGAAGAGTCTTCCACTAAGTAAAGACAAACTTCACCTATTCAAAATCCTATCCCACTTTGCCTGAAAAATTGGTTAGCATATTTATGAGTATAAAACTCAGTTGGCATCAGACCCCTACACGAGTTATCATATAGCAAGCTTAAAATAAAATGATATATATACATACAACATGAAGATCAGATTGTGTCCTACTTTAGCAATAATGATAAATCATATAAAGAATGTCATTCATGTCATATCATGTATTATCGATGCATGTTTAGATAGGCTTAACATAATTATATTTTATGGTCTAATATCTAGCATACCTAGCCATTCACGTAAAACTATAACTTGTTATAAACATACATGATCATACTTGAATGGCTGAATTTTAGATCTTAGCATATCTTGGCATGTCTATATAGTTATAAACATAAAGACTGACGCATGTAGCATGTTCAATGATATCTTAAGATCAAGTAGCATATGCATTATGCAATTATCATCTTATCACCTCCTTACATCAAAAACACGCATCCAAACCAAGGAAGGCAAGGTTGGCATGTACTGGATCAGATTGGCCGATCCAATCAATTTTTGACCTGAACCGGTCCGATCCCGATCCCCAATCCAGTGGTCTAGGCCGGGATCAGCTACGATTGATCAATATTGGACATGACGAAATCGGTCCAAGATCGGACCACATTGGACTAGGATGGAACCATTTTTTTCTAAATAATTAAAAAAATAAATGGAGGACTGTTCCGGAGCGGCCCGAGATCAATCTGGATCAGATTGATCGGCTGATCCAACCAGTTGGATCGGGCCAATCCATGCCTAAACCCTGATTCTTCCTACCTTGATCCAAACCAGAATATAAGGGGCCATACTTGTCTTCCTAGCTCACGGACAATTAAAGCTAGGGTTGTTCACAGGTTGGTTTGGTTTGGTTTATTGTAAAAAAAAAAAATCAACCCGAACAAAACCGAGTCCCTCTTAGAAACCGAACCGAACTAAACCGAAAATTTTTGGCTTAGTTTGGTTTGGTTCGGCTTGAACCATTTAAAGGCACTAAAAGGTGCACAAGAATTCATTAGGCCAAGTATTTGAGGAGCCTAGGCCCAAACTCACGGGCAGCATGTTACCCAGAGCATGGCAATTGGAAAATCTATTTATAAAATGTCATTGCGAAGGCTTTTGTAAATCCTTCGATATCCGACTAAAACTGGCAGTAGCAGACCACACAATGCATCAGACGCACAGATTGTGCAGCACAGAGAAAGACTTGACTTTGTATCTCAAAAGGCAGCTCACTGCATTCATTCCTGCCTGATTGAGGCCCCTCAGCAAGCTTCTGATCAGATCCCACAAACAAGGCTCAGCATTCGCAGCTCTCCTCCGACAGGTCCCTTGTTCCAGCCCGTACATTTCCCTGAAATCCCAGGAGCCCCTCATGCCCACAGTGAACCTAGCGCTTTCCCCTGCTACCTCCAACACGATCTTCTTTACCAGCTCCATCAGCTGCCGGTGAAACATGGCCAATACGGACATGTTTTTGACATTCAGGTAACGATCTTGAGGCCGTCTTCCACGGCGTTCCAAGCAAGGCCAGTCAGCGATGGCATTCGGTAGAAGGCAACGGGGAACAACCTCTAAAGCAGTGAGTGCAACTGAGGTGCATTCAGTGGGGTTGATGTCGTCGCCGTGGCACTGGGTCAGGGCAACCCATGCACATCAAAGGGGGTGAGTCTGGGTGTTTCTTTAGTCCTAGATCGACCAGTTAAACATTTTTCAGCCCATATAGTCAACCTCTGAACAAGCATTTCACATGCTCATGAACTGAGGAGTTGCGGAGAATGGGACACAGAAGTTAAGGTTTATATTTAGAAAATAATATATTTTGGTTTCTTCAGTTTGGTTCGGTTAGCATGGGTTGGAAGGTTTTGAACCCGAACCAAACCAAACAGACTTTCAAACCGAACCAAACCGAAAATTTGGTCTGGTTCGTTTGGTTTTTCAGGTTGAACCAAATAGTGAACACCCCTAATTAGAGCTAAGGTCATAGCTACTACACAAAATTGTAGATACCCCACCCGACCATAACTACCAAACCGAAGTTCAGCTCCTGATTTCTCTCCTCGCCCTCCATACATCAGGAATGACCTTATTCAATCAAATGCTCACTTGAGATCAGTCCTTGAAATCCCCTTAAGATGGCAATGTCCATGGCTTAAATTAACATGTAAAAATTTCACATATCTTATAGTAATTAAGCATGTAATTATACTGATCAATAATAGTAAAATAAGATCAAACAAACTTAATAACAGAGAACTGTAACAAGTTTCTTTTCAAGATGAAGCATGATTAAGAAGTATGAATCAAATGAAAATAGCTCCTGATCATAATAAATATATCTCATGATTTTTATATATTAGGTATTATAATTAAAAAGAGCAAGACATGTAGAATTAGTCCAGTAGTCTAACTTAAATCAGATCTTTGCACATATCTAATTATGTTTAAAAATCTTAAAAAAATCAAAAAAATATGATTTACAAACTAATCATGTTTAGGGCAATCATATGCCTACCTCTTGTGTGACAAAGGCTTTCTAAGTTGTTAGGTCCAATCTTCCGCTTGAACTTCCAGCCTCTTCCTATGTCCTTGACCTCTCCTTGGACAGGAAAGGCACCAAGAGTATCCCTTGGTGCTGCAACTCTTAGTAGTGGCTCCTTCTCTTGCTCACCCTCTTCTCCCTCTTTTTATCCCACTCTATATACCTATGTTGTTATTTCTTCTTCCTTGGAGATGTGGAGGCTAAGGAAAAGTTTAATCTTTAATAAATTTAAATGCCGCCACCTAAGTCTAGTGGTGTCAAATTCTAGGACCTTGTTACTTAGTTGGTTGCCACCTATCACTCTAGGTATCAAAGTTTGGAGCCATAATAGCTAGATAGCCGCCACCTCTCGATTTTAGGATAAGCACAAGTCTATATTCTACCACCTATTACTGTTGGATAAGCATAACTCTATATGCTGCCACCTATCACTTTTAGATAAGCATGACTTTATATGCTACCACCTATCACATAGCTGTCAAAAGATCTGCATAACAGTCCCCTAAAATATTTAGCAAACGTGATCTAGAAACTTATAAAAGTCTAAATCCTCTTTCTAAAAAAAGTGGTTTCACCCAAGGTTTAAAAACTCGACTCGGATCGGCCGAGTCGGAGCGATTTTGGGCCGACCGTGTCAATCCCGAGTAACCTGGCCGATGATCGGCCGGTCCGAGCCGGATCGGGCGATCCGGGACCGGATCGGGCCGGGTCGGCTCGGATCGGCCCGACCCGGCCCCCAACGGCTAGTTTGACTAGCCATTGGGGGTCAAACTAGCCGTTGCTGGCCGTTCCCAAACGGCCAGCAACGGCTAGTTTGGGCCTTGGGGGTCTATTTAAACCCCCCCAAGGCCCTCCTAAGGCTCCACAATTGCCCTTTGAGCCTCCTAACATTCTTGCTCTCTCTCCCACTCTCTCGATCATAGAATTCTCTCTCCATCTCTCCCACGAGGTCACTTCTAGTCTACTACAAGCTCCGCGATCTCTCATCTTCTTGTGCTGTGAAGGAATGGCATCTCAAGGTGCTGCTGAGATGATTGGGATACAAGTAAGTTTCTTATTTAACTTATTTTCATGTTCTTCATTTAACGTTTTCAGACAAATAGTTATAGTAGATTATTTTTTTTTCTTTTACATTTAAAGCTGAATTGTGACGTGCAATGGAAGCAAGCCGGCGGTCCTTTGCAGATGAGGACTTATTTCGGCACACTGGAAGATATGGAGGACAAGGAAGTGGCTCCACACCTTCTGCACAAGGGAGCACTAACGCCGGCATGAGCACTAATGTATACGAGGAGCTACCTCAGGAGTTCACTAGAGCTGGAGATCCTAGAGTAGGTCCAATAGATCCCTTGCTCACCAAGAAGAGGGATAAACAACCTTCTATTAGTGCTGCATTCGAGAACTTAAAACTTTGTAAGGAGAAGATAGGGAGAGCTACATCTAGGTGGTTTTTCTATAACAGTATCCCTACTAATGAGGCCAAGGGGCCATATTATGAGTCCATGATCGAGACCATACAAGAAGTTGGCAAAGGGGTTGAGGGACCTTCTCCATATGAGATATACAACAAGTATTTGGATATGGAAGTTGATGACATCCGAACATACATTAAATCATTTGAAAGGATCTGGGATGAGTATGGATGCACTTTAATGTGCGATGGATGGACAGGTACATAAATCTTATATTCAGTTTCTTATCTTATCTTCATTTTTTCTTAATCAGAATGAGTCTCTTTCTGATTTCTTATCACGTTTGGAACTTTACAGGGATAACAAGAAGAAGTATGATCAACTTCTTAATTTACTGCAAAGCTGGAACCGTATTTTGGAAGTCTATTGATGCATCTGGAAAAATAAAGAATGCCCAGTACCTGTGTGAATTAATGGATCAAATGGTAGAAGAAGTGGGCGAAAAAAGGATTGTCCAAGTGGTTACGGACAATGCAGCGGCGTTCAAGTTAGCTTGACAAATGTTGATGCGGAAGAGAGAACATTTATACTAAGTTCCCTGTTCTGCTCATTGTATTGACTTGATGTTGGAAGACATTTGCTCTGATCCGATGGTAGATGGAGTGGTCAAGAGTGGTCGATTTATCACCACATTCATCTACAATCACAACAACATTCTGGATATCATACGCACACATACTCATGGAAGAGAGTTGCTTCGTCCGGGAGCCACTAGGTTTGCATCTCAATATATCTCTCTAGATAGTTTAAGTCAACAAAAGAACAACTTGATTAGGATGGTGGCATCGGAAGATTGGGAGAATCACATATTGCGGCATGTACCCACTAAGGTCAGAGAGAAAGGTAAGAAAGTGGCTGATCTAATTCAGTCTAGACCTTTCTGGAGGGGAGTGCAAGCGGTGTTAAATGTTGTAGAACCGCTTGTCCGTGTCTTGCGATCTTGTGATGGAGAAAGAAGATCGGATATGGGATATTTATATGAAACTATGGACAGAGCTAAAGAGCTCATTCAACTGAACAACCCAACAACCTTTGTGAAGTGGTGGGACATAATAGACAGACGTTGGGAACACACTTTACATCACGATCTTCATGCAGCTGGTAAGCTACTAACTTTCTATATGTATTATTTGTATACACATTTTTCTTAAGTAATAACTAACTTTGACTTATTTATTTAGGTTATTTTTTCAACCCTCAGTACATGTTTAGAACTGATGGGAAGAAGGATAGCTATGATAGTTGTTCGGAAGTGTTGATGGGGACTAAGTCTGTTATTAAGCGTATGCTTGCAGATGAGGACAGAGCAATATTGACATGCAAGCAAATGCATGATTACAGAATGATGTTATACCACTTTGGGACAAGTACTGCTCAAAGAGCTGCCAAAATTTTGAGTCCAGGTTTGAAAATTATTAACTAGATGTTCTACTTAAATTTTAATTATAGCTTGCACATTGTTAACATGGCCAATTTTCTATTTACAGCTGACTGGTGGCTAGATCATGGAAAAACATATGGGTATGAAGATCTAGCCTATGTTGCAATTCGGGTCTTAAGTCAAACAACCTCTTCATCAGGCTGTGAGAGAAACTGGAGCACCTTTGGCTTGATTCACACCAAGCAAAGGAATAGATTGAAGTCGAGCCGTCTAGAGAAGCTAGTATTCTGTCATTATAACATGAGGTTGAAGCTAAAAAATGTGGAGCTCATAAGGAACCTTCAAAGGCAGGAGAAAGAGAGAATTTCCGGACAAGCCACAGAGACGACATATGCAGAAGAACCCATAGACTTGGATGAGCTGTTCGAGGAGCAACATCTACTAAATGCATGGGTTGATGCAAGCACCTCAAATGAGCCTGAATTCAACCCAAATGATCGGGAATGGGCGGAAGGTGAGTTAGATAATGTTACATTACTTACTGATTTTAAACCTCCTTCTCCAAAACGTCAGAAGAAGAGCAAAAAACAAACACCAAGCAAAAGGAAGAGTGGTACTGGAATTCAAATTGCTGATCTGGAGACTATCGAGGAAGATGATGAAACGCCAGAACCAAGTGATGAGGTCCAATATCAAACCTCAAATGACTCGACATCAAAGACGAGCTCCAACAGTTCTGAGGATGGCGGAGATGCTACCAGTGCCCCAGCCCCAGCTCCACCAATTCAATTCACTGGAGAAGAAGAATACACACATGCTACCCAAGATGAACATCATGGTAGCAGAGGAGGACGTGAAGAATCTTCCATTCAAACATTCAGCAGATCAAGGAGGAAGGACAAAGGTAAAACTCCTCAGGAATATCAGGAGCAACTATCAGATGCATCATCATATTCTCCATACGAAGGGTATAGTCAGTCTACTGGATATGTAGTTTACCCTCCTCAACATTCTGATACATCCGACTATTCAGGGGGTTGTTTAGAATATCCACAATTTTCAGTCATTTATACCAATACGGATGACTATAGCCGGTATGTGATGCAATATGAACAATACTACTAGAGCTATATGTCATGGGCTGAGTATGTTAGCCATATGTTCATTCAGTATAATGTACGTTTGGAATAAATGTAAGTTCATAATCATACATGTAAGTTTATTCAAGGTTTTTTTGTCCAACAACATCTTATGTATTTCAAATCAATATATTTCAACACAATTATGCATTAGACTTGTGTTTTATATTTTTTCCACATTTTTTCATATTTTTTTCTATTTTTTTCTGCTATCCGAACCAGCCGAGCCTGACTCAGCCAGGATCGGCCGGAATCGGACTGACTCGGATCGAAATCGGCCGATCCGATCGGTTTTGGACAGGCCGATCCGGGACCCGATCCCGGGTTTCTTAACCTTGGTTTCACCTCAATTTGAGCTTTCTACAGTAATTTATGTGCGAAATACCAAACATGTGTCAAGTGAACTCATAAATAACAGTCGTGTCAACTTAATGGGCTAACTTTAATTAACTTAATGGGTTCAACTATCTTAAATAACCAATAAATAGGCTTAGTAAAGTACCAGACATAACAAGAGGAGAGGAGATCCAGTCATCAGAGACAACCACTTTTTTTTTTTGAGGAAAATGTGGATTGTACCACCAATTTTATTACGAAATAAATAGAGGAACCTACAATCAAAATGGGATAGGTGACATACCTATCACCAAAAAAAGAAAAAAAAATTTACATATTAACGACCACTTTTCTCCACTCCTCAGACGGCACCCTCAAAAGATGTTTACACCAAAAGAGTAACATATTAAGGACTCGTTCACAAATATTTTCCAGAGTCTTGTTCCTCTAAATACCAAATCATTTCGCTCTCTCCACAAACTCCAACAAGTAGCATGCGGTAACATGTTGAGAATTCTGCTTCTTGTAGTCTTCAGCCTAGCAAGGGTCATAAGGAGAAAACTGCGCCACACTTTCTAAAGAGTTCATGTTTATCATGCATTTAAATAGCTGTCCAAAAGTCGTCCAGACTGTTTGACTGATAGGACAAAGTATAAGAAGGTGCTCAGCGTCTTCCTCTTCCTCGCCACAAAAGGATCAAACAGTTTCTGCCGAAGCATTCCATTTCTTTCTGTACATCTTTGTCATGATTCTGTTCTGAAAAACCAACCACATTAAAGCCCTCACTTTCAGGTGAGATTTAACCTTCCAAACCTCCTTACACTTCTCATACTTAGTACCTTTCCCTTCCAGCAGCTTGCAGAAAGAGTTAACAGTAAAACTGTCCTCCTTAGAATTCCAAATGTATGTATCTGGGCTGTCAAGATGAACTTGAACTTGACCAAGTACCTCCATCAACTGAGTAAACTCCTGAATCTCACAATCATTAAGATTCCTCCTCAACTGAACATTCCAGCATACCTGATCAGCATGAATATAATAACAATCCTTCACCCTAACCTCCTTGAAATCTGCTATCTCGTAAATATTACGCATTTAGAGGGTTACCATTCACCCAAATATCTGTCCAAAATTCAGTTCTATCACCCGACCCAATCTTCACACTGATATGTCTTTGCATCAAAGCTCCTGCCTTCAATATTCCCTTCCATAATGGAGAGATGGAGGAAATATTGTCCGGCAGAAGAAAGATATTATTTGATGCTCTGCAATGCTTCCATGAGATAATTCTCTTCCATAACAGCAGGTCAGTCGACAACATATCCCAGATCCATTTTCCGATCAGTGCCAAATTCATCAATCTCAAATCTTTGACACCTAAACCTTCCTTATCCTTGGACAAACACAACTTCTCCCATTTAACCAGAGGAATTCCTTTTCCATCAGAATTTGTGCATCCCCAAAGAAACCTCCTTCTCACTTGATCTATGCTCTGAAGGACTTTCTGTGGAACAATGAACACTGAGAAATAATGCTGAGGGATCGCCGATAACACAGAATTCAACAGTGTAATCCTGCCTCCTAAAGTTAGGTTTCTAGATTTACAAATAGCCAATTTTCTCTGGGGCTTCAAAACCACAAAGTCCCAATCAGACACTCTGATATTTCTGTAGTGTAGAGGTAGACCTAAATAACGAATAGGCAAATCCTCTACTTTACAGCCCATGATACTAACTGCCGAACAACCTGCTCATGCATATTCACTGGAACAAAAGAACTCTTGTCAAAGTTAATCCTTAGACCCAAACATGCTTCAAGTGTCTTCAATTAGAATTTCAAATTCTTTACTTGCTCAATATCGTCTTCAATAAACAAAAGTGTGTCATCCGCGAACTGTAAATGAGATATAGGCTGCGAAGTGTGAAGCACCTTCACCCCACTAATCTACCCCGACTCCTCTGCTTTACTACACATTCTGCTTGGCATGTTTGCAACACAAACAAATAGTAGTGGAGATATTGGATCCCCCTGCCTCAGCCGAGAACTTCTAAAAAAGCCATGAATCTCTCCATTAATGATTAGAGAAAAATAAGCTGATGACACACACTTCTTAAGGACAGCCACCCATTTATCTGGAAGCCCATGGCTCTGCAAACACCTCCACAGGCAAGTCCAAGAGATTCTATCATATGCCTTGTTAAAGTCCAATTTCAATGCTAAACTAGGACTCCCCCTCTTCTTCATGGAAAATAACAACTCATGCACCAAAAGGAAGTTATCCTTCAACTTTCTACCTTGCAGAAAAGCCAACTGATTGACCTCTACAATTCTGCCCAACACCCTTCTCAGTCTATTAGCAAGGACCTTAGTAAAAATCTTATTTGATTTGAGAATAAGAGAAGAATAAGGACGAATAAGGGGAGAATAAGCTTAATTTTGCTTTGACAAGTGGAATGGCTTATACCGGTGCAGAATAGCATATTCGGGGAATAAGGAGAATAAGTCATCCCACCCTAGACCAAGAATTACTTATTCTTCTTATTCCAATCAGCGGGCCCCACAAAACTATCAAACCGAAACACCCCCTATTCTAGTATATGCTATTCCGTCAGTGGATCCCAGGTAATAACTTATTCTGCAAACAAAGTGGGGTATAGGGTCCATTTATTAAACTGATTGGACGGAAGTCGTTCAACTCCAGTGTGCTTCTTCTTTCTTCGGAATGAGGACCAAAAAAGTCTGATTAAATACTTGACATCCTTTACCTTCATTAAAACACTCTCGACAGCTGCAATCAAATCCGGCTTAACAGACTCCCAAAAAACCTGGTAAAAAAGAATAGGATAGCCACCCTGCCCCGGTGCTTTGTCTCCCCCCAGCTGGAAAGTAGCATCATGAATTTCTTCCTCTGATATCCGCTGCAACAAAGTCTTTTTCCTGGTCATTAATTTGAATTGCTTCATCATCGGCCCATGTAGGAAACCATCGTGACTCCTTAGAAAAAAGAACTTCATAAAATTTAACCATCTCATAAACAATTGCCTTTTTATCATCAATCCATCCATCACCTTTTTTCAGTAAGGTAATATGTTTACTTCTATGTCTCCCATTAGCTATCTTACGAAAAAAAGTTGTATTCAACTCACCTTCTTATAGCCACTGCACCCTTGAACGTTGCCTCCATCCGATCTCCTCTTCATGCAACCAGTCACTCAACTGGTCTTTTAACACAGCTCTATCCTTTAGTTGCTGATCAGACAACCCACCATTTCCTTCCTCATGTTCCATTATTTTCAGTTTATCATGAATGTCACTGATTCTTTTAAATCTCTGGTCCCTCCAAGAAATATTCCACTTCTGTATCACTTTCTTCAACTGTCTGAGCTTTATAGCCAACAATTCAGCTCTACTTCCTTCCTGATAAACATTATCCGCCCAGAACTTCTTAACAATTTCCTTACAACTGTCATTTTGTAACCACATTTTCTCAAATATGAACTGTCTTCCTCTACGATTGTCACTGCCGCATGATAAAACACAGGCATTATGATCAGAGATGTTCCTCAGTTGAGCTTCCACAACTGCCAAAGGTAACAATTTCTCCCAGGCTGCATCCAGAAATATTCTATCCAACCTAGACATAGAAGGAACAGCTCTCCCATTACTCCAGGTGAATAGAATTTTAGGGTCTGCCAGTTCTAACAGATCACACTCATCAACCCACAAATTGAAATGCTTCATTCCGGTTGTCAAGAAGCAGCCACAGTTCCTGTCCTCGGGTCTTCTGACTTCGTTAGACTACTGGACTAATTCTACATAGTACACACCAGGGCAGGGGAAATCTCGACTTACACTCATACAGCTCCTTCCACATGATCTGTCTTTGATTAACAGAATATGGACCATAAACCGTGGAAAGCATCCACCACCGATCACCATTTAAATTATGAACCTTAACAGTAACAGAAAATTCCCCAACATGTAACAACTGACCCAACCACTTATCCTCATCCCATGCTACCTAGATACCTCCTGCAAGACCTTCAGCTTTGATAAAAGTAAAATCTACTGTGCAGAAGCCTGTGATGTTCTTCACCATCTCCACTGTGAATGTATCAAATTTGGTTTCCTGCAGACAAAGGATGCCTATCGACCTTCTTCTCACCAGACTCCCCACTGCTTCCTGCTTCACCTGATCATGCAGGCTTAAAATATTCCATGAGACATTCATGATGCCAGAACAGACCTCCTCTGCAAATTCTGAGACATAATTAAAGAACCTGCCACGTCTGCCGTCCCTCGAATATGCCGTTGACCTCTCCCTGTGTTCTGCACATTCCTTGAATCTTTAGAACAGATTTTTCTAAACTGTCCAACTTTCCTTCTACATTCACACCCAGAGTAGCCGCTTTCTCCAAGATTTCCTTCTACATTCTCATCAGAGACAACCACTTGCAAGAACATATCAAGGAAGCATGCCAGAGCCGAGAAAGGTGAAGACCAAAGGAGAGAGAGAGAGAGAGATGGGATGAGATGGGATTTAGCTGCCTTGACATGTCAAGAAGAGGAGAATCTACTTATAGGGGCCGTAGAAGAGGAGATCCACCCATCAGAGAACCACCCGCAACATGTCAAGGTGTGGGAATAATATCTTATAAAAGTAATATAAAAATGGATTTTATATTTTTTGATGTAGATACTTCGTTTGATTCGCGACTCATGAATGATGAGTTAGATGTTGAATCAAGCGTGTGGATTTGAATTTGGACCCCTCTCCATCGACCTCGATGGATGTTAATTACACTAGTGAAATCACTGGAAACCTATGATTAACCCCTTTACACGTAACACTGATAATTGCCATAAAATTCGTGCGAACAATGAGAGACAACACAATGTGCAGCAATGGAAATAATAAATGAATGAAATTTCATTAATCGAAAATGTTACAAATTACAATGAGGCTCTATTGAGTAAGGACATTACAACATGACAAAAAATCTATTTGTAACAATTGAATAATTACATCAGGAACTATAAATATTGATCAGAATTTTGATCAATTATAAGAACTATGCTCCAGAGTCGTAATTACTATGATCGAAAGATCAATCTGATATTAACAAGTACAATCAAAATGATCAGCTTTATTAAGTAATATTGACGATCTTGACTAGGATAGTCAAATCGTTATCTTTAAGATGACGAATAGATTAACAAAAACGGACTATCAGATTATGACAACAGTCAAAATCAATATGATTAAGCCGTCAAATTATGAAATCAAGTCGAGATCATAAGGATCGGACTATTAAATCTAAAGTTTGACCAATATTGGAATGATCCAACCATGAAATCTGAAATCTGGATGGTCCAGCCGTCGGATTAAAGAATTGGGTCACGATTGGGAAGATCGGACTGTTGAATTATGAAATCGGGACGAGATCGTAAACATCCGACCGTTAGATCTGAAATTCGGTCGATATCAAGATGATACGACCATTAAATATGAGATCAGGTCGATATCGTAAAGATCCGACCGTTAGATCTAGAATTCGCTCAATATCGGGATGATCCGACCGTCAAATATGTGATCAGATCAAGATCATGAAGATCCAACCGTTAGCTCTGAAATTCGGTCGATATCGGGATGATCTGACCGCTGGATTATGAGATCGGGTCCAGATTGTGAAGATCTGACCGTCAAATATGTGATCGGGTCACAATCATGGAGATCGGACCGTTAGACCTAAGGTTTAGTCGATATCAGAACGATCCGACCATGGGATTATAAGATGTGATCGAAATCATGAAGATCTGATTAATAAATCTGGAATTTGGTCGATATTTGGATGATCCGACTGCTGGATTATGACATCAAGTCGAGATCGTAAAGATCCGACTGTTAGATCTGAAATTCGGTCGATATCAAGATGATCCGACCATTAAATATGAGATTAGGTCGAAATCGTGAAGATCCAACCATTAGATCTGAAATTTGGTCGATATTGGGATGATCCGACCGTTAAATATGTGATCAGGTCAAGATCGTGAAGATCCGATTGTTGCATCTGAAATTCGGTCGATATCGGGAAGATCCGACCGTTACATATGTGATCAGGTCAAGATCATGAAGATCCGACCGTTAGATATGGAATTCGGTCGATATCGGGATGATCCGACCGCTAAGTTATGAGATCAAGTCAAGATTGTGAAGATCCGACCGTTAGATCTAGAATTCGGTCGATATTCGGGATGGTCTGATCGCTAAGTTATGGGATCAGGTCGAGATTGTGAAGATCTGACCGTTAGATCTAGGATTCAATCGATATTGTGATGATCCGATCGTTAAATATGTGATTAGGTTAAGATCGTGAAGATCCGACCGTTAGATCTGAAATTCGATCAATATCGGGATGATCCGACCGTTAAATATGTGATCAGGTCAAGATCGTGAAGATCCGACCATTAGATCTGGAATTCGATCAATATCGGGATGATCCGACCGCTAAGTTATGGGATCAGGTCGAGATCGTGAAGATCTGACCGTTAGATCTAGGATTCGATCGATATTATGATGATCCGACTGTTAAATATGAGATCAGGTCGAGATCGTGAAGATCCGACCGTTAGATCTGAAATTTGGTCGATATCGAGATGATCCGACCGTTAAATATGTGATCAGATCAAGATCATGAAGATCCGACCGTTAGATCTAGAATTTGGTCGATATCAGGATGATTTGACCGCTAAGTTATGGGATCAGATCGAGATCATGAAGATCCGACCGTTAAATCTAGAATTCGATCCCATATCGGGATGATCCGACCGTTGAATTATAAGATCAGGTCGAGATCGTGGAGATCCAACCGTTAGATCTAGAATTCAGTCAATGTCGGGATGATCCAACCGTTAAATATGAGATCAGGTCGAGATCGTAAAGATCCGATCGTTAGGTTATGGGATTCAGTCGATATCGGGATGATTCGACTGCTGAATTATGAGATCAGGTCAAGATCATGAAGATTCAACCGTTAGATCTAAAATTCAGTCGATATCAGAATGATCCGACCGTTAAATATAAGATTAGGTCGAGATCGTGAAGATCTGACCGTTAGATCTGGGATTCGGTCGATATCGAAACGATCGGACCGTTGAACTGGAGATAGATGCAACAGATCAGGGTCACGATGGACCACACCACGATCGACATGATTAAGTCATTTGATAGATGGGTCAGGTTGTAGGTGGACTTGATCGATATGACTAAGTCATTTAATCAGTGAATTTGATGTCTAATAAATATAGTTAACAATATATGATTAACACATAAGACATATGAGTTAATAACATATATTAATTACATGTTAATGAATTTTATCTCACCTTAGTATAAATGTGACATATGACTTAATAACGTGTGTCACATGTTTGTGTCACATAAATGAGTTATATGTTAATAGATTTTATGTCACATTAACAAGTTACATGTTAATGGACTTTGTCACATTAACATAATTGAATTACTAGATTAAATTACAACCTCCTGGATGTAACTCCTAGGTGTAATTAATCACATATGATCATCACATATAATGTGACATATATGATCATATTATAATATTTATATTATGTCATGTCACATTTATATGTCACAACAGACATATAACATAACATAATATATTAAGATATTGGGCTAAGTTAGGACTTAAACCCAAATCAAAAAAAGAAGAGAGGGGGCCAAAGCCTACCACTCTCAAAACCCAAAGAGTGCTTACCGCAAAATCTCTTAAAACTTGCCTCTCCTTTTCGTTCTCCCCAAATGATCCCCCTAGGAGGGTATTTATAGTCTCTCTAGGAAGCGGTTAGAAGCCTAGGGGTCCACCCTCACCGGGTGGAAGTTATGCCCATTTCCCGCACACAAAAATTTAAACGGGGGTCATACCCTCACCGGGTGGCGGTTACTTAAAAAAAAAAAAAACGCGTCCAGAATTAAAAAAAGATGGTTACGGGAGGAAGGAGGGGGCGCACATCCCCCCTACCCTTACCAGGTGGCTTCCTTCCACCCAGTGAGGGTAGAAATTCCACCTAAGAGTGGATTATTTTCCCCTCTTCTTTTTACTAATTCCTCTCCTTTTTTTTACCCTTTTACTGCTTCTTTTTTTACTAATTCTCTTCTTTTTTTTTTACCCTTTTACTGCAGCCTCTCTTTCTTTTTTCACTTTACTGTCTTAGACAGTTAAAAGAGGGAGGGGAAAGAGGGCGCATGGCCCTACCTACCCTCACCAGGTGGGTGAGGGTGGGGAGTCCACCCATGGGTGGACTCCTTCCCCCCACCTCTTTTTTTATTTCTCTTCTTTTTTTTTACCTGTTACTGTTCCTTTTTTCTTTTTTTTACTGTCCTGGGACAGTTACAAGAGAGGGGGAAGGGTGTGCATGGCACCCGCACACCCTCACCGGGTGGAGAGTTCACTCGAGGGTGGACTCTTGCCCCTCTCATCTCTATCCTTCTCTTTTTTTTATAAACACCAGCCACCCTCCCCTTTTTTTTGTGTGGCCGACTCTTTTCTGCTGTGCGCATGCTGCCGCTGGCTTCTGCTACTGCTCCTGCTGCTGTGCTGCGCTTGCCTCTGGTGTGCTGCAGCTGCTGCTTCTTTTTTTCTTCTTCTTTTGTTGTTGTTGCAGGTTATTGCTGCTGTGGCTTCTCCTTGTTGATGCTGCTGCTTTTGCTCATGATGCTCCCTGCTGTTGCTCTTGTTGTGTGTTGTTTGTGCTTGGACAGGTAACACATACCCCTCTTTTTTTTGTTATAGATCTTTGTTCTTCTTTTTGTTCTTTCTCTTTTTATTTTTATGGTTCAACACAAGGACACTAAAGCTGAAAGAGGGGAAGACCAAAAGGGAGAGACACACGAACTTGCATCAGCCAAAAATGACGAGTCCTTCTCTAGGAACACAATCTCCACTTCGAACACATGCTTGCACTTGTATAATGTGTCAACCAAGTGATAGAAGTGCATCCAATCTCAAAGCCGGAACTCAGCAAATCATTAAAATGTGCTAAACATTTCTTGCACAAGGTAGGTGGCCACATACCACTTAAAGAGCACGTAAAAAGTAGAGTGGCCATTGGTCAAGCAGTTGCATCTAGTGGATAAGCCCGTCACATATGGTCAAACTTAAAGAACTTATCACCGATGTTGATGATGTAGTAGTTGGTGTCTTCGGAGGGCGTGGCAAACAGGTAAGTAGGTGTGGTGGGAGAGGGCACGCAAGGGAGGAGAAGAGATTGGAGAGGAAGAAGATGGATGCAGCTTCTTGCGTCTGTGGTTGACGAGGTTCATGTTTCTATTGTTAAACATAATGTTTAGATACCCCTCATATGAACTGTCTAATAGAATAGATCAATCAATGAAGAAGAACTAAAATGAGTTAAGCGCTCAACCTAAACCAACCCAAGATTTTAAGCTCGATCTTAACTCAAATAGCTAGTCAGCCCTATTTCCTCAATGCGAGCATAAGGGGTGACCGAACCCATAAATCCTAGCTCAACCTTACTCGAGCCGATACCTAATTAACCTACAGGTTAGCATGGTCCATTGATGGTCCATTGAAAATCCTAAGGGTTTCAACGATGTAACACGAAGAAGGGTAGCATCAACAATGTGAATCTGAAAACAAAGTGAAGGATGAGTACAATGAATCAAGAGCCATCGAATGTCATATGATGGGAATCCCCAAAATCTGAAACCTAAAAAAGTGACCCTTAGGGAAGCACAAACTGCAGAAGAAGCGAACTACAAAATAGACCAACTAATTGATGCATTTGTTGAAGTTGATGCGCTTAAATGGTGAGCTAAGTGTACTGAATAAGCAATTGAGCTACATATGGAGTAACAATTGCAACAGGAGAGACAAAAACTAGAGTTGTATGTAGGGAAGGCTCTAGAGTTGTATGTTGTAAGGCATCAAGCATGTAAGCTCCGATTATGTTGTGAGCAATCCATAATAAGATACCCCCACAACCGTATCTATAACATGAACGCCAACCAACGTGGGAGAAGTTCAAGTGACTAGAAGATGTAACTAGCTTGTAAGGTACGAAGGTTCCTATGTTTAGAATAGAACTAGAAATGGTCGAAAACAAGGTAACTCCACAAACGTTAACATAAAGCTCCCAAATAAAGAGGTGCACTCATGAACAACATGCAACAGGCAAACAGACAGCATCGACACGATCAAAACATCAAATATCCCAGTTTAAAGAGACAGAATGTCGATGCACAAAATGAATACCTAGGCAACAAAACAACATTCGAAAGCTCACAAATAGCATGCGACAAAGTAGAAATATATAAGCATGTTTAAGGAATCGAAATACCCCTAAATGGCTATGTAGTAACCTAGTAAGGATGACTACATGTATGGACATCAGTGGTATGATTGTTAATGTCACCATGTTAGAAAGAGGGTTGACATCAGAACTAACCTGATTATCTTGTTGTTGCTTTATTTTTTTTATACGCATGTTCGATTTTTTTTATGTAAGAAAAATGAGATGGGATGCTATGAGATCCTATAAATAGAGAAGTGAGACAAGGACCTGAGCATGATTAATAATCGTGTTTACATGTAATCCCGAATGATCTTAAGCTAGGGAAAACAGGCTCAAATGGTTTAGGCATATACACCATGCAGCAAGTTAAAAGTATAGTTGCCAACCTGTCCTAGCCCCTATCTTATTTTTCTATTGAGATAGATGACATTCTAGCATCCTGGACAATTTTGAATGCCAGGCTAGTATTTTTTGCATACATATTACAACAACTTTAAGACATATATATATAACATAAAAATAATATATAGCATGAAAGATACACATTCTAACCTTTATAAAATGGTATATAACAATATATATAATAAATATTTATAGGCCTGGAACATGGTGTGCCGGATCAGCACGAGTTGGTCGATCCAATCGGATTTTGGCCGAACTGATTCGATCATGTGCCCCGATCCTCCGTCCTAAAGCCGAGATTGGATAGATCGGCTGGGATCAAAATGGATCAGCCGATCCGGTCACAACGGCTAGTTTCATTGCCAGATGGCTAGTTTGAAACTAGCCAATGAGACCGTTCCCAACCGCTAACCAGGGGATTAGGGGAGTCTATTTAAACCCCCCTTGCCCATTCTCCATCCCCACCAATCTACCTTCTAACTCTCTCTCTCTATTCTTATAAATTCTCCCTCTTTATTCTCATTTCTAACTATCTCCTCTAAAATTCTCCTTTCTATTCGCATTTTTTGCATTCTATTTTCAAGTTTCTATCACTCTCGTTATCTCTCTCTAATCTTATAAACTCACCCTCTTTATTCCCATTTCTATCTCTCTCTCTAGAATTCTCTCTTTTTATTCTCATTTTTTGCATTCTATTTTTAGGTTTCTATCATTTTCTCTCTCTGTTTCTCTCTCTATACGCTTTTTCGCTCTATAATTTAAACTTTAAACTCTTCCCTCTCCAACTCTCTAAGTTGGCCTTGTGAAGTGGCACTCTACTCTACAATAACCAGATGGATTCTTCAAGGTGCTTTGTTTAATAAGTTGTCTTTCTATAACACACTCTCTCTAACATCCTTATCTCTCTAAAAATTTTCCTTTCTTACTTTTTCTTTTTCTTCTCTTAGATAAATTAATATTAACAATCCTCAAAAGTAAATAAAATGAATATATTTACTATATTGCGATTTAGAATAAAATTGATAAATGTATACCACTCTTTTCTTTTAACTAATGATTATCTAGTTCTAGAGACAAGCAACAAAAGGGTTCATTCAATCGTATATATTTATTGAATTTTTTGTCAATGAAAGAAATCCATATTGTAAGACCCCACAAAAACTCAAGGACATATTTATAAATCTCTAAAAAGCATAAACACGATTATGAAAAGTTTGTCTTGTAATGCAATAGACGATTTTTATAGGATTTTAAGTGAAATTTGTTAAGTTCCTAAAAGTACCCTCAAATAGCCAAAAAGAGGATTTTTATCGGATCAAAAGTTATAGATAGGGGTATATATACAATTATTTTAAAAGAAAGGTAGAAATAGCAATTATTTAACCATTAAGAAATCTCATCATCATTTCATTTTGTCATGTAGCGATAATAGCGTGCCACCACACCCTTTCCACTTTCTTCCACAACCTTCTCCTTCCTTCTTTCCCCTCTACTTGTCCCCTCTCTCCACCGCTCCTTTTTTCCCCTTTCCAGCTCATCCCTTCTACCACTTTCTCTTCTTCCTCCTCTTGCCACATGTCACCACCACCACCACATCTTCCTCTCTCTAGAACCCTCCCACCGCCCTCCTCCTATAAAAAAGAGGGTAAGGGGGCAAGTTAGGGTAGCAAGAGAGAGAGAGAGAGAGTAGAAGAAGAAAAGAAGGGGGCTAGTGGCGGCGGCCGATGAGGATGTGGTGGCAGCTTGCCGGCAACTGGGGGGGTGGTTGGCAACAGTTCGGCAATTGGGTTTCTCTCCCAAAAAGGTAAGATGATACAACCTATAATGTCTCCTACTTTTGGGTTTTTTAGAAGCGAGGCTAAAAGAAAAAATTACATGTTTCTATGAGGAAATTATGTCGGATTAAAAACTTAATGAAAGATGGCCATACAAGAATCATAATAGCATAAGAAAGTATGTTTATATATGTCATGGCCTGATTTACAAGCATGGTTTCCTGCATGATTTACTTTTTATGTTTATGGCGATCCTCTGACATGCATGATTGATGACTAAGATGTGAACCACGATGCATGATGAATTCTTTGTGAACCTAGTTAAAGAAATAAATTCCAAGATAGAGATTTTCCTTCAAAAAGGATGTTGTATATTTAATTACGAATCACTATGAAGTTAATAAAGAAAGGAAGATGGACTGAGTCCATCTAAGCTCTTGAGTGTTATGAAGAAAGAAAAGACTTGGAAGCTATTTAAAGCTATATAATATAATATACACACATATATATATGTATATATCATAGATTATAAAAATTAAGAGGACTTCATGATTATGGTTAACACCACTAAGGAGAATAACAATTATGGAATTCCGAAACTTCTAATAATAATAATAATAAAACAAGGTATGAAAGCCTTTATGATGATAAAAAAAGAGACAAGACATATAAACCTTTATGATGATGAGAATGAGACAACACGATGCATCTATGATTTCATGTGATTGATGATCAATGTTTTAAAAATGCCTAGGCGAAATGAGTCGACGAATCCCGTTGCCTAGGCGGACTGCCTAGGCGGCGAGGCGAGTGCCTCAATTCTGAGCCAACTACTTTTTTTTCATACCTTTTTTTGAAGTTTATAAATATATATATATATAAATAAATAAATAAATATATATATATATATATATATATATATATTCTCTGTTAATTGATAATGCTATCGACTATAGACATTTCATATTTATGTATATATGCATCATAAAATAATAAAATATCCAATTCAATTATAAATCCTAATTTGCTGTAAGTCAATAACTATTTTGAAGAATAATATACTATCAAACACAAAGCTACTATACCAATATCTACAGGTACGAGAATCATGTTTGAAGCCTCATGACTACCGCTGATTGCAGTTTTTATAGAGGAGGGAAGTCTCCACATAGTTGCAGTCCCCGCTAGTTGCTAAAGTAGGACAGACAAAGAGTTGTGTCCTAGGCGAAGACAAAGTGAACCTTTCATCATGTCCTTTATGGGTGTGCCATATGAATGAGGTGCATTTATACAAAGGACAATTTTCAAGACCATGCATGAATTATTGTAGGAGCATAAAGGTTTTTCAACAAAAGGTGAAGATGTTCAAGTAAAATATTATAAAAGAAGATGAGTCGGTTTCCGCCTAGACGGGAATGGGTGTGAACTGCCTAGGCGGACCGCCTAGTCAGCGAAGCGGCCGACTTTTAAATCACTGTTGATAATCGATGGTTTCTATGATGATTTGTCTCTTTATAAGAAAAAAAGTGACATCATTGCTAGCGGGACGACGTTTCGCCTCCCGGAGATAAGGTGGCGTACGAAAAGCTCCCTAATAGATATGCCTGAGGCATCGAGCATCCCAGGTTTGGGACCTAGGTGGATAAAACTCCCTTATACATATGTCCGAGGCATGGAGCATCCCACATTTAGTTAAGGTACCAGAGTCCAAGTTCGAAACCTCGGCGGGTAGAGGACAAAGATCTTACTTGAGTGCGCTCATAGGCTGGGGCGTGACGCTGCAGTAGGAGTGAGTGAGTACACTGTAGACCCAACGTAGCTACAGTCATCCATGTCACTTCTGGTCAAAGGATGAGTCGTCTTGCGAACTTATGACTTCTAAAAGATTATGAGTTTACGATTGATCGGGTTAAGATTATAAGATAAATGATGATCAGATAAAAAACAATGAACGAACGAACGACTCAAATCCTGAGACATTATGTTCATGACTTGAAATAAGTACTTTTATATTTTCTATGTTAATATAAATTACCACTGAGAAGAAAGAATATAAGAAAATGTGTAATTGTTATTATCTTGTTAAATATTTTTCGCTTTGGATTCACGCTACTTTTACGTTGCATTCATTTCATACATGTGTAGGAAATAAACTTGAAAATCCTATGTATTATAAGATAACTGATTATGCATAAATTATATATAGATTACATTACAATAAATATGAGCACGCCTGTAAGTTATGAGTGAATAGGATGGTGTATGCGAGATATTAGTAAGGATATAAATGATCTCTACTGATAACTCAATTTATGGGTTCTCATAAAAATTATTTAACATATTTTTCATAGATTTGTAAAAGAAGATGCAGTAAAAGAAAAGATGGTTCCAGTTCTGTAAAAAAAAAAACTTTCAAATATGGCCAATTTATTTATTTATTTGGATATGATATTTATATTTTTGTTATATAATGGACATGATCTTGTTATTCTTTTACATTTATATTCCTTATTATTTTGTTTTTACTCTTATGCACCTACCGAAGATCTGTAAAACTGGGCCGTTACAGGTGGTATCAAAGCAGGTCAACATGCATAAGGGTAAAGCAAAATAATAAGATGATTAAATAATATCCTGAATATGACAACTACATATCCCAACTATCCAATGCTTACAAATACAATAATTTAGGCTAAGAAATTTTACTAAACTCAAGTAGTAGTAAGATCTACAATAATAAGAAGGTGACAATAACAGTTATGAAAAAGGAGACATAAAAAAGTGGGGTGATAGTATTACATTGGAATCTTGGTAAGGTAAAAGTTTAGGAAAGGAGAAACTTCTAATTAGCTGAGATACGAAGGAATGTCTACTAAATAAGTCTGCATGAGAAAATGAGAGGGTTACATTAAAATCAAGAAAAGACCCATATAGGAGAATCCAGTATGAAGATTATGATCATTAAAAAGATAGCGGAGAAAATGAAGATTGGCACAAAATAAATTTTGTCAATATCATATTATTATGCTTAGTATTTTGGGCAGAATGGAATAGGAAGAATTTTACTTCGAGGTGAAAATAAGGGTATAAGATTAGACAATCACACCCACTTGGCTAATCAAGGTAGGGCCTAAGATAATGATAATGAGGACTGGATAGATGAGGTTGTAATGCCAAGATAAGTAACTAAAAGAATCCTAGACCGTAAATGATTAAATAGATGTTCGTTAAACCATGAATATTATACGACATTCATATGACAAACTACTATTTGTGAAAGAACTAAAGATTAAAAGTCACGACGACCTAAAGGACTAAGATTCACCAGAAGAACTTATGCTCAAGGGATAAAGTTAGTTGGTAAAGGTTTGGTAACCTAGTTTTACAAAAAAATTGTAAAGATAAATAATATTTTAGTCATGCCATTCATGTGCATGTGTTTCAAATTGTATGTTTTGCACGAAACTCGAATGATACAATCAGAGGTTTGGTGCAGGATGCTGGCCACACTATATAGTCAAATTCTCTATAGTAGCCGACGTTTTTGGTAGTGATAAGACTTATTGTGTTTAGTAAGTGGTTGATCGGTCAGGATTACGAAGTGAGATAGCATTTTGAGTCCTACCTACCGATGAATTTACGAAATGGGTTTCTACCAAATTTATTGATATCCGTATTTGTGAATTTATTGATGACATCATTGTTACATGAAATCTAAAATATAAGGAACCAAGATTTTTCAGAACTGAAAAGATAATCTTAAGATAAGAACATATTCATTAGAATAGCGCAGCGGAAGCATAGTGGGTCATAAAGAATAAATTCTGAAAAACAATAAAATCCCATGTATGAACTTGGAATGACAGTATTGTACTATCAATAGAGCCACTTGAGATTGAGACGACACAATGAAGGAGCAATTCCTTGGAGTCTTTAAGATTGTAATTTTGAAATGATCAACGTGAAATTTGGAGGACGAATTTATATAAAGAGGGGAGGATGTAAGACCCCACAAAAACTCAAGGGCATATTTATAAATCTTTAAAAAGTATAAACGCAATTATAAAAAAAAATTGTCTTGTAATGCAATAGGTAATTTTTATAAAGTTTTAAGTGAAATTTGTTAAGTTCCTAAAAATACCATCAAATTGTCACAAAGAGGATTTTTATTAGATCACAAGTTATAAATAGGGGTATATATATAATTATTTTAAAAAAAATATAGGAATAGCAATTACTTAACTACTACTATGTTATCAAAGGCGATCGCCTCGCTCGCCTAGGCGATGAAAAAGGTTGAGGCAAGCCAAGAGCGCCTCGCCTCGCCTCGCCTCATGTTCGCCTCACTCACCTAGGCACTTGCCTATAAAGTCTATGTCAAATGTTTATTTCTTTTTTACTTATGTGCCACTACTTTTCTTACTCCTAATTATTCCAAAGTAAATGCCTCTTTTAACCATGTTCAATACCATTTTTCTCTTACATGCTGCCATATTTTTCCCCTTTTTTCTTACATGTTGTTACATTGCTTTCTTATTTTTGATGATTTCTAAGACCATGCACTACATATATGAGTGCTTTATACAAATTGATGATTACATGTTGGTGATGATCAGTGTTTCTCAAGGTATTATATATTATTATCTTGGATATTTTATTTAGTTCCCTCATATTGTCATTTTCTTCCTTCAAGGTGTTGTATAGGAAAAACACATTGCCTCAAACGCCTAGGCGATCGCCTAGGCATTTGAGGCTGAGGCGAACCCTTGGTCACCTTGTTCGCCTTTTGCCTCTGACTACATAGAATTACTATGAAATCGCATCATCATTTCATTTTGTCTTGTAACGATAATGGCATGCCACCTCACCCTTTCTACTTTCTTCCACAACCTTCTCCCTTCTTTCCCCTCCACTTGTCCCCTCTTTTCACCACTCTTTTTCCCCCTTTCCACCTCACCCCTTCTACCACCTTCCTTCTTCCTCCTCTTGCCACATGTCACCACCACCACATCTCCCTCTCTCTAGAACCTTCCCACCACCTTCCTCCTTCTATAAAAGAAGGGTAAGAGGGGCAGGTTAGGGTAGCAAGAGAGAGAGAGAGAGAGAGAGTAGAAGACGAAGAGAAGGGAGGCTAGTGGCCCCGGCCGACGGGGATCCAGTGGCAGCTTGGCGGTAGCCGAAGGCAATTTGGCGACAGTTCGACGATTGGGTTTCTCCCCTAAAAAGGTGGGGTGATACAACCTACTGTGTCCCCTTATTTTGGGTTTTCTAGAAGCTAGAGTAAAGGGAAAATTGCATGTTTCTATGAGAAAATTCTATCAGATTAAAAACTTAATGAAAGATGGCCATACAAGAATCATAATAGCATAAGACGGTATGTTTGTATATGTCATGACATGATTTACAAGTATGGTTTCCTGCATTGTTTACTTTTCATGTTTATGGCGATTCTCTGACATGCATGATTGATGACTAATATGTGAACCACGATGCATGATGAATTCTTTGTGAACCCAGTTAAAGAAATAAATTCCAAGATGGAGATTTTCCTTCGAAAAGGATGTTGTACACTTGTATGTTTAATTACGAATCACTATGAAGTTAATAAAGAAAAAAAGATGGACCGAGTCCATCTAAGCTTTGGAGAGTTATGAAGAAAGAAAAGACTTGAAAGCTATTTAAAACTATATGGTATAATGTACACACACACACATATATATATATATATATATATGTATGTGTGTATCATGGATTATAAAAATCAAGAGGACTTCATGATTATGAGTAACACCACTAAGGAGAATAACGATTATGAAATTCCGAAACTTTCAATAAAGATGATAATAAAACAACACATGAAAGTCTTTATAATGATAGAAAAAGAGACAAGACATAGAAACCTTTATGATAATGAGAATGAGACAACATGATGCCATCTATGATTTATGTAATTGATGATTGATGGTTTCTACGATGATTTGTCTCTTTATAAGAAAAAAAGTGATATCATTGCTAGCAGGACGACGTTACGCCCCCCCGGGATAAGATGGCGTATGGAAAGCTCCTTAATAAATATGTCCGAGATATGGAGCATCCCAGGTTTGAAACCTTGATGGATAAAACTCCATATTAGATATATCTGAGGCATAGAGCATCCCCCCTTTGGTTAAGGTACCAGAGTCCAAGTTCGAGACCTCGACAGACAGAGGACGGAGATCTTACTTGAGTGTGCTCATAGGCTGGGGCGTGGACGCTGCAGTAGGAATGAGTGAGTACACTGCAATCCCAGCTTAGTCCTTTCCAACCTCCCCAGTAAGCTTCTAGAAACTTATTGGGCTGGGTAGGCTGTGGGGGTGGTAGGACATCAGGAGATGGCCTACTCACCATTACAATCTGTTAGTCAATGGTTATCTCTGTCACTTCTGGTCAAAAGATGAGTTGTCTTATGAACTTACAACTTCTAAAAGATTATGATTTTACGACTGATCGGGTTAAGATTATAAGATAATGATGATCAGGTGAAAGATAATGAATGAACGAACGACTTAAATCTTGAGACCTTATGTTGATGATTTGAAATAAGTACTTTTATATTTTCTATGTTAGTATAAATTACCACTAAGAAAAAAGAATATAAGAAAATGTGTAACTGTTATCATCCTGTTAAATATTTTTTTCACTTCGGATTCACGTTGCTTTTACGATGCATGCATTTTATACATGTGTAGGAAATAAACTTGAAAATCATATGAATTATAAGATAACTAATTGTGCATAAATTGCATATAGATTATATTACAATAAATATGAATATGCATGTAAGTTATGAGTGAATAGGGTGGTGTGTGCGAGATATCAATAGGGATGTAAATAACCCCTACTGAGAACTCAATTTATAGGTTCTCATAAAAGTTATTTAACATATTTTTCAGAGATTTACAACGGAAGATGTAGTAAAATAAAAGATGGTTCTAATTCTGTAAAAGAAAAACTTTAAGGTATGGCCAGTTAATTTATTTATTGGGGATATGTTACTTATATTTATGTTGTATGATGGACATGATCTGTATATTATTCATTTACATTTATGTTCTTTATTACTTTGTTTTTACTCTTATGTATCTACCGGAGATCCGTTAAAGCTGGGCCATTACACATATCATCTTTAACGCTAATGCCACATTCTCATAGTACAAGATTATATCAAAATGTTTATCAATGTACAATCGGGTCGAATGAGAATGTGGTGTTAGCACCAAATACATATCTTTCTCCAACTCTCCAACACATGAAGCATTTTCGTTTATATATGTAAAACATCATGAATAGATTAGGGCTAAAAAGGACTGTATAATCCTAATCTACATAAGTGTACCTTCCTCTCTCTAACAATAAGAAGCATTTAAGTTTACATAAGCAAAACATGTAGAACATATTAAAATGGTGAGACATGATTCACATAGCCAATCCCAAGTAAATGGGATAAACCTCTGCTGCTGACGACGATGAAGTAAAGCATCTTGAATATATTCATACCAGAAGGTATAAACCTTTCTTGTTAGTGAAAGGTTTTGAATCATATATAATTTTTAGTGTTATCTTTACACATACTAATACATCATGGTATTTTTAGTTATAAAAATCCTTACTTAAGGGTTTGCAAAACAGCCCTTTCACAGTGAATGGTTAAAGGACTCTTATTGTCACTTGTATGCAGAATCAAACAATCATTAGCAAACAAATAAAAGAGTGGTGCATATTTCTCAATTTTATTCTAAAGTGCAACATAGTGAAGTTTTTTTTATTTTATCTACTGTTGAAAACTGATAATACCAATGTATTTCAAAGAAGAAAAAAGAGCAAAAGGGATAAAATTTTAGAGATGAAGGGTACAGAGAGAATGACTTATAAAGAGACCACTTACTAAAGAAACAAGATAGATAGACCAAGATAGATAAAATTTGACTTAGACAGCAAGGCTTGGGGTATTAGTGATGCAAGGCTCGGACATGGGTTTGTGGTTTACTCTTGAAATTCAAAAAAAAAAAAAAAAACTTAGTAGTATCTCTCCTTAAGTTTCATGCTATCAATGTGTCTTAGTATACTCTAATAATTAGATCTCACTCGCAAGAGAAATAAAACTAAATCCATACTATACTCAGGAGGTGAACCAAAGGATTAACTACATTTTCACTTTATAGTAGTCTGATAGGCTGACTTAACATACTTTTAATCCATTGACATTATGCTCAACAGATAAGATCCTCAGACCTTTTTTTTTTAAGGTGACCATTAGTCACATTTCATTGATAAAGTAAAACTCAATCTATGTTACAGAATTATCCAGAGGATAATAAGGAAAATTACAAAAAAAGCTTCTTGAGCTTCATTACAGCAAATAACAAAGAAGAATCTTCCATGTTGTACAGAAGCTCAGCAGCTCTCGCCCAATTATAAGTCCACCTCGTAGCTCTAGCCAATATATGATCTATTTGGTTGAATGTTTGATTGAAAATTCTAGAATTTCTTTCAAGTCAAATAGACCAGAGCATGGCTGGTAAGAACAGAGACCAGATCTTGTGCTCGGATTGGATTGGACAAATCCCATTCCACTCTTGGAGAAGGCTAGGAATATCATGGAAGTCCATCCATTGAAAAGAAAATAGCAGTCCTAAGGATTTCCATAATATATTAATGATCCCATAATGCATAAACAGGTGCTCAACATTCTCCTTTAGGATTCCACAGAAAAGACAATTAGAGATTTTGCCATGAAGGAAGTATTTCAGCCTTTCCAAGGTTGGTAGTCTGCCCAGTGCCATCTTCCAAAGGAAAACCCTAATTTTGGTGGGAAGGAGGGGAGACCAAACAATCTGATGCCAATTGACTCTCAAGCCTCTATCATTAAGAATAATGGTGAGAGCACTGACAGAAAATAATCCTTTACAATTCCAAACCCAAAATCTAGAGTCCTTCTGCAAATTATTTGGGAAACAAATATGTATATAGCTAAGGATATGCAAAAGTTGATCAACTTCAATGACAACAGGCTCCCTTCTAAGGTTGATATTCCAGTGACTGCTTTCCTCAGGTGAATAGATAAAATTAATTGTCTTCCCTTTATCCTCTGCAATACTATATATTTGCTGAAATTTGACTGCCAGAGGACTGTCCGTGCACCATCTGTCCTCCCAAAATCTGATCCATTTCCCATCTCCCACAGTAAAAATGGTGGCTATATTGACAAGATCTACAAGCTTGTTGATGTTCCTCCATATTTGTGAAATTAAGGATTGAAAAGAGTGTTAAATTGTCCATTTGGATACTTGTGGATAGTACTTATTTCTGATGATGTTGACCCAAAGTGCATTGTCGATATCACCCATTCTCCATAGCCACTTAGCGAGCAATGCTATATTGGAAGTCCGAATGCTGGTAAGGCTTATACCTCCATGTGCTTTGCTAGTACAGACTTTATCTCAAGCAACTAGATGAAGGCCTCCATTCTCCTTTTTCCCTCCTCCCCGAAAGAAAGAACTCCTTATGCTTTCAATAATTCTTTCCACTGTTTTAGGAATGGATAGAATGGAGAGATGATATGTACTCAAAGAAGATAGGAGAATTTTGGAAAGGATCCATTTACCTCCAGCAGATAGAAACTTTGCTTTCCAACCTTCCAAAGCTTGTGCAAACTTTCTAATTAGAGGGTCCCATTCCCTAACTTTTATGTTGACATTGGAAAGAGGGAGGCCAAGATACTTGATAGGAAATTGGGACTGTTTACACTCCAAATCAGCAGCAATCTTATTGCTTCTATTTGTCCCAATGTTGATGCCCACCATTTCAAATTTGTCAAAGTTAATAGATAATCCGGTGACAGCCTCAACCAGCAATAGAATTTTCTTGATATTTGTAACCTTAGCTTCTTCAAGAGAAGAGAAAATCAATGTGTAGTCTGCAAATTGAAGATGGGATAATATAATACCATTTCTGTTGGTAATGAAACCATCAACCAAACCTTTTAAGGTAGCTTGATACCAAAGTGAACTCAGAACTTGGCTAACCATGATGAAGATGAGAGGAGAGATAGGGTCTCCCTGTCTTAAACCTATAGAGCTAGCAAAGTAACCACTAGGATCCCCATTGATTAGAAAGAAAATATAGCAGAGGTAACACAACTCATAATCCAATTGATCCATTTTTGTTTAAAACCCATAAGTATAAATACTTTTTCGATGCAACTCCAGCTCACTTTATCAAAGGCTTTCTCAAAATCTAATTTAAGGACAACTCCTTGTTTCTTAGAGCACTCCTGAGAATGAATAGCTTCGTAGGATGCTAGAAAGTTATCAAGGATATACCTTCCTTTCAAGAAAGCAGATTGATTGAGACTTATGACATTTTGCAAAGCCTTCTTCAGTCAGTTTGCCATGATCTTAGTAATGATTTTTTAGCAACCATTTAACAAATTGATAGGTCTAAAATCTGCAGGCTTCTCAGCACCCTCCTTCTTTGGAATAAGGACTAGAAAGGTAGAATTGAAACATTTGATAGCCCTCGGTCTTTGATGAAATTCCTTCAATGCATTCATTAAGTCTTCCTTGATACCTTCCCAAAAAAATTGGTAGAAACCCATAGAAAAACCATCGGGCCCTGGGGATTTGTTTGCGTCCATGCTAAAAATTGCTTCCTTGACCTCCTCTTCAAGAAATTCTGCACATAAAGCTTCAGCTTGTGAAATGTCTATTGTCGAAAGAATACCCTCCATCAGATTAGGTCGCCACTGCTCATTTTCTGTTAAAATATTCTGAAAGTAGGAGATGAAAGCTTTTTTTAATTCCCGATTCTGATTCAATAATTTGATCTTCAATCTTAACTTGTTATATCTTGAGAGATCTCTTCTTAGCTCCAGCAACTGCATGAAAGAATTTAGTGTTATTATCTCTTTCTTTAAGCCAAAGTTCCTTAGCTCTTTGTCTCCATTTGATTTCTTCAAGACGAAGCCAATCATTAAATTCAGTTTTGAGGGATCCTAACTCAAGGAATTCTTCTGAAGACAAATTTTGTGAGTTTGCCTTAGCTTCTAGAACTTCCAATTTGCTCATAAACATCCTCCTAGTGGCAGCTTTAGCCTTCTGTATCTGAGAGCTCCACACTTTAAGACAATTTCTGAGCCCTTTGAGTTTAGTTGAGAAAGTCTTACAAGCATAGTTATAAATAGGTCCTTCTTTCCACCAGTTAGAGACCATTCTTTAAACCCCTCTTGAGACTGCCAGGCTAGTTCATATCTAAAAATCATGTGCTTGCTCTTGCCATCCAAAATATTAAGGAGTAAAGGAGTGTGATCTAAAACAGATTTGTTGAGCCCTAAGATGGATGAGAGTGGAAATTGTTTGATCCATTGCGTTGAGACTAGAACTCTGTCAATCCTTGACTGAAAGTTAACATTTTGCAAATTAGACATGTTAGACCAGGTATACTTCCTATTAGGAAGCTCCAAGTCTATCAAGCCACTGTCATTAATCCAACAATTAAATTTTTCCATCGCAACTGACCACTTCTAGTTGCCAGATCTCTCCCAAGGAAACCTTACCACATTAAAGTCACCAAGAATGCACCAATTGCCCCTAAATAAGTCTGCCAGTTTGTGTAGTTCTTGCAAGAATTTTTCCTATTCTGATCTCTGTTAAGGCCATAAACGGAGGTAAGAACCCAATTCTTGCTACTGTTGATTGAAGAGAAGTTAACTGATAGACTGAACAATCCTATGTAACATAAAGAGCCAAGGAATTTTTTATTGTTCCACATGATAATCTGTCCCCCACTATTACCCACTGCAGGTTGGAAAACCCATTCATACAGTGAAGATCCACTGATTTTAGCAATGCACTGAGCTTCCACAGTTTCCATTTTGGTTGCTTGAAGACAAAAACAATCAATTTTATAATTAAAGATGCAATCTCTCACAATCCTTTGTTTAGATTCCGCATTCAGACCTCTAATGTTCTAAGAGCAAAAGTTCATTTCAATAACAAGTTTTTCCCTCCCATCTTTTTATCTCTTAATCCATCAAACAATTCATTGTTTTAAATATAAGAGATTTCCCTCTTGCCAATTTTCTTCCCTCCTTTATATCCTTTAACCTTGGATGAGTTGTGCAGAGCATCAGCTCTTCTCAGCTTCTTGATGAAGCTAATAACCACTTCCTCCCTTCCCAGAAAGGATACTCCAATCCTTTCCCCGAATTGGATGATATCCTCAGTCCACGGATTCTCCACATATAGGGGTTCGGCCGAAGGATAAAAAGGAACAATGGCACGTGAATTACCTACTGCATCAGTAAGGTTGATCAGTGATGAACCAGTACTGTACATCCCAGCATGAAAAGAGGAATCAATCGACTCAGACGTTCCAGGCTTTGAGAGGGTGACGATGGTTTCACTCGGCGGCACCACAGGAGGACAAGCTGAGTTGGTGGCAGCATCAAGCTCTGACCCATTCAGATCAATGGTCTATAAGATAGGAGGTGGATCTGAAGAACCGGGTAGGGACACCTCAACAATCAGCTTACCGGAACGAGTAGCAGGAAAACCCCGATCCAGAGCAAGAAGGGGATCGTATCGGGTATAGTCGGGCGGAGACGAAGAGTCCATTGGGATTAAGTCATATCCGAATCCCAGATCTGCAACCCCGATTGACTTACCCGCTAAAGATTGTTCGAAAGGACCCGACTGGGATTCCCTCTGCACCCGATACTGTTTATCTTCCATACCCCAGAAGAATAGCCCTGAAGCGATGGTTTCCTTTAACGGCTCAGACGCCCCACAATCATCGGGAAGAGCAAAGATCAATGTGGCTCTTCCCCAACACCACCGAAACATCGGAACCCATACAATCATCATTAAAAGTACCCCGATTCTTGAGTACAACATCCTTTTCAGATTTCCCAATAAAAGTAGCAGTCGAAAGAGGAGCGGCCTTCGATGAATTCACAATACATGTCCGTTCAACTTCTTGACTCACTCTGGAGTCAGTTAGCCCAAGTCTGACTCGGAATCCATCTCAGGATAGGCTTGCCGGATTTCTCCATCATAGATGGAGCCTTCTCCGGTATCTCTGGTTTAATGATAGCCTGAACACGGGACTGTCGGTAACACTTGTAGGCAGAAGCAACATCAGCCCAGGACCAGTCCTTCGGAGCAAGCCGTTGAGGCGAGGGCTGCTCCGGTGAAAGTGAGATCCATAACCGACGGCCGCCAAGCCTAATCTTCAAGGAATCCGGAATGGAATCCAGGGAGTCAACCTCCACAAGAAGCCTAGCATACAACAACATCTCCGAATGGATCGTCCTATCATCAATCTTATGGAGGCTGCCAAAGCTATCAACCAGCGCCTAGAATGTAGGAACATTCTAAATGTGTAGGGGCAGACCTTTCACCAAAACCCAAACGAGGTGCCCTTCTGCGACTGGCTTCGCTCCTATCTTAACCTTCCACTGCGAGAATTTAAAGGAGAAGCCCCTAAAAGATACATGCTGCACAGAGAGAGCAGCAGTCTTCCACCCTTGCATTGTGGAGTGGACAATGAATTCTTCTCCAGCGATCTCACGGACTCTCCACTGGTATTCCCCTGGCCATGCATGGGACAGAGCATCCCGGATTAGCATAGGGGAGGTTACAAGAATCTCCGGATGGCATCCCAGAGGATGGAGAGAGACAACCAACCCCTCTTGCAGGAGATCCTGGGCTTTGCGTACCTCATTAGACCATGGAATCTCTACTGTCTAAGCTGGTTCAATGCCAGAAAGCAGGTTCTTCTTGGATTGACAGAGGTTGCTTTTGTGACCTTGTTGCCCACAGGTGATACATCTCACCTTGTCAAGGCAATCCTTTGCCCAGTGCCCTCGCTAGAGACACCTAATGCAACTATCCTTGCCCACCTGAAGGCGAGGACATGCCTTCGAAGGAACTCTCTCTCTCTTACTCCTACCCACAAACTGCCAACCTTCCCCTTCCCCTTCGACCAGAGGGAGAGGGAGCGGTTCGCAAGATTCCCCCATCAGTAGAAGCGACGTGTAAGATCCTCAAACCTTTAGCGTTCAAGTCTAGGATGAAGGCCTTGCCTTCATCGTATGGGACTAATATTGACAACTTGATCCTTCCAAAGTTGAGTGCAACATCCCTTCATGACATAGTAAATGATTTAAGAGGAACCAGATGGCAATGCATTTACCTTGAACAATCAAGAGTGACACTCTCAATAATGTTATTAAGATAGTAAGATCGCATAGAAAAGATTCCCTTGAACGTTAAATTCTAGTCGCATTAAGAAAATCATCCAAATAGATAGGTCAAAATCGATCATATGCACCATCCTAGCAATACTAAGATTCAGTGTACAAAGGCAATCATTGGCTAAGGAAAGGAATTCATTGATGAATGATCAACAAACAAAAAACATTTGAAGTTCTGGCCTAACTAAAAACACTAAAAAGGGAGGAATTGCAGAAGAAGAAGAAGAACCATTAAAGATGCCCACTACTTGGGCATAGAATGAAACTCTGATGAAAATACAAGCAGAAACATATTGGAAATGCAAGAATAAAACATCTAAAACTCCATGTAACGGAATATTTCCTAATGAAATTTGAGGGAGAAAAATACTGATGTTGGACCAACATGAAGCATCTTGGGTGGGGCTATAATAGATGGGCCAAATGGAGTGACATACCAAACTAAAAAACCCACCACAGAGAAATCAAGTCACATATGTTTCCTTACAATTCTTGTTGTTCTAATTGTGTCTTGCGAGCACTTGAACAGCAATCAAGAAGAGTAAATGAACCCACAAATTACCTACAAAGGGGCAACACATCTATCAACAGACAAAATTCTCGGTTGAGTTGAGCCTCATATAAGTGACTGGATCAACAACTCATGGACTGAGGGACAAAAATCACAGTTATCGGCAATATTCCTTCTCACAATCACATTCTCACTGACAACAGAAATTTGCCTTTTCTGCCATTTGTCATTAAAAAGAAACACCAAAGAAAATGCCATCCCTTGGTGAAGATTCATGTGAGAGAGATAAAGATAAGGAGCACAGGCAGGGTTGAAGATCATCCCACAAGAAAAGGAAAGACCGAAACTAGTATTTCCATAGTTTGATGTAAAATAAAGAAGAAGAAGAAGGAGAAGGAGAAGAAAACAATACTTGATATAAAAGAAGAATAAACATATTGGAAATACACGAATAAGACCTCTAAAAATCCACGGGGAACCAAAAGCTGATGTTGGACTCAACATAAAGCATCTTGGCGGGGCTATAATAGATAGGCCACGCGGAGGGAGAAAATCAAACTAAAGTACCCAAAGTCCGCATACAGAAAAATCAAGTCGCCTACCTTTCCTCTCAATCCTGCTTGTTCTACTTGTAAGCATTTGAACAGCAATCAACAAGAGTAAATGAACCTGCAAATTCTCTACAAAGGGGCAATTCATTTTTATGAACAAGGCAGAACTCTCATTTGACCTCCATAACTGACTGAGTCATCAGCTCAAGGAATGAGAGTCCAGAAGTTGCAGTTTTCAGCATTAGTCCTTCTCACAATCACTTCTCACTGATAACTGCACTTCGCATCAAAGACCAAAGAAAATCACATTCTTCGGTGCAGATTCGTGTGTGAGAATGACGAAGCTGAGGAGCACACGGAGGGGTGAAGATCATCCATCCCCACAGGAAAATTAAAGACTGAAACTAGTATTTTTATAACTTGATATATAAGAGGAAGAGGAAGAGGAGGAGAAGGGAGAAGAAGAAGAAGAAAACGAAAGTGGAACAAAAAGAGGAGAACATCCAAGGTCAAATCAAAGGTACCCGGTACAGCTACAAAGTTATCAACTTCCGCCAACACACTGTTAAATGCACCTAACACAGAGTTTCCTCCATTGGAGCCTGATCGTATCGTTGTCTCCCCCTGTAAACACTACTAAAAACACTAGAAGACATTAACAAAGAAGCAGGGCTAAAAGACACAAACCCGGCCGGTCGCCGAATAAGAGCAGCTCCCGATCTTCAATCCTAGTGTCCTTTCCCTTTCTTCCACCTCTTCTCGAGGCGCTCGTACACCTCCTCCTTCCTGGACTTCTCGAACCCACTCTTGAGCTTCTCCATCGTGTCCTTGGTGATCTCAACCCCCATGCCGAGCATTTCTTCTGCGTACCTCCGCACGTCGCTCATCCGCCCAAGGTCCCGCAGGCCGACCAGCAGCTGGTTCGCGCACTCATCTAGGGGCCACACTTTCTCCTCCACGGCGCACCGCCATACCTCGGCGGCGGTCTCGGGATCGTACCTGTCAAAGAACATCCAGACGGCCGCCGAGCAGTTGGTCGGCGTCGGCGGAAACTCGTTTTTCCTCATCTCCCCCAGGAAGCGCTCGGTCTCGCGTGTCCTCTTGGCCCTCACCAGGCACTCGAAGATCATGTTATAGGTGTTGGATTCGGGGAAGGCTCCGTTAAAGGGCATTTCGTCGAGCAGGCGGCAGGCGTTGTCGGCGTCGCCCGTGCTACAGAGAAGGGAGATGATGGCGTTGTACATGGCGAGGTTGGGGACGAGGCCGGCGCCGTCGACCATGATCTGCCAGAACTCGAGGGCGTGCGTGGGGTCGCCCCGCTTGGCCAGGTTGCCGAGGGCGTTGGCGAAGAACTTGAGGCCGGGGAGGCAGCCCTTGCTCTGCATCACCCGGAGGAACTTGACGGCCTCGCCAGCCTCGCCGGCGCCGACGAGGGTGTTGAGGAAGGCGTCGTAGGCGGACATGTTCTTGGCGTCCCATCCCACCCGGACGACCATCTCGCCGAAGGTGGTCTTGGCGCGTGCGGCGTTGCCCTCTCTCTCCCAGCCCTCAAGGAGGATGGCGAAGGTGTCAGCGTCGGCAGCGGCGGAGGACTTGACGCGGTCATACATCTCGGCGGCGTCGGAGGCGGTACCGCCCTCGCGGAGGACGGCGGCGAGGAGGGAGTTGACGACGAAGGCGTCCTTGGGGACGCCGTAGCGGTCCATGACGTCGAAGGTCATGGCGGCGTCGCGGAAGCGGCCGGCGGCGCAGTAGCTGGAGAAGGCGGAGGCGAAGGTGGCTGCGGTGAGGGCGCCGTCGTCGCGGGCGGAGCGGACGGCGTCCCACATAGCGTCGAAGAGGGCGTTGCGGCCGAGGAGGTCGATCATGAGGGTCCAGGCAGAGGGACGGTGGCGGCGGGTGAGGCCGGACCAGCGGAAGAAGCGCACGGCGGCTGCGGGCCGGGAGTAGGAGAGGCGGATGACGGGGTCGACCAGCTCCACCAGCGGGGGGATGCCGGAGCGCTCGAGAGTGGCCTCCACCTCCGCCGCGGGGGCGGTGGCCACGATCTCACAGAGGGCGTAGGCGCGGGGGTCCAGGGTGGCGGCAACGCCGGGGTCCCGGTGGGAGGGGAAACGAGCGGCGGCGGCAGGGGCGGCGGCGGCGATGGGCGCGGCGGTGGCGCCAGCGGGGATGGGCGCTAGCCGGGGGAGCTCCGCCATGGCCATTCCCCTCTCCTCTCAAATTCCCTTCCCCCAAATTTTCTCAAGTCGAGTCGACCACTCCAGACTCCTCCCTCTTTTGTTTGTATTTATACTTAAACGCCGGTTTTATATACTCCAGACTCCTCCACTTTTCTCAAGTCAGTCGGCCCAGTATGCTTGCAGAATCGGTTATCTCAAATTATTTATTCAAAATAATATATACTAAAATAAGGGATGTATAATTTTGATAATTTTAATTATTTAAAATTATTTATTTAGAATAACGTATATTAAAATAAGAAGTGTTTTGATTTGATAATTTTGTGAAACCTACTGATGAAAAAAAATAAAAATAAACAATTCTTAGGTCTAGAGTGGAATGACTTATTCTCGTATAAGTAATTCTGACGCAGTATAAGTCATTTTGTCCGTCAAATTAAAATTAATCTTGTTCTAAGAATAAGAAGTCTTATTCATCTCATATTCTTCAATCAAAGTGGCGTTGAGACCCACCGGCAAAATAAGAAGAATAAGTAATTATTGGGTCTAAGGTGGAACTGCTTATGTTCCTTATTGTAGTATAAGCAATTCTAATATGGTATAAGTCATTCCGTCCATCAAATTAGAATTAACATTATTCTAAGAATAAGACTCCTTATTCTGCTTTTATAATAAACTAAACGCCCCTTATTAGTGCATACATAATAAGTTATCCAGAATTACTTATCCGTAATAGTATATACTAGAATAAGGGGCGTTTAACTTTGATAATTCTATGGGATCCACCAGCGGAATAAGAAGGATAAGTAATTCTTAAGTCTAAGGTCGAATTGATTATTTTCCTTATTCTAGTATAAATAATTCTAAGTCATTCCACCCATCAAATTAACATTAGACAAGAGTTTCTCTGGTTCTTTTGGTTGAGCCCAGGGCTGTTCACCGTTGGTTTTGGTCTGGTGAAGCCGAGCCAAATCGGACATGATGTCAAACCAAATTACTCGGTACAATTTTTCAATTCGAAGTGAATTATGAACAGCTGTAGCTGAGCCAACTGTAAAGGGCCGAGTCATCTGAGCTAAGCGCAATCATATATTAGACGTAGCCTAATTTTATTCGTACACATCATCTGCACAACCCCCCCCCCCCCCCCCCCCCCAACAAAAAAAAAAAAAGAAAAAAAAAAACTTCCGTGACTAAGCTTCCTCTGGAACGTAGGTAGGGGAGCAATGAAAGAAAAGGTAAGGTCAAACTCTTGCACCGTCGTCATAGCGATTTGAAGTGAAACGTTCATGTGAGTCTTTTAGCAATCCAACGCAAGACGAGGGGAGCTAAACTTCTTGCACTGTTGTGGTAATTTGAGGTGCAAACCAAGGTACAACTAGCGCTACCAAGGCGATCCAAGCTTAGAAACTAAGGTAAACCTCCAACATTGTCATGGGCATCATGTAAGGTGAACCCCGATACGCAGCATATTTCAGTTGAACTGCAAGAAAAAAAAAAAAAAAAAAAGGGTCGCTTGTGACATGGCCAAAGTGTGACAACATTTCCATTTCGATTCGAGTGTCATTCACCAAGTGGTGTTTGGTTTTGGCGGAGTAAAACACCTTAATTTCCGTGAGACATAAATACAGTGTTTTATGATGTTTTATAGTGTTTTCCCATCAAGCCAAACAGCACATAAATGGAAGCTAAAACAATGCAGGCTGTCTTATGTTCCTCTCACTGGAGTAACAAGAGTGAAACGTCCACATAATTATCAAACGCTAATTTTGGAGAACAGCTTTCTACCTAATCACCTGCACTGTACAGAACTTGGGGCATGCTACTCATCTGCTTACTGAGATACGGCAGAATGCACTTTTAATACATACAATTGAACTATGCTTTGTTTAGGCACACATGCTGTCCCATTCAAAATTTGGCCGCCAAAACAAAGGAATATCCACGGATAATAAGGGGTGAAATAATCTAAGAATTCATTGTAAAGTGTACATATAAAGTTTGTTGGGAACAAAAGAAAAGTTCTGTTTTTTTTTTCCTAACCAGGAAAATACAAGAAGTTCTGATGAGTGTGTTGAAATGCAAATGATCGGGATCTTTGGTTATTGCAAACTCACACACGGTTGCGGCCACATCAAACCAACTTTGCCACCATCATTTACTGCTCGCCTCCCACTGTCTACCTGAAGCAGTCTACCATGCTACTAGTCATGTTAATTGTAGGTAAAATTTTCATGGATGGTCACATCTTCATGCATCAAGCTTGGAGCTTTCTGTGGTCAATAAGATGCTGCACCATTCTTTCCAGGACACCATCTACCGGTTATTTACCTTTACGACGTTTAAGTCCAACGCAGTTTGGGCAGTACCACTTTCCTTTGGGTTGTTCTTTCAAGCCGACACATCCAAAGTGGAACCACTCAATCTTGCACTGCATAAATGCAGGATTTAGTGTGTTATAAGAATGCAAAAACTCATGCAAACATCAAGCAGAAAAAGCACATACATCAGGGTTATCACAAGCCACCATCTGCCCATAGCTAACTTGGTTGCAGAGACAGTATGTGGGTTCATTTGGATCAACAGGTATTTCCAAATCTATGCTTGGTGGCTCTGCTACCATACGTGTTCTGTACAAATGAGAATGCGTTAATCAATAAAGCATATAAATTATTCATTTGAAGAGATTCCAACTACAAAAATACTTTTTTCGCCCTGGCTTGCTACTTCCAGTACCCCTTCCCGATCTCAAGCCACCATCAACTGTACTTGCTCCTGCAGCCTGTGCAAGCTCCCTTTCTGCACCCCCACCCCAAAAGGGAGGAAAAAGAAACAAGATTAACTTTTTCATTCCTAACAAGATCTGATTTGATGAATTTGACAGCAATTTCTGTGATATTACTGCTATGTTAGTAGAAGAATAAAAAAAAGTACCTTGCCTGCGCTCTTCCAGTTTTCTCATGTACTGATCAAGCTGTTGGATCTGTGCATCCACCTAGAAATATAAGAAGAAATAGATATCATGCATATTGACGGTACTTCGAATCAAAACAGGATAGACTGGACCAGCAAAGGCAACTGCAACATTCAACTGATTCAAGCATGAAAAATCTCATCACATCTTGATCTCGCTCATTGACATTTTTTAAAGAACAAAAGTTGTACAGAGCCTAATGTGGATTTTACCAACTAAAAAGGCGAAAAATGAATAACATGCAATATAAAATGATTAGACCTTGATGAGAGGAAAATTGAAAAGCCCTACCTATACGAGATCAAGTTACACGTGCACGTTTACAGCTTTTACACATAAGCTACTAAAAGCATGAAAAATCATGTTAAATACCATCTCATAGGCTTGACTTGCTAATGCAACTTTTTCATCAGCAACTCTGATGCAATGCTTTTGCTCATCGAGAGCCTCGTCAGAAAATCTGATAAGTGAAGTATCCAATGTAATGTTACCAGATTCAACTCCCCGTCTGATTTCTTCTATTTCTTCTTCACACCTTTTCTCATTCTGCCGCTGCAATGCTGCAGATGTTAACAAGAAATAGCATGGATGAAAGATAATGCAGAACTGAAGCACATAATACATCTATCCTAGATCGACTATTTGTGATGTGAACCATACTTAGTAAACTCTGATCCAACTCTCGCATTGTTGCATAAGTATGCCGCAGCATGGATGGTAGTGACTCTAGATCTGGAAAGGAAACAACAACAGCTTTATATATCAGACTTCCTAGAAACAAATACTAAACATGCATCAGCAACTGAAGATTCCACTCGATGTTCTTAGATCTGACTAGGACTTGGGAATTCAACCCAACATCTGAAAACCAAAATGTAAATACAAGAATGCAGCACAAGTGATATTCTCAACTATGGGAACACTGGCTATGCTGTAAAGATCCATAGCCATTGAGGCATTATTGCAGGGGGATGGTACAGGCCAAGGGCCATAGAGAAGACCAAAGGGAGAGAAAGTTGAAGAAGCAAGAAAAACACCAGTGAAGAACGGACAGTCTGAACTGGAAAGTCATATGAACTCTATTCTATTCTTACTTTTGTTTGCAACTACACTCTTTTATATAAAGGAACAAAGAAAGAAGAAACTTACTAAAAATAGCAATTGCAACTGATTGTGAAATCTTGTAAAAGAGACAATTCTAAGCAACTTTTATAACTGATTCGACGTCTAATTCCACCTCTAACTTAGCAAACAAACCAATTCACTAGTTTCCTAAAAGGGTAAAGAAAATCTTCCAATGGATAGATGGAAGGAAAAACGATCAAATTTGGCTCCGAAATCGGACTGGGATGATGATAGCGGTCAGACGCATAGACCTCATCATGCCCTTTCTGGAATGGGTTTGGGTTCAAAATAATCATAATCCTGATATCGAAGCACAAAGTTATGGCAAGTTCAGTAGAGTGGGTATGCAAATCCCCCCCCCCCCCCCACCCCCCCACAAGGAAAAAAAAAAAAAACACTCCACGCATTGTTTAGCACCGAATCCTTTCGCTCCAGCCACTCAATCGCTGCCTGGGCCACATCATTCTCCTCAGGGTCAAAAGAACTTCTCCCGAGTTTGCATCATGTGATGAAGTGTCTCCCATGTAGCGAACCAAGTGCCTCACATTGAACACATCAAAGGTCTTGAGATGGCTAGGCAACTTCAACTTGTATGCATTGCCATTGATTTTCTACAAAACTTCACATTGGTCAACCTTCCTTTGGCTTAGTTTGCTACACTTACCGGCTGGGAACCTGTCCTTGGTGAAAATGACCCAAATATAATCACCTTCTTCAAACACCACCCTTCATCGACGTTGGCCTGCAGCCTCCTTACAGGTGTGGTTTGAAGTCTCCAACTGTGAACACACCTCTGTGGACTGTCTGCAAGTGGGCTGCAAGGTCATCTGCCTTATCATTGAACCATCCCGGATAAGGAATCAGGGCAAAGTCCAAGACAATACTGGGATTGGAGCCATATACCACCTCAAATAGGCTTTTCCAGTATTGGAGCCATATACCACCTCAAATAGGCTCTTCTAGGTGAAGCAATTATGGCATTGGTTGAAGGTGAGCTCGGCCTATGGCAGAGCCGAGTCCCACTGTTTTGGCTTATTGCCGACCAGACTTTGCAACAGATGCCCAAGCTCTGATTGACCATCTCCGTCTGCCCATCTATTTGGGGATGATAGATAGTGCTGAAGTTGAGCTTCATCCCCAATTTAGCCCACAAGCTCCTCCAGAAGTGACTCATGAATTTACTGTCTCGATCTAAAATGATGGAGGATGGAACTCCATGGAGTCACATGATCTCCCTGAAAAAGAGCAAAACAATATGGGAGGCATCTATTGTTTTTCTAGAAGTTAAAGTGAGCCATCTGGAGAAACGATCAACCACTAACATCACCCACACTGAGTCTATCCCTCATTGAGTACAAGGAAGGCCCAATATGTAAGTCCATGATTACGTCTCTCCATGTGGCTAGACACTTACAGAGGGGTATAGAGGCCGGCATTGGTTTTAGCCCCTACAGATATCTGACAGGCATAAATTGTGCCTGAAACTGCCTTTCACCATATAGATTCTAGATGACTTTCTCGTGGGTATAGAGGCCGGCATTGGTTTTAGCCCCTACGGATATCTGACAGGCATAAATTGTGCCTGAAACTGCCTTTCACCATATAGATTCTAGATGACTTTCTCGTGAAGACAACAATCTGGAATGCAAAGCTGCACACGATGAAACAAAAACCCATCAAGGATACTAAGGCCTCTTGCAAAATGGGCCCAAACTCTGGGTCTACTGGCCACAAGCTCTTGAAGCTATCAAGCGTCAGTTGTGCCTGCAGCATGCTCAACACCATAGCCTCATGGCTCAAGGCATCAGCCACCCAGTTGTGGATGTCAGCCTTATGCTGCAGGCTGAAGAAACTACTGCAGGAATGCCACCCACTTGGCATAGGACAGCTTAACTTTTGCTGCCCATTAATGAACTTGAGTGCCTCATGGTATGGGTACAGGATGAACTCCTAATGCACCAAGTAACGCTTCCAATGCCTCAGGACCTATACGATGGTACTCAGCACCATACGTAGAATAATCTCGGCCCCATTCATTTTCTCACTGTAGAAAGCCAGTAGACTGCCTTTTTGACTCAACATAGTTCCACTCCTAAGGCATCACAATCAACCTCAAGCACCTTCTCAAAATCTGGTAGAGCAAGGATTGGGGCTTAGGTCATCTTTTGCTTGACCACCTAGAAAGCATGGTCTGCTTCAGGGGTCCATTGGAAGGAATGCCCCTTTAAGGGGTCACTCATGAGCGCCCTCACTCTGTTGAAGTTCCAGATGAACCGAAGGAGGTAAGGCCGAGGAAACTCCAAACTTCCCAAATGATACGAGGAGTTGGCCAATCATAGATGGCTTGCACCTTAGAGGGGACTGCCTTCATGCCTACAGCAGAGACAATATAGCCCAACAAGCTGAGAGAGTTTGTCAGGAAAGAGCACTTCTTGGGGTGGGCATACATCTTCTCTTGTCAAAGAATCTCCAACAAAAATCAGAGGTCCTGCAAATGAAGCTCAACCAAAGCACGATATACTAGAATATCATCCAAGTAAACGAACAACACAACGATTAAACAGGGGCTTTAGAGGGTAGATAATCACTCGCATAAAGGTGCTAGGTGCACTAGATATGCCAAAGGGTATCATCTTCAGGTATGATGCAGATCTGACGATAACCGCTTCTCAAGTCTATTTTAGAAAAGACTTTTGCATGTCAGTTTGTCTAACATGTCATCAAGGCGAGAAATGGGGAAGCGATACATTACTGTGATCTCGTTGATGGCATGGCTATCCGCACACATCCTCCATGACCCATCTTTCGTTGGCATCAACAAGGACGATACAGCACAGGGGCTCATGTTCTCTCACACTCGCTGGTTTTCCAATAGCTCGGCCACTTGATGACACATCTCCTTACTGTCCTGGCAGCTCATGTAAGCTAACTTGTTTGGCAAGCTTGCCCCCAAGGATGAGGTCAATATGGTGTTGAATGTCCCGCAAAGGAGAAAGACTAGGAAGCAATTCCTTCGGGAACAAATCTGCAAACTCCTCTAACAAGGGTTGTACTTCCACTCGCACCTTCCCCACCTTCTGTCATACCCTCCTTTGCAACAAGGGCATATATCTCTCCTATGCTCCCTAAATCCTGTGGGAAAGAGGACATCAAAAGTGACGAGACACCTTCCCCTGATCTGGATTTATGCTTACCCTCCTCCTCAATGGAGCTGGGCTTACCATCAACTCATTTGGCCTCAAGTTTGTATGGCTTTTTCATCAACGGGGATAATTTTTATATTGTCCATCTAAAAGGTACAAGTGTTATACCTTCTGTCACGCTTCACCCATCTATCATATTGCCAGGGGTGCCCTAAAGATGTGGCATACGTCCATAGGCTAAATGTCACTTCAGATCTTCCCCCTATCCTTATTGCTAATAAAAAGAGGAACAAAACAATAAGAGTTAACAAGTACCTCTTTTCCTTTAGTCAGCCATGATAACTTGTATGGATCTGGGTGCTTCTTCATTTCCAGTTATAATTTGGTTATGGCATCTTAGGAAATCAGATTGTATGTGCTTCCACCATCAATCACCATCTTGCAGATCTTCCCCTTGACCGTGAAGGTAGTCTGGAAGAGACTATGCAACCAATCATTAGGATAGGACTGTCATCGTGCGGTAAATTGAACTTCGCAGGCGACAAGTCAGTATCCCATATCACCATAAGTGAGCTCTTCCTCTTGCTCAGCCTCATCGTCATAATATACAATTGGATAATCAGCCACGTCCGTCCCATCGATGAGGAGGCCTTTCCCCTTGGATCCAGGGTTTGGCATTCCACCACTTGATGACTTAGCTGGCCGCATGTAAAACAGCAGGTCAATGAAGAACACCCAGCCACCTTCCCAATATGCACACCTGATGACGGCACAGGTTGCACCCTTGGGAATGCCTCCGGTTGGCCCATAGCGCACGGCTCTTGCGCCGAGGCCTTCGATCGGGTAGGTCCACCCTTGCCGCATCCTGCATGATCTTGATAGATACTTCTCTACTGCCACAGACCTGTGATGGGCCTCAGAAAGGGTCCATACATCAGGGCATCGTAGATGGGCTATCGAAACCTGTTGATGTAGCATGCCACCAGTTGTTCTTTGGACTCGGTCAAGTCATTCCTATCAACCAGCTGGTATAACTCCTCAATGTAGGCCTCCACCAACTTCATCCCTTATCACAGGCACTGGAGACGTTGCTTGTTATTGAAAGGCAAGAACTGCACCTCCTTGTTCTTTATCATCTTCTCCCACTCCTAGATTTTGGGTTCTCCCTATTGCTCCTGCATCCGCCGGAGTTGCTCCCACCAGGCCGAGGCCTGGCCCTTCAACTTCATAGCAACAAACTTCACCCTGTTGTGCTCTGAGTACCTCCTTCTACTCAAAGACACATTTGACAGTGTGGAGCCAATCAATGAAATCCTCTGCATGCAGACCCCTAAAGAAGTCTAGAACGTCCACCTTCACATTGTCCCAAGAGTACTGCTCGTCAAGACCACGTGTGTCCTCCCACCGGCGACACTCTTGACCAATAGCAGTGACTCTGAATGGGTTCTCGAGGTCAGAATCTGAACCTTAACTGGAAGAATCTCAATTCTGATCCTCGACACGGGCTCCACACTCAAGACGTTCTAGACTAAAATAAGCTCCTCGACTTGCCTTCGCAACTCTTTAAGCTCCAGATAATTCACATCCCATTTGCATTGTTGGACCTCCGCAGTAGGTACTCTGTGCAGCCTCGGTGACATGACACCACAAGGAGACCGATCTGCTCTAATACCAACTAATGCAAGCCAAGGGCCACACAGAAGATTAGAGGAAGAGAAGAACAAAGTTAAAGAAGAAGCAAAAGAAACACCAAATGAATGCACAGTTCAAACTAGAAACTCAGAAGAAAAAAAAAAACATTCTATTCTTACTTCTATTTTCAACTATGCTCCTTTATATAGAGGATCAAAAAGGAAAATTACTAAAAATTGCAATGGCAACTAATTGCCATTCTATTCTTACTTTCATTGATAACTAAGCTCCTTTATATAGAGGAGCAAAAAAGAAAACTACTAAAAATTGTAATGGCAACTAATTGCGAAATCTTGTAAAAGAGAGAATTCTTATCAACTTCTATAACTAAACGACTTCTGATTCCATCGTTAACTTGATGAATAGCCAATTTACTAGTTTCCCAAAATGGTAAAGAAAATCTCCCAACAGCTAGATGGAAGGGAAAAAGATGGAATTTGGCCTCAAAATTGGTTGTGATAGTGATACTTGATCAAATGTGAAGATCCCATTGCCCCCCTTCCACAATGGGCCATAATATCGGAGGACAAAGTTATGACAGGTTTAGTAGAGGTATGCAAATTCCCCCCAAAAGCATGTCCACACCCTATTTTGCGCCAAACTTGCCACTCCAGCCACTCAATCGTTGTTCAGGTTGCATCAGATCTCATGTAAAAAGTTGACTCGTAAAGATGCCAAAATGGAAGAAACCTTGAGATGAAAGGCACCTACTGATATCTGTCTCTTTCTTCATGAAACCTACAATCCATCTCGTTTGACTACTGAAAGGAAAATGGATTTAAGCTTGAACGAGTGAGAAACTCTAAGCAAATAACATACACATTCCTGTGGGATTCTAGTGAAAATAAAGAAGATACCAAATCTTCATTTATGCTTAAAATCATGCTTGGCAATGGGATTGCCATAGTGCACAGAATTACAAGTGAAAATGGCAGAAAGTTTTCTATAAAACCAAGAAGCACAACTTATTTTGTTGATGAACTTAAGCTCCCTGATGGTTCCGTGACTTAAAGATCTACTTTGAGAAAGCATAAGACTTGGTTTGTTGAGTCAGAATTTTTTTGACTAACTGGAACAAACACAAATATGAATAATGTCATATTCCTGCCTGTAATGTATTTTGAAAAAAATAATCAGAAGAAACTTTGACAATATTGAATTTACTTCTTAAATTACATGGATGTACTAACATTCATATTTTTAATCCAATAGATCCCTTCCAACTTATATCTACTTCTAATGGTAATAACAACTACAGCAGCCACCACCAACCCTTACCCCATGAATCTAGTCTCCGCTTAGGAAATGTAAAATTAAGCCCAGTGTTTCGAAGCATGTTTCCCAGTGACTGTCACTCTGATGCCAACTTCTTATTCTTTTTCTTCATCATCGCTATCATCATCAAGCCTTATTCCATCAGTCTGGGGTTGGCTTAGGCAGACAAGGACTACATTTAAATGACGCAAAGTTTCAGGTCCAAACTAGTTGGGTGGCACTGGTGTTTAAATATATACAAGTAAAGGTATAGATCAAATTACAATAAATTAATATCAGTAATGAAACATATACAAAAAATCAAAATGCATATCAGAAAATTTATACAACACTTGGCGATCACATATAATAAAGTAAGCCAAGAAGGAGAATAATTGTATAGGACAAGGTACAATATCGATATGAGATCTTAGACCTGCATCAAAGGATATAAAACTTTACACTTCTCTCAATAATGTTTTTTTGTCAGAGCAAGCTCTGCCTCCGCAAACAAGTCTTGAAGCTAGACCTGACTATCTATTCAAGAAATGTTCTTAGCACTTCTTTCCCACCTTCTAACTATCTTCCACTATATAGGTGCCAATTCTAGTTGATGCTGTAATTTGTCTTTTATGTCATATCTCAATGCTACTCTAGCTCCAGCTCCAATCTTCACTTCCAATGGCGCATTTCCAGAGGATCATTTGAACATCTACATCTAAGTGACCTTCACAGGTAGTCCCATATCCATTATTATCTTGTAAAGGTGATCACAAAAAATTAGGCACACCCTCTCATCTCTTCGGAAAATCCCAAGAGCCATCCTCCACTGTGTCCATCCAATTTATGGTAACCACTAGTGATCATTACCCCAGCATATGGCCCTTCGGTAATTGAATATGCATTGCAGTATTTCTATTTTTACAATGATTGATCTTCATCCCTTCTATTTGATTGATCTTCGTTCCCTTTTATTTGAACTCCTCTCTTCGCATACCAGCTTGTCATCCAGTCCTCTTCGAATTTCACATATTTTATGAAAGTATCCACAACTAAAAGTGATAAGTAGGCGCCTTACATATGTCATCTATTAGTAACAAAAAGTAATTTTTCTTAACTACATTGAACTTTCTTCTTAATTTTTGTGAATGTTGTAAGGTTCACATATTTTTTAAAAAAAAAAGATCCATTCACAACTTTCAAATACTCTGTGGATACTGATAAATGATCAGTCTTTCATTTCATGCACCTACCTCTTGGTCCTTTTTCCAGTATTAACATCTAAGGCCTTCTCTTTCAAACAAATCATCACGAGAACACAATGTTATTACTTGTTGGATTCGAGTTATATAGCAGCAGTCACTTTCAAAACAATAAAAAAATTGGAAAACTATGCCCAATTAAAAAACACCTTTTAGGATAGGGATTTCAGAACTACTAATAATCATAAAGTAAATCAAAGCTGATACCTCACCATGGGACAATCCCCCTGGAAATGAAAGCATGCTAAAGGAAAGGGGAAAAAAAGGAAGAAGAAGAAGATATATAATAACAACATAATAAGCTTAAGAGGATCAGTTTGAACGAACCCGCTTCGAGCTGAGCATTCAACAGGCCATAGATAGGTTGTGCTGAGAACCTGGGACTCCCTTCTGCTGTACCTTGCTCCATGGACTTGCAGGAATCCAAAAGCAATCTTCCGGTTGCAGTGCTTCAACAATCCTTTACACCTTGCTCTTCAAACTCTTTGAATAGGAAGAAGAAAAAAAAAAACAGAACAAGAAACATGCAAAGAGAAATGCGAGTGACAAAGCATGCAAGGGCTTACCAATAGCCTTAAAATTCTTCGGAAAAAAAAAAAATATTGAGAAAAAGACAAGCCCCCCAACGTTTTACGGAAGCAGCAAAATCTTTATCACAATAATTTATTTTGATTGATTTCCTAGAACTCAAACTCCCGACCCTCACCACCAGGGAGTCTAATCTCTTATAAGAAAATATAGCTCTCTCTTGCGTGTGCGTGTAATCAAACACGATTGTGTTGGATTCCCAGCCAGAATAAGAAGAAGAGGAGGAAGAAATAGGTGCGGGTTACCTTGAGATCTGTCATTGCACGCTGCTGACATAGACGCACGCCTCTCTGGACCTCCCTTCCTTTCTGCCCCCTTATCGTGATTCCTGCCTGCGTGGGGGTGTGAAATGGTCGGGTATGTGTCAGACCCGAACCCAATACATTTTCACCATTGGATATCCGTACCCATTTTTAACCCTGTTTCCAGGTTGGGTATGTGTATTGACAGTAGACCCGATTAGCAAAACAGGCGACCTTCTTGAGGTCCCCCCTTGGCGTCTTCGGCATAGAAGCAGATCGTCTTCTCTGGGATCATGATCTAGCTTCTTGCGATCTAGCTTTCCCAGCTTCTGCATGCAGCAGTTTCCCCGACGTTACGATCTAGCTTCAACTGTTTGATTTCAGGACTAACCCGGGTTAGTCCAAGCGACCCCATCAAGATAATCTTGATTTAATTTATTTTTTATTATTCCATAATAAGTAGTTCTTATTTCAAAGTAGATAGTACATAGAATATAATAAATTTTATCATTATCTTTCAACATAATTATTAAGTGTGTTTTATACATTAAAGTAATAATAACTAATATTTAAATTAATAATAAATATGATTAACATTAATTATTATTCAAATTTCTTATCAGTAAATAGAGCATAATAAATTTAATCTTAATAATTAACTATGATTAATGTTAATTAATATTAGTTAATCGAAACAATATTAAATAATATTTAGTAATCATACCGATATTTACTAAAATTATCAATAGTAATTAACATTTATTAGTATTAGTATTTATAATATGAATTAACATTTATTAATAGTTCTGTTAATAATAATTAACATTTATTACTTAACATTTTCGTTATTTACTAATATTTAAATGGAGCAGAATAAAATTTATATTAATAATTAACTATGATTAATGTTTACTAATATTTATTAATCAAAATAATAATAATTAATATTTATTAATAAGAATAATAACATTAATCATTATTATTATTAATTAACATTAAAGTGTCCATTTCATTAATACATGATCCTGAGTTATCCTCTTATCCCATCTCTGGGGGTCGAATAGGTTGACCCAGGCTAAAAGTGGCTTAACCCACATTTAGGCCGTATTTGTACTTTTGTATTTTCATTTTGTTATTTTTTATGAAAGTTACTGGATCTTGAAAGTCATTTATGTGATATTTTTCTTGAGTTTTAGCTTCCAACTAAAAATTACAAAGGAGGAGCTTCTAAGATAAGATTGAAGAAAAAGTGAAAATGTTACGAGAAAATTGATTTTTGTAATAAATCAAAATTAATTATAACATCTCTCCTTCGACTCATTTTATGTAAGAAGTAAAAGTCACGAGCAACTTTCAAGTAGAAGTTTTGTCAAACACGTCTTTAACCGACTTGAAATATGAATAAATTAATCCCTCGATCAAACCACTACTCCTCTGGCTAAAAGTGAACAACACGGATTCAATCTCGGGCTTCTCCAACGTCGCGATCTAGCTTGCCTGGCTTCTATAGCAGCTTCCCAATGTTACGATCTAGCTTCTATAGATTATGAGTTGTCCTATCCGGCCGTACCATGCAATGTCCGATCCGAAAGAATTTTAAAAATTAAAAAATGACACATTGAACGACGAAAAATCGCTCTATGGGTCGAGCTTAATAATATTTTTAACTTTTTTTTAATTGTTTGATCAAACATTACATTATATGGACGGTTAAAACACCTCATAGCCAACCTAGAAAAAAAAATATATATTGTTGTTTATCTACTATAATATCCTTATGTGCATCATGTAAAGAACTGCAGCAAGTATTACTCAAGGTTTAATAGGTGTAAGTTGAGTTGGCTCGAGAGGTAGCACCGTGTCGGTCTCTTTTTTTATTTCTTTTTTTCAAGTCCTCGGACTTGTGAAATTTCAGACCCACGGTTGAAGCAAATGGGACCTAATAGCTTAGCAAAGTTAGATGGGGTGTGACTAGACCAGTACCAAATGATGGTGACGGATGTGGGATTAGTGGTACCCATTTTTTACATATGGATCTTGGTTGGTTCCCCCGTAAAAAAGTACGGTTTACAATCCTACTGTCAAGTGTGAAGAAAAAGAAATAAGTCACGAGACGGAGAGAAAGATGGATGAGGGTGAGTTAAATACATTCCAGAGCTTTTAGAATTTTTACTAAAACCTCTTGTATACATGCTATTAAAAGCTTAGGAAGCAAGCATCAGTCGTGGTCCATATTTCTACAGCTGTTGTCTTCGATTCTTTGTATTATATTTGCACTTTCGGACATCTTATATTTTGTGCCTATTTAATGAATAGTTATATTTATATTTTGTATGTACTTAGTGAATAGTTAAATTTGTTCATTTTGTCCTTCATAATAGTGGATACGTGATGACAAACATATAATGATTTTTTGGACAATTAAATTTTTGATCAAAGAAACTCTTTAACAATGTTTAGTAATTATTTGTCATTTATTTGTTTTCTTTAGTATCATCAAAGTATTCATAGAAACAGATATTTTCTATTAAGTTATACTGTGAATCATTTTTATTTAAATTTATACAATTGTGTTCAAAATTTTATATTCTTCTATACTTCAAAGTTCCGCTGGATAAGTTATTTTCAAATTCTTTTTATATTTCATGTTATTTGATATAATTTACGTGGCATCTAGTTTGCACGATGGTGATATTCACAAGTTGAAAGATCCAAATTGGAAATTTCCATTCTGGAAATTTGTGAAAAGTTGGAAAAAAGTGGCGGTGGGAGTAATTGGACGTTTCGATGTTATACATATCGAGAATCATACACAATTGTTAGATCACACTTATTGCATATTATTGGTCGAGGTTAGGGATGTTCATTGTTCGGTTCAACTCGAGAAACCAAATCGAACCAAACCAAAATTACGATTTAGTTCGGTTTGAGAGTTGCCTCGGTTTGGTTCGGATTGGAACCCCCCTCAACTCGCAAAACCCAAATCAAACAAAAAAATCAAAGTAGTGCACATCTTAAATAACACCAATAGAACCCTACCAAAGTACCCTTATAGGACACTGGACAAACGTGGACGTCACGTGCACATAAGGGATGTTCATTATTGGTCGAGGCTAGGGATGTTCATTATTCGGTTCAACTCGAGAAACCAAATCGAACCAAACCAAAATTACGGTTTGGTTCGGTTTGAGAGTTGCCTCGGTTTGGTTCGGATTGGAACCCCCCTCAACCCGCAAAACCCAAATCAAACAAAAAAATCAAAGTAGTACACACTTTAAATAACACCAATAGAACCCTATCAAAGTACCCTCATAGGACACTGGACAAACGTGGACGTCACGTGCACATAAGGGATGTTCATTATTGGTCGAGGCTAGGGATGTTCATTATTCGGTTCAACTCGAGAAACCAAATCGAACCAAACCAAAATTAAGGTTTGGTTCGGTTTGAGAGTTGCCTCGGTTTGGTTCGGATTGGAACCCCCCTCAACCCGCAAAACCCAAATCAAACAAAAAAATCAAAGTAGTACACGCTTTAAATAACACCAATAGAACCCTATCAAAGTACCCTCATAAGACACTGGACAAACTAAAATTACGATTTGGTTCAGTTTGAGAGTTGCCTCGGTTTGGAACCCCCCTCAATCTGCAAAACCCAAATCAAACAAAAAAATCAAAGTAGTGCACGTTTTAAATAACACCAATAGAACCCTACTAAAGTACCCTCATAGGACACTGGACAAACGTGGACGTCACGTGCACATAAGGGATGTTCATTATTGGTCGAGGCTAGGGATGTTCATTATTACGGTTTGGTTCGGTTTGAGAGTTGCCTCGGTTTGGAACCCCCCTCAATCCGCAAAACCCAAATCAAACAAAAAAATCAAAGTAGTGCACGTTTTAAATAACACCAATGAAATCTTACTAAAGTATCCTCATAAGATACTAGACAAACTAAAATTACGATTTGGTTCAGTTTGAGAGTTGCCTCGGTTTGGAACCCCCCTCAATCCGCAAAACCCAAATCAAACAAAAAAATCAAAGTAGTGCGCGTTTTAAATAACACCAATAGAACCCTACTAAAATACCCTCATAGGACACTGGACAAACGTGGACGTCACGTGCACATAAGGGATGTTCATTATTGGTCGAGGCTAGGGATGTTCATTATTACGGTTTGGTTCGGTTTAAGAGTTGCCTCGGTTTGGAACCCCCCTCAATCCGCAAAACCCAAATCAAACAAAAAAATCAAAGTAGTGCACGTTTTAAATAACACCAATGAAATTTTACTAAAATATCTTCATAAGATACTAAACAAACGTGGACGTCACGTGCACATAAGCTCACGTTACTCATGTCTCAATAGAACTTTATAAGGAGTTAAACAAAGAATAGATTACCGGTACATGACTAAAGTTTTTACCCGTCAGGTGCTAGCACCCTAGCACGAGTTTTTTGTGTGTCGTTTAATCCTATATCGGAAGTTTTCTGAATCGCATTTCCAGAAGAGTGTATAATGTACTGGGTAAACCCTTCCTTGCCGTCAGGGCCCAATCGTGCGTGTTGGACGCCCTGCTCCCAAGTTGGCCCAATAGGAACGTTAAATGTTAAGAAGGATAATGAGATAGGCAACTGGGCCATACCCAAAGAAATGTTGGGTGCATGACTTTTACTCCCAAATGAACGTGAAGCCCAAAATAATTTGAATCGATCCAAACCGAATTAAACCAATTTTATACGGTTCGATTTGAAATTTTTTCCTTTAAGGACCCGACCCATGAACACCCCTAGTCGAGGCATTAGAAAATGCAATTGTATAGATAATGAGCACATTTCTACAGTAAAAAAAAAAAGAAGGAAGAAGAGGTTGAACTGAAAAAAAAAAAAAAGCTTACATCTTCTGGTTATTCAACATCTCTTTACCAAATCTACAAGTCACAGGGAAAAGTGGAAAGACAATCGGAGAATATTATAATCATGAGGCAAGGATTGAATTGAATTATTTAGTGGCTTGATATTTTTATTTAGCTAGGATAGCACTCTCTGGGGTTATGAATCCTATTTTTCGACAAATGCTAAAGTTTACATTTAAGTATAACTTGCTTGGATATGAACTCTCTAGTTATGATAAAGTGAGGACCGCTATGTTGACAAATGAGAAGGATAATGTGAATTGTATATTGTCTTCGATTAAATCTAGTTGGCCTGGTTGTGGTATTTCAATAGTTAGTGATAGGTAGAATGATAATAATAACCATCCTCTTATCAACTTTATAGCTTCATCTAATATTGGCTTAACTTTTTTTAAAAGCTATAGATGCTTCAGAAGAATATTAGAATGTTACTTACATTGCCAACTTATTTTTAGAAGTGATAGCTGTGATAATGCACTTGTGTGGAAAGTAGCAGTACGGATTGTAGAAGAAAAGTTGTGATATATATCTTTTAGACACCGTGTACAGTTTACACACTTAACCTAGCATTGGAAGACATTTGTGCACCTAGATTTCAACAACTTGAATAGATTGTTAATGTAACTATTGATTCAAGAATTTAAAAAAAAAAACTATAAACAATCATTCACATGCTCTTATAATATTTAATAAATACCCAGATTTTTATCTTCTTAGTGTGGCAAAGACTTGTTTTGCAACTAAAAATCACTATGATACATTACATCAAAAAGGTGAGAAAATCACCAAAGTAAATAGTTCTAGATAAAGGATGGAAGATAGAAAAGTGGATGTTATGAAAACTATGCTTTTTCAAAATGATTAATGGGATCAAATTAACTATTTGTTATCTTTTACTACATCTATATATAATCTACTAAGAGAAATATATTCTGATTCAACTATGTCTACAGTTGATTTATTCAAAATGGGACACAATGATTGAGAGCGTAAGAAGTGTGATATTTACTCACGAGAAGAAAATTTATGTGGCAGGTGATAAAAGTGATTTTTATGATGTAATGCATGAGATCTTAATTAAAAGAAGGTCAAATAATAGTAATACATCATTACATTACTTAACTCATTCTTTAGTTCCCATATTTTACAATGATCAATGGTTAGTTGAGGAAGGTTTATAAATTAAACATATTTCTCCATGTTGGGACATTAAAGTCACAAAATGTTCCAATGAATGCTATGTTGGTGAGATTTATGCGTTCACCAAACTAATAGAACCTAAGTTTCAATGAATCAAATTAATTTTGTAGAAACTTAAAATAGAAGAAAAATATCAATTTACAAACTAATTCTTGCTTAGGATAATCAGTTGCCTATTTTTATGTGACAAAGCCTTCTTAATTCTCACTTGCCCACTAAATTTTTGGCCTTCTTATCTTGTCATCAACCTCTCCTTAGACATATATAAATACTAACAATAATCTCTCTTAAAAAACTGCTCCAACTCTTCTCATGGAATGCTTTTTAGTAATGGCTCTCTTCTCTCTTTTCTTCTTCTTCATCTTCTTTCTCTCTTAAAATGTTGGTGGTAGCAATAGATGATAAATTGAAGTAGGTGTCCTCTTAATTATTATAAGATGATAGTGTTGCTTAAATGTCCAAAAAAGGCTAGAAGGGGGTGAGGTGTCATGGTGAGGTGTTTTCTAATAATGACGTGAAGATAAGGATGCATAGGTGTCTTTAATTATTACTTAGAAATAAGGGTGCTTAGGTGTCCCAAGGAGGAAGCTTCCTTGTAACTTTCTAGGAAGGCAAGGTGTCATCTTAATCCATCCTTAAAATAATCGCATATATACTCTTCTTCTATGTCCTTCTTCACCAATTAATGTATAATGTCTATTTTCAACTATCTAAGGACAATTTAAAGATCTTTAAAAAATTAAATAGGAACCCATAAAGATAATCAATTGCACTTTTAAATCATAAACTTTTAGTAATTGCGTTGTACATTTTAAGATTTTTCAAATATATTATTTTCACAATTATGTATATTTTGATAATATTTGTTAACAACTTACCTTCGTTATAAATTCATCAAAATTCTAACTAAGCTTTTTCTCTCTTTTTTTTTTCTAGTTTACCAATAATATAAGGATAAGTTTTTCCTTTTTTAAGTGTACCAAAATGTAAGGATTTCTTAGGTATCACCCTTATAGTCAATTAGGTAATTTTTGAACAATTTGAATGGACCATTTTTTTACAAGATTTCAAACTCTTCATATTAATATTTTTTTTGTGTGTGTTAGACTAATGTTCCATCTTGTCCAGCTATAAAGGCATGGAGGCCGTGACCACTGAGAACTCGACAAGTACTTGAGAATATATTGTTGGGATCGCTGTGTCGGGATCTGATCCTAAAACGCAGCAGAATAAAATTTTCGGGACCGGATCTGTCCCGTTTCGATCGTTAAAACTAAAACCGATGTAGATCGATTTACCTTGCGCGGATTTGAATCCGCGCCCGTTTTCCGGTTCCGTCGGAGCTATGCCGCAAGTCGCGCAGATGCCCGACCTCTAGCGGTATCCACGCGGTTCTCCTCGCGATGGATCGTCCTTGCTTCCTTGCTCGCTGCGACGCTCGAAGATCCCGTCTGACTGCGCGTAATCCGCCGCGACATGCGGATTCGGAATTCCCGTCGAACGGAAGGTGGAGCAGTTGGGAACCGCACGCCTAGAGGAGAGAGAAAGTGGGGAAGAACGAATGACAGCTAGGTCAGGATTGCTGGCCCCGGACGTAGAATCCGTTCTTTTATAAGAAGTCTGTTTGCGGTTTTTCATAAAAAATCCAGACTTATCCGAAATCCTGTCGGATTATCCATCGACTTGAAAACCATTTGCGTGTGACCCTCTAGGCCCAAATACCAGTCAAGTTAATAGTCCATTAAGTCCAGTAATCCTTTACTGACCCACTGAATTAATTAATATCCTTATATTCAATTAATCAGCCGAATTTAATGTCCCACAATAAATTCGGACGGACTGCCGATCACGTTGGATGCCAAGCAACATCGCGTGATCCTAGATGGCACTGGGGTTATCGCAACCCTCTATTGGAACATTTCTATCATCGGTTAGCGCACGGATATAATCCTTCATCCGTACAATATTCCCGAATCGACCTAGGGCATGGTTTACTGTTAAACCCTATTTGGTCGATTCACTTGAATCAGATGCCGCTAATCTGAATTCGATAACTCCTTATCGATTACAGAGTTCGTCCTGACCAGGGACTTTAAGCGCATCATTTTCGGAACATTCTCTCTCAAACAACCGAGAGCGGATGATCCCGTATTGAACACACAATTACCTTCGAGGGCATTTCTCTGAACCCGATCGCTTGACTTATTGATAACCCGTGGTTAGGGATTTGTTCGTCAAGGTCAAAGCTCAGAAACCTACCAACAAGATATCTTTGGAGTCTCAGGTCCAAGGATCATCCACGCTACCATGACAATTGAATCGAGCTGGTTAACAGTGAGGTGATTACCATCCAGCGATTCATAGTCGGATCAGTTCAGTGAACTCATTCACCAATGAGCACCTATAGGTTCAGCATAGTGTCTCCACACAAGTGACTTAGGGGATCAATCACCCTCATCATATGAGCTGAAGTAACCTATACTAGTCTATCCGGATGTTCGATGTCCTATCTCAAACATCCTATGACTAGGAACAATTAAGAACATGTGTTTATAAGTCTTCGGTCCCGTAATTATGATCTCATCATAATCCGAAGACTATTGCACATGTTCATGGACTTCATCGTGATACGATAAACACAGATCGAATTAATTACATACAATGAATTATTGCTATTTATTAATAATCTGAATATGTACACAATATCGGATTGACTTTGAGACCATCTAATACTAACATATATTTCACTTGACATGTTCGACCATCTGGCAGTGGGATGCCCATGTGGTGACCCCTAATGCTAGTGCACTCGTTGAAGTTTGTCAAAGTTGACGTTGCCCATAAAAAGTAGACCATCATTAGATCTCATAAAGGCCACCACTTATTATCAACAACTCTTAGATGATTTGACTCTACTAAGGCTTGAATTAGATCCTAGTAACCCATTTTGTGATGCATGACCTCCTTGTGGCATTCTATGGAAGATAAAAACCATCCTAAAATGCTCCTCATGGAGTCACGTATCCATTACAAAAGAGGTGGTATAGATATTGTTATTCTCTCTCCATACAAGAGGTACGCAATCTTACTAAACATAATCCTTCAATGAGCATTCTCCTCAAAACCAGAGTTAACTTAAGCATTGGAAGGTTAACTTCAAGCGCTCGCTGACACTCTTCCTCTCTATACTCTAGGTCTTTGCTAGAAGATTAGAGGCGTTGATCTCCAATTCTCTCTTTGATCTATAATTGTCTGTCTTGTTCATTTCTTAATCTCTATAAAGCTGATTACTAGACTTTAAAAAAAGCGAGTTTCAATAAGAAGTTTTAAACAATGGACCACATTTAGATTGAGTCATTTTGATATGAACACGTTACTTGATCATGTTATAATCAAATAAATCTCACCTGAACTCATATTAAGTTGGATTAACCAATATTTTTTAGTTTTAGCATCCTCTTAATCTTTTTCCACTCACTAAATAGTAAGTTGGATATGTAGTCACATTATTTTAACTTGAGATCGAGTTAGATTAAATTTGCGTCAGTTGCCTTTGGTGAGATTCAATTAGTGGCCCAACCTAATTTGACTTATTGTTACCTCTATTCTTATAGATTAGATTATATAACTGAAAAGGATCACTGCCTTGATCACTAAAAAACTTTTATTAACTCTAGTTCCATATGATCTACTTAAATTGATGCTATCACCATCAAAAGAGTTTTTTTTTGAGATAGACTCTACTTAACTATAATCAATAATTTCTAACATATAGAAAAGTAGTTTACAAAGAGTCCAACCCAAATGGATCACCTAGTTTTGAAACCTACGGGGCCTCCCAAGGGGGAAAAGTAATCTGCACATAGGCAACAAATCCACCCCAACTAGGATGATAATTTCCCATTCCCTGCTCGAAATTAATGAGATTCAAACCCCTGTCCTTCCCAAATGGGGGAGGCGAGGGGTATCCACCGGTTGGGGACAATTTTTCTGAGAATTGAAATGTAAATCTATGTTGTTATCCAATTTTGTTTCTTATTTTAACACATCTCAATAAGATTATTCTTAAGTTGGCCGGGTCAAACGCCACTCTACGTGGTTTGAAGGTGAGCGAGACAATATAATTAATGTAGGATCCATTTCTTATTTTGTAAAATATCTTACATGTGTTAATCTTCTAAAATGATCCAATGGAATAATTAGTAAGATAGTGAAACTGTGGTCAACAAAAACATAATACTCTGACCATTCTCACATTTATAATCTGTCATGTATGGAAAAGTATGCAGACAATGCTCGTCTCCTATCTTAAAATCTAATTGAGCACTCCTATCTTGGAGTTATATTTAAAAACATGTTTTTACTGCTGTTGATTATGCCCATATTTTTTAATATTGCTTTTGTTTGTACTTATCCCCTTAAAATTAGAAGATGTTACCATTACACCTGAAAACAAAGAAATGATTTTTTTTTTTAAAAGAATGATTTCTCTCTAAAGTTTATTTATTAAAATATATTTTTTCTTTCGGTGATATATTATCCATACCCCCAATAGATTTTTACAATATCTTTAAAAGTACTTGTTGTAAAGGTATTACAAATGCAACTGTGGAGGCATCGGCAAATTGGAGACAGGTCGTTGCTGTTCTACCTTGCAAAGTATGCAGAGCATTCTACAAGTCGGACACTATCTGATCTCTATAAGACATTGGTTCTAGCTGCAATGCTCTTAGAATTACCGCAAGGATTTCTAATGGGCTGACTTGGATGGACTCGGGTTAGTAATACTTGCTGTACTGACGGTTAATACAGTGGGTAAAAGATAAATTATATGTCAATTTTTGATTGAATAATTTAAAAATTTTGAAAAATAAAAAATCAAACTCTAATAAATAGTAAAAAATGTTTTTAACAGATCAAATTTAATAATAATTTTTAAGTTTTTAAATTATTTTAAACTGTACGATCGAAGATCGACTTATACGAACGCGTAGAAAACTTTGAGACTACTTAAAAGAAATCAAAAAATATTTTTTAAAAATTCAGTGCACTGATCCTTGATATAGCACTGGAGTTCAGTGTAACAACTATTACTCTTAATTACTAACTGAGCAATGTCAAGATGACGGCAATTTTTTTTATTTTTTTATTTTTTTTAAAAATGAAAATAAAAATTGTAATTTTTTTTAAAAAATAATTAATAAAATCTTTAAAGGAGAAGGGTAAGCAAAATGTACAAGACTTCCCGTCACGGTAAACCTGCGCTTTCCCCTCCATCCCCCGCCCCGACTCTCTCTCTCCTGGTTGGCAATGCCGGTGTCCGCCACGTCCAAATGTGGCGGCAGCTCGTGGTGAAGCAACGTGTCTCCCGACCGCATCTCCCCGGCGGAGCTGTGCGCCTGCTCCTCGTCTGCGCATGGATAACGGTTTCTGCTCCAAGTTTCCCATCATCATCATCAGATCAACAACGACTACAGTTGATGCCGAGCATAGGAAATGGGTAGCATGACGCGGGGAGGCGGGTGGTGGTAGCCGTCATGCTCGGCCCTTCGGGTGGGTAGCTCAGCTCTCCACATGCTCCTCTTCCCTTATCTGTAATATAGCTTGGAAAGCTGGTTTCTTTTTATGTTAATTGGTGTGATGTGTGATATGGAAGACAACCTCTCCCTTGTGTGTGCGTGTGCTCTGTGTGTTTTCTTTTTCTTGGGTACTTTACTCGGTACCAGAGAACTTGGAAAGCTGGAAACTTTTGAAGCCTTGCGTGGTTGCTGCGGAGAACTCGGGTTTCCTTCCCTCAAAGGGCAAAATTTTTCTTTTGAAGGATAGGAAAAACATCCCAGGATCTTCTCGGCATATCATGGGGATACTGCTCCTACTGGTTTGTGCTTCGTCTGTTGGTCCAAACTCTTAGGAAATGTGCAATATGTTGGCAACAGGAAGTACCCATAAGTTAGTACTCAGTGGAGTTTCGTTCAACGGTCAACCATGAGCTAGCAAACTGGCCAGTGTTTCAAAACTAAAGTCGTGCAAGATTGAACCTTATTGCGTTTTTATCCCATGTTTCTTGAACATAGGCATAAAACGGGCTACTTGGGAAGATTACTGTCATCTTTTAATTTTTCCCTTTTTGTGTTGTACTTTTGGAATAGAGGATCGATATTGTAAGATTTCACTGCCCTAGGCCTGTTGCCGAGTGTAATTGCATGAATCTCCATAAAATGAACTTCCTACTGTCGGGATTGCCTTGTACTTGGGTGTCCTCTTTGATCTTTGAAGGGTGTCCTCTTTGATCTTTGAACTTACACTACTATTGTGCAGGTCAGTGAAGATGTCGTCGGATGGGTTCTTTGAATTGGTTTCCACTGCTAAAGATTTTGGATGCTGACTAGATCCATGACGGGCACAATGGGACTGTTTCTTGAGTTAATAATGAATCCACTCATTATCTTTACCAAGTGTTTCACACTTTTCAAGTTTTGCTGCCTTCTGGGTGTGCAAATTTTTACTTTGGCTTCTACAACATGCTTGCTTCTGGTGAAGGCTGTCATCAAAGTTCAGGTGGATGTGTGTTGGAATGCTATGATCTGGGCTTTTTCCATTGTGTTGCTTCCCAGTCGGATCTTGACTGCGTTACAGAGGGAAAAAATGGTTAGTTCCTCATTTATCTTGTTGGTTGCTGTTTAAAATAAGCTTGTATAGTTTGAATTTCAATTCATGGAAGTGAGAAAATGCCGTGATCTTCTGAAGTTTCTATATCTTACTGGCCATCTTTTAGTGTGGTGTTATCTCAAAGTGTTTTGTCACTTGAATAGTCAAGGGAAACGTCATGCGTTGTTTGGAAATGTTCTGTTTATATGTCATAGAATGCTTTTGATGTTGTGATCCAATGATCTCATTTTCTCTAATCATAATGCCCTGTATTGTGGAACATAATTATCTTTCTGGGTTTGAATTTGCCTACTGCAGTTTGGTTTATTTGTCAGTCTCTGTAGCACAGCTACCCTAAATCTCTGTTGGATCTTATATTCCTTCTCTATCTCTATGAGACATAGATCCATTACTAGATAATAAGGGAGGTGTATTCTCTTTGAGGAAAAGACATCAGCAGGAGGATGTAAAGATGCAATTGAGAGTGTTTAACATGGAAAGTGCTTCAAACAGTGCAGTTTCAAGGCAGTGCAGAGAGGGGATTGAGGGGTGGGGTCTGTTCTAGGCTGGGATGCTTAGGGTTCTTGACTGCGTTGTCCCTAGCCCACTTGTTTAATGTAAAGATGAGCAGCAATCATTCTTGTTAGATGTTTTATGATGTAGTGGCTATGAAACCTGCACCAATCGCAGCTGTAGCTGCTTCAGCAGCCTCATCATAGTTGATCACTCTTTACATGATGCTCCTACTTGTCATTGTCATCATGAACAATGAGTCTTCTGCCATTTTGCTGAGTCTGTAGCATGCTGCCCTTCTTGTTGTTGTCATTCTTCTGGCTTTTCTATAGCGCAACATGCAGCATGCATGTCTCCACACTGTCTTGTACTTTTCTTTTCTTTGAATGCTCCACTTGTGATGTACGATCAAAGTGGTTACAAAGTAGAAAATCTGGACGCCTCTAGCGTTATGGCTGATCAGTCAATGTGGTTTAGGCTGAGAAGCAAAACTCTTTCTCTTGGTTTCTTTGAAACTCTAAGTTTTGGATCTCAAACTTCTACTCCATCTATGTGACTGTTTGACTGCTAACAATTGTTAGTATTGGCTAGGCCTTTATCTAATTCTCTCTGTGTCTGCATCCTAGGATGTATAGGTGCTTCTCATAAAAAAGATCATCTACATCTATTTGACTTGTAGGCTTTACTTATTGTTGAACTGTATGACCAGTATGCTATTTGGTTCTCTCACTCTGCAGATTTTTGACTCATTCTGACATTTTTATCCTTAAATGCACATTGTAGCTATAGTAGATTTGCGTTGCCAAGTCTTAACATTTACCTTAATGCTGAAGGTGATCCAATGTCTGTCACATAAGTTGGTGGCAGTTTTCTGGCTGATTAGTTCTTTAACAATGCTAGCCATTGTATTTTTTTGGTCGGATCTTTGTCACTGATTAAAATCTACCATTCAACTGTTGCCTGTTTTCAAAACAAAAACTACCAATATCTTTCTCAGATTCGAGAGGTTTGGAGTTTGGACCTTCAACTGGTTTGCATCAATCATGTGCCTGGACTCACTCTCATCACAGCTAAGTGCATCTCATGGTCGCATGTGTGAAGGTGCAATAACATGTTAATCGTCGCTTGAAGTACTTCACCATCATTATGGGCCCTTTTTTTATGTTGCAACTGCGGATTTAAATGGTAATAGTAGTTTATAACAAGAGTCAAGTGCAATATTTTTTTTTTTGCTTTGGGGGCATGATAAATACACTATATTTTATCAACAATTCAACATTATTACCATCCATCAACTTTAAGAGGCAGAGTTTTTGCTTAAGTAAAAATGTAAAGATAATAAATGTATAACAAATAAAAATGAATAAGAAATTATATGAATGGTTGGCAATGTTTTTCAAATAAGACAAATAATCTTGGAGAGGACATTAGTTATCGGCTTACAGCTTAAAGATGTTATTAGATCTTTATGTAGTTTTCCACTAGAAAAGACCTTGGAGATCATGCTACTCTATGGATGGAATATAACATAATACCCAATATTTTGAAAAGATCTATGAGTAGAACAAAATTTGTTGTTCATCGAAATTCACACCGCAATGGAAAAAATATACACTATCTCAAACTCTTCCATTAAAAAAAAAGAAAACTAAATGAACTACTTTCACAACTGTACTTAACATCTTAGAATGAGATTTTCTGTGACTTACATCAAAAGCAAATGTACAGTGTTTATATAGTGGACCCTCCTCCAGGATTCAGATTCTTTGGTCCTCACTGACTATTCTTTACCCTTGTCCTATTCATGATTCTATGCAGTTATTTTGGGCTTTGGTCCAGGCCATAGAGGGAGGGAGGGTGATGCGCGACAAAAGGGAAAGAGGGGGGAATGGGAGAAGGGTCCTCGGCCTCGCGCCAGAGGATGGGGAGGTTCCCCGACGTCGCACCGGGGACAGGGAGAGGAGCCTTGGCGTCGCACCAAGGAAGGGGGGTTTTGGGGATCTCTCTCGCAGAGAACCAGTCACAGTCAACTCATGTAATTTTCTTTTCTCAATTCTTTCATCTCCATCTCTTCTTCAAACATCATACACATATATAGAGACTAGGTGTAACTCCTGACCCTAGAGATTCCATCCGACTCTAGGACTTCCCTTATTCATGTTTTTATAACTCCTAGAAAATAATAAAGATATAATGGGCCATTAAGAGGCCTAATAAAAGCAAATACATGGGAGCTCCAAGCATGCATCGTTTCCTGCATCAATCTCCCTTGGATTGAAAAAACTCGTCCTCGAGTTTTGAAATGCCGAAGAAGCCATATGAGGAGCAAGTACTTCTGGCAGTACTTCAGACAACTCCTCTCGAATTTCCTGTCTTCTTCTGGCAGTATTTGTTTTGCTTGATTCCTTCTCCTTCATATAAGTTCGAAATTGGATCTTAACCTCTGAAGGAACTCGAGCACAAGCTGCTACTTCACTTTTTATTCCAGCAAGATGTTGTTTGAATCGGTAGACTCCGTCAGAGACGACCCGGTTGCAATATTTGCATTGTACTTTTTTCTGCCCATGTCCACCGGTGTGCAATGACCCCAAGCAGGATCAACGCTAAGAGGATTCCCAGAGGACCGCTCAGCAGCACCTTGAGATGCCATTTCTTTACAGCACAAGAAGAGGAGAGATCGCGGAGCTTGTAGTAGTGACTTTGTGGGAGAGGCCGAGAGAGAATTCTATGATCGAGAGAGTGGGAGAGAGAGCCAGAATGTTAGGAGGCTTAAAGGGCATTTGTGGAGCCTTAGGAGGGCCTTGGGGGGGTTTTAATAGACCCCCAAGGCCCAAACTAGCCGTTGCTGGCCGTTTGGGAACGGCCAGCAACGGCTACTTTGACCCCCAACGGCTAGTCAAACTAGCCGTTGGGGGCTGGGTTGGGCCGATCCGAGCCGACCCAGCGATCCTACCTCGGATCAACTGATCCGAGTCGGATCGCCCGATCCGAGTCTTGGACTTGGCCAGGAAACCCGGGATCGGTACGGATGGCCCAAAACCGTTCCGACTCGGGCGATCTGTGCCGATCCGAGTTGGGTTTTTGAACCTTGGTAGGGATATTGATGTTATTTTAAGTCTTCGTAGGTTATACTTGCAAATTGTCATTTCTCTTCCTTTAGAAGGGCAGCCCATGTACATTTTTGTTCAATGTTGATGAATTTATCAAGATGAAGAAATGAAAATCCTAGCCATTACCTTTTTGTGTTCTCTGCGACAGAGAAAAGCTTGAGAAGGGGTCTATTCTGCCCTACGATGGGGATCCAGCATTGACGTTCGAATTTTGCTGACGCATTCTAGTGGTTCGCGGACGACCAACCCACCATGACAATCCTAGTTTCACTTTGTCTGATTGGTGAAACTTAATTTGGAGTCATTTTCTATTTGTGATGTATTTTTCCCTTTATTTTAGGGATATATTGATATTTATTTGAATATTTTTAATAGTAGGGATGTTGTTTCAAGTCCTTACATAGTATAGTTGCAAATGGTCATTGTTCTCCCTTTAAAAGGACAGCTGTTGTACATGTTGGTGAATTTGTCAAGATGAAGAAACAAAGACCTTAGCCGTTCCCTTTGTGTTCTTTGTGACGGAGAAGACGACCCTACGATGGGGTCTGTGCTACCCGGCAACGGGGCTGGGTGAGATGCCAAATATTGTTCCGCATCACACATTGGCATAAAAGCGTTGCTCCCTATGCAGCTCCACTGTGACAACCAATCTGCCATCAATATAGCCAATAACCCTGTTCCACATGACCATACCAAACACACAAAGATTGATAGACACTTCATCCAAGAAAAGTTGGATCCCGGAGAATTGTGTCTACCCTATGTTCGGTCCAAGGATTAAGTGGCTGATATGTTGACCAAAGCATGACTAGAGAAGACTTCAAAGTGAATATTGGCAAGCTGAGCATGAAATTGCTCAGCTTGGAGTATAGAGAAGGCCAAGGGTAGTTAGGTCTTTTTCTTCTTTATTCTATTTATTCCTCTCTCCTTGTTCTGTGAGCCCTGAGTAGTTACTTAACCAGGGGTAAATACATCATGTAATTAGTGAGGCGGTTTTGCTAATGCTATTTAAAAGGGACTGACAGTCACTAGAGACAGTTTCTCTCACAAGTCCGCAGCCTCCTTTTTGGTGTTCCAACACCTTCCTCCTTCCTCTTTCTCTTGCATCGTGGAGCCTACAATTTCTTTACTCAATTATGGTCTCATACTTGGTAAATAGTCTCGGATATCAGATTGATAGAAAAAGGACAGCCCGATGTGTTTTTTTCGTAAAGATGCTATTTCTAGATCTAAACCCTTGACTTTCTGGTCACAATCGAGCAACCTTATCATTGACCTTCTGGCTCCACCTTAAGTACATTCTTCGATTTGCTCATTTAAGAATGATTTCAATTCTTGCTTTTTCATTTGACCACAAGATATACATGAAATACTATATAGCAATAAGACATTCTTGCCATCATCTAGTCAATCTAGGTAGCTTGCAAGTATAGGAATTTATAACCGAAATATTTCATTTCCCCCAGCCAATGTGCTAGATTAGATCCTTCTACTCCTGCTGGTTATATTTTTTTAATTATAGCTTTTTTCACAGTTTGTTGAGTCAAGACTTTGAAAATAATCATGTACTATCTGTTAACAATTATTCATCAGTTTCAAGTAGTATTAAAGCAACATATACCACTAAAAATATTTTCTTCTAGATGAGGTTGCCGTATTTGGGGAAAAGGAAGCCATGATTGGAATATATCCAGGGAAAAGCAAACCACGATTTAAAGATTATCGAATGATAAATTTGTTGGTTACTTCATTGAAAGAGAGAGAGAATATATTTTTTTATTCCATAAATATTAAATTTATCAAATCTTATGCTTGATTTATGGTATGAACTATGAGAGATACTTGCTCAAGGCTCAACTATATAAGTAGAGATGTGAATGGTACCCGAAGGTCCATTTTATCCATCCATTTCTGAAGTTTAAAGGTGATGAGGATATAGCTCAACAGATGGGGAAACTATTTGTAGCCAAATAATTTTGGATAAGGATAAGGATATACCTGTTTCTGAGTCAGTATCTGATTATTCGTCTGTGTTTCTTTCACATATCTTATCTGTTGCTCATATCTTATTTACAAATGCATTTTTCGCCCATATATAAATGAAATCCCAATCACATACCTACACAATTACGTCTTATTGTCCATACAATTCTTGTAACCATCCTTCTCAGTTGCTAGACTGCAAAGTTCATTTTCATGGATGTCAAGTCTTTTGCAAGAAAATTTATAATGACTACTTGGATGGAGTTTGCACAGATTCATGTTTTGAAAGTAGGATTCCTTCAATCATTTGTTCCCTCTAAAAGCAACATAAGGACAAGTCTTATGTTCACACACAGTATTGTCCGATACTTTTTGTTTGATAATTTAACCTTCATGCATCCATTTTTGATAATTTTAAAGGATAGCGATAAGGATAATGGTACACCTATTGCTTAAAGGATAAGGATAGAGCCATTATTCGGCGCGATATGTGCCCTTCTACATCCATAATTGTAAGTAAATCATAATAAGAATTATCTGAATAATTTTCAGATAGATAAGACCTTGATCAGTGTAAACATTAGATACTCAAGATGAGCATAACGGAATGAGATAGGATTGCAAACAAAAGCAGCATGAAGGAAATAACAAGTCTATGAATATTCTACTTTGCTGTGCAGAATAAATGCTTCTGTATTCCTCTCCATACTGTAATTGTTGCCTCATTACCAGCCTGAGCAACCTCCAAGTACATCTGCAGGTACAAACTTTCTGAACCATACAAAGAGGAAACTCCCTTCTCTCTCTCTCTCTCTCTCTCTCTCTCTCTCTCCATGCCCCTCTTTTTCTGGTCATAAAGCTGTGGAGGGGCTGAAGGAGAGGATTGCTTGTTAACCACTACCTTCTTTTCGATCTCTTTCTCCCCGCCCAAAATCATCCGTCTTCTTTTAGCACAGATGGGATGAACCCCTTTTCAAAGGTTTTCTGTTCCCAATGGGAAACCAATCTCTTCTGTTTGATACCTTTGGAGGAAACACACGTTTGTGTGTCTAACCAATGCAGTTTTCCTTCTTAGTGGGTGGGATGATTGTTTTAATTTTTTTTCTTATCTATTTGTAAAAAGCTCATTTTAAGGATTCACTTCACTGCCCAACTACAGAAATTAATTACTTAAACAACCCTTACACCCTAAACTCTTAAAACTTTTATGCAAAATATTCTGTTGGGGCTGATGTTATGCAAAATATTCTGTTGGGGCTGATGTTAAAATAAGGCATTTCTAAGAACATCACAGTTATTACGCGTTTTTATGGTTTGGTGCCTGATCTAAGCCTACCCACCTCAGATAAAAGGCTCATAATTCATTGTTTGATATGCCTTTTTTTTCCTCAACATTGGCAATATTGATCTGCACCTTTCTGCATTATTGTCTTTTCTGACACTTTAGTAATGAAGTCAGATGCTGGTTATATGCAGTTAGAGAGAAGATTGCATGAGATTCAGACTAAGATGGAGACTCTCACATGGGAAAATAAGGAACTTGAGGAGCGCTTGAACATATCTTTTAATGAATGCAGAGAAATTGAGACAGTTCTTGTGGAGATGGAACAGGAACAGGAGAAAGCTCTTGCAAAAATTGATCTGCTTGAGAGGGAGGTGAGATATGCTTTCTCTAACTATTTTGAGAGTAAAATATGGTTGATCTTCCCTTGGCCCCTCCTTACGTGCTGTTTGGTAGAACCAATACATTGATGGACAGTTTGTGAGACTACTCAATGATAGCTCAACTCGGCTCATTTATTAAGCTACATAAATACGTTTGCACAAAAATTTAATATCGATTCATTAATTAGCTAAGTTTGAACACAGGCGAGATCGACTCAATTATGTTAGTGAAGAAACTCATTTAAGTACTCGATAAGAGCTCGTTTTAGTACTTGTTACAAGCTCGTTTACATACTCATTTAAGAATTCATTTAAGCACTCATTAAGACCTCTTTTAAGTACTCATTTAATTATTCTATTTCATGAGTAAACCTAGTTAATAAGATATGTAATGTCTTGAGTTTTCTATCGAACAACTAGGATGCAAATAAATTGGTATTCACTATGGTTTGACCTGAAATTATAAATGTAAATTAAAAAAAATTGAGCTAAATCTATCATGAATTCATTGCACTTGCGAGCTACTCGATACTTGGCTCAAGCTTGTTTAATATCTAAATGAATCAAGCTTGAGCGGCCGTCATGGATACTTAGATGGAATGCAAACTCGATTAAAATTAGTTGAACCAAGTTTGAACAGGACAAACTCGGCTTAACTTGGCTCGTTTGCACCCCTGATGTTTGGTGATCTCCATTGTTGGTTGTACCCTCAAATCAACATTAGATCTGGGATGAGATGTTTTGTATATCATATGGATACGTTTGCTCATGGAATAGTGTAATTGTTTTCCAAAAAGATCTATTTGTCTTTGGAATAGATTGAATATTTGCTATGCATGAATATTGTAAGAAAAGGTGTGTACACAATTGTAGTGGCTTTATGCTGGAACATGTTTGGTGGGTAACATTAGACCAGAAGTATCCAACACGTATCAAGGCATAATATTTCTTGTATAGGGAAAGTCATCCTTACGCCCAGTACCAAATACCCAGTCCTAACTGTACTTTTATTTTGTTCACTATTTATGAAATTTAATAGACGAATTTGGTTTTTCCTTTGTGAATCTGCGTCTAGCATTTCCCGATAAACAAGCTTTGAGTAGTGACCTTGTCCATACGTGGATGAGAGAATTGTTTTAGTTCATGATGACAATATTTAAACAAGATTTGAGTGGTGACCTTGTCCATATGTGGATGAGAGAATTTTGTTTTAGTATGATCACAATATTTAAACAAGGTTTGAATAGTAATCTTGTCCATATGTGGATGAGAGTTTTATTTTGGTACCTGATCGCAATATTTCTTTCTTTCTTGGTAGTAACATGAAGTAGCAGCTTAGTTTGCTTCTGGAAAGTCCACTAGCATGTTTATTTTTCTCATGCCTTCGTTCCCGGCCTTCTTGTGTGCGCCTGTGGAAGTTAAACACCCAGGCATTCTGTGTGTGTAAGCCTTATAAACATGTCTTAATGTTACAGGGTAGACTAGAGTGCGACTTTCTACTGTCTCATCCTAAAATGGAAAATCCCATTCGATTTTAAGGCTCTGTGGATTCTTCACAATCTTGCTAAACCTTTCTGTGTAGACTGACTGGCATTATTCAGTTTTCTGTGTGGTTTGAAGAATGGTGGATCAAATGCCATTCATTTTCCTTCAAAAGTATGCTGACATATATATTTGATGCATGGTGGTGATTTTTGGTGTTTTCTGTAAAAGACAACCAAAAAAGGTCTTTAACGCGGCATGGTGTATTCTTCATGTAATATTATAGAAACAATTGTCTACATTATGTTTGCGATTTAAAATTGAAAATCTCAGACTTCATGTGACAGAAAAATGAACTTTTGGGATTGGAACACGTCTTAAACTGTGCATTCTATGCCAGTTGCAGGACCTGAAAGATGAAAATCTCCAGTTAAGCGAATTTCAAGGGAAAAGCCTCGGGGATTATCAAGGCCACTGTGACAAAGGTGATGGCAAAGGACATGATGTCATCCCACTGGGTACTAATTACCTGTCCTCCAGCTATGATGGTGGCAGACTTATACGGCATGATGCTATTGTGCATGGGGACACATGGTATGATGAAAGCAAATCCAAACCTATGAAGCAAAATCTATTGGAAGCTGCACCAGTGGGTGCAGGGCCATATCAGTTTCAGTCCCAGGTTGCACTAGAAGGTTGCTTTGTTGAGGAAGCAGCATTGCGGCGGCAGAGGTACATAGCACTTTCCCGGAGTGTCTTCAGTGCAATCCTCTCTCTTTTGGTGGGCATGATCATCTGGGAAGCTGAAGACCCATGCATTCCTTTGGTGGTGGCACTCTTTACCGTCGTCGGCATGTCGTTAAGCAGTGTTGTTCAGTTCTTCTCCACGATAAAGAACAAGCCGGCCTCCGACGCCGTCGCATTGCTGAGTTTTAATTGGTTTATACTTGGGACACTCACATACCCAACCCTGCCTAGAGTCGCCCGGGCGTTGGCTCCACCAGTCCTGAGATTTGGCAGTCACATATTTGGTAGGCTTGGTCTCTTCTCTTAGCTCCACAGGTTGTTCTCTCTGTACAGTTTCTTTCTTTCTTTCTGGTGTAATAAGTCCTGTTGGCATGAGGGAGTGCTGTGAGACGCATTTGATGGTTGGTTAGTCCGCGGTTCTGATGGCTATACATTGCGTTAACATGATCACCGAAAAATGTGAATACTTGGTGGTATGGTGGTAATCGCAACGATGCCTGTAATAAAATGGTCTCCTTGTCGGTAGGGTTTTGTGTTGATGATGACTGGTGTAACTGGAATGCTCTATATATGCAAGTAGTGAACCTTAGTTTTATAAAACCTGGTGACTTGATTGCGTTGCACACAAACATTTGGCACTGCAGATGGTTGCATATGCATGACTTACCTGGGTTCAGTGTATGATACTTGGCTGCAATGCGACAGCCATCCAATCGCGGTCCACCCTGCACTCCCGTGGAGTGGTACACTGACTGTGCATTGTTTAATCGCGGCTGCTGTCAAGGCATTGCAGCAAGTATTACTCATGTTCAGCGGGAGCTATTGGCTGCTCGTTAGCCTTTTGCCGGCTGGGTCCTTTGATTAGTGAGAGATGATTGTTTGTGATAAGTTAAAACCCTTGGATGCATAACATAGAGTGATTGTAAGAGGAGCGTTGGACAAACATAAGTGCCAAGTGCAAGGGAAGCTGAATCTTGGTGCCTAAGTTATTTATAAGAGAGTAACACTTGCGGCAATGCCTCTGAGTGCTGCACGTAAGGGCATTGCAGTCTTTATATATATATATATATATATGTATATATGTTGGCTGCAAGGTGTTTTAATAATCTGCACAGTGTAATATCCGATCGGACTATTTAAAAAAATCTAAAAAATAAAAAATCGAGTTTTAATGAACAGCCATTATTGTAGCAAGTATTACTCTTTTTAAGATGATTCCCAAGCGGAAGAGTTTGTCTCTGTGTCGAATCATCAATAACTACTTTGACTTTGTGATTAAGACGCAAAATTTTTTCTTTTAAATCCATCGAGTTGATATCAATTGGTACAGTTAATACTAATGGTGAGCTTTATTGGAATCACATAAGATAGTCGATAACCTGTGAATATTTAGTCTATTATTATATCTAGACGTAAGAGATTCGGTTATGGTATAATAGCTAAATAATACACAACAATATATGATCTAGTTTATCATTTAGTATTTTAATGCACGACAGTATATTGTATAGTATTTTAATAGGTATCAAATGCCTCTCCAAAAGGGTTCAAATTCCAATGCTGGTAAAAATCATTTGCTAACATGACAACCGTAAATCAGAAGATGAGAGGAGTAGACTTTAAAAGAAAACAAAACAAAACAAGCATACACTGCATCAACAGAAAATCTACAATTATTTCAATGATTTTATTTATAGATGAATATGATCATATATGGCCTAGCTTGGAGGCTGAACGCAGCCTGCTGGGCCACCATAATCAAGAAACAAATCATCGCCAGAATATCTCAAACTTGCATTAAAGCAAGATGGAGTGCTAGAAGAAACAAGGACATCATTCGTTATATCAACGAAGCCACCATCCGTCTTCATGTATTGCATGTCCTTAACGAAAGCTGCACCATCCCCAATCAGATGGCCAGTGCCCATTGGCGGAGCTGCGGTATTCTTAAGATATCTGATGTATCCACCATACTCGATTCCGTTAGCTTCTATAGCCAAGCTGGTGAATATGGTCTTTGGCCAATACCCAATTGCTGTGTCAGTATCGATATGGTCGCTGTCTTTGTAGTACAACCACCAATTTCCATCGTCATCCTATAAAAAAGATAAGAAGTACCCACATACACAAAAGTGGATACACATTAGGAGAGAACGACAAAATTTTGGACTAGATTGAAATTTATATCGATCAGCTCAAGATTGAAAGCTCCCACTACAAAAAACTCAAAGAAATTATGCGAATCCAAGCCAAATGTGCAGAACATTGTTGATTTTATCGATGGCGGATACAAATATAATATAGTCCTGCTTAATTTACTAGCTCATGTGCGTATGTGTAGCAACCATATGACTTTGGAACATAATCTAAGATGCCTTAATTTCCAGTGAGAAAATTCTTGTTTGACACATAAATTATCGAAATCTTTTAAAATAACATATAAAAAAACTAAAAATCCCTAGATTCTTTTATTTTGACTGACATACACAAAGGATAAACAACGTCAAGAAGCCTAATAATTAATTTTACATAACTTATAGTGAGAGTTATGTAATATTGTTTTACATATACGCACCTTGTATATAGTAAGGGATATTGTTTGCTGTGATTTATCATGAATAGTAAAAATGTGCCCAGGTGTTATTGGAGCGCCACTTTGAGGGACAAATCCTGAGCATAGCAGGTTGTAGCAGCCAGTCTTCATATCAAGATCAATCTGTGAATATATACAATAGTTAACCCAATCAAATATATATAAGGTGAATTAGAAAAGAGAATGAAATAAAAAACAAAACAAGTCAAAATGATCAAATCCAAAACATACCGCCCAATATGTGAAAAATCGCGTGTAAGTGTCCCCATATATCTCAGGACTTACCTGAAAGTTTGACAAATGTAAGAATAACATAAGCATTATACTTTTATCATCATCAATTTCTTATCATTTATCAAGATATATAATAAGTAACATCAACTATCCATCGCTGTCCCCTTAATTAGTTTATTCAACAAGGCCTACTTCCAAACAAATTAAGAAAGGATTAAACGCAACATAAAATAAATAAAACAACGTACGTATAAATATGGTGGGTGAACTTACATGCCAACCTGCCGCTAGAACATTATATGCGTCTTTTTTCGTCGGACTGTCCGGGTGGGCTTTGCTTACTCGGATTAATGAAGCACTTGTTTGATCCGATTCGAGATCAGGCAGGGAGTTGATGCTTAATGTTGCTCTAGCTCCATAGAATTCGCCATTTACTTTAAACACTTCTGCATACTGCAAGATAAATATATATACATAAATATGTAAATTTAGACATATCATTGAACATACATAAAGGAATCATGCAAAAACTAACTAACTATGTATTTGTTACCTTCGGAAATATGTAATGAACATGACCAAAATAAGTGAAAATCCATCAAATACATTATTTTAAAAAAATCAACAAGCTAAGCTTTAAATCAACATCATCACATATCCATTTGAAGGAGATATTTACTTGTTCTGCATGAGCTCCTACTACCCTTTCCGATGCTGGTCTCGGAGCCCCTTGATTTTTTATCTGCAGTTCATAGCTAAATATGAAAACTACAAGGTACGTAACAAATCATTAATCTCAGTTAACAAATTAACTTGCAAACGAGAAAAAAACAAACAATAAGTTATGTGCAGATCATAGCTAAATATGAAAACTACAAGGCACGTAACAAATCATTAATCTCAGTTAACAAATTAACTTGCAAACGAGAAAAAAACAAACAATAAGTTAAGATTGATCATTTCCTTTTTTAATTCTTGCAAAAATGGCAAAACAAAGTTTACATTGATCAAGATAGCATCTCAATACAATTTTTTCTTCTTGCGATTCTCTCAACCAAGACGTACGTACGTGCATGCGTTTCGTCTCTAAAATATCAAATCTTACAAATGTATAAGGATTGGTATGTACCTGCGTTAAAATGGCATCCGATGCAACCAGCCTGCCTTGTACTCCTTTGCAAAGAGTGAAACACAAACAAACTAGAGTACATGCGACCAAGTTAGACGCCATAGCTAGGAACTAGAAGAAAAAGTGAACGAAGAACACAGACGAGGGAAGACGCATGTAACTGGTATTTAAAGGAATCCTAGCTAGCTAGCTGGATAAACTTGAGAGGAGTCCTCCATGCTTATCTCCAGGTAATGTTGCAGTTATGTCCCCTTGTCAAAATAACGTGAACTGTAATATGTATAAAATATTAATTTCATAAATCTTAATAACATTACGGGTACATATGCATTTTTTTTTGAGTTTAGGGATATATATGAAACATGAGCAATACTTGCTGCACCGCACAAGGTGCAATCTATTTTTTTATTTATTGAATTTTTTTTAGGTTGACCCCATCATGGTCAACATGTCCGTATAAGCCGATCTTCCATTGGATGATTCAAAAAATAAATTTGAAAAGTAAAAAATCGAACTCAATGAACAATTAAATTTTTTATTTTTTAGATTTTTTGGGGTTGTTCGATAGAGGATCGGCGTAGATAATGGGGCTGGCCTAAAAAATTTCAAAAAATAAAAAATAAAAAAATTAATACTGTTGCATACGTCCGATCTAATCGATCAAACGGCTGCCCGCTCGCGGTGCAACAAGTATTACTCATGAAACATGGGCAGCTCGCGGTGCAACAAGTATTACTCATGAAACATATGGACTCGTACATGACACTGCCGATTATTTTTTCAGAAAAATATGAGCGTAATTTTTATCGAACTTATGAATGAAATTTAATTATGATTTAGACTCGTACATGGCATTCGACGCACAAAAAACTCTCTCCGCAACTCTCTCGAACCTCCTCTCCCACCCTCCTTTGCAACCGTAGCCAACCTTATCAACTCACCTTATCACATTACCATCTCTCTCTCCCTCCCACCTTCCCATGGAAAGCGGCCACTCTTCTCTCTCTCTCTCTCTCTTCTTAGCAATCTCCACATCCCAAGTTACCATCTCTCTCTCTCCCTCCTACCTTCCCATGGAAATCGGCCACTTTTCTCTCTCTCTCTCCCCCTCCCCCCTTAACAATCTCCACATCCCACGTTACCATCTCTCTCTCTCTCTCTCTCTCTTCCTCCCACCTTCCCATGAAAACCGGCCACTTCTCTCTCTCTTCTTAGCCAACGTGGTACGTCCTCATGCTTTCCCTGCTCCGATCGAGTCTTAGTAAAAAGTAACGTTCAAATCATACTTAGTTGTCCAAACTGCAAATATCACTCTCCTGATCTCTTAGACATTGCAAAAAAACTGTGATTCTATCCTGATGTAAAATAATACTTGATCAATTATTGATTCTTCGATACATGCTCTTAACTGATTGCCACTAAAATGCCTTAAGAAAGAATCCCAGTGGCCTCAAATGAGAGAAGGAGACAACTACGCTGCTTCACAGCTACTTGCATGTCCACATTCTTTTAGTATATGTTTTTTGCCTTCACGGTTCCTCGCATGTCCATTTTCTTTTAGAGTCCGGATGCCCTACGGTCGACGTTGGACCGTAGGGGATCAGTAGTCACTGGGAGAGGGGGAGGCGAATTTAATGCAGTGAGGCCCAGACAGGATACTTTTCGAATTTTAAATTCCAACCCCCCCTAGATGACTACTGATCCCCTACGGTCCAACGTCGACTGTAGGAGATCCGGACTCTTTCTTTTAACATGCTTTCTAATATCACGATCGACGTGCGCCATCTCACCGTTCATGTATGTACACTTTTATTTAATCTGCACGACCATTAGCAGCTTTGTGCATTTTATCAACTATTTAATCTGTACGCCATCTCACAGTTTGCTGGCTTAATTATTACGGTCGTGAAGCATTCACTGTTATCACATGCATTTAAGAAATAGGTAATCTTATCTTTTAATATATTTAAACATGTCATGATCGACGTCGTTCATGTATGTAAACTGTTTATTTAATTTTATGATGCTTATAACTGTTTATAACGATTCATTAGTAATTTTTTGCTTTAGGACTTCCCATATTGATCCGGACTCTGGTTGTTAAGGAGGGTCTTGAAGCACTCACTGTGATCACATTCAAGAAATAGGTAATCTTCTCATATGGCTTCTCATCTATTACAGAACCATAGAAGGTGTATGTGCTCCCGATAATTCATTCTTAGAATCAACATTGGACTGTGATTTCTTTTTTCTATCCCTCTCTTTTAATCTTTTCAAAACGCTTATCCACCATAGAACCAGAATCACGCACTTCCTTGAGTTTTATGAAAAAATAGATTATACAGGATGCTTATCCACCATAGAACCTGAATAACCTAGTTCCCTGACTTCTTTGAAGAAAAAAAGAAAAAACATTATAGAAGACAAAAAACTGTACCACTTCATGGGATCCTTTGCAGCTGTGAAAGCAATTCTTCTAGAGAAGAATAGTTCGGATCATTGCATGTTTTTATTTCACGTGATCTAATATCTATATGTTTGTTAACAATAGTAGTATTCTTCATTTCTTACTTATTTACAATGTCATTGTAAGTTTGTTTGCAATCATATTTAATTCTCTATTAAATTTTTATTGCAGCCACGCGTACAGGTTTTCGACGTGCTTTAGGATCAAAAGGGCCTCATTATCAATTAGTATTGCATATAATTATTCCTCATTATGGGTTTTCTATTCACTTTGACAGGTGCACTGAATAACTATGTTTACTTCATTTATCCGTCTAAATGAATATAATTATTCCTCATTATTGTTTTTCTATTCACTTTGACATGTACATTGAATAACCTTATTTCCTTTCTCTTCTTCCCTCATTTTTTCTACGTATTACTTAAATTTTAAGTTGGTTAGAAAAATGATCATAGTAGTAAATCTAAATAGACACTTTTCTAAACGACCTAAACAATGATATATAGCTGCGACATTATTTTATATTTCCTAAAGAATAAGTATTCTTATAATGCATGAATTTTCATAAGTTATCCAGAAAATGCGTAAAAATGATTTTTTCCATCATATCTATTACTTATTATTAATATGAGAGGTGATAGAAAAAAATAGGGCATTCACTACCAAGAAAATTTCCCATCCCCGAATCTGGATTTTTCCTTCTGCCAAATCATGCCACCTAACAACTCAATGGAATTTTCACTTTCTCTCTCCATATCACCCACTTCATTTATCACACCTAACCCACCATCTCTCTCTCCATCCTCTACACTTTATCTCTCTCTTCCGTTATCTCATACGTGCGTTGAGATTTTAACCTCCAAATCCTACCAACTTTGTTATATTGTAAGTACTAATTCTACTTATCAAAATATTTTGAAAAATGAAACTCCGGTACCAATCTTGGTATGTAACAGTTACCTATTCTTGATTCAATTTATCAAAACAAATGTTTAGAATGAAAATCAATGTAAATAATTCCGTCTTCAAATCCTACCAACTTTGTTATATTGTAAGGTACTAATTCTACTTATCAAAACATTCTGGAAAATGTAACTCCGATACCGATCTTGGTATGTAATACTTATCTATTCTTGATTCAATTTATCAAAACAAAAATATAGAATGAAAAACAATGTAAATAATTCCGTCTCCTTTCCATGGTCGTTGAAAAATCCTATTTATTTTGTATGACCAGTATCAATTTTGTGCATTTTATCAACTATTATGGTTAGTGAAAAATCCTACTATTGAGCTATTTTTTCACATACTCATATGTACATCTAATATCTCATTGACGATCTAACTCTCAAAAAAATTTACAGACCTCACATTGTTATATATCCTTATGTCATGTAATTTTTGACTTTCTAGCCGTTTCTAATCTTTTTCATTTGTACGACCATCATCAGCGTTTTGCATTTTATCAACTATAAGGGTCAGTGAAAAATCCTATTACTCAACTATTCTTAGAGATGATAATCATACGTATGTCTAATATTCAATTGACCATCTAACTCTTAATAAAATTTGCAGACCTCACATCGTTATTCTGTTGTCATCTTAATATTTGACTTTCTAATATTTTTCATTTGTACGACCATTATCAGTTTTGTGCATTTTATCAACTATTAGGGTCAGTGAAAAATCCTATTACTCACCTATTCTTACAGATGATAATCATACGTACGTCTAATATTCAATTGACCATCTAATCACATCGTTGTTTTGTTGTCATGTTAAGTTTTGACTTTTGAGCCGTTTCTAATCTTTTAATTAGGTCTAAAACTTATCCCATGAAAAAACATATTTATTTTGATTGTAACGAATTCCGTCTCCTTTCCATGGTCAGTGGAAAATTTTATTTATTTTGTAACGAAGGAAAGGAGGGCACAAACGCAGTAGGAGGGGAAGAAGGCTCAGGCGGCGCCCGGCGGGAGACGTGCAGTCCACAAAAGACCGCGACAATTCTACGGACAGTCTACGGGTCGACTACACCTGCATGCACGGCGGACGGGTCGAACCCGCGACCTCTGCGGATGAAGAAGCTGCACCGTTGCACTACGGCGATCCAAGTATATATAAACAAATTTAACACCACTGTCCTCCAGTTTGTTCTGGGTCGAGGAGTCCATCGTTTCTCAACCTACTTAGAGAGCTCGATCTGCGTGTTCAAACATCAGGGAAGAATATATAGCAACGTCAAGAACATGGCTCTATGGGAGACTGAATGGCCAATACCTTTGAAGGGCCTTCTTCTTGTTTATTAGTCCCGGGCAAACCCAAGTACTTTCACATGGCTAGCTAGTGTATACGAAATACTCACATCTAGCGCGTGACCAAGTGCCAATATACATATATATATATATATATATATATATATATAATTTAAAAGTTTTTTTAAAACTTATGAGACCTTACTCTTTCAATATTCTGTATTAGTCCTTATAATAATCTTCATGTTAATTTCTTTTAGCATCCGGTATAAGAATCCCAGATTGTCTAGAGTCATGTTTTGCTTCCACAGCTCTAAAATAACTAAACTTAGCATAAGCCATTCTAGTTAGATAAAATTATAAAGAAAATAAAATGTATAAGGGGAGTGTCATTAATGCTTATTCTCATTCTACTATTAAGCTAACGCTTAAATTCCCTATCAGTCTTTGAACTCTTCTTTAAAAGTTTCTTCAGTTAACAACCATCAAAAAAGAATATTTGTAAAGTATTATTTTAGTGTACCATAATTCTAACAGAACATACTAAGATTATTTTGTGAATATTCTTAGTGTATATTTTTTCTTAATTTGATGATTACTGTGAGAGATTTTTTTAAGGAAGGGTTCAAAAATTGCAGGAGCTCTAGAAGAAATATGAAGATTGCAAAGACTAATATAAAATATTAAAAAATTATCATAACCGAGAAATAAAAAAAAAAGCCCTTTCATTTGTCATGCATTACACATTGAAAATTAATGGTCTAATATTGCTTGTCCACACGGTAGTTGTCAGAATCAGAACCATACGACTCAGTTTTTTTAGGTCCAGTGGTCAACCTTTTTCTACTGTGTTGGGTGTACCTTACTGTGTGGAGTGTGCATCCCGGAAGATCTACCTTGATAGTAGTGGGATTCCTCTCCTTATTGTTCCTTTCTTTTATTCTAACAGCTACCCATTACTGATTTCCCAATATAAAAATAAGCCTTCCCCCTTTGGGTCTCACGATTTCTCGTGGCCTGTTTGCCATTTGCATCTCCACAGTCAGCTCAATACATATACTTAACGTCAAGTCATGTTGCAACTTTTAGACCTGAAGAATCTCACAGCCTTCACCTCTAAGCAACCCACCGATCTAAAGTTTAAAAAGGTTCTTTACATCGACAGGTTTCCATGGGCTGCTGGAGGAATTCCGAATTAGTCAGCTAACCGATGCCAAAAATATGTCTCAATCACTTGTGGGTGCCAGCCTAATTGTTGGAGCCCTCTCCCCATCAATACAAATATTTAGAGTCCGAATTGTCTTAGTATTAAGTTGGATTAGACTCCAACAATAACTAGTCCTAAGACGTCACGTGGAAAATAAGTTCGTTGTTCGAGACACATCTTATCGAATTTGACAACTTTTTCTTTGTTATCGGTTCAACATATTTCTAATAATACACAGAACACTTAAATACTATCAAGAGCACAAAATTACAATCATAATTTAATATACACCATAATTCGTACTTGGATACAACCTAAATTACTATACGAATATTACATTGAGGTGTATTTTGAATTATAGTTGTAATCTTGTGCTCTTGGTAGTATTTAATTAAGTGTTGTTTGTTAGATTACGTTTGAGCGTATTTTAAATTATGGTTGTAGTCTTGTGCTCTTCGTAGTATTTAAGTATTCTATGTTGTATTACGTTTTAGTGTTTTAAATTATGATTGTAATCTTATGCTCTTGGTAGTATTTAAGTATTATGGGTAGTATTGAAAACCGACTGAACCGTTAACAAAGAAAAATTGCCAAATTTGGTGGAATGTGTCTCGAAAGATGAACCTACTTTCCACGCGACATCTTACTATTGGAATCCAGTCCAACTTGATCAGCGGTGAGAAACGGCTAGTTGTCTGTGTATCGAAAAGACAAAAGACGTGGTGGTGCCCGGAAGAAAGTGAGAAGTGTTTTTTTTCTCACCTAGCAGGAAGCAGCACCATCCAATCGATACCAGCTGAGAAGGAGATGCCAAACGTGGGAGTTAGTTTTGGCAATTAGATTTCCTTGAGAACTTGTGGCGTCCAAAGAAGAATTCGAACAAATGAGCCCACCAGATGCTAGACAACAACCTCCCACAGTAATTAATCATCTAAGCAGGTGATAAAGCAGACTCCTTGGAACTCCCACAAAGACAAAGAAAAGGAAAAAAAATTGAAGAAAAGGAAGATGGGAAAAGATGCTATAACTGAAATGGTGACCAAACACAAATCCCTGTGGAGTGTTGTTGTTGTTGTTATATATAGGAGCACCATTAGGGCAATGAAACAACTTGTACCGAGTTGGACGTGTGATATATAGCAGATCTCTCCATATGTATGCAAGGTTGGTGTGTACGTATGGATATCCTGTGCATGACACCATTAATTAGCATGTTGGTCCTTCCACCAACAGGGTCATGAGCTGGCCTGGAGTAGATCACTGACCAGATGGACTGTGGCAAATTTAGTTTCTGACGAAGGTACCTATATATAATTTATTCATAAATTAAGAAGAAATAGTTAGGAAGACATATAGGAAATTGTTGGTGTTGTATGCGGAGACTGGTGACTGTACGAGGTTGACGACGACGACGACAGAGTTCTCAAAAGGATTACTCCCGCCGTCCCCCTGTCCGAGGCATCGGAAATTGCATGTAGACCCACCAACACCCAGTGTCAGAACTCCTATGCATTTTGAGGACTTGAAAAAAATAAAATAAAATAAAAACCGGGCATGCAGCACGCACTACCCATCTGAAAACTCCTGCTTCTTCTGAGTCGTTCAGCTGCTCGCTCTAGGGTTCGTGTTCATTGCCCAGAAAGATCTTAGCACACGCCCCCAAGCATTTAAAAGCTAGGGTTCCTAAGCGCTTAAACTAAAATTGGGGGTCTCTGTACCCGATGATACATAACTAGACATAGGCCTGCATGCATGCGTTATGGGCACATGTTCTGAAGAATTAAGTGCAGCACGCTGATGCATGCCTTGAATTCCAATAGCTGCACGCTGCCCATCTGAATTTAATTAGTTCTGCATGTACACCTTCTGAAATCATTCAGCTATACACCCAAGATATATCTGATCCTCCAGTTAGGGTTTTTGTAGGAGCAGTATAACATATCATCTGATGCCTCTATATACTTGCACTCTCCAATATCTCAGATACTCACTCCGTGTATATATGGCACATGCATGCCTTTCCCTGCGCAATCTTCTTCTTCTTCTTCTGTCCAGTTCCTGAGGCTGCAGCTCTATCTGAAACATCTGGAAAGAGGAGAGAAAGAAGAGAGACGTGCATATATCACTGTGTGTACATGCTCTGAAGGAAGGATATCTCAAACCCTAGCTTTGGGAGTGGACGCCGGCAGGGATCTGCATGGCATCTTGCGGGTGGGGGCATCGTTTGGGTGATGGGATGGGTCGCCAACTGCCAGCTGACATGCTGGGCTGCTGCAGCCAGTACTCCCTCCCTGCCCTGGTGGTGCCCCCCCACCGCATGCACTGCGCTGCTCAAATAAGGGATGAGATGGAGCAGGGCAGCTCCACTCAACTCATTCAGGTGCACGTACTTGCACGTGGTGATGAGGTGGTCCATTTCTGGGATGTGATCTATCAGAATGACGAGGTCAGATGAGGTACCACTCGTCTGAACTGGTATAGCTGGCACTGTCTATGGGGACAAATTAATCCCTTGGATGGCAAGAGCCCATCTAGCTCGCTCAAATTAGAGTGGAGATCTTCTATGCATGTCTTCTTTTAGAGATGACTCAGTCAGTAAAAGGGGGAGAGGGAAGGATTATATAATCAGGTGGAGTGAATTTTGATATTGTTTAACCTTCCTCTCTCTCTCTTTATTGACTGAGCTCCCCGTCCAAAAAGGGACGATTAACTTCCATAGTTGGAACAACAATGATAAGCATGTTGGACCAGACTCAAAAACTTGGGGGTGCCATTTTTGATTAAACAAGTACATCGATTTCGGTTCGGTATTAGGATATCATCATGATCTTAAATATTGATCCCCTGATCGTCAGTAATAAGAAACTAATGCCAAATTAAGCATATAAATTTGTTGTTTATTCGTCTTCCTCCTGGCAGTTGGATCGTCAAAGCTCGTTACTTTAGTCCATATATTCCAAGGAGAAGGCATTAGACTCTAGAAATTACTTTTTATATTTTTCAACTAATTAAAGTTTTATTCCGATTAGAACTTCTTAAAGAAAATATATATACCATTGTTGGGAGCTAGGAGGTGTCTATAACTTAACCGTTCATTATTAGATGCCATCTAGCTAGCTAGCTAGTGATTTTCATATTCGATTCACAAAAGGCTTAATTTCTAAATCTGCAAAAGGCAGGGAATACCGCAACTTGAGGTAGAGAACAACCAACAGCAATAAAAAGTGATTGTATTCTTTGGGAGTGGAATAAGATGGTCGGCCGGTTTGGAAGCTGGAGGAAGCCCACCTTTTCTTCTTCTTCTTCTTTATTTCCTTAATTATTGGTTTGTTTACTAAAGTTTCTCCTCATCTTAACACTCAATTAAGGACTCATTGTCAATTCCAAAGCCTTAATTTGGTCATTAGAACCAGACAAATCTAATGGGAAATACGCTTGTCATCCTGACAAAAAGCTCGGCCATGAAAATATGGCACGGTAGACTAATTTTGTCTTGAAAGTATGGGGGCAAAGTCTTAATTTTTTACATCGGAGATAATTCCACTCAAACTGATAATTTTACTTAATTAAGCGAGTAATTTAAGATTCAAGTCGATTTTCTAGGAAAGTAACCCCATGTGCCTGAGATAATCTCACCGCACATTTATACCCCACTTTTTACCACCTACTTTACCACACTCATTCCGAGGTAACTGCATTAACTACACAAAAGTTGTGTCAAAAGTAATTTTAATGAGAGCCATCTGATTAAAAGTTCTCAAGAAATGTAGTAAAAATAATAATAAAAAATTTAGTATAATAACATTCCTCTAGATTTATTGTTTACTTGTGTTCGTGCTCACAAGCATTTATGATTTTAAATATATGCGACTGATCTCCATTATATATCGTCGACATACGTATCAATGTTCATATTCTCTTAGCACCGATTTGTTAGAAGGATAGGTTAAAAAGGGGTTAACTCAGTAGGATAGGTTATCCAGGGTTAACCCTTTTTTTACATTGATACGAGGTAGGTTAACTTTTTTTTAAAAGTTCGGAGTTAACTACTAAAATGATTTGAGTTATCTCTGATATAAAGTAGAATAAGTGGTTTAAAAAGTCTACAATGCTCTTGTTATTCTCGTTAACTATCAAAGTGATTTTACTTTAATTCACTTGTATATTTTATTATTTATTTTTGTGTTATATTAATTATTAGTATACTCAAATTAATTATTGACTCAGTTTGACCGATTGACTATCCTAATTGAGTGATTGACTAATTTGACGACGTTTGACCTCTATATTAATTTGTATTTACTTTTTATATTAAATTATTTAACATTATGTTATTCAAAATTAATATGTTATTAATTAATTATTACAATTTATAGTTTTACTAAATGATAAGAATATAGTATTATATTTAGTCAAAATATTATTGAGTTAAATTATTATTTATTTTACCCCACTTAAGTATCTTATAATTCGTCTAGACTAATGAGAAGTGAATTTTGTATTTGAAGTTAACTATTTTCTCGATTACTCCTATTAATATAATATTATTTTAATATTTTCGCCATTTTGGCCATACGGCTTTGTCCAAATTGATCACTTGTGTTAACAACAACTTTTTTTATTTAATATTTTTTACTAGTTTAGTTTTTGTTTTTTAATTAAGTTGACCATTTGACTTTGCTAGCTATTGACATTGACTAGTTTGATCAATTGACTTAATAGATTTGATAACTTCCTCAATCGGACTAGTTGACTTGTTTAACATGTTATTCTTTATTGACTAATTTCATTTGAGTGATTGATTAATTTGAATAGTTCCTCCTTACTTATATATTTTTTATTATTATAACTTTACAAATTATTCATTTGCATTGACTAATTTGAGTAACTCGACTTTACTTGTTCTATAGGCTAATCAGTTTGGCCAATTTTGACCTCACTGGTTCTATAGGGTTGACTAGGTTCACTACTTTGACCTATATTATTTTCTATGCTGATTAACTTTGTCGGTTACACTTGACTTTTTCTAGAGGTTGACAAATTTGATCTTTTCTAAACATTGACTATAGTTTGTATATACAAACTAACACAACTCACTCTTATCACATAGAGTACAAATACACAAAACATCACAACCTACTTGTTTTACATAGACAATTACTTGGAAACTTTTCAGACATTACTTGTATCAAATAGATTGCAAGTGTACAAAATACGATGAAGTACAAATGTCCCTCACCCAAGTAGTGTAAAATTTCTACAACCTGTCGTTTCACATAGACAAATACTTAAAATTTTTCAGAACCTACTTGTATTACATATGTTGCAAGTATACAAAGTATCACAACATGCTTATGTCACGTAGTCAACTAGTTTAACATTTTCACAGCATGCTAGTATTACATAACTCACAAATAATACAAAATATCACACTTGCTCGCATCACATGATAATATACAAAGTAGCACAACTTTCTCGTTTCACAGAGACAACTATTTTAAAATTTTCACAACCAGTTCGTATCCGACAATCTCCTACTTAGACTCAAGTCAATCAACTTCGCATTTGATCTCCATCAAATGTAGGTGATGCTCACAAAACGTTTATGACTAAGGGTTGGTCGGAGATCTGCTAAATTATCTACAGATGAAATATTTTCTATTATGTTACATCCTCTTAAAACTATGTCTCTGAACTTGTGAAAGAGCCTCAGAATGTTCTATAACTTCTGATGAGACCATGACTTCACTAAAAAATTGATTGCTCACACTATTGTCATATAACAATGAGACGGGATCAGAGACCTTTTACAACTACGTCTAGTTCATAGATGAACTCTTTCATTTATACTGTTCTAATAATAGTATCACATGTTTATGTCGTCATGATAATTTATTTAATATTATAATAATGAATTTATAATGGATAAATCATTAGTCAAGCCCAATAAGACTTTAATAAGCTCATTAGTGTCATAATTAGGAAACTAGTTAGTTTCCAACACTTAGTTAAATTTTGGGTCCTGTAAATTGTGTAACAGCAGCATACTGGAGATTCGATATGTTCACGCACAAAATTTCAAAATTTGCATAGTGAGTATGATTCAAAAGAAGATATAAGGGACTATAACTTTATCTAAAGGGATTTTAGCTAATTCAGTTGTTAAAGGGGTCGAATTTGAGGGATTTAGCTAAGGAAACCCAATATGTGTGAAAATTTCGATTCCTAATTGCAAATGGATTCACTTTACTTGTTAATTAAGACTTCAAATGTTGGAGTCCGACCCTGCAACAAAGGGGGCTTAGTTTGGGTAGTATTAAGAAGGGAAGGAACCATAAATAAGGTATTGAGGCCATGCATAAGCTTTCTTGAACGCAGCCTCAATTCTACGATAAGTAACATAGTGTTCTTCATCAAGAACTAGAATAATCTTTAGTTTAATCTTCTGGAAGTTGATTTTAATGGATGAATTGTGTTTTTGGGTGATTAGAGGATGTGAGAAAGGCTTTAGAATAAGAGATATTCATGTCTAGAGCTTAAGGATTGACTTAGATAAAGAGAGATTGGTTGTTCTTCCTCTAAAGGTAGGTGATGATATCCATTAAGTGTTTATTTTGTATTAATATAAAAATTTCATTTTAATTTTTAAAAGTAGTCAAACATGATTTCTGAAACGTTAATCTATAAGTCTATGATTTTAATTCTCACTTTGGTCCCTTCAATTCCATGTGAATTCTTTGAAATATTACAGTTTTAGAATTTCTGTCTAAAAGACATCAGCTTCAGTGGAAACCTTTCAAAAGACGTCGCCTCGACTCGACGCCTTTCAACCCTAGTGATCCGAATCATCTTCTAACTTAATTTTGGGTCTAAATAGCATCATCCATGGGTGACATGATTTAAAGGGTGTCGGCCTGCATGGACACGATTTAAACTACTTAATATGTTGAGAGTTCGAGAATCTGATCTAACTTGTTTTGACCAGAACTCCTTTGGTTATTGGTCAAATGACATGAACTTTTGACCATATAATTGTTGTGATGAAATCTAAGTTCATGCAAAATTTTATAATATTTGAAAATTTATTTCTAATCATTCTACTATTTATTCTTATTGTTTAAATTCAACTCAAGTTTATATGCAACTCAATACTCTAAATCACTCAAATGATGTCCAATTTACTTGAAACTTCGTTCACATATTTAATTTGATATATTTGACATGTCCACCAATTTTGGTAACTTTAGAAATTTTTTTTCTATTTTCGGCCTTATTTGTGAATTTTTTAGTTCTAAAAATTAGTTTTATTAGTAAAAAATTATAATTATGTCCTAAAAATTTGAGAAAATTTTAATAGCATATTCCTCTATCAAGTAACCTATTGGTATCTATTTTGTTTAGATTTTTTATCTATATTATCATATTGGCTCTTTAAGTAGTTATTTTTTATGTATATTTTGACTTATAATTATATGTAACATTATGTTAATTCAAATTCCGGATATATTTTAATCATTTGCATCATTTGATCTCCGTTATCATAATTATTTGACTTTGTTTGGACATTGCCATCTTAAGGAGATATTTGGTCCGATTCTATTATAAGCATCCATATTGGATATAGTATTTTAGTTTGGAATCAGAGAACAAACAGGTGGAATCCTAATTTTTGGTCAACTAAACTAGAAGATGATGATATGTAACATCCTGGTGGTTTTGAGTTGAGTGGGACTTAAGACTCCTCAATTTTGTGCAGTAATTAAGACCTTTGCATCATTTGCCTAGATGCTTTAATATTTATTTTGTTTGGCTCCGTATGTTGTAGTTTAGGTGCATATTTTGTTATGATGTAATTTGATATGTTTGATTGGCACATAAATATGAAATTGTTGCTCTGATATGTTCATTTAAATTCAGCTTAGGCATTTGAATACTTTGATCATCTTGATTAGCTATTTTTTTGGAATCATATGAATCTGTCTTAACTCTATGATCCATGATATGAATATGATTTGATAAGTTACTATGTCATGATATTTATTATTTGTTATGAGATGTGCTCAGGGGATGACAATACGTAACGTCTTAATAATTTGATATGCTCTGTTAGATATGTGATATATTCTGATCATGACTAGTAGAATTTAGATATGTCTAATATAAATTTAATCATATCAAATATGTTATATGTTAGTTAATCTATTCATGCTATTTGAAAACACATTTGATTTGATAAACTTATTTTTGACAATGTTTTGTATCATGTTCTTACTTGAGATATATGTAGAATTGTGAATTCTACTTAGTTAGTTATCATCATTTTTTTTTTATTATATTATTAGCATTCGGTAGATTTTACTACTTACTGAGTGGTTGTACTCTAAATCCTATTAACATATTTCAGAGTTTGAGGAACGGGAGTTAAGATTTGAGGAAGATTCGTTCTGAGAGTATTGAACTTGGACTTCTTAGTAGGTTATCTAGGTTTAGATTTGATTTTTTATTTTAGTAGACTGATATATTAGAGTTGAGAGTAATATGTACTTTTTCATTTATTCAGTAAATTGAGAAATTTTATTTTCATTAGATGTTGAATGTATTATGAGGATCCTAGTATTAAAGGTATATTTTGTGGAACTATGGTAATGACAAATGAAAATTTAATTTGGATATTTTGATGGTAAATGACATGTTTATTAGTTTGATTATTGTCTCTCATCATTTATATTCGATTTGTATGTTATTTAGTTTCGTAGTTACGTAGCTTGAATGCGAAGTGAGTCCAAACGACTGAATTGGATCAGAGGCATAACATTAGCAGCCTCTCTATGTACTTCCGCACATCCTATTAGGTTCTCGATTTTTCTCGGGATCGCAAACGCAGCGGAAAATATAAATTTAATTATGCGATCCGTTTCCATTTCGACTAAACTAAAACGATTATTACGGGTAATCGACATTACCGCGCGCACGCGCGGATTCGAATCCGTGTCCGAATGGCTCCGTCGGTGTGACACCGCCAGCCGCGCAAACGCTCGGCCTTTAACGAAGTCCACGCGATCTTTATCACGGTAGATTTTTTCTCGTTCTTCATTTCTCGCAGCCCACGAACGGTTCGCCGATCACCGTAACGATTGCCGCATGCACGGTCGAATTCCCGTTGAACGGGAGTCGGAGAAGACGGCGGAGCAGACCCAGAGCAGAGGGCTGGCTTGGGGTGCCAGAGAGAGAGAGAGGGAGAGAGGAGGGGCGGCCAGGGTTGAGTAGCAGCTTGGCCTGCTCAGTCCGTTTGCTACATTTTATATTAACCGCGTAATTTTTCATAAAAACCTCCGGTTAAATATAAAACATATTTTTTCATTCATCGTCTTGAGAATCATTTGCGTGTGACCCTCTAAGCCCAATAACCAGTCCGGTAAATGGCCCATTAAGCCCAGTGACTCCTCACTGACTTGATTGATTAATTAATAACTCATATTAATTAATTAAATAACCAAATTAATATTGCACATTAAATTCGATTGGGCCTCCGATCACATCGGGTGCCAAGCAACACTGCGTGAACCCGGAAGGTATTTGGGGTTAAGTAACCCACTCTTGGAACTTTTCCGCCAACAGTTACCGCGTGGATATAATCCTTCATTTGTACAATGTTCTCGAGTCAACTCAGGGTATGGTGTACTGTCAAACCCTAACCGGTCGACTCACTTGGATCGGATGCTGCCGTATAATATTGAAAAATCTTTTTCCGATATTATCGTCCGCCCTGGCCAGAGACTTCCGCGCAGCCTTCCTAAAACATTCTCTCTCTAAGTACCGAGAACGAATGATTCTTTATTGATACTCAATTCCCTTCGACGGTATTCCGCTGTACTCGATCCTTAGCTATTTAAAATTCCGTGAATAGAGATTCATAAATCAAGGTCAAAGCACATAAGTCCACTGACAAGGTGTCCTTGGTATCTCAAGTTTGAGGACCATCTACACAATTGCGACAATAGAATCAAGGTGGTTGACAGTGAGGTATTATACCATCCAGCGATTCAGTCGGATCAGTTCAGTGAACTCATTCTCTAATAAGCACCTACAGATTCATCTTAGTGTCTCCACACAAGTGACTATGAGATCAGTAATCTTCATCATATGAGCATGAGTAATCTGTACTAATCTAATCGTACATCCGATTCCTTCTCGAATATCCTCCGACTAGAAACTATTATGAATGTGTTTAAGTAATCAGTCTCATTAGTATGATTTCATCATAATATGATTACTATCGCATATATTTATGGACTTCATTATGAGACGATAATAATACGAATTACACATAATGAAATAAAATTATTTAATTAATAAATGAACGAGATTTACATAATCAGATTGACTTGTAGACCACTTAAAACTAACACATCCAACTTGTTTCAGATAGTCCACACCATGGTCATGGAGCATGCAAGCGAGAGGAGGCAAGAGACCCACCAACAGTGGTGGGTGATAGTGGAAGTGGGGCCGTCGTTGTAGGTGGTGCTAATGAGGGTGGTGAGGGTGGTAGAGTGGAGTATGAAGAATGCGTAGCAAAGGAAGGCCACCTTGTGGCAGACGGCTTCGAGGAGGGCCTCGTGGAGAGAGATGTGGCAAACGATGAGCTCCTCTTCCTTAAGCCATTGCTCGAGAAGGCCCTTGTGGTGGGGCTCTGTGCGATTTACTGTAACAGGATGCTTTCCCCCTCGCCCGTCATCATAGCCACCAGTAGATGTGTGTGTGTGTGTGTGAGAGAGAGAGAGAGAGAGTTGTAGAACACCCCCAAACTTGGTGCATAGAGAGAGAGAGAGTTGTCGGACAACCCCAACCTTAGTGCATGTATATATATATATATATATATATATATATATATATATATATATATATATATAGAGAGAGAGAGAGAGAGAGAGAGAGAGAGAGAGAGAGAGAGAGAGAGAGAGAGAGAGAGAGAGAGAGAGAGGACTATGCATGAGACTTAACTAAAGGGTGTAAATGGTTTATGCTGACCTTGGTTAAGGTTAGGTTTGGTTAAGGGGATAGTGGGTAACAGTAATGATTCTTTTGATAAAATAATATCATAATAGGGGCATATATGATATTGCATAAATAAGAGGGACATCTATGATAGTTTGTATGTTAGAAGGATTTATATAAAATTAACCCGTATAAGAAAGTATGAAAAATGTTAAGAAAATGTTAAGAATTAATATAATAATAATAATAATAATAATAAATCTTGAAGTATCTACATGGATTTAGAATTTTAAAAAATATTATTTATCATTTTAAATTCTGTGCCAAAACGAGAATGAGGTCGGTTATCTGCCAGACCCAGAGTTGGGAAACCACTTTCCAGATCCACCCACCCACCCAACTGGGTCTCCCCAGCTCAGCTGGTTCTGGATCTTTCTGCCCCCGCCGCCAACGTGGCTGCATCGGGCGCGTCCAAGTCCTTTATAAATACCAGGACACCCCAAGACCACTTCCATTCCCCCTTTTCTCACGGCGCCACCAACTCCTCCGCCTCTGCAAAGCTGACGAGGGGTGGACGGCGGCGATTGGGGAGGGGGAGGAGGTGGCGGTGGTGCTCGTCTTCGTCGTTGTCGTCTCCTTCATGTGCTGGTGCTGGCCGTCTCTAACTCGCTTGGTGCAGGTCGGGAACGGGTGCCTCCGTGGCAGATCCGGCCGCTTCCGCCGCCTCCTCCTCCTTCTGGAGTGGAGGTGGGGGGGCGCGGGGGGGGATCCGGTCCCGCCTTGCATCAACTGAATTGGAAGCGGAGGCGAGTTCCAGGGAAAGCTTGGTGGCGCTGGTGTCGCCGGCAGTCCAGATCTGCCGGGTAGCGCGGTCCCTATTTTGATCTGGTGCTCTTTTTCTTGTTTCCTTCGGCGGCGGTAGGCCGGTGTTCCCCTCGATCCTCTTCTTTGGTCCGTATTTGGATTTGCTTCTTCCATAAGAATCGTGCTTTTTTTTTTTTTTCTTTTTTTCTTTTTCCGTTCTTAAATTTAGGGAGTTACTACTCTAGGTATCTGAATAAACATAGATTTTTTTTAATATATTATGACGATTTTAGTTTATATATATCTTTTTGTGCATTTTTACATTTTTCCCCCTTTCTCCTTTTGCCCCTATAAACTTTTTTCCCTTCTGTTCCATTCTTCTTCCCGCCGGTGCCAGCTAATTGAGTGGATCAGGTGTTCCGTTGGACGCGAGGCTGCTAAGGCATTGGTCCTATGCGTTGCCAGCAGCATGAATCATATGATGCCTAAAAGTACTCTATATGTATGTCTAATCTGCCTCTATTTAATTGGAGCTTTCCTGTTACTCTAATTCCTAAAAATCTCGTCAAGTAAAGACTTGATCTTTGGGTTAATTTTGGTCGGCGAACTGGTACCACTCATGCTAGTATGTTTATTGGCATCAGTGTTACGTTTACTTCTGGTATATTCTTAAAATTTGGTTCTTCCCAGGGTATGCATGCCGGTTATGATTGATCCCCACATGCCAACAGGTTTGGCAAATCTTTAACACCCATCTCAGAAATTTGTTTTTCACTTGAAAGATGAAATAAGAATGGGTGCTCATATGGCTATTCTTCCCCCATAAGAATGGGAATAAATCAAAAAATTCCTTTCCCATTCTGAAAGGCTTTCCACACAATAACCGACACAACAGGTGAACATCCTCCTTGCTAGTTTGTATTCATTGAGACCATTTTCCCAGTCTCAAAGATCCTTCCCGGTAACAGGTTCTCGTGAATGGATAACGAAGAATGGTTTCCAGGATGAGTACCAGAGACTGGTTACTCCTAGTTGTGGTCTATCTAATGCCGCCACTGCAATACGCCTGGTAGAATAGAGTACTGCAGCCCTTACTTATGAGAATGCTTTGTCTTCATTATTTAAAGATGCATCAAGATCTTTACCCTACTCTTTTTACAATGTTTGCGTCTCCATCACCTTGCTTCTTTATTTTTCAAGTGTGCCCTTTACTGGTGTCCACAACTGAGTCCTACACTTTGAAGCTAAATTCCGTAAGTATTTTTATCAAAGAATCAATTTGCAGGATGATCTGGAATTCTGTACATTTACTGTTGCTCTTGCAATGTGAAACGTGGATTTTCTAGTTGGCTAGTTCAGTTGAGTGAATCTTCTTGTAACCGGTGATTCTCATTTCCGAGGCACCTGCCTCTTACTTAGCATGCTGTTTAAATTGGTATCCTCTGTTGTCATCTTCTTGGTAAGATGAATAGTTCTGTTTTTAGTAAGGTAATTTTCAAAGTTCCAACGTCTACATTATTTGGAAGTGTATGGTCTGTTGTTTTCCCTTGTTGGTACCTGTTAGTTTTAATTAACACCATATGTGTCATTTATTATACTATCATAAGCATGTCAGAAATGAAAACACGTTTGATATGCAATTGTATCTGATAGGTTTCTGGATGGGGCAAAAATGACATGCTCCATCATTTTGATGTTTTCCCCTTTTTGAAGTCACAATTTTCATGCTTGACTTAATATGTGAGCAAGCGGTGCTGTTATAAATATTGCCTTTTCTCATGATTTTCTTTATTTTTTCTACTCTTACTGTATCCATTATTTGGTACGTACTTTTTTTTTTTAAAATTCTAATAATATTGGTTTCTAGTAGCTGTTTGGAAGGATGTATAAAATATATTTTAATATCAAGTAGTCACTTTTTTCCACTTCAGCTGTTATGCCTTGACTGTTTTTCAGTAAGCCTAACCGGGGATTGTCACAAAAGGCTTTGTTTAACATAGATTTATGCTGAATAATAGAAATGTGCTGAGAAAGGATGGAGAGTAGTGGGCATGCTATGAACATTTGTTGATGCTGATGTTTTGACTACAGTTGAGGGTACAACATTGGGAGAGTTTGTTAGTGTTGGGTGTAGGCAATTTTACTTGCATCGGGATGTAAACAAACAGTACAGGGTGAACGTACATTCCTGTTGTTGTTTCAGATTTGTGAGGAGATCGTACTTCACTAGATTTTCCTTCCCCTTAGAAAGGAAGAAAACCAAGCACTAATTGCAAGGGGATCACAGAGAACTCTAGCCATGCAGTTTGTAAATGTTAACCAGATGTCCATTGCATCTTTCTGTTTTCCCTCCACTTTTTCTTCTCTTTCCCTTGACAGTTGATGGGTGGAACAGAATTGGATGTTTGCTTCTGAGTAATAAGGAAGGTGTGTATACTGAATGATACTTGGCAATGTGAAGCTAGTGACTGAATGCTATTCTTGAATGTAAAACGTGATGAATCGTTTATTGGTGAAAAAGCAATCATGTGTTTGAGAGTTCACTTTTTTCCAGTTTCGCAAAGATGTACACAACTTTCTTGCTCATATAACCCATCCAGATATTGAAATGGGGTCTAGAGACTATGTTAATGACACTCTTTTTTTTTTGGACAAATAATCATGTGCCATTAAAAAAATAATGGCACATGATTAGTTACGTTCAAATGGGTGTGTAGAATTTGCCATTGTTTGCTGCTATGTGCTCTATCCTTTTTAATCTGACTGATGACAGTTGAAGAATATGATTCGACTGCTATCTGATGTGCCGATGGGGTGCAATTCAGCCTTACATAATATCACCTTAAAATAGGACAGGGTTGCAGGTTTTATACGTTAGCCGAAGTAACATAGCCTTCCATAATATCTCATCAAAATAGTGGAATGGTTTCAGATTTTATATTTTAGCTTTTACACCACCTTATCTCCTGGAAGGCTGAAACAGAGTCTGTTGATCAGTACTGTATCAATGTTTAGTAGGGATGTAAACAAACTTGCTTTTCTGTTAAAGCCAATGTATTTCTGACTTTATTAGTTCGATTAAGATGCGTAAAATTGTTTCTACTGACTTGTAAGAATTGAAAATGATTTGCTGATGAGATAACAGAAACAGATGTGGAAATAGACATGTTTGATCCGAACTCAATGGCTAATCAAAAAATAAAATCACTAGATGGAAAATAGGATGGAAGAGGATCTTGGAGTAAATTCCCTTTCTGATGTATTTTTGCTAACAAAAACATAGTATGAAAAAGTCGTTTTGATTTATTTCAGAATCGAACTGCGCTGTAATAAGTGTCATCAGGAGGTGAACTGGAAACTGTTATATATCCTTCTGAATTGACTAGTGTATAGCCCACACAGTAAGGGTCTGTGCATGCTAGGAGGAGGAGGATTCTTGATCTAGTGACATTAAAACATGTTTAGTGGACTTCTGATCATGTTTAAGCGGCTTTCTCTGAATTGGTGTTCTGTTAGTTCTCCCTATGCATATGTTCTTTTCACTAAGGGGATGGTAATTGATTAGTGAATAATTTGTGGTTGATGAGCGAAAGCTCATTCGCAGCTGATTTAGGAATAGTGTATTTTCACACTCCGTTATCAACTGCGATCACCTCCAATTAAAGTTAGATGATCGCATTTAGTTAAAATGGTGATGTTTGTGCTCCCCCTTCCCCTGGGTGGTGAATGTGTCCCAGTTTTGGGCCTCAAATCTGAATACACCCACCCCTGGGCTGCATCTGCTCAGAAGGCTGCCATATTCCACACCCCATGCTCGCAATTATGCATATCTCCTGTAGACAAAGGCTGGTCCTGACTGGTTGAGCAACCTGTTGATGTGCGCATCTGCAGTCTTTCTGCTTTGGTAATAAATAGCTGAATGAGATGCTTGGTGAAATTTCTACAGTACATATTTGGCTTGCTGTATTTTTCTTTTGATAGGAATACCCATTCAGTGGGTCTAAATTTTGATGCATTTGAGCCTTAGGTGGGTTCATATCCTCCATTCATGACTAGAGCTACTCCATTGCTTTCATGGCGTTGCCTAGGCAACAAGGCAGAAATATCATGTCCAAGGTGACATGGTGCCTAGTAGAGCAGCAATCAGGGTTCTTGGCTGCGCACAACCACCTTGGTGCGCCCAGCCCGCCGAGTGCCTGCCTAGTTGTAGACAGAAGCTGCCTTATTTTGGGGTCTATTTTTTTGAGGGGTACTTTTGCAAAGTTGGTGAAGTTTACATGAAAAACAGAGACAATTGGGTTTCGTGATTACAATAATTGATCAGTGAAAACTGTGGCATAGCATTGTTGGTTTGCTTATTTTTTACCTTAATGTGCCTCACATTTATATTTCTTTTTTCCGTGCATATAAATTATTTGACTGCCAAACTTCAGGTTCATTTTTTCATCCTAGGTGATTCTAAGTTCTATCTTTCCTTATGATTTTATTGATGTTTTTCACTCATTTTATTTTTCCTTATCGAGTACAGGTATATGTTGGATATTGTGAATGCCACCATCCGCATTAAAATAAAATTATATGGTAGAAGATGTGGATTGTTCCCTCGGAACATACTTTGGTTACAGGTTTTGCCTGGGTGCCACACCTTGTCACCTGGGCCGGAAGGTGGGATCGCCTTGGTCCCCTTGGATGCCTTTGACAACTATGAGTTAACGCCCAACGATGTTGAGGTGCAAATGTTAAAGTGAGATTTCTGTAGATAAACCGTAGAGATTCATGCTTAGTGAAAGATTAAAGTATCAGAACAGTAGAAATGCTGCTCATTATCGACGATTGCAGGCAGTAGAATGTTACTTTCTTAGTTGGTGGTACCTGACTTTCGTGTGTAGTAATGTGGAGATGGGCTCCTTTAGCAGTCTAATTCATCCAAGGGTAAGACTTCCTGGAATGCCCGCATTGCAGTAGGTCGGCAGGCGTCTGGTCAGTTTGATCCGATGGCTGTTGCAGCAAGTGCAATTTCTTTTGTTTTTTTCCTAAAAAAATCATGAGAAAGGAGCATGTTGAGGGTTTGATCTGTGTCGTCTGAACTTTGATTGGACAGTTAAAATTTTTTAAAAAAGTGATCTAAAGGGTTTTTTATTTTCTTAATTTTTTTTTTAAAACTGTTTGATCAAGATCTGAACCCTTAAGGTTGCTCCCTTCTCATGGGTTTATTTTTAGAAAAAGAGAAGGAATTGCACTTGCTGCTGCAGCCGTCCAATTAAAGCTGATTGGATAGTGATGGGGACATTGTAGCTGGTCTTACTCTTCATCCAATTTTTCTTCTTGCCTTTGTCTGCCATTTAATTTTTTCACTTTTCGTGGGAGTCTGGAATTTCTTTTTGTGCCATTCAACCTCTTCACCCGCATTTTTCTTCTAGCCTCCTTTTACGTGATGAGCATGCTGCATGTTTAATTGTTATCCAGGTAGGCTGTTGCTAATGGCAGGCATGATTCTATTCTTCTTGGTGTGATTGATTCCCTCTTATCCACCACAAATAAGTTATAATTAAATCCATTATTGAGGTCTTTTTTCTTGCCTTTTTTTTATCCCTTATAAATTTCACTGCTCGGAAGATAGGATAAGTCGGCCGCTCGAAGTGTCGCCATGAGTAAAAAAAGCCGTTGCCAAGTGAGTTTTGTTGATGGGTTTACGGTTGTTGATCGAGCTGTGGCTAAAAGTTCCGTTGGCAAAATATAATATCATAAGTTAGTAGCTTGGAAAACAGTTGAAAAAAGGAAATGCCGACGGTTGAAATATAAGATCAATAAAAAAATAGTTAAAAAAACATTTGTTGTTGGCTTGAGATCCCAGCGAAGAAATAAAAACCCAAAAAATAATAGTCGGCTGCTTAAGCCGTCGACATATGTATGCACGGTCCCGGCTCAAGGCGCCGATTAAAACTGGCGGGAAAGAAAATAAAATTTTATTTTTATACCCGATTGCTATGCCTGTTTCAACATAGTCACAACCATTGTGACTACGTGCACAAACTAATCAAGCTGGAGATTAGTTAGTAGTGCAAGCTAAAATCTCACGTCCTTGAGCATGGGACAAGATGCTTCCTAGGAGAAGGGGAGCCACAGCCCGCTTAACAGTTTGGAAGCCAAAATTTCGGAACCATGTACTTGGTTCAACATGATCACAACCATTGTGACTACATGTACAAGCTGGAGATTAGTGAGTAGAGCCAAAGTCTCACATATCCTTGAGCATGGGACAAGATCTCCCAGGGCAAGAGGAGCCATAGCCCGCTTAACAGTTTGGAAGTACCCTGCCCCATAACCGAATCAAATTTTCCATCTATAACCCTGTGAAAACCCCATAACTGATAGGGCCTATAAGCATGCGAAATTCCACTAAGCCGATTTCCCTATACAAAATCACAATAATCTATACATCACAAGAGGGCACAAAAGAAGTAGTTTTACTAAAAACGTGATAATAAGGCAAGTTTCATGAGCATCGCTGCCTCCAGACACCAACTTTACATTGTCTGAGAACAAGGATGCCACCACATAATCCACAAACTCAGGAAAGTTTACGTGCGGCCGCACAACAAAACTAACGTAGCTCAGTGCCAAGAATGCCAGGGAAAATCCTAATACATTGCAGCACATGCTGAAGAGAATGCGAAGCGGTGAGGGATGGATTAGATCGAGGGATGCGAAGCGGTGACTCTTTAAATTTTACGAAAATTTGGAAAGTGTAAATTTTGTTTTCAAATGAAAAAAAGATGGATGGATCTTCTGATAATTGAGATTTTGTTTCGTGTTGAAAAAAGGGTCTCTTCGATTCTTGACAGATCTTTTGAAGAAGAGATAGGAGGGAAATATGAAGATTTTAAAAAGTAATATGTTCTTTCTTTTCTCTTTTAATAATGTGCTTTGGAAAGTACTGATCTCGAGATTGATACCTAGATATCATCATCTTCATCATAGCCTCAACAAATCATTCCATGTTTTGCCTACCCACATTTGTACCACTAGAATCGTGACACTATCAAGAATCAGTGGAGTCCTCCTCTTAGAAGCCATCTATCCATTTATGCACGAAAATCAAGAAACACATATTAGACCCTACTATTCTATGCCAGTTTCCAATGCCTGTATGGAATGATATATTTATTGTTGGAATACTTATTTACCCCCATTATTCTTATATTTAGCTAGACCGTGCACTTCCAACCGTAATGCCCCTCTACCCGATATTCGGAGAAGTGGTATCTAATGAGCGTCAGATTGCTATTGCTCGACATAAGTCAGGACCACAAACAAACATCTAAGGAAGTATGTGAAAAATTAAGCTAAATAAACTATAGGTAACGAACTATAAAGATAGGAATTACAAAGAAATTAGTTATTACAATTCAACACAGTCCAACAAATAAATATATTGTTCAACAAATACAAGGAAATATAAGTACGTATATGTCAAAAAATAAAGTACAGCTACATCGAGACATAACTTGGAATAGACCATAGTTGTTGGTAACTGTCCTTCAAGCACACACCTCCCGCTTCTAAGTTCGATTGAAGCCCTCACCTGAAACGTAGGGAGAGAGCCACACCAGTATTAAGCTCAGTAGGATCGTGCTATCTCTATCTCCTATACACGCACCCACAAGTTACTAGGAAGATTAAAGTAAAATAGTAAAATAAAGTGACAGCCATTGTAGTAAAAGTAAAACTTGTCGAAAGATGTCAGAACTACAGACCCACAAGATAGGTCGAGAAATCCTCAAGTAGTATAAGCTGCTCTAGCCCCATCCAACTACAAGGGGCCCCACCCTGTCAAGTCACAAGGTGACAAAGGCATACACACCCTGTTCAATGGATGTCAAGCCAACTTCGTACAAGTCTAAACTCCACAGCTCGAGTGCATCCACTGACGTCTTACCTCGCAGTTAACACTTCACGCCTATCTACCCTGAAGCTCTGGACACCCGTAAAGTAAGGTAGTGAGAAATAGGATTAACTGGAGTTTGTGAGTCTACACGGCGTCCGTGAACCTAGTCGCGTGTGCACGCAAGTCGTAAAAGCTACTGTCCCACGGTCGGTTTCCCCCCCATGCAGACTCAGGCTATAAACACAGGGGTCTTAAGAACCGGCTTGAACCCACAACTAGGCTAACCCGTGATCCATGCCTCGTGGGTCACAACGTGCACGCAGGCATTGGGTAGTAGATGTCGTCACCCCGAGTTCAAATATCGTGAAACACAATATAAAGTCCTCCCCCATGAATGATCTAAGCATGCAAGTATATAAGAACATAACTAATAATTATACTAGAAAGTAGGATAAATAATATGTACAAAAATGGCTTTATTTTACATTAATGCACACATGCAGTATAATTCCAGGGGCTATTAACTTATTGTTTGTGATCAAGTTACTTAGGTTGAACGCCTTTCAAATCACATCACCCAGCCCTGATGTCAATCAATCTAGGTAATCGACTTATAATAATTATAAGTTAATATGAATCGTGTCCACCTAGGGTGACGCCACTCAGCCTAACTAATATTTTAATAAAAAATTGATTAACCACAAGCTTGGGGTTAACTAGCTGAATCGCGTCAAGATAGCATGACACGAATCAAATTGCGTCGTCTAGTCTTGACGCGTTTCAGTGTCCGAACGAAGGTTGCAACTTACTCCTCTTGGCACTCTAAAGCACCCCAACAACTACAAGAAAGAAGACATCTGAACACCCCATGCTCACAAGAAGAACCCCACATTAGGGGTATTCACTATTTGATTCAACCCGAAAAATCAAAACGAACCAGACTAAAATTATGGTTTGGTTCGAGTTGAAAGTTGCCTCAATTTGGTTCAGTTTGAAATCCCTCTCAACCCGTAGAACCCAAACCAACCTGAAAAAACTGAATTGATGCCTTATCATAATTAACAATCTTCCTCTGAAACAACCTTAATAATCAGCACCCTTCAGCCGTTGCCTGTGTCGCATAGAACGGCTATTTTGTCTTCCTTGAAGACTATAACGAGTAGAAATAAACATCATAACCCACTACAAGACTAAAGGAATCGAAAGCCTCATGCGTGCGATGGAGTTGTGTGCGTGGCAACAGGGGTTTAGTCTGAGATTGGGAATTTTGTGAAGGATCCACGCAAAAAAGGTCATAAATGAAGGCTCGTCATGTCATTGGGTGTGTTGGGCATGGGCGTTGTCCCACGGATGGTCCATAGAAAGTGTATTTATACGGTAGGATAGGTGTATTTGGGCGGGCAGTCAGTTGGGTTGGGCCCAATAAAAAATTGACGGGTGTGGCGCCTAAAGGAGATTGAAACCGAATAAAATCGAGCTTTTTCGATTTGGTTCGGTTTATAAGAGTGAATCGGTTTGGTTCTGTTTGAAAAATTCTTCTCCTAAACCAAACTGAACCGACCCGTGAACACCCCTATCCCACATGGAACTCCAACTAAAAATCCATGAAAAGAACAAGGGAGATCCTGCTCCAAAACATAGAAGTCACATAAATCATATCATGATTTTTTATTGGGTTGGGCCCAATAAAAAATTGACGGGTTTGGCGCCTAAAGGAGATTGAAACCGAATAAAATCGAGCTTTTTCGATTTGGTTTGATTTGGTTCGGTTTATAAGAGTGAATCGGTTTGGTTCTGTTTGAAAAATTCTTCCCCTAAACCAAACTGAACCGACCCGTGAACACACCTATCCTACATGGAACTCCAACTAAAAATCCATGAAAAGGACAAGGGAGATCCTTCTCCAAAACATAGAAGTCACATAAATCATATCATGATTTCTAGGAGTTCCTAAGCATTATAGGCAGACCATCATCCTGCCTGGGGTTTTGAATTCTTCCCGACTCACAAAGGAGCCCTTCATGTTGTAGGATCATCGCCACCAAGCCGCTATCAATGCTGGCAAGCTCCCATGGCCTCCATGCACTGCCACCTCCTCCAACTCGTTGTTGCCGTCATCCACACTGCCTTGCCACCTATCCCTCGGCATCCCACTGTGCTGCCATGCGCATGCAGAGGATGCAACGAGGCGGGTTTGCACCATGCAAAGATAAGTTAAAACGCGTCATGTCGGGTTGATAAATTCTCTAAATCGCATCACTCTTACAAGATGTGAATCAAAGAGCCTAACAGGGTCTTGCCACGCATCGCCCATGCATGCACCCCGAATCACATCGGTTCAAGGTGACTCCTCGCACGAATCACGGCTCATCTAACTAATGTGAATTAGATTCATACAGCTGATCTCCAAAAGACCCTCTAAAGCCTATCCGAAATCCATTAACCGGATCTGAAAGCCCTAGAATATTACACCCTTTCTGCACTGTTGTGCAATGAGGGTGAATATGTGCCGACATGCAACGTTGAAAGAAGAACCAATCTGAAGCTGAATGCATGACCAGAATGGAAAAGAAGAAACAACATGGAAAAGAACCAGTCCGAGCCTATCGAAGATTCAACGGTTCATGTTTTGACTATAACCTGCGACTGCCAACGTTAAGGAAAGGCTGTAAACATGGATGGTAGTTTCGGCCGATACCGGTACGTACCAGTACCGGCCCGGACCAGTACCGGTACCCCCATTTTGGGCCGGTACCGTAAAAAAAAAAAAGAAAAAAAAAGAAAAATGACTGTACTGGACCGGTACCGGTCCGGTTTCGGACGTACCGGCCGGTACGCCCGAAATCGGGCCGGTACGCCCGTGAAACACCCCTTATTGTCCCCTCTCACAGAAACAGATCTGTGAGAGGGGATTCTGATTTTTTGCAGTGGGAGGGGAAGGGAAGGAGGGGAAAGACCCGCCGCCGCCACCCGCCACCCGCCGCCGCCGCCGCCCGCCACCGCCGCCGGAGACGTTTTCACTTTTTTCTGGAGACGTTTTCACCGTTTTGGGTGGAAGAAAAAAAGAAGGTATGATTTATATTTTAATGTAGTGATTATTTTTTAGTTTGTTACATATTTCTTAGATTATTTACGTTCATTTTCTTAATAAAATAGACAACCCCCGATTTTAGCTCTAATTAGTGGTTAAAAATTGAGACTTTTGTCTAATTACTTAAATTAAACATCAATTGGAGCCTAATTAAACTTCATTGCATGTTTTAAATTAAGAGTGTGCTGTCAATTACGTTGATCGACGGTTAATTAGGGGAAATCTCCAATTTTGACTATAATTAGCAGTTAAAAATTAGGGCTTTTGTCTAATTACTTAAATTAAACATCAATTGTAGCCTAATTAAGCTTCATTACATGTTTTAAAAAAAGAGTGTACTGTCAATTGTGTTGATCGACGGTTAATTAGGGGAAATCTCCAATTTTGGTCTAATTAACGGTTAAAAATTAGGGCTTTTGTCTAATTACTTAAATTAAACATCAATTGGAGCCTAATTAAGTTTCATTGCATGTTTTAAAATAGGAGTGTGCTGTCAATTGTGTTGATCGACGGTTAATTAGGGGAAATCTCCAATTTTAGCCCTAATTAGCGGTTAAAAATTGGGATTTTTGTCTAATTACTTAAATTAAACATCAATTGGAGCATAATTAAGTTTCATTGCATGTTTTAAAATAGGAGTGTGCTGTCAATTGTATTGATCGACGGTTAATTAGGGGAAATCTCCAATTTTGGCCATAATTAGCGGTTAAACATTGGGATTTTTGTCTAATTACTTAAATTAAATATCAATTGGAGTCTAATTAAGCTTCATTGCATGTTTTAAAATAGGAGTGTGCTGTCAATTGTGTTGATCGACATTTAATTAGGGGAAATCTCCAATTTTGGCCCTAATTAGCGGTTAAAAGTTGGAGCTTTTGTCTAATTACTTAAATTAAACATAAATTGGAGCCTAATTAAACTTCATTACATGTTTTAAACTATGAGCATAATGCCAAATGTTCTTATATTTGTTTCTATTTTTTTTTTTTATGTGTTGTAGGAATATGGCTAAACAGCAAGAGCAAGACCCAGGGTAGGCCCTTATCACCTTAGTTAATACTGCAAAGAGGAGAGTGAAATGCAAATATTGTGGCAAATAGATGGGTGGTGGAATCACTCGAGGGAAAGAATATTTAGCAGGGAAGACAGGACAGGTGACAAGGTGTACTGTCTGTCCCCGACAAGTTGCCAACGAGATGCGTGAATTGTTGCGTGGCCGAAAAGCACAAAAAGAACAAAAGAATGAAGATGAGGTTGAACTCCAAGGCGAAATTTCAGGTAGACATAATACAAAAGGCAAATGGATGTATACTGCGGACAGTGACATTTCTATACGTGAGAGGCAAAGGGCTGAACAAATTGTAGATTCTAGTGATGATGATGATGATGATCCTGAGATGGTTGCAGCTAGATGAGAGAGTTTGTGGCATCAACAAGAACACGAAGCCCGAAGGAGAGGTGATGGACCATCAATAAGAGGCACAAGTCAACCTACAGGCCAAGTGGGTCCTATGGACAGTTATTTTTTTAGAAGACAGAGTTCTACTCAGCCAAAAATCAAGCAAGCAATGAGAGGAGTAAAAAAGTCAGCTGAAGTGGCAGGATATATTTTTGAAAGTATCTGCAAATAATTTTTGCATGTAGGTGTTCCCTTACATGCTGCTCAGTCTCCTTATTTTCAGCTTATGATTGATGCGATAGCAGATCATGGTCGTGGGTTCAAAGCCCCCACACGTTGAGACATATATGGACGGGGACTTGATGGAGAATACGAGGAACTTCAACAGTGGGTTGAAAGTTTTAAGGTAGTATGGAAGGAGAGAGGATGCACAATTATGTGCGATGGCTGGACTGGTACCACGAAGAAGTCCATGATTAATTTTCTTGTTTATTGCACAGAAGGGACAATTTTTATGAAATCTGTTGATGCATCAAACTATTCAAAGAATGCAAAATATTTATTTGGTTTGATGGATCAGATGGTACAGGAAATTGGAGAGGAAAATGTTGTCCAGGTGGTCACCGATAATGAACCAAGTTATAAAGCTGCAGGGAAGAAGTTAATGGACAAGCGCAAACACCTTTATTGGGTCCCATGTGCAGCGCATAGTCTGGACTTGATGCTTGAAGACATTGGTAAGGATCCAACTATCAACAAGACTGTAAAGAGAGCCCAAAGAATTACCCAATTTATTTATGGTCATCCCAGGATCTTGAATATGTTCAGAGAAAAAGCATCTGGAGGTCGAGATCTCATCCGTGTGGGGCCTACACGATTTGCATCTAATTTTATTTCTTTAGAATCTTTACACAAATTCAAGAATGAGATCAAGGGTTTTATGTTTAATAAGGAGTTCTTGGAGTATATGCAGACCACTTCCAATGAATATAAATCTGAACATTTGAAAGTGAGAAAAATCATAGAGAATAAATTTTTTTGGAGTAATATGGAGACTTATCTAAAGTTGGTGGAACCTCTCGTACAGGTGTTAAAATTGGTGGATGGGGATGATAAGAATTACATGGGATATTTGTACGAGGCAATTGACATTGCTAAGATGCACATCAAGAACGCATTTCCCAACACTTATATGAAGTGGTGGGACCTTATTGATGTTAGATGGGAAAGCACATTACACCACGACTTGCATGCAGCTGGTAAGTGAAGTCTTATACTGTTACATGTGAGATTATTTATTAAATTGACATTAGTAATTTTTCACCTAAATGCAGGTTATTTTTTAAATTCTCGAGTAATGTACAGTCGTCAAGTACATATTGATGGAGAGGTGATTCAAGGCACACTAAATGTGATTGTACGTTTGTCGAGGACAATAGAAGATAGGATTGAGGCAGAGAGACAGGTATACTTAGTGAAGATCTGACTTTAAGATTTATCCAATTACTTGTAATTTGAAGAGCCTATGAATTCTATTAATTGTTAATTCCATCTTTGTAGATGGAGGCTTAAGGCTAAGGCTGGAGACATATAATGAAGACTCTGTGCAAATTGCCGTAGAGAAAGTGAGCCCAGGTATATTTAGTCATTGCATTGTTGTCATATGTGCATAAGAAACGAGAACATACATTGATTAATTTTTTGGTTTCTTTTAATGATGGCATAGTTGAGTGGTGGATAATGGTGTACAACAGAGATAGGTGTTATAATCCATTGGCTTCCGTTGCAGTGAGGGTTTTGAGTCAGACGACGTCTGCAAGCCAATGTGAAAGAAACTGGAGCACGTTCAGCCTTATACACTCAAAAATTCGTAACCGGTTAAAGGCTGAACGATTGGACAAATTGGTGTACTGCCATTACAATATGAGATTGAGGATCAAAAACATTTGGTTGAGACAACAATTGAGGGAGAAACGAGCTGCAGGGCACGCAGAAGATGTTGTTGGCCAAATTGATGTGGAAGAGTTATTTGATGATGATAATCCCTTGCAGACTTGGGTTGAGACACGAGCAACTGTCGATGAGCCAGTTTTTGATCCTGATGATACAGAATGGGCAGAAAGCATACTAGATGGAGCTGTTGCTAGAGATCCAGAATTAGGAACCTCGAAAAGGCAAAAAAAAAATTCACCTCCTCCTTCACATGAGCATCAGAGTCAGACTGAGCATGTGTCTTTATTTGCACCTGACATTGAGCTTGAGCCTGCTAGACACTCAAAATCAGATAGTAGGCCAGTCACTCCTAGAATGGTTGGGCCACCATCATTCTTGAAAAGGAGTACATCTACATTGGAGAGGACTAATCTGGTTGCTAGAGACGATCCTGCCATTGATGAGATGAAGTAAATTTATGTGAGGCATACACCACGAGGAAAATGAGTATTGAATCGATTGAACTTGCAAAAGGATCTAGAAAGAAAAGAAAGCCAGCAAAAACAGGCATCACAAAAGAAAAAATCAAGTAATGTCAAAAGAAAGTTAATTGTTGATTATGATCAAGATGATGATGATGATGATGGGATAGAGTCTCCTAGTGATGATGCTGGTGCAGCTGCAGGTGCTACTACCGGGGGCGGAGTGTATGCACCTTCTTTCTCCTTACATATTGATACAGGAAGAGGACAACATGAAAGTCAAGGAGATTATAATTCACAAAGTCAGCATGGACAGCAGTCAGGTTATAGAGGTGGCCAATAAGAAGCAGGCATGTATAACTGGGGAGATCAAGTAGAGTATGAAGGCTTTCAATTCCATCCACCGATTCCATTCAGTAGCAGTTATGGGTCAGGGTCTTCTTATTATCCTCATGCTACTTCTTTGCATCATGATTCTGGAATTTCATCAAGTCAACAAGCATATACTCCAAGAGGGATTCAAAGAGGGATGCACGACTTGGCTGCATCATTGTTTAGTTATGGTGAATATAGGAAACATATGCAACCTTAGTATGGATACCAGCAACAGCAACCAGATGATGAATCAGAAGGATCTACGGGTTATTATCCATATTAAGGGACTCACTTATGTTTTTCATAGGTAAAGATCGTTTGATTTCGTTAATATTTTGCATTGTTGTAAATATTTAGTACATTAACATAATATTTTTCATGTTTAATCTGTATGAAAATAGTCATTTTGTATGCGTTATGTGTACTTATTTGTCTTAACCTACTTTTATCACACCCAACACATAGCTAATTAATTGTTTACATTTTTTCTGATTTTTTTGGGCCCCTTTAAGCCCGTACCGGCCGGTACCGCTACCGGCCGACACCGGTACCGGTACCAATACTGCCATCCATGGCTGTAAACGTATCTGGAGTTCTCTCAGCAGTAAAATTTATTTGACCTGTTCATGTTCTAGAAAATTCAAATCCACTGGACATTATTTGACTTTGAAGAATAATACTTGCTTGTGCTTGGGCAAATGCATTGGAGCTTGGGCAGCTCTTGTTCTTTCTATCACATGTCCATCCATGCAATGAGGACGAGTCGAACTCTATGCTGGAATTAAAAGACAAAACATCTGATAAGGTCAGGGATCACCCGAGCTTGGCTTTTGAGTCTTGAGCATTGGGTAAAAGAAGAATAAAATCTTGCCCCAACGTGGTGTGAGCTATCAAATTGCATGGCGAGAGATCTAACACCACGTTAGAAACAAGAGATAGCTTTCCATCAGCACACAGTAGAAACAAGAAATTTGGGAACTCACTGCACGTGCATGTCACCTATGGTATTTATGACCGCGAGTTTTTTTTTTTTTTTTTTTCTCCCTCCTATGAATTAAGATGATACTAATCCTCTTTCAGCATCCAAGAAGGATCTGGAACTGTACCCAGGACGGGAAGAAGAAGAATGTTATCATACTACTCTTGTTATCATTCAATTTGCCACACTCGTCGTGGGCCACTTGATTAAACCATTCTTATTTTAAGTTACTTGTGAGGTAACATTTGTTGCAATTGATGCATTCAGTGGGAACTCTTTGATCAATTAGTCAAAACAATTCCCATTTGAGTGCGGATAAGAGGGTGGTAAGAAGTGTGGTATAATAACATTTCTTGAAAAAAATGGATGGTATGCTACAACATTGTAGTAAATGCAAAAAAAAACTCCTACATACTCGTTGTAAACTTAAAGAATTTATAATCATCGTCTACTGTCACCGACATCACTTATAAACTAAGATTTATTTTAGAATAAAAAGAAAATTTAAAGGATTTTCCATATACATGTATAAGACAGGATTATCTAGATGTATTAGACTTTTTAAGGCATTTTCTGCAAAAATCCCTTCTTTAAAAAGGAAATATCTATTTGATACTCAGAAGGGGGGGAACAACATGAGGTAACCACTCGAGGATTGAGTGCTCACTGTCAAAAGGTTTATTAGTTTCCCTTTCAATACTATCATCAAAATGGAAAAATACTTGCTGCAATGTCTTTTTGGCAGCCAGCTGCAACCACTGTCTGATGAAGGGATTGGACGGCGTAGATCTTTCCATCCTGCTGCACCCCTCTGACATCAGTGCAGATTGCAGCAAGAATTGCTCATCTTCATGTGCCTTGACCCAATACTGGCTTTTCTTCCACAGGCGGAGTAGCTGACCAACCAAATTCAACTGCCTAGGTCTCCACAAAAGATTAGCATAGAAAATGACTATTCTAACAGAATGGGCTTCAAGTATTCAACAGAAGCTTACACTATACATAGAACCAATTTAAAGAAAAAACATGTACAAGAATAACTAGTATCCTGAATGGTGCATAAAAATAACTTCCCCCGTTCACCAAAGAGTCAGAAGAGTTTGAGTGACCAACACTAAATCATGAATCTTTTGGTGGAAGTTGTAGCAGTTGTCTCGATTGAAATGTAAATAGCAGTATACAGGATCTTTCTTGATGCTGCATCTTCTTTTATCAAAGAAATAGTTGTGCATCAAATGAAATCCCTGTCCTTCATGGGCGATTGAAAATACGACTGCCAGCTTCACAGTTCCAAATACAAGGACCTGATATGAGGTTCAGCATCAATCAAAGATCCAGATTAAGCACAACAGGAATTGAAGCATTAATCATTTATTTGAGCACTGTGAATGATCAAATGAAATGAAATACCAGAACCAACAGAACATAATTTGCGCATAGATACATGATAACTTACCACTCTCAGCAGAGGAAAGCCTGGAAAGCCCAATGAGAATTTGTCGAAAACCATCTGCGATATGATGCTGTTAACCATTGTTTAAAGAAATGCTACCTTCAAAGGCATAAACCTAGGACTTTTTACCGATTTTAGAATCCTGTCAAGTTGCAGCGATGCCCCCAAAAAAAACACAGGTCACACCAACCAGCAGATGGTGGAAATTTCCGCCGATTTTCTGTTTCTATGTGTAGCAAGCTCTTGTTAGCCTGATGTTGACTGCATATGTCTCTGATGTCTTTTTCTCATAAGTTTTCCAGTATGAAGTCTCGTTGGCCTCCTTGCTCTCACAACCCCCCTCTTCTTCATTTTCTCCAGCTTCTCCTTCCTGCCCTTGATATCAGCTGTGATGGCCTTCTCTCTTTTCTCATCTGACAATAGTGCCAACCTTGCAAATTTCTTCGGTCCCACCTGCCCCAAGTATTCATGTATGTCCTTAAATGCTGGAACAAGACCAGCTCGCATAAAATATCCATCAATAAGCTGTATAGAGTTCAACTCGGGTAAAGATGGAGCATCCCTTAGCTCAAGGTCCATACAAAAAGAAGAGTCCTTGAGCCACATCCGAAGAGAGTGAGCTTTGGCAACAAGTAACCCAGTACGAGTTTTACAAGGCAGAAAAGGTGATCCCATCTCCCACAGGTATGCCTTCAACGTGTTGTTCAGAGAGACCATGTTGTACTGAGCAGTCCCCGTAATTAGAACAACAGATTTTGGTGACTCAGGTGCTCCCTGCAATGAAGCATCCTGTCACAACAGAAAGTTGTACAATCAGATACTAACAGAGATAGCATATGGCATGTAATGAACTAAGAAGTTGGTCACATTCACACACAAAATAAATGATTGTATGCCTGGCCTCTACATGACCTTCTCATCATTTCTCTCCACCTAGTGGATATCTAACCACTTGCCCAATGGGATCATACTGTCAGATGATACCTCGAAACTAGAACCCTCTTCACATTCCTATTGAAGGAACTAACAAAAACAAATTATCTATCAGCATGCTTCATCCTCCAAAAGTTTCTTTGGACATTCCAGATATCTGATAACCAAAATACAATATAGATTAAGCACTAACTCAGTGACAAAAGAACGGTATACAACCTCAGAACAATGTTCATTATCATCCCATAAGGTCCCAGAGATATGCTGGTCATCCAGCTGAAAGGTGGCCTACCTGATAAACATTTTCCTTGTCGTGCAATCAGAAATTAAGATCTCAATACCAAAAGACAAAAGATCAAATTTTGGAAGATTAACATTTTTGCGCTTCCATCCATTTAAAAGGAAACATATGGAATGTAAGAACAACTTTAAAATGTACTTGTCTACAATACTGGCAAATGGGTATCGACACTGACCCAAACCAAGGCACAGAAACGTCTAAAACACAGTTCCATGTCACCTTGGGAAAGCCAGCAGGCATTAGATTAACAGCCAGTCATGAATCTTAGTCAGTTTCTTGAAATTCATCAATCTAAAGCTAAGAATTTGAATCTGAAGAGTCAAGGATGAAAATAGCCCACAGACAATCTGCAAGTTCAAGAAAAGGCCACCCTAGCTCAGAACTTTTCCCTTCTGGCAGTGACAGTCTATCATTAACATTTCAAAATTCTCTACACTGCACATAATGCAATAATAAGTTTATTGCTTGTCCACAGGCAAATCCACACTTATATCCTTCAATCGTGTTTCAATCTGCCCAATTATCATTAGAATAATCATCTTCCAAAGATCTGCAAGATCCTTATCATGCTTGCTGTCCAACAAGTAAAACCGCACTTCTATTGCTTCCTTCAGATCCTCATATCCAACTTCCTCATTAGCAATGTAGCATCCACAAGAGCAGTAGCTGTCTTTCGTCACCTATCAAGGAACAGAGGAGGCCTTAGTACCCATCCTGGCTAAGATGGAAGAGAAAGATCAGGCCTCAACCATATAGACTGAACAACTAACCACAAAATGCATGGGAAACAAAGAGGAGGCCCCACCAACATAGGGTAAATGACCACCGTACCAAGAGAAGCCATCACCAAGATGGGGTGAAATAACTCATGAAAAGACCATGAATCCCTGTAAGATTAATTGCCTTGTTGGCACAATGTGGCCTTGCTAATGCTAATTTAAAGCCTGCCTAGCAGGATGTAGCACATACTCTGTCAAATGATTTCATAGAAAATGCATGAATCTCATGATCAGGTATCAGCCCTTCCATCTTAGACTTATCCATCCCCTCATCGGAATCTTCATATTCCATGACTCAGACAAGGTCAGCAAATTGGCTTACGTGTCCCCCCTATGGCACGAAAGACGCCTTGAATTTTCATCATTTTCAAATCCAACAATCCATGTCACCTTAGCTGTCACTCTCATTAAGAACTTCAGCACTAGTCTGCATTACACACCTTGGTGCCAGTTAGAGGGTCTGTCTGCTGTCCCCTTCACTTACTTTTCTTCCATCCTTTAGGGCGATATTCTTGTGCAACATCTTGCCCTCTTTGATGACATGCACTATGATCCACCACTAGAGAGAGGGCTCATACAGTATCGGATGCCAGTCACCCTCATATTTTTGAAGTGGACTTTGTCCACATGCCCTTTCTCAAATTTCTCATGCAATAAAACTTTCAATTAGGATGGTCCACAAACCCTATGAACTATGACATAAGCAACCATATTAAGTGACAGTACTGCATCTGTGACTTATCTCCTTCATCCTCTTCCAACTGCCACCTCAGTACCCTAGCTACAACATATATTTTTCATCTTATCTCAACCCAGGTTTTTGCAACTGCTATCAAAACCAGCTCTACCCTCCCAACTACCACCTCTAGACACACCTTGAACCCAAATCCCTCACAATTCAGTTCCATTTCAAGGAACAGTCAATCATCCCACTATAGAAAAACAAAAGTACATCCACAACAGTTTTATAATTCATCCCTTTTTTTCCACCTCCAAGGAAGCATCAACCCCTGCAATGATTCTAATAACCACTTCCTCTATTGGTACATTGGACCCCTCAACCCCAGAACCAGTTCCACCTACAGCACAGCACAGTTTATTGTAAGCCTCATTCAGACTCCAGAGTATGACATCCACAAATGAGCTCATGCTCAAAAACCAAACTGAAAAATTCTCGAAGCTCCTTGACCACCTTCAAATTAGGGCAGGCTCCTGAAAAAACCTTTATGAAGCTACCATGCTTCCACGGTGCCCCATCCATCAGCCAAAACCCTTGCACGGTTGTGCCAACAGTGTGGTTTGCAGAACCAGCCGATTCAAACCGGAACGAGTAGAACCAGACATAGAACCAGTGGTTCCTTATCTGGGTTGAACTGGCTGGGTTTGGCCGGTTCTGGCCAGTACCTTCGAACTGGTCCCAGTTCTGCAAACCTTGGCCAATAGTAGATGTGTGAAGCAATAGATTGGGAGAGAAGAAGGCAGCAGAGAGAATACACGGACAAAGAGAGAACAACAGGGCGGCAGACCAACTCAGTCTAATCTGTCCCATAACATTTGTATTTATATCACCAGGGTTATAATAATAGGGTTACATATACAATAAAGATAAAAACAACAGAAAAACCCTGACTTAAAGATAAATTAAAGATAAATGACAAAACTACCCTGGACTACACTCCCCCTCAAGCTGAGCATAGATGCTGATCATGTTCAGCTTGGACAAAAGAGAAAGAAAATGATCCTTCGACAAGCCTTTAGTGAATACATTAAATAATTGATTAGCACATTGAACAGAGGCAAGTCAAATCTCTCCAGCATCAAGCTTTTTACGAATAAACTGACGGTCTATTTTGATGTGCTTTGTACGATCATGCTGAATGGGGTTATTAGCAATATTGATGGCAGCCTTATTATCACAATAAAGCTTCATACCTCAATGTCTTGCAAGAAGAGTTTGAGCCACAAAAATTTTGTAACATAATGTGTTATGACACGATACTCAGTTGCAGCACTAGAATGTGCACAAACAATTTTTTAATTCGCCAAGCCACAAGATCGCCTCCCAAAAAGGCACAATACCCTATAGTAGTCCGTCTATCATTCCATGAACCAGCCCAATCAGCATTAGTGAAGCCTTCAATATTTAAGTGGGCAGCCTTGGTATATAACGAACCTTTACTAGGACATGATTTTACAGAGTAAAAATACGCTCCACAGCATGCATGTGAGGCACACAGGGGGCATGCATGAATTGTCTAATAATGCTCATAGCATAAGCAATATTAGGACGAGTAAGAGATAAATAGAGTAATCTACCCACAAGCCGTTGGTAAGTGCCCTTGCTGGTTTCTGATAATAACTCCCCCACATGGTCAGAAAGACCATGATTAGTCTCAATGGGAGTTGGGGCTGGTTTACAATCAAGCTTGCAAGTTTCTTGAAGCAAATCCAAAGCACATTTTCTCTAACATACATATAAACCTTGCTGAGACTTGGCAGTCTTAATGCCCAAGAAATACTTCAGTTCTCCAAGGTCTTTAATATCAAATTCTTCAGCAAGATTTGTTTTTAATTTCTATATTTCTGTCACATGATCTCTAGTAATAGTCATATCATCCACATAGACAAGGAGTAGCACAACTTTACCTTCACTCCACTTAGTGAAGAGAGTATGATCAGAGTTGTTTGTTTGAAGCCAAACCGAACATTGCTGCTTGAAACCTATCAGACCAAGCCCTTGGGAATTGTTTTAGGCCATACAAAGATTTCTTAAGTCTACATACTCTCCCCCTAGAATTAAGCCCAATGATGGCTGCATATAAACCTCCTCGTTCACATCACCATTCAAGAAGGCGTTCTTGACGTCTAGTTGATGAAGATCCCATGAAAACTAGACAGCAAGAGATAGCACAATCCAAACAAATTTTAACTTGGTAACTAGGGCAAAGGTCTCCATATCATCAATTCCATATATTTGAGTAAAACCTTTTGCAACCAATCTTGCTTTGTATCGCTGGACACTACTATCAGAATTGCATTTAATGGCATACACCCATCCGAATCCAAGAAAACTCTTCTGTGGTGGTAACTCTACTAACTCCCAAGGATCATTTTTATGTAGTGCTCTCATTTCTTCATCCATAGCTGCCACCCACTATGGATCTTTCACAGCCTCAGAAAAGGAATTAGGAACATGTGGGGACGAAATAGCAGCTAGGAATGAGTGATAAGAGGGTGACAAATGAGTATAAGAGAGGTAACTAGAAATAGGATGCTTAGTGCAAGCTCGTATACCTTTCCAGAAAGCAATAGGAAGGTCAATGGTAGGTGACGAGTGAGGAGCAGCACGAGATGAAGACCTGAAACTTCAGCTTCAGTGGGCAGTTGATCAACTACCCTGAAGAAATAGATTGAGAGAGAAGAAGGCAGCAGAGAGAACACACGGACAGAGATAGAACAACAGGGTGGCAGACCAACTCAGTCTAATCCATTCGATAACACTTGTATTTATATCACTGAGGTTATAATAACAGGGTTACATACACAATAAAGATAAAAATGATAGAAAAACCCTGACTTAGAGATAAATTAAAGATTTTTTTCTTTTTGAAAGTGGATTCTCCCACTACAATATATAAATGTAAACAAAAAGGTACAAGTAATGTGGTAAAGAGCTCTCAATCTCACTATACAAAACACCAAGATGGTGCTCGTACCCTATCCTTCCAACAGCCCAAAAAAGAAGAACTGTGCACAATGTCTTTACAATTAACTCTCATCCATTCTTTCACCTTACTAAACACAAAAGAAATCAATCTCCCCACTGGAGCTGCCTCTCTTTTGAAGATTCTCTTGTTCCTAGACTACAATGTGCACATATGCAATTACTTGAGGGTAACATGATTATGAACAATTTTCCAAGTTTGTTGATAACCTTCCATGTGGGAGTTACTTCACTCCAGTAGACACATTACTAATCCGATGTCCCTTATGTAACATATAAGATAAGAATCTGTATCACCCTTCTCTACCTCAATGCTAAATCCACAAACATGACCTCTCCCACCCATATCCCTCCATTAGAGGTACTAACCAGATCCTTATTTAGGATTCTACATAGTGATGATGATGAAATAAGATGCTATGCACATATTAAGGTAAAAACATACAGGAGAAAGAAAACTTCTTTCCTACAAATATCTTGACAATCAATTACACATACTATTTGAGACTAGCAGATATGGATTTTGGAAAAAAAAAAAAAAGCAACAACGAACAATCTAAAACAAATCTAGCTTTAGAGAGAGATAGAGAGAGATTGCATTGTATATGGGCTGGCTTTGATGCCATGTTGTAGCATCAAACTCTAAGCCAACCTTGGGAAGAGACCTTTTATTAAAATTTATGTAAAGGTGTGCAAAATTGGGCTTCAATTGGATGTTGTAACACAGAAAAATTTTGCACACTTTTGTATGAATTCAAATAAAGAAATCTTCAATGCACAAGTTTGCTTTGCTGCATTCACCCTGTTCAATTATACTAGAAGTTCAGGGACAATACCACTCCTACCTTATAGGCAAAATGAATTATAGACAAACAAAGGAACATGACTTATCGAGAGAAAAAGAAGCCAGCTTTTGGTGGACCCTTTCAGCACACATCAAGGAGTTCCTACAGAAAATCTTCTATCTCAAGATTAGCTACCAAGAAAAACCTAATCTTCCAGAGTTTGTTGCAAGAAGCTCACTTGCATGTGATCAAGCCATAAAGTCAGACCAACAAGAGCAGCACCAGCTGAGAGCTTTCTGAAATCAGCTCCCCAGTCTTTCTCTGCAACCCTGGAATGGTGTCACCAATTAAAATTGCCAGCCCACAATGTAGAACATAAGGGCAAAATAAATTGGGAAAATAACTAAAGGTTCAGCCAAAATAAGCCAATAAAAAAGGGTTTTCATGCCTCTGCACCACTAAAAACTTTTTTATTTGATGTTATACCCTAAAATTGTCAAGTTCGCTTTTACAACTTTGAAATTTAAGTAAAGCCTATAATCATACACCTTTCATCAACTGCAGTGAGAATGTTCTAAAACTATTCTCTAACACTATTAACAGAGAGTAAATTATGATGCTAACCATTTAAATACTAAAAAGAAAGTATCTCTTGCAATTATGATGTTAACCTTTTAAATACTAAAAAGAAAGCATATCTTGCTCTCCCCTTTCTCTCTTTTTAGGAGTTTATCTGTCATTACAATGTTGAGTTAACTAACTTAACTGTAGTCAGAGGTACAGTGGAAAGTATAATGATTTTGGTGTATGGCAGCAAATAACATTGATTTTAGGGTTATACAGTAAAAAAAGTCAAAAATAAATAAAAAGATCTGCTAATAGGTTATTGTTATGAAGCTGTTGAATAATATTGCAAAAATCCTATATCAGTCTGCAAAGCAAGTACCAACAAAGTGAGATCACATAATGTAGCTCCACTATGACATTAATAAGACACACTTTCACTCAATCAACATGTTGTACACGAAATACAGTATCAGGAGTTATTTTACATAGATTTTGCAAGGTTGCAGGATTGGATTGAGTCTTGGGTACACTTAAGCCCGATCTGATCCAGATTGGGATCGAGATTGGCTCCAAATTGATTTGGGAATGGCCAATTATGGACCAATTCCAGCTGACCCAAGCTGAACAAATTTTCTTCTTTATGTTTTCTAATATAGGGATTGATTTCAGCCATTGAAATTGAATCGGCATTGGTCATCCCTATCTGAAATTCTGAATCAGCCGATCCTGCATAACATGTTAAATTGAGATTCAAAATAGTATCACTATCATTGCATTGAAAAGGAAAATCAACTGTACTTCTTGAGTTTTGTTGCTTACCCAGCAATTTTAATACAGTACTACAGATATGTTAGTACTAGAATAAGTATATCGCATCCTTTTTCAAATGTAAAAACAGAAAGGCAGTAAGAAATTTGTAGTCTGTGTTAATTGCAAAAGCAGAGTGCTACGATCCAATATAAAAAATATGGCATCATCACTTATTCCTGGTGCACAATTGACAGCTTGCATTCTTATTTATTAATAGAAGTGTTTTTCATTTTAACAAAGGTACTAACTCTTGGAAAAGTTCACCTGGTGAGGGTTGAAATTTGCACAAAAGTCATAGGCCTAACCTCACCTGATTAGTTGTCATGAAGCCCTCACGTGGGCAGACCTTTGAGCAAGAAGAAATCCACCCAGTGAAGGTGGAAATTTACACAAAACTCCTCTAGTTCACCTTCCCCGGCAATTTTTTAACAAGGGAAATCCACCCAGCGAGGGTAGGAATTTTATCAAAACCCCTGCTTTTTCTTCTTTTTCTATTTTACCCAAACTGTAGTCCAATTAAGATGAGACTCCCCCCACCTGACAGCTCCTCACCCTTACACCCGGGAGGGTGAGAAGTCCGACTACAGGTGGGACTCTTCCCACCCAGTGAGGGTAAAGAATCCTACCCCTCCACTGCAGATGGGGAGAAACCTGTGATCTCTCTTTCTCTCTCCCCCTCCTCTTTAAACAGGGCCTAGCCTCCTTTTCTTATGCACTGGGGCTTTTGCTTTTCTTCTTCTTCCTGTTGGGCTGTTGGTGCGATTGCTATGCTCAGGTTCTTCTTTAGCTTCACTTCTCTTTGCGGTGGGAAGATTCCACCCAGTGAGGGTAGAGAATTCCCACTAGACATGTGATTCTTCCACACTGCAGGTGGGAAGAGACCTATGGTCTCTCTCTCTCTCTCTCTCTCTCTTAACAGGGACTGGCCTCCTTTGTTATGCACTGGGGCTCTTGCTTTTCTTCTTCTTCTTGTTGGGCTGTTGATGCTATTGCTATACTCATGTTCTCCCTCATCTTCCCTTCTCTTTATGATGGGAAGGTTCCACCCAGTGAGGGTAGAGAATCCCACTAGATGTTGGATTCTTCCCCACCGCAGGTAAGGAGAGATAGGTGATCTCTCTCTCACAACAGGGCCTAGCCTCCTTTTTTTCTTTATTTTTATGCACTGGGGCTTTTGCTTCTCTTCTTCTTCTTGCTAGGTTGTTGATGCTATCGCTATCCTCATGTTCTTCTTCATCTTCCATTCTATCTGTCTTTTTCTTTTTTTTGGTACAACGAATGCCCCCCCACTGGGGTTGTATGTCAGAGATGAAGTTGATTGTAGATGGCATGTGCAGTGTGCTAGGTTGCAGGGCTACTGTACTAGGAACCCTTGGTTTGACATCTTTCAATAATGGAGGCAACTTGGAATCCCATTGTATATTTGAATGTCAATCAGCATAATGACAATTTACCAAGGGTTTATAAACCTTATTCTTCACGCCATATGAGCCATACTATAGACTTTATTGGTCTGAGCCACTTAGAACGGCAAAATTTTTTAGTTATTCAGAATGATTGAGAGTGAAACTCAGAGTTTACCAACACAAGCAATTTGCTATTGACTAGCTTGATAGGAAGAGCCTGGTTGAAATTGGAAGATGATAACAAACCAGTTCCTCCACTTTTCGAAGATGCAATGTTTATTAGCAGTTAAGAAAATCTCCCCCCCCCCCAACCAAAAAAAAAAACCTAAAGAGCTAAAGCTTCATTAGAAGTGAAAAGGCATCATCACTTCCTCAGCTTGATTAGATGAAATGTTGATCATTCAGACATGTATAGAGCTTAGGAAGCTTGATGGATAGCAACTTTAGGACTCTTTCGACAACTGACCCCACTCAGGTTCAACTTGATGTAGTGAAGCAAAGCTACCACTCATAAAGGGATCCATTGTTCATCATCTCATGGATACATCAAGAAATTGAGCACTATGTTTTCATCCTCTTTCTTTTCTGTCTCTAGTTATATAACTAAGACACCCTTTTTCCCATTTTTGCCTGAGACACTCTTTTGGGTCTTTACCTCAGCCGGATTTAAAGACATTTTCACCCTTAGCTGCCCCCTTTTAGAGGGACAGCCAAGTCAGTCAAAGCATTCCTCCCTCTCTCTCTCTCTCTCTCTCTCTCTCAAATTGACAAAATGGAATTGCACATACAATATCGTGCTTATTTGTGCATGTGTATTCCTAGTTTGGTAGGGAATTATGGCTTCTCTGGCACCGTGGGTTTCGTTTTCTTTATTAGTAGAGAATTAAGGCTTCTCTAGGGCCATAGGTTTAGGTTGACCCGAGGGTATGAACGTTCTTTGGCCCATGGCAATTTTATGATGTGAAAGTTTAATTGACAAATCAATGGTTTTCTATCTAAATTGGGGGTTTCCTACTAGAGTTTAAGGTTTAGTACCCGGATTGATGGTTTCTACCAAGGTTTAAGACTTGGTACCCAAAGTGATGATTTCTTACCAAGGTTTAATATCCGATTAATGGTTTCCTACCAAGGTTTGGGGTTTAGTAGCCAAATTGATGGTATCTTACTAAGGTTTCACGTTTGGTCATGACATAGGTGGCTTTGTGCCAAAGTTGAGGATTTAATACCCAAATTAAGGTTTTCAATACCGACATCAAAGGCTTGGTACCAATGGATTTGGTAATTTAGTACCAAAATATAAGGTTTAATACCCAAAATTGGTGGTTTAATACCCGAGTATGTGGTTTTATACCAAAGATTTGTGGTTTAATACCAAGGATTAGTGGTTTAGTACCAAAGCATGAGGTTTTATACCTAAAATTGATGGTTTGATACCAAGGGTTGGTAGTTTATACCAAGGCATGAGGTTTAACACCAAATACTTAGCAGTTTAATACCAACATTTGGCGGTTTAATACCAAAGTATGCAATTTTATATCAAGGATTGATGGTTTAATATCAAAGATTGGAGATCTAATACCAAAGTATGAGGTTTAATACAAGAAATTGCTGGTTTGATACCAAGATTGATGGTTTAGCACAAAGACATGATGTTTAATACTAAAAAAATGATGGTTTGATACCCGAGATTGGTGGTTTAGGACCTAAGCATGGTAGTTTCATACCAAGGGTTAGTAGTTTAATACCAAACTTCATTGGGAGTTATTGGGAAAGACTCAACCAAAGGAATTTAATAGTATGGACCATCCACTTGAAGGATAGTTAAGTATGCTTCGAGGGCAGACATATGCAAACTTATCATTGAATTGGCTATATTGCCTTCAAATTGACAATACCCTCTATCGCCATACATGCTTTTATAAGAAAAGATTGAGATTTTTTATGAAAATTCCAATCCTTATTTTGTTGGCATTGCCTCTTATTTTGGCCCTTGCCCTATGCATCATTGATGGCAATGCCCCCTTTCTGTAGAATGATTAGGGGCCAACCCCATAACATTAAAGAAATGTAGATAGGTCAATTGAATGACACTCAAACACTATGTGAAGTTCCAAGTTTACAAGGACTCATGATTGTTGGCCATTCCTTCTGTGCCTATAAGGTGGAAGGGAGTTAGCCTATTTTTTTGCCACTGTGATCTCTTCAGAGGATGAGTGTAGCATTTGAGCCATTCATGATAAATATAGTCCTCATAAAATTGTCAACAGCTAATTCAACATCCACATGGCCTAGGACTTGCTTGAATCTTGGTCCAATAAGGAATTCAGGCTTCCCTAGGACCATAGGATTGATTTGTGTTTTAGGATTTAAAGGCTCCTTGGACCATAAAATTTTTGACTTTTAGGACTTAAGGCTTCTTGGACCATCAAAATTGGTATCTTGAGTCATGAGGCATAGCCTTGATGGAGTAAAAGTTTGGCATTTATAAACCCTACTAAGGGTTCATGGATGCAGGTTTTATCAGGGATGAGAACTTAACAATGCCCCCTTCTCTTCTCCAATACAAAATGGGGTTAAAGAGGGTTGACTAAATGATGCCCCATGTTTAATCTTCCTTGTTGGATCAATCTTCCATAATAGGTCCATAAATAAACTTTTCTTTTTTGTCTCCTTTTTCAACTTAATCAAAACGTAATATGCACTACAGAGTCCAAAACTTTAAATCAAGCGTATAACAAGGATACTACTATACCTTGTCATAATCCTATTAATGAAGGGTAGAGATGAATGGTCGGTCCTTTTTCCAGCTATGTTATGGTCCATATGGTACCATAGAAATCAGTAAAAATTCAGTAAGGACTTTAAAACCTCTTCTAATATCTTTAGAAGAGTAAATGTAATGACCTGATCCAACTCTTGTGAGGAATTGTCAATTTTAGGCCAAGCCTGCATAGTTTTGTCTCTAAAAAGCGTCTCACAAGTGATGGATTCTAAATCCTTCACATATATTACCTAAGATTTTTTTTTTACTTTCTGATATGGGACTAATCCAATTCATTCTCATCCCAGCCCACAAATGCAATGGTGCTCCACATCATGGCAGCTTTACTCCGACTTACTCTGCGGACAACCCATCATTATAGGCCCACCAACTTTCGTGTGGTATCCTCGAACCAACCTATATAGTACTTGATGGGGGCAGAATCCGATTTGGCCCGTTAAAACAGCCCAATCGCTGGGATCAGCCCAACAGCAGTAGCATTATAGGCCCACTGGCAGCCTTCGGCCCGTTAGCGGCCCAGCAGCCTTCGGCCCAACAGCAGCCCAGTGGTCCTCGGCCCGTCAGCGGCCCATCAGCGGCCCATCAGCGGCCCAGCGGCCCTCGGCCCAGTAGGCTTCAGCCCACTAAGCGGCATCCGGCCCAACAGCGCCCCCCCCCCCCCCCCCCCCCCCTTCGGTCCAGTAGCCGTATCCGGCCCACTCCGGTGGGAGGGTTATGCGCTATGGCGGTTTATCAATAAACCAAAACATAGTCCTATATCAGTTGCCATCACTAAGCAACCTCTATCCTCCGTTATAAATACACGGCTATTTATTACCAAAGGTAGGTCTTCTGGACCAAGGACAACAGTCCAAAAGCATTAAAGCCGCTTCTTCTTCCTTGACTTCTGAATCGAATCTTCTTCAGAAGCTAACTTAGCCATCGGAGGGGGTTCCTTAGGGCCGAAGCCTAGGACTCCTACTGACCGGTTCTTCATCTTCTCCTCCTTCTGCAGGGGCTTCGGTTTGAATCTTCGCCGACCTCTCTGAGTCGGTCTCGGCCACCGACCTCGGGTTTTCTCCCCCCGGTCTCGACGCCTTTCATAGGCTGGTCCGCCTCGGCCGAAGGAGTCTCGGCTTCGCTCCGAGCGAGCCTTCACCCGGGTACCTCTCGGCCTCAAATCCTCGGCCCCGTCTCCGCCCTCGTCTCATCCCGGATCCCCGTCGGTCCTCTTCGTCGATCCGATCCAATTGCGGGTTCCAGTCTCGGAATCCGACCGTGGTAAGCTTCGGCAACATCAGTACTTTATCGGTCTAACTTTGATGTCATTCTATAATGATCTCTTCCAATCATTATGAGGTATTGTATGCTTTGGACCAAACCCGCACAGTTTTGTCTCCAAAAAGCACCTCATAAGTTTTGGATCCAAATCCTTCAGATATAGCTCAACAACTTCTTCAATTTTTTGATATGTGACTAATTTGGTTCATTCTTACCTTAGCCCTTAGACGTAGTCGTGGATCTGCATCGTGGTGGCTCCACTCCCACTTATTTGTAGGTAGCCCTTTCCTCCTGCCTAGTTCGTAACTAGGTCACTTACTTTGTAGGTAGCCCTTTCCTCCTGCCTAGTTCGTAACTAGGTCACTTACTCTGTAGGTAGCCCTTTCCTCCTGCCTAGAGGTCACTATAGCAAATTAGTGGATGAGGGGACTAGTGCAACATTGTGGATTTGGATACTTTTAAAGGCTTTTCTATCTTTAGGAAGGCTACTTTATAAAGTAGTTTTATCCTTTAATCTCATTTTCTTGTTCCTTTATAATTGTTATTTTACTAGCTCAATAGAATAGTCTTATACTTTGTATTCTACTTCTTTATATTTTGAGGTCTTCCTTTTATGTGTAAGATTGAGTTATTTGTGTAATTATGTGTTCTACTTGAGGTGTCTTCCCAGTGACTTTTGCAATTTTCTGATTCTATTTCAATAACATCATGTCACCTTAAGAAAAAAAGGCATACTTTGAAATGGTATCCAGATTGAAGAATTAATATGACACCATCCACCATCAACTATTCTCAGAAAATATTAGGGCTCATTTAACTGTAGACACAACAGTAGAAAACCAGTAAAAAATAACTTTATTAGTATACGAAACTACTTGGAATTTAAGTGAAGTCTTTGATTATCAAATAGGTGAATTTATTCGAGGAAGTGAATAATAAGAGTTAGAAGATTTATCCTTTGGGTCATGTGCATGAAGGCGAAGAACACCATAAAAACACAATGTACCACCCCTTGTTCTCTTATGCACATAAAATTAAAGACCGGTCATATGGGCTAGCCAAACTAGAGTAGAATTAGGATCAGAGCAGACCAAATAATGAAATTTAAACTAGACCTCACTTTTCCAATTCACGATGCGGAGGGGAAAGGCGGAGAGCTTACGGGCCTTGCCATCCTTCGCCTCAGGTTCCAACCAAGTGCCTTTGGGAGGGGGAAGCAAGACTCCTCCTTATAAGCCGGCACCTTCCTCTGGTGTTCGCCCCTGTGGACGATGCCTCAGGGGAAGCCACCTAACCAAGGACTGTAGAGCCTTAATGAGGTGTCTCCAGTGTGGCAGAGATGGCCACGTCTAGAGGTCCTGCTTCTTGGGGAATATATTCTACGTAGAAGCTCTCACTGGTAAGGGGCAGAGGAGACATGCGGTGGTCTTGCCTAGTTTGCCTCTGGTTCTTTTGGTGGCTCTGCTGCCAGTGGGTTTCACAGGTCCACGCCTCTGGAGGCTGCAGCAATGTGTCCGCCTGTGTCCAGTGGGGGGGGGGGGGGGGGTGGAGCAGGCATTGGAAGACATTTTGAACGTCCTAAATAAGGGGAAGGAGGTGTTTGGTAGCTAGGATGTGAGGGACTTAGGAGGGTGTTTTCTCAATCTTTCCCCATTAGCAGAGGAGGCAGCTTCAATAGTTCAATGGTTGCAGGGGTTTCCTGATAGGGACGGGGTTTACCTCGCAAGCTGAGAGATGGGAACTTCCTTAGGGCACCTATCTGGAACTCCTCCTCTCCAAGCTTCTCCTTCAAGTGGTGGGTGTTCCGTTGGTTCCAGATAATGTGGCAAGGTTGCGCCTCCTGTTCCAGGAGATGGGGTGTTGGGAGGAGGAATCTCTTAAGCTCTCCATTAGTGGAGGTTTGCTTATGATGGAAGGGTTGATCTGGGCATTTGGTCTTGGGGAGATAGAAAGTGCCTTTTAGTAAAATTGGAGGGTCGTATTTTCCTACTGGTCATTCAAGTTTTGCAGAACACGCCATTGTCGTCATTGGAGCAATCAAAGGTTGGATTAGGATTTTGTTTCGAGCAAGCAGGAGGAAGGAGACGGCCAGGGGGTCGGGATACATGACGGCCCAAACGGCCCCATTAGAATTTCCAATAGGTGAACTAGCCCGCCTTAGGTGGTCGCAAACTAGTGCCAGTTAGCCCACTTTGGATCTTTGCTCCGGTTCTGGATCCAAAGCCAAGGGATCCAAGACTTACCCACTTCAAGCACTACTACTCGGTCTAATTGCAAACCTGAAGTCGATCGTCTTCCTCGCTCGACTGCCATGGCAGTGCCCATGTAGAGTGTTCCCAACCTTTAGGGATATTACAAGGTGGTCTCCCAGCACCGGTCCTTGCAAGGGGATGCGCCGATGAGTCTTTCCCCCGGAGATAGCGCCCCCCCCCATAATCTCCCAGATCAAGTGACGTCTGTTGCTAGTCTAGGGGATCCTAGACTCCTCTGAAATTACTCGAGAGGCTATGCACCCCCCAAACAGCCCCTTTCTATGGGTCTTGCATTTCCAACTATCTCCCCCCTCTCTGAGGAGAATTCACTAATCAAGGGTGGTGGGGTCCGGAGTCTGCCAATGCTTCTTTATTAGGCAAGAGGAGATGTTTCCCTGTCGGAAGTGCAGAATATTCTGCTGATGATGGTCTTCTATACTTGGGGCAGCCCCCCCAACAAGACTCTCAGCCCAGAAGATCAGTGAGAGGAGAAGGATGGGTAGATACCCATGAACGTTAAGATCCTTATTTGGAGGATTTTACTGGCAGGCTTCCTACTTCAAACAAGTTGATCCATTTTGGATGTGATGTACCTTATGTATGTTCACTATGAGGGGAAGAGGAGGAAAGTTCGAATCATCTATTTGTTGGATGCAACTTTGCTTTAGAGGTCTGGTGGGCTATTCGGTCCAAGGTGCAACAGCCATGGCAGCAAGAGGATAGAAATGGACTATTTTGTGGCATTGGCTCCTCTTGGTGGCTCCAAGGGTTGATCGCATACATGGTAGCTGAAAATAGTTGATCCTTCATGCCACCCTTTGGGCCATCTGGGGGAATAGGAGAATTTTCAAAGGAGTAAGCTTCTAACTCGGAGAGAGTTGCTGCTTTTGTTTATGAGAAAGTTAGGGAGTGGGTGCGAGTTTTTTGTGGAGATATCATTGATACTTCCTCTTGTTTTGCCCTTTTGGGATAAGTGCGATGGGGACACCACCTTGGTGTTTGGCTTTGTATCCCTTGTAAAGAGGGGCATTTTGAGAGCTTCATTGTAAACATCATGTACAATTTTTTCCTTCAATACAACTCAATGGTACCACTTTAAAAAATGATGTTTAAATTTAACCTTTGGTTATGCTTTTAGAAAATATTTAATTTTGTGTTTTTTAGCTTTAAATTTAATTTCATTATAGGAAGCATTTCAGATTTCCCCACCTTCACATGATGGATGAGGATTTGGAGATTGGGATGTGGGGGGGGGTGTTGTGGAAGGATAGAGTACGCCACCTGCTTACCAGCAGCCTGTCATCTGCTCCCACTGCTATCACTTGCCACCATCATCCATTGCCACTTGCCATTTGTTGTTTGGTTGGTTCAGGCAGTCTCTTTCCCTTTTTATTTTCTTCCCACATTTCTTAGCTTCCCTAGCTCTTCCTCCTCCTCCACTTGTCTCCCATTGGCCCAACACTAGTCACCATCAAGGAGATAACCAGCAACCATTGGTTGCAATAGAAGTGTTGATAGCTGTTGGTCCTCATCATCATCATTGATCTAGTTTGGCCCCACTAAAATCCCTAGCTTTGGGAAACTCAATATCCATTGCATTTGGGGGCACAACTTGAAAGTTCGTATTGCTTTTCTACTTCAGCCCCCAGGATGCACATGTGTTATACAAGTTGAAGAATCTAGAAGTTTGATGTTTTAGGACCCTTTTTAAGCTCAACCGGAATCCAATAAATACTTACCGTCAAGGCTTCAAACCTTCATCAGAATGGCACCACTATAGGATCTAGGACCAATGTTGTGAAGAATGCTCACAGGAGGAACAGCTATAATAATCTTTTGCAGATGAGAGGAGGCATGAATCCATTCTTCCCCATTGCAGCATGATAGAATGGGTAATCATTGCTTGGAGTGGATTTATGGCATAGACTGACGAGAAATTTGTTAGTGTTTTAAGTCCAACTAGAGAAGACTCCAAGAAGAATGCAGAAATCCTCATGTCTCCACTGGGCATGGTTCACAGGATTGGCTAGTTCTGATGTGGATCAAATTGAGCCTAACCGATCAATCTTAGGGGGAAAACATGATCCCTCCATGGAAAGTGTAAAAAATAAAACGTAAAACAAGACTGAATTGGCCCAAAATTGGCCATATCAGCCTGGATAGGGTTGAGACATACTAATCCAAGCCAATGTGGCCTGTGTCAGCCCAATCCAGGCCAATATGGCCTGTGAAGTAGGGTTTTAATCAACATTAGTCCATTGAATGATTATTAGTGTGTGATATTCAATTTTTTTTTTTCTGATTCTTTTCTTCATTTTCCTGATATTATCATTTTTTCCTTCTTTCTTTATTTCTTAATAAAATTCTAGCTGATCCAGGGATCAGCCTTTTTCCTTTGGATCAGCCAGATCAGATCAAGACCTATTGATCCTGGGTCACAATCCAATTTCGCCTTCCTTGCCAGTGGGTCCTTCACCACTGCACCTAGAATAACTACGTTTCCGCTTGCCACCTGATCCTTTTGAGTTTTCCCCTCCTAGGTAGGCTATTCCAGGGGTGTATTCTCCATAAGTCTTTCTAGGTTGTACTAACTAAATTTCACATCTTAATCAATGATGACAAATTTCCATGGCAAGTTGAAACTTAAAATAATGAGCATCCATGATCATGACAATAGGATATCTATGAATACCTGAACACATCATGCCGGTAAATGCCTTTTCTGACTGCCAACTGGAACACCCATGAGGCAGTGGCACGATGTTCAAATGCCCATAAGAGATCCTCCAAAGCATTGATAAAGTTAAATGAAGCATCTTCTTGTGATCCCAGTTGGTCAAGAAGATTATCAACCTCTATAACCAATGATGCAGCCTTCTCTGTGAAAAGTCTGCAAGACATTAAAGGATAAGATCTTAGTCTTAAATAAAAAAAAGATTATTTCATAAAGGAAAAAGATAACATAGAGCAGAAAGTTTCTAACTACCTGATAGGAAGATCAAAGCCAGAATCACGAAGTGAATTTAAAAGCATCATCCCTTGGCTTGTTTCACGGCATAAACTTGCTGCACGGACAAAGCATGTCCATATCCTATGGTCAGCTTCCAAGCCATCAGCCTTCATCTCCAGCATTTTTTTGATCCCCATGTCATAGTTACCATTCCTCAAGTAAGCATCAATAACAGAAGTATATAGCAATGTGCTGAGGTCCAAGCTGGAACCTTTCAGGCTGTGAAGCACACTTTCTGCTTCCTGCGGTTGCCCGGCAGTGCTACATGAAAGCATAAGCATGTGCATAGTAGCCATTGTTGGTTCAATGCCACCTTCTTTCATCAGAAAGAGAACATGCTCAGCTTTTGAATAGTCCCCAGAATCCCTGTAAATCTTCATCATTACATGATAGATGGAACGATCCATTCTACATCCCTTTGACTGAATGCTTTCAAAAAGATTTTCTGCCTGTTCCCACAGCTGCTCCTTACCACATGCAGCCAACAAGCTTTTGTATGTGTCCAGCTTGGGCTCCAGACCCTGCCGTTTCACTTCATTTAATAAAGATAAACCTTCTTCAGCTCTCCGGGCTTTACAGTACATCAAAATGAGGGTATTGTAAGTCTCCTCATCTGCCTGAAAACCACTACTCAAAATCCTCTGGTACACATCAGTGGTCTTCCTAAAGTCCTCAACCTTCATATACATTGCCAGCATAGAGTTGAAAATGGTAAGGTCAGGTCTGAATCCAGCTTCCTCCATCTCCGCAACCATTAATTCAACATCTCTGACTCGCTTTGCACGGGCCAGCAGACTGATCATGCTCCTATATAGATGCATGGTGGGCAAGTACCCTGCTGCCTTCATCCCATGATATATCTTCTTCACCTCAAATATATTCCCTGCTCGTGCAAATGCATCGAGCATTAAAAGAATTGTACTCTTACTTATCTTAAAATCCATATCTTGCAACTCTTGAATGACAACATATAGTTCATCTAGCCTCCCATCAACAATCAATGCTTGCATAAGGCCATTGACAGAATCCACAGATGGGGAAGGACCGTCTCTGATCATAATGTTGAAAATAGCCCTTGCTTGTTCGTAACACCCACTTTCAGCATATGCATATATTAGCGCATTCCAGACTTTCCTATCAAGCTTGGATTGATATTGGTTTCGGAGTTTCCCAACCAAGTCTTCTGCTCTCTGCCACAGCTTTAACTTCCCATATGTCTCAATTAGCATGACATGAGGTGAGAGATTATCCACTAATAAACCAGCACTTTCAGCTCGATATAACAGATTCTGAGCTGTCTCGGGGAAACCAAGCTTACAATATATTGAGATCATGCTCTGGTAGGTACTTCGGGATGGCTCAATGCCTAAAAATGTCATATCTGAAAATAACTGACAAGCTTCTGAGAACATCTCATTCTCTTCGCAACATGCAATCAGTGACACATACACGCTTGATGTAATAGACAGAAAATCAATTGTCCTCATCTTACTATACTCCTCTAGGGCGTTTTCTAATTGCCTGTTTTTGCACAGCATGAGAACTGAAGCTTCAGACAACAATCTGTGGGAGTTTGGACGATGTTCTTTCAGAAAATCCAGAAGAGCACTAGCTTTCTCATTCCTACCTGGTGAGCTGTATGAAGTCAGGACGGAAGCCAAGTCCTCCTCATCAAGACCATATCCCTGGGTGACTGCCTGTTTCATCATCTCAGCACCTCGGTCAAAGTATCCGGCCTTTATGAGAATTGATGAAATTAATTGAGGGTCCATCCTCGCCACCTTTTCCATGTCCTTCACAACCTCTTCCACAATGTCATCTTTTTTTTCCTCCCTGAGGGCTAGAACTATGTCTAGATAAAGTCTCTTGTCTGGCTTGAATCCGCTTCGAACCATATCCCGGTAGAGCACCATCATTTTCCTCACATCACCTGCTTTCAGCAATGTATCTAACATAACACAATAAGCCAGATTGTCCGGTTTGATCCCTGATCTCAACATGTGGTCAAACATCTGCTCTGCTTCCACAAGCATCCCCGCCTTTGCATACCCACAGATCAGGGCACTGTAAGTCCTCAAGGTGGGCTTCACCCCTTCATCCAACATCTCCGACATCACATCGCCTGCCTCCATTATCCGACCTGCTTTGCCCAGTGAATCAATCAGCACCGTAAATGTAACCGCATCAGGTCTGCAACCTGCTAGCTTCATGTCTCTATAAAACTGGAATGCCAAGTCATGCCTTCCCTGCTTACCATACATGTGAATTATGGTGTTATAAGTGATCTCACTCTTCCTGAAACCTGCCTTCTCCATGTCCTTGCACAGCTTCTCAACCTTCTCATCATCCCCCTCCCTTGCAAAAGCATACAGCAGGGAATTGTATGTAACAGCATCCGGGGAGAATCCCTTCTCACCCATCTCATGAATGACATACTCTGCCTCTTGGGGCATCCCACACCGACCATAAACCGACACCATCACATTGTACGTCCAGAGGTCTGGCTGGCACCCTGATGCCTCCATGTCGGCATACACCTTGACTGCATCCTCCAAGCTGGCAGTCCCACCATACGAGCACGCGCTGAGCAGCGTGTTGTAGGTGACGGTGTCCGGGTGGAGTCCCGACCGCCGGACCTCAGAAAGCAGCTCCAGGGCCAACCCCGGCGGAACCCGTCCTGACTTGGCCCTCGCATTGATCAGTGTGTTGAAGCTGACAAGGTCGGGCTCACACTGCCGCGCCCGCATCAACTCCAACAGCTCCTGCACCTTCTCAAAACGCCCCGCCCGGGCGTGCACTCCCATCATCGAATTGTACACCTGGACACAAGTAGCCACGGCGGGCATCTCCGCAGCCGAGGGAGAAGAGCTAAGTGGGCTGGTCGCCCGGCAGAAGATCTCCTCGGCAAGCGCGTCCTGACGATGCCTGCCGAGGACCGAGATGATGGTCGCGAGCATCCTGGGGTTGTGGGCGGGGTCGGAGTGCCAGCGTCTCAGGGACAAATACTCGAACACCTCGAGGGCGCGGCGCCAGCTGGAGCGGCCGACCCACTTCACCACGAAGCAGAGGTCCGTGGAGGTCACCTGGACGAGCTTCGCGTCGAGCACGTCGGCGACGAACTCGCCGGGGCCGAGGGAGAGGATCCGGTCGACCAGGAACTGCACGCGCTGCCGCCAGTCCTTGGCCCGCTTCAACGCCAACTTCGTCATCTTCTTCGCCCGCGTCCGGCTCCGCCTCTCCTCCGACGCCTCCAAAGGCCCGTCGTCCCCCTCCTCCCCCTCGCCGTCGCCGGCGTCGACGACCTCGACGCCTCCCAAAAGGCCATCGCCGGCGAATCCCGAGCCCGCCTCGTCGTCCGGCGGCGGGGGAGGGAGCAAAGCGGGGCGTGGGGGAGAGGAGGGCTCCGAGTAGTAGTCGGAGAGGTCGAGGTCGGGCCACCGGACGGAAGGGGAGGCACGGCTGTAGGTGAAGGGCTTTGGGGGTGCCGGGGAGTCTGCGGCGGCAGATGCAGGGGGAGGCGACGGCGGGGCGGAGGAAGGGGAGGAAGCGGAGACGACGATGTGGGCAAGTGGGTTGCTGCGGGGGACGCGGCGACGTGGGGAGAGGGCGGCGGAGGGGAGGCCGAGGGCGACCGGAGCTCCGGCGAGCGCCATGGATGGAGGAAGAGCTGCGGGGTTACTGTGAGCCACCGCGCCATGCATGACCGCATGTGGATGGCGTGGGCTCCACCTCCATACGACGTCCACAACGTCCAACGAATTGGAATGGAAAACCATGCATTGCCATCTGATGGCACATGGAGATTGCGAATATTTCTATAAAAATATTTTTAAATAGAAACTTATAGTAATTAGCAAATATATTATGAAACTCACATATATATAAATTGTTGCATAACTCAATAAAGTTGTGCCATGTATATATGGGAGCACTCAAGGACCGTGTGCAATGATAAACTTGTTAATTTTGAGTTAAAATTTATATAATGTAATCAATAAAATGCAAGAGAAAATCTTCTTTTTCTTGTTAGAAGTTTTCCTAAGATGCATTCCATCTTATTTGCATCGTGTAAACCTGTAATTTTATAAAAGTTGGCTAGTTTGTTATTTAACAATGCAAGGAGACTGTATGTAAGAAGCTTTTTTTTTTATAATGATGAATAGACAAATTGACCTTATAGATGAATGCAAGAAGAAACAAAAGAGAAAACTATATGCATATGTGTTTGATGCTTAGATCCATCTGCCCCTACCGACACCTCCTACCCTAAGGTAAAATTAAACTTTTGGAGGTAAATAAGAATGAAACTTAATCGTAACCATCCATCTAATACTTGTAAATCTGATTTTTTTTTAAAAAAAAAAAAAAAATCACCGCATTACTTTTAAGGTTGTTCTCATCCCTTGGAATTTTAATATTTAAAAAATAAAATTATATACACAAATATTTTAAAATAACTATATTTATATCTGTATTTAAAATGAATATAAAATATGTATTGATGTTCAATAAAATTGTATGCAAAATGAATATATTCGTATTTGTTTGCATCTCTATAATGCCAAGGAAGTTTTCAGTCTTGGAAATGTGAAGCCTCGAGGCTGAAGGCATACTAATAGGCAGCTCTCCTAGGCGCCGACTCACAGATCAGCTAAGGCCTAAATAGGTTACAACTGGGCCATTAAATAGGGAATCTCTCCACACTACAAGTAGCAGTGTAAATGAGCTAAGTAGAACCCAATTTTTTCATGTTCATACTTAGTTCAATTAATTTTAATTGAGTTCGAGTTTGTGCCGAGTATTTATGATGATTGTTCATATTTGGTTACTTTAGATATTAAATAAGTTCGAGTCGAATATCGAATAGCTCAGGAACCCAATGAATCCACCATAGACTTAGTCCAAAAACTTTTAAATTTAAATTTATCAATTTAGGTCAAACCATGGTGAGTACCAAGTTATTTGCATCCCTAACTATTTGACATAAAACACTATAAGACACTAAATATCTTATTAATTAAGTTTATTTATAAATAGAATAATTCTATAAGTCCTTAAAAGAGGTCTTAATGAGTACATAAATAAAATTTTAACAAGTATTAAAACGAGTTCTTAATGAACACTTAAACGATCTTATTCACAAACACAATCAAGTTGAGCTCGCCAATGTTTAAATTTGGCTCATTTAATATGCCGACCTCAATTTTTTGTTCAAACTTATTTATTTAGCTTAATAAATGAGTTGAGTCGAGCTTATCGAGCAGTCTTATGAAAATAGAAAGAAAAGAAGAGAGAAAGGAGGGCTCATGGGTCTTCCTCAAGGAATTGAAGAGAGGGGTTTAGAGAGAGAAAGAGAGAAATCAAGTGAAATAGGGCTATCAAAACGAGTCTAAGACCCGAGACGCAACCTGTAGACAAAGTAAATGTGGGTTCGGATATACCCAATAACCTAATAACATGCCTGTTAATTATTATTAATTTAAATTCTACAAATAAAGTTCTATAAATTTGGGCCTGAAAATGGGTATATCTTCAATTGCACAGGAAACAAATTGTACCCAATTTCTTTTAAATTTGACTTGAGGTGTAATATCAACAAAAAGAGGCAGACCCAATAATAGAACTATTTCCTCATTTACCCAAAAACGTTAATAGATCTTTTTTGGGTCTAGATCCATGTATTTTGGGCTTGGGTCTATCCATACCCGGCCCACTTACAGCCCTAAAGCGACGGAAACACTTCTCCACAAAATATAACCTGATTGAAAGGAAGAAAAAAAAAAGTTGCTCTCTCCCAACTCCTCTTCTATCTACATTTATTTTGTATTTTGTGTTCTTTTGTGGTGAATCCCTACCCTCTTCTATTTGGGCCTCTTCTCTTGGAGATTGGACCAAATTTGAGGGAATGGCAATGGCCCCGAGAGAAAGGTGTGGGAGGGCTCCAATCATGGGTGTGGACTTGCAAAACCTATATTCTATTGCAGCAAGCCCAACTTTGATGCCAATCTTCATTGTCAATGAATGCTGCAATGCCCAGTACTACAATGGGGGACATTGCAGCAAGTTAAAAAAAACTTTTTTTGGATTTTTTTAAGTTCGGACCCGATATGTCCTATTCGTCTGTACAGTGCAATGTTGATAAGATAATTCAAAAAAATCTAAAAAATGTAAAATTAAACCTAAAAAAAAACCTTAATGGGTCGAGCCCAATAATTATTTTTAATTTTTCAATTTTTTTTTTAACTTTGTTGCAATGCCCCCCATTGCAGGACAGGAGGCCTTGCAGGAAGCATCACTCCTTCATTTTAATAGACATACATGCAACATGTTGGATTTCTTTGAATTTTCTTGTCTTGTTTTGGGGGAAAATGGCCTTTGCCATGGAAGAAGGGTGATGGGGGATCCCAATTCCTGCGATAACCTAAAAAATTCATTGGCTCCCAATATCTAACCTCAGAAAAGAACTAAATCTCCTCCCCATGTTGAAATTTCATTTCTATAGCCATTTTCCCCTTTTCTCCTAGGTTGCTTGATCCTCGAGTCGTCCTGCTGTGCTTGAAATTTCCATGATTATCTACTGGTTTTTCTTCTATTTTGGTGATCCCATGGCCTTTTCATTTGGAAATGGCCAATGTCCAAGAAAGTAGTCAAGGGAGATGGCCTTACTAATAGGTGTGGGCTCCCAAAGATTTTAAAACCTTCCTACAAAGAGCCAAATGAGGATTGGACCATCTTTTTTTTTCTGAATCTATTTTTCATTTTTGATGTTGGAGTTTCTATTTTATTGTTGGGAGTGTTTGTCCATTTGAGAGATGATTTTGGCCATGGAAAGATATGTTCTCAAGGTACTAAACCATCCCAAAGCACTCTAAATGGAACAATAATCCTTGTGCATGCTTGAAGTCTAAGTTTCCATTGTATGCTACCGTGCTTCTTTAATAAGAGTTGCTTCTTATGATTTTCTTTTATTTCTTCTTGGGAATGGCTTGCCCTTCATTTGAAAAATGATTTCAATCATGGGAGAGATCAAAAGGAGATGGGCCCACTGGTAGGCGTGGTCTCCTCCATTCTTAATATTCCTGACGAGTAATACTTGCTGCAATGCCCCCTCTAACTGCAATGGGGGCTGCAGTGGGTAAAAAAAATAATAAATCGAGGTGTCTTAGTAGTCCGTACAATGCAACGCCTAACTGGATGATCCAAAAAATCTGAAAAATGAAAAATTAAGCTCCAATGAACAATAAACATACCCTTAATGGGCTGAACCCAATAACAGTTTATGATTTTTTAAATTTTTTGGGGACATCCGATCGAAGATTGCATTGTACAGACGGTTAGGACACTTTAGGACTGACCTAAAAAAAATATCAATTTTTTTTTTAATCCACTGCAATACCCCTATTACAGTTAGGAGGACATTGCAACAAGTATTACTCATTCCCAACATCTCAAATGAAAGATCGGCTGTCCCATTCTATTTCCTTTCTTTCATTTGATCTTGTTGATAAAATACATAATATCTCCATGCATCAAATGAACAAGCGGAAGCATGCATGGAGATGGATCGTAACGGAAAACGTACCTTAACGGCGACGCTCGTAGATGGACGGCGACGGCTCCGTGAGGACGAGGATGAGAACCACGTGACGGGCTTCTCCCTAAAATCACACTGCAAATCCTAGGCTCTTGGTGATAGCCTCTTGGAGAGCAACACTTAGAGAGGGAGAGAGAATGTGTAGGAAGAAGGGGAGACTAGAGTGAGAAAGAGGGCTGCCCAAAAGTGAGTGTTCTGCAGATTTTCCAAGAGTCATCCTCACGTAATGCCCTCCTTCCTCTTTTATATCTCTCTTCTCTACACTTTCAAATAAAGGGGGGAATGGTTATATCCAAGGGGTGCTTCACAAGTGTGGGTAACTCCCCACAACCACTCCCTCAACCACTCCCCCTCATCTCCTATAACCAACTCTTGGCCCCTACGTGGGCATATGCATGGTAAGAACCATGCTTTGGTTAACATCTCCCACTTGCCCACGGAGGGCAAAGATCAATAAACAATCTCTCAAAGTTGCTACAATCCAACTTTCATACAGGAAATGCAGCGTGCGACCTCACGAGCATAACACTAACAGGCGAGTAGTGATCCATTAAGTTATCACCAAAACTAATGGAACACAATACTCTATAAAATCTCGTGGTACCCCAGATCATCTTATATTCACCTGATTTAACACTCCGGATCTCTCAGATAAATAACTGGCAGTGTTTAAATCCCAAATGTCATGTGATCATAACTCTGTCTGTACACAACTGACTGAGTTCCCCGGGGTATGATCCACATAACATGGTGCAATATATAGATGTCTTCCCCAAGTTCTCATGTCAATTCGATTAATCTCGGCCGCTTTCCTAGTCATGTCCCGCTAGACTGTATCAACCTTAGTCCTAAGGATCATGCTAAAGTAGCGACGCCGAGCTTCCTCTTCATGACATAGTTCTTAGGTCACAAAGGATACAAGTAGAATCAACAATATGATCCAAGAGCTCACACAATGATGAAGCAGAGATCCATTCATCATTCTCATTTATCGGTCGTGAATTGCACATGCGGTATGAGACGCATGTTATGGTGTTCTTCCACAAATGTGGGCGTGTCATTTATAGATTTATCATTTAAACACCATACGGATCTTAGTCTAATCACTCCCACTGCGATTAACCTGAGTCTCATGACCCAGTCGCTTCCATTCAGCGCCTTGTCTCAAGACTCACATCCGGCTTTTCCAGACTATACAGGATGGGCTCAATTATTCCCGTATTCGATCTTTAAAGATCTCATCTCGGCTCTTATCCGAGGCGACATAAATAAATATTTTAAGTGTATCTTGTTCGCTCTTCTAGCGCCATAGATACATAATATCTCATCTTGCTCGCTATCTCAGCGCCAAGGCGAATTACCCGTGTGAGAGGGTCAATTCAAGTCTGGTGACACTCATTGATGTGTAAACAAGCATTCCATCAAAACACTCAATAAGAGAACGCATCGAAGTCAACAATAACTGTTCTTTACATTACAGTTTACATAAACCCATGGCTCTACTATGGGTCGTGAAAGCCTCTCTAGTGATCTGTTTAGTTAGCGGGTCTGCTACCATACGATCGGTAGAAATATGCCGAAGGATCACTGCTTCTTTTGCTAACAAATCTCGTATGAAGTGATATCTAATGTCAATGTGTTTGGTTTTACCATGGTACTTAGGATCCTTGGCGTAGGCCAAAGCTGATGTACTATCAACATAGAGAAGTACACTCTCCTCTGCATAAGGAGTGACAGCTAATCGCCGCAGGAAACTCCTCAACCAAACTGCTTCTTGACAAGCTGCTGAACATGCCACATATTCCGATTCCATAGTGGATAGAGCAATGCACGTCTGTTTCTTGCTACACCAAGAAATGGCCGCGCCACCAAGTATGAACACATACCCTGACGTAGACTTTCTTTCGTCTTTGTCGCTGGCCCAATCAGCATCACTATAACCTTTTAACCTTAGATCACCTCCTTCGTAACATAAGGCAAGGTTTATTGTTCCACGTAAATATCGGAATATTCTCTTGACTGCCTTCCAGTGAGCAGGACCAGGGTTACTTTGATAACGGCTAGCTAATCCGACAGCATAACTGATGTCGGGTCGAGTACACAACATAGCATACATCAGACTCCCAATAGCTGCCGCATATGGCACTTTATTCATTTGATTCTTCTCTTCTTCATTCTGTGGACATTAGCTTACACTTAAAACATAACTTTTATCAACTGGAGTATCAATGGGCTTGGAGTGATTCATTCGGTATCGCTCTAGAATCTTATTAATGTAGGTTTCCTGAGACATACTCAAAAACCTTCTAGAGCGATCTCTGACTATCTTCATTCCTAACACATAGTTTGCTTCGCCCATATCTTTGGTCTCGAAGACGGAAGATAACCACTGCCTAGTGGCATTGATAAACTCCATGTCATTCCCAGCCAACAAAATGTCGTCAACATACAATGACAGAATTAGAATCTTCTCTTTCTTTCGTTTGACGTACACACAGTGGTCTTCCTCAATCGTCTCAAAACCGAATGAGGTGATTTCCTTATGAAATCTTAAATACCACTGTCTAGACGATTGTTTGAGGCCGTAAATGGAACGTTTTAGGCGGCAAACTTTGCGCTCTTGTTCCTTTACCTCAAAACCCTCTGGTTGGAACATGTAAATTTCCTCGTCTAGTTCTCCATTAAGAAATGCCGTCTTAACATCCATCTGAAAGAGTTCTAAATCTAAATGTGCGACAATAGCTAGGATCAGGCGAATAGACGTAAATCTCACCACCGGGGAGAACGTCTCATCAAAATCAATACCTTCCTTCTGGGTATACCCTTTCGCCACTAGTCGTGCTTTGTATTTGTCAATTGATCCATCTGCCCTGCGTTTAATTTTGAAAACCCATTTGTTTCCAATAGCTTTACGCCCAGGTGGAAGATCAACTAACTCCCAGACCTTATTCTTTTCCATTGAATCCATTTCGTCTAGCATAGCAGCTTCCCATTCTTTCTTTGATAATGATGAATATGCCTCTTTGACATTTCTAGGTTCTTCATCATCCGCAGGCTGACACATTAAAATCTCCTCTTCAATCTCAAAACGTCGACGAGGAGTGTGGCCGCGTTTACTTCGACGTACTTGGGTGTCGGCATCTTCTGATTCTAATAGAGTACTCCCACTCGGTAAATTAATAGGTGTACTCCTACTAGCTTGATCATCTATACTATCTCCAGCGATGACATGGTCAGGAACTAATTCCCTCCCTTCGCTGGAAGATGGTAAGAGAGCTGTCTCATCCACTTCATGGAGATCAAAGCTTTTTCCGACATTGCCAAGTTTAGGGTATTCTTTCTCTAAGAATACAACGTCTCGAACCTCTTTCTCTGTCATTCCTCCATCATGATATTGTCCATACATGACATACCCTTGTGAGCTATCAGGATATCTTATGAAGATAAACTTTCTAGCTTTAGGGCCCAGTTTCCCATACTTGTGGGAAGAGTCATGGACATATCTAGCTGACCCCCACGGGCGTAGATTTCCCAAATACGGCTTTTGGCCACGCCACAACTCATAAGGGGTAGAAGGAACTGACTGTGAAGGCACACGGTTAAGTAAATAGGCGGCAGTCAACAAAGCATCCCCCCAGAAAGATATTGGGAGGTTGGCATGCGCCATCATAGACCTAACCATGTCTAACAACGTTCTATTCCTTCTCTCGGCAACACCATTTTGTTGCGGAGTATATGGAATAGTGAGTTGTCTTTTAATTCCCTTTTCCTCACATAGAATTCTGAACTGATCAGATAAATATTCGCGTCCTCTGTCTGTGCGAAGAGCTTTTACACTCTTACCGGTCTGATTCTCAACCTCAGCTAGGAAGCGTTTGAAACAATCCAGTGCTTCATAGCGGTGAGCGATCAGATAAACATAACCGTATCGCGAATAATCATCTATAAAGGTAAGGAAATATGATGCTCCATGTCGAGCCTTCACACTCAAAGGTCCGCAAATATCAGAATGGATAAGCTGCAATACTTCAGTGGCCCTTCTGGCCTTCCCAAAAGGTTTTCGGCTTGCCTTTCCAGCCAAACATGATTCACATAAAGGTAGAGTGACCTTAGCGAGTGAACCTAAAAGGCCTTCTCGAGCTAACCTGGTCATTCTATCCTGTCCTATGTGACCTAGGCGAGCATGCCATATTTCCGAACTAAGGTCTTTATCATCAGCCACATACGACACAGAAGAAGCATTGAAATCAACATCTAATTTAAACAAACCACCATTCAATAAAGCATGTCCATACAGCACATCATTTAAATAAATGTCAATACTAGTACCAATCATAACAAGAGCAAATCCTAGGGATAATAAAGATGATGCTGACAAGAGATTATGCTGAATCCCTGGCGCATAAAGAACATCATGCAATGTCAATACACGACCAGTTCTAAGTTTGAGCTGGTACACACCAACTCCAAAAACTTCTTCACTGGTCCCATTGCCCATGTAAATTCTTTGCGTCCCTCTTGGAATTCGGCGGTAATCTTGGTACCCTTCTCGATCTCTAGTTACATGCTTGGTCGCTCCTGAATCCACAATCCACTCAGGATAAGTTCGGGCGACTAAGACATGAGAACAAACATACATAGAGAGAGAATCTAGGTTGAGGGATACCTTTTTCGGCTCAGTGCACTCGCGAGAGAAATGTCCCATCTTCTCACAATTGTAGCACTTCACCTTTGATTTGTCCCTTTTTCCACCGCGCTTGCCTCTGTGGTGGCGCTTCGGTGTCCGCTCTGCCTTGTACTTAGAGCTGGATGCAGTTTCACGATCTTTTCGTTTGAAAATTTTCTTTGGGCCCTTCCTGCCTTGGTGTCTGCCTCCCTTGGCGACTAAGGCAGTGGCGCGTACGGCTTCTTCGCGCTCAGCCTCTAACTCCACATGACGAGAAATATCAGAAAAATTCTTGATATTCTCGTTGTGGGTAAGAATTTGTTTCATATGGACCCAAGAGTCCGGTAGAGATCGAATTACTGCAAGGACCTGCTGCTCGTCCGTGAGATTATGACCTGCCGACTTTAAGTCTCTGATCATGCCCGACATAACTCTAAGGTGTTCGGTCATGGTCTGTCGTTGGTCCTTGCGGTAGGTCTCAAACTTAAGTACAAGAGCTCGCAACCGCGTAGTCGAAGTTCCACCAAATTGGAACTTTAGCTGATCCCACATATCTTTGGCAGTTTGGAATTTCTCAAATTCCCCAATAAGATCGTCTTGCATGCTGCTTAACATGGTAAAGCGCGCGCTTCGATCCTTATTGAACCATTGACGGTACGCTTCTTGATCTCTACGGTGCTGTGCTGTATTGCCATCCTCAGGCGGTGACATGACGGTGGTAAGATGTTCTAGCAATTCCTGCTCGTTTAGCAAGTATTGAATCTTACGGTGCCAAATGTCATAATTCATTCCCGTCAACTTGTCACCCTTGGTCAGATCAGCAATGACATTTTTCATGGCCATTTTAAATCACTACATAGGTAAAATTTAGAGAGTCAAGTTGACATAGTTTACACATCATAATTCGCTTCCAAAAATCCAGACTAATAAATATTAAGTTAACTTAATCATCGGAATCGAAATATAGATCTAGGATACTATAATCATCTTCCGATTAAATCAAGGTAACTTAATTCTAGTAGAATGATTTTGAGCGAATTCACAACGAGAGAAGCACTTTAAATCTCTCCTTATAGCCACTTAACTAATGTTCACAAGTTAAATTCGAATATCATGGAAGTGAATACTCACATAATTAAATCAACAGGAATAGCAAAGTCCATGATATTTCAATAACTTGATTGAAATTTGGCAAAGTCCATGATATCATTGATTAAATTTTAGCTATCATGAATATTTACAAACAAACACATGATCACGTAAATATATAATTTTAATTTCAACATGATCATTTTAAATGAAATGATAGCTAAGAGGTTCATAAATTGATCAATTCAAGACGTGCATATTTACAAATTATCATTTAAAAATTAATCAATCGGCGCTATACGAGCATGCGCAATATTCAAATGATACGACAATTTTGCACGAACTAAATCAATTTATTTGGCAAACATAAAATCATGCATATTTAAATCTAAGAACGTAAAATTCAATTGCCGCTAACCGATAAGCGCAACAATTTAACGATCTATAAATATGCATTTTACATAGTTGAATAATCGATTATTAGTGTCATTTTACTCTATTGCGCAAATATTCATTTCAATTATACGCAAATTCTGTTAAGGTCGATGTCAGTGACCAAAAAAAAATTTATCATTTGCGTGACGAAATAAAACAGTTCATTTTAATTTCATTTTGCGCAACATAATATCATGACAATCATCACATTTTAAATAATTGGCATTAATCAGCATAATTCAACTATAAATCAAATAGAACATGGAAACAAATTACATTAATTTGAACTAATAAGTCTATGATTCAAATTAAATTCTAATGCATCATCTAATCATAAATAAACAAACTAATACTCCATAATTTCAAATTCAATTTCTCCGTTCATAATCATACGGAGAACTTGAAACGGGTCCATTCGAACAACCAACCGGCCCATTCCGGATCCAGCCCAATACGGTGCATCGTGATGTTCACGGCGACCCATGTGACGCCACGTGCCACCAAATGGTCCGCCGCGGTGACGTCTGCGGGCCTCCCAGCGGCGGCGTCGTTGGGCTCGACCCGTCCTTGCCAAGGACACGCCCGCTGGACCATGCGCTGCTGCTACGGCAGCCCCATGCATGGGCGTGGGAGCCCCCCTTCGCAGGGGCGAGAACGCCTCACCTGCGTGCGGGGAGGGCACCGCGCCCGCATGCATGGGCAGGCCGCCCATGCAGGACGTGGGCGGCACGTCCATGGGGATCGTGAGCCCCACGCCCACGCGGGACGTGGGGACTCCGCCCACGAGGGGGGTGAACGCCGCGCCCGCGGGCGTGGCTGCACCGCCCACGCTGGGCGCGAGCACCGCGCCCGTGGGCGTGGCCTGCATGCCCGCGCGTGGCGCGAGCGGCACGCCCGCGGGCGTGGCCTGCCCGCCCGCGCGCGGCGCGAGCGCCACGCCCGCGGGCGTGGCCGCTCCGCCTGCGCTGGGCGCGAGCGCCACGGTTGCGCTGGGCCCGGGCGGTACTCCCGCCGGCGTGGCCGCCGCTGCGTTCGTCGGCTTGGGTCCTTCTCCGCGCAGGGACGTCGACCGTCGCGGCGGGCTTCCCTCGTCGTCCGCGTCACCGTTCGCATGGCCGCCGTTGCAGGCGCCGTCTTCATCCTCGTCGTGGCTGCCGTCACGTACTATCTCGGATGGTTGGTCGCGTCCAGAATGCGCGCCGCAGAACCCTCTGAGGTAGGCTAAATATTCCGGCGCTCTGAGTCTCCTTGGAGGAGAGGATGGGACGCGGTCGTCGCCGGATTCCTCCTCGGAATAGTCGGTCAGTTCATCGGGAACTCGTTCCGATTCCTCGTCACTGATAACCACCATGGGAGCCATTCGGCTCGACGAGGCCGCAACATCGGAACGGTCCTTTTTGATCGAAGACCACGCTGCCATGGTTCCGCAAACCTGGCTCTGATACCAATGTTGATAAAATACATAATATCTCCATGCATCGAATGAACAAGCGGAAGCATGCATGGAGATGGATCGTAACGGAAAACGTACCTTAACGGCGACGCTCGTAGATGGACGGCGACGGCTCCGTGAGGACGAGGATGAGAACCACGTGACGGGCTTCTCCCTAAAATCACACTGCAAATCCTAGGCTCTTGGTGATAGCCTCTTGGAGAGCAACACTTAGAGAGGGAGAGAGAATGTGTAGGAAGAAGGGGAGACTAGAGTGAGAAAGAGGGCTGCCCAAAAGTGAGTGTTCTGCAGATTTTCCAAGAGTCATCCTCACGTAATGCCCTCCTTCCTCTTTTATATCTCTCTTCTCTACACTTTCAAATAAAGGGGGGAATGGTTATATCCAAGGGGTGCTTCACAAGTGTGGGTAACTCCCCACAACCACTCCCTCAACCACTCCCCCTCATCTCCTATAACCAACTCTTGGCCCCTACGTGGGCATATGCATGGTAAGAACCATGCTTTGGTTAACAGATCTTAAATCAAGTTGTTAACCTGATTTACACAGTTTTTTGGATTTCACCTCAACAAGTCATAGGAGAAGATGGCCATTAAACTCATGGGGTCCATATTCTCAAGAGATCTGTATAGTGATCAGTGTGCTTTAACTTGATTACTCATTTTTTAGTTGAACTCAGGTATGGCATAGTCCAACTCTATTCTGGATATTAAGAAATCATTCTTTTAGTATTAGAGAATGGACCCATTATCGTAGAAGTGCATAGGGACAGCCCCTTAAAATGGGTAAATTGCACCCTTCGTAGGCATCTAGGGCACCTTATGAGGTGAGTGACCGTCGAGGATGGTTCCCCTTATCAATTGCATTATTTTTGGGATCCTTGGATTGCACAGTCTCTTAGATATCCCTTGTGGAGATCTTGCTTAATCTGGACATTAAAAGATTTGCTTATCCTTGAAGAGCTTTAAATTGGTCCATTGATCTTTGATCAGTCTTGAGATTAAAAGATATTCATTGAAGAGTATTGTCATTTACAACCCTTCCATGTCAAGATCTTTAAGATCTATGGAAGTGGTATAAATGGAGTGGACCTTCTAGTCTTCATGTTAAGAAAGGTATCTACTCTTCATGGATGGTATGTTAAGCTACCACGAAATGCTGCTGGAGCATTGCATATATAGTAACTTCCTGTTATAATTATGGATGTAAATGGTATCCAAAAATCTGTTTATCTGTCTGTTTTCGAAACTTAAAGGTCATCAAAGGATAAGATACTACTCATATTTGAATGATTTAGGATAAAGAAAAGAATACACATTTTTTTGAGTCTGATTATCTAAGTATATGTTCTTTTTCTTTCACTTATCTTTGCTATTGATTATATCTTATTTAAAATTCTACTTTCTAAATGAAATCTCCAATCATACCTATGTTTCTTTCACTTATCTTTGCTATTGATTATATCTTATTTAAAATTTTACTTTCTAAATGAAATCTCCAATCATACCTATATAATTAGATGTCTTATTGTCCATGTCATTGTTTTAATCCCTTTTTTCACTCGTTCATTAGTTTGCAGATTCACTTTTACAAATGTCAAGTGATTTACAAGTAAGTTTATAAGGATTATTTATAAAGAAGTCATATCTATATATATTTTGAAAGTAGTATTCTTTTGTTCCTTCCGTAAGCAATAGAAGATTAAACTTATATTGATACATAATATTATCCGATAATTTAACTTTTATATATCCATTTTTGATAATTTGAAAAGATAAAGATGAGGATATACATATTAATTTCTTAAAGGATAAAGATAAGGATACACACATTACTTCAAAGATAAATATAAGAATAAAGATAGAGTCAATATTCCATCCCGTAAGTATCTTTTTACATCCCTAATTATAATTGCATGTCGGAATGTTGAATCCATGAAGATGCCAACATGATGACGGTAATGGGTACAAATCTTTATTTAAATTTGATCGGCAACGTGGTTTTGTAATGAACTTTATTACATTCATGATGTTAATACATTATCTTTTTTATATATATATATATATATATATAGAGAGAGAGAGAGAGATGTATGGATGAATTAAGAGTCAATTGCTGCCATGGACACTGGAATGTAAACTGTATATGACGCATCATGGACTGTTTGGACATTCCATTCATGAAAACCTGCAGAAACAATAAGAAAAACATTTAAATTTCAGTTAACCTCATGAAAATAAAACTGCATTAAAAACATAGCAATTATACGTTACTCATGCATAATTCATACTCGTTTTCCGCAAGAAATTGAAATTTTGAGTTAAATAAGCAATAAAAGCAAACAAATGAATTGTCCAAGAATTGAATAAAACCTCTTCTAACAAATAAGTTTTCATTTATTTCAAATAAAAATTCAATAAATTCACTCTTTTGAGTTAAATATTTAAAGAAATTATATTAAAGTTTAAGAACGTGGTGTTAATTAGAGAGTTTTGACGATTAATCAAAGGTGTTCTTTCTCTTGCAAGACTTAAATAACGCATCTCCTTCAAGAATAGCAAGTTTGTGTCGATGAATCAAACCAATTATTTGATGAAGTCAGTATTATTTTTCAAATTCCTTAAATTCACAAAAATAACACGAGTTACATGACAATATTGAACCTTTGACCTATCCAACTAAAAAAATTATGAGATACCAACTGAGTTAAACCTAATTGAGCCTTAAAAGGAAGATTTTTTTTTAAAAAAAAAATTGAATCAATAAGATCAAATGAAATATAAGTGGTGCAAAAACAAAAAAAAGTGAAGCAGGAGATCTCAATGTGGATGCGAGCTTCCTTCGAACACCTCTTATGTCAAAAACTTGTGTTTTGGTCTCAGTGAATCATACGTGCATGGAGATCAAATAGATTTGAGGCACACATGCGAGGAGCTAGCAAGCATCCAGTTCTGGCTCAGGAAGTTGGGGCATGTGAATGAGATTGTGGGTTATATGATATATTTGAGGCCCCCTCTCAACCAAGGGATCTCCAAAATGTGCATGTGTGAATGTGGTGGGCCCTCTATCCACGGTGGGCCTGCACCAACCCAATCCGTTGGAGAGTTGGAGCTGACGTGTCATTTGGCGAGGAGGGGAGGGGATTGCGAGAACAGGTGCCTCGCTCTTCTCTCCAAGGCATGAGCTCTGTGCTTAAAGGGCAGGAATTAAGTTGATGTGGGTCTCACAAGACGTGTCAAAAGCAATGCCACAAGAATTTGCACCATTTTGAATTTTTGAAGGAAAAAAAGAAGTGACTTCTTTCTCCCTCCTTTAAGAGATGCTTTTCCAAATCAAGAAGAATTTTTGAAGAGTCAAGAAGATACAATATGTTCACAAAGAATCATGTGACTTGTATAATGATTATGAATAGACACAACAAATTGATAACATTTAACAGTTTAAAATGAGAATATCATAATCTTATCAAAACTACTAATTCCTTTGGTTGTTTGAAAGTGAGTCCAGAAGTAAGTTACATGTAACTCAGTTAGTTTGCCCCACTTTCAACAGTTTGGTTGTTCGAAGTTTTTAAAAATGCTGAAACTCACCTCCTTAAAAGAGTTCGAAAAGAGCCGAAGTGACTTGTTAAGAAAAAGCTTGGAAGACAGTTCCATGTAACTCATTGTTGAAGTTATTAGGCTATGAGTAGAGTAGGCATTATTTACTAAATACTTTTTGATTTTGTCTTTTTTCCGACATAAGACTATTCTAATACAACCCTTCACGTACATGCCGATTTTAGGTTCTATCACGTAGATCACAAATACGGGATGCGCAGCCCGATTTGTAACCATGAACTATGATAGCATGTTGATGTTATTGGGCCATCCAACTCAAAATCTTAAGACTATGAGTGGAGTAGGCACCATCTACTAAACACTTGTTGATTTTGTCTTTTTTCCGGTGTAGGACTATTCTAACACTCATCTCTCTCTATTTTACTTAAACAAACTTCTTTCTTAATACCTATATGTAACCAAACGTTCAAACTGACGTTATAAAAGTCAATTACATACAACCAAACGATAAAAGTGACCTCCTGAAAGTGAGTTACAATAACCAAACTACCACATTTTAAACTCACTTACAGGTAGCTCACTTTTACAGACTCACCTTCAGTATGAGTGAATTCACCTCCATTCAACCAAAGGCACCCTCTCTAAGTGAATTTTACGTTTTAATTGTTCCCAACAAAATATAGTCTCCATTATTAAGTTCTCCATAAACTGTTGTTGTTGTTGTTCTTTTTCTCCTTACTTGTTCTAGTCTCATGTCGGAACATTCTTACCTTGGTCAGAAGTCTCTCGAGACCCTGCCTAGTAATTCTATTAGCTGATGTTATATGCTTCTGAAATCTGAAGAGTTGCCTGATAATTTTATCAGTGAAGCCAGAGAGAGAGAGAGAGAGAGAGAGAGAGGACAAGCAAAGGAAAGTGGAGTGGGTCGAAGAGGGAGAGCCACAAGCGGGCCTGCCAAATATCTGCTGCACCCAATGAACGACGTCCTCAAGCCTCCCCTTCATATCTTTATCTGGAACACCCTCACCACACTCCCTCCACAGTCCTCACCGTCTCTTCTTGTCCATACACCATCTGATAATTAAAAAAAAAGAAGAAAACACAACTACTATAAGAAAAAGAAAAAAAATCTGGAGAAGAGGAAACAGAGAACCGGAAAATATAAATAAATCATGGAAAGAACAAATGATTTTTGATCATATGTGCGTGCATGGTCGTAGACGGAAACGTGCACATTAAGCGCTGAAGAAGAGGAGAGCAGGGAGGAACAGAACAAGGCTTGCCACTGCCACTTCTTGTTGCTCTTCTTCTCCTTAGTGGTCTCTGTGCCCCACACGGAGCTGTTGGAGTCCTCCAAGCTGACGACTTTCTTCATCTAGCAGTCACAGCTCGGCGGCCACAGGTATGCACTCTCTCTACACTGCTCTCTCTCTCACATGTGTGTGTGTGTGTGTGCCACTCACTGTTCTGGTTATGGTTTAGAAGTGTTCTTTCACCTGGTTAGGAGGGTTTCTTTGCCTTGTTGATGGCCAAGTTCAAGTCTTGGACGGGTTTCTATTCTCTCTCTTTTCTGTACTTGGATGGGTTTAATTTGAGGTTTACGCAGAGCTTGTTGATGGGTAAGTTGCCATCTTATTCACTGGGCTCTGCTGCATCGAATCGAACCATGGGATGTGATAGACAAGTATCTAGATATGTAAAGATTCTCCCTTTTCTTATCCTCCAGATTCTCCCTTTTGTTTTGGGTGGTCATACCCTGTTTGTCCTGCCTTGTGCTTGTGTTCGAGCAAACGCTTCACAGTCTTGTCCTTGAACCTGTTTACCCGTCACCTTCAAACATATGCAAATCCGAGGAGGTTTCTCGTTTCCGTTTTCGACATGGACAAATCCGTTTTTTACGGAGGGAGATAAGTAAAAAAAGTCTCCCGAGTGTGGTGTTGGACCGCATAGTGTGGCCGAGCTCACTGAATCACTTTTCATCTTTCGAATCGATCGGATGCGAGCCTGTAATGAGGATTACACTGGCATCTCTCAGTGTTCCTTATGCTGATCGGTGTTTTATTTTTGTTTTATCCTTAATTACCGCCAGGATTGCTGCAGCAGACACTCTTGGAGAGTGGAGCACTGATGTCTTAAAGTTCGGACGGTGCAGTTTTAGACCAACTAGTTTCTTCTTGAACTGTAATAATATGATATAGCTGCTACAGGTTGTAGAATGGCCAGAGCTGCTGTTATTGGACTAACTGGCGGGAAGAGGCTCCTGAGCAGTTCATTCTATCCTTCTGACCTGACTGAGAAGCCGTCCTATTCTCCGGATCATGGGTCTGGACAAGTGCCAGCTGCTTCCACGAAGAACGTGATTCTTGCAAAGACAACACCAAACCTCAGCCAAAACATCCCTCATAAACGCCCTGCACCGGCTATAAAGGCTGTCAAGGAGTATGTTGATGCTCCTGCTTCAACTGCAGATTCATGGCTTCAGAGGTCCAACAACTCAGATGAGGGTGGGGATGCCGATCCAGAGACATCACTGGAGCTTCTTCTCTCGCTGCAAAAGTCCATGCTGGAGAAGCAGTGGGACCTTTCTGTTGATCAGACATGGATAGTGCACCCCAGAGAGAAGCCCAAGGGGCCTCAAGTTACTCGCTCAGGGATATCTGCTCGGCAAAGGCGAACAAGTGCAAGGAATGGATACTTGGACCAAAACACTGGATGCCCTGACATACTGCAGAGTCGATCTAGAGGTTATCTTAGGGGTAGAGTAAGTGTGCAGTTGCTCAGCCATGATGAAGTTGTGAACCTCTCACAGATTATAGCAGTTGGCCTTTCTTTAGAGGAGCATAAATCAAAGTGAGTATGTAACTTTGTCAAATGAACAATGCCCATGTCAATTATCCATCTTATCTCTCTGTTTAACATGCCCCCCTTGTTATTGTTTGATCAGTGGAAAGCATAAAAACAGTTCTGTTTTCATGCTGGATAGGGAATAAATGTTAAATCATGGCCCTACATGTGCGTGTGCTAATTTTGTATTAACTGTGACCACATACATGTTTGAATGGTCACATTTAACAACCCCCCCCCCCCAAAAAAAATAAAAAAAATAAATAAAAATAAAATAAATTGTCATCTAATGTGATTTTAAATGCAACAGTTGCTGCATGCCCACTTGTAGATACCTGACACCCATCTACAGGGTCTTTAATTGTTATGTTGAGGATTGGTAAAAGAAGATTAGGGTGGGAAAAGTTACCCTTAGCCACATTGTAGTAGTAATGTGTAATGAAGTAAATGTGAAAATGTCTTGTCAAGCAAATCTGGGGTCTACAGTCTTTATGTCGTGGGATTAGTGGTGAATTGTATCTGCAAGAAGTGCATACCTTAGGGACCATTCAATGCTATGTTGAGGCTTTATTTTGGCTAATTTAGGACCACATTTGATAGACAAAGTTGTCAGTTTTAGGATGATCTTCTATTCAGATATTGTCTAGCTTGCATTTCTTGTCAAGGACATGTTAGAACAAAAAGTTTGCAATGAGATTCTCAAACTTCTCTTTTTAATATGATATATGATTACTAGGATTGGAATGATGAAAAATACAGTTTGTAAGATTATGCCTTCAATAACTTTACTGAATGATGTCAGGCATATTAAACTTTTCTTTGCACGTGTAGATTTATTGCATCACAAATATTCTCAATTACTGTTGGCCTCTATGCTTTATCACTGAGCCTACTGCCAAACTTCCTGTTTCTGCAATCCAACATTGTTATAATGGTGGTCATCAAATCTTCCACGAGCTCTTAATCTTTGTATGAATGTCCTTAATTTTACACTAAGAGATCAGTCTTTTATTGTTTTCTCTTATGATGATTTTTTCCTTGAGCAAGAAGGAGATGGAATTATTTGGCGAGCTTGCAACATTAAGAATATTATGCAATTACTATAAGGCTCTTACAATCAGTCATTTTAATGGTGATTCAGGCTAAAAGAAAAATTGGGACATGAACCATCAGAAAAGCAGATGGCATCTTCATTGCGGATGTCCCGTGCTGATTTGCGTTCGAAGATGATTGAATGTTCTTTGGCTAGAGAGAAGCTGTTAATGAGCAATGTTCGGCTTGTCATGTCAATTGCACAAAAGTATGGTAACATGGGTGTTCAAATGGCTGACCTTGTCCAGGTAGTATGCTTTCTTGTAGCCTTTCCCACATTTAGTTTACATCAATATTATTCATTTTCTGGGTATCACTTTTATCGTCATTAAGATTTTGTGTAATTACATGGTGCCTATTTCTCAAAGTATTAGAAGTTAACCTCCTATATGTACCCAGGGTGGTTTAATTGGATTACTTCGGGGAGTAGAGAAATTTGACTCTTCCAAGGGTTTCAGAATTTCAACATATGTATATTGGTGGATTCGTCAGGTAACATCGATGGGTACATGCAATAAATCACCATTTTTTTATCAGTATAACATGCTAAGCATTTATAGAAGCTACATCTTAACTCAAAATCTAGATTAAACTTGGTACCTTTTGGAATGTACACCTTTTTCTGTTATATTATATATATTTGGACTAAGATCTGTGCATCTGCATGCCATACTCTTCCAATTAAAGCTTCATTTGGGTCTGCATATTCTTTCCTTCTCATGTTCCCACTAAGTCCGACAAGAGCACATGCATTTGGTTGAAGAATGAATGCATTTGTTTTCCCATTCCTTCCTCCTTTGAAGTAGATATAAATGTCTTGCCTTGATGTAATCATCAATGCATTTAATTCCCGTTATTTTACTTTTCTAGTCCATTTGATGAAACTGTAATCATCCTTAGTATCTTTTGTCATAAGTTCCTGACATGGTTTCAGAACTCTTTCCTTAGTAGAATCTTCCCTAAGTTTATAGACTATCCTCTGTTTGAAGGTGGAGAATCATATATTGTTTAATTGGTTAAATGGCATGATTTTTTATATGGAACTGGATATATGTCTCCATCTATCTAGTTAACTGTCAATGTGCCTGCCAAAACTGATATAACATTACTGGCTGATCATTTGTAAATTAAAAGGAGATATCTTTGGATAGGAGAGCTACCAGGATGGTTTCGGCCAGATAGAAAGCTTTAGATTTTGCTAGCAAAAAATGGAAATACATGCACTCGTTGTCTGGCAATTAGGAATCATATTGGATCCTCAATATGTGGTAAATACATCCTATATAAATTTGTTTAGGCCAGGAGAATGTGACTTTTACATATTTTGCCCAGTATGCACTAGCCTGTAATGGGTGGTTGTTAGGCAAAGAGAATGTAGCATTCACATCTTTTGCCCGTGTCTGTTGCTAGCCTGTTATGGGTAGATGTCAGGATAATCAGGTGTATGTTTCTTTTTCCTATTCTCTCTTTTTAGTCAAAATTCCAAGGTTGGTAAATCAATTTAGATCATTCTACTCACCATCAAAGGATCAATAATAGGTAACAACATGGAGCAGCGCAACTAAGAATCATTAAACGAATAAATCATCCATTTGCATCTTGACCCTATTTTATCTTCCATATTCTGGCTGCATATGTATGAGCACTACTGCAATACAAACTAGTACACTGCCAATGGTAGCCAATAGAAATCCACTTATAAATGCCCTAGTGCTGCAGGAAAATGTTATCTGCATAGAATTTTATTGGAAGTGAATACAGTTGCCTCGTTTGGACACTTTGATATTCATATTTCTATGACATATACCTCAATTCACATATTGTCTCAATTCTCATTTGGAGAAACTTACATGAATCCACAAAGTGGTACCTATGAATATTGTGTTGGAACCTGTATCTTATGGGTGTTAGTTGCACTTTTGGGTGGAGTATGGAAACAGAATAATTGAAGTACAGGAAACATGATCCTCATGCAATTAACCTACAGTAAATATGAAACCTTGGCCTGCTGATAAACTAAACACTCTTTCCTGCTCTATGAAGCAAGTTTCTTAATCCCCTTAATAAGAACAGAGAGTGAGAATGATTTCTTCATAGGAATCCTCATTTCCTTATAGATCAATTTTCATACTGAAGTAGGATATGTAGACTGTGGATTGGGATGCATCTGAGGATCTATCAGTATTCTTGCCTCCTTGGGTGGAGTGAGATTCGTGACCTTCCAGACAAAGGTGTCCATCTGTGCTGCCAAAGTGAAGAATTGTCTTTCTATTTATTCAAGAATAAGTTGGAGATGGACAACTTTTCACACAACATGTATACATGTACCAATCAAATCCACTACAACAATCATATAATAGGCGTGCTGCCTGTTTCAAATGGAAAGGACCACTATCTCTTGTTGTGCAAGTTGCATGAGTTACACAACTCACAACTATCTCATGTTTCACCAGTTCAACGTCCCATAACCCCCCCCCACACACACACATCTTCTTGCCTAGTTGCAGTGGCGGACACAGAAATTTTGTTCAGTGGGGTCACTCGGACAGGGGGACAGGGGAGTCACCTTTTTAAGCTGAAATCAGTGGGCCAATGAGGTCACTCTAATGGGCCGGGATCAGTGGGCCTTCATGAGTTTTGCAAAATCCAGTCACTCTAATAGGCAAGGATGCCGAGGAGTAGTGGGCCTTCATATATTTTACAAAATCTAGTGGGGTCATGGGACTCCCTTGGCAATAAGTTGGATCCAGATTGGGGTTCACTGTTTTCCCAAAATAGGGAATTAGGTATTATATATCCCTATAAATTATCATATTTGTATATATTCCCTTGAGTCCCTGACTCCCATGTATTGTTATAAATGTCCCCAATATCTTAAGAAAGGTTACAGTTATACCCTTCCAGTCAAAATGTCGTCGATTCCAACAGAAGAAGGGGTATATGAAAGAAACTAGGGGTATATGTGCAAAAATACTGGAATCTTTTTGGCATATTCTCTTGGTGTCGACGGAATTTTGACTGGAAGGATATGACTGTCAACTTTCTCAAGATGTCAGGGTATTTATAACAATGTGGCAGTCAGGGGTCTCTCTCTCTCTCTCTCTCTCTCTCTCTCTCTCTCTCTCTATCTATCTATCTATCTATCTATCTATATATATATATATATATATATATATATATATATATATATATATATTCAGAGGAGTATATATACAAAAATCCCCAAAAAGAGGATGCCTATCAGTGTTTTGAAATGAATAATGATCCTTTCCTTTACTAAGATATTGAAGATGCACCCCTTCTACAACATATCCTTCTCTTTACAAAAAAATGTTGGAGATGTGCACCTTCTTTGACATCTAACTGGCAATTAAATAAAGTCCTTCTCTAATTACTAGATGTAACTTGTCTCACTGCACATGACTATCCCTTGTTCCACCACTTGCTAGTCTTTCTCTAGGAAAGATGGTGGGACATTTGATGCTTAACAAAGGTATTGGAGTTTAGTCCAGTCAAGAAAGTCTGGAAAGTTGAACTGGTTGGTGGGTGCCAGTCACATTTGTGCACAAACTTTCACCTGTTTTGAAGATAAGCTTCACTTGACTGAGTTTGCATTTTGTATCATTAAAGTCTACGAAATTGATTATAGATGTATGACATTTATCTAGATTATACAATTGTTTAATAAAGTGGGGGCATGCTCCTATGGTAAAACATCTCTTGCGTTGATAATTCTGGAATTTATGGCAACCACTGAATAAGGTATAAATAACCAGAGAATATCTGCACCGAATCGAATCCTTGTTTCTTGGGATTCTTTAGTTTGAAATTGACTATATTTTCTAAATCCAATGCAAAACCTATACCCATGGTGTATATGTCTATGTGTACAGGAGCAACCGATTGTAGTACAAAGAGAAGCAGTAGTGAAGCTATATTAACTAGGAAGTTTTGTGTCTATGATCTGTTATAACAGACACAATTCACATTTGCTGGCCTTTACAGTAGTTCTCATCAGCCTGCTAACTGAAGTTGTTAAACAGAAAAAATGGTCCAGCAATAGAATGGGGATTGGGGTGGGGTGGGGTGGGGTTGGTGGAGGGGAGAAATGCTTTCATGGAAGCTAATCTCATGGTCACCTCAACTTCTAACATGTAGGTTATAGATCTCTTCTGCAACCATCTAATTCAATGCCATGCCTAAGGCTCTCCAGCTGTGACAATTTACTAGAAAATTTTGAATTCTTTAGTTATTATAAACAATCTTTCCTAGGATGGTACTGGAGGCCAGAGTAGGGCATTGAGCAATCAGCAATCACTAATCCAAGAGATTTTGATCAGGATGGGCCAAATTGATCAGATTTTGAAGGATGCTGAAAATTGGTCCAATCGTTTATAACTGGGCCATGAACTGTTGATCCCTTCTGTTCTTGGTCATGGCAGCAAAAGGTAGGATGACCCAAATTGGCTAATTTTGTCTAGGAGGATTGGTTTGTGATCATGGCCTTGAATATTTAAATCAGTCAAATTTGACCGTGGAGATTGGGTGGCGATTCCATGCGTTCTCTCCAATCTTAAACTTTCAATGTGCGAAGCTATTATGGGTGCATAATTTTATGTAGAACAAAATCCTGTACCAAAAACTCAAAACTGTTACACATCATGCTTTGGAAGTCATTGAACTTCATCCATTAAGCACATCTTGCAAAGATATCATTTAGACAAAAGCAGTTTACTCTTGCTTTGCACACTGTATTATTAAATTACTGATACCAACATGTAATTTCTTTGGATTATCACTAGGACGTGTAGAAGAAACTGAAAACTTACATTGTTAGGAAGAACATCATTTAAAAGTACACTTGGCTAGAAGCAGTTTGCTCTTGTTTTTGCATCATTCCTTCATTCCTGTTTGTAAGATTACTGATGCTGACATATGTATTCCATGGATTACTATTCCCTGTCAGGGTGTTTCAAAAGCACTAGTTGAGAATTCTAAAATCATGAGGCTGCCCTCGCATTTGCAAGAAAGACTCAGTTTAATTCGGAAGGCAAAGATTAGATTAGAAGATAAAGGAGTGGCACCATCAGTTGATGTAAGTCAGCTGTTACATTGCTAAAACATGCAGGTTGATGCCTCAATGATTCATTGCTTTACATTTCTCCAATATTACAGTGGACCAATGCTTCATTTTTACTGGCACGTCCTTGTGTAAAATGCCATTTTTATATATGTTTTCATTCTAAACTCACGTGAACTTAAATTAACAATGTTAATAATGGACACCATCTTTGGTTCTGTATATCTCCTCTACATGCCAACCAGCAGCTCTGATGTTCAGGCTCTATCTTGAACAGTCCTCACTCTGCAAACTGCCCAAAAAATAGGGATTTGTCACAAACATGGGGTTGATGTCAGGTTGACAGTTGAAACAGACAGATTCCCTTCTGGGTATTACCAGTCCCTAGATACCAGGAATGTTAGAAAATGTCTTGTGAATAATTGATTAATTTTAAGTTTTGTAAACATATGCATTCAATAGATAACCAACAACCCAGATCTTGGTGGACAAATTTTCCTCTCTGCTATCAGCTCTTCCATTAGCGAACAATTTTTCTTTACCTTTAATGACTATTTCCCTGTTTGAATCAGAGAAGTCAGTTAAGTTTCTCTTTGACTCCATGTACATTAGTCTCACATCTGATTTTTGCCTCATTGGTTCTTTACTCAATGTGTGTTCCCATGTATGCACAAAAGCACACCAATCACATCACAGCCATATTATGATGAGATTGTTTTCAAGGTTCATATTATCTTAACGGCTCTCTTTTCTTAATATTGAGCAGAAAATTGCAGAGTGTTTGAATATGTCAACGAGGAAAGTCAGGAATGCCACTGAGGTAGACATGTATACTTTAGTTAAATGATGGTTTTTTGCATTTTTTATCGTATCCTTGATTACTTGTCGATATTTACATTTGTACAGGCAGTGAATAAGGTCTTTTCCATTGATAGAGTTGCTTTTCCCTCTCTGAATGGCCTTCCTAATGACACCTTTCATAGCGTATGTATATTTCAATCTTCTTTATGTAGAAGACTAACTCTGAATTTTTTCTTCTGTAAAATTAGTAACACAATCTCTATTCATTTTCAGTATATTGCAGATAGGCGCCTCGAAAATATCCCCTGGCATGGAGTAGATGAACAGTTTCTCAAGGTAAAAGAACAAAAATATTATCGAGAACTAGAAAAGGATAGCCATAGTATCAAGCTAAGTTTGTACATGAAGTATCGTTTTGGATCTCTCAAAATATTCTTATGTGAAGGCCTTCAGCCTTGGTTGTTACTCAACATGTAATTGTGAATAAAAGTAATCTGGGTTCATTCTTGAGCTTGTTTCTGTCATGGATTGTGTCACCACTTCTCCTGGTTGTACCATCTCTACTTGCTAATCTTTCTCTGTGTTACACTGGTTTACAGGAAGAAGTTAACAGTCTTCTTTGTACAACGCTCAGCGAACGTGAGAGAGATGTCATAAGCCTTTATTATGGCCTGGGGAGTGAATCTTATTCATGGGAAGATATTAGTAGGCAGTAAGTATCATGCAATGTTAATTCTGGAAATAGCTGCTCCAAAGAATGTTGTCCCTAGTTTAATAGTGAAATTACAATACATCAACCCAACCCACTGTCTTGTGTCAGTTATGCATCATGCACACTGTAAATGTTAATTATATGGATGCAAGTTATGTTGATATATTAGTGGCATTCCCATGGCATGTTTCTTTTGGTACCCTAAATGTCTTTGATATTTGTCATGCCCCCAGTGGTATCAAACTGAGTTCTTATAATGGCATGCATATTTATGTTCTGTTGTAGCAGTTGTAAGCTGAAGGCAGTTTTTTTTTTTTTTGTCAGGATTGGCTTGTCTAGGGAGCGAGTTAGACAGGTTGGGCTTGTTGCCTTGGAGAAGTTGAAGCGTGCAGCAAGGAGAAAGGAATTAGAAGCAATGCTTGTGAAGCACTGACTACTGGACTCTGTCATAACTCATAAGACTTTGTAAATCTGCATCTGTATATAAAATGCGAATAGGAAAAGATGTATACATTCAATTAAATATTCTTCATTGAGGAAGCAAATATACACTTGATATCTATGAGCAGACAGTGTTCGGAACCTATGGTCTGCATCAGTCTGTTGCAGAAGAAAAGAGCAAGTCTTTGTACACGATATGAGGAGCTTGTCACTCAACAGAGGACTTGATTTGTTTTAGCCAATTCCCTTCTTGCAGATGTATATGGAATATGGAGAAATGTTGTGTCATTGATTTTTGCATATAGAATGTTAACCATATTCTATCCCTTCCACTGCCATTGTGTTGTAAATAAGCAGTAGGGTTTAGCATGTCGTCTTGATTGTTTTTACCCTGCATTTGATAAAAATTCCCTAGTGTGCTTGCTAGACAACCCTTATTGTGCCCAACAGCAAGTTCATGTCAGGCACTCCACAAAAGTGGATATCATACATATTCAAACTACAAATTGAAGTAAGTTAGAGATAATTGTTTCTAACCCTAACCTAGTGAGGTTGAACTGGGAGTTTTATGTGACGAGAGATTTTGAGTATAACTGACAAGAATATTCTTCATCTCTTATATGTATCCTTCAATCCCACCTACACCCTCTTTTCTTTCTCCTCTTCCCTGCAGACCATACATGAACCTGCCCTAATTGAGATTGTGAGTCTTCATGGAGGCTGTCACCATCACTTTCATCGAGGTAGATACAACCTCCTCCTCTTCAGAGTCTCCAACAACCACATTTATTGACCCTCAGCCTTGTGTTTGTTGCAGCTTCCAATGAGAAGTACTTTTAGATTTTTCTTTCTAGTTATTTTGAAAGAGAAAAAGTACCCATTGGAAGTCATTTTCTTAGTATTTTGATTGTTTTTTACCTCCCAACTAAAAGTTCCAAATTAGCACTTCTTAAATTAAAGAAAAAATGAAGTTGTTAGGGAAATTGGACTACTATAACTTCTTAAAGTTAGTTATAATCACTTCCGTCTGTTACTTTTTAGGATTTTGGATATATATATATATATATATATATATATATATATATATATATATATATATATATATATATATATATATATATAAACTATAACATTCGCATGTGTACTACTGAATCCTACATATTGTTGTAAATGCACCTCAAATGTTCAAAAGGGTTGTAGTTATATCCCTCCATCAACTCTAACTGGATATGCTAGAAAGATTTTATAAATTTTGATAAAGTCAAGGATACATGTGCAAAATTCTAACAAACTCAAGTATATGCTACAGCCTACAGACATCCCCCACAAAGTTTAGATTGACGGCCTCAGCTAGACCTCATGTCAAAGAGAAATGCTTGCTGCACTGCACAGCGGAGTGCAGGATGCGTGTCCTACACTATGTCGTACAGGGCCATTAAACCCAAGGATCGAATGACAGCGCTGCTCCCTGCCCAACAAGGAGTGGTGTTGATTTTTTTTATATTTTCTTCTAGGATTTTTTAAAATTTTTTAGGGTGTCTAACCAAAAATCCGACGGTACAACCAATGAGCTCGAGTTGGCCTTGAATCTATTGTATATTTTTTTTGAAAAGAAAACTTTTGATAGACACCTCAATTTGTATGAAAAAAATATTTTTTAAAAAAGATATATAGCCGGCTCGGGGCCAATCGGAGCTCGCTAGTTGTACTGTCCGATTTTTTATCGGACGCTCAAAAAAAAAAAAATCTAAGAAGAAAACGAAAAAAAATGGCACTACTCCCCACATATTTCTACTTTTCCCTCATTTTAGGGTCTTATACAGAAGTTATATCGGACATCTGATTCTTTATCTATTTGAAATTTGTTCGCATACTTCTCTCATCTATATTCTTTTGAAAACGTTATCTTTCTTTTCTTTTTAACTTATTAGTTATGGTGGAGATATGACAAAAGATGACATTTGTTGTAGGAATTTTCATGTATATTAAAAGGTGTGAAGATATCCGACATTAAACAGGCTAATTTTTAATTTACTTTATTATTTATGTAGATTAGACATCATTAGTGTTGCACAATTTTTTGCTGAAATGGACAACATTTTGACCAAGACAAATGGGGGTTACAAAATTTTATTCATGTCCTATTTAAGCATATTTGACACCTCGTTTATTCAATAACTCACTTTTTGGCACAAGCCCAACAGGATAAATTCTTGAAACGCACTTTTGGCCCAAGACTCGTGTTCATTGCCAACATTTTAGGGAACCTGGGAGAGGTAGTTGCCCTCTTGTCCATGGAGTTTTGACACTTAGTTTTGCCCTCTAATCTGTGACCAGTAAAATATTTTTTTAAAATTTTTGAATTGTTTGAATCGGGTATTATATTGTACGGATGATTAGAACACTTGAGAACCCACCTTAATTTTTTTTTTTTAATTTACTCACTGTAATGCCCGCATTGCACTTTGATTGGTTAAGAGGGAGAGATTGCAGCGAGTATGACTTCCGATTCATATGCTCTCGATGGTCCACCTCTCCCTCTCCAGTGATCCCCTCCGATCTAATCTGAGGGTCCAAATTTAGTTTCGAGGATTTGAAATTTGAAAAAAAAAAAGTAAGTCTTGGATTGAAACGTGGAGAGATCTGGACCATCCACGAATCGTCTCCTTCATCGTCTTGTTTTCTTCTTCTTTAAGTGTGATTTTGTTTGCAGAATAGTTGAAACCATAATAAGTTTTCGGAGATTTCTTAAATCAGAATAAAAAATATTTTGATTTGATAATTTATTGGTATTCCATCCATAATAAAGAGAATTACACTGTACTATTCTAAGTGATTTAATAAGAATAAGAAAAATAAAGAGTAAAATAAAAAATAAAATTAGAAGAATTAAAGAGAATTAAATATACCAAATAGAATTTGTGGAGTTAGGAGAATTGAAGGAATCCTCGATCAAATCAAAATAAGACCTTTTATATCGGTTATTCCGGCCCTACATCACAGGTGCGTTTCTTCTTCGCCTCTGCTTTAGATTGTCCAGCCAGAGAGAGAGCGCGATGGCAGCGGGAGGGGGAAGAGGGGGCATCAAGGGGTTCTACCGGGAGAGGAAGAAGACCGCCACCGTCTTCGGCGGCGTCGCCAAGCCCTCCAAGAAGAAAGGGACCGCCGCCGGTGCCGCAGTTGGCGGCAGCACCGCCCAGCCGCCCTCCCTCATCTCCCACGGCTCCCTCAACCTCCAAGGTAAAACAAAACCCTAAGCCGCCTGCCCCATCTAGGCCATCTGCATCGGCATCCACCGGTAATGGTGGGGGTACCAAGGGCAGTGAATTGACAAGGGCATGGCATGTTGGGTCTGGTCTGTCTTGTTCGATTCGATTCATCTGGGTTTATTATTATCGTCATGTAGTTATTCGTTTGTTTTGAAGGCTTTGGGTGTTTTATTGGTTGGGTGTGTGTGGACTGTGCAACAGGGTCGTCGGAGGAGGAGGAGTACGGGCCGGAGGAGACGGCGCTGCGGCAGTTCGACGTGGACATGAGGTACGGGCCCTGCCTCGGCATGTCTCGCCTGCAGCGCTGGGAGCGCGCCGCGCGCCTGGGCCTCCATCCCCCCGCCCAGCTGGAGGCCCTCCTACGCCGCGGCGGCGACGGCGCAGCGCAGGCGGTGAACCTGGAGTGCCTCTGGGATGCCCGCATCCAGTACGACTGTGTTGTAGTAACAGAAGAAGAAGAAGAAGAAGAAGAAAGGCGCCACATTTTGCTTTTGTAACATGGCTAACTTCTTGTTATGTATAATTAATAGTCATTGAGAAATAATAACGATAATAATAATATTATTATTATTATTATTATTATTAGAGATAAGTTTGTGAGTGGATGTTTCGGGGAGAAAAAATTTCGACAGCTGCTCGCTCTCGCTCTGCTGAAACAAAAACAAAACAAAAAAGGGTGTGCAGTCTCTTCTCCGTGGATGGAACACCTCTTCTTCTTGTTCACTTTCTCCTTCTCCTCTCTACCTGGTAATGTGATTCCTCCTAGTCTTGCCATAAAGCGGATTCTTTGCACGTCCTTCTTTATGTCCGCGCGTCAAGATCCGTATCCCATGGAACGTGATCGTCTGGATCTTGTGTTTAGATTGTCCAACACTTTCAGATATATGAAATCGAGTCGTACATGTACTGTGCATATTATTTTCAAAAATAAATAACTCATATATTCTTGTACAATTTAATTTCATATGTCTAAAAACGTTGAATGGTCAAGACCCGCAAATCCAATCTCATTTTATATCTCATCACCTTCTTCTTCCATGTGTCTTGGATTTTCAGGGGCACAGGAACCGTTTCTCCTCTTATGGTGGTTACACCAATGAAAATACTTTTACGTGTGTTATCAGATGCGCGTACAGTCAGTCAGAGGACAATGACAAGTTACCTTTTGAGATAAAATGGAAAGATTTTAGTTCAACAGCAGTTGTTAGGAAAAGGTAATTTTGAGCTTATAAAGATCTCCGACCAGGATCTTTTTCTCGGGCGGATAACAAAACTGAGGCCAGTGAACTAAAATAGACAATATTTTGTTGGAGAAAGCAATGTTACTTAAAGGTTCATTTGGTTATACGCAAAACATATTTGGAGGGAAAATTTTTTTCTAAAGATCTACATTTACAAAAAAAAAAAAGTGAAAACAAAATTTATCATTTGATATTGAGGAAAATGTTTTCAATTTCTTTAGGAAGGGCATTCAGTCTTATTATCTCATGGATGTCAAAATTGAAAAAAGAAAAAGTCAATGAATTAAGTTTTTCGTTAATTAGAATTCTACAAATTATCAAATAAGTGATTGTAATAAATCGAAAAAGCTTTTCACGTAAGTTATTTTACATGAAAAAAAAGGGACCCTAAGTGATCCCATGCAGACACTTCTCCTCCCAATAATTTTCTGAGACGAACTCTAATTGTGTTCACCAGAGTCAAGTTATGTCCCTAGTGTCTGATTGATCTGCATCCTTGCCCTTCCGCTGCTCTCCCCACCATGCAGCAGCAGCCCACGAGACACCTTTTCTTGCTATAAATCTCCCGAGACAAATTTAATTGTATTCACTCGGAGTCAAGTCATGCCCCTCAAGCAAACTCACTCATGCAGCGTCCATTCCACCGGGTGTGACTAATCCCCACCTTGGAATCCAGTGAGATTCTTCATTTCAATAGACTCTCCATGGACCTTTCTAAGTGTTCTCTTTATTGTCACAATTAATAGAAGACTACACCTTTTTAAGCTGTCATTTACCAATCAGGTAGAAGGCACCACAGACAGGTCCAGAGCGCAGCGCAGGCTGCACCGCACCCATGCACGGTGCAACAAGTGTTTCTCATTCTGCAAACAAGGGGGTTGGTGTGGTTTAGATGGGAGGCCAGTGACATCGATGACCCCACCGCCTCCCTTGATTTTGCCAGTAGGAAGGAGCAGATTCACCTGGGTTTGACTGCAAGTGCAAGAATGAGAAGCGAAGAGAGGGTACCAGAGCAAAGGGATAGGAGGGTGGAATGACAACAGAACAAATCAAACGCTTATACTTCAAATTTCAACCTCTATACATCTACATGGCCACTTTGCCTCTTCAATTTTCAATTCCCTGATATCAGCCAGAGCATAAAACGGCATAGATAACATGAACATAAAAAGACAAGGAGGTATCTCTACACAAATAGCAAATACTGAACAGCAAACGCATCATTATTTAGACACAACCTCTACCCACGGCTGGAAACTTCCATATGAAACACAAGCAGACAGAAAGTTACGGGATTGATAGCAACCCTGAATACAGACTAGTTATCAGAAGCCACTACCTGCTGATACAAGGAAAATACGGAAAACATAAAGCTTCATTTAGTATTTGACAGGAAAAATAAAATGGCTAAATGCTGGTCACACTAACAAAACAAAAACGTCACAGCAGAGAGACCTCTGATTAGTGGGTTATAGTACTCAGAGATGATCTTTCGAAAAAAGCATACATCTCAGGAGGTTAGTACAGACGTAATGTCAACCGACATCAAGAGGCTGAAAGTGGTACTGGTCTGATGGCACTCTGTATTCGTCGGAATGCAGTCCTAATCCTCTCTTTTAAACTTTCACTCTCACATTCCACTTCACCATTACTTCCATCCAAACGTGCCACATTCCCATCAACTGTCACAACCAGCTTCCCTCCATCTCCAACCTTCACATCCCCAAACAGCGAGACCAAAAGTGCATACACCACCTTCTGTGCTGTCTTCTCTGTCTCTTCTTCCGTCTTCGCAGTCTCTGTTACAGCTGTAACTTTAGGTACCTCACGGCTGATGTTCAAAACCATAGCAACAACAGAATCAGAAACCATATCACTTATCGGGTCACTTGTCCATTGCATTGAGATGTGCTTGTCAGACTCCTGCTTCACTGTTACTCTTCCATGGACAACTATTGTTGGGACATCAGACTCATCTTCTGGAGGGGATTCCACGCTCTCATATATCTGCAGCAGCCTGTGCTTTATTACCCCAAATGCACCCGAATACGGAATGGTAATCCTCTGAGTGATGTTTGCTGTGGATAACTGGGAGAAAACGTGAAGGTCATCTGGCGCCATTATCTGATACGTAAAGCCTTTCTTAACGAGCAAGCCACTGACAGTTTCTCCAGCCTCAGGTGTCTTTTCAGCTAGTTTTCCAATTGTCTTGGCCATCTTCTGCGAATTGAAGTACATTTCAACTGATTGGCAGTTCTTTGGGGTGAAGATCTTTGTAATCCCACCGGCAAATTGGTCATTTACAAGCTTTGCTCTGAGCCTCTCCATCTCATTAGCTTCCCCATGGACGAGAATTATATTTGGAGGCAGGAGTTCCTTCAAGAAGGTACTTGTTTGGGCAAAGTCTGCATGAGCCGAGAAGGAAATGTAGTGTACCTGCATGTTGAGTGGAGCAATAAGTCCATTCATGAGAGTGACTTCCTTGGGTTCATTAATAATAGTCTTGGCCAACGTTCCTTCCACAACATACCCAGGAATCACACAGGCATTCTTTTTATCAGAACACCACTTGTCAAACAGCTGCCTTGAAAGCCCACTTTGGAGACCACCGGGACTTGCCATCACCACAGAAGGGCCTACATCATCAAAATTCTCTATGCTCTTCAATGGAGAAATGTGCTTGAAGTCGAAAGGATTTGAATTTGTGAATTGGTTACGGATCCTCTCATTCATTGCATTTATATAAGTCTGGTAAACAGCCATGCACCTCTTCGCAAGTGGAGAGGCATAATAAATGGGAATATTGTGAAGCTCAGGGTGATTGGACCAATATTCATCCAGGATGAGGAGGAGCTCTTGGGCACGTCCAAGAGCAAATGCGGGGATGAGGACTCGTCCACCTTGAGAGATGGCTGAATGGATGATATCAGTGAATCTTTTCTCTCGAATCAGACGGGGCTGATGAAGCTGGACACCATATGTCGATTCTATGATACAGATGTCGGGAGAGAACTCAGGGATCTCTGCAGCACGGAGATGGCGGTCCTCTTCACGGGAGTAGTCACCAGTATAAAGGACACGAACACCAGCAATATCTACCATGAACATAGCTGCACCAAGGACATGGCCAGCAGTGTAGCACCAGAAACGAACACCATTTACTTCCAGGGTCTGATGGAAGTCTATAACCTATAGAAAAGACAGAAACAGCTAACTTTTAGTAGACATGACTAACGACTTAAGAGAATTGAAAAAGGTAAAATATATCAACAGAATGCTACTCGTATCAAAACAACTGCTCCTTGCAATAACAAAGTTGCTCATCAGCTCAGAACCAGGGTCCAACAGCTTAGAGACTTGAGCAAGTTTTCTTGTTGGCAGTCATCATTCATCAGACACCCAGCCTCCTATTCATAGTGCCGCAAACTTGATAACTGCCACTTTCTGGGGCATACGAAGACAAAACAATTGCTAAAAGAATGGAAGAACTCTCAGGCATGCAAACGCTGTGATCATTATAACAAAGGACGCCCCAACACTCCACTCCATGTGAAGGACTATCTTTAGAGATGGGTGACCGGCCTAGGTTTGGTTGCACAGTTATGGGGAACTTGCATTAAGAAGGCATTACGCTACAACCCCAGAATGTACATTGCAGCTGTTAATGGGGGAAAAATATGATTTGATAGTGTAGAAATTATCTGAGGCAAATGAATGTAAAAATGTTTTGGTTATAGTTTTATTATATCATAATGTCAAATAGCCAAATACTGAATGACACATTGACAAAGTTCTACTGGAACATGTTGGCAGATCAACACCTTTCTTCGAGGAAAAGATAAGCCATCTAGGGAAATAACATCAGCAGAAAGTAAGGAAAGAGAGGAGGATCTACAATAGAATCAAAGTTCACTGACGATCTGGGAATGAGAAGAACATAAAGTTGAAAATATTGCAGCATATTTGCTCCATTAAGTGAAATTTAAAGAGTATAGTCTTTACACATACAGAGGCATATAATCTATAAACTAATGCAACTTTTATAATGGTATTAGCAGAGGCTTGTAAAGTGATGATCAGGGCGTAAGGTGGCATGTAGGCTGCCATTGGCACCTGGGTAGCTGGCTTTCAACTAAGGGTGTCACTTGTGACACACTCTGGTCCTGCACCCCCATGTGGAGTAACAAAAATGTACCAACTTTTTTTTGAAAGTGGAACAAAAATGCACTAACAGATAATTTCTCCAATCTTTCTATTAAATGTGGAATTTAAAGTGCACATATTTAATCCCATGGTTTGTTCCATGAAAGGGGCTTCCTCAAGAATTTGTCAATCTGTTAATGGAACTAACGAATCCTCAGGAACTCTGGATAGTTGTTTGGCAGTATACATAAACAAAAAATCTCATGTAGGTTGTACGGTAAGAAAGAAACAAGTGGCAACACGTTGACTGAAGCATCCTGTGCTTTGAACACCCAACTGAGCAAACCAAAATCTTTGGGCCCTTCACATCTTCAGAAAAAGAAAAATTTTGAGCACCAATCCACATAAGAAACTCCCTAAATTCCAACTCGGAGAAACCCTTGCATAGTGCAAGCTTGAGGAGATAACATGAAAAAGTTATAAAGGAATTATAGAAGAAAAAGGAGCTATAGCCAAGATCTTCCTGGTAAGAACAATGAATAGATGGATCTCACTTGCAACTAAAGTTACTTTAAAAATGATGAATGCAAAACCCAGAAACAACAGAAAACAGTGTTATTGGAAGATAATTATGGTTCCAGGGATGAGGCCCAGACATTTGGCAATTCCAGCTGTCCTTCCTCTTTCCAGCCCATTCCACACACGCAAAAAAGGTTCTAGAGGATTTTTTTTTTTTTTGATAGGATGCAAACCAGAAGGAAAAACTCCCCTTGCAACTCACAAGGAGACACACAAACTAACCCCACCAGAGGGGGTGCCACACGGTTGGCTGCATGAGGGAGAGCTTCTAAAAAACTCAACCACCGCCAAACCTGGATAGGACAAAGTCCATGGCAAGCTATGCAAATCTTCCACATGATGCGGAATTGGGTGTCCCCTGGTGGTTTCAAACACAGGATCCCCAGGAGTGAACCAGAGACCCTGTGCCAACTGAGCCACCCCACCCGGACCAATTTGGGGCCTATTTAATGCACATTTGAAAGGGAAGGTCTTGCCACCATTGTCTTTTATAAACTGGTCACCCACATGAAGCCTATGTCTACTGTTTCATCTTGCAACCAGGTCCAGCAGCAATAACAGTGCATAGATGACGCCACCAATGCCAGCAACTCACCACACCCAATGCCAACTGTAGTGATGAAAGCAGCTGTCACCAAACAGCAGCAAAAGATGGCAGTGGCGGAGGCAATGGTGAAGAACATGATTGCAATGCTGAATCAATCACTTGATGCACAACAGTGTCTTTTCTTCCTCATTGCTGCCCCCACAACAAACACCCCCCCCCCCCAAAAAAAAAAAAAAGAAAAGAAAGAAAAAGCTCTTCCTTCTCTTTTACGGTTATGGACAACTGTCAGTCAAACCAGAAAGCAGTCCTAAATTGAATGACCGAACACCCAAACCAGGTCATCTTTTGATTTCTTTAGTCCTACCATAAAGGTGATATAAAGTTAAAGGACTCTGCATAGCAGAAAAGTGAGAATCGAGAAACAAGTAAAAATATAATCAACATTTTTTTTGCATATAGGAGAAACATCAAAACCATCAAATAAGGTTACAACTCCCTCCACAGTCGATCAAAAGGATCTCACATGCAAAAAACATCTTCAATCTTAACTTGACAACTTTGGACCAAAAAACATCAAGCAAAAGATAAAGTAACCAGAGAAATATGGATTCAAACATCCAGAGGAACAGAAAATGTCAGTAACTGACAATCAGTTGAGCTTAAAGTAACAACTACTGTGAGAATTAAAGGACAAGAATTTTAGACCATCATTACATAGATATGTGTACAGACCTCAATTTTATCCATGGATCGCAGAATGTCTTGTTCATCAAAAAGCATATCTTCAACAGAGACTTTGCTCACTTTTACATAGTCAGACAATAGAAGTCTATAAATGGCCTTGGTAGCATGAGTCATAAAAACCCGCCCCCTGAAAGTTGTCTGAGAGCATATCAAATATTTTAAAAGTACCTTGTACTACCTTTAAGCACAAAAGTTATTAACTGATACAAATAGATACCTTCTCCAGGAAGTATGGAAGGGATGCAGCATGATCCAAGTGAAAGCTGCAAATAAGCAACAGAAAGTTTTTGTTAATCTTGCAATGCAATAAATAGTATTCAATAAAGAAATTGTCGATCAAGTAAACATAAGAGAAGATATCCACACCAATGAAAATGAGAATATGTCAAAGATAAGCTAGATGCTCTAGCAAGAAGGAAACTTAACTACATGGTCCTCTTTCATAGAACCTGTGGAATGTGAAGCATTACCAGTATCTTTTCTTATCCGAAAACTAATTGATTTACATGATTTATATTCACAAACATAACAAAGAAGGAAAAATTCAACATCTCTACTTTGCAACCTGATCTCTCTTGACCCTATAGAGAATTGTCATTATTAGTGAAGAATAAACAGGGGAGAGATAGGGCAGAACAGGAGGCAGCGGCAACCACATACAGGCCGCTCCTCTCTCTCTTTTATAGCATGGGTTAAAGGGTTACAAAATAGTAGGCAAGGACAAGAATACCCCTTGTTCCAAATAAGCACATAATAAACCCTATAAACCCACACATAAAGAAGAAAAAGAGAGAATAAAAAATAATAACCAACTAGACAGAATTATCCCTGACTATACTCCCCCTCAAGCTGAGCATATATGTCAAATGCACAGCTTGGACAAAAGAGAGACAAAAACTTCCTTAGACAGCCCTTTAGTAAAAATATCAGACAATTGATCAGCTGAGCGAACATAAGAGAGACATATCTCCCCATTATCCAACTTCTCGTGAATGAAATGACGGTCAATCTCAATATGCTTGGTGCGATCATGTTGAACCGGGTCATTAGCAATGTTGATGGCAATTTTGTTGTCACAGTACAGGCACATAGATGTGTGAACTTGAACACTAAGATCTTGAAGAAAAAACTTAAGCCACAACATCTCTGTAACACCATGTGCTATAGCCCAATATTCAGCTTCTGCACTAGAACGAGCACAAACAGTTTGTTTCTTGCTGCGCAAAGTAACAAAGTTTCCACCCAGAAACAAAAATAACTAGTGGTTGGCCTCCTATCATCATGAGAACCTCTCCAATCCGCATCAATATAAGCATCAATGTTCACATGTGGAGCCTGAGTGTACAACAAGACTCCTAGACAAGACTTGACGTAATGCAAAATTCTCTCCACAGCCCGCATATGTGAAGACCGAGGAGCATGCATAAATTGACTGATAATACTGACTACATAGGCAATGTCTAGTCGGGTGAGAGATAAATACAAGCGTTTTCCGACAAGGCATTGGTAGGAACTTTTATCCGACTCAGACAGGAGTTCCCCACCTGACTCGGACAATCCATAATTAGTCTTTATAGGGGTATGAGCTGTTTACACCCCAGCTTCCCAGTTTCTTGAAACATATCAAGAGCATATTTTCGTTGACAAACATAGAAACCTTACTAAGACTTGGTCACCTTAATGCTAAGAAAATATTTCAACTCCCCAAGATCCTTAATGCCAAACTTATGTGTCAGACTGTCTTTAAGTTTTTATATCTCTGTGGTATGATCTCCAATGATAATCATATCATCTACATACACAAGAAGTACTACCACACGACCATCTACCAATTTGATAAAGAGAGTATGATCAGAGTTTCCATGTTGGTAACCAAGCTATACCATGGCAGATCTAAACCTGTCAAACCAAGTCCTTGGAGACTATTTTAACCCATACAGTGCCTTTTTGAGCCGACATACTTTCCTCCTGACTTCCAGTCTATGAGGGGGCTGCATATACACCTCCTCTTATAGATTACCATTAAGAAAGGCATTCTTAACATCTAACTGGTGAAGTTCTCAAGCTGGACTTTGATAGATTTTAACTTAGCCACAAGGACGAATGTCTCTAGATAACCCACACCATAAATCTGAGTAAAGCCCTTGACAACAAGTCTAGCCTTATACCTTTGAACAGTACCATCAAAATGATACTTAATAATGTACACCCATCTAGATCCAACCAACTCTTCCCTAGAGGCAAAGTCACCAACTCCCCGGTGTTATTTTTTTCAAGAGCATGTATTTCTTCCTCGATGGCTTGCACCCATTTTGGGTCCTTAACAGCCTCTGCAAAGGAATTAGGAACGTGATAGATGGAAATAACAGACAAAAAAGAACAATAGGATGGTGAGAGACTAGAATAGGAAATGTAGTGAGAAATAAGATGCTTAGTACACGTTCTCGTCCCTTTCCGGATAGTAATAGGTAAGTCCAAATATATAGGAGTTGTAAGTGAGGGATTCAAAGAATGACCTAAAATTTCAGCAGCTTCTTAAGATGGTGGATCTATGGGAGGCCCATGTATACCTAGAGTAAGTGAGAGTATCCAATGGGGCTTGTCAGGCAATCCAGATGCAGCACTAGTCGTGTCGATAACAAGAGGTAGAGAAGGAACCAACTCAGGAGGACCACAACAAAAACCAGGAGCATCCTCCCCCTTACCAGAGATCTGAGGGACAAAATAATACTTTGACTCAAAAAAGGTAACATCTTTTAGGACATTTTTTTTTCTCTCTTTTTAGGTCAAAACATTTGTACCCTTTCTGAGTAGGAGAGTAACCCAAAAAGATGCCACAAATGGCACGAGGATCTAGTTTTGTAGAACCTGTAGTCAAAGAGTGAATAAAGCACACACAACCAAAGATCCGGGACTCCATAACAAACAGAAGATGGTCATGACATAGTACCCGGATAGGGAACATAAAGTCAAGTGTCTAAAAAGACATACGATTGATAATATGAGGCAGTTAGGACAGCTTATGCCTAGAATTTGTTAGGCAAGTGACATTGTAAAAGGAGAGATCCGGAGGTCTCAAGTAAATATCTATTCTTCCTTTCAGCCACCCCATTTTGTTGGGGCGAGTAAGCACAAGAGGATTCATGAATGATACCCTCATTTTTCATAAAGATATTAAGAGTCCTCTCAAAGTACTCCTTTGCACTGTCAGATCTGAACACCTTAACCAACCTTTCAAATTGGCTCTCAACTATTTTGCAGAACACCTGAATAATTCAGAGTACTTTTTCACAGAATTTCATGAGATAAATTTAACAACAATGGAAAAAATTATTAATAAAACTAATAAAGTAACGGTTACCATCCACAGAGGGAACAGGAGATGGATCCCAAACATCAGAATGAACAAGTTGGAAAGGAAAAATACTCTTATTCATAGAGATTTGAAAATTGGTTCTACAATGTTTAGCAAGTTAACATACTTGATACTGAAGAGTGTCGACTTTTATTGACTTGAATAATGAAGGAAACAAGACCTTTAGAGATCTAAAAGACAAGCGCCCTAAACAACAGTGCCACAAATAGATCACTTCATGTTTCTTTTACATGCCACCACCAATACTGGATTGAAATGCAGCTCTAACACCAGACTCCAAATGATATAAGCCTCCCACTTCACGACCAGTCCCAATCGTTCTTGTGTTTTAGGTCCTGTAAAATACAATGTGTAGGAAAAAAAAGTTACTGAATATTGAAGTGATTTGGTTAAGCTGCTAACAGATAAAAGATTAATGGGTATGACAAAAACATGAAACACAGAGAACAGAGGCAGGTCATCACTAAGACTTATTGAACCTTTACCCGCCACTGTGGCACGGGTACCATCTGCAATGGTGACCTTCTCCTGTCCAGAACTCGAAAAATATGAAGTAAAGAGAGAAGAGGTACCAATCATGTGATCTGTAGCACCTAAATCCATGACCCAAAGGCTATTGGGGAAAGCAGAGTGAGTCACACTCAAGCCTGCCCCACTAGTACCTGGTGTAGAGGTGGTGGATGAAGACGTGCCAAGTTGAGAGAAGATCCGCTAAAGGTGCAGAATATCACCAGAGGAGAGAGCAAACACCTAAGGAGTAGTAAACCCACCATCCAGAGAGGGTTTGGAAGGGTCATATGGGCCTTGATTGAAGGCTACATTGCTCTTTGGCTGTTGTTCAATCTTAGAATTTTTGAATTTCAGCGGCTTCTTACCAGGGTAGAGGTCCCATCACTTGTCCACACTGTGGTTGTCCTTCCCACAGTGTGAGTAGTTTCTTCATGTCTTTCCTTTTTCCTTTTCCTGACCACTATCACTCTTTACAAGCTTGAAATAGACACTAGCAAGTGCAGACGACTCCACTACGTCTCGATTACCAGCTGTGACAATACCACCACTCATTGCCTTCTTTTACCCGTCCTCTTGCAGCACCTTGTGATACACTTGTTCAAGGGATGGCAGGGAGTCAATACTAAGTATATGAGCTCTTAAGCTCTCATATTTTGAGGTGAGACCAACAAGAAATCTTCAGTACAAGTCTAACTGTATGCAGAGTAGTAGTCCAATTCCTTCCACTTACTTTTTAGCAACTCAAAGTAAGTGGTAACACTAGTACTACCCTATTTCAACTCCTGTATATTAGTTGTCAACTGATATATACGAGAGACATCTTGCTTTTGGCCATACATCAAGTTCAAAAATATCCCACATCTCCCTTGTTGTCCTCTTCATCATGATTAGCTGTTAGATCTCTAGACTTACAGAGTTAGAATCCACCCCATAATCAAGTTGTTTTCCTGCTCCCACCAGACATAGGTGGGATCATTATATGCTGGTTCCTTGGTTCTATCATCAACATAACATGTTTTTCCTCGTCCTCCAAGGAAAATACGAGCGAAGACAGACCAGAGTCGATAATTGATCTTCGTAAGTTTCACTGTAGTCATTTGCATAGCAAGCAGGTGACGCTCAATAGATGGAGAGCCAATATGGCGCATCAAGGAGGAATTAACTTCTTGATGTTCAGCAATGATGGTCGTAGAGGACTCCATGACAGTCGCACACAAGATAACACGAGATGTAGGTGACTCCCAAGCACCTAGCAAGATCTCCACCAAGGCACCGGCCTGCTCCTAGGGCAAGATAGGAGCACATCGCACTGTGGAAGGATGCGGTCAGGCCCTTACACCAGAAACAAAAGCCTGACCTAGCCCCTATCTGCACAAGGTGGACCGAACCAGCTGTAGGAAGGGGCCAGCCCCTTCACAAGCTCCAAACAGCGCACCAGGAAAACAAAAAAAAAGCACCAACTTGTCCTTGTCTACACAAGGTTGGCCGGACCAACAGTAGGCGGGGGATGGCCCCTTCTCAGCTCCAAACAGGGCACCCGGGAAGGAAAAAATAGAGCACTGCTGGTCTAGGAAGCCCTAGAACAAGCACATAGGGCAAGAAGGGGGACCGCCCTGCTCTTGGGTGCCCTAGGACCACCAAATAGGGCAGACAAGAGAGCCGGCCAGGCTTTGGGTGCCCTAGAATCACCAAACAGGGCAGAAGAGAGAACCGGCCAAGCTTTGGGTGCCCTAGAATCACCAAACATGGCAAAAGAGAAAATCGGCCAGGTCTTGGGTGCCCTAGAGTCACCGGACAGGGCAGGGAAGGTGACCGGCCTGCTGTAAGATGCCCCAGAGAGGACCGAATTGGGCATAGGAAGCCCTAATCAGGATCAGCCTGCTCTGATACCATGAAGAATAAACAGGAGAGAGATAGAGCAGAACAGGAGGCAGCGGCAACCACACACAGGCCGCTCCTCTCTCTCTTTATAGCATGGGTTAAAGGGTTACAAAATAGTGGGCAAGGACAAGAATACCCCTTGCTCCAATAAACACATAATAAACCCCATAAACCCACAAATAAAAAGAAAAAGAGAGAATAAAAACAATAACCAACCAGACAAGATTACCCCTGACTACAATTAGTATGTTATTTTATGTATGCACAAATCTCCGTTCTACTCCACAAGAGAGACTAGTTACTGTTCATTGAAAAGAAGTTAACAAAATGTTAAGAAACTCTTGCATTTAAATGCAGACTAAAGCCAACATAACAAGAGTACATGTCTATTCATAGCTAGGGTATTTGTATATCAGAATTGCTCATACTAAAGCCAAAATAACGAGAGTACACTTCTATTCATAGTTAGGCTATTTGTATATCAGAATTACTCATATACTCAAGATTTAATGGTCAGGTCCACTACTATAAATACATGTTTTCAATTTAAAGAGTTAGGGCTACCTAACTATTTCCTGAATGAATCAAGCAGTGAAGTCAAAAGTATGGATTGCAGACTTTTTTTTATGCTATGTATTAAAGATTCTTAAAGAAGGGTGGGCCTGAAGCAACGGTTAAGTTGCCTCGTTTGTGACCTGGAGGTCACGGGTTCGAACTAAGGAAATAGCCTCTCTGCTTAGTAGGGGTAAGGCTGAATACATTGTCCCTTCCCCAGCCCCCACAAATGGTGGGAGCCTTATGCACTGGGTACACCCCTATTAAAGAGTTGCAAGTCATAAGTGCTTGCGGACATATGCTATTCAATCAATAGTCCACAAAATCGCTTCCAAACCTCCATGCCATGAGTAAGTCTAATTAAAAACTACATTTAGCAAGTGTCATTTCACTCCAACCCATTACAGAATGAGAGACTCCAACAATACTACATGTGCTCATAACACTCTCAATAAGATCATAATTTCATATGTGATGAGGTGTAAAACACAAGGCATGCACTACTTTATACTTGCTCTTCTACATACTCTCACTGATTTTCAATTTGAAGTCGCAAGCCATCATCCAGCAGCTTCATCACATAATGTATTGATACTATTCACCTCTGATAAAATATATTTTACAATGTCAGAACAAGATATAATCAATTAGATGTCCCATGTGGCTAATGAGAGGAGGGAGTAGATATAACTTGGATTAATGTCATCCTCTTCTTGGATTTTAAGCATAATGTAAAGCACTCAAATAGATCAAGTCAGGTAATGTCCTGAATATGATTGACGTATGCAAATTATACAATGTCTCATATGGTATATCAGATTGAAAACAATCATTTGTGACGCCGATGCATACCAGGCAAATGTAAGAGGGACTTTGTGTTTCTCTCATTGGTTGATAATATCTACATTCCTCAGGATCCTCTGAAGCAAATGAACAATAGATCATCATTTGTTTCACGCCATACCATTTCACACACAATCCAGTAATTTATGAAGAACTCTAAAGATTTTCTGTTTTCATTTTGAGTGTGAATCAAGTTTTACCGGTTCACTTTACACTTCTAAATCCTAAACCACAAAAATTAGTGACTCGTAAGACTAACTATCTATGTAGTCAGAGGCGTAAGGCGACCAAGGGGTCGCCTCAGGCTCAAATGCCTAGGCAATGGCCTACACGTTTGAGGTGATATTTTTTAAAAAATATAAATAATTCAAATATATAAAATGACAAAAACATACATAAAATCATACAAAACAGAGAGAGGTGAGCGAGAGAGAGAGGAAAGGGCTTCGATCCTCAGATAGATAGAGGAAGTTAGATAGAGAGAAAGAGACAGAGGTAGTAAGAGAGCCAGAGAGTGAGAAAGATAAAGAAAGGCGAGGCCTTCGGTCCTCTGATAGACAGAGGGAATAAGAGAGACATACTAAGTAAGAGATAGATAAAGAGAGTGAGAGACACATACGGGGAGATAAAGAGAGAGAGAGATAGAGGTGGAGATTGGAAAGAGAGGGGGAGAGAGAGAGAGAGGGGGTAGGGGAGAGAGAGAGAGAGGTTGGAGCTTACCTGATGGAGCCCTCACCGGAGGATTCGATGTCGCTGGAGGCTCTCATCACTATCGCCAGAAGCATTAAGGGGGCTCGCCAGAGGATTCATGGAAGCCGCCATCGTCGCCAAACTGAAGCATTGTCGTAGTCGCCGTCGCCGTCGTCCTCCCCGGCGAGGCACCGTAGAGGGGGCGGATAGGGGCTCAGGGTCGAATGGAATGGGCAGTAGAAGGAGCAGATGGTTCAAGGTTAGGGTTTCGATCGGGGGTGGGGTGGGGGGTTAGTGTGTTGGAGGACTATATAGGGCCCTATAGGCCGGGGCTGATCCAGGGTTGCTGGCGAGGCAAGTTAGGGCAAAGAAGGCGCTCGAGGCACACTAAGGCAACCGCCTCTACATTTGGGGTTATTCCGTCAAGCACCTAAGCAACGAAGGCCAAAGCGAGGTACCATCGCCTTGCCTTTCCTCGTCTCCTAGGCGATAGCCTCTAACGCCTTTGATAATAGCTCTGCAAAGATATTTTGACCTTCTTAAAGTGAATTACTTCCCTTATTTTTTTTTACTTACAAGAATCCACTAATTAATATTTTCCTACTAATACAACAACTAATAGAGGTATGAAGTGGTATGAAGACACAGTTAAATGTGAATGCACTATGCATTAGAGGTGCACAATACCATAAAGCACCAAAAAGTGTTGTATCACATTAAGCATATTTTTCCCCGCAAGAAAGAAGACAAAAATAATTGTATCCCTTCTATATAAACAATTAGCTGACAGTAATTTTGATATAATAAGCAGTTTTAATTTTGGGTCTAGGAATTTTGGCAAAAAAACAGACCTTAGGATAATTTTCTGATTTTTACTCCTCCCCACCCACCAAAAATAAGAAGAGAGAGAAACATGCAATTTTTTTATTCTTGCATAGAACCAAATCAAAGTAATCTTAGGAACATTGGAAAAGATTGCACCTGGAATAATAATCTCAAATCACAATAGCTATTATAGCTTTTAAGTTAATCATTTCAAAATTACACCTCATTTGCAACAATTGTACTTTCAAAAACTCAATATCATTTGATCCTACACTCTCTTAAAATGTATATCCTAGTTATTGGCACAAATTCACACCTAATGCATGGGCAATCATCAAAACCCACTACAAGGTATGTGTACTGAAATGGATGCCAATGAAGCTGACTAAACAAATGATAATGATCAAATAGTGGTGAGCACATGTAATATGGGACGGGAAATTCCAACAAATAAAGAAATACAGATTAGGGCTTCGTAAAAAACATACAAACTCTGAACTCAGACTCCAGGGTTGTACTGCATAGAGCAGCCATGTGCTCTACTAAATAATGCAATTTAAGGAAGCCTCTTAGGCATTGCATTCACTTCACCAACACAATGCTCCTTTCTTCCACCAAAATTTCTGTTTTTATCACTGCCACTTCAAATCCCATAATTTGAATTTCCATCCATGTACTCTTCCAATTCATGCTATCAATACTGTGCATTATTACTCTTGAACATCTTCCACTACGCCAGACCATGTTCTCAAGCTCAAAGTTCTGACTACTCCATCTCAAACTAGAATTGAGAGTTAGGGCCATGCTTTGATCCTACATACCTATGATCCAGGACCACCTGATTCCAGCTGATTCTGGAAAGCTCTAAAGTTTTGCATTTGTTTACTTTCTTACCATTCCATGACATCTTGGTCCAGGACAATGTAGGTCACTCCCTATTATGAGTCTCTGCTCCCAAGCCAAAATGGGTCATATCCCGAAAGTTGAACCCAGGCTTTGCGGGTGAGGGATCCTGATCTGACTATTGGTTATTCGTTCATTCCTTTGAACCATGGACTTCCCGTACCAGCCATCTATGCAGAATATTACCCTCAAATTCTTGCTCATCTCCAAAGGAAAAACCTCCCAATAATACGCACCAACAACCTTGGTGGGCAGTGGGCAATCTCTCCTTGATTGCCGTCATTTTGCTTTGCTTATGCACAAACTAAACTACCAAACAACTGATCTATACACAGAAAAGTGTCATATAGAGGAAGATGAGGCGTACTGGGTGACAAGGAGCACATCGATGGTGGAGGGGTCGATCTCGTCGAAGTAGGGCAGCGCCGCCATCCCCGAGTACGCCGGGTGGATCCCGCAGTCGAACTGCCCAAGCAACCACATCAACACCACCACCACGACATCATGTTAGGAACCGTAAAATACAATTCTCCACCCGAACAGAGAAATGAGATAAACCAGCAACACACACTTGCTGCTAGGGTTTCCTGCTTATTCTGCCTTTCTTACCATGACGGTCTTGCCCTTGTAGGACATGTAGACGCAGGAGCGCCCCACCTCGTTGCCGGCGCCCAGGGGGGTGATCACCATCCGGTCCCCATCCCTCGTCGCCGCCCCCTCCCGCTCCCTCTTCGCCGCCGGCTGCTTCTCCCCTGCCGCCGACGCCATCTTCCCTCCCCTGCGCTTGCTCAGGAAGAGACCAGTCGAGAAAAAGAGAGAGAGAGAAACCCTACCGCTACCAGACCAGGTCCAGCAGCAGCAGCAGAGTGAAATGAGAACCACCTCCCAGCGCAGCAGCGAGCGGGCGGGATGGAGGGGGATCAGGCGGCTTGAGGCTTCTAATGGGCCTGGGCTGTTTGAGAGAAGGCCCAAAGCCATATTTTCGGAGAGAAGTTATGCTTGCTGCACTGATCTCCTCACTGCAGGCCACGTGGCCTGTACCAAGGGCCCAACAGTATAATCGGCCAGCTTAGGACGGCGTCGATCCAATTGCTTTTTTTAAAAAAAAAATCTTTTCGTATGCAAACCAAGATAGATATTAAAATTACAGAACAATATATCAATCAATATTATCATAGTAATAAATTATCAATTACGTGAACACATATAATTGATTTTTACCATAATTAAATTATTTATTTTAATCACTTTAAGGTGACTCATGAGGGATATCTGAACTTCTAGTAGGTGGTCTATAATTATGTTTGGAGTCTGGACATTTATGTAGTGGATTTTAGCTTAGTTTAAGTGAAGAAAGATCTCATTCATTCTAGATAAAATAGAAAGTAGAGAGAAATAAAAGAAGAAAGGTGCATGTAGTGTTAAAATAATTCTAAAAAAAATTAAAAGTTATTAGAGTTGACTGAGATTATTCAATCCAAGTACGTGTATGATGAACTAATTGTATGTTATTTATTATTTAGATTCTAAATTTCAAATTTGAGCACTTATGAGCATTAAATGAGCTTGTAAAGTTATGAGAAAATATCTTAATTGTATTTATGATTTAGCATTGAAGTCATCATCATTATGACCTTTATTATAGTTTAAATTTTTTGCTAAATATTTATTTATTAAATTTTATTTATGTTCAATTAAAAATCTACTATAAGACTATATCTTAAACTATGCGTGGACAGTACCATCTTAAGGGAATATATATGAAATGACCCACAGTAAATATCTGATGTGTCAATACTCAAATTACAATTCGAGGATAACGGAGACTAAAATTCTGAAACTAAACTTTTGTTTAATAAACGGTATAGTAAAAACTTTCAATCCCAACTAGTTGTATTAAGACAAAGGCACTCATTTATCTAGGTGCTGAGGTGTTTGCGACTCCTTATGTTGTGGTTTAGATATTTGTTTGAAAACATAAAGATTAAGAATTTGTTTCAGTTTAATCTGAGCCATAATTTGAACTGTTCTACACAAACAATTAGATATATAAGAAACTGACTTGTTGGAATATAAAGTGATTCTATATGAACTTGATCTATTTTAAAACTATATATGGGTATTGATATGCGCAGGTCATTTGTAAGAAACACATGTATGATAAGAATGTGATATGCACAATGTTTGTGCATAGATAAATTGTAGAATATATATAAAAAGATTTTTTGTTTACTCTTTGTTTAATGATATATGTATGAAATTGTCTGCAGATCATACATTGTTTAAAGATATCATATGTTTGCAAAAGTTTATTCTATTTATAGACATGTAACTAGTTCTGACGCCTGCTGAGTATTATTTTCACACCTAATCATTACATTTTTTAGAAGGTCTAGTGGTCATTTTTTTTGCAGTTTGTGAGTCAACTAGTGGGTCCGAACTTATATAATTTAGTTAGTTATAAACTTTGTAAATTAAACTTCATAGTTAGCAACGATATAATTATCTTATATTTATATTTTTTTGCATAGTCAATGTGTTAGAATTTGTGCATGATTCAGCCTAAGTGTTTTGCAAAATTATCTCAGATCACAATGATTTGTTACGGTAACATTCCTGAAAAGAGATATTAATCTTTTTAGAAGGGAGAGCCACATGTTGTCACTCACCTATCTTCTGGTTGATAGACCAGATGAAAACTTTTTATTTTTAGATTGTCAACATGGTTAGGTGAGACACGTACGTCCAAATTGGAGACGAAAGGTGACTGCTCTTAAAGCCTTCCAACTGAAAGCGACAATGCTTGCCCAAACACTCTCTCTTAGCAAGATACAAACTGGTTAATGTTAAACTCACAGTAGAAACTGTTAGACTCAACAAGAGGCTACTAATGACAACGGACAAATTTAAATTTGCCTATATAATGAAGATTTGAGCCAGCTGAGGAGAGGATGACACAAGAAAATTAAACTAAAACTCTACTTGACTACGCCTAAAGCTTTCTGTTCTCAAGAGCTGAGAAAGAAAGAGTTAGAGAAGAACCTGAGAGCTTAAGCCTTCCACTCTTATGTGCACTAGAGGCTCTTGGAGATTCTTCAAATTGATTAAGACCAGTGTTTCTTGTTCTTAATATTTCTGTATTTTTGTCTTGATCTTGTTATGTGTTCATTTGTGAACACATGCCTATTGAAAGACACTCTCATTTCAATTTATAATTTTTGTTCTTGTTATATTCTTCCTAGTTGTTGGAAGAGAGAGCTTGAGTGTGCATGATAGTATTTCCTCTTCAGTGTGTTGAAGAGAAGACCAGTAGCATTTAGAGTTATTTGTAGTGTTAATAACCTACTAGGAGTTTGTACCTTATGTTAGTGAAACTATCAAGATATTGCTTGGAGACTGGATATAAGTTTGGTAGATTGAATTAGTATAAATTATTTGTGCATCTTGTGTCATTGCTCCTTGTTTCTTTCCCTTGCTATATGATTGCGATTAATTTTTACTTAGTAATAGTATTTAACTTTTGATAACCCATTCACCACTCGGGTTCTCCATAGCTTAGGCAAGAATCAACCAGTTGATTCATTATCACAATGACGTGGTTGGTCCTTAGACTTGAGACATCAGAGACATCTTGTTAATGAATTTTTGAGTTTTGACTTTGACCTATAGATTTCTGTAAATTAGTCAAGTGACCGGATCCAACGAAATATCTTTGAAAGTGATTGTATAGTCAATAAGAGATCATTCACTCTCGGTATTAAGAGAGAGAATGCTTGTGAAGTAATGCCCAAGAGTCTCTAATCAGGACAGGATAACATATTCGAAAATAGAGTTTTCTGATAATGCTTTGACACATCTTATCCACGTAAGTGAATAAAGTAAGATTTGACAGTTAACTATAACCTAAGTTCACTTGAGAGCATTGAATTGGATGGAGGACTATAACTATGCGGTAACTAATGATGAAAAAGTTCTATGAGTGGGTTTGCTTAACCTCAATGCCTTTTAAGATCATGCAGTGTTGCTTCGCATCTAACTTGATCAGAAGTCCGACTGATTTTATTATAAGATGATAAATTGATAATATATTTACTTAATATTTGATATTAAAAAGTTATTTTAAGTCAATAAAATGTTACTGGACTTAATGAATTCGAAGTCGAATTGACATTTGAGCCTAGAAGGTCACATGCACAAGGTTTTCAGTCAATGGGAACTAAGTGAAAATTTATATTAACTCAGAGGCTTTTATGAAAAATTGCCAAGTTAATATAAAGAATAGCTAGAGAGAAACTCTAGGCCAAGCTCTAAGGTTTCTCCTAGATTTGGCCGTTCCCCCCTCTGTTTCTGTACACCCCTCTCTATCTCTCCCCTACCTTGGTTTCCACTCCACTGGAGGCTACTGCCCACATGCCGTCAACATCCGTGAAGAGAAGGAAAATCAAGAATCATACCAATCCCACAGGAGAATCAAGGATGATATCTTAATCGGAGGACCACATGTATACTGTTAGAGGCTGGGCACCTGCACGGCTAGTGACGTCGCTCCACCAAAATCGATCGAACACATATTCGAATTCGCGCAAGGTGAGAATCGAGATTTTATGGTTCTAATTTCATTATCTGAAATAGATTAGAAATTCCATGGGGTTGATTTTATTCCACTGCATTCGTTTAATATGCTTCTTCTTGTAGGATCCTTGCATGAGGGAGTGGGGGCTGAAAATTAAGAGGCTAAACTAGATTGCTTACATGAGGAATAATGTGGTAGTTGCTTTTTCAAAATTTTACGTGGAGCCTCATGTCGTTAGCCCCAAGAGTAGTAGTACTAATTGCATAATTCTTATTTGTTGGGTTTCTCGGGTTTTTCCGAATCGCTCACGCAGCGGAAAATAAAATATTAAAACATCGATCCGTTCCCGTTTCGAAAAACTAAAACTACGATTATCGGATAATCGATTCTCACCGTGTGCGGATTCGAATCCACAACCGTTCGGTTCCGTCGGTGCGACACCGCAAGCCGCGTAAGCGCCCGGCCTCTAGCGAAGTCCACGCGATCCTCCTCGCGACGGATATCCTCACGTTCCTCGTTCTTCGCAGCCCACGAAACCTCCGCCGGTCGCCGTAACGATCGCCGCAACGCGCGGATGATTTCCCGTCGAACGAGATTCAGAGAAGCGGCAGAGCAGATCTGGATCTGTCTGGACGCCAGAGAGAGAGAGAAACAGAGGAGGGGTGGCTAGGGTTAGCAGCAGCTTGGCCTGCTCAGCCCGTTCGCTATGTTTTATACTAACCGCACGATTTTTCATAAAAACCCCCGGTTTATATAAAACCCACTTATTTATCCATCGCCTTGAGAATCATTTGCGTGTGACCCTCTAGGCCCAAGTACCAGTCAAGTTAATGGCCCAACAAGCCCAGTGACTCCACACTAGCTTTATTAATCAATTAATAACCCTTTATTAATTAATTAATCAATCGAATTGATGTCGCACATCCAATTCGACCGGGCCTCCGATCACGTTGGGTGCCAAGCAACACTGCGTGAACCCGGAAGGTATTGGGGTTAAGTAACCCACTCTTGGAACCTTTCCGCCGACAATTACCGAGTGGATATAATCCTTCATTCGTACAATACTCTCGAGTCAACTCAGGACATGGCGTGCTGTCAAACCCTAACCGGTCGACTCACTTGGATTGGATGCTGCTAATGAATATCGGAAAACTCCTTTCCCAATATTATCGTCCGCCCTGGCCAGGGACTTCCGCGCATCCTTCCTAGAGCATTCTCTCTCTAAGTACCGAGAGCGAATGATTCCTTATTGACACACAATTCCCTTCGACGGTATTCCGCTATACCCAATCCTTGGCGTTTTAGAATCCAGTGCCTAGAGATTCGTAGACCAAGGTCAAAGCACAGAAGTCCACCGATAAGGTGTCCTTGGTGTCTCAAGTCCGAGGACGATCCACGCAACTGCGACAATAGAATCAAGCTGGTTGACAGTGAGGTACAATACCATCCAGCGATTCAGTCAGATCAGTTCAGTGAACTCATTCTCCAATGAGCACCTACAGATTTGCCTTAGTGTCTCCATACAAGTGACTTATGAGATCAGTCACCCTCATCATATGAGCAGGAGTAATTTGTACTAGTCTAACCGGATATCCGATGTCCTTCTCGGATATCCTCCGACTATGAACGATTAAGAATATGTGTGTTTAAGTGATCAGTCTCATTAGTATGATCTCATCATAATATGATCACTATAGCACATATTCACGGACTTCATTATGAAACGATAATTAATGCGATTTACACATAATGAATATTATGCCATTATATTAATAAATGAACAAGATTTACATAGTTAGATTGACTTGTAGGCCACCTAAAACTAACATTTTTGAACCTAGTAGTGGTATGGTTTAATCGGTAACTTTTAGACCATAGCTTTAGTGCGTGCAGTAGGGATGTAAATGGAACGGATATGGAGTAGATACATCATTTCTGTATCCGACTGTTTACAATAAATGGATAATCCGTATCCACTCCATTTATGAATCAGATATGGAGCAGATACCCTTAGGTAGATATTCTTTGGATTCAGAGCAGATATGGATAATATTTGGATATTTAAATAAAATCTTTATATTATATAATATTTATCTCAAAATTCATAAAATTGTAAAAAATTATAAAAATTAATAACCATTTGATAAAAATATTATTTTAAGTACTTATTAGTAGTTGGGACTTGGGGGTTAGAGTTTCACCCATATAAACATCTTATATAGATTATATATATACCATTAGATCCTAAATCTTACGGTCGTGATTCGCTCTCTATTTGGAGCGGATATATGACGGAGCGGATACGAGATTTCCGTAACCGCACCATTTATGATCCGGATCATAAACGAATATCTGCGGGGTATCAATTTTGAATAAATTCAGATACGAATCCAGAGCGGATCCAGATAATATCTAGATCTGTTTACAACCCTAATATGTAGTCATGAAGAGGATGCAATTATTTACTTTTCTATATTTTTAATTTAGTATAATTAATTTAGGCTCCAACAGGGACTACAACTTATTTTCCATCCTTGTCAAATTGTCCTTTACCTAGCCCTCATTGCTTTTTCAAAATTTTATGTAGAACTCCCTATTGTTAGCCTCCAAGAGAAGTCTATTTCCAAACTTTACAAAATGACCTTCACAGCTTTCCTTTTAGCTATGCTTGGTAAAGTTGCCGCATACTGTCTGATGCACCATAATCCCGACCGCCCCTTAAGCATTTTCAAATGGCCATATGTTCCTCGTCATTTGTGCCAGATGCTAAATTTTGACGAGCAAAGAGACACACTCTCCTCTTTCGAATCGCGTGGTTGACGAAAAGTGCAGTTTTTCCTACTTTTGCAATGGGAGGATGCTTATGAGGTCCAATCACTCTTTTACCTTAGCCAATGCCTCTTCTTTCTCTGCCACATGCTTGAAACTAAGGGGTATTTTGAACCATTTGACGGTCACGGAGGATCAGTGTTATGGCAGATGTTGACAGTATTCTCAAGTTTGCTGAAAAAAAGAAAGCTGTGTCAAAAAATTGGGATTTTACAATAATCCATTATTTCCCCAACATTTCCAAAGAGGGCTTTTAACTTTCTCTTTAGCTTTTTAACATGTTGCATGCACCAATCTTTTGTCTTCTTCTCCTAAAAAATCATCACATACCCTCGTGTACTATTCATCATAATTTTTTAATTTAATTAATATCTTATAATAAATTAAAACTTATTTAATATATAATTAATACTTAAAATTATAAATTATTTTTAAATTATCTTTTTAAAATATAATACGCCATGCAAATTCCCTATCTTTGGTCTTCTTTTCTTGAGAAATTGCCACGTACCATACACTATTCATCATAAATTTATTTTCTTTTTAGTTTGCTCAAAATTCTATAAAATTTTAAAAGTTTACTTAATACATAATTAGTGTTTAATACCCCCTACATATTCATTATAGTTTTTTATTTTTTATTTTGATTAATCTTTTATAAAAATTTAAAAACTAATTTATTATATTATTAGTATTTAATAAGCTTAAATTAGTTTTTAATCATCTTATTAAAATATAATTCTTGCACACACTTTCTATCTTTTATCTTCTTCTCTTTAGTAACCGTCACACATCCCCGAGCACTATCGATCGTGGATTTTTTATTTTAGTTAATATTTTATAGATAAAAAAATTAATATATAATGAATATTAAATAATCTTAAATTATTTTTAGTTATCTCATTAAAATATAATACATGCACACACACTCCCTATCTTTAGCAGTATAGTACTTCAACAATGTAATAAGAAGATAATAATACTTCAACACCATAAAAATTTAGCACTAAGACATTTTAAAGTGAATATATTCACATTTTTACACTAGTACTTTAACATGTGTTAGTCTTAAAGTGTCTTAATGCTACTGTAAAGAATCTTAGTGTTAAAATTTTACGGCATTAAAGTATTCTTGTCTTCTCATTATATTATTTAAAACATGATACTGTTAAAATATTTATAGTATAATGAGAAAATAAGAATATATGAACACCATAACATTTCAATACTAAGACACTTTAATATTAACGCATGTTAAAGAATTGTGGTATAAAGGTGTTATAGTATTCCCTTTAAAATGTTTTAGTGTTCAATAGTGTTAAAGTATTAAACTATTAAAGGATTATACTTTAATACTAATACCTATGGAAAGGTATTTATATCAAACTATACCTTTTAATAGGTGTTAGTGTTAATACTTTAACAATAAAACAATGCTTTAACTCCATTATTGTAACACTATGATATTGTAGTGTTAAAGTGTATTAGTATTCATTTTAAAATGTCTTAGTGTTAAAAATTTTAGGTGCTGAAAAAAAAAAAAGACAAAAGACGAAAGATAGGTGTGTGCAAACATGTTGAAAAGTTAAAGGGAAAATTGTGAAAGCATTTTGTAAAGTTTGAAAATGATATTTGCTTGGGAGCTTACAGTAGAAACTTTAAATAAAGTTTTGAAAAGTAAAAAAAGTTGAGTAAAAGACAATCCGACATGATGTGACAAATAAACTTCAACTCGTCAGGGGTCTGAATTAATTATTCCTTTTAATTTTAGTCTTGTATTTTTAACATGATTAATTTATCTCTCTACTCCTTTAAACAAGCATGTATCATACTATGGTCTAAAGGTAATGATTTGTGGAGTGAACTATGCACGTTCTTGGAGGAGTAATGTTTGCTCCACTAAGGGTCATTGCAGCAAGTTGAGTCATCTTGCAATGTAAGATGTCATTGGTTAACATGTACATATGACACATGAGTTGGGTAACTTTTTCTACAGGTGGGCCAGATAAACATTAAATGCGAGTACACAGTTCTAGGCATGACAAATACATGTGAGTATGACAAATACTTCGTGAGTTCTACGAAATAATTGTCATGTCTGAAAAATATTTATCACACCCATAAATCTGTACACATATGTGTAGGGATGACAAATATTTCTAAACATGATAAATATTATTTGTCATGCCCACGAAGTATTTGTCATGCCTATAAAATATTTATCATACCGAAAGGAAAGTAACAATTGTCTATCGTCTAATCTAACATGACAAGAAAAGTAGTTCATAGGACAAATTAATTGAATCCCTTTTCAGGAGTCTGACATCAAATTTTCACCCACTGTCACTTCTATTATCTGACATCACTTTTTTTTTGAATACGTACCTAATGGAAAGTGGAAATAGGGGTAAATCTGGACAATTTTGTTTAGACATTGGTACACCTTAGACTTAACAAAAGGAGGGTAATTGGTCCAAACAAAATGGTTAAGACGATCTCCTTTTGAAGTAAGGGAGGAAAATTTTTCAAAGGAAGAGAATCCAGTTTGAATATGAGCAGAAGTTGAAATGAGCACAGGGGAAGAAAAATTCGTGGCCATAAGTGGGTTCGAACCTTGGTGTGGGAAGGGGCAAGCCAACATGTCACTGTATACGGCTCGACATCATTTTTTATTCTCTTATTAACAAATAAAATAAAAAATAATGTCTCAGAAAAGGGTGAGCTTGAACTAACAAGTTGTCTGTCCGCCCTTGCTTTTTCTTTGATGTTATTTTTTACTACCTCCCATTAACTTATGAGATAAACAATAATAATGTCAGAAAAAAAGTGGGAGACTGAAAGATTAGTGACAAGTTGGCAGGAGGAGAAAAATGATGTCAGATTTTAATTTAAAATATTTGTATTAGATATTTAACAAAAATTTCAAGAGTGTATAATATATATCTTGCAACGATATTATTAATATCCAGGGGTAAAAGAAATTTCAACTGCATACAAAATCTGAGATGAGGCATCTTATTCGCATGCATGCATGAGAGTCTATGCGGGATATTCTTAAATCAAGCTCTTGTTTAACAAGTTATGTGTGGAATATGTAAATGCTTTGAGACATATGCAGAACTCATTAGATAGACAACAATGATTAGCCTTCAACTTTCCATTGATGAATCAGGTTTTCTAGATACATGAGCTTGCATGCAGGATGGCTTCAAGAAAATATGAGCTTGCATATGTATGTTCTTCCTTGTAGGTTCTAAATTGTTGGCATTTTGTTGTAGTAATTCATGTTCATGTTCCTGTATCGTATACTTTAGGTTTCCGTGTATTTGTTGTTATAACATAACGAGTCGCATGGATAAAGACCGTCAATCCTTTTAAAGTCGCTAAATTCATAAAATTATGTTCCCACGCCCTCTGCACTTGTCTACAAGTAGCAATCATAATAACAATAATAATAATTATATATTTTTAGGTAGAAGTTTCATAGAAGGTGAAAAATCCAAGTTCATGAAAGTAATTTTATGATATATAATACCAGCTAATAAAACTCAAGTGCCCCACTATGGTAGACTTGAACAAATGATCACATTAGTGCCAAAAAAGAGAGGCAATGACAAAAATCTCTTTTTAGGATTAAGACTACTTAAGAGAAGAAGAAAAAGAAGAACATAAAAGACTATGCTTTATTCTTTTTAAGTGGTACCCAAAACATTATATATTTTTAATACATAAAAACTTCAATAAGAAAAAAATTAATGTAGCATGAAAGCTGAAGAAGTGGCACGCTTTTCATTTGGTGGTGGATTATATATACAATTTCATAAGTTGTGGACTAATGCTGGCCTTTTTTAATTTATTGAAGGTTATTTCTAGAAGAAAAGACCACAAAATTAAAGTCATTTTTTGGTCTTTTTTTTTGCTATATACGAAAAGTTAAAGTCCATCCTTTCTAAGTAAATATGAAATCCCTTGGATATTATGAATGTTTAATTGCTTTTACTAGTCACTCTCCTTGAATTAGAATTTTTAAGAGAGTTTCGGGTTGTGTGTAACTGAAGTTGTATCCTGTGTACATCAATTAATATGTTTGGATGACCATAATTTAACAACTAAAAGATAATATGAAGTTAATGATCGACAATTCACCTAGTCCTTACTGCTTTTTCAAAATTTAATGTGGAACCCCCTATCGTCAGCCCCCAAGAGAAGTCTATTTTCAAACTTTACAAAACGACCTTTATAGTTTTCTCTTTAACTTTCTCTTTAGCTTTTTAACATGTTGCACGCACTGATTTTTTGTCTTCTTCTCCTAAAAAATCATCACAACGTGCATTATTCATCAAATGTTTTAGTTTTATTAATATCTTATAATAAATTAAGATTTATTTAATACATATTTAATAGTTAAAAATAGTAAAGTATTTTTAAATTATCTTATTAAAATATAATATGTCACGTAAAATCCCTATTTTTAGTCTTCTTTTCTTGAAAAATTGTCACATACCCTGTACACTATTCATCATAAATTTATTTTCTTTTAGTTTGATCAAAATTCTATAAAATATCCTACACTATTCATCATAATTTTTATTTTTATTTTGATTAATATTTTATAAAATTTTAAATTTTTTTATTACATAATTAGTATTTAATGAGCTTAGATTAATTTTTAATCATCTTATTAAAATATCATTTGTATACACACTTTCTATCTTTCGTCTTCTTCTCTTAAGTAGTCGTCACACAACCTTGAGCACTATCCATCACAATTTTTTTCTTATTTTCTATTTTAGTTAATATTTTATAAAATTATGAAAAATATTTAATATATATATTATTATTATTAAATAATCTTAAATTATTTTTTAATTATCTTTTTAAAATATAATACATGCACATACTCCCTATCTTTAACAATATAGTACTTTAAAGAGTATAATAGAAAGATAATAATACTCTAACGCCATAAAATTTTAGCACTAAGACATTTTAAAGTAAATACTGGCACATTTTCACACTATAGTACTTTAACAAGTGTCAGTCTTAAAGTGTCTTAGTGTTACTATAGAATCTTGGAGTTAAAGTTTTACGGCATTAAAGTATTCTTGTCTTCTCATTATATTATTAAAATATGATAATGTTAAAATATTTATAGTATCATGAGAAAATAAGAATATATGAACTCCATAAAATATCGACACTAAAATACTTTAATAGTAACACATGTTAAAGAATTGTGGTACAAAAGTGTTATAGTATTCCCTCTAAAACGTTTTGGTGTTTAATAGTATTAAAATATTGTTAAAGTATTATATTATTAAAAGATTATACTTTAATACTAGCACTTACGAAAAGGTATTTATGTCAAACTATACCTTTTAATAGGTGTTAGCGTTAATACTTTAACAATATAATAATACTTTAACACCATTAAACTATAATACTAACACATTTTGAGGTAAATACTGTAACACTATGATATTGTAATATTAAAATGTATTAGTGTTCATTTTAAAATGTCTTAGTGTTAAAATTTTTGGATGCTAAAAAAAGAAAAAGACAAAAGACAAAAGATAGGCGTGTGCAAACATTTTTTTTTTTGGTCAAGGAGATAAAACTCATACATTAACTATAAAAGATTATATGGAGAAAGTCAACTTCTTTTTGGGTCAAGAAGATAAAACTCATACATTAACTAGAAAAGATTACGTGGAGAAAGTCAACAGTTGTATAATGTCTCTACCCACCACAGTATGACATCCTCTGTCACATGAGAAATGACATAAACTGACATTGTAGAAATCAACATTTCTAAAACATCATTACAAAGGCCAATAACATGAAACATAAAAACAGAGGACGTCACATCATTTGAACGTAGTTGTGACGAAAAGTACGATCGAAGATATATAGAAGCGTCGGATGATACTTGGTTAAAGAGAAAATTGTGAGAGTTCATTTTGTAAAATTTGAAAATGAAATTCTTTTGGAAGCTGATAGCAAGGCTCTAAATAAAGTTTTGAAGAAGTAAAAAACCTTGAGTAAAAGACAATCCGATAGGAGATAAAAAATAAATTCCAACCAGTCAGGAGCCTAAATTAATTATCTCTTTTAATTTTAGTCTTGAACTTTAAGATAATTAATTTATCTCTTTACTCCTTTAAATGTGCATATATCATACTATGGTTTAAAGGTAATGATTCGTGGACTGAACTATGCACGTTCTTAGAGAGCTCAAGGGTCGCCATACGGAAAGTAACAATTGCCTACCGTTAAATCTAACATGATAAAAAAAAGTAACTCATAGGACAAATTAATTGGATCCTTTCTCATGAGTCTGACATCAAATTTTCACCAACTGTCACCTCTATCTTTGACATCATTTTTTTAAATAGGAAAATGGAGAAATAAGATCTAGACAATTTTGTTTAGACCTCGGTACACTTTAGACTTAACAAAAAGAGGACAAATGGGTCATTTGTATTTGAAGTGACAGGATCGTCCAAGTTCATCACCTTTTGTTGAGTCTGAGGGTGCATCGAGGTCCAAACAAAATGGTCCAGATGATCTTATTTTTAAATATGGGAGGAATGTTTTACAAAGGAAGAGAACCCAGTTCAAATATGAGCAAAAAGTGAGGTGCAGGGAGGTCCAAACAAAATGGTCCAGATGATCTTATTTTTAAATATGGGAGGAATGTTTTACAAAGGAAGAGAACCCAGTTCAAATATGAGCAAAAAGTGAGGTGCAGGGAGGGGCAAGCCAACATGCCATTATGTACGGCTCGACATCATTTTTTATTGTCTCTTCTTGACAAATGAATAAAAAATAATGTCCCCAAAAAGGTGAGCCTAAACTAACAAGTTATCTGTCCGCCCTTGCTTTTCCTTTGACGTTATTTTTCACTACGTCCTATTAACTTATGAGATGAATAATAATGTAAAGAAAAAAAAGTGGGAGACTGAATGATTAGTGAAAATGTGGCAAGAGGCGAAAAATGATGTCAGATTTTAATTTAAAATATTTTAATTAGATATTTAACAGAAATTGCAAGAGGAAAAGTTTGTGTATACTATATATCTTGCAACGATATTATTAATCTCCGAGGGTAAACGAAATTTCAACCGTGTAAAAAATTTGAGATGAGGCATTTTACTCTCATGCATGCATGGGAGTCTATGCGGGATGTTTCTTAAATCAAGCTCTTGTTTAACAAGTTATGTGTGGAATATGTTAATGCTTTGAGACATATGCAAAACTCATTAGATAGACAAAAATGATTAGCCTTCAACTTTCTATTGATGAATCATGTTTTTTGGATACAGGAGCTTGCATGCATGATGGATTTAAGCAAATATGAGCTTGCATATATATGCTTTTCCCTGCATGTTCTAAACTGCTGGCGTTTTGTTGTAGTAATTCATGTTCATGTTCATGTTCTTGTATCGTATATTCTAGGATTACGTGTATTTGTTGTTGTAGCATGACGAATCGCATGGATAAGGGCAGTCGATCCTTTTGAAGTCGCTAAATTCATAAAACCAGCTCCCCACGGCCTCTGCAATTGTCTGCAAGTAGCAATAATAATAATCATCATCATATATTTTCAAGTAGAAGTTTCATAGAAGGTAAAAAACCCAAGTGCATGGAAGTGACTTCATGATATATAACGCCAACTAATAAAACTTAAGTGCCCACAATGGTACACTTCTTGAACAAATGATCACATCAGTGCCAAAGAAGAGAGGTAATGACAAAAACTTTCTTTTTAGGATTAAGACTACTTGAGAGAAGAAGAAAAAGAAGAACATAAAAGACTATCCTTTATTTCTTTTAAGTGGTGCCCGAAGCATTATATATTTTTAAAACATAGAAACTTCAATAAGAAAAAAATTAATGCAATATGAAAGCTGAAGAAGTGGCATGCTTTTCATTTGGTGATGAGTTATATATACAAATCCATAAGTTGTGAAGTAATGCTCATCTTTTTCAATTCATTGAAGGGCATTTTTGGAAGAAAAGACCACAAAATTAAAGTCATTTTTTGGATATATACGGAAAGTTAAAGTCTATCCTTTCTAAGTGAATATGAAATCGCTTGGACACTATGAATGTTTAATTGTTTTTACCAATCACTCTCCTTGATTTTTACTGAAATTTTAAAGAGTGTTTCTAGTTGTGTGCAGCTAAAGCTGTGCCATGTCTACACCAACTAATGTACTTGGATGACCACAATTCAACATCTAAAAGATAATATGAAGTTAATGATCGACAAGCAAAAATTTTGTCTATAAAGTGAAGAATAATGTCAGGCGGTGATCATGCACAGTAAAAATATGATGAAGAATAAAAAATGAAGCCAAATATCTTATGGCTCTTATTATTGTGGGGACTAGGGAGAATCAATTATGTGCAGTCTTAATCTACTTTATAAAAAGATCACTTTTGGATTTGAACCCAATGCCTCTAAAGTTAAAATGGAGCAGCAGCCTTTAAGGTTCCTGCTCAAAGATAATATTGAAAGATTTTTAGGATTTAGGGTCATCTGGAATGTCTTAAAACACTATAAAGATAAATATGTTTTTACTTATATTATGAGTACTATAAATTATTAATTCCAATTAATAAATTTTTTTTTATAAGATTATTTTACAACAAATCAAACAACATCTTACCTTGAGCTTTTCTAAAAGTAAGATCTATCTAATAGTTGAGCATACAGACTCCTGGACTTATCACCTACTTAACTCTAGTAATTCCCTGCCACACATGAATTTCTTCTTATTGTGAGAAAGTTGGTGGTAGAATGTGAGTGAGCTTACAGTGTTCCCAAGAACAGGGGACGTGGGCAACTTCCATGTGGCGGTCAGCTCAGTCTGGCAATGGGCAAAGCATGAATTTATGAAGAAGCCTCTGTTGCTTCCAAGGTCCCCTCCAAGTGCTTCCAAGAAATGTTCCCTGAACACTGTCAGTAGTGACGTCCAATGTTAGTGTTATTTCTCCACTGTGTATCCCAACTTATCAAACAAATAAAAATCCAATTGAAAGAAAAAGTTCAGAAAGGCAGGGGAAGTAGAGCATGGTTTGCTTATATTATAATAGAACAGGTCTCTCCAATATCCCTATTGTTTAATTTATTTGCTTCTTTGTAGTTAAGTTAACCTTGCATGTCTTGTATTTGCATCTTGCTGCACTGGGTTATGTCGTTCCTGCACTCCTTCCAAGCGCCTGTTGGGTCTGATCCAGATGGTAACATGACGTTCCTTATCTGAACATTAAAAGGAGATGTGTGATGTGATTAGTTAATGGATTGCCACTACTCAGTTTGTCACTGTCAAACTTTAAGATTTCAAGCGGTGAAAGAGAAGACTCTACTGACATAGTGATCAACATGTTGCAAGGGAAAACAAGGAAGAAGATAAAAGCCAGCTATTTACTGAAACCATTGTTTTTTCTCAATCTTCTACTAGTGTTTTTTATTTTTGTTCCCAAGGTTTAAATTTGAGACATTAATTACAGTAGTGGGAACAAAACCCCAAAAATTAAGGAAACACCCAATGAGCTGTTGCAGGGGAATGCTCTGCTCACCTGCCATGAATCATAGGCTGCATTCAAGATGAAAAGTGGTGTTTTTATGTATGGCACCACATATTGTGGGAAGAGGCACTGCATACAGTTTCAACCAGTGTTAGTTACTACATCACAGTGATGGATGGTGGGTGTACAAATTAAATAAAAAATCTGAAGAAGATGCACGAACCATCTTCGGGTCCATTCTTGAAGTGCACGATGAAGGGAGATTCTTGGCAGAGCCCTGAGAAGAACACATGGGAGGGCATTAGATCAGTGTTCATTTGTATTAGTAAATGCTCTTTTAGAGGTGGGGTGGGAAACATACATGTGTCTCTACTATGCTGTTGAAGTAAGATTTTATGTAATCATCTCCAGCAATATCCTTCCTGATACAATCAATAGCTAAGTAATTATGTAAGGAGATGAAAATTAAGTAGTGGCTCTTGTAACCACAAATGAGAAAGAATATATTGAGTTATGTCCTGAAAAATTACATATATGAACTATTATTTCTAAAGCAAGTCCAGAGCTTACACATTGACGAAGTAACCACCATCTGTGAGGCACTTTACTCTTGCAAATGGAGGTAGAAGATCACGGAACTGATCACAATGGAGTACCGCCGTTAAGCCTCCAGCCGAGCACCCGGAAAGAAGGGCCTGTTGTTGCATCCATTCCTTGTGTTACTAGTTCCACCTTATGAATTAACAAAAAATGGGTTCTCGTGTGGGATGTTTTGGATTATTTTACTTGGAAGGTATCGGAAAAGAATTGGAATGTAATAATATCGATTCCTACAGAACAGAAGAAAAAGTTCTCTATTGATTCAAACGTTGTACCTATGGGATAGGGGATAGAGGAAGAGGAAAAAATCGAAGAGTTCACATACATGTCTAGCATATTTCATCCCTCTTGCTAGTAGGTCTTCCATCACTGCAGTGAAGATCCTTGCTCCCCTGTAGTGAAGTTTGGTGGCCTAACTAACATGGAATTCCAGAACAAAAAAAAAACATGGATCCATCAGTTTCATAAAATTCTGATCAAAACTATCCATATGCAGGTAGCTAGTGTGCATCAGGAGGAGATCCATGAGGAACAACAGATTACTCACAGGATCAACGTATTCGACGTCTCCGGTGAAGGATGACCCGTCACAGTAGCCAACTTTAACCTTGTTCCAGTTGTAGAAGTCTGCACATCAATGTAGTCATGAGTGAGATGGTAAGATGCTGAGTTTAAAATATACAATTAGGCCTCCTAGACTGCAGGGAAGGCCATGCACGTAAGAGAAGAATTTGATTAGGAAGAAGGATTCCTACATGGATTGAAGTGTTGGTGGTCATTTAAGATCCCTGTGAACCACACACCCTTCATGGCCCTGGATGAACCAAGCCTCCCCTTCGAACGAAAGAGACAGTTGGTCACATTGTGGCACCATCCTCCCCCCTAACACGAGAATATTTGATCAAATATGCAAAGTACGTACGTAGCTAATATATACAAGTGATTGCATATGCATAAGATAATGAGGAAAGATCATGCATATGGTTCATTAATTCGTTTATTTGAGCAGACCTCCATATGGACCACCCAATTGTTCACGCCGGAGCCATAGCCGGGGGCGAAATGGTACGCCGGCGGGCTCCCATCCAAGCATACTGCCGAGGCCAGAGCAGAGTACTGTTAGTTTTTATAATTTAGATGCAGGAACAAATTAATCTAAACAGATCAAGCGAAAAATTTCGTCAGCATGCACGTTGCTTAATTTTGATGAGTAGATAAAAAAAAAAAAAAAATGTGTTCATGTCATGCCTGCTCCTTTGGCCACAGCACCATCCAGGATGGTAAGACCCACATCAAGCTTAGCAGCCGTCGAGAATACCACTAGGGAGACGCAGAGGAGCAACCGTGCACAGGGCCTGAAGGTCGCCATGCTGCAGCCAACCATGACCATGTACGTAGATGAGAAGAACAACAAAACAACACACTGGAGAAGAGAGGAAGGCAAGCAGATACTTCCTACAAGATCCAATCACAAGGACTAACTCGTCTCTAAGAAACTAATTAAACAACTTTGAACGATGATGATGGTGTTGGATGTTTCAAACCTTGTTCTTGCCTCAAGAGCAGCCTCTGTCTCTCTCTCTCTCTCTAAACTCTCTCTTCCCCAGGTCTTCTTAGAACAGTCGCAGGCTAAGAGAGGAAGGTGAGAAGAGAAACCGACCCTGTTAAGCCTTTATTACTACTATTTTTTTTTTCTTTTTAGTAAAAACGGGTCATGAGGTGCTGGTTTTCTAAGCAGAGAAGGAGCTGTTTTATAGAGAGGAAAGGCAGCTTGCCTTGGTGTGTAAACAGTTGTGAAGATCGTATTGGAAGCCGCTAAAAATAGGAGGATATGGTAGGGGACGTTTGTCCAGCAGAGTAGAAGATTAATGGGAAAAAAAAAAAAAAAAGGAGGAGGAAAGGTCATAATGAGAGAGAATCCCCATATTTGGATTAGAAGGAGATTTCAAGTGAAACGTATGCCAGTAAAACCCCAACCTGGCGGATTCAAAACACCGCAGGGTATTAGATGGCAAGATTTACGAATCATGCGCAGCCACCGCTGGCTGCTGCTTCCGTTTCATGTCTTCCAAGTCCCGTATCCAAGGTTTTGGCGTCAAGTCTAGCCGTATCTAAAAAGAAGAAAAAATCAAATAAATTTATCTCTCTCTTTCTCTATCTATCTATCTCTCTTTCTACAGTGCTCTCCTCTCTCTCTCTCTCTCTACACTGCTCTATCAGATAGAGCAGTGCAGAGGGGGAGAGAAGAACGCAATGCACTCAGAACAAGTCGAATGCAATCCAACGTTGGCCATCCATGGTCTTCCTCTTCTCTCTCTCTCTCTCTAAACTTCTCGTGTGGTGTGGCCATGTATGGTGTTAGTAGATTTGTCCTGATCGAGTCCATCGGTTGTTAGAACTCGTCATTCAGGGGGCATAAAGAAGAGTTGGGAGCCCATCAACGTCGCCACCAATCAACGTTCTCCTCTCCCAAAACCCAAGCAAGCAACGTTACGTATTCAACTTGCCCACAGTGGCGCATCCACCGGCATATATCTAGTGGAGTCTTGTGACCTTAATAGAAGATTTTGTAAAATTTACTTAAAACTCTTTAATTGTGACTTATTAGAGTGATTGGTCAAAGATCCAGATCTATTACAGTGGTTCCACTGATCTACTGATTCTAACTTAATAAAGTGACTCTAGTGGTCCATCGTCTAATTGACTATATTAAAGAAAATTTCTACGTGCTAGACCCCCGTATCTCCTTCCCACATTTCCAATCTGCACTTCCACTCTCCATTGACACCCCTAGCACTTGGAGTAGGTAGAAAGGATTATATAATATGTATGAGAACCAAAAAAAAAAAAAAAGTAATACTACTTGTAATGTCGTCTATTAAAATTTAACGTGGATTGTGATGCATAGCATAACAACTGTTCGATTGAATCCGGATCGGACGGCTGCCAAGGAGACCGTTTGGGTGGAAGGTGTTTTTCATTTTTCTTTATCTTTTTGTCGGATTTTAAAAAAAAAATTGAAACGTCGGATTAAAAATCCGACGGTACATCTGGGTTATTCGGGTGGGCCCCGACCTGATTGCATATTTTTTTTCCAAAAAAAATATTTTAAACGTAAATCGAAGTTTGTGTCTAGTTTTATTTTTTTTAAATATACAGTCGGATCAAGGCCAATCCGAGCAACCCAGATGTACCGCCTTGAGGTCGGCCTTGAGGTGCCTTGACCATTGTACAATGCGATGCTTGATCGGACAACAAAAAAAAATATGAAAAATCAAAACCGGACTCCAGTGAATAGTAAAAAGGTACACACTTCTACTGTTTATTGAAGCCCGATTTTTATTTTTTCAATTTTTTTTAGCCATCCGATCGGATATTGCACTGTACAAATAGTTAAGACAGTTCAGAGTCGACCTAAAAAAATAAAAAAATAATTTTACCCACTGCAATGCCCCTGAGTGCAACATGCAGGGGTATTGCAGTAAGTATTACTCTTCCTTGCATATATAATTCATGAGGGAGGGAGTGGAGTGATTAGTTTGTCACATCTCCTCGTGTTGGACAACTTAATAGTGTGGTTTAGAGATGCAAATGGCGAGAGATAACTTGATTATTCAACTGATTATAGATTAATTAGTGAAAAGTCTTTTTTCACCCTGTCCCTCTTGGGAGGCACAGAATTAACCTTTCTTTTGAGATACTAAACAAAAATTTGATTATAAATTTGTATATCTTATTTCAGATTATTATAAATTAGCTCATTACATTACAGCGAAAGTATGCCTTATCATTCCCGTTTGTTAGCATTTTACTAAAAAATTATTATCTAACTTCGGTTAGCTTTTAGTCGAAGTTAAAAATGTTAAAAGTATCTCATTTTTGTATCTCTTTTCCTCTCTCTTTTGCACAATGTGTCAATCAAAAGTAGTTCTTTTATTAAGTATTTTTATCCAAAAATCAAATTTGATGATCGAAGAAAGAATATTTTTCGCATCGTTAACAGACTTCAATTGCAAGAGTATTTTTGCAAGTACCGTAGTGTACCGAGATTGTTTATAATAATATAAAAATAAGATGCATAAATCTACAATAAAAATTTAAGAGGTTATCTTTTCAAATCAATCTTTTCTTTTTGTCAGCCATCAACTTCTAACATCGACTAGGATGAGACAGCTAATTTAGTTCGGTTTCTAGGCATATTGATCTGCCTTAGATAGATATATTAATTTATTCATATAATTAAAAATAAACTTTTAAAAATATAATGATTTATAAATAAACTTCTATAATTCAAGTATTTATAAATAAATCCCCACAATCTATCGTGAATTGGTGCAAAGCTGTTAAGTATTACAAAAAAACTTTTGAGCATAACTCTAAAAAAGTGCTCAAAAGGACTTTTCGTAAGAAAGTTGAGATCACAATAACTTATTTATAAATAATCAGATTAGGAGGAATTATTTGTAAATATTAAAATTTTTTTGAGACTTATAAATAAAAATTATAATTTATTTGAGAATACCTTGCTGCATCGCCAGGCGGTATTATTACGCCGCCTGATGGTGCTTTTATTTAATTCTTTTTTCAATTTTTTGAGACCCCCATGGTGTCCGACTTGACCGTACAATTTGATTTTAAATCGGACGAGCCAAAAAAGATGAAAAATTCAAAAACCGACCCCAAATGAACATTTTTGGCTTTCAGATCCAAGATCGGATTGTGTAGTCAAATCGGACAGGTTGGGGCCTTTCAAAAAAATTTCATTTTTTTTTAAAATAAAGCACCGTCAGGCAGCATAATAATGCCTCGCGGTGTAGCAAGATATTCTCAATTTATTTTGTAATATTACCTAGTAAATATATAATTTAATATTTAAAGGTAAGATATATGAAAAAATCCCTAAGCTATAAGATATTGGCGTCCAAAATCAAATTGATGCTTGTTTCCTAGGAACTTGCACAATGCTATAGACAGCATCAGGCAGCTTCTATCTATACTATATATATAAAATAAAAATTTCTGATGCCACGTGTCAACACTAGATAACTCTATTTTCCGTCCAAATTCTCTCTCCCTCTCTCTCTTCCTTATTAATATCTCTAACCCTATTAATTCTCTCTTTCTCCACTCTCTCTTATTAATTTTCTCTATCTCCCTCTCTCTCTCGTTAATTCTTTCTGTCTCCCCTCTCTCTCTCTCATTAATTCTCTTTCTATCTCTCCACCCTCTCTTTCTCTCTCATGATTTCTCTCCCTCCCTCCCTCCCTCTCTCGTTAACTCTCTGTCTCTCTCTCTTTTTGTAACAGAATTCACTTATATATAATAGTAATACTAATAACTTCTTATATACTATATATATAATCAACCTATCTTTTATATTGTTATTATTATTATAATATTATCATCATCATTATCATCTTTCTTTCTCCTCTTTAACATTTTTCTCTATTCTTATTAATACTTGTATCTCCTATTTTTCCTGTCCCGATTATTATTATTGTTGTTGTTGTTGTTGTTATTGTAATCTCTTGAGATAATAATAACTAATTTTAATATTATTATTATTGTTGTTGTTGTTGTTATTGTAATCTCTTGAGATAATAATAACTAATTTTAATATTATTATTATTGTTGTTGTTGTTGTTGTTATTGTAATCTCTTGAGATAATAATAACTAATTTTAATATTATTATTATTGTTGTTGTTGTTATTGTAATCTTCTGTGATAATAATAACTAATTTTGATATTATTATTATTGTTGTTGTTGAGATAGTCTAATGGGATAATAATAACTATTTTGATATTATTATTATATTAAAAAATTAATATCAAAATGATGGTCTCATAAGATTATAATAATTAATTTTGATATTATTATTATTAAAAATTAATATTAAAATGGTGGTCTCATAGGATAATAATAATTAACTTTAATATTATTAATATTTTTAAAATTATTATTATTATTATCCTCTTCTTTCACATTTTTCTCTCTCCCTATTAATATTTCTATCTCCTATTTTTCTGTCTCCTATTATTATTGTTGTTGTTGTTGTTGCAATCTCTTAAGATAATAATAACTAATTTTAACATTATTATTATTATTATTATTATTATTATCAATTGTAGTAGTAGTAGTAGTAGATAGTCTCATGGGACAATAATAACTAATTTTCATATTAACAAAAATGATAAAATCAATACCAAAATAGTTGCTCCATAAGATAGTAATAAGTAATTTTGATATTATTATTATTATCTCTGTTTCTCCTCTTTCACATTTTTCTCTTTCCCTATTAAAATTTCTATCTCCTATTTTTCCTTTATTATTATTATTGCCGTTGTTGTTCTTGTTATTGTGCAATCTCTTAAGATAGTATGTAATTTTGACATTATTATTACTATTAAGGTAGTCCTATGAGACAACAATATTTAATTCTGATATTATTATTATTTAAAATATTATTATTATCGTCATCCTAGATAGTAGAAAGTATTATTGTATTATTTTTTTGAATGTATTATTATTTTCTTCTTATTATTATTATTGAGATAGTCTCATGGGATAATAATAAGTAATTTTGATGTTGTTATTATTATTATAATATTATTATTAATAGGGTAGTCTCATGGGATAATAATAACTAATTTTGATATTATTATTATAATTTATAAAAATATTATTATTTATTTTTACTATTTGAATTTAAGATGGTAGAAAGTATTATTATTATTATTATTATTATTATTATTATTATTGGGGTAGTCTTATGGGATAATAATACTAATTTAGATATTATTATTATTCTTATTAAAATTAATATCAAAATGATAGTCTCATGGGATAATAAAAATAAATTTTGATATTATTATTATTATTATTATTATTATTAACTCTCTTTCTCCTCTTTCACATTTTTCTCTCTCCCTATTAATATTTCTATCTCCTATTTATTATTATTATTATTGTTGTTGTTGTTGTTGTTGTTGTTGTTGTTGCTGCAATTTCTTAGGATAATAATAACTAATTTCAATATTATTATTATTATTATTGAGACAATCTCATGGAATAATAATAACTAATTTTGACATTATTATTATTTTATAAAAGTACTTTGTTATTATTATTATTATCTCTCTTTCTCCTCTTTCACATTTTCTTCCCTTTTATTAATATTTCTATCTCCTATTTTTTTTCCTATTATATTATTATTATTATTGTTGTTGTTGTTGTTGCAATCTCTTAGGATAATAATAATTAATTTTGATATTATATTATTATTATTGAGGTAGTCTCATAAGATAATAATAACTAATTTTAATAATAATATTATTTTTTAAAGTATTACTATTTTGTTTGTTATTATTATTATTATTAAAGAGATAGTCTCTCTCTCACTTTTCTCACTTCTATTATTATTGTTATTATTGTTGTTGTTGTTAACTCACTTTTCTTACTCATATTATTATTGTTATTGTTGTTGTTGTTATTGTTTTTATTGTTGTTAATATTGGGACAGTCTATTAGGATAATAATAGCTATTATTATTATTGAAATAGTCTAATAGGATAATAATAACTAATTTCATTATTAACGAGACCAATCTCTATCTCATTTTTCTCTTAATTCATGTTTCAACACACTATTTATTGATATAATCTCATAGGATAATAATAATAACTTTCAATATACTTTTTAGATTTCTCTCTCAATCCATATTTTTATTAGATACAATAGTTCCGAACTTTTAATATTTATCAAACAATTAGCCTAATATTCATAAAAAAAATGTTAGTATTTCTGAACATATATTTTTCTGTAATTATTTTATTCATTCCTTCACAAAGAGGAAAAAATTAGTTTTACTTATATTAATTATAATTATTTTATTCAAATCTATTAATTCTTCGTGCATCGCATGGGATTGCAACTAGTGTATATATATAAAACAGAGTTTCTTAATGTCACGTGTCAATATTAGAGAATTTTCTGTTTCCCGCTTAAATACTTTTTCTTTCTTTCTCCATTCCTTATTAATAACTCTGTCCCTTATTAAATCTCTCTCTCCTCTTCTCTCTTTTATTAATTCTTTCTCTCTCTCCCCTCTCCCTCTTATTAATTTTCTCTCTCTCTCCCCTCTCTCATTAATACTCTCTCTCTCTCTCATTAATTCTCTCACTCTCTCTCACACGATCTCTCTCTCTCTCTCTCTCTCGGCCCTCTCTTTGTAACAATTTTTTTATATATATAATAACAATAATAATAATAACAACTTCTTATATATTATTATCTTATATTATATCATCATCATCATCTCTCTTTCTCTTCTTTAACATTTTTTTCTCTCCATATTAATATTTCTATCTTCTATTTTTTCTATCTCCTATTATTATTGTTGTTGTTGTCGTTGTTGTTATTACAATCTCCTAAAATATCAATAAGTAATTTTGATATTATTATTATTATTATTGTTGTTGTTGTTGTTGTTGTTGTTATTGAGATAGTCTAATGAGATAATATTATTATTATTATTATTATTAAACTAATATCAAAATTGTGGACTCATAGGATAATAATAATTAATTTTGATATTATTATTATTATTAGGATAGTTTCATGGGATAATAATAATTAATTTTGATATTATTATTATTTTAATCTAAGATGGTGGAAATTAAAAGTATTATTATTATTATTATTGGGGTAGTCTCATGTGATAATAATTCTAATTTTTATATTATTATTATAATTATTAAAATTAATATTAAAATAATAGTCTCATGGGATAATAATAACTAATTTTTATATTATTGTAACTATTATTATTGTTATTATTATTGGGGCAATCTCATGGGGTACTATCTCTTATTTTTTCTGTTTTCTATTATTATTATTATTATTGTTGTTGTTGTTGTTGTTGCAATCTCTTGGGATAATAATAAAAATTATTATTATTATTAATATTATTGGGATAGTCTCGTAAGATAATAATAACTAATTTTGATATTATTATTAATGTAAAAAATATATTATTATTTTATAAAAAAATATTTTATTATGATTATTATCTCTCTTTCCTCTCTTTCACACTTTTCTCTCTCTCTATTAATATTTCTATCTCCTATTTTTTTTCCTATTATTATTATTATTATTGTTGTTGTAATCTTTTGGGATAGTAATAATTAATTTTGACATTATTATTATTATTATTATTATTGAGGTAATATCATGAGATAATAATAACTAATTTTCCTGTTATTATTAGTTTTAAATAATAATAATAATAATATTATTATTATTATTAATGAGACTAGTCTCTATCTCATTTTTCTCACTCATATTATTATTGTTGTTGTTGTTGTTAATATTAGGACAGTCTCTTATGATAATAATAATACATTTTAATAGTTATTATCATTGTTGAGATAGTCTCATAGGATAATAATAACTAATTTATTAACGAGACCAATCTCTCTCTCATTTTTCTGTCAATCCATGTTTCAATACAATAGTTATTGAGATAATCTCATAGGATAATAATAATAACCTTCAGTTCGTTTTTTTAGTTTTCTCTCTCAATTCATATTTCAATTAAATACAATAATTCTGAACTTTTAATATTTATCAAACAACTAACCTAATATTCACAAAAAAATATTAGTATTTCTTAACATATATTCTTATGTAATTATTTTTTCATTCCTTCACAAAGAGTAAAAAATTAATTTTACTTATATTAATTATAATTATTTTACTCAAATCTGTTAATTTACTGTGCATCGCATGGGATTGCAACTATATATATATATATATATATATATATATATATATATATACAATATGATGGTAATGACGAGTGATGACGATGAAAATAACATTTTTAATAAGTTTTTGATTAGGATGGATCGATGACGGGATCACCCATTTGGATGCAGGTATCTACTCATGCGTGTACCACTCAACTTCCTAAATTTGTCCCACGCAAGTTGAATGTTCCATGCCTTTAGAAGCATGGGCCCTCCACAAGTGTGTAGCCTTAGTAAAATCTTAATTTGACCAATTGATTTACTTGGTTTGATCCTTTTTGGATATGTTTTTTTTATTTCTTTTCCCTTTCAAATATTAAATTTAAAATAAAAATGAAGAGAAAAATTCATTTGAGAAGATCTCTCATATTTTTTTTAAATATATCTCACTCTTTATAAATATCTCTAAGAAATAAAATAAGAGTTATTTCTATTTTGAAGAAACCTTTCTCTCTTCCTACGTCTCTCCATGTTTCTCTCCCCTCTTCCAGGTTTTTCTCTCTCTCCTCTCTCTCTCTCTTTCTACACCCACCTTCACTTTCTCTCTCTCTCTCCATCCCTCCTTTGCTTCCCTCCGAATTCTCTTAAAAATAACAATCAATTTACTAAATAGAAAAATAATCAAAGTAGAGTACTTTAAAAATCAAAATAATTTTTTTAATAGAATGATTTTTAAGTATAAAATAACCTCAAAAGAAAAAACACTCCAAGCAAAGCTTTATGAGAAAATTTTCAAAAAATTGCCTTGCGAATCATACACTCTTAAAATCCTTCGTTTTTTTTTTTTACCTTTCATCATTGGGTGGGGAAAAAAAGAAGGCAAGTCCTATCAAGTGATTCTAATCATTGGAATCGTCCTGTGATGCAGTGCCTACTGTAGCCACAAAAAATTGAAAGTATAGATCAAAACTTTTATAGGCAACCCACTGACCTAATTCTTCGCCAATTAAGTTAATTAAGATCAAAATATTTGACTTGAACTCGCCTCTACATATTCTGACCCGTATTTTTTTATTCTAATTTAACTTGATCCAAGTTGACTCAAAACCGAATCATGTCTCATTAGACTTAAACTACTTTTGTTAACTTTTATTATTAATCGACCCATCCCAATTTTAACCATTGCCACCTCTATCCTTACGTTACGACCGTAGCTAAACTTAGCCCCCTCCTTTCATATGGGAATAACTTAAACTGCAACCCACCATAATCCCACACCAGGTGGTTTCGTTCTCACAAGTGGGATTTTAGCTTCTTTGATCGAGTTTCCGTAGGGACGAGTGAGATTATGCAACGCCGATTCTAGTTCATTTCAAGTTTTCTTTGCAAGATAAGAAATTACAAACAAAAAAATTATTTTCTTAAAGACCGGCTGCATCATGTTCCACGTATCTTATAACGCGCTCTCTAATTTGATGATTTAAAATTTTCTGTTAAGGATTCTTTTTTTCACTATTCATTGAGGCGCAATGTTTTATTTTTTAAATTTTTTTTGGGTGTCCAACCAGAGATCAGATTATATGAACTTATGAGACATGGACGACCAACCATAAAAGAATCAAAAATTTTGATTTTTTTGTTTTGCGTGCGCTGCATGCGGCACAGCAAGTGTTACTCTAAATATATATATACGGTCGTCTGGACTCACAATTTAATTTGACTATTGCCTTTGCGAGCATATATTAATCGAAATTCCAATATAGTTTTTAAATTGATCAATGTGGAATTTTGAAAGCAGATATTAGTTTTAAAAGGTCTCCTGTTTAATAAGCTACCACATGTTTAAGTATAATTCCAAATCTAAATTTGATATGTTCATCTACTAATTTCGAGTACAACTAACTAATGAGTTTTACAGTTATGTGTCATTAGATTATTGGCCTGTAAATGGTTGAAAAATGAGCGGATTGAAAAAAAAAAATCAATTTTGTAGCTTTGGAAAAGGCCACAAACATCTAGAATATTTCCTTAATTCTTATCCTTCTTAGCAGCTCCAGGACTGACAAAATGGGTCAAGACCCGGTCTCAGACCCGTTGCAGCCGAACAAATTCAAGTTTGGGTATACCACATTGATATGAGGCTCATTTGTGAATTATATTGGAGTTTGTTGCAGCTGAGTCACCGAGTGCCGAGTCAGGCTCTGAGTCACCCAATCAGTTGGAAGTAGTCCTCGTAATCATAAGGACCACATGCCACAAGGACCGCACGATAGCGGCCCTCTAGTATGGTCCCAAGGGAGTACTCTTCGATGCTTTAATCAACAGTAAGGATGCGTCGAGTCCAAGGACAAGAGTAGCTAAGTGCAATGCAATATATTTACCTTGATTTGACTTCTTCGGATTCCCTCCATAAGAGGAGGTAGGTGAGAATTCTCTCAGACTTCTGATATAAGATTATTTCTATAACTGAAATCTTAATTTCACGGTGCATTCGGGCCCTTTCTGGGCCGAACCCTTGATTTATAATGAATGGGCTGAGCCCAGAAATTGGTGAGCGACCCTCACCCTAGCTCAAGACAAATGAATTTTTACTTAAGTTTGTTTGGAGTTGGATGTGAAGCAAAGAAGATGTTGACCCGGAAGCAACCTTACCATTCACCAAATAACTTAATTGGATCTGTCAACAGTGTACATATACCTACTTCAGGTTTCCAGTTCAATAAATGACAACTTAAATGTTAAAAACCCTATCTTGTAAGTGGCCATATTATTAGTGATTAAATATAAAGTTTGAAGATTACAGACTTATGAACTATAAAGAATGAATATTATTCTCGTGATTATTTTTATATATTTTTAAAGATAAGATAATTAGGCAACATTTACTATTAAAGTCATGAAACTTATTTTAATTTTTGAAACTGTGATTTTATTCTAGTTTTGTTTGTCTAATTTAATGATGACTCATTGGCTAATTATTTCAGCATAATTTTTATATGTACAAAATATTGTACAATAGTAACTTGTTTCATTAACATATTAAAGGTCATATATGTGCAATCCATTATTGTTATTTGTATTATATACGCTATAATATGTCAAATGCTACAATATGTCAAAATATGAATTTAAAATGGTTCAATTTTTGGTCGTCCACGATTCACAAATTTTTGGTAATAATGACCTTTCAGGCGTGGTTACTTGAGAATTTTATTAAATGAAAATTAACTTTCAAAAATTAAGAAAAAAAATTAAATTTTAGATTAAAAAGGACGATGTTATCTTTCCTTTAATGGATTTATGTCAATCAATGAACCTTTTCATTCTTTGTAACATCGATCCCTTGTCAATGACTAATGGTTCTTCCCATTAGTAGCTTAATAAATTCTTCTTTCGAGATGCCACTCTTGGAGTGATCATTAGAACAATCCTGTAATAGTTCAGAAGTAAAAATTTCAAGATTTTCACTACCACTGCATGAAATTTCATTATCTAACACTTGATAGAATGAAAACACACTATAAGATTAGCTTTTACCAACCTTAATATTAAGTAAATGCACTCAGAGTCAAGATTACTTTATTTAAATTCCAGAGGGCTCATGCTAGATTTAAGGAGGTGAAATTCTCTCATCTGTTTTTGTGTCTCACTATTGAAAAGTCTACTCAGATGGATGATATCCTTCATCCACACCCCCCCCTTCCCCTTTATCAATTCAAATATTCTGCTAGGGAGCTGACCAGAGTAGGCCTGGGAGGGTCTTAAAGGAAGCTAGCTGATGGTCTGGTATCCAACTATCTTTCCAAATGTCAATTTGATATCCCAACTGGATAGACCAGTGGATGTGTTTTCTGAGATGGTTTCTGATAGTCCCTGCCATATATATAGATGATACATTGGCCTTCCTTATACAATCCAAGAATGAGGCAGGATTCACATACTTGGCTCTGAGTAAGCATGCCCACAGGGAGAGAAATTCTTGAATCAGCCTCTAGGCTAGTTTCATCAATGAAGCTCTATCGTAATTAGGACTGCAACTCGGGTCGGGTTAGGTCGGGTTAGGGTCAACTTTAACTCAACTCATGTCAGAGACTTCTTAACCTTAACCCAACCCAACCCACCATCCAACCCAACCTCCTCAACCCTAACCCAACCCGTCTAACAATGCTCCAACCCAACCCACGTAACCCAAGCTTCGTCGGGTTGGGTCGGGTTGATTCGGGTTACATTCTATATGGCCTATATTTTTAACTTTTCTTTCTTACTACCAAAATTTCATATATAAAGGTACGAGTAAATTTATGTATCTACCTTAACAAAATAATAAAAAAGAAGGTAGACACATGGTTACATAGTTATTATTTGAGAACATCCTTGTTCATATTATAAATTATATATGTATTCAATGATATAAAATTAAATGAAGTATATTCTAATTATCTACGTTATCATTTATATACATTAACATCAGATTCGGGTTAGGTCGAGTTGGCCGAACCTCAACCCAAGCCAACCTATGTAAGGTCGGATTGAAAGAACCCCTAACCCTAATCCAATCGAACCCTAACTTGATCGGGTTCAACCCGACCTAACCATTGGGTTGACCCGTTCGGATTTGGATTAACCCACCCAAAGTTGCAGCTCTAATTGTAATCATGAAAGTTTCTATCTCCTAGGCCTCTTGCATTTTTGTGATTCATCATAACTTTCAGCCATCTGATCAAGTTGAGTTTCCTTTTACCCACAGAGTTCCACTAAAAGAAAAAAAAAAAGAAAAAAACCCTTGCTGAAGCTTGTTGAGGGTGGCCTTTGGTAGGAGGAAGCTGAATATGATGTGCATAGGAGTGGCGCTCAGGGTGGATCTAATGTGTTTGCTTTCCAACAACCTAATCTCTTCCTTATTCTCCCTTGGATGAGTTGTAATTGGCGAATCCTACCCCTCCCAGACCAAATGGGAATCCCTAGATGTAAGGTATCCTTTTTAATTGGGCCAATGCCACTCGGATGTGGCGAGTCATTACACACTTTCTATTTTTTAAGAAGTAGCCTCTGACCCATGATATCATCAGCATGCAGAGACCTTTGACCGGCAGGAATGAAGTGGGTAGCATGATCCCAGTAGTACGTAAAGTTCACAGCGCCACCGGCAGGGATCGTTTGCCGTCGTAGACGAGGAAGCTGCCGGCGCCGTCTGGCCGGAACAGCTTGGGGTCCATGGGCTTCTGGCTGGCAAAACCAGGCGCCTAGAGCCTGACGTTGCTGTCAGAGCAAGCAAAGGAGCAGGCGTTCTTCACTTCCACCATGAACTCGTGGTCCAACCCCACTGCGTTCTCCGATGGTTTGCCGGTTAACTTAGATAGTGGAGAGCCCACAGCCGCTGAACAAGAAGACAGTAATGAAATATATGTAGTCCTACACGGTAGTATAAGATGGAATAATTTAGTGTACTATGAGAAAATCTAGAGTAATCAGGGGTGTCAATTGGACAGGTTAACTCGAGGCCTAGCCCAATCGATTTCATATTAAAAGAAATTAAGTTGACCTAAATTGTATAAATTGAGTTAGGGATAAATTTAAGTTGACATTAGTTAAATCTAGATTGAGTTGGACTGAAAATGGACTGTCCTAATTTAATATATTGACTTTTACAATAATTCATACGAAAAGTAAACCACTTCTAACAAACAATTTATAAATAGGGCCAGCCGAACCCAACCCACTTACTATTAGATTGGAGCTGAATTTGGACTGAACTTGAGTTAAATTTAGACTGAATCTGGGTTGGAGTAAAACTGGGTTAGACTGTTTTAAATTTGAGTTAAATCTAAATTATCACATAGCCGGTCCAACCGGCCCAATTTACATCTTTAAGAGTAACATACATGAGATAGCTTGTCCGGCCGGCTACTTTGTAAAAGCAAGTAAACAAATAGCGCAACACATGAGCTTGAGAGAGGAAGCCATTTCCGGACAACAATGACCAAAGGATGATTTTCTTTTTTTTTATCGTTATTTATAGGAGTTCGGATCCTATCAGTGCAGGTTTTTTGAAAGGAAACTTATCCTGCACTCTTGGGGCCGAGTTATTTTTTCCTCTTTGTCAAAAAATTTCTTATCCTTCACTCCCTGTTTTTCGGAGGGTTTATTTTTTCCTCTACAATGTCATCAACTTTCTTCTAAATAGTCAGATTATCTCCTTTGTCCTATTTACCTGTTCCATCCGCAGCAATAAAGGCGCACGCCAAATGAATTATTTTTTTCAAATCTTATCATTTGATCCTTAATCGGATTACCTAATTTTTTTTTTTTTAAAAAAAGTAAGTTTAGCCCTTAGGTTGTGCCATTTGATGAGGCTTTATTATCTTATTTTTTATTTCTTAAATTTTTTAGTCCATTAAAAAAATCGGATGGTACGGACGGATAGACCCTACTGAGAGCTACCTCCAATCAAAATATTTTTTCAAAATAATAAGCATAGTTCAACATTTATATTATAATACTTTAAAATTTACTCTTTAATAACTTAGTACTTTCACATTTAAAGTATTAATGTCATAAGTGTTAAAGACTTAGGCATTGTTTGGAAACAAACTTGGTTTTGAATTTTCAATCATTGAGAGTAAAAGTGAGGGAATAAAGAGGAGATAATGCATTGAATACTTTGTTTTTCAATTTTTTTTTTCAAAATTTATCCCATTAAATGTTGAGAGATATAGGAAAAAGAGAGGAATTTTTTTTTTCTGTTTACCTTTTTCAAAAGTTGGTAGTGAAGAGCTTTTGAGATTTTCATGATTAGTGGGAGACAACTTTTTATAAAATTTGAAAAATTTTCAATGCTTGTTTCCTAATGATGCCTTAGAATTAAAGAGTTAACACTACTAGTGTTATAAAGAAGATTTAAAGAATTAAAATTTAAAGAATTAATTTTACAGAATTAAGTTTTAAAGACATAAACAAGTAAATATTAGGTAATATATTAATATCTTAATGCCTTAATGTTTTAATACTTAATGCTTATTTTTTGTACGTTAAAGTATTTGTTGCAACTGGATGTTTTAGCAGTTACCACCCAATATGTGTTAATATGGCTCGTAAAAGTACTACAGTACTGAACGACATCAATAATAATAATCTTATTTACTTCGCCTTAATTATGTTTAATTTGGTCAAGATGCTTAAAAGGTTGTTGGGTGGACCCAATTTGGCATCAGCTCAGTTCGTATCCACAAGATTGGCCCCTTACATGATCCTGATGGTTTGAATCGCCTAGAAGAGTAAACTTTTTTTTTTTTTTTTTGACCATCCGGTCCATGGTCGAATAATGTGGAAGCGAAACTCAAGTGATCTCCCAACCCAATGAATCCTTTATAAATAAAAAAAAACTTATCCTATTAATCTATTTTTTGACTGCCATCTATTAAAAATAGTTCAACAACATAGCCTATGGATTGCAATATCCAGAAATTGCAGCAAACATTAGTCCATTGTCAAATCCTAAACTTTTTACACATTCTATTTGTTCCTTTATTTACATCATATGAAGCAAGTTAAGGTGTGTTTGATTATACATAAAATATATTCAGATGGAAAAGATTATCTAAAAAAATATTTATGATAAAAAAGAAAAAAAATTCATCATTTTATATTTAAGAAAATATTTTCAACTCGTCCAAAAGCGACATCCAAATTTGATCTCAAAATAAAAAAAATAGAAATTAATGAATTAAAGTTTTTGAGAACACGTCAATCGGTCGGTTGCGGAAGGTGGATCCTTGATCAGACGGTTAGCTGACAACCTTTTCAAATCTTTCAATTTTAGAGAATCTCTATTATATTTATAGATACCAAATTCCAATGAAGACATGACCTGTGGTGAAGAATTTGTAGGAACGTTCATTAAAGATTAGGGCCTCAATCCAAGTCATAATTTTTGCGCAACAACTATTACTCGCTACCGTTTCTCTAAAATAGCACACCAAATTAATATTCTGAACCCCAAACGGAACTAAAAGCAACTAATCATTGACAAGGTAATTTTCTGAATAAAATTTTTCGTCATCATGGTCATCACAAGTCTTGTGTACAAAGTACATTTAATTTAGTAGAGAGCGTACAAATTCTTCCCAATGTTCATGACATCCATATGTAGTCTGCTGCATCAAAAGAGAGACAACTATAGAAGAATTGATCTTTCCCTTGTTAGTTAGAGGGGAAATGATACAGATAAACAAACAAAAGGCTTCTATTTCGTTTATGTCGTTTATAACTTATAAGTTGGGAGTCGCATCTAGCAACACAAAAGTACATACACTAATACATACCTTTGCCAGCATCATATATATATATAGTTTTTAACAAAGTCCAAACTAGAAATCTAAAGAGCCTTGTTCCATTGGTATAAGACAACACCTGTAGAGCTAGATAGATTACACAGATTTCTATGTTTTAAGATGTACGTAGTAGGCTACACTAGACTGAGAACCCATATCATCAGCATGCAGAAACTTGTTACTCGGCTGGAAAGAAGTAGGTAGAGTGATCCCACTAGTAAGTAAAGTTCATAGCGCCACCGGCGGGGATCGGTTGGCCGTTGTAGATGAGGAAGCTGCCGTCGCCGTCCAACCGCAACAGCTTGGCTGGCGAACCAGGCGCATGGAGCCTGATGTTGCTGTGAGAGCGGGCAAAGGAGCACTTGTGCGTTCTCTAGTTGTTTGCTGGTTAACTTGGATGGTGGAGAACCCGCAGGGGCCACCAATAAGCGCTGAACAAGAAGACGGTAACGAAAGATTTAGTCCTACATGGTATTGTAAGGTGAAATAAGTTAATGTGACATGAGATAATCTAGACTACTCTAATTACACATGAGATAGTTTGTCAGGCTACGGACCTTATGGAGGCGGAAAACAAGGGCGAAGCCATTCTGTTAAAGCAAGGACCATGGCGTTCCATGACAACACGTCGCGCACCGCCATGGCCGGTGTGCTGCGCCCATATCCCTGCACTTGGCGTACATGAAGACGAGGGCATTGCCACTAATGGCTATGCATGGTTCGGACAAGTCCATGCCGCTACTCGCCATTGGCAGCCCCGAGCAGCATCGTGCGGTCCAGTGACATGGCCCGTGCCGCCCTCATCTCTGAGAACACCCCTAGGGCCCTCTACTAGCTCCTTCTGCACGAACCCGGAGATCACAGCCATCCGTACGATGTCTCCTTTTCGGCACTCCCGGAGATCATGTCACCACATTGGCAGTGCCACTCATGTCCATCTAGCCGCCGGGCCTCTTCCATGGCCGACCTGTCCGTCTGGAAGCTAATCATGGCATTCCACAATCTCTGGTCCCGCTTGGGCATTCTGCAAACAGGTGGTGCACGACCTCGAGCTCGCTATTTCATGCAAGCCCGACGAGCATGGCATTCCAAGAGACCATGTTCCGCTCGGGCATCATGCTCTGCAGCCCTACGGTCCAACCTGCGCGGGGACAGATAGGATGCGGGGTTGCTTACGTGCGTTCGCTACAAAAATTAAAAGAGGGCCTGTCATCTTTTTATTTTTGTTCTGTTTTGTGAGTTAGAGTTAGGGCTGTCGACTGAGCGAACGGACCGTTTAATATTATCCGAATATCCGACTTCTGATACTATCCGACCAGATAATAAAATTTTCTATCCGAATTCGGATAATAATTCGAATACTTAAATATTTTAATTTTGTCTTGTAATTTAATGACTTGTAAATTTTATTTTTTACATAGTCTATAAATATTTCAATTTTGTCTTGTAATTTAATGACTTGTAAATTTTATTTTTTACATAGTCTATAAATATCATAGATTTAAATTAATACATGTTCAAGTTATAAATATCTAGATAAATTTAAATAATTTGAATACTGCATTAAATATACCTTAGATAATAACAAATGCTTAAATAATTTATCTAAATTAGTTAAACCACTAAAAATAAAAAAAACAAATCACAAGAAACTTCATTATTATCGCTCAACATGTCTTGAGCATGCTTCAAATATTGAATTATCATTTATTTAAATATATAAATATTATTAAAATTAAAATAACTTATTAAAATATATAATCGGTCGGATAATAATCGGAGCGGATATCTATTTTCCGTTTCCGCTTCGAATGTTAATCGGATAATTAAAAAGACATTCGGATATGTCCGCCGGATGTCTTAATCGGATAAATATTCGACCAATCGGATGCGGATACAAATCGGAGTCGGATATTATCCGGATCCGTAGACAGCCCTAGTTAGAGTCTCTATCAAAATACATTTGATAGTGTCTCCAAATACTTATGTTAATATATTTTTAATATAAAAATATATATTTATAAAAAAGGCTCCATTTCAATCTAACCAAACACCTCAAAAGCTTTCATTTTCTTTTAATGAGTTTGCTTCAATAGTATAGTATAGTGGTTCATATGTTCCTAACGCGCCAAGTCAAAGCACCACCTTCCTGTTCAGTTTGTCCTGTCGTGCTTGGATTACATCATGAGGTGCTCTGCCTCGCCCCATCGTCGGGCGGTTGGTCTCAAGACCCCCCTAACTGGCCGGCACAGCAGCTGCTAAATGTTGTTATATTATTATTTTTTATTTTTAATGATTCTACTTATTCTGATAAATTGTTTAAGTCATTTTTATTATTTAAAGTATATATTTATAAAATATTTAAGTTATTTAAAATTTATCTAAATATTTATAACTTAAATATTTATCAATTAATTTTATAATATTTATGGACTATACAAAAAATAAAGTTTACAAATCATTAAAGTTACAAGACAAAGTTGAAATAATCAAGTATTCGGTGGAGTCGAATTCGATTAGAAAAATTTATTATCATATCTGGAATAAGTAAGATATTAAGATAATGTGGAGTCGGACAACCTTATCCAAGGATCTCCGAGCCTGTGCAGCCACCCAATCCACTGCTCCATTTGTTTCCATGTATGGATGCAACTTCAATCATTCCTCTGAGCCTTTGAATGTCTTGAATCCTACAGACATACCTTTGTAGACAGCTATGAAGACCAGTCTTATCACCAACAGAGAAGCAACCACTCATTCTCTGTAAATTTTCCTTTTGTAGAGTCGATGCAGCATTGAGACCCTCCCAAATTCCTAGAATCTCTGCTTCCACAGTATTCCTGTATCCCACGTATTTGCTGCCTGCACATACCACCTCCCCCAGGTGATCTCTGCTGACAAAACCAATCCCTGCCCTACCATTAATGTCGTCTCTGGCTTCCTCACAGTTGGTTTTTAACCAATCTTCTCCAGGTGGGTACCATACTCTCTAGATCATATTTTTCCATACTGCATTAATTTTGTATTCCCCATCTGGATGTCAGCTCCTCATCCTTGCAAATAGAGATTATGATGGTTCTGTTACGGAGTAAAAACTGTCTGGTTCTGCCTTTGCCCGCCACCCCTGATCCTGCACCGCCGTTGGTGGTGAAGCTCCGTATCAGCGGCAGGCGGCCACCTTGTTGAGCTTATTGACCAACTCCACCGTCCCCCTCTCGGGATCCTCCCCCTCCTCTTCCCCCGCCATCACCATCCTCTGCCCCATGATTTCTTGATCGGATGAACGAACATGCAGCGGCCAGCTATGGCGATTGGTGGCTGGCTGGTCCTCAGAGGCAGCCCGGAACTTGGGAAACCACCGCACTCCACCATGGTTAAGGAAGAAGAAGAAGCACCACGTACACGCCGGAGAGAGGTGTACTCCGTCTTCTACTCGTCGTCCCTCTTCTGCCGCGTTGGGAAGGTGCTTCTACCGTGGAGGGTGACTTGCTGCTACTCGCCGGCCTTCTTGTTCCGACGTCAGGGTGGAGGGGAAGAGGAAGACAATCTGGGAGATGGTTTCCAAGGAAAAAAGCCTTTTAATGCGTCTGTAATTTTGGTTTCTTGGAGGAACTCGCGGCTCCGATCCTTTTAAAGCGTCTGTAATTTTGGTTTCTCGGAGAGGAAGCGGGGCGGGAAGCCCTGCGACGAGGTGGGGGTGGAAGACGACGTGGAGACGTGGGAAGTGACATCTTGGAGGCGGACTCGAAGGTCGATGATAGTAGCCTCCCTTGCATCCTCCTGCATATAGGCATTTAGGTTCGACGTTCACAAATATATAAATCTAGCTAGAGCTCATTTTATAGGCTCGAATTTAGCTCAAAAAAATATTCATGCAACTCAAGCTCAACTTTGACTTTGACTCAGATTGGACTTGGACTAGAATATGGGTCTAGTTGAGTAATTAGGCTGAGTTTTATTAATATATCTTATTAAAAAATATTAAACATAAATATAATATCAGGGATACATTTTATTTCAGGCCTGTTCGCTGAGTCGATCGAGTTAAACTTGGTAATACTTAAGTTCAACTCGTTTGATCAAATGAACTTCTATTCGAGTTCGAACTTAACTTGTTTAATCAAGCAAGTCGAGCTCGAATCAAAATTAACTCGAGTCGAGTTCAAATAACTCGTGAGCAACTCAATTCATTTGCAAACCTATAACCCTGTAAGACAACTCCTTTAGAGCTAGATAGTTTACACATATCTATACAATATTTTAGACGCATCAGGCTACGCTAGACCGAGAACCCATACCGTCGGCATGCAGAAGCCTCCGACCCGGTAGGAAAGAAGTAGGTAGTATGATCCCACTAATATGTAAAGTTCACAGCACCACCGGCGGGGATTGGTTTGCCGTCGTAGATCAGGAATGTGCCGGCGCCTCCCAGCGGAACAGTTTGGGGTTCACGGGCTTCTGGCTGGTGAAACCAGGTGCATGGAGCCTGACGTCATTGTGACAGCATGCGAAGGAACTGTCGTTCTTCACTTCCACCATGAACTCGCAGTCCAACCCGCTGGGTTCACCGGTGGTTTGTTATTTAACTTGGATGGTGGAGAGCTCACAGGAGGCACCGAGCACTGAGCAAGAAGACAATAAGGAAATATTTAGTCCTACATGCTTGGTAGCGTAAGATGAAATAATTTAGTGTACTATGAGAAAATCTAGAGTAACATATATACATGAGATAGTTTGTCTGGCTACCTTGTAGGAGGAGGTGAATTAACAAAGGGTGCAGCAGAGTAAGAGCCTGAGAGAGGAAGCCATTTCCGGACAACAACGACCAAAGGATGGTCTTTTGATCGTTATTTATAGGCATCTAATCCCACCGAAGACATAACATGTATTGAATCCTCGGTCTAGGCTTTCTTGTCTCTTTCTTAATTTCTTAAGCTTCTCTTTAACTACTTTCGAGTATGACTTCCAATAATCCCTTCACTGGGCACGAGAAAAGTTATACTTGAAGGGATCTTAATTTTGCAAATTTCTTCTCCCTACATTAACCGAATATGATCTGAACTTGCACTTAGAGGATCCCTTCTCTTTGATTATGGGCCTTCCTCCACATCTCCTACTTGTTGGGAAACCCGGTATCCGCTTGTGAAGTCATGAATCTTTTACTGCACTGATGGTCAGTGCAATAGGTTTAAAAAAATATTTTTAAATTTTTTTGAAGTGATTCTGAGGTGTTCCACACGTTCGTACATATTGATCTCTAATTGAACGACTTAAAAAAATCTAAAAAATAAAAAACTAAACTCCAATGAACAATAAAAAAAACATCTTCAATGGGAAATGAGTTTTGATTTTTCAAATGTTTTTGAATCATCCGATCAGAAATCAACCTGTCACTACGGGAAGAAGGTGAATTAGTGACAATGTTTTTACAGCGTCACATACTTTTGTTGTAAAAAGTGGATTTTATGTGGCCTCAAACCAAACGGCCAGCACATTTAATTCTTTAACAGGTGGCTAAACCTCCAAAGTCGCTGTAAGAGCCAAAATGTGAGCCACAATGACACTTAATATATATATATATATATATATATATATATATATATATATATATATATATATATATATATTGAACCCTCCCTTTCCAAGACAAATCCGTTTGGTGCGGCTGTGCCCTAACCACTCCGATACGAACCCTTCTCTCTGCAAAATGGACGACGGCGAAAGCGGAGGAGCTCCCCCTCGCCCCCTCCACCGGCCGTAGTAGCTCTCCCTCGTCCCCTCCATTGGCCCGCTCTGATATCTTTGTCTCCCGTTGCCTTCTCCATCTGCCGGCGGCGGCACCATCTTCGTCTTTCCGTCGCCTCCCCATTCTGCCGACGGTGCCATCTACATCTCACCATCGCGGTCGAGGTCGTGATCAAGCTACCGGAGCCCTCCATCTCAGTTCCTCCTACCTGATCATCATTTTCTAACCGCATTCCATCAGGTAAACATGATCTTCCCTACCCACCCTCCCACATCTCTGCATGCTTGCTCGGGTAGTATGGTTTACTTCCCCTCTCAACTTCAGATCTGATCAGATTTCTAGCCTCCTGATGGAGGTAATCCACTCTTATCATCTCCAAATTCGACATCCCTTTTGCACCTCTGGAAGGCCATGTGCAAGGGTGTCATAGAGGGAAAGAGAATTCACCCCATGTGCATCCTCAATGGAGCACTAACTGATGTTCAATCTTGAGAAAATTGTACGGCCATTGACTCAAGCTCGTAGTCTGTCAGTAAGAATCCCTCCAACAAGACGTCAACCTCTAGTTGGTCTAATCCTCCCCAATCACAGTCTTATAATCAATGTAGATGGAGCCTTGAAATAAGACATCAGCGGTGCATGGGGGGGGGGGGGGGGTCTTATCATCAGAATGCCAATGGGGATCTCTATTGCTTACACCCCTCACCTGGGTAATCAAATGGCCCATGATTTTGCTCAACTAGCTGTTAGAACTAAATCAGGGGCATCTTGGTCTAACGCGATTTATCTCGAGCAGATGTCAAGGAATATATATTTAAGAGTATAATTTTATTAGTAAAAAATCTTACAAAAATAATTTGATTTCAAATAAGAGGTAAATAACGGGTGAAGAAAACTTCATGCTTAAAATAAAACATGAAATGTGAGGAAGATAATGGGTGAAGCCTCTAAAGGTGAAGTTTATGACAAATGGTGAGAGACAAAAATCATACGCACACACAGAACAGATTACTCAAATTTTCAGTCTCGATGAGAGAGATCTTTATAAAAGATCTGATTTCTTAATCCTTCGTAGTTAGGTGCGTTTGCAGCGGCAATCATTCCTAACGAGAGGAGAAAGACGTTGAAATCGATCCCCATGCGCATACGGGCCTTGCGAGCACCGCACGAACGTCGGACGTAGAGATCTATATAATCCGAGTACGAACTCCTCTGATTTTCTCTCTGTATCTTACTTGATGTGTATGACTTGATGGAGAGTCATAGACTTCTTATATAGAGAGGAGAGACAAGTCTCGTTTAAACTTAAATGAATCTCATCCATTATAGGATCCTAATGGATTCTTAATGGGTTAAGCCCAATAGCCATATTCCATTACTTTGGACCTATGGTGTGTTGTGTGCAGCCCAATGACTACAAGTGGATCATCTTATTAGGTGAAAATCCAACACTTTTACCAAAAGACTCAAAAGGATAGTATAAGAGATGGGCAAAAATTGTTTTAGTTAATTAAAAAAACATTCACGAGTGTAAGAATAAGAATAAGCAATGTGCAAAGGGAGTTAAAAATGGACGCCAAGGGAGGATTTTAACCTGGCTAATATCCGTCTAATGTAGTGAACAAAAGTAACTAATGCAGAAATAAGAGAGAAATACAGTAAACGATGATTACCGATGCATGGGGGAAGAGTTATGTGGTTGTGAAGGGTTGGAAATCCCTTTATCCGGCACTAAGTAAGTTAAGCAGGTAATTGATAGATCTCTCATGAGAAGAAAAAGTTATCGAGGTGATAAGAAGAAGTGACGTACGTAGTAATGGGAAAGTCTAGATATCAATACAATAACAATTAGATGGAAGTATAAACACTTATGGTTATTAGTAGACTTGGTATTTTGCAGTAAAGATAAAGACTTTGAATTCCATTCCTTCCAAATGAAAGTGATAAATAGAAATTTGTGGATCGAACGCGCGCCTTGGCACAGTAGTTCACCCTCTTTGCTTGGGGTGGAGAGGTAGCGGGTTCGATCCTGCCCCGCGGCTGGATGGGCGGAAATCGGCTTGCGGATTTTTCACCCAGTTGGGTGGGCTTCTCGCCCGTTTTCGACGGACTTCTCATGCGTGTGTGTTGTGCGGACCTTTCTACTTCGAGTGTGCTTCCTACCTCTTTGAGGTTTAATTCCGATTTGGCTTTGGGCCGGCTCGAACCCTTCTTATCTGGAGTTGAGACCTTCGTCCAGTTCCACTGGGCTACCGTTCAGAAAAGAAAAAACGAAAATATGTGGATATGCCTGGATGGTCAAGAAATTTGTAGCTAAAAAACGATTATTCACATTTGAACCCATGTCATGTTGACCAAAAAATCATATTTCATATCTTGGAGAAGCCACAACAATTTAACAAAAAGCATCACATAAGATAAGGAATTGAAAGAAAATAAGTAACTACAAAACCCGAATTTTCTAGTTTGTAAGATGGTACCAGAGTAGGGTCTGGCCTAACTTTATCTTCTCAAATTTATCTCCTAATTTGCGTCGCCTCTTCTTATCTAATTTTCACGGCCCATCTTGGCCGTTGGAGAAAATGTTGGAGCGACTACATAATATTAATTTTAGTTGTGACCAGTGCTTATAATTTTGGGTCTTTCAAACTTAACAATTGAGTTTTGTGGTTTGTAAGATTAAGTGAATGCTGTTAGAATAGTACATCAGAAAGAGGACAAAATCAAAAAAGTATTTAATATATGGTGCCTACTCTACTCATAGTCTTAAGATTTTGAGTTCCCAATAACTTCAACAAATGCAAGCCTTTACACATACGTAAACAAAACAAATCTCTTCACATAGGCGACATGTCCAATTTAATGGAAATTAGATGCTTTGCATTGAATAGATGGACACCATGGATGCATTAAATTGCAGCATGCGCGCATGCAGATCCATTCTCACTCTGAATTAATCAAACAGACGAACCCCACCCATGCATGCGTTTCACTGACCGATCAACACTGCCACTAAATTGGATATATTTTGACTAATCATCCCGACGAATTATAATGCATTGAATAGGACTTCGGCAGGTGAACAAACATTAGGTTTTTGTACTTGCAGATTGCCGTGATCCTCTCACCCATGTAAGTCAAGATTAAAAATATAAGAGGAGATCAAGGAGGAATATGGGAGGAAGAAAACTGACAGACCGGCTGCAAGTTCTGAAACCAAAGTGATCTGAGAATAACAGCATGGAAATAAAGGAGATGACAAAAGATAATTAAGAAGAGAATGGCCTGCTCGTGCTGTGCCAGCGTGCACTGAGTATTACCCAATTAAAAATTGAAAGCCTGGTGATGTACAGAGTTTGTCAGGAAGAATAGATATCAGAGAAAGAGAGAACCCGGTTTGCAGCCTGTTGATGGAGAGTGCAATCTTTTCTTCTCTAGGAATCTCTAATGCAGAAGAGAAGATGTTAGAAAAACGTGTAGATCAGAAGACGCTAGCTCAAAAGAGAGTAGTAGTTCGTATCGATTAGTTTATGCTACTGTGTATCTCTCACGTTCGATTGGTAGCACTCTACGTTCTCCCCCGATTGCAACTCAAAATTTTAAGGTAATAAGTGAAGTAGACACCATTTATTAAATGTTTTTTGATTTTATCTTTTTTTCAATGTAAAATTATTTTAACACGTTTCTTCACGTGCAAGTCGATTTTAGACTTTAACACATAGATCACAAATATGAAGTGTGCGGCCTGATTTGTAACCACAAACTTTGCAGGCCAGCCGGGCCGTGAGTGCGGTGGGAACGGGCTTCCCAAAAAGTCAACACTATGTTGTAGTTATTGGGCCATCCAACTCAAGATCTTAAGATAATGAATTGAGTAGGCATCATATGTTAAACATTTTTTGATTTTGTCCTTCGATGTAAGACTATTAGAGAGAGAGAGAGAGAGAGAGAGAGAGGAGCTAAACTGGGTTACGTAGATTAATGCGAGTTACCCGCCTCGTGGGTTATGGAGTTATTAACTCCACACGTGCTTTCCTCCTATTCCTCCTCTCTCTCACTCTCTCTCCCCCATGAGCCTAGCTCTCCATACCCTACCCATATTTATAAAGCAACTTGCCCATCCCCAGCCTTCTCCTCCCTTCCCCGGTCCTTCTTACCACTACTTCTGTGTCTTGTTCATATACATATATAAAGCAACTTACCCATATTTTTTATTTTTAGTCTATATTCTTTTTTGAATATTTATTCATATATATACTCAGTCAGATGGCTGTGATTGAGTTTCATGTTTGGACAGTGAGATTTAAAACTCGAAGAATGGAGATAAGCCTAGGAAGTTAATTAGATATTTTTCTTAACATGAGGATAAAAGAGATTTTGCCCCTAATTAGGTGTGCGCACATGACGGGATGCCCAGTGCCTGACTTAATGTGGGTACCATGATTTTATGATTTTATAACTTGTCCACGAATATGGAATCACACCTCAATGGAGCATAAAAGAATACTGCATGCCGTAGTTAGTCCTCCTCAGGAATTCATCAAGGATACGTTTACATGCAATTATGAAACAATATATATATAATAATGGGAAATAAATTACACGCCTAGGATCCATATACATATAAACGAGTTTGACGTTAGGCGGCTAGTTAATGTTACCAATATTTATCAACAGGGCTATCCTTGCATATGCATGAAGCATATGCTATCCGCTTTTATTGAAATGGTGAATGAAAATGGTGTGTGACAACCGCACCAAGGTGCGGTGGTCCACCGCCCTGCGGTTGGGCGGGCGGGAATCGTACCCTGTTTCCAATGGCCTTCTTGCGCTTTGTTACGCAGACTTTCTTGCGCTCGTGAAGCATGGGGTTATATATATGCAGAATTATATATATATATATCTTTGATGGATCTCAGGAATTTGCTTGGCAATTCACAATATAATGACAAAATGGTTTCAGAGAAGTTAATCTCGAGCCACCTATTTTTTACTATATATTTCAGAGAAGTTGCTGATTCTCTCGCCAATCATGTCGTACGTACTTACGGAGATCTTCGGAAGTCTACTTCTCATGGAGTGCTATGCCCCCTTTTGACTCTTCCTTGAAGTTAGCAGGAGCACCAAATTTAAGATAGATGCTGGTATTCCGAGTGGATAAAACTTAAAGATCATTTAGTGTGAATTATAAATATTGTGGTACATATGCAAATGTTGTGATATATATCTATATATGCATAGAATTAGAATGTGCAATAGCAACCTTTTGGCTAGCTTGATGTGCAATAGAAACGATCGATATATATATATAGAGCATCCTTAATTACCCTTTTTCATTTATTACTCGAGGCTTAATATCTTAGACAAAGTAAATCATAAGGTGAGAGGAGTAGACTTTAAAAGAAAAGAAGAAGAAAAACAAGCATGCATACAGTAGTGCATCAACAGAAAGTCTTGACTAGCTACTCACAATTATTTCAATGATTTTATTTATAGATCATTCATATGCGGCCTAGCTAGCTAGGAGGCTGAACACAGCCTGCTGGGCCACCATAATCAAGAAACAAATCATCGCCAGAATATCTCAAACTTGCATTAAAGCAAGATGGAGTGCTAGAAGAAACAAAGATGTTATCCTGAGGCGTTATATCAACGAAGCCACCATCCGTCTTCATGTATTGCATGTCCTTAACGAAAGCTGCACCGTCGCCAATCAGATGGCCAGTGCCCATTGGCGGAGCTGCGGTATTCTCAAGATATCTGATGTATCCACCATACTCGATTGCGTTGGCTTTTATAGCCAAGCTGGTGAATATAGTCTTTGGCCAATACCCAATTGCTACGTCAGTATCGATATGGTCGCTGTCTTTGTAGTACAACCACCAATTTCCATCGTCATCCTATAAAAAAGATAAAAAGTACCCAGACATTAAGATATATAGTGCTTAATTACTAGCTAGCAATAAAAAGCTGGATCAGCTGGACGCAATAATTAACTTTTCATATGCATGAATAAACCAGGTATTGCATGCACTTTTGTTGTCCACAAACAAAAGTGTATGTATATATTTATGCAGGCATAGTCCATGCCAGCGTGAAAATAAAACTTGTGTTGATACTCACGATCTAGATGAATAAATAACAGGAGACATCATTTGGACAACGAAGGTGATTGAAACTTGAGAGCTGTGACATCTATTAACGACAAAATTTTGGACTAAATTGAAATTTATATCGACCAGCTCAAGATTGAAAGCTCCCACTACAAAAAACTCAAAGAAATTATGCGAATCCAAGCCAAATGTGCAGAACATTGTTGATTTTATCGATGGCGGATACAAATATAATATAGTCCTGCTTAATTTACTAGCTCATGTGCGTATGTGTAGCAACCATATGACTTTGGAACATAATCTAAGATGCCTTAATTTCCAGTGAGAAAATTCTTGTTTGACACAACCTATCAAATTCTTTTAGAATAACATATAAAAAAAACTGAAATCCCTAGATTTTTTTTATTTTGACCGACATACACAAAGGATAAACAACGTCAAGAAGCCTAATAATTAATTTTACATAACTTATAGTGAGAGTTATGTAATATTGTTTACATACGCACCTTGTATATAGTAAGGGTTATCGTTTGCTCCGATTGATCATGAATAGTGAAAATGTGCCCAGGTGCTAGTGGAGCGCCACTTTGAGGGACAAATCCTGAGCATAGAAGGTTGTAGCAGCCAGTCTTCGAATCAGAATCAATCTGTGAATGTATACAATACAATCAAATATATATAAAGTGAATTAAAAAAAGGATTAAATAAAAAACAAAACAAGTCGAAATGATCAAATCCAAAACATACCGTCCAATATGTGAAAAATCGCGTGAAAGTGTCCCCATATATCTCAGGACTTACCTGAAAGTTTGACGAATGTAAGAATAACATAAGTATTATACTTTTATCATCATCAAGCATAATTTTTCATCATTTATCAAGACATATAATAAGTAACATCAACTATCCATCGCTGTCCCCTTAATTAGTTTATTCAACAAGGCCTACTTCCAAACGAATTAATAGACGCAACATGAAATAAATAAAACAAGGTACGTAAAAATATGGTGGGTGAACTTACATGCCAACCCGCCGCTAGAACATTGTATGCATCCATTTTCGTCGGCCTGTCCGGGTAGGCTTTGCTTACCCGGATTAATGAAGCACTCGTTTGATTCGATTCGAGATCAGGCAGGGAGTTGATGCTTAATGTTGCTTTTGCTCCATAAAATTCGCCATATTCTTTAATCACTTCTGCATACTGCATGATAAATATATATATATATAATTATATATTTGTTACCTTCAGAAATATATGATGAAGGTGACCAAAATAAGTGAAAGTCCATCAAATACATTATATTTAGGAAAACAACACGCTAAGCTTCAAATCAACATCATCGCATATCCATTTGAAAGAGATACTTACTTGCTCTGCATGAGCTCCCACTACCCTTTCCCATGCTGGTTTGGCAGCCGCTTGATTTTTTATCTGCAGATCATAGCTAAATATGAACACCACAAGGTACGTAACAAATCATTAATCTCAGTTAACAAATTAACTTGCAAACGAAAAAAAAAAAAAAAAAAGTTTAGATTGATCACGAATTAATACTCCTTATTTCCTTTTTTCATTCTTGCAAAAATGGTAAACCAAAGTTTGCATAAATCAAGCTAGCATCTCAATACAATTTTTTAATTTTTCTTCTTGCGATTCTCTCAACCATGACGTACCGCATGGTCATCAAAACAATCTTCCCCTATCTATCCATACATGTATGCGTCTCCCTTATGTGTTTGAACATTGAGAAGGATATATCTCGCGCATATGCGTTTCATCTCTAAAATATGTACGTACCTGCGTTGCTGCCGATGCAACCAGCCTGCCTTGCACTTCCTTGCCGAGACAGAAGCAGAAACAAAATAGGACGCATGCGATCAAGCCAGACGCCATAGGAACTAGAAAAAAGAAAAACCCTAGTAAGTGATCGAGGTACACACAACAGGAGGGACACGTAACTGGTATTTAAAGAAAACCTAGCTAGCTGGATAAACTTGAGAGGAGTCCTCCGTGCTTATCTCGAGGCAGTGTTGCAGTTATGTCCCCCTGTTCAAAATAACGTGAAAATATGTCAAAAATATTAATTTCGTAAATCCTAATAACATTAGGGGTGCGTATGCAAACAATTTTGAGTTTAGGAGTATATATGAAACATGAGTAATACTTGCTGCACTACACAGGGTGCAGTCCATTTTCTTTTTATTTTTTAGTTTATCATTTTTTTTTAGGTCGGCCCCATCATGGTTAACACGTCCGTATAGGCCGATCCTCCATCGGATCGGATGATTCAAAAAAATCTGAAAAATGAAAAATCGAACTTAATGAACAGTTCAACTTTTCATTTTTTAGATTTTTTGAAGTCATCCGATGAAGGATCGGCCTATACAATAAGTGTCGACCATAATAGAGCCAACCTAAAAAAATTCAAAAAATAAACAATAAAGAATTACTGCTACTGCATGCGTCCAATGTAATCGATCGGAAGGCTGCCCGCTCGTGATGCAGCGCGGTGCAGCAAGTATTACTTATGCAACATATGGACTCGTACACGACACTGCCGATTATTTTTCAGAAAAATATGAGCATAATTTTTATTGAACTTATAAATTAAATTTAATTATGGCTTAGACTATACAATGATGATGATACGAGAGAAGTCGGTTACTGTAGTTATACAGTTTGAACACAATTGTTTCATGCGGCATTATTAAGGCAAGGTATGACTTTCAATTATTTTGTAGAGCTTGTGATCAATTAGCAAATGCACAGGGACCATCGTGTATACTTGTAAAACATTACAATCAGCTAAAAGGAGAATTTTGCGAGTCAATTCATTTTAAAATATGATATTCTATGACACTTCAAGTATATGAGAAAATAAAAATAAAATAATTTTAAATGCCATTTTACCTCTATTTAAAAAAAATTTGCAACATTTTATGATACACAGAATAGCTCCTTAGAAAAGATTAATTGTCTTTTCTCTTTGAAGGATGTAGGAATAGAATGATTTGGCATAGAAAACAAGCAAATGTGCCTTTCTCGGCTGCGTCCAATGAACGTAGATTAGATGGTAGCGGCATCAGGTATTTTTTATAGCTTAACGTAATTAATTTTGAGAGTTTAACATATAATAATTAGTGATTTGCTACAGTAATATTTTGAGTCCAACCCGGATTAATAATTTTCTCTCTCTCTCTCTCTCTCTCTCTCTCAATGTGTGATGACGATAGAGATGCCAAGGAAAAACTCTAGATCCCCCGAGCCCTGACCCCAATCCCGGCCTCAATCCCACCCTCTCCCCCAAGAATATGTTGCAGTGCTCCAAGTGCCCCTATTTGGAGGCCTCAATGTAGCCTTTTACTCGTCCCCCAGTGTGCATCCCATCACCATCTTGCCCAGTCCATCATCGATGCTTGCATTATGTGGATTTCCCCAGTTACCTTCCTCAGATTTTAGCTTTTCTTATTCGGCAAGCACTGAACTACTCCCCCTAATATGAGGGTTCTTACGTTTTTGTGAATTTGGCGTCCGTGAGGATCCGATGGTTTCCTGGGAAATCCCCTAATCACCTCCAGCTTGCTTGTTTTCTTGCAATTTTTGTACCAATTTTTAATGATTTTTTTTTTTCTAAGTATGATGACTCCAATGGAGCAAAGTTTTCAATTGGATTTATCGGCATCCATAGATTCCCCCAAAGAAGCTTGCTCAGCGGTTGGATTTCACTCCATTTGGTTCTGCATCAATGATGGCGACCGTAATAGAGTAGCTATAGAGGCCACCACAAGTGCCACAGTTGAAGGCCCAGGCACAATAGTAGTTTCCGTCAGCTGGGGAGAAAGGGCTCTTGTTCTTCAGCTGGCTGGAGAAAGCGAAGTTCTTCAGCTGGCTGGAGAAAGCGAAGTGAGGATTTACAATACCTCCTAAAAATCCAAGGTACACACGTATGATCTCTCTATTTTTCCTTAAGATCCTCAATCTCTGGTAATCACATCATTAATCATTACATGCTATTCCTAATATTTTTTAATTAATTTCAATAGTACTTTTTGAGCATCTTAAGTTTTTTGGCGATCATGGTGGGACCACTCTTGTTGTCTTTCTTTTATTTTTCACTCTTATACATCGACTCCCACATGTGTCACCCCTTTTATACCCACATGTACACCCCTTTTGTGCTCCTCGAGCACGTTTATGTTCCTATTTATTCCCTCATGCACAGCGTGTACATCTCTTTTAAGTGGCAAGTGTAATCCTCCTTTACTCACCAATAAGTTGTGATTTGTTTAAAATATATTTTATGAGTAGGCTTGATTGTTTAAGTTGATTGCCTTGTGTTACCTACAATCCTAAGTGTCTCTAAATTCTTATTGTTCTTTATCACTGCTTGAGTGAAGGGCAAGAGCCCTTTTGTTTCTTCCCACAGATTTTGAATCGCATCACATACAGGTGACGCGATTCAGAATCACGTCATCCTCAGGTGACATGTATTGCGTCCATTGTTGCTGCCCAAAGAACGTTTGAACAAGGACTCCTTTGTCGAATCACGTCCATTGTACGTGAGGTGATTCATAGAACACGTCATCTATTCATGCCATGATTCGGTTTATTAGATTAATTGTCATATTCTTGATATCTTTGCATTAGAATTGATGTGCTACCAAGCTTAGGCTTGAGCCCCAGGTCATCTAGGTTGGGAGCCACATCTCCCCACATTTTTAGGAGCCAAACACCCTTCTTGGTGCTTGTAATTCCTTCTAGTTGAGGCAATCCCTCTCTTCTACATTGGAAGAACTTGCATCGAGGCTTTAGTAAGTCCCCAAAAGTGAGGGAATCCCTCCTTACTCATTAGGCTAATTGTACCTTTGAAGTTTTGAGTAGATCATGTTAGTCTTAGGTGGCCTACAAGTCAATATGACACCGTATAATCTCGTTCATTTATTAATAATATGACATTATTTCATTATGTGTAATTCGTTCTATTATCGTCTTATAATGAAGTCTGTGAATATGTACGATAGTGATCATATTATGATGAGATCATACTACTGAGACTGATCACTTATACACACATATTCTTAATTATTCATAGTCGAAAGATATATGAGAAGGACATCAGATATTTGGTTAGATTGTACAGATTACTCTTGCTCATATAATGAGGGTGACTGATCTCATAGTCACTCGTGTAGAGACACAAAGGCGAATATGTAAGTGCTCATTAGAGAATGAATTCACTGAATTGATCTGACTGAATCACTGAATGGTATCGTACCTAACTGTCAACCAGCTTGATTTTATTATCGCAGTTGCGTAGATGGTCCTCGGATCTGAGACATTAAGGACACCTTATCGGTGGATCTCTGTACTTTGACTTTAGTTGACAAATCTCTATTTATGGGATTCTAAACAACCAAGGATCGGGTACAACAGAATACTGTTAAAAGGAATTAAGTGTTCAAAAAAGAATCATTCGCTCTCGGTACTAAGAGAGAGAATATTCTAGGTAGGATGCGCAGGAGTCCCTGGCTAAGGCAGACGATAATATCGAAAAATGAATTTTTCGAAATTATACGGTAGTATCCGATCCAAGTGAGTCGACCGATTACAGTTTGACGGTTCACCATACCTTGAATTAACTCCATGTGATAACTGTTAGCAGAAAGGTGTAAGGAATCGTCAGAAAACGCAGCGAAAATAAACCGATTCCTAGTATCACGTTGCTGGGATCGAAAAATGGACGATTAAAATTAAACTGGAAGAACCGTTCTTCACCTTTGTGGGGTTTCAAATCTCCCGTGGATTGAACCGATTTGCTAATCGTGCAGGCGCACGATCTTTGGAGGTATCCACACGAGCTCCCGGCGCAGACGTGTTTTTCCCTTCAACTTGAAGACGTCGACCCGATCTCAGATCCACCATGCAAAAGGGGAAGAGAGAGTAGACATATCCTTCTTCAAAAGAGAAAGAGAGAGAGAGTGGAGAGAGAAAATTCCAACTTCTCATGGTGTGTTGTGTACGTACACAACCACCCCTATGGCCCTTTTTATAATCCTTATTTTAATAAGAGATAAAGCCAAGATTAAATCTCATAATTATCCAAGAGTTTGGCCTTTGATAATTCTCCATTAAATATTCTATGTTTATTCTGTAGTTTTTCATAAAAACCCAGATAATAGAATATCTATAATCTCTCACCATCTTTCGAGAACTCTTATGTGTGTGACTCTCTAGGCCCATATATCATTCTAGTTTTAGGCCAACTAAACTTAAAACTATTTCTTGAGTTTAATATTTATTAATTATTATTTAAATATCATATGTTAAATAATTAATTCAATAAATAAGTGAATTATCATCTGATGATAAATCCACTAGACCGTCTAACCATGAACGACACCAAGCACTACCTCATTATCCCAAAAGATATAAGGGATGACATTCCCTTTGTTGAACCTTTCTATCTATAGATATCGCGCAGATTTAATCCTTCACTCATCGAATGTCCTAACAACGCAAGGGTATAGTTTTTATGTCAAACCCTTAAAGCATTGTCTGAATGGATTTTAGTACTCAGTTAGCTTCTAGAAAGACACCTCTTTCAGTTGACCATGGCTAGGGAATTCTGAGTATACGTCCATAGGGCATTCTCTCTCCAGTGGTATACCAAGAGTGAGTGATTCCTTGTTGTTCACTCAATTTCCTTCGCAAGCTTTACACTGTGTCTGAAAGATTGACTATCATGAATTTAATGGTTAAAGTCCATAAGCTAGAAAATCAAGACACAACAGTTTACAAGCAAGGTATCTTTGGTGACTCAAGTCAAAGGACCAACTGCGCTACTGTAACGATTGAATACCCTGATTGACTATTAGGTATAATGACCATCTATGTATTCTTATTTGGATCTGTTAAGTGAACTCATTCTCTAATGAGTATCCACAAGTTTGTCTCAGTGTCACCACACAGGTGAATATGAGATCATTCACCTTCATCGTATGAGCAGAAATAACTTGTGTCGATCTTATCGGATATTTGATGTCCATCTCAAATATCTTATGATCGAGAACCGTTTAAGAAAATGTTTACAGAATATTGATCTTACTATCATGATCTCATCATGATACAATATCCTTTCTATAAGTTTGTGGACATTCATTACGATAGTTATAATATGTGAGAACTACATAATGAAATGATTGTCTTTATTAATATTTCGAACTAGAATGTACAAAATGAGTTTATGATTGGCTTTTAGTCCATTCAATTATATCATTCTCCCACTTGGACTAAAGCCAATCACCCATATGTTTAAGTCCCATAGACTTAAGATGACGTTCCAAATCATTTTGTGACAATGGCTTAGTTAGGAGATCTACTACATTATCAACGGATATGAGACCTTTTCAACCACTATATCTCCTTGGGTAATAATCTCACGGATCAGGTGAAAACGTCTCAGAATGTGCTTTCACTTCTGATGTAACCGAGGCTCCTTAGCTTGAACAATTTCCCCATTATTGTCACACAATAATGGGACATGATCTGCAATGCTTGGGACTACTCCAAGAGCAGTGATGAACTTCTTCATCCAAACTGCCTCCTTAGTCGCTTCAACTACAGTACTGTATTCTGTTTCGATCGTCGAATCTGCAGTTGTTGCTTGTTTGAAATTTTTCCAACTCACTGCACCTCCATTTAGCATGAACACAAATCCATACATGGATTTACTGTCATCCATATCCGACTGGAGGCTAGAGTCAGTATATCTTCGAAGTTCTAAGTTGTCTCCTCCATAGACGATAAATAGATCCTTAGTCCTTCTCAAATATCTAAGGATATATTTCACTGTCTTCCAATATGCCTCACTTGGATCAACTTGATATCTACTAGTGACACTTAGTAGATGTGTCACATCAGACCTAGTACATAACATTGCATACATGATAAATCCTATTGCGGAAGCATAAGGAACTCTGTCCATGTATGGTTTCTCTTCAGGTGTCTTAGGAGACATTCCTTTGGAGAGATAAATTATGTCTCATTGGAATGAGACCTCTCTTGGAATTTCCATACCAAACATTTTGACTATAGTGTCTATGTACATAGACTGGGATAATCCAAGTATCCTATTAGATCTATCTCTATAGATCCTTATTCGTAGAATATAGGATGCCTCTCCCAAATATTTCATAGAGACGTTTTTGGATAACCAAATCTTTACTGATGACAATATTCCTACATCATTCCCAATGAGTAGAATGTCATCAACGTAAAGCACTAAAATGGTAACCGTACTCTCACTAGTTTTTTTATATATGCAAGGTTCATCTTAATTCTTAATGAAGTTATAAGATTTGATTACTTCATCAAATCTCAAATTCCAAGTCTAAGAGGCCTGCTTTAATCCATAAATAGATCTTTGCAACCTACAGACTTTACTTGGATGCTCTTTGGAAGTGAATCCTTCAGATTTTATCATATATACCTCTTCCTGAAGGTTGCCATTAAAAAATGTTGTTTTCATGTCTATTTACCATATTTCATAATCATAGAATGTAGTAATGGCAAGAAGTATTCTGATTGACTTAATCATGGCAATTGAAAAAAAAAAAAATCGTTATAGTCAATTCCTTGTCTTTGACGATACCCTTTAGCTACTAGTCTTGCCTTGTAAGTGTCAATTTGTCCATCTGCTCCGATCTTTCTTTTAAAGATCCATTTACTGTCAATAGGTATTATATCTTCTAGCATATTAACCAAGTTCCAAACTTAGTTGACATACATGGACTGAATTTCTTAATTCATTGCCTCTTGTCATTTCTCTTATTCTTGACTATTCATGGTCTCTAAGTAGGTTTGAGGATCATCATCCTCATTTAAGTACACTATTGGTTTGATGTCATCGATATGTCCAACGTATCTTTCAGGCTGCTTAGGCACTCTACCAGATCTGCAAATTTCTTGTGTATTGTTCAGAACAGATTCTTGAGTCAATGACTCATCAGATGAGCCAACATTGATTTGTGAGTATGAAATTTCTTCCAGTTCTATCTTACTCCTACTGTCTTCTTTTAAAAGATATTCTTTCTCTAGGAAGACAACTATTTTTACGACAAATACCCTTTGATCGCTGGACTGATAGAAATAATATCCAAAAGTCTCTTTTGGATATCCCACAAACCTATATTTTTCTATCGTGGAATCCAGTTTATCTAGATTATGCCTTTTGACATGTGTAGGACAACCCCAGACTCTAACATGCTTGAAGTTTGATTTCTTTCCTTTCCATATCTCGTATGAAGTGGAAGATACTGACTTACTGGGAACCTTGTTCAACAGATATACAGCAGATAGTAGTACAGATTCCCATAAAGAAGTTGGAAGTTTAACATAATTTATCATTGATCGTACCATATCTAATAGAGTACGATTCTTCCTTTCTGATATATCATTTAACTATAGTGTACATGGAGGAGTCCACTGAGACATAATACCATTATTCTTTAGATATTGTGTGAATTCTGTATTTAAGTATTCACCCCCTCGATCAGATCGAAGAGTCTTGATACTCTTTCCAGTTTGTTTCTTAACTTCATTTTTAAATTCTTTAAATTTCTCAAAGACTTCTGATTTATATTTCATTAAATATATGCAGCTATATCTTAAGAAATCATCTGCAAATGAAACGAAGTATAAGTAACCACCTATAGCATGAGTGGACATTAGACCACATACATCACTATATGTTAGTTCTGATAATTCCTTAGCCCTTTCCCTGTAATGACCCGCCACCCTAAAATCGGGGATCCGATTACTAAATGGGTACCGAATCACTAAAATTTGGAGCCAAATCAGGATCTCGATAAGTATGGGAAATAAATGATAAACTAAGCTAAACATCTACATTACATTGAATTGTAAAGGAAGTGTAGGAATTAAAAAATATTACAATTTAACATGACTCAGCAAATAATTACATATTCCAACTGAAAAGAAGTAATTAAGTGTACATGCCTAAAAAGAAATAACAACTACATCGGGGCATACTCCGGAACGATGGCTGCTAGCGCGCAACCCGAGACAAAACCCTCCACGCTACGCCTGCCTGGAATCCTCACCTGAAAACCGTAGGGGGTGAGTCTCATCGAAATAAACTTAGTAGGGATCCTTCGATCGCCACCACCCACTTACGCACCCACAAGTGCAACAACACGAATAAAGGCAATTTAAATAAATAAAGCAGTAAACATAACTCTGAAACCACTCCACCACGGAGTCCACAACCAGCGTCTCGGCTAAACACATAAACCACGCGGCCGAACGCGAAAAACACCGATCCGCTGAGACCAAACAGCAACCCCTCGGATAGCGCGCTGGGTACTCCGGCTTGATCGGCTCAAGGTGGTTCTATTTCCTCCAGTACGAGTGACACTTCGAATGTACCACTTCCACGTCGGTACTAGTTATACCCTGGGGTACACCAGGTGACCCTTTCTCTAAGCGTCACCCCACCACTCCCACACCGGCGCCGTGTCACTCCCATACCGACACAGGGTGCCTAAGCGCTAACAACTGTCACTCTAGGTCAACGATCGCACAAAACACATCACAGTGCGATCCGATCACCTACAAATCCTTGACTTCAAAGTATGGTTTTAAGCATGCATTTTAACCAAACTATCTAACAATGTAAACACATGTTAATTACATAAATTAATGAAGTTCTGTCTTGAATCGTGTCGCCCGTGGCCGATGTCATCAAGACTCCTAAACTGGTTCATACGAAAATTGGCCTTAGAATAGCCTAAAACGCGTCGTGCAAGGTAGTCACCTTTTAAAAGGCGTCGTTGTCCCTAGTCGCCTATTTACGACAGAAACAGAATGAGGGCTCGGGATGAACTGGGCTAAATCGCGTCTTAAGAGGTAGCCACCATTTAGAATGGCGTCGCTTTCGCAAGATGCCATTTAGCGTTCGCAAACAGGTTCCCCCAGCCTTTCCGAGTAATAAAAGTGGAATTTCTTCCCGAAAATCTCCTAAACATGCTCCAAAGCAGGAAAAACGTGCTTTTAATAAAAACACAACGGAAATCGTCACCCTACCGGTTACTTGAACACCTTCGAGCTTCAAGCCGCTGGACTGCCTCGCCACAAGCCGTCGCCGGTACCGCCGTGGATGCCGTTACTCCACCGGGACGTCGGCCGCCGTCCAGAGAGCAACACACCACGGAGGAAATGGTAGTGGTGGAAGTTACCGGGGGGGGGGTTGATGGAGTAGAGTGAGTGGAAATGAAGGAGAAGGGGAAGGGAGAGCGAAGGGTTCGGAGAGAGGGAGGAGAGAGAAGAAGATGAGAGAAATGAGGGAGGGTTCGCGGGATTAAACCGAAACTACCTAAAATGCGTCGCCCAATACCAACACCATTCATACGATAAGACCGAGGCTGTACTCTCGCGGCCCAAAACTGGCCGCTTAAACCGCGTCGAGCAAGTTCGACGCGATAAAAGAACCCATGTCCCAGTCCTACAAGGGCCCAAACCAAGGGGTCCGACACCGAAACTGACCTAATAACTGGATCCAAAACCTTAATCCTTAAATTCCCCATGTCCAGAAAATGGAGCTTTAGTCATTTTTCCCATAAGACAAGTTTCACAAGTTGTAAATGATTCATAATCAAATAGATCAAGGTATCTATTCTTTTGCAATTTTATATTCATGTTCTCATTTATATGACCGATTACAATGCCATAGGTATGATTTATCCATATTTTTATCTATTTGTTCAAGAGACTTATTTACTAGATATACATCATATACAATATCAAGTAAATACAAACCAATTAATAAATATTCAGAAACAAACAATTTGTCTCTTAGATAAATAGAACAACTATTATTTTCTAGTTTCATTGAATATCCTTCTTTAAACAAGAAATAGAAATGATATTCTTAATAATAGTTGGAAGATAATAACAATCTTTAAATTCCAATATGTCTCCTGATGGCATCTTGAGTCTTACTGTCCCCACAGGTAATGCAGCAACCTTTGCTCTATTTTCAAGTCTCAGATCCATGTCTCTATGATTCAATATTTTTCTTATTGTTAGCACCTGCAAGTTGTTGTAGATATGAGAAATACATCTAGTATTTGATACCCAAGATGTATATTCTCTATAAGACAAGTTAAGATCAATCATGAGCATACATAAAGCATCACCAAGCTTCTCTTTTGCTTTTTCTGCTAGATAAATCTTACAGTTTCTTTTTCAATGTCCTTCTTTAAAGCAGTGGAAACATTGACCTTAATCATTGGCTTTTGCTTTGTCCTTTGAACAACTGGTTTGTTTTTTACTGGCTTATTAGCCTTTCTTTTCTTAAAGATTTGTCCATCTTTCCTTTTTTTATTGGTCTTTCCAACAAGCATAATGTGTGGCTTATCTTTTTATATAGTACGTTCATCTGTCTTCAATATATTGAGCAGCTCAGCCAGTATAACCTCAATTTTATTCATATTAAAGTTAAAGATAAATTGTGAGTAAGAATCTAGTAAAGACTGAAGGATTAGGTCGATGTTTAAGTTATTGTTCATAACAAAATCAAGCAATGCGAGCCTTTCTATCCACTATATCATTTTAAGCACATGTGTTTGCACAGATCCCTCGGTCATTCTGGTTATGAACAGTTTCTTTAATATCTTATATCTTTCTGTTCTGGATTGTTTACCAAATAACTCTTGTAGGTGATTCAAAATGGCCTTTGCTTCCATGTTATCATGTTGTCTCTGTAGTTCACTGTTCATTAAACCAAGCATGTAACATTGAACTTTAATAGAGTCATCTTTCCAGTGTTCAAAAATTATAAGTTCATCTTCATTAGCATTATCACCAGGTTGTTCTGGATCAGGTTGATCCAGGACATAAGCAAGTTTCTCACACTTGAGGACAATCCTCAAGTTGCGGAGCCAATCTATATAATTCGGTCATGTGAGTTTGTTAGCATGAAGAATGCTACGTAGAGGATTAGGTGACGACATAGCAACCTATAAGGAAATATAACGAAAAATAAGCAGATAGTTCTTTAAATCACATTTAGGACTTTTTGTAATGACCCACCACCCTATAATCGGAGATCCGATTACTAAATGGGTACCGAATCATTAATTTGGAAACAAACAAGGATCTAAATAAGTATGGAAAATAAATAATAAAATAAGCTAAACATTCATATCGCATTGAATTTAAAAAGAAAGTGCAAGAATTAAAAGTTATTACAATACGACTCGACACAGCAAATAATTACATATTCCTACTAAAAAAGAAATAATTAAGCGTACAGGCCAGAAATGAAATAGCCACTATGTCAGGGCATATTCCGGAACAACAGCTGCTGGTGCGCAACTCTAAGCAGCACTCTCCTCGCTAAGCCTGCCTGGAACCCTCACCTAAAAACCGCAGGGGTGAGTCTCAACGAAAAGACTCAGTAGGGATCCTTCGATCCTCGCCGCCCACTCACACACCCACAAGTGCAATAACACAGCTTAAGGTAAAGTAAGCAAGTAAAGCAGTAATTACTACTCATAAATCTTGATATAAATCACATGCATTCAAAATGTAACATGTATATCTTTGAAACCATTCTACCAGGGAGCCTACAACCAACGTCTCGGCAAAACACGTCAACCACACAAACGAAAGTGGGAAACACCGACCCGCTGAGACCAAACAGTAATCCCTCAGATAGCACGCTAGCTACTCCGGCCCAATTTGTAAGGATCGAGACTTATGGATCCGGTTTTCAGGTCGGGCCCTGTAGTTCTAGCCCTTGTGAGGGGCGGGGGTTCTGAGTCGAATCGCGTCAGGACCTCGAGACGCGTTTTAAACGGCGTCCACCGTGGCAGACGCGTTTCAGGATCTGCCACGTGGGTGCCACGTGGGCTGACCTTGGGCCGCGAGAGTCCGGCCCTGTCAGGTCGTCTGAACGGCGTCCGTGTGGGTCGACGCCTTTCAGACTGCGACTATGGGTGTGTCAGAGTACGGCCCTGACAAGTTGTTTGAATGGCGTCTGTGTAGGACGATGCGTTTCAGAATCTTGTCAGAGCGGCCGTCATGTCACCTGATAGGCGTCCGTGCATGTCGACGCGTTTTAGCCAGTTTCTGGTTAACCCCGCGAGCCCTCCTTCTTTTCCTCATTTTCTCCTACTCTCCTTCTCTCCTTCTCCTCCGGCGACCGGCGGCGACCCCCCTCCTCCTCCCTCTTTTCCTCACACCATTTCGCCTCTCCCTCCACTCCATCCTCTACCTGGCTCCTACCTCTACCACCTCCACTTCCACTGCGGCGTTCTACTCTCCGGACGGCGGCCGACGTCACGGTGGGGCTAGGACGACCTCGGCGGTACCGGCGGCGGCGTGGGGCGAGACAGGTGGACGGCTTGAAGCTCGGAGGCGTTCGAGTGTCCGGTAGGGTGACGTTCCCCATAATATCGTGCTTAAAATCATGTTTTTCCTCGTTTATGCATGTGGTAGATCTTTGATTTGGGGGTTAGAATGAGCATGTTTAGGAATTCATTTGATGACAAGGGGGATTTCCACGAATGTATTGCTTATGGATAGTATTGTTTCTCTTCTTCCCTCCGTTTTGGGTTTGTTTGGGGTTGGAAAGGGAGCCCTCGGGCTTAGGGCGATCCTGGTTCCTGGGCTTGAAAGACGTCGTGCATGGACGACGCCTTTTTGAAGGGCGTTGGGCCATCACGACGCCTTTTAGACAGGAATCGCCTGACAGACAGTCTGCCAGGTCGGGAATTCAGAGCTTAAAAGACGTCATGGGTGAACGACGCATTTTTGAATGGCGTCAGGCACCCACGACGCCTTTTTAAGGCAAAAAATCCCCTGAGCAAAGGTCTTGGAATTTCGGGTTTCTTTATTGAATAGCGTCTGGGGATGTCGACGCCTTTTAAAAAGGCGACCATGGGTGTCGACGCCTTTTAAAAGGCGACCACGGGTGTCGACGCCTTTTAAGGCCAGATTCTGAAAATTGATTTATGTGAACCTGTACTTGGAGCTTGAATGGCGTCGACCTTGGTCGACGCGATTCAAGACAGAATCTCACTAATTCATGCCAGTAAAACGTATTCATACGGCTAGATAGTTGGTTAGCACATGTTTTAGTGCACCCGATAGAGATGGATTCCTCGTGATCGGATGGTTCTATGTGTGTTATGCGATCGCGGGTTTTTCACGTGACCGGATCGCACTGTGTTGGGTTTTCAGTTACTGTGGACCTGGAGTGACATTGTAGCACTTTATCACCCTGTGCTGGTGGGGGCGTGAGCACAGCGCCGGTGGGGGCGTGGGCGGGGTGACGCCTAGCGAGAGAGGGTCACCTGGTGAACCCCGGGGTCAGCTAGTACCGGTGTCGGAGTGGTACATTCGGAGAGTCACTCATGCTGAGGGAAGGGGTAGTCACCTGAGCCAGTTGGGCCAGAGTAGCGAGCGTGCTATCCGAGGGGCTACTCCTTGGTCTCAGCGGGTCGAGGTTTTTCTCACCGTTGTTTGTACGGTCGGCGAGTTCTATCGAGACGGCAGTTATGGGTTTTCTAACGGTTGGTTTAGAATGTGCATGATTATTATATTTCGACTGCATGTGTTCTTACGTAGAGAATTAGATATCGTACCTGCCACTACACTTGTTACTTTACTGTTAGCTGTACTTTACACTTGTGGGTGTGTGCGTGGGCAGTGGGGATCGAAGGATCCCTACTGAGTCTTGTCTTGAGACTCACCCCTGCGGTTTTCAGGTGAGGACTCCCAGCAGACTTAGAGCGGCGTGCGCGGCCGGGTGTGGTGTGCCTTCGGCGGTTGTTCCGGGGTATGCCCCGATGTAGTTGTTATTTATCTTTGGCCTGTATGTTTAATTATTTCCTTCTGTTGGAGAATGTAATTATTTGCTGTATCGAGTCGCATTGTAATAATTTTAATTCCTGCACTTTTATTTCAATTCAATGCGATGTGAATGTTTAGCTTAGTTTATTATTTATTTCCCAGACTTACTAGATCCTGGTTTGGTCTCAAATTAATGATTCGGTACCCATTTAGTAATCGGATCCCCGATTATAGGGTGGCGGGTTGTTACAGTTGGTATCAGAGCATACGGTCTGGCAAATAAATAAATAACTAGGTTAAATGTTGTAAATCGGCAAATAAATACATTATCCCGTACAGGCACGGCGATAGCATAGGTTTTAGGACTCTAATTAGAACTTTTGATTTTGTAATTGTAGGCGAGTAGATGGCTCCCAAGAAGAGGATGCCAGTTATTTGAGAGCGGGGAGATGCCCCTAGTGGGTCCGAGGCAGGGAGGCCGAGTGTTGAGCAGTTTATGGAGGCCATGATGGATACTATGGCTCGATATCAGACTCGAGATCCTAGCGAGGGTTCTAGTACTCGGGGAGGGACCACAGCTACACTCGAGAGGTTCTTGAAGCTGAGGCCACCTCACTTCACCGGTCGTCCCGACCCTGACGAGGCCATTCATTGGCTTAGAGAGATTGAGAAGACTTTTTTTACTATGGACTGTGCAGCAGTAGAGAGGACCCCGCTGGCTACCTTCCTGCTGAAGGATAGCGCCTATGACTGGTGGACCACACTGAAGAGTTTATCTTATGGGGACATGAGTCTTAGGGAAATTTCTTGGGAGACCTTTGTCAAGGAGTTCAATGCACAATATTTCCCTAGACATGTCCAGCGAGCCAAGGAGAGGGAGTTTATGGACCTGACGCAGGGGAGTATGACGGTACTTGAGTACGAGGCGAAGTTTGTTTCGCTGGGACGGTTCGTGCTTTTTATATCTGGGGAAGAGGTGCGTCGCACGGAGAGGTTTGTGGATGGGCTTAGGCTCAGTTTGAGGAACTTCGTGGCGTCCCATTGTTGTACAGACTTGGCGTCAGCAGTTAGGCGTGCAGCAGCTGTAGAGGCTCAACAGATCCAGTCGGCCCGGGAGAGAGGGCAGACTGTTCAGGGGCCAGCACGAGGCAGGGGTAAGGCAGCGGCACCGGCTCCTTCAGTCGGTTCGGGATCGTCTTCTCTCGGCTCCCGATTCAGGAGATTCTTCAGGGGTGGTGGCAGCAGTAGTGGCAGCAGCGGTAGTAGCAGGCCCAGGCAGGGTCAGCAGAGTCAGTCAGCATCCAGTGCACAGCAGGAGCCAGCTCAGAGGCTTCCGGCTGTTTGTCAGCAATGTGGTGGTGCTCATGGCGGGACTCAGTGTCCCACTCTTCCCAGGCGGTGTTTTACTTGCGGCCAACAGGGCCATCTGGCGAGGCAGTGCCCGCAGGGGCATAGTCAGGGGCAGGGTCATGGCGATCAGAAGAAGCCGAGGACTCAGGGGAGAGTTCTAGCTATCACCAGGAGGGAGGCTCGCGCATCCAACTTGGTGGAAAGTACACTCTCTGTCCTTGGGAACTCTGCGCATGTGTTGATCGATTCGGGTGCTTCGCATTCCTTTATTTCCGAGTAGTTCCTAGATATTCTTTCTGCACCCGTTGATGAGTTGTCTGATGGTCTGATGGTTGAGGTTCCTTCTGGAGACTTCATGATATCTTATAATTGTTTGAGGGATGTTCCCTTGACCATTGAGGGTCATGTACTACCTGCCCAGTTGGTCGTACTTGCTATTCGTGATTTCGATATCATCCTGGGTATGGATTGGTTGGAAGCCTTTTATGCGGAGGTGAACTGCCACAGGAAGAGGGTGCGCTTCTCTATTCCGGACATCCCGACCTTCTTCTTCCAAGGTATTAGGCTTTTTCCTCGAGGTATTCTCATTTCTGCCTTTAAGGCACGGAGGTTGCTTGCTGGTGGCTGCGAGGCTTTCTTAGCCTCTGTCGTTGTTTCTGATGTCCGTGCTAGTCCCAGTCCTGGGGAGGTACCTGTTGTTTGTGATTTCGTAGATGTTTTTCCTGAGGAGCTGCCTGGCCTTCCTCCTCAGCGAGAGGTTGAGTTTACCATCGAGCTTGCACCAGGTACGGCGCCCTCGTCTAAGGCCCCGTATCGGATGGCGCCAGCCGAACTCGCTGAGTTGAAGGCGCAATTGCAGGAGTTGCTGGATAAGGGTTTCATTCGTCCCAGTACATCTCCGTGGGGTGCTCCAGTTCTGTTTGTCAGGAAGAAGGATGGTTCCTTGAGATTGTGCATCGATTATAGGCAGCTGAACCAAGTGACAATAAAGAATAAATACCCGCTTCCTAGGATCGACGATTTGATGGATCAGTTGCAGACAGCGAGGGTGTTTTCCAAGATCGATCTGAGATCTGGGTATTATCAGATGAGAATCAGGGATGTGGATGTTAGTAAGACGGCTTTCAGGACTCGGTATGGGCATTATGAGTTTTTGGTTATGCCCTTCGGCTTAACCAATGCTCCGGCGGCCTTTATGGATCTGATGAACCGAGTCTTCAGGACCTACCTGGACCAGTTTGTGGTTGTGTTTGTTGATGACATTCTGATCTATTCTTCTTCTGAGGAAGAGCACGCTGCTCATCTTCGGGCAGTGTTGCAGGTTCTGAGAGAGCACCAACTTTATGCCAAGTTCAGCAAATGTGAATTTTGGCTGAACGAGGTGCACTTCCTTGGGCACGTTATTTCTGGTGAAGGCATCGCAGTGGATCCAACTAAGATAGAGGCAGTGATGGACTGGAGCAGGCCGACTTCAGTGACTGAGATCAGGAGCTTTCTGGGGCTTGCCGGATATTACAGACGGTTTGTTCAGGGATTTTCTTCGATAGCGGCCCCCTTGTCGAGGTTGACTCGAAAGGGAGTTCGTTTTGTGTGGACTGAGGATTGTGAGCAGAGTTTTATTGAGCTAAAAACTCGTCTCACGTCAGCCCCAGTGCTGGTGCTTCCATCTAGGTCAGGTGGATTTGTGGTTTACTCAGATGCGTCCCGTCGAGGTTTGGGAGCAGTCCTTATGCAGCATGGCAGGGTAGTTGCTTATGCTTCTCGGCAGCTGAAGAGGCATGAAGAGAACTATCCTACTCATGATTTGGAGCTTGCAGCTGTGGTGTTTACACTGAAGATCTGGAGGCATTACTTATACGGAGAAAAATTTCAGGTTTTTACAGATCACAAGAGCTTGAAATATGTGTTCACTCAGAGAGACCTGAATCTGAGGCAGCGGAGGTGGATGGAGTTCGTTAAGGATTATGACTTTGACCTTTCTTATCATCCGGGCAAGGCGAATGTAGTGGCAGACGCTTTGAGTCGGAAGACGGTCATGTCATACCTCATGATTCGGGAGTGGAAATTGTTCGAGCAGGTGGTGGAATCCTCCTTTAGGATTCCACGTGAAGAGGATAGAGCAGTGCTTGTCAGCTTGACTGTGAGACCGGCTGTGTACCATGCTGTGATTGAGGCTCAGAGAGCAGATGTTGAGTTACCACAGATTCTCCAGAGGTCTGAGGTTGAGTTGTGGGATGATGGTACTGTCAGATTCAGAGGCAGACTCTATGTCCCGACTGAGGAAGACGTGCGCAGATGTGTTCTCGATGAGGCGCACCGTTCGAGGTATGCAGTGCATCCCGGGACAACAAAGATGTATCACTGTTTGAGGAGGCACTTCTGGTGGCCCGGTATGAAAAGAGATGTGGCTGAGTATGTGGCTAGATGTATGACATGCCAGCAGGTTAAAGCCGAGCATCAGAGACCAGGAGGGTTGCTGCAACCCTTGCCGATTCCTGAGTGGAAATGGGTGCATGTGACGATGGACTTTGTGATGGGATTGCCTGCATCCCCTAGCAGGAGAGACGCTATCTGGGTCATCGTTAATCGGCTGACCAAGTCGGCACACTTCCTAGCCATTAGGAAGGACTGGTCGGTCGGCAAGCTGGCTAAGTTGTTTGTGGACCGGATTATCTCTCTGCACGGGGTATCCTTGTCCATTGTATCAGATCGAGATCCGAGGTTTACTTCCAGATTCTGGAAGAGCTTTCAGCAGGCGTTGGAAACTCAGTTGGCTTTCAGCTCGGCCTACCATCCAGAGACTGACGGGCAGTCGGAGAGGACTATTCAGACCTTGGAGGATATGCTCAGGGCGTGTTGCCTAGACTGGGGAGGTTCGTGGGAACAAGACTTGTCCACCGTGGAGTTTGCCTACAACAACAGCTATCATTCTAGCATCGGCATGGCGCCTTATGAGGCTTTGTATGGGCGGCCGTGTCGATCTCCGGTGTGTTAGTCCGAGATCGGTGAGAGGCAGATAGCAGGACCTGAGTTAGTGCAGCAGTGTGCTGAGATTGCCAGGACGGTTCGGCAGAGGTTGACCGCAGCTCAGAACAGACAGAAGAGTTATGCTGACATCCGACGGAGACCACTTGAATTTGAGGTTGGGGACCACGTGTTTCTCCGAGTCTCACCCTCCAAGGGTGTGATGAGATTCGGGAAGCGAGACAAGCTGAGTCCGCGATATATTGGACCTTTTCCCATTCTTGCTCGAATTGGGGAAACCGCGTATCAGCTGGCCTTGCCGCCCAGTCTTGCAAGAGTGCACGATGTGTTCCATGTGTCCTTGCTGAGGAAGTACGTTCAGGATCCGTCCCATGTGTTGGATTTTTCAGAATTGGAGGTCGCTGCGGATTTGTCATTCCCAGAGTATCCGGTTCGTATTGAGGATCGCAGAGATCAGGTCTTGCGGAACAAGGTCGTACCGTTGGTCAAGGTGATTTGGCAGTACCGCTCCGGAGGTGAGGCGACCTGGGAGCGAGAGGATGAGATGCGGAAGCAATTTCCTTACCTCTTTTCGTAAGTATCCCCGTGAACTTGTATCCCCGTTGTGACCTTGATATTCCTAGAAATCAATTTCGAGGGCGAAATTTCCTTTAAAGGGAGGAGAATGTAAGGATCGAGACTTACGGATCCGGTTTTCGGGTCGGGCCCTGTAGTTCTAGCCCTTGTGAGGGGCGGGGGTTCTGAGTCGAATCGCGTCAGGACCTCGAGACGCGTTTTAAACGGCGTCCACCGTGGCAGACGCGTTTCAGGATCTGCCACGTGGGTGCCACGTGGGCTGACCTTGGGCCGCGAGAGTCCGGCCCTGTCAGGTCGTCTGAACGGCGTCCGTGTGGGTCGACGCCTTTCAGACTGCGACTATGGGTGTGTCAGAGTACGGCCCTGACAAGTTGTTTGAATGGCGTCTGTGTAGGACGACGCGTTTCAGAATCTTGTCAGAGCGGCCGTCATGTCACCTGATAGGCGTCCGTGCATGTCGACGCGTTTTAGCCAGTTTCTGGTTAACCCCGCGAGCCCTCCTTCTTTCCCTCATTTTCTCCTACTCTCCTTCTCTCCTTCTCCTCCGGCGACCAGCGGCGACCCCCCTCCTCCTCCCTCTTTTCCTCACACCATTTCGCCTCTCCCTCCACTCCATCCTCTACCTGGCTCCTACCTCTACCACCTCCACTTCCACTGCGGCGTTCTACTCTCCGGACGGCGGCCGACGTCACGGTGGGGCTAGGACGACCTCGGCGGTACCGGCGGCGGCGTGGGGCGAGACAGGTGGACGGCTTGAAGCTCGGAGGCGTTCGAGTGTCCGGTAGGGTGACGTTCCCCATAATATCGTGCTTAAAATCATGTTTTTCCTCGTTTATGCATGTGGTAGATCTTTGATTTGGGGGTTAGAATGAGCATGTTTAGGAGTTCATTTGATGACAAGGGGGATTTCCACGAATGTATTGCTTATGGATAGTATTGTTTCTCTTCTTCCCTCCGTTTTGGGTTTGTTTGGGGTTGGAAAGGGAGCCCTCGGGCTTAGGGCGATCTTGGTTCCTGGGCTTGAAAGACGTCGTGCATGGACGACGCCTTTTTGAAGGGCGTCGGGCCATCACGACGCCTTTTAGACAGGAATCGCCTGACAGACAGTCTGCCAGGTCGGGAATTCAGAGCTTAAAAGACGTCATGGGTGAACGACGCATTTTTGAATGGCGTCAGGCACCCACGACGCCTTTTTAAGGCAGAAAATCCCCTGAGCAAAGGTCTTGGAATTCCGGGTTTCTGTATTGAATGGCGTCTGGGGATGTCGACGCCTTTTAAAAAGGCGACCATGGGTGTCGACGCCTTTTAAAAGGCGACCACGAGTGTCGACGCCTTTTAAGGCCAGATTCTGAAAATTGATTTATGTGAACCTGTACTTGGAGCTTGAATGGCGTCGACCTTGGTCAACGCGATTCAAGACAGAATCTCACTAATTCATGACAGTAAAACGTATTCATACTGCTAGATAGTTGGTTAGCACATGTTTTAGTGCACCCGATAGAAATGGATTCCTCGTGATCGGATGGTTCTATGTGTGTTATGCGATCGCGGGTTTTTCACGTGACCGGATCGCACTGTGTTGGGTTTTTAGTTACTGTGGACCTGGAGTGACATTGTAGCACTTTATCACCCTGTGCTGGTGGGGGCGTGAGCACAGCGCCGGTGGGGGCGTGGGCGGGGTGACGCCTAACGAGAGAGGGTCACCTGGTGAACCCCGGGGTCAGCTAGTACCGGTGTCGGAGTGGTACATTCGGAGAGTCACTCATGCTGAGGGAAGGGGTAGTCACCTGAGCTAGTTGGGCCAGAGTAGCGAGCGTGCTATCCGAGGGGCTACTCCTTGGTCTCAGCGGGTCGAGGTTTTTCTCACCGTTGTTTGTACGGTCGGCGAGTTCTATCGAGACGGTAGTTTTGGGTTTTCTAACGGTTGGTTTAGAATGTGCATGATTATTGTATTTCGACTGCATGTGTTCTCACGTAGAGAATTAGATATCGTACCTGCCACTACACTGGTTACTTTACTGTTAGCTGTACTTTACACTTGTGGGTGTGTGCGTGGGCAGTGGGGATCGAAGGATCCCTACTGAGTCTTGTCTTGAGACTCACCCCTGCGGTTTTCAGGTGAGGACTCCCAGCAGACTTAGAGCGGCGTGCGCGGCCGGGTGTTGTGTGCCTTCGGCGGTTGTTCCGGGGTATGCCCCGATGTAGTTGTTATTTATCTTCGGCCTGTATGTTTAATTATTTCCTTCTGTTGGAGAATGTAATTATTTGCTGTATCGAGTCGCATTGTAATAATTTTAATTCCTGCACTTTTATTTCAATTCAATGCGATGTGAATGTTTAGCTTAGTTTATTATTTATTTCCCAGACTTACTAGATCCTGGTTTGGTCCCAAATTAATGATTCGGTACCCATTTAGTAATCGGATCCCCGATTATAGGTTGGCGGGTCGTTACACAACTGGTTCCGGTGGTTACTCTTTCCCCCAGCACGAGTGACACTTCACAGGTACCTCTCCGACACCGGTACTAACTAACCCCGGGGTTCACCAGGTGACCCTCTCTCACTAGACGTCACCCCGCCACACCCACATCGACGCTGTGTCCCACCCACACCAACATAGGGTGACAAAGCGCTACAACTGTCACTCTAGGTCCACGGTCGCACGAAACACAACACAGTGCGATCCGGTCACATAGAAATCCTCATCCTCGAGTACGATTACAATCATGCAATCAACCAAACTATCTAACAGTGTAAACACATATTAATAACATGAATTAGTGTGATTCTGTCTTGAATCACGTCGCCCAAGGCCGACGCCATTCAAGCCTCATAAAACTGGTTCATAAAAACTCGGCCTCAGAACCTGGCGTAAAACACGTCGCCTCAGGTAGCCGCCTTTTAAAACGCGTCGCCGTCCCTCGTCGCCTGACAGCGACAGAAGCAGAGACAAGCTACGGTTGATTTACACTAAAATGCATCGTTCACGCAAGTCGCCTTTTTGAAAAGGCGTCGCTATTCCTGGACGCTTGTCAGCCCAGAGACAGAGTCTGTTAACGGGACTAAATTGCGTCGTGGGTGGGAGCCGCCTTTCTAAAAGGCGTCCCTGTCCCCCGATGCCATTTAGTCATGACAGACAGGTTCTCCCCTCCACTTCCCCCAATCCACAAGTTGGGATTTCTCCCCCAAAACACACAGAAAAGCCACAAAGCATAGAGGGGAAGGAGGAGAACCTAACTACCCATTAGAACACCCAATTTCTCATTTCATGCATTTAGCGTTTTCACCCAAAAAACACCCCTAAACATGCTTCAAAGCGGGAAAACATGGTTTTTAATGAAATACCGTGGGAATCGTCACCCTACCGGTTACTCGAACTCTTCCAATCCCCAAGCCGCCAACCCGTCTTGCCCTCACGCCGCCGCCGGTATCGCTGAGGACGTCGTTACTCCACTGGGACGTCGGCTGCCATCCGGAGAGAAAACGCCGCAGAGGAGGTGGTGGTGGTAGTGGTGGGAGTTAGGAGGTCGATAGAGTGAAGGGAGAAACGAAATGGTGGGAGGAAAAGAAGGAGGGAGAAGAGGGATCACCGGAGCCGCCGGGGAAGAGAGGAGAGAGAAGAGGGAGGAGAAAATGAGGGAAAGGAAGGAGGGTTCGCGGGGTTAACTAAAAACTGGGTAAAACACATCGTGCGGCACGGATGCCTATCAGTTGACATAACGGGCCGTACTGACAGAGACTCTGAAACGCGTCGCCTATCAAAGACGCCTTTCAGACGATAAGACCGGCGCCGTACACTCACAACCCAGGGTCACACTCTGAATGACGTCGTCCATAGAGGACGCCGTTCAGACGACACGATAGAGGCCGTACTCTCGCGGCCCGAAGCCCGCCCACGTGGCACAATAGCCACTCAACTAAATGGCGTCCACTCAGCAAGACGCCGTTCAAAAGGCGTCGTGCATCCTATACGTCATTTAGATGGCACTCCCCTGACCGCTCAGGACCCAAACCATAGGATCCGACCCAGAAACTAATCCGGTAACCGGATCCGAAACCTCAGTCCTTACACTTTTAATCTAGATTTTACTCCCACTATTTTTCAACGATCTGTATGGCCCTCTATTGTACAGAATGGGAGATTCCGGTGATCTCCTAGTGATGATCAGAATCCTTTGGATATCATGCATGTGATCTTGTGGTAGCACAACAAATCACATCATGTTCCTCAGGCAGCCAACTCTTGGCAATCGCAACATTTGCAATATCCGATCAATTTTAACCCCTAAATCAGAATGATCTTGTAGTAGTACAACAAATCAAACGATTCAGTTAAGTTAATCTATCATTACGTTGATAGCATGAATTCGTAGTGCAATCTTTGTAGTAGCACAACAAAACTACACAATTTGTCCACCTATCTAGAATAACATCATATGTCATAGACCGTAATTAATTTATAAATCAAATAGATCTTGTGGTAGCACAACAAATCCAGTTGAAATAAAAATTAACTTAAGATCTATAATGATGGTGGGTTACGTAGATTATTCTAAATATCTCACGTTTCAACATAAATTTGAAAAAAAGGGTTTTTGAGTTATTTTATAAAATAAGTACTATTAATAATATTTCAATTTGAAATATCAAGTATACTTAATTGAAATATTTATCTAATAGCACATTCCACACATATCACATATATGCAGAAATTAAATAGGATAATCATGGACTATTGATTCTAATATGGAATCATCGGAGCCAAACGATGATCCATAATGAAATCCTATGGTGAATCCATGCAACACAGGTTCCATCATATGTGAGTCTGTCCTCCAGGGGTGTCTTCATAAGATCCCGTCCTCAAATTTTATCCTGTCACATTTACATGTAATAATGAACATTTGACTCGTAGGCCCATTAACACATTTTAATAAGAAACCTTAATCTGATCAAGGGGAGTACGATGTTTAAGGGAGATAGAATGTATATTTTGGATAAGATTAAGAGAGAGGAGGACACGCATGTCCTATTTAAAAAGACATCACATGCGTTACATGATGTGTATAGGTGTCCTCTAAGCCAATCATAAGGCACCTATTTCAATCCGGTTCACTAATCAATGGCATTAAATTCATTATGTATACTGACATATTTATAATTGCGCATAATAAAGTCCATGAATATGTGCAATAGTCATCAGATTATGATGAGATCATAATAATGAGACTGATGACTTATAAACACATATTCTCAGTTGTTCCTAGTCGTAAGATATTTGAGAAGGACATCAAACATCCGGTAAGATTAGTATTGGTTATTCCAGCTCATATGATGAGGGTCACTGATCTCGTTAGTTACTTATGTGGAGACACAATGGTGAACCTGTAGGTGCTCATTGGGGAATGAGTTCACTGAATTGATCTGACATGAATCGCCGAATAGTAATTTACCGGACTGTCAATCGGCTTGATTCATCGTCACAGTGGCGTGGTTGATCCTTAGATTTGAGACACCAAAGACACCTTGTCGGTAGACTTTTGGACTTTGACTTTGACCTATGAATCTCTATCCACGGGATCGTTAATAGTCAAAGATCGAGTCTAGCGGAAGACCTTCGAAGGTGATTGTGTGTTCAATATAGGATCGTTCGCTCTCAGGTAACTGGAGAGATAATGCTCTAGAATAGATCCGCAGGAGTCTATGGCCAGAGTAGAAACAATATCAGAAATGATGTTTTCGGATATTGTACAGTGGAGTCTGATTCAAGTGAGTTGACCATCTAAGGTTTGACAGTTGACCATACCCTAGATTAACTTGAGAGCATGTGCGAACAAAGGATTATAGCTATGCGGTAACTATAGACGGACATGTTCCATGAGTGGGTTGCTGAACCCCATTACCTTCCGGGATCATGCGGTGTTGCTTGGCACCCAACTTGATCGGAAGTCCGACCGAATTTATATGAGATGTTAATTCGGTTAAGTAATTAGTTAATATCTAGATATTAATTAATTGCAATAAGTCAATAACTAGTTATTGGACTTAATGGGCTGAAAACCAGACTGATTAATGGGCCTAGAGGGTCACACGCAATAAGATTCTCAGTCGGTGGTGTTTTAGTGGGATTTATATTAACTCGGGGACTTTGTGAAAAGTCGTGCTGACTTAATATATATATACGCACCCCCTTTCTCTCTCCACATCCTCTAGGCGCCTTGTTCGAGTCGTCGGAACAGTCTCTGTCTCTGCCGCGCACGATTCCCGAAAGTCCGAAATTCCCGTCCATTGGTTTCCGGACATCGTTGCGGCGACGGATCTTCAACGAGCAAGCTGATACGAACGAGGGAGTAAGGATGAACCACTACGGAGAATTGCGTGGATACCGCTAGAGGCCGGACGCTTGTGCGGCTCGCGGCATCGCCTCGACGAAACCGACACAGAAGCAGATTCGAATCTACGCACGGTAATCAGATTACAACCCGGTTTTTCGGTTTTAGTTTTTCGTTCTGATTCGGATCAGTAGGCATTGGGCGGGATAATTTTATTCGTCGTTTCCGCTGCGTTCTTCGCGTCTCGTCCGGATCCCAACATTACATTCAATCACATTCACCATCACATGATTAACTTAATTTCATGATCATCCCACCATTCATCATAACACATCAAATGCATTAAGTAATTATCAAATAATTATATTTAATATGATTTTATATAAAAATAAAATATCATACCATAAGTTTTGAAATAACAATAATTTCATACACATCAACAACATACACAACATCATTGATAATTAAATTAACTAAACTATTTAGGTAACATATCACATGCTCAAACAATTTGAACAAAAATGAAATTTCAAGTTATTCAAAGTTTAATCAAGTTATTAATCAAATTCTAAACTTAATTAACTAAAAGGGATTAAGTTAATGATTTAAAACTCCTATTAAATAAATAACTTACACCCTATTAGATTTAAACCCCTTAATTAATTAACAGTTAATTAAAAAATCTAATTAAACTTTTAACTAAATTTTTTTACAATTTAAACAAAATTTAAAACTGCAAAAAAGGGTTTAAAGCCAATTAAATGGGATAAAAAGAGTTTAAAAAGGGGTTTAAATGGGTCTGGGTGGGTTGGCCTGGTCCGGACCGGTTCGGGTCGCGCGGAGCCGGGTTGGCCGACCCGGTAGCCCACGCACCTCCACCCCCGCCACCCGATAGGGTTTGCATGGTGCGGGGGGGCAGCAAATGGTGCGCCGGCCCGCGGGGAAGGGGGAGGGATGGGAGAAAAACATCCAGTTTCCTCACTGGCAGAGGCATCACAAGACAGGGCCGTTGAAGTCCCTAGCCGTCACCGGATCCCCATGTAGCGGTAGGAAGACAAGGACAATCCCTACGGTTCTCTCTTCGCCGTGCAATGTCCATTGTTTGGCCTCTCCAGTGGGTCAAACAAAACTAATTAATCTCTCATCAAATCCCTATCATCAAATGATAGTTAATCTCACATGAATAGCCCAAGAACGTGGACAATACAGTGTTCCGAATGCATAACATGAAAGAATATAAACACGAAAAACGACGAAACCGTGCCGTCTTCAATCGAGCCAGCAACCTGGCTTAGATACCACTGTAAGGAATCGTTAGAAAACACAGCGGAAATAAATCGATTCCTAGTATCACGTTGTTAGGATCAAAAAATAGACGATTACAATTAAACTGGAAGAACCAATCTTCACCTTTGTGGGGTTTCAAATATCCTGTAGATTGAACCGATTTGTTAATCGCATAGGTACACGATCTCCAGAGGTATCCACATGAGCTCTCGACGCAGACGCATTTTCCCCTTCGGCTTGAAGATGTCGACCTGATCTTAAATCTACCATGCAAAAGGAGGAGAGAGAGTAGGCGTATCTTTCTTTAAGAGAGAGAGAGAGAGAGTGGAGAGAGAAAATTCCAACTTCTTGTAGTGTGTTGTGTACGTACATAACCACCCCTATGGCCCCTTTTACAACCCTTATTCAAATAAGAGATAAAGCCAAGATTAAATCTCATAATTATTCAAGAGCTTGGCCTTGAATAATTTTCCATTAAATATTCCATGTTTATTCTGCAATTTTTCACAAAAACTCGGATACTAGCACATTTATAATCTCTCACCGTCTTTCCAGAACTCTTATGTGTGTGACCCTTTAGGCCTATATATCAGTTTAGTTTTAGGCCCACTAAACTTAGAACTATTTCTTAAGTTTAGTATTTATTAATTATTATTTAAACATCATATGTTAAATAATTAATTCAATAAATAAGTGAATTATCATCTGATGATAAATCCACTAAACCGTTTAACTATGAATGGCACCAAACACTACCTCATGATCCCATAAGATCTAAGGGATGACATACCCTTTGTTGAACCTTTCCGTCTGTAGATATCGCGTAGATTTAATCCTTCACTCATCGAATGCCCCGACAACGCAAGGGTATAGTTTTTATGTCAAACCCTTAAAGCATTGTCCGGATGGATTCCAGTACTCAGTTAACTTCTAGAAAAACACCTCTTTCAGTTGACCCTGGCCAGAGATTTCTAAGTACACGTCTATAGGGCATTCTCTCTCCAATAGTATACCAAGAGTGAGTGATCTCTTATTGTTCACTCAATTTTCTTCGCAAGCTTTTTATTATATTTAAAAGACTGACTATCATGAACTTAATAGTTAAAATCCATAAGTCAGAAAATCATGACACAACAGTCTACAAGCAAGGTATCCTTTCCGACTCAGGTTAAAGAACCAACTGCGCTACTGCAACAATTGAATATCCTGGTTGGCTATTAGTATAATGACCATCCAGGTATCCTTATTCGGATCTGTTCAGTGAATTCTTTCTCTAATGAGCACTCACAAGTTTGTCTTAGTGTCACCACACATGTGAATATGAGATCCTTCATCCTCATCGCATGAGTATAAATAACTCGTGTCGATCTTATCGGATATTTGATGTCCATCTCAAATATCCTATGATCGAGAACTGTTTAAGACAAATGTTTACAGAATATTGATCTCACTATCATGATCTCATCGTGATTCAATATCCTTTACATATGTATTTGGACATTCATTACGATAGTTAATACTATGCGAGAACTGCATAATGAAATGATTGTCTTTATTAATATTTTGAACTAGAATGTACAAAATGAGTTTATGATTGGCTTTTAGCTCACTCAATTCTATCAAAAGGTTCTAAAAGTGGGTTGCTTAACCCCAATACATTTCGGGTTCATGCGGTGTTGTTTGGCACCCAACGTGATCGGAGGCTCGACCAAATTTAATGTGCGACATTATTCGGTTGATTAATTAATTAATTAATTTGAGTTATTAATTGATTAATTAAGTCAGTGAGGAGCCACTGGACTTATTGGGCCATTGACCGGACTGGTAATTGGGTCTAGAGGGTCATACGCAACAAGATTCTCAAGGCAATAGAATAAAAGTGGGTTTTATATTATTCTAGGAGATTTAATGAAAAACTCTGTAGTTAATATAAAATATAGTGAACGGGCTGAGCAGGCCAACCTGCTGATTAGCCCTGACCGCCCCCTCCTCTCTCCCTCTCTCTCTCTGATGCCCCTGGCCGTGATTTCAAGAGTTTCAAATTTCAGTTTTGTTTTTTGGAAATTTAGAAGTAATTTATGAAAAGATCTCTTAAAACTTCTCCATTTCGAGTCCGCAGGGTTAAGTCTGCAGGTTACTGTGCAGACGCAGACTCAATTGGCAATTTTTATCTTTCTAGCCTTTTTTCCTTAGAAATTCAAGGTGGGTAGGCTTAAACCTCTTTATTTTTAATGCAGATTTAAAAAACTTCAATTTTTGGAGGAGCCATGGTTTGAACTCTATATTTTGTAAAAATAAGTCAAATTAACCTTATGTGGCTAAAAATGATTAATGAATGTTTTGAGGTTTGCATGTCAACAAAAACTTGTGCAAAAAGCATTTGTTTCCTTTTGAAAGTTTTTATGAGTTGATTTTAAGCATCGAAGATCCAAAGACCTTGAATTTTCATTTTTAAAGGTTGAGTATGCGGCTGACTTTAAAGATGCAGACTCAGTTTATTTCAAAAGGTAGAAAACTGATTTTTTATTTGTTTCTTTCAAAATATTTATGCTGGACAAATTTTAATTCATTTGGTTGTAATTTTCAGATATGAAGAGAAGGCCACAACAGTTCAAGGCCAATATCTATTGCATTGGTGAAGTTGAGTTTGCGGCAAGCTAGGGGAAAAGGGTGCAGACTCAAATGGCTAAAAATCTCCAAACATCACATCACAAACTCTTACAGGATTAGGACCTAGTTGTTGTTAAAAATGTACTTCATATTCTATTAAATGAGAAGATGCATTTTTGGAGGAGAAAAAACTCAAATTTTTTGGAGAAATGGCAATTTAAAAAGTTGAGTCTGTGCTTTTACTGTATAGTAGCAGACTCAACTAGTTTTTCAATTTTTTGCTAAACATGGGCCATTTTGATGCAAACCTCCAATGTAATTGAGCCTTATGGCATGTAATGATTTGTTTATGATGACCTTCAGTATTTTTTAATGAAAGGTTTTAGAGAGAGAGAGAGAGGATTTTTATCAATTTTTTTTTTTAATTTTGAAATGAGTCTATGAAAAGGGTGCAAACTCAAAACAGTGAAAACAGATGAGCTTTTGTTTTTTCTAGATTCCCTTGATCATATAGGTTACTTTTCACCAAAAAACCTTGTTGGAGAAAGGGATTTTTTCTTTAGAGGAAAATTTGCAAGGTTTTTTCTTGAGAATGAGTCTGCAACTGGGGTGCAGACTCAACCTGGGGTGAGTTGCAGACTCAAAACCGTTAGTCTTACGTGGCCTACAAGTCAATATGACTTTGTAATCTCGTTCATTTTATTAATATAATGGCATAATATTCATTGTGTGTAATTCGTACTAATTATCGTCTCATAAAGAAGTCCGTGAATATGTGCGATAGTGATCAGATTATGATGAGATCATACTAGTGAGATTGATCACTTAAACACACATATTCTTAATTGTTCCTAGTCGGAGGATATCCGAGAAGGACATCAGATATCCGGTTAGACTAGTACAGATTACTCATGCTCATGCGATGAGGGTGACTGATCTTATAGTCACTTGTGTGGAGACACTAAGACGAATCTATAGGTGCTCATTGTAGAATGAGTTTACTGAACTGATACGACTGAATCGTTGGATAGTATTGTACCTCATTGTCAACCAGCTTGATTCTATTGTCGCAGTTGCGTAGATGGTCCTCGGACTTGAGACACTAAGGACACCTTGTCGGTAGACTTCTGTGCTTTGACCTTAGTTTATGAATCTCTAACCACGTAATTCTAAACAACCAAGGATCGGGTACAACGAAATACCGTCGAAGGGAATTGTGTGTCAATAAGGAATCATTTGCTCTCGGTACTTAGAGAGAGAATGCTCTAGGAAGGATGCGTGGAAGTCCCTGGCCAGGGCGGACGATAATATCGACAAAGGAGTTTTCCGATATTATACGGCAACATCCAATCCAAGTGAGTTGACCGGTTAGGGTTTGACAGTACACCATATCCTGAGTCGACTTGAGAGCATTGTACGAATGAAGGATTATATCCACGCGGTAACTGTCGGCAGAAAGGTTCTAAGAGTGGGTTACTAAACCCCGATACCTTCCGGGTTCATGCGGTGTTGCTTGCCACCCAACGTGACCGGAGGCCCGATCGAATTCGATGTGCAACATCAATTCGATTGATTAATTAATTAATAAAGAGTTATTAATTGATTAATAAAGCCAGTGAGGAGTCACTAGGCTTATTGGGCCATTAACTGGACTGGTTATTGGGCCTAGAGGGTCACACGCAAATGATTCTCAAGGCGATGGATAAATAAGTGGGTTCTATATAAACCGGGGGTTTTTATGAAAAACCACACGGTTAGTATAAAATGTAGCGAACGGGTTAAGAAGGCCAAGCTACTGCTAACCCTAGCCGCCCGCCGCTTCTCCGACTCCCGTTCGACGGGAAATCGTCCGCACGCTGCGGCGATCGTTGTGGCGAACGGCGGAGACTGTGTGGGCTGCGAAGAACGAGGAACGTGAGGATATCCGTCGCGAGGAGGATCGCGTAGACTCCACTAGAGGCCAGACGCTTGCGTGGCTTGCGGTGTCTCACCGACGGAACTGAACGGTTGCGGTTTCAAATCCGCACACGATAAGACTTCGATAATCCAATTATCGTAAATTTAGTTTTTTCGAAATGGGAACGGATCACTGGTTTTATATATTTTATTTTCGCTGCGTAGGCGATTCGGAGAAACCCGAGAACCCAACAGTGGTATCAAAGCCAGGTTCCACTGTTTCTCGTCCCGTTTCGGTCTCCGTTTTAATGATTCCATGTATTATTCCATGCACGTCCTCAATTAATTGTTGGATCTGTGTTCATGTGATGAACACAGTTAATCAGATTATTTTCTTGCAATTTTTCGAAATTAATTTGGGGGTTTTTGTGTTCTTCGTGGGACGAAGAAGGGGGGTTTTCGGCGGCTTTGTACGGGCCTCCCAAGCGTTGGGATGGATGGCGGGCATCCCGGATCCGCCAAAGGTGGTCGCTTATCACCATCGGGCATCAAGGCCACCGCTAGGAACCCACTGGAGGTGGCTGGAGATGGAGGTGATCTTCCTCTAATTTCGGTTTTGAGAAAAACCTAACAAACCAGAAATTTAAAGGGGATCGGGCTCTCCTTTTGGGGGCTCCGTCAGGGGCCTGCTGGTGTCGGGTACCTCGCCGGCGCCGGGGGGCTTTGCCGTTCGGGCCGGGCGGCGCCGGAACTCCGGCCGCAGGCGCCCTGCTGCCTCTACCCCGCCGCACTTACCAACATGCAGGTTAGGGTTTCTTGTGTTGGGGGGCGTCGAGTTGGGGGAGGGTTCTGGACCGGCCGGTCCATCTGGGGATGGGCCAGGCGGTCTGGGGCAGACCAGGGATGGCCCTGGTCCGTGCCTGGTTCGAGCCTGGTCGAACCATAGGCTTGAACCAGGTGCTCATGTGGCTCAGCCCGCACCCCTTTAAACCCTAGTTTCTATTAAACCTCAGCCCATTAAAATTTTAATTGAGAATTGTATTTTAATTCTAAAATTCAAAAATTGTTTTGGAATATGAAATTATTATTCAATTCTTTATTTTAATTGGGTAATAATGATTATGAATCATTTAATTAGCAAATGTTGTTAATAATTAAAGTTAGTTATTAATTTAAATGTTAAATTAATAATTAATTTTAAATGATTAATTTAAGAGTTAAATTAATGCTTATTAGTTAAATGGAATTGATTGTTAATTTAAATGTTAAATTGACAATTAATTTTAACTAACTAGTTGAATGGTTTAATTTGGAAGTTAGTTATTAATTTATATTGATGTTAATTGAGAGTTTAAAAGTTAAATTAATGATTAACATTATTAAACTGATCTAAAAGTTGGATTGGTTGTAAATAATTAATTTGTGTTACTTACTAGTTTAAGAGTTAAATTAGTTATTAACATTAATTAATTAATTAGTCTAAGAGTTAGATTAGTAATTAATAACTAATTAGAGTTCGTTATTAATTTAAGTGTTAAATTAATAATGAATTTTAATTTATTGATCTAATTGTTAGATTAGTAATTAATTATTAATAGTCTAATTGTTAGATTATTAATATGATTAATCTAAATATTAGATTGTTTAATTATTAGAAGTATTCTAATTTGCATGGAATAATCTAGAATTTTTAATTTGGAGTGTGTGCACATGTGATGTATAATGCTTTTAAATTAGATTTAATTGCATGTTAAGTTAATTAAAAGAATTTTCGAAATTCAAATACCAATTTTGATTGGAATCTAGTTTTCTGAAAGCCAAAAGTATTTAATTTTGAAATTCTTTTATTTTAGCCATGTGATGAGCTAATCATGTGTGGAATGTTTAAAATACACCGGGGTCATGAATATGCACCTTTAATTATTCATGTGATGCATGGATTGTGTGGATCGTGGATGTACGTTGATTTTTTATTAATTGTTAATAAATAGAGGTCTGCGTACCTCTCCCTTTCTCTAACTCTGATGTACTTCTACCTCCCCTTCTCTTGTACTCGCTATGAGGCCTTCTTCTGTTTACATGTAAATTTAGATTTAAATATAATATGATCGAGGCAACCGAAGAAGGAGCGAGGACGATCCACAGCTGCAACTAGGAAGGCAAAATGATGAAGATCCTTTGCCTTTGTGTTTGTAGGGTAGTCTAATATAAATGTTATGTTAGATTGTAAGTGCGTTTGATTGTTGGCTCCAGTCAAACCCACTGTGCTATCCATGACCACACTTGACATGTATGAGATGCATTGTTTTATGTTTGATTGTGAATAAAAACAGGTATAATATTTAGTAAATATATACGATATGTTTATATACTATCACCTATGAGAGACCAAGATAAAAGTTATCTAAATACCCTCGTCTAAACTTTAAGCCGTAACGTGAGTAGTTTACAACTTACCGCGTGGTCCACCATCGTTATAGTCATAGGATTCTAATCACTTTAGGCAGGTTTGTTGTGCTACCACAAGGCCTATTTAATTGTGAGGAGAGACTGTGGCTATAGCATTAGATATCTATTTGATCAGGGTAGAGGAACCATGTAGCTTTGTTGTGCTATCCACAAGGGTTGCATGCAAATCTATACTTGTCTCGTAACAATGGTTAGCTTAGACTAGAATTAGTGGCTTGTTGTGCTATCCACAAGGCCATTAAATTTCTGGGAACCAAAGCTATGATCGGATATTGCAAGGAGTTGCAAGTCCCATGAGTTGGGTGCTCTTTGATTGTTTTACGGTTTTCTTGTGCTATCCACAAGGCTGTACTGCAAGTCATTGAGATTCTAATCTCCACTAGGAGACTATCGGCATCTCCCATTCTGTATAGCTGAGAGTTATACAATTCGTCGAAAGTAGTGGGATTAAAACATGAACAAATGACCATGTCTTATTTTATATTTAATAATTGAACATCTGCTAAAATAGAACTTATCTCCTATAGGGAATTATGTCCTCGAATAACTGACTCCGTGGCATACTTGATGCCAATCGTTTGACTAGCCTGAACTACTCAGATTGGTTCAGAAACCTGAAGATTGTCTTCAAATCTGAGAACATTGACTGTCCTTGGAACTGATCCTCCTGCTGAACTGGCATTAGATGCCCTTAACACAGAGATGATAGCTAACGATGAAAGATCGAGGGACAAAGACAAAGGAATAGTTAAAGGTGACTGCTTTTATTGTAAGCTGCAGGGTCACTGGGAGAGAAACTGCAAGAAGTTCCTCAATGATAAAGATCATGGAAAGGTGAAGCTGTCTGAAGCTTCAAATATCTATATGATAGATATCAACTTGTCAGTTAGAGATTCTATATCTTGGATATTAGATACCGGATGCGCTTCTCATATCTGCCATGATGTGCAAATGCTGACAAGTAAGGGCAAGCTGAGAAAAGGCGAGGTGGAATTGAGGCTAGGAAACAACGCAAAAGTTGCGGCGATTACTGTAGGGATAGCAAATCTCAGACTTCCATCAAGAGACGTCTTATCATTGGAAGATTGTTATTATGTTCCTAGCATAATAAAGAATATTATATCAGTATCTTGTCTAGACAAGATTGGATATAAGTTGACTATTGAGAATAGAAGTTGTTCGATTTATTATGATAATAAATCAATAGCTTCGGCATCTTTAGTCAACGGTCTATATCTCTTAGATATTTCTTATTACAAGCTTCAAATTGATAATGCTCTTAAGAAGAGCAAGAATTGTGTGAACCAAGTCTACATGTGGCATTGTAGACTTGGGCATATTGGTGAAAGCAGGTTGCAAAGGTTACACAAGCATGATTATTTAAATGTATTCGATTATGAATCGTTTGCGACATGTGAATCCTGCCTTATAGGAAAGATGGCAAAATGTCTATTTACTGGACATGGAGAACGTGCCAAGGATATTTTGGGATTAATACATTCAGATGTATGTGGTCCAATGTCCACCCAAGCCAAAGGTGGCTTCTCGTACTTCATCACGTTCACCGATGACTACTCAAGATTCGGCTATGTGTACTTAATGAAGTAAAAGTCGGAAGCATTTGAGAAGTTCAAAGAGTTTAAGAATGAGATATAGAAGTAATTAGGAAAAAGTATTAAAACTCTTCGATCAGATCGAGGAGGAGAATACTTGAGTACTAATTTTACACAATTCTTCAAGGATAATGGTATATTTTCTCAGCTTACCCCTCTATATACACCACAAATAAATGGTGTATCAAAAAGGAGAAATTGCACCTTGTTGGACATGGTGCGATCTATGATGAGTTTTTCGAGATTACCAGTGTCCTTCTGGGGGTATGCTCTAGAGTTAGCAACATATCTATTGAACAGAGTACCCAGCAAGTCTGTGACCTCTACTCCATATGAGATATGGAAAGGTAGGAAACCAGAATTTAAATATGTTAAAGTCTGGGGTTGTCCTGCTCTTTTAAAGAGGCATGATCTAGATAAGCTGGAATCACAAACTGATAAATGTAGGTTTGTAGGATATCCAAAGGAAACCTTTGGATACCAATTTTATCATCCTGGTGAACAGAAGGTGTTTGTCGCCAGGAAAGCTGTCTTTCTGGAAGAAGAATACCTTCTCTAGGAGGACAGTAGGAGTAAAATAGTATTGAAAGAGGTTCCAGATCCCCAAACAGCTGCATTATCATCAGATGAGATATCAGTTACTGAATCTATTGAGGTACACACAGATGAGCATCGTAGATCTGGTAGATTACTTAGACTACCCGAACAATATGTGGGACATATCGCTAAAGGCGAGTCTAAGGTAATATATAATGAGGATGATGATCCTAAAACCTACCAAGAGGCCATAGAAGGCCCAGAAGCCGAGAAATGGCGAGAAGCCATGAACTTAGAAATCTAGTCCATGTACATCAACCAAGTTTGGAACTTGGACGACTTGCCCGAGGGTATTGTACCAATCGGATGCAAGTGGATCTTTAAGAGAAAGATCGGTGTTGATGGACGGATCGATACTTATAAGGCAAGGTTGGTGGCAAAGGGATATCGTCAAAGACAAGGAATTGACTATAACGAGACTTTCTCACCAGTTGCCATGATAAAGTCGATCAGAGTTCTACTCGCCATTACTGTACATTTTAATTACGAAATCTGGCAGATGGATGTAAAGACTGCCTTCCTCAATGGCAACCTTGAGGAAGAGGTGTATATGATACAACTAGAAGGTTTCACATCCAAAGAATCTCCAGATAAAGTGTGCAAGCTTCAGAGGTCCATTTATGGACTGAAGTAGGCTTCCCAGAGCTGGAACATAAGATTTGACGAGGCTGTCAAGTCTTATAACTTCATTAAGAATGAAGATGAGCCTTGTGTGTACAAGAAGACCAGTAGGAGCGCAGTCACCTTCTTAGTTCTTTACGTAGATGACATACTACTCATTGGGAATAATGTAGCTATGATGTCGTCGGTAAAGATCTGGCTGTCGAAAAACTTCTCCATGAAGGATTTGGGAGAAGCATCCTACGTATTAGGAACACGAATCTATAGAGATAGATTAAAGAGGATGCTTGAAATGACCCAATCCTTGTACATAGATACCATAGTCAAAAGCTTTGGCATGAAAAATTTCAAGAGAGGTCTCATACCGATGAGACATGGAATTAATCTCTCAAAGGAGCAGTATCCTAAGACTCCTGATGAGAGGGCATTCATGGATAGAGTTCCCTATGCCTCTGCCATAGTATCTATCATGTATGCCATGCTATGTACAAGGCCTGATGTTGCATATGCTCTAAATGTTTCGAGCAGATTTCAGGATGATCTAAGCGAAGAGCACTGGAAGGCAGTGAAATATATCCTCAAGTACTTGAGAAGAACTAAGGATATGTTTCTTGTTTATGGAGGAGGTGACTTGAAATTGCGAGACTTTACTGACTCGAGTTTCCAGTCAGATCTAGATGATAGCAAGTCTACATCTGGATTTGTGTTTACTTTGAACAGAAGCGCAGTGTGCTAGAAGAGTTCCAAGCAAGCAACCACTGCAGATTCGACAATCGAAGCTGAGTACATCGCTGCAGCTGAAGCCGCCAAGGAAGCAGTGTGGTTGAAGAAATTCATCACCGACCTCGGCGTAGTTCTCAGCATCTCTGAACCTGTTCCGCTGTTGTGCGACAACAATGGAGCGATTGCACAAGCGAAAAAGCCGCGGTCTCATTAGAAATCGAAGCATATTCTAAGGCGCTTTCATCTTATCAGAGAGATCATATCCAAAGGAGATGTAGTGGTGGAAAGAGTTCCTTCAGTCGACAATGTAGCAGATCCACTGACAAAGCCGTTGGCTCAAATTATGTTTGAGCGTCACTTAGAGTCTATAGGCTTAGTGTATAAAGGTGATTGACTTTAGTCCAAGTGGGAGATAGTTAGTCTTAGATGGCCTACAAGCCAATATGACTTTGTAATCTCGTTCATTTTATTAATATAATGACATAATATTCATTGTGTGTAATTCGTACTAATTATCGTCTCATAATAAAGTTCGTGAATATGTGCGATAGTGATCAGATTATGATGAGATCATACTAGTGAGACTAATCACTTAACCACACATATTCTTAATCGTTCCTAGTCAGAGGATATCCGAGAAGGACATTGGATGTCCGGTTAGACTAGTACAGAATACTCCTGCTTATGTGATGAGGGTGACTGATCTCATAGTCACTTGTGTGGAGACACTAAGGCGAATCTGTAGGTGCTCATTGGAAAATGAGTTTACTGAACTAATCCGATTGAATCACTAGATGGTATTGTACCTCACTGTCAACCAGCTTGATTCTATTGTCGCAGTTGCGTAGATGGTCCTCGGACCTGAGACACCAAGGACACCTTGTCGGTGGACTTCTGTGCTTTAACCTTGGTTTATGAATCTCTAATCACGGGATTCTAAACAGCCAAGGATCGGGTACAGCGGAATACCATCGTAGGGAATTGTGTGTCAATAAAGAATCATTTGCTCTCGGTACTTAGAGAGAGAATGCTCTAGGAAGGATGCGCAGAAGTCCCTGGCCAGGGCGGACGATAATATCGAGAAAGGAGTTTTCCGATATTATACATCAGCATCCAATCCAAATGAGTTGATCGGTTAGGGTTTGACAGTACACCATACCCTGAGTAGACTCGAGAGCATTGTACGAATGAAGGATCATATCCACTCGGTAATTGTCGGCGGAAAGGTTCCAAGAGTGGGTTACTTAACCCCGATACCCAATGTGATCGGAGGCCCGATCGGTGTTGCTTGACACCCAATGTGATCGGAGGCCGATCGAATTCGATGCGTGACATCAATTCAATTGATTAATTAATTAATAAAGAGTTATTAATTGATTAATAAAGTCAGTGAGGAGTCACTGGGCTTATTGGGCCATTAACCGGATTGGTTATTGGCCTAGAGGGTCACACGCAAATGATTCTCAAGGGGATGGATAAATAAGTGAATTTTATATAAACTGGGGGTTTTTATAAAAAATCGCGCGGTTAGTATAAAATGTAGTGAATGGGTTGAGCAGGCCAAGCTGCTGCTAACCCTAGCCGCCCCCTCCTCTCTTTCTCTCTCTCTCTGGTGCCCCAAGTCGGATCCGGATCCCCGGATCTGCTTCGTCGTTTCTCCGACTCCCGTTCGACAGGAAATCGTCTGCACATTGCAGCGATCGTTGCGGCGAACGGCGGAGACTTCGTGGGCTGCGAAGAAAGAGGAACGTAAGGATATCCGTCGCGAGGAGGATCGCGTAGACTCCTCTAGAGGCCGGGCGCTTGCACGGCTTGCGGTGTCGCACCGACGGAACCGAACGGTTGCGGATTTAAATTTGCACACGGTAAGACTTCGATAATCCGATTATCGTAATTTTAGTTTTTTCGAAACGGGAACGGATCGTTGGTTTTATATATTTTATTTTCCGCTACGTGGGCGATCCGGAGAAAGCTGAGAACCCAACAAAAACTATTATAAGTGTGATTGGGAGGCTGTGGCAATCCTTTTAATCAAGCTGATTTTCTATTTTCTTTGAAAATGAAGTGTTGAGTTTGCAACAATTTATTAAGTCATGAAATATCATTTGGAGGGTTAGTCAAGTTAGCAGAAGGTTAATCTAATCAAAAGTAGAAAATTTAAATCAGATAAACATTTGTACCCCAATCCAGCCCAAAAACCTCATGGATTTAAGGGTGCAGACTCAAAATCCCAAGCATAGAACCAATTTCATTTCTTCTTCAACTTGAAGTGATTATGAATCACCACAAATTTTAGAAGTATGAGATTGGAAGGTCTCAAAAATTTGAATGGTTACGTTAAGCCTTTTGGGAGAATTTTCCTTGTAATGAGCCTTCTAATGATATGCACATCTCATGAACTTCCATTCATCTTAGGCATCTTATTAAACATGAGAATGTCTAATATGTTAGACTAAGTTGATTTTGCATCCCTTAATGACGAGCATTGGGGGCTTGGAGATTCATGACAAGCCATGTTATAAGAAAGACCCTAAGGACCATTCCCTAAAAGGGCTCATGTAGAACCGACGTGGTCCGAGTAGCAGAAAGTCCCCTGCTACATATGTCATTTTGCTGGTCAGGTACGACTTCGGTAGGGTTGGCTTTTCATGGAATACCTTCTTCGAGTTTCAAAGATAGTTTGAAAGTTGAAGTCCAGGTCGTCTGAATTATGTGGTTAGGAGAGCGCTCTTTCATGGCAGCTCATTCTTGTACGAAAGCCATTCCCCAAGTATCCGAAGCTTCTTCAACAGCACAAGAGACATGATTTTTGTAGAGAGTGGCCAAAGGGAACTCGCCGAATATAGTCTCTCACCCCGGAGGATGCCCTTGATGCCTTCAAGGTGTAAGAAAAACTCATAGAGGCATCTCAATACACCCCTACATTAGAGAGAGCTAGGAACTCCTCTTATCTTTGGAATAGGACTTCGGGCCATCACTTTTGGAACCCTTTTATCAGGTTATTGAAATTGCTAGGACACCGTTCATAGAGTTCCTTTTAGAAAATATAGGAAAACTTTTAATAATTTGTAGAACTTTAACAAAGATTTCGATTAATCATCGAAGAAATCATATTTGAGAACTCTAAATGCCATCCTTGGGTAGAATGGGAGTCACCTTAGGCATAGAAGAGTTTGGGATATAGGATTTTAGGAAAGATATAAACCATTTAGATTTTATTTATCAAAATCAGGGAAAGGTGCAGACTCAAATTTGCAAACTAGTTTTTTATGTAGAGAGCTTAAAATGAGAGTGAAACTCACTTAAATCCATGCTAAGATGACTTGAAATTTAGGAGAAAAGATGCCCAACACATCCTATTTGAATTTTCTAAGAATGAACCTTTTAATCTTATGAAAAAGCCGAGAAACATATGGCCAGATTTCAATATTAGGTGCTTTAACTTGTAGGGCAAATGTTGGAGGAATTTGTGCCTTTGAAAGCCCACCTCCAACATGTAGAGAGGCTTTCTCCACTACTCCTATGGCTGAAACCATGGCCCTTGGCAAGAAGAACACCTATGGAAAAGAAATTACAAAAGAACTTGAATCATCATAGGAAAATCACCTTGAATGGCCAATGTCGGGAGATTTGTGCCATCGAAAGCCCACCTCCAACATGTGAAGGGGCTCTCTACAGTACCCCATGGTTGAAGCCATAGACCATGAAAAGGAGAAGTACCCATTAGAATCAAAAGAAGAAAATTAGCTAGATTTGAATTTGCAAAAGGAAAGGATGCAACAATTTTGGAGGCTCCATAATAGTTTTTAGCTAGAATAGGATCATTACCCACACAAGGGACATCCCCCAAGCCAAATCATGATGTAAGGAGACCTCAAAATTAAATCACAAAATTACTAAACATGGAAATCTGGAAACCAATTTTTTGGACAGATTTGAGTATTGGAACATTCCTAGAGCTGACCAAAAGAGGTATCTCCCATGATATTGGGAAACCCCGTTAGCCATTATCCACAAGAAAAGCCATAGTTATGAAGCATGAAATTTCTCCTTAAATTAAAAAAACTAGCAAAAATACTAAAACAAGGACATATTTTTCATTTCATTCTACCCAAAAGAAACATATAAGTTGGAGGATGGGCATAGGGGGGATAGAAGAAACATAAAACTTAATAGAATAAAAAAAAAATACAAATATGAAACATTTTAAGGGACTTCACATATCTCTAATCTAACCTCTTTGAGAACTTGGTTAAGGGACGATTTCACTCCTTTCTTCTCCTCTTTTCCCTTTTCTTACTCTCTTCCTTTCTTAGATTTCTTACTAGTCAGGAGAAGAAGATGGAGCTCTTTTTCCCCTTGCTTTTTCTTCTTCTTTTCTTCTTCTCTTCCTCTTCTTCTTTCCCTCTCCCTAGGGGTTTTTGTGGCCCGGTTCTTGCATGGGCAGAATCCAAATGTTATATAGCTATGACCTTCGCCTTGCCTTGGGGGTGAAAAGGAGATACTTTAGAGAGGGCAAAAAGGAGATGTGCCCCATCATTGGCCAGCAAATAGGATGAGAACACATGCTTTCTTTTTATTGGCCATCCCTTGCTCTTTACCTATCCCATCTTCTAGAAGCATTTTGACGTTCTTTCTTTTAGGGAGGCTTTTGGGCATAGAAAAAATACATGTTTTCTTCTCCCTTACTTTTCTTGAGCAGCAAGAATGAGGCAAAAAGGTGGGCATGGGCAGCCAACCGTCATTGGGCTTGTCTTCGTGCATATGGGTGTCACTTGGAAATGGGACCGCAAATTTGTTAGGCCCACAGTCCTACTGGCCAAACCGGGCTCATTTGGGCTTAATATAGCTTAGTTTCTTCCTTTTAGCCCAGTCACACTTTTAGTGACAACATAGGCTCAAAGTGGGCCAGCTCAACCTAGCTCAAAATCAAATTATTAATCCGGGTTGGACTCAAAATATTACTGTAGCAAATCACTAATTATTATATGTTAAACTCTCAAAATTAATTACGTTAAGCTATAAAAAATACCTGATGCCGCTACCATCTAATCTACGTTCATTGGACGCAGCCGAGAAAGGCACATTTGTTTGTTTTCTATGCCAAATCATTCTATTCCTACATCCTTCAAAGAGAAAAGACAATTAATCTTTTCTAAGGAGCTATTCTGTGTATCATAAAATGTTGCAATTTTTTTTTAAATAGAGGTAAAATGGCATTTAAAATTATTTTATTTTTATTTTCTCATATACTTGAAGTGTCATAGAATATCATATTTTAAAATGAATTGACTCGCAAAATTCTCCTTTTAGCTGATTGTAATGTTTTACAAGTATACACGATGGTCCCTGTGCATTTGCTAATTGATCACAAGCTCTACAAAATAATTGAAAGTCATACCTTGCCTTAATAATGCCGCATGAAACAATTGTGTTCAAACTGTATAACTACAGTAACCGACTTCTCTCGTATCATCATCATTGTATAGTCTAAGCCATAATTAAATTTAATTTATAAGTTCAATAAAAATTATGCTCATATTTTTCTGAAAAATAATCGGCAGTGTCGTGTACGAGTCCATATGTTGCATAAGTAATACTTGCTGCACCGCGCTGCATCACGAGCGGGCAGCCTTCCGATCGATTACATTGGACGCATGCAGTAGCAGTAATTCTTTATTGTTTATTTTTTGAATTTTTTTAGGTTGGCTCTATTATGGTCGACACTTATTGTATAGGCCGATCCTTCATCGGATGACTTCAAAAAATCTAAAAAATGAAAAGTTGAACTGTTCATTAAGTTCGATTTTTCATTTTTCAGATTTTTTTGAATCATCCGATCCGATGGAGGATCGGCCTATACGGACGTGTTAACCATGATGGGGCCGACCTAAAAAAAAATGATAAACTAAAAAATAAAAAGAAAATGGACTGCACCCTGTGTAGTGCAGCAAGTATTACTCATGTTTCATATATACTCCTAAACTCAAAATTGTTTGCATACGCACCCCTAATGTTATTAGGATTTACGAAATTAATATTTTTGACATATTTTCACGTTATTTTGAACAGGGGGACATAACTGCAACACTGCCTCGAGATAAGCACGGAGGACTCCTCTCAAGTTTATCCAGCTAGCTAGGTTTTCTTTAAATACCAGTTACGTGTCCCTCCTGTTGTGTGTACCTCGATCACTTACTAGGGTTTTTCTTTTTTCTAGTTCCTATGGCGTCTGGCTTGATCGCATGCGTCCTATTTTGTTTCTGCTTCTGTCTCGGCAAGGAAGTGCAAGGCAGGCTGGTTGCATCGGCAGCAACGCAGGTACGTACATATTTTAGAGATGAAACGCATATGCGCGAGATATATCCTTCTCAATGTTCAAACACATAAGGGAGACGCATACATGTATGGATAGATAGGGGAAGATTGTTTTGATGACCATGCGGTACGTCATGGTTGAGAGAATCGCAAGAAGAAAAATTAAAAAATTGTATTGAGATGCTAGCTTGATTTATGCAAACTTTGGTTTACCATTTTTGCAAGAATGAAAAAAGGAAATAAGGAGTATTAATTCGTGATCAATCTAAACTTTTTTTTTTTTTTTTTTCGTTTGCAAGTTAATTTGTTAACTGAGATTAATGATTTGTTACGTACCTTGTGGTGTTCATATTTAGCTATGATCTGCAGATAAAAAATCAAGCGGCTGCCAAACCAGCATGGGAAAGGGTAGTGGGAGCTCATGCAGAGCAAGTAAGTATCTCTTTCAAATGGATATGCGATGATGTTGATTTGAAGCTTAGCGTGTTGTTTTCCTAAATATAATGTATTTGATGGACTTTCACTTATTTTGGTCACCTTCATCATATATTTCTGAAGGTAACAAATATATAATTATATATATATATATTTATCATGCAGTATGCAGAAGTGATTAAAGAATATGGCGAATTTTATGGAGCAAAAGCAACATTAAGCATCAACTCCCTGCCTGATCTCGAATCGAATCAAACGAGTGCTTCATTAATCCGGGTAAGCAAAGCCTACCCGGACAGGCCGACGAAAATGGATGCATACAATGTTCTAGCGGCGGGTTGGCATGTAAGTTCACCCACCATATTTTTACGTACCTTGTTTTATTTATTTCATGTTGCGTCTATTAATTCGTTTGGAAGTAGGCCTTGTTGAATAAACTAATTAAGGGGACAGCGATGGATAGTTGATGTTACTTATTATATGTCTTGATAAATGATGAAAAATTATGCTTGATGATGATAAAAGTATAATACTTATGTTATTCTTACATTCGTCAAACTTTCAGGTAAGTCCTGAGATATATGGGGACACTTTCACGCGATTTTTCACATATTGGACGGTATGTTTTGGATTTGATCATTTCGACTTGTTTTGTTTTTTATTTAATCCTTTTTTTAATTCACTTTATATATATTTGATTGTATTGTATACATTCACAGATTGATTCTGATTCGAAGACTGGCTGCTACAACCTTCTATGCTCAGGATTTGTCCCTCAAAGTGGCGCTCCACTAGCACCTGGGCACATTTTCACTATTCATGATCAATCGGAGCAAACGATAACCCTTACTATATACAAGGTGCGTATGTAAACAATATTACATAACTCTCACTATAAGTTATGTAAAATTAATTATTAGGCTTCTTGACGTTGTTTATCCTTTGTGTATGTCGGTCAAAATAAAAAAAATCTAGGGATTTCAGTTTTTTTTATATGTTATTCTAAAAGAATTTGATAGGTTGTGTCAAACAAGAATTTTCTCACTGGAAATTAAGGCATCTTAGATTATGTTCCAAAGTCATATGGTTGCTACACATACGCACATGAGCTAGTAAATTAAGCAGGACTATATTATATTTGTATCCGCCATCGATAAAATCAACAATGTTCTGCACATTTGGCTTGGATTCGCATAATTTCTTTGAGTTTTTTGTAGTGGGAGCTTTCAATCTTGAGCTGGTCGATATAAATTTCAATTTAGTCCAAAATTTTGTCGTTAATAGATGTCACAGCTCTCAAGTTTCAATCACCTTCGTTGTCCAAATGATGTCTCCTGTTATTTATTCATCTAGATCGTGAGTATCAACACAAGTTTTATTTTCACGCTGGCATGGACTATGCCTGCATAAATATATACATACACTTTTGTTTGTGGACAACAAAAGTGCATGCAATACCTGGTTTATTCATGCATATGAAAAGTTAATTATTGCGTCCAGCTGATCCAGCTTTTTATTGCTAGCTAGTAATTAAGCACTATATATCTTAATGTCTGGGTACTTTTTATCTTTTTTATAGGATGACGATGGAAATTGGTGGTTGTACTACAAAGACAGCGACCATATCGATACTGACGTAGCAATTGGGTATTGGCCAAAGACTATATTCACCAGCTTGGCTATAAAAGCCAACGCAATCGAGTATGGTGGATACATCAGATATCTTGAGAATACCGCAGCTCCGCCAATGGGCACTGGCCATCTGATTGGCGACGGTGCAGCTTTCGTTAAGGACATGCAATACATGAAGACGGATGGTGGCTTCGTTGATATAACGCCTCAGGATAACATCTTTGTTTCTTCTAGCACTCCATCTTGCTTTAATGCAAGTTTGAGATATTCTGGCGATGATTTGTTTCTTGATTATGGTGGCCCAGCAGGCTGTGTTCAGCCTCCTAGCTAGCTAGGCCGCATATGAATGATCTATAAATAAAATCATTGAAATAATTGTGAGTAGCTAGTCAAGACTTTCTGTTGATGCACTACTGTATGCATGCTTGTTTTTCTTCTTCTTTTCTTTTAAAGTCTACTCCTCTCACCTTATGATTTACTTTGTCTAAGATATTAAGCCTCGAGTAATAAATGAAAAAGGGTAATTAAGGATGCTCTATATATATATATCGATCGTTTCTATTGCACATCAAGCTAGCCAAAAGGTTGCTATTGCACATTCTAATTCTATGCATATATAGATATATATCACAACATTTGCATATGTACCACAATATTTATAATTCACACTAAATGATCTTTAAGTTTTATCCACTCGGAATACCAGCATCTATCTTAAATTTGGTGCTCCTGCTAACTTCAAGGAAGAGTCAAAAGGGGGCATAGCACTCCATGAGAAGTAGACTTCCGAAGATCTCCGTAAGTACGTACGACATGATTGGCGAGAGAATCAGCAACTTCTCTGAAATATATAGTAAAAAATAGGTGGCTCGAGATTAACTTCTCTGAAACCATTTTGTCATTATATTGTGAATTGCCAAGCAAATTCCTGAGATCCATCAAAGATATATATATATATAATTCTGCATATATATAACCCCATGCTTCACGAGCGCAAGAAAGTCTGCGTAACAAAGCGCAAGAAGGCCATTGGAAACAGGGTACGATTCCCGCCCGCCCAACCGCAGGGCGGTGGACCACCGCACCTTGGTGCGGTTGTCACACACCATTTTCATTCACCATTTCAATAAAAGCGGATAGCATATGCTTCATGCATATGCAAGGATAGCCCTGTTGATAAATATTGGTAACATTAACTAGCCGCCTAACGTCAAACTCGTTTATATGTATATGGATCCTAGGCGTGTAATTTATTTCCCATTATTATATATATATTGTTTCATAATTGCATGTAAACGTATCCTTGATGAATTCCTGAGGAGGACTAACTACGGCATGCAGTATTCTTTTATGCTCCATTGAGGTGTGATTCCATATTCGTGGACAAGTTATAAAATCATAAAATCATGGTACCCACATTAAGTCAGGCACTGGGCATCCCGTCATGTGCGCACACCTAATTAGGGGCAAAATCTCTTTTATCCTCATGTTAAGAAAAATATCTAATTAACTTCCTAGGCTTATCTCCATTCTTCGAGTTTTAAATCTCACTGTCCAAACATGAAACTCAATCACAGCCATCTGACTGAGTATATATATGAATAAATATTCAAAAAAGAATATAGACTAAAAATAAAAAATATTCTAATTATTCTCTTGGAATTTAGTTTTCATCAATTAAAGAGTTTAAACTCCTCAAATATGGGGTACATCTATCTAAATGCATCATGCATGAGGAATATATATATATATATATATATTTGGCCTTTAAATATTCAATTACCCCTCCTTAAGATTGTTTTCATCCAGTAGGACTTTATTGTCACCCTCCGACTTTGAAATTCAATTGTAACCGTCAATTGGATACTTACAAATTTCAATTTCATAAAGTCATAAAAAAATAGTCAAAAATAAAAAAGTCAAATTACCCCTATCATTGTTCTCATCTCTTGGAATTTTATTATTCATCACCAACAATCTAAGGTGAAAATTAAGCTTCAAGATATGAAAATTATCCTAGAAGGTAATTGAATATTTTAAAATTTAAGGTGATTTTTATTTTTTTCAATATTGGGATGGGATGGATCGCACGGGAGGATATAAATTATAAAAAAAAATTAAATCCAATTACCTCTAGAATTGTTTATATCCCTTAAGGTCTTATTTTCACCGTCGGATCGTGAAACTCAATTTTAGCTGTCCATACTCGAGCACACGAAAATATTATATTCCAAAATCATAAAAAATAGCTAAAAATTATAAAATTGTTAGATTTCCTCTCAAACATTTTAGCATTCATCACCAATTTATTTGTATTTAATTGGACGGCTATAATCCGATTCGAAATGATTGGACGGTGAAATTAATCTCTAAGGGATGAAAATAACTTAGGCAGTGATTAAATATTAGAAACCTATGATCATCTTCTTCTTTTTTAATATGAAGATGGGGCCAAAACATGCATAATGTGTGATTCGCACTGCATGATACAAGATCCGCACCATTGTGTGTGTGCGTGCGTGTGGTTGGGGTGTGTGTGTGTGTTGGGGGGGGGGGTGTATTTGCTTATCTTAATACAATCGATACATGTTAAATTCAGTAGAACTGAGAAAGAAGAACCCCATCTTCCGCTAACTTCTTTTTCTATGAATAGAGACATGACCTATTCTTTATGTCCCAACATGGATGATTTTTCATTCATTTTACCATGCTTATTGTTGCCGATGGAGCCACATTATATAGGGCACACATAATTGTTCATCAACATGAGCAGGATTGAACTTTACATAAGCCGTTACATATTCCAACTACAATTGAATCTTTAAATAAATTAAAGAAAGAGTGATCGTAGGACAAATCAAAATCCTTTGTATCATGCTTCCTTCGAGTTAAGCGTCTTATTAAAAGAAGTTCAACCCCTTTTCAACTTCCTTACACTCGAACTTTCCCGCTCCTGTGCTTTCAAAGCTTTTGCGCTCTCGTCCTCCCGCGCGAAGGCAATTGAGCTTTCTGATCACATTCTTGTTGATTTCTGCAGATTTTTTACAAAAGGTAGGATCTTTAATCCTTTTTCTTGATTTCTACCGTCTGATTCTTTGTTTTCAATTTACTTCCAATCTTCTCATTGCTTAGAAATCCTAGTTGTTTCCTTTTCTTTAAATCCAGCCTACCATGGCTGCCTCTGCAAGCTCCGTCGCAGCTTATCAGGCTATGAGGGTGGCATCCAGTGCCGTAGCAGAGTATTTTAGGATGAGGCCGAGTATTTTCGATTTCTCAACACTCCAGTAGATTTCTATAGTTGTAAAATGGTGGATTTCACAGACCTAAAGAAGAAAGGACTGCAAGTAATAGAGAAGGTTTTAGCAGATGTTCAGTTGAGCCAATATCTAAGCCATTCTACTGTTAGTTTTAGGTGGCCTACAAGCCAATTTGACTATGTAATTTCGTTCATTTATTAATATAATGGCATGATATTCATTATGTGTAAATCGCATTAATTATCGTTTCATAATGAAGTCCGTGAATATGTGCTATAGTGATCAGATTATGATGAGATCATACTAATGAGACTGATCACTTAAACACACATATTCTTAATCGTTCATAGTCGGAGGATATCTGAGAAGGACATCGGATATCCGGTTAGACTAGTACAGATTACTCCTGTTCATATGATGAGGGTGACTGATCTCATAAGTCACTTGTGTGGAGACACTAAGGCGAATCTGTAGGTGCTCATTGGAGAATGAGTTCACTGAACTGATCTGACTGAATCGCTGGATGGTATTGTACCTCACTGTCAACCAACTTGATTCTATTGTCGCAGTTGTGTGGATGGTCCTCGGACTTGAGACACCAAGGACACCTTATCGGTGGACTTTTGTGCTTTGACCTTGGTCTACAAATCTCTAGGCACGGGATTCTAAAACGCCAAAGATTGGGTACAGCGGAATACCGTCGAAGGGAATTGTGTGTCAATAAGGAGTCATTCGCTCTCGGTACTTAGAGAGAGAATGCTCTAGGAAGGATGCGCGGAAGTCCCTGGCCAGGGCGGACGATAATATCGGGAAAGGAGTTTTCCGATATTCATTAGCGGCATCCAATCCAAGTGAGTCGACCGGTTAGGGTTTGACAGCACGCCATGCCCAGAGTTGACTCGAGAGTATTATACGAATGAATAATTATATCCACGCGGTAACTGTCGGCGGAAAGGTTCCAAGAGTGGGTTACTTAACCCCAATACCTTTCGAGTTCACGCGGTGTTGCTTGGCACCCAACGTGATCGGAGGCCCGGTCGAATTGGATGTGCGACATCAATTCGATTGATTAATTAATTAATAAAAGGTTATTAATTAATTAATAAATCTAGTGAGGAGTCACTTGGCTTGTTGGGCCATTAACTGGATTGGTACTTGGGCCTAGAGGGTCACACGCAAATGATTCTCAAGGCGATGGATAAATAAGTGGGTTTTATATAAACCGGGGGTTTTTATGAAAAAACCGCGCGGTTAGTATAAAACATAGCGAACGGACTGAGAAGGCCAAGCTGCTGCCAACCCTAGCCTCCCCTCCTCTGTTTCTCTCTCTCTCTGTCGTCCAGACAGATCCAGATCTGCTCCGCCGCTTCTCTGAATCCCGTTCGACGGAAAATCGTCCGCGCGTTGCGGCGATCATTACGGCGACTGGCGGAGGTTTCGTGGGCTGCGAAGAACGAGGAACGTTGTAGACACGCTAATTTTGACGTCATTTCGAGTAAATTTCATATCATACAATAATGCCTCGAAATGGTCTGATAATTAATCATTAATTAATTTTTATTAATCTTTTAAGTGTCGGGTTTAACAGATGTGTTTAAGTTAATCAATTGAATTAAGTTTAACTCAAATTTGAGTTAAAATATGAAGAATTCTAAAAGACGTCGACCCAAGTGGACGCCATTTAGACTTTATTCTTATTTTAACGATTAAATTTGAATTTTAATTAATTAATTAATTAACTAAAAGGCGTCTGGTAATGCCGACGCGTTTTAAGTTTCCTAAGTGATTTTAACTTCCCCTCCGGATGTTTATCCTTATCTTAATTAGTCTAAAAGACGTCTACATAGATGGACGCGTTTTACCTAATAAAGATAAAGATAAGTTTTCCCGGATATTTATCCTTATCTTAATTAATTTGAAAGGCGTCAGCCAAGGTGGACGCGTTTTAGATAATTACAGATAAAGATGAATTAATCAGTATTTATCCGTCGGTTAAGATGGATAAATTCGGGATTTTGCTATGTTAATCTCGAACGCAAGAAATGCCTATAAATACCTCGCATGTTGAAGAGTTAAAAAAAAAAAAAGAGAATTGAATTGAGTTGAGCCATAGCGTTATAGCGAGTTGAAGATTGAAGCAACAACGTCAGAACGCCGGAGCGCTGCCATTTCCAGAAGTCGGCGTCCCTTTCAAGATCTTCATCCTTTCAAAGCTTCATCCGATTGGGCATAAGTTTTTCATTACTGCATTCATTTCATTAGTTTCATTCTTCATATTCACTTCATGCAAACACACACCACAGCACAATCTTTCAAAAACCTACTTGACTAAAGGGGTTTCAAAGCCACTAAACAAGTGAGTTTGCTGTTTTAAATATGCTTAAAATCATGATTAGTTCAGATATTGCTTCTACTTAAATTCTCATCATCATTGTCTCTTCATTTTCTGTTTCTGTTTCTGCTGCACTCAACAACAACGAGAGATTCAAAAGGGGGAAATTAAGCATAAAGTCAGAAAGATTTCTGGACGATCTTCAACCTCAAATTCCACAGCAAGAACAAAAAGAGCAAAGAAAGGGCTCTCTTTCTTCAGCCGGCTGAGGAAGGGGAACCAAGGACTCAATCTTCCGCGTTTTAAAGGTAGGCGATCATATCTCTTTTGAAACTTTTTAGTTAAAAGTTTCTGGCGATCACTGCACTTTAGTTGCTATTTTTAATAGGTTAGTTTACACTAAACAACATAGATATTTCATGATAATCACACGGTCATTCTAAGCACCTACAGCTTTTTTGGCGATCACGGTGGGACTTGGTCTCGCCATCTTTTAAGTTTTTTGTTCTTGCTATCATCATATCGGGCACCCACGGTGCACCATTTGTGTCTCTGGACACGTCCTCACCAATTGGTGAGTGTTTAGTTTAATTAATTTCCCTCGTGCACCTCGTGCACACCCCAGTGGCAAGATCTTGCCCTCCCCTTGATTAATTCAAAAAGCTATTTTTGTGATAAAAATGATGTGTGATTGATTGGTTTTCTAGTTGTTTAGTTAGTAAATCATCCTATTTAAAATCTGGAACTAAAAATTTTTGCATGAGTCGATTGTTTACTGCTTTTTATATTGTTTAAGGAGGATTCAACCCAGAAAATCCTCCTGGAAAACTGTTTCTACGAACTGAAAAGCGTCCAGGATCGTTGACGCGTTTTAAACCGCGTCAACACCCCTAGACGCCTTTCAGGCTTCATAGTTTCTCTGCTGTCTGCATCTGCTTCTGCGAAAAAATTAAGTTCTGTTTTGAATAGCGTCGACTACCATCAACGCGATTCAGACAGTTTCTTAATTTTTTTTTCAGTTTCCAGATTTCTGTGTTTTGAGTGCTAGCTACCCATTACTTACTAAGCATTAGAGGCCATCCAGGCCGCAGGACATACGTATTGAGGCTAACACCCTCCTCTTCTTAGGAACACATTACTCGACGTCAGCAACTCTCTCTGATTGGGTTGGTCCCTTGATCAGACTAGAGAAGTTGACGTTGAGACCTCCATAAGTCCCCAAAATCAAGGTATTCCTCCTTGATCATCGGGCTGGTTGTATCAATTGAAGTCCTGGTTAGATTCTGAAAGCGTTGTGAGAGAAAGCCCTGGAGAATAACGGTGGAAATTGAACTGAAACTAGGATCCTTTCCTTGAGAGAATTTGAGGTTTAATTGAATCCAAATAACTCAAGAACGAATCTTAAAATCACGTTAAGCATCCACTTGTTTGATTAATCTCTGTACAACTTGTTTGATTAAATCTTTGAAAAGGGAATCTAACATCATGTTGCTACGATCAGGTAGGGACTTGAGTGTGGCTCCAGACGCCATGGTTAATTACGAGGGAGATGCTAATGCCCCTCGGGATTCTGAATACAACTATGAGAGTGGGAGAGATGCTGATGCCTCCCGTAGTTCTATCCCCATTCCATATCGTCTAGATGGGAATGTTCGGACACCTCTTTTGCATCCACGTGATCAATATCCTGATCCTCCTCCGCATGAATATGCGATCCCTAATCCTGATCTTGAGGGGGACATGAATCAGAATGATCCCTCATCCTCTGATCCTACGGATCTCATCAATGCTCTGGGAGTTCTTGCCTCCCGACTGGACCCTCAGCAGTTTGAGGCGATCCAATCTATTTTCAAGGGGAAGGCACCCATGCAGCCTGCCGAGCCGAACCCTGTGGCTCCCCCTACTGTTCCTCAGCAACCTTCTTTTCCTCCTCCTTATATCCATCAGGCCGTGGAGGGCCTTCATATTACTTCTCGGCCAGCTAGGCCGCAGCTTTCATCATCTAGGCAACCGGCTAGACCGCAAACGCCTGCTTATCAAAATGCCCTCGGGCATGGCGGAAGCTCTGCCGGACCTCCCCTCTATTGTCCACCCTGCCCAACATACTCTAGGCAGCAGGCCTACCAAGTACCTCCTCCTCCTCCTCCTCCCCAGGCAGATCTGACCACACAAACGCTGCTGGCCAAAATGGAGCGTATGGATGAGCAATTTAATAACCTCCAGAAAATGATGGGGGTCAAAGCTGTGCCAGAGATCAGTCTACCGAGCCTGCCAGTATTCCATCTGCCACCCTCTGAAATGCCAGTATACCGAAAGTACAACGGTACTGGTAACCCCTTCACACACCTGAAGGAGTTCATGTATGAATCCTCTTTCTGGCAGAATGATAAGAGGTCATTGGCCTTCTTGTTCAGGAGATCTCTAGAGGGACCAGCCCTCGAGTGGTTCTTTTCCCTGGAACCCTCAGAAGTAGAAGATTACGGTATCGTTTCACGCAAATTTATTCAACGGTACCAAGACAGAGTTGCACCCTCCTTGTCTATCACGGACCTCATTGCAGAAAAGATGAAACCTGATGAGGAGTTTGTCAGTTTTGCTGACAGGTGGCGGGGTCTGGCTGAAAAGGTGAAGGATCACTTGTCCGAGTCCGAACAAGTGAAGATGTTAATTTCTAATGCCACGCCCCAGTTCAAGCTCGTCCTCTCCTTGAACAATTTGACTAACATGGCAGAGCTCTATGAAAGAGCACGGTACTGCCAGAATGCTTTCAAGGACGCTACATTCTCTAGCGTCTTTGATCCTCATAGACCTAGCAGGCCTCCGCCTCGGAAGCCTGCAGTGCCGAATTCTCCCAGCACAGGTCCGACTACTGAGGGTACGCTCTCTCATGAGCAAGTGAGTACCATGAACAATAACTCGCCCCAGTTCGTGAGGAGTCAGCAGCAGTACCAGAGGCCACAGCAGCAAGGGTACAGACAGCAGCAGAACCCCCAGTACCAACAACAGTATCAGCGGCCCCAGCAGCCGAATCAGAATCAGAACCAGCAACAGCTACAGCAACAGCCGCAACGGCAACAGCAGTATCAGCAGCAGCAACAGCCACAGTACCAGCCGCGCGCACCGCCGGCGTACCACAATGTCCCTCCTCCTGGTGACTACAACCAGCAGAGGAGACCTCCAGGCCCTAAAAGGGCAGAATATCCGGCACTCCCAGAATCCTTGGCCGATATCTTCAGTACTTTAATGGCGGCTAATGCCTTAGTTTTGCCAAGGGAAAAGGCCGTCTGGCCTCAAAATGCCGATACGTCCAGGTATTGCTACTTCCATAGGCAACCTGGGCACACCATCGACACCTGCTTTCAGTTCAGAGATTATATTCATGATCTCAATGAGCAGGGCGGCATAGACTGGGAGGAAATGAAGAAATATATATCAGCCCTGAAGGCGAGGAGACCGCAACAGCAGCAGCAGCAGCAAGCAAGACCACCGGCACAAGCAGCAGCACCACCCAACATGGGCATAGTGCAGAATCCACTCCCGGAGCACCAGAACCAGAACCAAGTTGCTCCCATTCTAACGAACAGCCAGTCTGAGGCTGGTCGTGGGCAACAATGGAGGATAGAGGACTCTTCCTCTCTTTATTCAACGGGTCACATTCAAAGTACCGCAGAGCGACTACCACGCCGCACCATCCACATACCCAGACCACAACCCGTTACCATCGCCCCTCTACCCACACCCACATATCACTCGCCCTCACCCAATAACCCACTACCACTACCCACCTTCCTTAGACCCATTACGCCGCGCACTCCTACGCCTCCATCACATACCCCCCCGCAAACCAATAACGCACCCCTTTTACCATCTAGGCCATTATTACGCATACCATTTCCTACTTCACCCGCTACCACCTACCCAGATATGCCCCAACCATCCAGACCGCCATTACGCGTACCATTCCCCACTTCGCCAACCACTCACCCATCTACCATCCAACCATCTAGGCCTTTAATCCGCACCGCGCCATCACCACCTAACCCAACGCCACCACCTACGCATCAACCCTCCGCATCACTTACGCCACCCGATTCTGCGGTACTCAAGGTGTCACCCGGATCCTCCACGGTCGAGGAACATGCGCTCCGGAGTGGAAGGATTTTCAACAAGGTCTTTCCTCAGTCCACAGTCAGAGACGGCCCATCACAGCCGACTGAGGAAGCCCATAATGAAGAGAGTGCACCAGGCACTCAATATGACTTGTTGAAACATCTGGACAGAACACCGGCACGGATCACTGTACTTGAATTGATTAAAAGGTCCAAGATTCATCAAGAAGCCTTAATGGAATACCTACAGAAGGTGATGGTTAACGAAGACGTGCCGGTAGAGAAAATTGCAGCACTACTAGTTCCTCAGGGGGATCAGCCCTCAATTACATTCCACACATCGGAACTAGCACCGCCAGCTGCCAGAAGCATGGCTCTGAGCATCACGGTCAATATCTGCAAAAAGGCCGTGGATGCATGCCTGGTTGATACAGGGGCTTCAATTAATGTTTTACCTCCAAAGACCCTGGAGCTATGCGGTGTGCCCAAGGAGAAATGGCTGCCTAGCCCCATCTCAGTTACGGCATATGAAAATTCTACCCGTTCCCCTCTGGGAATGGTTTATTTAAAGGTGGAGCTAGGTCCAGTAAGTCATGCAGAGGTCGAATTTCATATTCTAGAAATCGACCCTTCCATAAATGCCATTCTGGGACGTCCTTATATTAAAACTCTTGAGGCGATTCCTTCTACGAATCACCAATGCCTCAAATTCCCTTACAAAGGACGAATTATTAAAGTGACGAGCATGCCGATCCTTGCTGCTGCTCATACCCTAAATATTAAATCTGCTGTTTTACCTGGCCGACAACCTTTCTGTCGGTAGTACAGGTCTACCGTCCAGTGGCTGATCCTTTGAAAGCCGCTACCATTTCTCCATACCCATTAAATACTATCAAAAGGGGGAAGTGCATGAGTACCCCAGGATGGAGGATTATGATGAAGAACGGCTACGAGCCTGGGAAAGGTCTGGGCACACAGTTGCAAGGCAGGACCACTCCTGTTAAAAATCATCGGGCAGCACCTGGAAGTGGTCTGGGCTATAGGCCAATGAAGCTAAAGCAAGATCTGGTTCAGAAAGCAGAAACCGAAGACGGTCAAGAAATCTTGGAAACAATGTCCACACCATGTAGACACGCTAATTTTGACGTCATTTCGAGTAAATTTCATATCATATAATAATGCCTCAGAATGGTCTGATAATTAATCATTGATTAAATTTTATTAATATTTTTGAGTGTCGGGTTTAACAGATGTGTTTAAGTTAATCAATTGAATTGATTTTAGCTCAAATTTGAGTTAAAATATGAAGAATTCTAAAAGGCGTCAACCTGTGTGGACGCGATTTAGAGTTTATTCCTGTTTTAACGATTAAATTTGAATTTTAATTAATTAATTAATAAACTAAAAGGCGTCTTGTAATGTCGACGCGTTTTAGGTTTCCTAAGCTATTTTAACTTCTCCTCCGGATGTTTATCCTTATCTTAATTAGTCTAAAAGACGTCTACATACGTGGACGCGTTTTACCTAATAAAGATAAAGATAAGTTTTTCCGGATATTTATTCTTATCTTAATTAATCTGAAAGGCGTCAGCCAAGGTGGACGCGTTTTAGATAATTACAGATAAAGATGAATTAATCAATATTTATCTGTCGGTTAAGATGGATAAATTCGGAGTTTTCTAATGTTAATCTCGAACGCAAGAAATGCCTATAAATACCCTGCATGTTGAAGAAAGAAGAAAAAAGAGAAGAGAATTGAGTTGAGTTGAGCCATAGCGTTATAGCGAGTTGAAGATCGAAGCAACAACGTCGTAACGCCGGAACGCTGCCATTTCCAGAAGTCGGCGTCCCTTTCAAGATCTTCATCCTTTCAAAGCTTCAACCAATTGGGCATAAGTTTTTCATTACTGCATTCATTTCATTAGTTTCATTTTTCATATTCACTTCATGCAAACACACCCCACAGCATAATCTTTCAAAAACCTACTTGATCTAAGGGGTTTCAAAGCCATTAAAAAAGTGAGTTTGCTGTTTTAAATATGCTTAACATCATGATTAGTTCAGATACTACTTCTACTTAAATTCTCATCATTGCTTCTTCATTTTTCTTTCTCTGTCTCTGCTGCACTCAACAACAACGAGAGATTCAAAAAGGGGAAATCAAGCACAACTTCTGGACGATCCTCAACCTCAAATTCCGCAGCAAGAACAAAAGAACAAAGAAAGGGCTCTCTTTCTTCAGCCGGCTGAGGAAGGGGAACCAAGGACTCAATCTTCTGCGTTTGAAAGGTAGGCGATCATATCTCTTTTGAAACTTTTAAGTTAAAAGTTTCTGGCGATCACTGCACTTTAGTTGCTATTTTTAATAGGTTAGTTTACACTAAACAACATAGATATTTCATGTTAATCACACGGTCATTCTAAGCACCTACAGCTTTTTTGGCGATCACGGTGGGACTTGGTCTCGCCATCTTTTAGTTTCTTTTTGTTCTTGCTATCATCATATCGGGCACCCACGGTGCACCATTTGTATCTCTGGACACGTCCTCACCAATTGGTGAGTGTTTAGTTTAATTGATTTCCCTCGTGCACCACGTGCACACCCCAGTGGCAAGATCTTGCCCCACCCTTGATTAACTCAAAAAGCTGTTTTTGTGATAAAAATGATGTGTGATTGATTGTTTTTCTAGTTGTTAGTTAGTAAATCATCCTGTTTAAAATCTGGAACTAAAAAAATTGCATGAGTCGATTGTTTACTGCTTTTTACCTTGTTTGAGGAGGATTCAACCCAGAAAATCCTCCTGGAAAACTGTTTCTGCGAACTGAAAAGCGTCCAGGATCGCTGACGCATTTCAAAACCGCGTCAACACCCCTAGACGCCTTTCAGGCTTCACAGTTTCTCTGCTGTCTGCATCTGCTTCTGCGAAAAAATTAAGTTCTGTTTTGAATAGCGTCGACTACCATCGACGCGATTCAGACAGTTTCTTAATTTTTTTTCAGTTTCCAGATTTTTGTGTTTTGAGTGCTAGCTACCCATTACTTACTAAGCATTAGAGGCCATCCAGGCCACAGGACATACGCATTGAGGCTAATACCCTCCTCTTCTTAGGAACACATTACTCGACGTCAGCAACTCTCTCTGATTGGGTTGGTCCCTTGATCAGACTAGAGAAGTTGACGTTGAGACCTCCATAAGTCCCCAAAATCAAGGTATTCCTCCTTGATCATCGGGCTGGTTGTACCAATTGAAGTCCCGGTTAGATTCTGAAAGCGTTGTGAGAGAAAGCCCTAGAGAATAACGGTGGAAATTGAACTGAAACTAGGATCCTTTCCCTGAGCGAAATTGTGGTTTAATCCAATCCAAATAACTCAACAAGGAATCCTAAAATCACGTTAAGCATCCACTTGTTTGATTAATCTCTGTACAACTTGTTTGATTAAATCTTTGAAAAGGGAATCTAACATCATGTTGCTACGATCAGGTAGGGACTTGAGTGTGGCTCCAGACGCCATGGTTAATTACGAGGGAGATGCTAATGCCCCTCGGGATTCTGAATACAACTATGAGAGTGGGAGAGATGCTGATGCCTCCCGTAATTCTATCCCCATTCCATATCGTCTAGATGGGAATGTTCGGACACCTCTTTTGCCTCCACGTGATCAATACCCTGATCCTCTTCCGCATGAATATGCGATCCCTAATCCTGATCTTGAGGGGGACATGAATCAGAATGATCCCTCATCCTCTGATCCTACGGATCTCATCAATGCTCTGGGAGTTCTTGCCTCCCGACTGGACCTTCAGCAGTTCGAGGCGATCCAATCTATTGTGAAGGGGAAGGCACCTATGCAGCCTGCCGAGCCGAACCCTGTGGCTCCCCCTGCTGTTCCTCAGCAACCTTCTTTTCCTCCTCCTTATATCCATCAGGCCGTGGAGGGCCTTCATATTACTTCTCGGCCAGCTGGGCCGCAGCTTTCATCATCTAGGCAACCGGCTAGATCGCAAACGCCTGCTTATCAAAATGCCCTCGGGCATGGCGGAAGCTCTGCCGGACCTCCCCTCTATTGTCCACCCTGCCCAACGTACTCTAGGCAGCAGGCCTACCAAGTACCTCCTCCTCCTCCTCCTCCCCAGGTAGATCTGACCACACAAACGCTGCTGGCCAAAATGGAGCGTATGGATGAGCAATTTAATAACCTCCAGAAAATGATGGGGGTCAAAGCTGTGCCAGAGATCAGTCTACCGAGTCTGCCAGTATTCCATCTGCCACCCTCTGAAATGCCAGTATACCGAAACTACAACGGTACTGGTAACCCCTTCACACATCTGAAGGAGTTCATGTATGAATCCTCTTTCTGGCAGAACGATAAGAGGTCGTTGGCCTTCTTGTTCAGGAGATCTCTAGAGGGACCAGCCCTCGAGTGGTTCTTTTCCCTGGAACCCTCAGAAGTAGAGGATTACGGTATCGTTTCACGCAAATTTATTCAACGATACCAGGACAGAGTTGCACCCTCCTTGTCTATCACGGACCTCATTGCAGAAAAGATGAAACCTGATGAGGAGTTTGTCAGTTTTGCTGACAGGTGGCGGGGTCTGGCTGAAAAGGTGAAGGATCACTTGTCCGAGTCCGAACAAGTGAAAATGTTAATTTCTAATGCCACCCCCCAGTTCAAGCTCGTCCTCTCCTTGAACAATTTGACTAACATGGCAGAGCTCTATGAAAGAGCACGGTACTGCCAGAATGCTTTCAAGGACGCTACATTCTCTAGCGTCTTTGATCCTCATAGACCTAGCAGGCCTCCGCCTCGGAAGCCTGCAGTACCGAACTCTTCCAGCACAGGTCCGACTACCGAGGGCATGCTCTCTCATGAGCCAGTAAGTACCATGAACAATAACTCGCCCCAGTTCGTGAGGAGTCAGCAGCAGTACCAGAGGCCACAGCAGCAAGGGTACAGACAGTAGCAGAACCCCCAGTACCAACAACAGTATCAGCGGCCCCAGCAGCCGAATCAGAATCAGAACCAGCAACAGCTACAGCAACAGCCGCAACGGCAACAACAGTATCAGCAGTAGCAACAGCCACAGTACCAGCCGCGCGCACCGCCGGCGTACCACAATGTCCCTCCTCCTGGTGACTACAACCAGCAGAGGAGACCTCCAGGCCCTAAAAGGGCAGAATATCCGGCACTCCCAGAATCCTTGGCCGATATCTTCAGTGCTTTAATGGCGGCTAACGCCTTAGTTTTGCCAAGGGAAAAGGCCGTCTGGCCTCAAAATGCCGATACGTCTAGGTATTGCTACTTCCATAGGCAACCTGGGCATACCATTGACACCTGCTTCCAATTCAGAGATTATATTCATGATCTCAATGAGCAGGGCGGCATAGACTGGGAGGAAATGAAGAAATACAAAACAGCCATGAAGGCGAGGAGACCGCAACAGCAGCAGCAGCAGCAGCAAGCAAGACCACCGGCACAAGCAGCAGCACCACCCAACATGGGCATAGTGCAGAATCCACTCCCGGAGCACCAGAACCAGAACCAGGTTGCTCCCATTCTAATGAACAGCCAGTCTGAGGCTGGTCGTGGGCAACAATGGAGGATAGAGGACTCTTCCTCTCTTTATTCAACAGGTCACGTTCAAAGTACCGCAGAACGACTACCACGCCGCATCATCCACATACCCAGACCACAACCCGTCACTATCACCCCTCTACCCACACCCACATATCACTCGCCCTCACCCAATAACCCACTACCATTACCCACCTTCCTTAGACCCATTGCGCCCCGCACTCCTACACCTCCATCATATACCCCTCCGCAAACCAATAACGCGCCCCTCCTACCATCTAGGCCATTACTACGCGTACCATTTCCTACTTCACCCATTACCACTACCACCTACCCAGATATGCCCTTACCATCCAGACCGCTATTACGCGTACCATTCCCCACTTCGCCAACCATTTACCCATCTACCATTCAACCCTCTAGGCCTTTAATCCGCACCGCGCCATCACCACCTAACCCTACGCCATCACCACCTAGCCCAACGCCACCACCTACGCATCAACCCTCCGCACCACTTATGCCACCCGACTCTGCGGTACTCAAGGTGTCACCCGGATCCTCCACGGTCGAGGAACACGCGCTCCGGAGTGGAAGGACTTTCAACAAGGTCTTTCCTCAGTCCACAGTCAGAGACGGCCCATCACAGCCGACTGAGGAAGCCCATAATGAAGAGAGTGCACCAGGCACTCAATATGACTTGTTGAAACATCTGGACAGAACACCGGCACGGATCACTGTACTTGAATTGATTAAAAGGTCCAAGATTCACCAAGAAGCCTTAATGGAATACCTACAGAAGGTGATGGTTAACGAAGACGTGCCGGTAGAGAAAATTGCAGCACTACTAGTTCCTCAGGGGGATCAGCCCTCAATTACATTCCACACATCGGAACTAGCACCGCCAGCCGCTAGAAGCATGGCTCTGAGCATCACAATCAATATCTGCAAAAAGGTCGTGGACGCATGCCTGGTTGATACAGGGGCTTCAATTAACGTTTTACCTCCGAAGACCCTGGAGCTATGCGGTGTGCCCAAGGAGAAATGGCTGCCTAGTCCCATCTCAGTTATGGCATATGACAATTCTACCCGTTCCCCTCTGGGAATGGTTTATTTAAAGGTGGAGCTAGGTCCAGTAAGTCATGCAGAGGTCGAATTTCATATTCTAGAAATCGACCCTTCCATAAATGCCATTCTGGGACGTCCTTATATCAAAACTCTTGAGGCGATTCCTTCTACGAATCACCAATGCCTCAAATTCCCTTACAAATGACGAATTATTAAAGTGACGAGCATGCCGATCCTTGCTGCTGCTCATACCTTAAATATTAAATCTGCTGTTTTACCTGGCCGACAACCTTTTCTGTCGGTATTACAGGTCTACCGTCCAGTGGCTGATCCTTTGAAAGCCGCTACCATTTCTCCATATCCATTAAATGCTATCAAAAGGGGGAAGTGCATGAGTACCCCGGGATGGAGAATCATGATGAAGAACGGCTATCAGCCTGGGAAAGGTCTGGGCACACAGTTGCAAGGCAGGACCACTCCTGTTAAAGATCATCGGGCAGTACCTGGAAGCGGTCTGGGCTATAGGCCGAGCAAACTGAAGCAAGACAGGGTTCAGCAAGAAGATGGTCAAGAAATCTTGGAAACAATGTCTACACCACTGAAAGAAGGCCGAGATCCCTTAACATGGACTCTATATACACATTTTGTGAAAGGGCCCATACTTAGTCACGACAACACGGTGGTCATTACTTCATGTTTTGACTTCCATGACATATATGGGAGGGATTTGGCCAGACATTGTTCCGAATTACTTACGTACCAATCCTTGGAGGCTCTGCGGCCTATGAAGAGGAGAAAATTCCATGACCCTGAATGCGAATGGTACAGGTGGTTCGACCTGAGGGACCTATACATAGCACTGAACAGACTATTTCTGGATCCTGCAGAACCCAAGTGGCCACCGCAGATCGACGAGCTAATTGAGAGCCCTGGCGCAATCTTTGACAAGCGGATACTGCTGTCCGAACAAACTGATGAAGGGGAGCCATATGACCCCTATGAAGCTGGTTATACAACAGATCTGCTCTGGAGGGGGACATATCCTTCACATGTCTTCATGCTCCATACTCTATTCCGTACACTACTCTTGACCCCGACTTGGTCGCGGGTCATAATTGAAGATATTCTACGGGCCCCGCCCGTTATGATAACTCTGTCCCCTCGGGACTTTATTCCACAACCTCCTCTCGACCTAGAGAGGATGTATAATCTGATCTGGGACATATTGCTATATGATCCCCCTAATCCTCTGGCCTTGGTGCCGCTTCCTCCGTCTGATTCCCCTCCCATTTGTATTTATTCCTGTTTTATGTTTAATTCTTTCATTGTCCAAAAAAAAACGCCAATTTGGCAACAAATTCTTCCCAAATCATTATCGAGGAAACATCTTACTTGTCCGATTACACCCCATCGCGCGGGTCCGTTGGTCAAGATTCTCTTCTAGATCTACTCTGTCCCTCCCCACGGGAGGATTCCCCTGTATTTCCACCTGTATCCCAGGATTTTCATCCTGCTTCATCTTCATTAGGTTATGATAGGCAGTTTAGTGAAGTTAGGAAGTCTAGTTTTAGGCAGGTTAGGAAGTCTAGGAAGCCTAAGGGTAGGCAAATTCCAGAAAGATACCTCCAGGATTTGGCTGATAAATGTTCCTTTTGCTCTTTAATCCCTTAGCTTTTAGAAGATCCAATTCAGATGCCAGAAGATTGTACAGATGACGAGTCAGTCAATGATGGGTACGGGGTATATGAGTTAGTACATGAAAAGGACCCCATTGTTGAAGATGAGGAAGATGATGAGGACGCAGCTGAGGTATATGCCAGTGGAGTGAAGAGATTTGATGAACCCTCAGCTGCCGTAGAAGAGTCCACCAAAGAAATAAACTTAGGGACTGAAGATGAACCTAAGGTTGTCCTCGTCAGTAAAAATCTTTCCACAGAGGATGAGAAGGCAATGGTACAAGTGCTTAAGGATTATAAGGACACTTTCGCCTGGAGTTATGAGGATATGCCGGGGTTAGACTCATCTTTAGTTGAACACAGGTTAACATTAAAGGATGGAGCTAATCCGGTCAAGCAGAAATTAAGGCGATTCCACCCACAAATGGCTCTAAAGATGAAGGAAGAGGTCGACAAATTACACAAAGCCAAATTCATTAGAGTTGTCCTTTATCCACAATGGGTGGCCAATATAGTCCCGGTTATGAAAAAGGACGGGAAGGTCAGAATTTGCATTGACTTCCGCGATCTGAACCGGGCATGTCCTAAAGACGATTTTCCATTGCCTCATATTGATGGATTGGGACGATAAGTGTCAGGAGGCATTTGATGGATTAAAGGACTATTTGGCAAGTCCTCCTGTTTTGAGACCACCATCTCCAGGCAAACCATTGATACTTTATATTTCTGTCCTGGATGATGCAGTGGGGGCTGTCCTAGCACAAGAAGATGAAGAAGGAAAAGAGAGGGCAGCCTACTATCTCTCTAAACTTCTCAACCCCGCTGAACAGAGATACACGGCGATGGAGAAAACATGTGCAGCATTGGTTTGGGTTGTGCAGAAACTGAAGCATTATTTTCTGGCCCATGAAGTCCATCTCATCGCTAGGATGAATCCGATCAAGTTCCTTCTGGAGAAATCTGTTCTTACTGATAGGTTAGCGCGATGGCAAAGCTTTCTATCCCAATTCGATATCATCTACATTCAACAGAAAGCGATCAAGGGCTATGCCATAGCAGAATATCTCGCTCATCATCCCCTTCCTCGATTTGATCCAGTGCGATCAGAGTTTCCGGATGAGGAACTGATGTCCGTAAATCAAATCAGAGATGATATGTGGACTCTGCATTTTGACGGAGCTCTGAATTCTCATGGAAAGGGAATCGGAATCGTTCTGTTATCACCTGAAGGTGTCACCATCCCACAAGCCTTTCAGCTTGACTTTTCAGTCACCAACAACATAGCTGAATACGAGGCATTTCTTGCTGGTCTCGGGGCTGCTCATTTTCATGGTGCCACTAAACTAAGGATTGTAGGTGATAGCCAATTAATTCTTCGCCAAGTACTGACCAAGTATCGAACTCTTGATCCCAAGCTCAAGCCATATCAAGAACTTACTTCTGCTTATTCAAAGCTTTTCACAAAGTTGATCTTTGTCCATGTTCCTAGAAATCAAAACATCTTAGCTGACGCTCTAGCTTCACTTGCATCTTCCCTTGATTTTCCTATTAGCAAGCAATCTGAATCAATCATAGTTCATAGGCGTCTTTCACCTGCCGTGAAAGATCCTTCATTTCTTAGAACTAAGGAGAAGTTGCTGAAGAAATTCAAAGATGGAAGTATTGTGGAGAAAAGAGAAATCATATTAATGGAGCTGTTAGAAGAGATGGATGATGAACAGAAGCCACGGTATTATGAAATTGCAAAATATTGTGAAGATCAATCGTATCCTGAAGAAGCTACAACTGAGGAAAAAAGAGCTATCAGGAAAGTTGCTCGACGATACACCCTAGTTGGGGGAGCATTATACAAAAGAGGTTTTGATGGAGTTCTTCTGAGATGTTTAGACGAAGATGAGCTTTGGAAGGTTATGGAAGGAGCTCATAATGGAGTTTGTGGTGGCCATGTCAATGGACAGATGCTAGCAAAGAAGATCCTTAGACAAGGATTTTATTGGCCAACCATGGAAGAAGATTGTGTAGGATATGTCCGTAGGTGTGCCAAGTGTCAACTTCACGCCGACAAAATTCATTCTCCTGCATCTTCACTCCATCCTGTTTCTTCCCCATGGCCTTTCTCCATGTGGGCTTTCGACATTATTGGACCTCTTGGTAACCCAGATTCCGGCATCAAGCAAAAATCTTTCATTCTCACGGCAACGGAATACTTTACCAAGTGGGCAGAAGCTGAAGCATACGTGGAGATCAAAGCATCAACCGTCTGCAAATTCATCATGAAGAACATCATCACAAGATTCGGAATTCTAAGTACGATCGTCACCGACAACGGACCGCAGTTCGTGTCACAGGAATTGAAGGACCTCTGCAACAGGTATAAAATTGCATTGCATCATTCATCTCCTTATTATCCGCAAGGCAATGGCCAAGCAGAGGCAACTAATAAGACTTTGATAAAAATTATCAAAAAGACGTGTAAATCTAACAAATTTGCAGATTGGCCAGAAAAATTGGTTGAGGCTCTATGGGCCTACCGAACTTCAATCCGCACGCCTACTGGGCAAACTCCTTATTCCTTAACATTTGGAATGGAGGCGGTAGTTCCATATGAGATCCTTATACCGTCATTAAGAGTACAATTGAACAAAGAATTTTTCATTGATGAACATCGTTCAACACTTCTTGCTCAATTAGAACTTTTAGACGAGAAAAGATGGTCAGCTGCTAATCATGCAAAAGCTTATCAAAACAGATTAGCACGTTTTTATCAAAAGAAAGTCATTGAACGAAAGTTCAAAGTCGGCGAAATGGTCGTTAAAAGAATTTTTGTAAAACCTGGTGGTCCGCGTTCTAAGCTCCAACCCAATTGGGAAGGACCTTATGTTGTATCGCACGCTTATCCTGGTAATGCTTATCGTTTGGTTAATGCAAAAGGAGAAGAGCTAAATCATCCTTGGAATGGTTTACACCTTAAGAAATACTACCCTTAAGTTAAAGAGTCGATCAGTATGGTACAAAGACCAGTGGAATCAGAAAATTTATAAACTCAAATTTCTTTGTTAGTCTGAATAATTTAACTTCAAACCCATTACCGCACACACTGACATGTTTGATTCGTGAGTAACAAGAGATTCCAAGTCCTTAAGAATATCAAAAGCTTGACTGAGGGTGTAAAGTACAAATCATTCCTTTTTAATAAAATTCTGTTTTACACTCGGCCCATGATGTCGGAACGAGGCTTAGAATAGATTACCAAGAATACCCGCCATCTTAGTAGGAGGCCGTCATAAAAAAAATGGGGGAGATCCGTCCCGAAAAGCAAAGAAAAGGATAGAAAAGCAAAAGCAAGGCAAAAAGCCAAATTCAAATCAAAAGGCCAATACACTACAAACGTCACATCAAGGCCATGAAATGAAACAAAAGGGAACGCAAGGTCGATAAATAGCCCGGAAAGAAAATGACCGAACCCCAACAGATATTAGGGTTGGAAAGGAACATCTTTTTAAGTCTCCGGAACTTTCTCATGGGCTTTCTAAATCTATTCTTCTTTTCTTTCTAAAGAGGTGTACTTCAAGCTTAAGGAATGGCTTAGATTGACTAAGGGTCAAATCATCAAATGGGATCACGAATGGAAACACAAGTTTAAACACGATGTGTTTTAAGTTAAGTTGTTAAAGAACAATTTGGAAATTAAGTTAATAAATGAATATGATCTTTTGATCTAAGTACCATACTGGTCTTTTAGTCAAAAAAAAAAAAAAAAAAATGTATATGTCAAAAATTCAAAAAAAATGTATATGTCAAAATTCAAAAAAAAAATACATATGTCAAAATTCAAAAAAAATTGCATAGTCAAAAAAATTCAAAAAAATTGTATAGTCAAAAATTCAAAAAAAGTACATATTTCAAAAAAATTCAAAAAAAATGTACATTTTTCAAAATCTAAAAAAAGGAATACATATTTCAAAACCCAAATAAAAATGAATATTTCAAAACCACAAAAATATTTCAATTAGCATTTGCTTGTTGCATTTAATGTGTTTCACTTCTTTTATTTTTCAGTGAGCATCTGTTTGGTTGCATGTTGCATTTTGCTTAAGTCTGATTATTCTTATTACCTTTGTTAATAAAGGCTATGCCCCTTGACTATTTATTCAAGGAAAAGATTGATCGACCATTTATTCGGTCAGGCAAGGGGCTAAGCCTAAACAGATACTTAACTTGTTTGTTCAAGTCATATACAGGACACAAGGCATGAAGAGAGTTGGAATTCGAATAGAGAACAACCAGAAACCTGTTTCTGTGAGTGAAAGGCGTCTAGGAGAACTGACGCGTTTCAAAGTTGAATGGCGTCTGCTCGACACGACGCGTTTTAGCAATTCTGCTATTTTCCCGAAATCCTGTGATTTTAATGTTTAAGTTGAATATTTGTTTGGAATTACTAACGATTTTGATTGCAGAAAATTCAAGAAAGCCCAAGTAAAGCTGGAAATATCAAGAAAATCCCATTGTGGGAGTCAAGAAGTCCCGACCGTGGCTAAAAAGACGGTTATTTCTATCCTTGTACTTATTCCATGTAATTACTTTGCATTTGCATTACTATATGTTAAATATTTATTAGACTATATCAAGGACCTTGTGGTTTTGATGAAACTGGAATTTAAGTTCCCCTTCAACAAAAACAGTGATAATTCCAGAGGATTCTTAATCGCACGGATAGGCCGTTGGATTGTTAATTAGTGGGGACGATGGTTCCATTTTTGTGAAACGGTGCGTGGATAAACGAGCTTCGGCTTAGCACTGAATTACGAGAATTGGTATCTTGACTCATTAATAACAATTTAACAATATTATCCTTGATTAATTTATATTTTATTTGACTTTATATTTTTCTTTTAGCCCAGCATGCATCATATAGGACTTTGAATTCATTGTAATAAGAATTAATTACTGATTAAGTTTCAGACTATTAATTAAATAATTTCAAACATGATATGAAATATTCCATTCCGAATTGAGTATCTTGATTATCTTTGAGGTTCGCTTAAAGATATCCTTGGAATTCTATCCTTGATTGGATTCTTTATCCAATATTTTTTGTTTTCTTTTAAGATCCATCATGGCTGCAGCACGTCCACATTGGCTGGCAAACGCTCCCCATGATGAAACCTGCAGTGTCTATGACCTGGGGTACTTCCCACTCCGAGGAGGTTGATCGACCTTATTTTATTTCCTTGTCTACTTCATCCAGACAGGATTAATTCTATTGATTTCCTTAAGCTATCTTCATTGATGATTTTGAGAAAAATTCCAGTCATGTGATGTTAAGAGCGTGTCTCATCACACCTTGGCATCACCTTTTCAGTACATTCCATTCCATTTCACTCCCTTGCAAAGACGATGCCAAGGTGAGGCAGCTGTAGACACGCTAATTTTGACGTCATTTCGAGTAAATTTCATATCATATAATAATGCCACAGAATGGTCTGATAATTAATCATTGATTAAATTTTATTAATATTTTTGAGTGTCGGGTTTAACAGATGTGTTTAAGTTAATCAATTGAATTGATTTTAGCTCAAATTTGAGTTAAAATATGAAGAATTCTAAAAGGCGTCAACCTGTGTGGACGCGATTTAGAGTTTATTCATGTTTTAACGATTAAATTTGAATTTTAATTAATTAATTAATTAACTAAAAGGCGTCTTGTAATGTCGACGCGTTTTAGGTTTCTTAAGCTATTTTAACTTCTCCTCCTGATGTTTATCCTTATCTTAATTAGTCTAAAAGACGTCTACATACGTGGACGCGTTTTACCTAATAAAGATAAAGATAAGTTTTCCCGGATATTTATCCTTATCTTAATTAATCTGAAAGGCGTCAGCCAAGGTGGACGCGTTTTAGATAATTACAGATAAAGATGAATTAATCAGTATTTATCTGTCGGTTAAGATGGATAAATTCGGAGTTTTCTAATGTTAATCTCGAACGCAAGAAATGCCTATAAATACCCTGCATGTTGAAGAAAGAAGAAAAAAGAGAAGAGAATTGAGTTGAGTTGAGCCATAGCGTTATAGCGAGTTGAAGATCGAAGCAACAACGTCGTAACGCCGGAACGCTGCCATTTCCAGAAGTCGGCGTCCCTTTCAAGATCTTCATCCTTTCAAAGCTTCAACCAATTGGGCATAAGTTTTTCATTACTGCATTCATTTCATTAGTTTCATTTTTCATATTCACTTCATGCAAACACACCCCACAGCATAATCTTTCAAAAACCTACTTGATCTAAGGGGTTTCAAAGCCATTAAAAAAGTGAGTTTGCTGTTTTAAATATGCTTAACATCATGATTAGTTCAGATACTACTTCTACTTAAATTCTCATCATTGCTTCTTCATTTTTCTTTCTCTGTCTCTGCTGCACTCAACAACAACGAGAGATTCAAAAAGGGGAAATCAAGCACAACTTCTGGACGATCCTCAACCTCAAATTCCGCAGCAAGAACAAAAGAACAAAGAAAGGGCTCTCTTTCTTCAGCCGGCTGAGGAAGGGAAACCAAGGACTCAATCTTCCGCGTTTGAAAGGTAGGCGATCATATCTCTTTTGAAACTTTTAAGTTAAAAGTTTCTGGCGATCACTGCACTTTAGTTGCTATTTTTAATAGGTTAGTTTACACTAAACAACATAGATATTTCATGTTAATCACACGGTCATTCTAAGCACCTACACACCACTGAAAGAAGGCCGAGATCCTTTAACATGGACCCTATATACACACTTTGTGAAAGGGCCCATACTTAGTCACGACAACACGGTGGTCATTACTTCATGTTTTGACTTCCATGACATATATGGGAGGGATTTGGCCAGACATTGTTCCGAATTACTTACGTACCAATCCTTGGAGGCTTTGCGGCCTATGAAGAGGAGAAAATTTCATGATCCCGAATGTGAATGGTACAGGTGGTTCGACCTAAGGGACCTATACATAGTACTGAACAGACTATTTCTGGATCCTGCAGAACCCAAGTGGCCACCGCAGATCGACGAGCTAATTGAGAGCCCTGGCGCAATCTTTGATAAGCGGATACTGCTGTCCGAACAAACTGATGAAGGGGAGCCAGATGACCCCTATGAAGCTGGTTATACAACAGATCTGCTCTGGAGGGGGACATATCCTTCACATGTCTTCATGCTCCATACTCTTTTTCGTACACTACTCTTGACCCCGACTTGGTCGCGGGTCATAACTGAAGATATTTCACGGGCCCCGCCCGTTATGATAACTCTGTCCCCTCGGGACCTTATTCCACAACCTCCTCTCGACCTAGAGAGGATGTATGATCTGATCTGGGACATATTGCTATATGATCCCCCTAATCCTCTGGCCTTGGTGCCGCTTCCTCCGTCTGATTTCCCTTCCATTTGTATTCACTCCTGCTTCATGTATAATTCCTCCGATATCCAAAAAAAAAAACGCCAATTTTACAACAAATTCTTCCCAAATCATTATCGAGGAAACATCTTACTTGTCCGATTACACCCCATCGCGCGGGTCCGTCGGTCAAGATTCTCTCCTAGATCTACTCTGTCCCTCCCCACGGGAGGATTCCCCTGTATTTCCACCTGTATCTCAAGATTTTCATCCTACTTCATCTTCATTAGGTTATGATAAGCAGTTTAGTGAAGTTAGGAAGTCTAGGCAGGTTAGGAAGTCTAGGAAGCCTAAGGGTAGGCAAATTCCAGAAAGATACCTCCAGGATTTGGCTGATAAATGTTCTTTTTGCTCTTTAATCCCTCAGTTGTTAGAAGATCCAATTCAGATGCCAGAAGCTTATACAGATGATGAGTCAGTCAATGATGGGTACGGGGTATATGAGTTAGTGCATGAAAAGGACCCCATTGTTGAAGATGAGGAAGATGATGAGGACGCAGCTGAGGCATATGCCAGTGGAGTGAAGAGATTTGATGAACCCTCAGCTGCCGTAGAAGAGCCCACAAAAGAAGTAAACTTAGGGACTGAAGACGAACCTAATGTTGTCCTCGTTAGTAAAAATCTTTCTACAGAGGATGAGAAGGCAATGGTACAAGTGCTTAAGGATTATAAGGACACTTTCGCCTGGATTTACGAGGATATGCCGGGGTTAGACTCATCTTTAGTCGAACACAGGTTAACATTAAAGGATGGAGCTAGTCCGGTCAAGCAGAAATTAAGGCGATTCCACCCACAAATAGCTTTAAAGATGAAGGAAGAGGTCGATAAATTACACAAAGCCAAATTTATTAGAGTTGTCCTTTATCCACAATGGGTGGCCAACATAGTCCCGGTTATGAAAAAGGACGGGAAGGTCATAATTTGCATTGACTTCCGCGATCTGAACCGGGCATGTCCTAAAGACGATTTTCCATTGCCTCATATTGATGTACTCATCGATAACACTGCTGGCTATGAAACGTTATCGTTTATGGATGGATTTTCAGGATACAACCAGATTAAGCTGGCAGAAGAGGATCAAGAGAAGACTTCATTCACTACACCTTGGGGAACATATTGTTATGTGGTCATGCCATGTGGATTGAAGAACGCTGGAGCCACTTATCAGAGGGCTATGATGGCAATATTTCATGACATGATGCATATAGATTTGGAAGTGTATGTGGATGACTTATTGGTTAAGTCTAAAACGAAGGCTGAGCACGCCAAAGTTTTGGCAAGGGTATTAGAGAGATCGAGAGAATATCAGTTGAAGATGAACCCCAAGAAATATGTATTCGGGGTATCTTCAGGGAAATTGCTTTGATTCATTGTCAGCAAACGGGGAATTGAGATCGATCCCAATAAGGCGAAGGCTATCAGAGAAATGCCACCTCCCAAAAACTTGAAAGAATTGAGAGGATTAATCGGGAGGTTACAATTTATTCGCCGTTTTGTCTCCCAGCACTCACAAAGGTGTAAGCCGTTTTACGAGCTTACCAAGCCAGGAGTCAAATTCAATTGGGACGATAAGTGTCAGGAGGCATTTGATGGATTAAAGGACTATTTGGCAAGTCCTCCTGTTTTGAGACCACCATCTCCAGGCAAACCATTGATACTTTATATTTCTGTCCTGGATGATGCAGTGGGGGCTGTCCTAGCACAAGAGGATGAAGAAGGAAAAGAGAGGGCAGCCTACTATCTCTCTAAACTTCTCAACCCCGCTGAACAGAGATATACGGCGATGGAGAAAACATGTGCAGCATTAGTCTGGGTTGTTCAGAAATTGAAGCATTATTTTCTGGCCCATGAAGTCCATCTCATCGCTAGGATGAATCCGATCAAATTCCTTCTGGAGAAATCTGTTCTTACTGATAGGTTAGCACGATGGCAAAGCTTTCTATCTCAATTCGACATTATTTACATTCAACAGAAAGCGATCAAGGGCTATGCCATAGCAGAACATCTCGCTCATCATCCCCTTCCTCGATTTGATCCAGTGCGATCAGAGTTTCCGGATGAGGAACTGATGTCCGTAAATCAAATCAGAGATGATATGTAGACTCTGCATTTTGACGGAGCTCTGAATTCTCATGGAAAGGGTATCGGTATCGTTCTGTTATCACCTGAAGGTGTCACCATTCCACAAGCCTTTCAGCTTGATTTTCCAGTTACCAACAACATAGCTGAATACGAGGCACTTCTTGCTGGTCTCGAGGCTGCTCATTTTCATGGTGCAACCAAACTCAGGATTGTGGGTGATAGCCAATTAATTCTTCGCCAAGTGCTGACCAAGTATCGAACTCTTGATCCCAAGCTCAAGCCATATCAAGAACTTACTTCTGCATACTCAAAGCTTTTCACAAAATTGATCTTTGTCCATGTCCCTAGAAATCAAAACATCTTAGCTGACGCTCTAGCTTCACTTGCATCTTCCTTTAATTTTCCTATCAGCAAGCAATCCGAATCAATCATAGTTAATAGGCGTCTTTCACCCGCCGTGAAAGATCCTTCATTTCTTAGAACTAAGGAGAAGTTGCTGAAGAAATTCAAAGATGGAAGTATTGTGGAGAAAAGAGAAATCATGTTGATGGAGCTGTTAGAAGAGATGGATGATGAACAGAAGCCATGGTATTATGAAATTGCAAAATATTGTAAAGATCAATCATATCCTGAAGAAGCTACAACTGAGGAAAAAAGAGCTATCAGGAGAGTTGCTCAACGATACACCCTAGTTGGGGGAGCACTATATAAGAGAGGTTTTGATGGAGTTCTTCTGAGATGTTTAGACGAGGATGAGCTTTGGAAGGTTATGGAAGGAGCTCATAGTGGAGTTTGTGGTGGCCATGTCAATGGACAGATGCTAGCAAAGAAGATCCTTAGACAAGAATTTTATTGGCCAACCATGGAAGAAGATTGTGTAGGATATGTCCGTAGGTGTGCCAAGTGTCAACTTCACGCCGACAAAATTCATTCTCCTGCATCTTCACTCCATCCTGTTTCCTCCCCATGGCCTTTCTCCATGTGGGCTTTCGACATTATTGGACCTCTTGGTAACCTAGATTCCGGCATCAAGCAAAAATCTTTCATTCTCACGGCAACGGAATACTTCACCAAGTGGGCAGAAGCTGAAGCATACGTGGAAATCAAAGCATCAACCGTCTGCAAATTCATCATGAAGAACATCATCACAAGATTCGGAATTCCAAGCACCATCGTCACCGACAACGGACCGCAGTTCGTGTCACAGGAATTGAAGGACCTCTGCAACAGGTATAAAATTGCATTGCATCATTCATCTCCTTATTATCCGCAAGGCAATGGCCAAGCAGAGGCAACTAATAAGACTTTGATAAAAATCATCAAAAAGACGTGTAAATCTAACAAATTCGCAGATTGGCCAGAAAAATTGGTTGAGGCTCTATGGGCCTACCGAACTTCAATCCGTACGCCTACTGGGCAGACTCCTTATTCCTTAACATTTGGAATGGAGGCGGTAGTTCCATATGAGATCCTTATACCGTCATTAAGAGTACAATTGAACAAGGAATTCTCCATTGATGAACATCGGTCAGCACTCCTTGCTCAATTGGAACTTTTAGACGAGAAAAGATGGTCAGCTGCTAATCATGCAAAAGCTTATCAAAACAGATTAGCACGTTTTTATCAAAAGAAAATCATTGAACGAAAGTTCAAAGTCGGTGAAATGGTCGTTAAAAGAATTTTTGTAAAACCTGGTGGTCCGCGTTCTAAGCTCCAACCAAACTGGGAAGGACCTTATGTTGTATCACATGCTTTTCCTGGTAATGCTTATTGCCTTGTTAATGCAGAAGGAGAAGAGCTAAATCATCCCTTGAATGGTCTACACCTTAAGAAATACTACCCTTAGGTTAAAAAGTCGATCAGTATGGTACAAAGACCAGAGGAATCAGAAAGTTTATAAACTCAAATTTCTTTGTTAGTCTGAATAATTTAACTTCAAACCCATTACTGCACACACTGACACGTTTGATTCGTGAATAACAAGAGATGCCAAGTCCTAAAGAATATCAAAAGCTTGACCAAAAGTATAAAGTACAAATCATTCGTTTTAAAGTAAAATTCTGTTTTACACTCGGCCCATGATGTCGGAACGAGGCTTAGAATAGACTACCAAAAATACCCGTCATCTTAGTAGGAGGCCGTCATAAAAAAAATGGGGGAGATCCGTTCCAAAGCAAAGCAAAAGAAAAAAAAGAAAAGGATAGAAAAGCAAAAGCAAGGCAAAAATCCAAATGTCAAATCAAAAGGCCATTACATTACAAATGTCACATCAAGGCCATGAAATGAAATAAAAGGGAACGCAAGGTCGATAAATACTCCGGAAAGAAAATGACCGAACCCCAATAGACATTAGGGTTGGAAAGGAACATCTTTTTAGGTCTCCGGAACCTTCTCATGGACTTTCTGAATTTATTCTTCTTTTCTTTCTAAAGAGGTGTACTTCAAACTTAAAGAATGGCTTAGATTGACTAAGGGTCAAATCATCAAATGGGATCACGAATGGAAACACAAGTTCAAACACGATGGGTTTTAAGTTAAGTTGTTAAAGAATAATTTGGAAATTAAGTTAATAAATGAATATGATCTTTTGATCTAAGTACCATACTGGTCTTTTAGTCAAAAATTCAAAAAAAATACATATGTCAAAATTCAAAAAAAATTGCATAGTCAAAAATTCAAAAAAAATACATGTCAAAAATTCAAAAAAAAAAAATGTATATGTCAAAATTCAAAAAAAATTATATATTATATATGTCAAAAATTCAAAAAAATTGCATATGTCAAAAATTCAAAAAAAAATTGCATAGTCAAAAATTCAAAAAAAAGTACATATTTCAAAAAAAAAAAATTCAAAAAAAATGTACATTTTTCAAAATCTAAAAAAGAATACATATTTCAAAACCCAAACAAAAATGAATATTTCAAAACCACAAAAATATTTCAATTAGCATTTGCTTGTTGCATTTAATGTGTTTCACTCCTTTTATTTTCAGTGAGCATCTGTTTGCTTGCATGTTGCATTTTGCTTAAGCCCGATTGTTCTTATTACCTTTGTTAATAAAGGCTATGCCCCTTGACCATTTACTCAAGGAAAAGATTGATCGACCGTTCACTCGGTCAGGCAAGGGGCTAAGCCTAAACAGATACTTAACCTGTTTGTCAAGTCATATACAGGATACAAGGCATTCGAGTAGAGAACAGCCAGAAACCTGTTTCTGTGAGTAAAAGGCGTCGAGGAGCACTGACGCGTTTCAAGGAAATCAGAGAATTCAAAATTATGAAGAAGATCCCACTGTGGGAGTTCAAGAAGTCCTGACCGTGGCTAAAAAGACGGTTATTTCTACCCCTGTATTATTCCATGTAAATCATTTGCATTACTATATATTAAATATTTATTAGAGTATATCAAGGACCTTATGGTTTTGATGAAACTGGAATTTGAGTTCCCCTTCAACAAAAACAGTGATAATTCCAGAGGATTCTTAATCGCACGGATAGGCCGTTGGATTGTTAATTAGTGAGGACGATGGTTCCACTTTTGTGAAACGGTGCGTGGATAAACGAGCTTCGGCTTAGCACTGAATTACAAGAATTGGTATCTTGACTCATTAATGACAATTTAACAATATTATCCTTGATTAATTTATATTTTATTTGACTTTATATTTTTCTTTTAGCCCAGCATGCATCATGTAGGACTTTGAAATCATTGTGATAAAAATTAATTACTGATTAAGTTTCAGACCATTAATCAAATAATTCCAACATGATATGAAATATTCCATTCCGAATTGAGTATCTTGATTATCTTTGAGGTTCGCTTGAAGATATCATTGGAATTCTATCCTTGATTGGATTCTTTATCCAATATTTCTTCTTTTCTTTTAAGATCCATCATGGTTGTAGCACGTCCACGTTGGCTGGCAAACGCTCTCCATGATGAAACCTACAGTGTCTATGACCTGGGGTACTTCCCACTCCGAGGAGGTTGATCGACCTTATTTTATTTCCTTGTCTACTTCATCCAGACAGGATTAATTCCATTGATTTCTTTGAGCTATCTTCATTGATAATTTTGAGAAAAATTCCAGTCATGTGATGTTAAGAGCGTGTCTCATCACACCTTGGCATCACCTTTTCAGTACATTCCATTCCATTTCACTCCCTTGCAAAGACAATGCCAAGGTGAGGCAGCTGTAGACACGCTAATTTTGACGTCATTTCGAGTAAATTTCATATCATACAATAATGCCTCGAAATGGTCTGATAATTAATCATTAATTAATTTTTATTAATCTTTTAAGTGTCGGGTTTAACAGATGTGTTTAAGTTAATCAATTGAATTAATTTTAACTCAAATTTGAGTTAAAATATGAAGAATTCTAAAAGACGTCGACCCAAGTGGACGCCATTTAGACTTTATTCTTATTTTAACGATTAAATTTGAATTTTAATTAATTAATTAATTAACTAAAAGGCGTCTGGTAATGTCGACGCGTTTTAAGTTTCCTAAGTGATTTTAACTTCCCCTCCGGATGTTTATCCTTATCTTAATTAGTCTAAAAGACGTCTACATAGATGGACGCGTTTTACCTAATAAAGATAAAGATAAGTTTCCCCGGATATTTATCCTTATCTTAATTAATTTGAAAGGCGTCAGCCAAGGTGGACGCGTTTTAGATAATTACAGATAAAGATGAATTAATCAGTATTTATCTGTCGGTTAAGATGGATAAATTCGGGATTTTGCTATGTTAATCTCGAACGCAAGAAATGCCTATAAATACCTCGCATGTTGAAGAGTTAAAAAAAAAAGAAGAGAATTGAATTGAGTTGAGCCATAGCGTTATAGCGAGTTGAAGATTGAAGCAACAACGTCGGAACGCCGGAGCGCTGCCATTTCCAGAAGTCGGCGTCCCTTTCAAGATCTTCATCCTTTCAAAGCTTCAACCGATTGGGCATAAGTTTTTCATTATTGCATTCATTTCATTAGTTTCATTCTTCATATTCACTTCATGCAAACACACACCACAGCACAATCTTTCAAAAACCTACTTGACTAAAGGGGTTTCAAAGCCACTAAACAAGTGAGTTTGCTGTTTTAAATATGCTTAAAATCATGATTAGTTCAGATATTGCTTCTACTTAAATTCTCATCATCATTGTCTCTTCATTTTCTGTTTCTGTTTCTGCTGCACTCAACAACAACGAGAGATTCAAAAGGGGGAAATTAAGCATAAAGCCAGAAAGATTTCTGGACGATCCTCAACCTCAAATTCCACAGCAAGAACAAAAAGAGCAAAGAAAGGGCTCTCTTTCTTCAGCCGGCTGAGGAAGGGGAACCAAGGACTCAATCTTCCGCGTTTTAAAGGTAGGCGATCATATCTCTTTTGAAACTTTTTAGTTAAAAGTTTCTGGCGATCACTGCACTTTAGTTGCTATTTTTAATAGGTTAGTTTACACTAAACAACATAGATATTTCATGATAATCACACGGTCATTCTAAGCACCTACAAACGTGAGGATATCCGTCGCGAGGAAGATCGCGTGGACTTCGCTACAGGCCGGGCGCTTGCGCGGCTTGCTGTGTCGCACCGCCGGAACCGAACGGTTGCGGATTCGAATCCGCACACGGTGAGAACCTCGATTATCCGATAATCGATTTTTGATTTTCGAAACGGGAACATATCGCTGTTTTAATATTTTATTTTCCGCTGCGTGAGCGATCCGGAGAAACCTGAGAAACCCAACATCTACTCCAGTGGGTCATACCCCTAGTTCTCACTGCCAGGGTAAAGGGGAAGGCCATCACCATCACTCTAGATCTCTTGGTTCAGCTATTTGGATGTGAGGCCAAAGGTCAGACATTAAAGAATGTAGTTGACATGGAGATCAGGATAGCATACATAGTAGGCCCCAGCTATGTACTAAAGAATAGCACCTTGAATGTCAACTAATTGTCAATGAGAAGAGGAAGATTCACATCATCATTTCTCATATTCTGAGTCCCAGAGGAATAACCTTTGGTGTCATCACCTAGAGAGACTCAGACCTATTGTATTAGATTGTTTAGAACATGAAGGTAAACATGCATGACATCATGATGGCCAAATATGCTAAGTGTTAGTGAAGCTGTGAAGAATCCTCTAAAGTCCAAATGTGTCATACTACCATATGGTCACTTTCAAACAATGATCTTAAGATATTATAGAGTACATTTCACTGAAGAGGATTCAATGCTTCAGCCGGCCATCTATATTAGCAACCTTAAGAGGAGTAAGTTCTAATATTCTAAGAGGGTATGGACTAAAGACATCGTCCCTTCTTATGACCCTCCTTTGGTCACAGTAGCCCCTATAGAGGCTAGCACAACGGCAACAACAACAACAACACGAGTAGCAATAAAAGAAACAACAACAACACCACCAACACTAACAACAATAGCAACACTAGCAACAGAAGAAGCAGAAATAGCAACAAGAACACTAGCACCAACAGAAGAAACAATAACAACAACACCAACACCAAGAGCAACATCAGAAGAAGTAGTAGTAACAACAATAGTAGCAGCAACCGCCCCAATTGAGGAGCAAATGCAAGACCAGCATGCAGCTTCTGAAGAGCAGTCAGATAGGGCCGGGGAACTAGTGGGAGCCAGAAATTGAGTGGGAGGCCCATATGAAAATAGGTTCAAAAAAAAATAGAGCCACTGCAGCAGCAAAACTAGTCGATGAGCTGCTAAGGGAGTTAGTTTTTGTACGACCTCTAGAAATGCCCTCTCCTCCTCCTTATGTGCCTCAAAAAGAATAAGTCAGAAAGAGGCAAGAGAACAGGACAATGGACTCTAACAAGTTGGATGAAGTCCTCAGCAAAGTTAATCAGTAGCAGGCTGATACTGAGGATATCAAGAGTAAGATGGGCGAAATCTCTGAACTTAAGGAAAGAATGTTACAGATCAGGCACTTACTAGAGAGGCTACTATCAGGAATGTTACAGATCATGTACTTACTAGAGGTACTGAGTTAGAGAGAGAGACAATCAAGACTTGCTTGCCCTTCCCCTTCCTCTCCCACATATGTTCTTCCACCTTCTCTACATCTAGATGCGCAAACTGGAGAAGAGACCACCTCTTCCAAGCCTCCAGCCTCATCTCCCAAACCATCTGCACCTCCCACTTCTCCTACTCCTCTTTCTCCTAGGATTCCATTGTCTGAAACCATCAACATTGTAGACAATGTGCTTATCTTTGATACTATACGCCCAATTTCTGAACCACCTGAATAGCCATCTTCATCTACTGCTCCACCTCCAACCACTCAACCCACTGCTTCACTTATTAGAGCTCCTCCAACTTCTCCTACCCAATCTTCAGTAGATCCCTTATCTTCAATCCCACCTCCATATACAACTGCTCCTTTAGCTTCTTCTCCTCAACCAAAAGCAGCTTTTACTTCTACATATGCACCTCCTCTGGCAGATGGTCACATTTCCTTCACCACTCCAACTCCAACTCAAGTCTCTTCCTCCACACCCTTTCATGTAGCCAGCTCATCTTCTGACCATCAAAAATCTACCTCTGACTTCTTTCCTGCTCAGGACTTCTTTCCTAAAGCAAGCTCCACATTTTCTCCTCCTCCTCCTCCACCTCCTCCTTGGGAAGCACCTGAGCCTCATGCTCCTTCCGAGCCTCCAACATAATAGCCTCCTATCATTTATAATGTGCAAGCCTTCTTAGTGAAGTCAGAACCTCAAGCATTTGCTCCTGCAGAAGAATACAAAGTTTTAAATGATGCCACTCCCCTCACGTCACTATTCTCCTCCAAGGAACGGGTAGCTCCTGAAGTTCAGAAATCTAGAGCTCCTAAGAGTCTCAAGAGGAGAACTAGATATCATTTGTTTTCCCTTTTCTTGGATGTCTTCTCCTCTACTGTAAAGAGAAGGCTAGTGCATATAGAATTCCTACATAAGAATGCTAGACTGAAAGTACTGAAGTTGCCTATTGTCTCCTTAGAAATGTTCATAGAGTAGTTTACAGCCCAACACTACCTAACCAAGGAGGAAGTTACCGAGGTAATCAGCAATATTGACAGAAAAGGAATGGGGCAATTTAAATGCTTAATTATATTATTCCTTCTTACAAGATAACACTACTTAAGCTCAGCAAAGACATCCATCTCTGGCTCTTATAGAGTGACCAACTCAGAGGCATGAAGCCTATAGGAGAAGATACAAAGAATCAGCAAAATGAGAGTACACACATTTTTTGCAGTACAATGACAGGAGAAGGACAACAAATAAATCATAGGCCAACTTGAGCCAATTTCAATATGAAGTCTAGAGATTTAGAGCTCAGCATTCTGGTGAGATTGTGCAGATCAGTCATGATCTAGATGAAGCCATTATACCCATGAAGTTTCTACAGCTTTACTATTTGATGATGGACACAGAGAAAGGCTCATAAATCATAAAGCTTTATGAGAAGATAAAAGGCAAGCATGCATCAAAGTACAACTCTGTCCTTCCCTTCTCTCATTTCATGAAGATGGCTATTCAGAATAGAAAGATAAAGCTAGAGACTTTTTCTATTATCTTTTCTCAAGTTAAGAGGTAGATTGAAGAAGAACGGGCTCAGGCCTATCTAGAACTCTATCAGCAGCTCCTAACTGTCAACAGAGAAAGAGGACCTCGTAGGAAGGATCTTCTGACTATTAGAGATTTTGAAGACCAACAGTCAATTGCCTTCTCCTTCAACACCTATTTTAAATACAAGTGCATTTACCTAGCCTACAAAAATACAAAGCATGCACTAAAGAATAAAGGCATGTTTCTCCCTTTAAGATATAAGGTTTTATTCTCTTTGGGAAAAATCTAGTGCCTAGGTATCTAAGGCATAAAGTACCCAGCAAAGTTTACATAGCTAGGATGCAGCAAACATATGCACAGTACTGCTAGAAGCAGACAGAGTAAGGACAACTAGTCAGGATGACTCTCCAGGAGTACATTGCCAAATCAGAGGTCATTGAGCAGAAGACTTGGGAGATAGTCACAACCTTTGCTCTGACCTATACAGACAAGTTCTTTCTGATTCATTGTACTTTTTCCAGTTTTCTTATCTCACAACTTTGTATCTCCTGAAACACACTAACCAATTCTTGGAATTCACTATAATTTTTTTTCTTCCACTCTCTTAGTGTCTCTCTTTCATTTGCTCTATATATGTGATTACCTTTTTATATAAATGACAAAAAAGGGGAGAAATAAACTATCTGACATTCTTATGAAACTACGTTTGCATATAGTCCACTTATTTCAGCTCCAACAATCCTTTTACTCTAATACCAGTTTTATTTTCTTAAATGATTGAATTATTTTTGGACTTATTTCTTCTAGAAGTGTTGTCATTCTCAAGTAGTTCTGTCATTACTAAAAAGAGGAAGATTGTTGAGTAATTTATGTTTTCATATTTTCTATATTTTGATGATAACACACTATGAAAATGTCTGGACTTTACTTCTATGAGAGTGAGAGAAATCTCTTTGTTTTATTAGTTTAGTTGTTGATAGTTTCTATCATAAGTTGTGTAAGCTATGTGACTTAATCACTTTCAGGATTCCTCAACACTGATCAAAAAGCTAACTGGAACTTTGATTCAGCTTCAAGACTATAAGTAACTTAAAGTAAGTTTAGCACTAATCGAAACATTATTCTCTATATTAATTGAATCATTTTTTTTAGGTGTTCTATCGATTAGGTGATTAAGTATCACTTCGATTAATATTGACTTAGTCACTTTGAGTAAAGAACTAAAAATTTCCTATCGATTAACTTTATAAGTCTTCTATCGATTAGCGTTTTAAGTTTTCTATCAATTAACATTTCATAGTTGCATTCGACTATCGATTAAGTTTTTTACTCCGAGTATGTCTAAGTCTAACTTCAATTAACGTTTAAGCAACCTCTTCGATTACGTTAATAACATCAACAAAAACTCAACTTAGAGTTACATTTTGTATCGTAATTAAAACATAGTTTTAAGTTTTATTTTGATTAGCATTTCTAAGATATTTTTTTGATTACTATTATAATGCTCGCTCTCAGACTTCACTTAGAATAATGTTGTAGGTTTCACTTCGATTAATATTTCAAGTGTCACTTTGATTAACGATGTATTTCAACTTGTGTGAGCTTAAGTGACTTTTGGATTCATATAAGCCTTACTGTGATTACTGAACAAATTGAGACTTAGATTAATGAGAGACTACACTTAGTTTCACCATATCATTTAAGACTTTGTTTAACACTTTAGTTAGGACTTCGATTAACTATTTCTTACGTTTTAAGTTAAGTCATTCTTCTAATCTGAGTGAGAGCCACATGTACATCGATTAACGGTCTGTTTGTGAGTCAGACTAACACTCACTTACTAACTTCGGTTAGTGGTTAGATTCTCACTTTGATTAGTGTTCGTTTATGACTTATATTAAAGAATAATAATTATGATCATCAAGTAACTTCGACTAGCGATTACGTTACTGGATTCAATTTAAATTAGTTGGTACTTTTAAGATATATTTTATATGTACTTTTTACTTGAGATCTCTACCATATCGTTTTCTGACATATTTGTTAGATTTTCTATGCACCTTGTAATATCATAGACTTCTGCTACAAATTGACATAATGACAGGAAAAAGCAAATTTGCCTTTTTAGTGTTTGTACTTTCTATAGGTCGAACCAAACAACACAAAATTTGTACCTGAGGAAGCTTCTATGCACTAAAACTAGCTATCTCGAGTCTAGCAATATAGAAGTCCAACCATTTCTCTATTCAGCTTCTTTCTCGAAAATTTGAACGTTAGACAGAAGCGGGAAGATGTCATCATCTACCACCAACAAGTCTAACGGATTGCTCTTTGAAGAAGATGTATAAATAGAAGCACTTAACCATAGAAAGAGATATACACAAACAGAAGATACATCCTAATCTTCAAATGAGCTAAAATGTCTAGCTTGCCAAGAGAAAGAGCTTGAAGATTTCAAGAGGTGTGATTCATCATTCTTACAAGAAGCTTTTGGAGATCCTCTTCAGACCAAGACCTAGGCAGCATCTTTGTTTATTTTTCTATCTTGATCTATGTTATGTTCTTTAAGAACACTTGCCAAATTCTTAGGCACTTTCTATTTACTAAATTTGCTTTGTTCCTCTTCCTAGCTGTAGAAGAGAGGGTCTGCTGGAAGTAGGAAGGTGTTCCTCTTCTTATTAAAGAGAAGGCCTGCAGTTGTATGAGGTTGTTGTGTATAACCTGCAAGGTGTCAGTACCTTTCTATTAGTGGAACTCCCAAGTAGTTTCTTAAGAACTGGACGTAGGTCTAGATAAACCGAACCAGTATAAATCTCATGTGCATTTACTATGTGATTGTTTCCTTATTTTCATCTTCTTCTGTCCATTTATTAGCTTCCGCATTTAATTTCAGTATGAGTAATTTTTTAATAACCCATTCACCCCTTCCCATCCACCCCCCTCTAGGTTAGTCTACCCTTAGGCAACAAAATGTGCCCCTAAACTCCAAACCCTAAGATGACTCAAATGCCTCACCCCAATATTGATTTCCTAACCTTGAATGAGTTAACATGCTTACTATGTCCAACAAGGTTCGATTCCTTAATTTAATAATCCCATTTTGTTGAAAAGTATATGACATAATAAAATGATGAATTATTCCATTTGATTTGCAAGAGTTCTTAAACAAATGAAATGTGTACTCTAACACCTCTATTTGACCTTAGAACATTAATAGTTCTACCTAATTGGTTTCCAATTTTTATTTGTCTTAAACTCTTTAAATTTATTCAAGGCTTAGACTTTCTATCAATCAAATATACATAACCATATCTAAAAAAGTCATTTAAAGTGATGAATATGATATACCTCTATATGTTTTAATATTAATAGGATGACGTTGTCAATATGAATAACCTCTAAAAGGTTCTCTACCCTTTTCTTTTACCAAAGGGTAACCTTGTTATGTTACCAGACAAATAATTTTCATATACATTCAACACATTATGAGGTTTTGGCAATAAACCACTACTACCCATACGACGCTGTAGACACGCTAATTTTGACGTCATTTTCATATCATATAATAATCTCTCAGAATGGTCTGATATTTAATCATTAGTTAATTTTTATTAAATCTTTCTGAATTAATTATCTAAATAAGTATCGGATTAGACAGGCAAAATTTAAGTTAATTAATTAAATTGATTTTAACTCAAATTTTAATCAAAATATGAAAAAAGTCTAAAAGACGTCGACATGTGTAGACGCCATTTAGAGTTTATTCGTATTTTGATATTTAAATTTGAATTTTAATTAATTGATTAACTAGCTAAAAGACGTCTGCCAGACACGACGCCTTTTAGGTTTTCTAAGTTGTTTCTATCTCTTTTTTCGGATGTTTATCCTTATCTTAATTAGTCTAAAAGACGTCTTCAATGAGCGACGCGTTTTAGATAATTACAGATAATGATGAATTAATCTGTGTTTATCTGTTTGTTAGCTGGATAAAACTTCAAAAATTCTTCATATTAATCTATTAATAACCGCGGATGTAAAGCCTATAAATACCCAACCCCTTGGTCATTGAAAAGTTAGTGGTAATAGTGATGGTAGTGACAATTGAGTGAAATTTGAGCAAAGAATCTCGGCGACGACGTCCAAACGTTGAAGGATCGAAGTGTTGCTCTTAGGAATTCATAGTCCATTCTCCGTCCTTTCAAGATCCTTTCAAGACCAAGGCTTTCCAGGGGCCATTCAACTTAGTTCTCATCTCTTCATCATATTGATTTCATCATTATATTAGTTTAAAATCTCATTCATCACATCACTCCATGCAACACAGTCACTAGCATAATTTCAAACATATTTGTTTAAGGGGTTTAAAAGACCATCATACAAGTGAGTTCATTTGTCTAGTTGCATGTTCAGAATTTCTACTAGAATAGATACTACATCTATTTGAGTTCTCATTGTTCCCTCTCTCTTTCTTTCCATTTTCTTACAAGGTACAAAAGAAGATCAAGAGGAGTGAGTCAACAAGAACAACAAGAAAGAGAAAGCTGAATGATCCTCAAAGTCCAATAAGCATTCAAAGCAAGAACAAAGATAGAAAGGGCTCTCTTTCTTCAGCCGGCTGAAGGAGGGGAATCAAGGACTCGAACATCTCCCACATCCAAAACAGGTAGGCGATCAAACCTTTTCTTTTGGAACTTTTTAGTTAAAAGTTTCTGGCGATCACATTAACTTAGTTTCTTTTTAATAGGTTTATTTGTCACATAATCAACATAATTTTTCATGATAATCACACACTCAATTTGAGCACTCACAGCTTTTTGGCGATCACGGTGGGACTTGGTCTCGCCATCTTTTTAATCTTTGTTCTTGCTTTTATTAATCGGGCACCCACAGTGCACCACCTGTGTCTCTCGACACGCCCTCACCGATCGGTGAGTTTTTAGCTTAGTTGTTATTCCTACGTGCACCACGTGCACACTCCTGCGGCAAGATCTTGCCCTCCCCGTTTGATTAGTTGAAAAGTTATTTTTGTGATAAGAAGCATGTGTGATTGAGTGATTATTTTATTGCTTATATGATAAATCATTCTGTTAAGAAATTGAAATAAAAAAAATTCGCATAAGCCGATTATATACCGCTTTCATCCTATTTGTTTGAGGGGGAATCAATCCAGAAATTCCTCCTGAAATATTGAATATGTGACTTGAAAAGCGTCCAGGAGCAGCGACGCGTTTCATACCGCGTCACCCAATCCAGACGCCTTTCAGGCAATTTCTCTGCTATCTGCTGCCTGAGTTTCTGCGAAAAAAATAAGTTTCTATTTGAATAGCGTCGACCAACAACGACGCTATTTAGGGAGTTTCTTGTTGTTTTCTTCAGTTCTCAGATTTCTGATCTGTTTGCTACTACACATTATGTATTAAGCATTAGAGGTCATCCAGGTCGCAGGCCATATGCACTGAGGCTAACACCCTCCTCTTCTTGGGAACACCTTTCTTGACGTCTTCACCTCTCTCTGATTGGGTCGGTCCCTCGATCAGACTAGAGTGGTTGGCGTTAAAGACCTCCGTAAGTCCCCAAAATCAAGGTATTCTTCCTTGTTCGTCGGGCTGGTTGTACCAATTGAAGTCCTGGTTAGATTTTCATAACGTTGTGAGAGAAAGCTATAGAGCATAACGGTGGAAATTGAACTGAAACTAGGATCCTACCCCTTGAGTGAATTTGTGATTAATTGAATCCAAATAATCCAACAAGAAATCCTGAAATAACGTTAAACATCCACTTGTTTGCTTAATCTCTGTGCAACTTGTCTGCAAATCTGTGAAAAATCTAATATCATGCTACTTCGATCAGGAAGGGATTTGACCATGGCTCCAGATGCTCTAGTCAACTATGAGGGAGATGCTAATGCCCCTCTTAAATCTGATTACCATTTTGAAAGCGGGAGAGATGCTGATGCCCCCCGTAATTCTCACCCTTGTCTAGTTCGATGTGAGGGAAATGTCCCAACTCCTCTTCCTTATGCTCATGATCAATATTCTGATCTCCCTCCTCACGTACATGCGATTCCTAATCCTATTTTCGAGGGGGATATGAACCCGAATGATCCCTCATCCTCCGATCCCTCGGATCTAGTGAACGCTTTGGGAGTTCTTGCCTCCTGTCTAGATCCTCGACAATTCAAGACGATCCAGTCTATTTTGAAGGGGAAGACGCCCATGCAGTCTGCTGAGCCGAACCCTGCGGCTCCCCCCGTCATCCCTCAACAACCTCCTCATCATACTTCCTTCATTCACCAGGCCATGGAAGGCCTCCGTGTCTCAGCTTCTCGGCTAGCTGGGTCACAACTTTCCTCTTCTAAGCAACCGGTCAGGCCACTGACGCCTACTTACCGAAATGCCCTCGAGCATGGTGGAAGTTCTGCCGGACCTCCACTCTATTGTCCTCCTTGCCCTACATATTCTAGGCAACATGCCTATCATGTACCTCCACCTCCCCCTCCTCCCTAGGTTGATCCAACGACACAAGCGCTGCTGGCAAAGATGGAGCGTATGGATGAACAGTTTAACAACCTTCAGAAGATGATGGGAGTTAAAGCTGCACCAGAGATTAATTTATCAAGTCTGCCTATGTTCCATCTGCCACCCTCTGAGATGCCGGTATACCGAAAATACAACGGTACTGGTAACCCCTTCACTCGTTTGAAGGAGTTTATGTACGAGTCATCTTTCTGGCAAAACGACAAGAGGTCGTTGGCATTTTTGTTTAGGAGATCCTTAGAAGGAACAACCCTCGAGTGGTTCTTTTCTTTGGAACCTGCTGAAGTAGAAGACTATGGTATCGTTTCACGAAAATTCATTCAACGATACCAGGATAGAGTTGCCCCCTCCCTGTCCATTACTGACCTGATAGTGGAAAAGATGAAGCCCGACGAGGAGTTCGTCAATTTTGTTGATAGATGGAGGGACATGGCGGAAAAAGTGAAAGATCATCTGTCTGAGTCCGAGCAAGTGAAAATGTTAATTTCTAATGCCACGCCTCAGTTCAAGTTAGTCCTCTCCCTGAACAACCTGACCAGTATGGCAGAGCTCTATGAAAGAGCGCGGTACTGTCAGAATGCTTTCAAGGATGCTACATTCTCTAGCGTCTTTGATCTTCACCGACCTAGCAGGCCTCCACCTCGGAAGCCTGCCGTGCCGAATTCCTCTAGCACAGGTCCAACCACTGAGGGCACGCTCTCCCATAAGCAGGTTAGCAGCATGAACAACAACCTGCCCCAATTTGTGAGGAATCAGCAACCACAGTACCAGCGGCCACAGCAGCCAAACCAGCAGGGTTACAGACAGCAGCAGCCGAACCCATAGTATCAGTGGCCCTAATACCAGCGGCCTTAGCAGCCGAACCAACAGCCACAGCAGTAGCCGCAACGGCAATTACAGTATCCCCTACAATAGTAGTATTAGCCCCCACAACAGCATTATCAGAAACAGCAGCAGTACCAGCCGCGCGCACCGCCGGCATATCACAATGTCCTTCCTCCTGCTGATTAAAACCAGCAGAGGAAGCCTCTAGGCCCGAAGAGGGCAGAATATCCAATCCTCCCGAAGTCCTTAGCAGATATTTTCAGTGCTCTAATGGCAGCCAATGCTTTGGTTCTGCCAAGAGAAAAAGTTATTTGGCCCCAAAATGCCGACACTTCCAGGTATTGTTATTTCCACAGACAACCTGGACACACCATAGACACCTGCTTCCAATTCCGAGATTATATTCATGATCTCAACGAGTAGGGAGACATTGACTGGGAAGAGATGAAGAAGTACATATCTGCCTTGAAGGCGAGAAGACCACCACAACAGCAGCAGCAGCAACAACCAAGAGCACTGGCGCAGGCAGCAGCGCCGCCAAATATGGGTATAGTGCAAAACCCACTCCCGGAGCACCAAAATCAAAACCAAGTCGCCCCTATTTTGACAAATAGCCGATCTGAGGCTAACCGAGGGCAACAGTAGAAGATAGAGGACTCTTCCTCTATTTATTCAACAGGCCACACTTCGCGCACCGCAGAACAACCGCCACGCCGCACCATCCACATACCTAGATCACAACCCATTACCATCACACCTATACCAACACCCGCATATCACTCACCTGCACCCACTAACCCATTACCACCGCCCACTTTCCTCAAACCCATTATCCCCACGCCACTACGCCTCCATCAAACAACCCCCCGCAAGCCAATTTCGCACCCCTCATGCCATCCAAACCACTACTTTGCGTACCATTCCCTACATCACCCACTACCACTACCGCTTACCCAAATCCCATTCAACCATCTAAACCACTACTCCGCATGTCATTCCCCACTCCATCCGCACCAATCACTTACCCTTCCACTATCCAACCATCTAAACCCCTCATCCGTACCATGCCACCACCAACTAACCCCACGCCATCATTCGTGTACCAACCCTCCACACCATCCACAAACCCTGCGGTGCTCAAGCTATCACCCGGCCCTTCCACAACTGAAGAACATGCACTCCGGAGTGGGAGGATCTTCAATAAGGTTTTTCCTCAATCAACAGTCAGAGACGGCCCATCACAGCCGTCGGAGGAAGCGCATAATGATGAGAGTGCAGAGTGCACCAGGCACTCAATACGACCTGCTGAAGCATCTTGACAGAACACCGGCACGAATCTCTGTGCTTTTACTGATAAAAAGATCGAAGACCCATCAAGAGGCTATGATGGAGTATTTACATAAAGTAATGGTCAACGAAGACGTGCCGGTAGATAAGATCACCGCATTACTAGTTCCTCAGGGGGATCAGCCCTCTATTTCATTCCATGCATCGGAACTAGCACCGCCCGCAGCCAGAAGCATGGCTCTAAGTATTACGGTCAATATCTGCAAAAAGGCCGTAGATGCATGTCTAGTTGACACAGGGACTTCAATCAATGTCTTGCCTCCGAAGACCCTTGAATTGTGCGGTGTGCCTAAAGAGAAATGGCTGCCTAGCCCTATCTCTGTGACAGCATATGATAATTCCACCAGTTCCCCTCTGGGAATGGTCTATTTGAAAGTGGAGCTAGGTCCTGTATGTCATGCCGAGGTCGAATTTCACATTTTGGAAATCGATCATTCCTTGAACGCCATTTTGGGTCGTCCTTATATAAAAACCCTCGAGGCGATTCCCTCTACGAATCATCAGTGCCTCAAATTTTCCTACAAAGGAAGAATCATTAAAGTTACGAGCATGCCGTTCCTCACTGCTGCTCATTCTTTGAATATCAAACCGACTTCTTCACCTGGCCGACAACCTTTTCTGTCGGTATTACAGGTCTACCATATGGTGGCTGATCCTTTAAAGGCGTCCACTCTTGCTCCTTATCCACTGAATGCCATAAAGAGGGGGAAGTGCATGAATACCCCTGGATGGAAAATAATGATGAAGAGTGGTTATCAGCCTGAAAAAGGTTTGGGCACACAATTACAAGGCAGAACCACTCCCGTCAAGGATAACCGAGGGACACCTGGAAATGACCTGGGCTATAGGCCGAGAAAAGTGAAGCAGGATATTACTCAACATGAAGAGAATAAAGGCAGCCAGAAAGTCTGGGAGACAATATCTACACCATGCAAAGAAGGTCGGGACCCCTTAACATGGACTCTATACACATATTTTGTAAAGGGGCCCGTAATCAGTCATGACAACACGGTGGTCATTACCTCCTGTTTTGACCTCCATGACATATATGGAAGAGACTTGGCCAGACATTGTTTAGAACTGTTCACATATCAATCCTTGGAGGCTCTGCGGCCAATGAAAAGGAGGAAGTTTCAAGACCCTGAATGTGAATGGTACAGATGGTTCGATTTAAGAGATCTATATATCGCATTGAATAGACTATTTCTTGATCTCTCAGAACCTAAGTGGCCGCCACAAATAGATGAATTGATTGAAGGGCCTGGTGCCATTTTCGATGAAAGAATACTGCTGTCTGAGGAGACTGATGAAGGGGAGCCAGATGACCCCTATGAAGCTGGCTATACCACGGATCTTCTTTGGAGGGGGACTTATCCTTCTCATATTTTCACGCTTCACACCTTGTTCCGCACTCTGCTCCTAACCCCGACTTGGTCGCGGGTCATTACTGAAGATATTCCACGGGCTCCGCCCATCATGATCACCCTGTCCCCACGGGACCTCATTCCACAACCTCCTCTCGATCCAGAGAGGATTTATGATTTAATTTGGGACATACTACTGTATGATCCCCCTAATCTTTTGGCCTTGGTGCCGCTTCCTCCATCTCATTCTCCTCCTATTCACCTTCATTCTTGTTTCATGTTTAACTCATCTTCTATCCAAAAAAAAATGCCAATTTGCCAACAAATTTCTCCCAGATCCTCATTGAGGAAACTTCCTACTTATCCGATTGTACCCCATCGCGCGGATCTTTCGGTCAAGATTCTCTTTTAGATCTACTATGCCCCTTCCCTCGGGAGGATTCTCTTGTATTTCCTCATGTATCCCATAATTTTCATTCTACTTCATCCTCATTAGGTCAGGATAGGGAGTCTAGTGAAGTTAGGCAGTCTAGCTCTAGGCAGATTAGTCAAGTTAAGAAGTCTAGAAAATATAAGGGTAAACGAATTCCAGATAAATACTTCCATGATTTAGCTGATAAATGCCTTTCTTGCTCTATGATCCCTCAGCTATTAGAGAACCCTATTCAGATGCCAGAAGATTGTATAGATGATGAGTCAGTTAATGATGGATATGGGGTGTATGAATTGATACATGAAAAAGACCCCATTATTGAAGATGAGGAAGATGACGAGGACGCAGCTGAGGCATATGCCAGTGGAGTAAAAAGATTCGATGAACCCTCAGCTGCCGTAGAAGAGCCCACCAAAGAAATCAATCTATGGACTGAAGACGAACCTAAGGTTGTCCTCGTTAGCAAAAATCTTTCTGAAGAGGATGAGAAGGCAATGGTGCAAGTTCTTAAGGATTATAAGGACACTTTCGCCTGGAGTTATGAGGATATGCCGGAGTTAGACTCATCACTAGTGGAATACAGGTTGACATTAAAGGATGGAGCTAGCCCGGTCAAACAGAAGTTAAGGCGATTCCACCCACAAATGCCTTTAAAGATGAAGGAAGAGGTTGATAAGTTACATAAAGCCAAATTCATTAGAGTTGTCCTTTATCCACAATGGGTGGCCAACATAGTCCCGGTTATGAAGAAAGATGGGAAGGTCAGGATTTGCATTGACTTTCAAGATTTGAACTGGGCGTGTCCTAAGGATGATTTTCCATTGCCTCACATTGATGTACTCATCGATGACACTGCTGGCTATGAAACTTTATCATTTATGGATGGGTTTTCAGGATACAATCAGATCAAATTAGCAGAAGAAGATCAGGAAAATACATCATTCACTACACTTTGGGGAACATATTGCTATGTCGTCATGCCATTTGGATTAAAGAATGCTGGAGCCACTTATCAAAAGGCTATGATGGCGATATTTCATGACATGATGCATATCGATCTAGAAGTGTATGTGGATGACTTGTTGGTAAAATCTAAGACGAAGGCTGAGCATGCCAAAGTTTTGGCAAGAGTATTAGAAAGATCAAGAGAGTACCAGTTAAAGATGAACCCCAAGAAATGTGTATTCGGAGTATCTTCAGGGAAATTACTTGGATTCATTGTTAGTAAACGGGGAATTGAGATCGATCCCAACAAGGCGAAGGCTATTAGAGAAATGTCACCTCCCAAAAACTTGAAAGAGTTAAGAGGATTAATCGGAAGGTTGCAGTTTATTCGCCATTTTGTCTCCCAGCACTCACAAAGGTGTAAGCCGTTCTACGAGCTTACCAAGCCGGGAGTCAAATTCGATTGGGACGATAAGTGTCAGGAGGCATTCGATGGATTAAAGAATTATTTGGCAAGTCCTTCTGTTTTGAGACCACCATCTCCAGGCAAACCATTGATACTTTACATTTCTGTCTTTGATGATGCAGTGGGGGCTGTCCTAACACAAGAGGATGAAGAAGGAAAAGAGAGGGCAGCCTACTTTCTCTCTAAACTTCTCAACCCCGCTGAACAGAGATACACGGCGATGGAGAAAACATGTGCAGCACTTGTATGGGTTGTTCAGAAATTGAAGCATTAATTTCTAGCCCATGAAGTCCATCTCATCGCTAGAATGAATCCGATCAAGTTTCTTCTTGAGAAATCTGTCCTTATTGATAGGTTAGCATGATGGCAAAGCTTTCTATCTCAATTCAATATCACTTACATTCAACAGAAAGCGATCAAAGGCTATGCCATAGCAGAACATCTCGCTCATCATCCACTTCCTTGTTTTGATCCAGTTCGATCGGAGTTTCTGGATGAGGAACTGATGTCCATAAACCAAATCAGAGATGATATGTGGACTCTGCATTTTGACGGAGCTCTGAATTCCCATGGAAAGGGGATTGGCATTGTTCTGTTATCACCTGAAGGTGTCACCATTCCACAAGCCTTTCAACTTGACTTTCCAGTCACTAACAATATAGCTGAATACGAGGCACTCCTTGCTGGCCTCGAGGCTGCTCATCTCTATGGTCCTACCAAACTCAGGATTGTGGGTAATAGCCAATTGATTTTTCGCCAGGTGTTAACTAAGTATCGAACTCTTGATCCCAAGTTCAAGCTTTATCAAGAACTTACTTCTGCTTATGCTAAGCTTTTCACAAAATTGATCTTCGTCCATGTTCCTAGGAATCAGAACATTTTAGCTGATGCTCTAGCTTCACTTGCATCTTCTCTTAATTTTCCAATCAGTAGACAATCCGAATCAATCATCGTTCATAGGCGTCTTTCACTCGCCGTGAAAGACCCTTCATTCCTTAGAACTAAGGAGAAGTTGTTGAAGAAGGTCAGAGATGGAGGTATTGTGGAAAAGATAGAGATTATGTTAATGGAGTTGTTAGAAGAGATAGATGATGAACAGAAGCTGTGGTACTACGAAATTGCTAAATATTGTGAAGATCAAGTATATCCTGAAGAAGCCACAACTGAGGAGAAAAGGGCTATCAGGAGAGTTGCTCAAAGATACACCCTAGTTGGAGGAGCACTATACAAAAGAGGTTTTGATGGAGTTCTTCTAAGATGTTTAGACGAAGATGAGCTTTGGAAGGTTATGGAAGGAGCTCATGCTGGAGTTTGCGGTGGCCATGTTAATGGACAGATGTTAGCAAAGAACATCCTTAGGCAAGGATTCTATTGGCCTACCATGGAAGAAGATTGTGTAGGATATGTCCGTAGGTGTGCTAAGTGCCAACTTCACGCCGATAAGATTCATTCTCCTGCATCTTCACTCCATCATGTTTCCTCCCCATGGCCTTTCGATATCATTAGACCCCTTGGTAATCCTGATTTCGGTATTAAGCAGAAGTCCTTCATCCTCACGGCAACGGAATACTTCACCAAGTGGGTAGAAGCTAAAGCGTACACGGAAGTCAAAGCATCAACCTTCTGCAAGTTCATCATGAAGAACATCATTACTAGATTTAGAATTCCAAGCACCATCGTCACCGACAATGGACCGCAGTTCGTGTCACAAGAATTGAAAGACCTCTGCAACAGGTACAAAATTGCATTGCATCATTCATCTCCTTATTACCCGCAAGGCAATGGCCAAGCAGAGGCAACTAACATGACTTTGATAAAAATCATCAAAAAGATGTGCAAGTCTAATAAATTTATAGACTGGCTAGAGAAATTGATTGAGGCTCTATGGGCCTACCGAACCTCAATCCGTACGTCCACGGGGCAGACTCCTTATTCTTTAACATTTGGAATGGAGGCGGTAGTTCCATACGAGATCCTTATACCGTCATTAAGAGTACAATTGAATAAGGAATTCTACATTGATGAACACCGTTCAACACTCCTTGCTCAATTGGAACTCTTAGACGAGAAAAGATGGTTAGCTGCTAATCATGCAAGAGTTTATGAAAAAAGATTAGCACGTTTTTATCAAAAGAAAGTCATCGAACGTAAGTTCAAAGTTGATGGAATGGTCGTCAAAAGAATCTTTGTAAAACTTGGTGGTCCGCGTTCTAAGCTCCAACTCAATTGGGAAGGACCTTATGTTGTATCACATGCTTTTCCTGGTAACGCTTATCGTCTAGTTAATGCAGAAGGGGAAGAATTGACTCATCCCTGGAATGGTTTGTATCTTAAGAAATACTACCCTTAGGTTAAAGAGTCGATCAGCATGGTGCAAAGACCAGTGGAATCAGAAAATTTAGAAACTCAAATTCCTTTATCAGTCTGGATAATTTAATGTAAACACATTACTGCACACACTGACACATTTGATTCGTGAGTAACAAGAGATGCTAAGTCCTAAGGAATACCGAAAGCTTGACTGAAACTGTAAAGTGCAAATCATTCATTTCAAACAAAATTCTATTTTTTTTTTACACTCGGCCCATGATGTCGGAACGAGGCTTAGAATAGACTACCAAGAATACCCGCCATCTTAGTAGGAGGTCGTCATAAAGAAAAATGGGGGAGATCCGTCCCAAGAAAAGAAAAGAAAAGCAAAAGCAAAAGGCAAAAGCCAAATGTCAAATCAAAAGGTCATTACACTGCAAACGTTACATCAAGGCCATAAAATGAAATGAAAGGGAACGCAAGGTTGATAAATACTTCGGAAAGAAAATGACCGAACCCCAACAGATATTATGGTAGGAAAGGAACATCTTTTTAGGTTTCCGGAACCTTCTCATGGGCTTTCTAAACCAATTCTTCCTTCTTTCTGAAGAAGCGTACTTCAAACTTAAGGAACAACCTAAATTGACTAAGGATCAAATCATCAAATGGGATCACGAATGGAAACACAAGTTCAAACACGATGAGTTTAAATTAGATTATTGAAGAACAATTTGGGAATTAAGTTAATAAATGAATATGATCTTTTGATCTGAGTACCATGCTGGTCATTTAGTTTGCACCATATTTCAAAATAAAAAAAAAATACGTATTCCAAAATAAAAAAAAAGGTACATGTTTCAAAATCCGAAAAAATACATATTCCAAAATCCAAAAAAAGTACATATTTCAAAAAGCAAAAAAAAGGGTACATATTTCAAAACCCAAACAAAAATGAATACTTCAAAACAACAAAAAATATTTCAATTAGCATCTGCTTATCGCATCTGGTATGTTTCATTCCTTTTATTTTCAGTGAGCATCTGTCTACTTGCATGTTACATTTTGCTTATAGTTTGATTATTCATGCCACCTTTGTTAATAAAGGCTATGCCCCTTGACCTTTTTACTAAGGAAAAGATTGGTCGATCATTCACTTGGTCAGGCAAGGGGCTAAGCCTGAATAGATACTTAACATGTTTGTTAAGTAATGTGCAGGACACAGGACAAACACATGGAACACAAAGCTGAAAGCAAAAGTTTCATATATATATATATATATATATCAAAGGTGTTTCTTACATGATATACAAAAGAAAGGCAAAAATACATAAGCCCTCAAGGCTGGCTCTCTCCTGCCCCTTCATCCAACTAACTCTGGGCTTCATCCTGGGCATCCGGTGCTGGAGCACTGGACAGTGGCGGCGGTGGACCCATAGCACTCGGACCAGCCTGACCAGAGGAGATAGCTACACTGGCTGTGAAAGCGCTCACCTGCCCGCGCTCCTGAGCACGCTGCCGAGCACGCCTGTATCTCTCCTCGACACTCCGGCGCTCGTGCTCGGCGATGCCTAATTGGACTCGGAGGGAGGTCATCTCCGCGTCCAGTCTCTGCCGCTCCCTCTCCCTCTCCTTAGTGACGAACTCCAGTCGGGACTGGAGGCGTGAGAGCTCTCGAGGAAGATCCCCTGTGGAGAGACGAGCCACCTACTCCTCAAGGTCGCGGACCCGGGCCGCATCGGCTTCAGCCCTCTGAAGGGCCTCTTGAAGCTCAGCAACCTGCAGAAAAAGGTGTTATTAGTCCAAGGCAATTAAGCGATCAAAATCAAATTCAGAAATCAAAGGAAAATGATAGGACTTACTCAAGCGGCACGGTCTTCCTCCGCAAGGGAAGCCTGGTGGATGTTGTAGGCGAGCTGGCCCTGGAGGTCAGCCAGAGCAGCCTCGTGAGCGGCCGAGTAGGAGGAGGATGAAGCACCATATGCAGGGGGAGACGCCTGGGTGTAGACGGCTCGCTGCACCAAAAGACAACCGTCAGTGGCTAATCGTCAAAACAAATTAATTAAAATATTCATTCATACATACCAGGTCGAAGAGCTCCTTCTGGACCTGCTCCAGCTGGGCCTCCGCATCATGAAGGCGGGCCCGGAGGTCGATGATGACCGCATCTCGCGCATCCTGCATATCATATACACACATTCATTCACATATATAAATTAAGAAAATAATAAAATGAAAGAAGCATAAATGCATACTTACATCTAGTGGTCGGAGGAGCCGTAGCTGATCGGCGTAGTGGGGCCGGTACTACTGGAGATAGGCTTCGTTACTCTCCGTACGGGACTTCACTCTGACGCCACGGCGGTGCCAATCGTTGTATTGCTCCGGGAATTTGGCACGCGAATCGGTGATGGCTTGCTTCCCCCTCATGCTCCTCCCGACGCCCTCCGGGACCTCCTCGTCTATCCACTCCTGGTGGAGGCCCAACCTCCTCAATACGAGCCGGAGGCGGAGGGGCTCTATCTCGTTCAGGCAGTGTAGTCACATCTGCCTGCCGAACCTCCTCTAGCCAGTTGTCACCCACGGCTGACCCTCCTCGCCCATACTCAGGTAGGGGCGCCAGATCACCTGCATACAGGTTAGATGCATTCATATAAATAACTTGCACTTAATAAATGAAAGATTGCATTTAATGAACAAAATTGAACAAATTAAAAACTCACCAGAAGCTCGGGGTAATCGAGAAATTGACGGCGGAGGGCCGTCAGTTGGTGGTGCTGAGGTGCCATGTCTACAATTGGCTGCCAACGGCAGGCCAATGGGACGGCACTAGGTCTCACTATCTGCGCTCGGCCGAGCGGGAAGTAGTGATAACTCCAAGCCTGCATACATGAACATATAAGTTAGAAAAACCATTTCATTACATTTCATATCATGAACAAATAATAAAACAATTTAATACCTGGAGAAACGGCGAGAACCCGCTGATGGTGGTCTCACGGTCAGGCGTGACCGCGGACAGGTCTGCGAACAGGTGGGCCAGGAGGGCCGCACCCCATGCATACTCATGCAATCTATCTAAGTCATCTAAAAGAAAAAGGAACCTACAATAAATATGGTCGCCCTTCGTACCGAAGAGCAACCGACCAAAGAAAAAAGACGAGAAAGATCCTAAGCTGTCTATCTACCTCCTCCTCCTGACTAGGGTCACTGCAATATACAGAAGAGGAGGACTCTGCTAACCTACTCCTAAACTCCTCCCGGGTCTCGTCTGACCGACGCCGGGGCTCTACTAGTCCTAGGGCGGCCTCCACCTCTACCCTGGGGACCATCTTAGGCTCTCTACCTAGGCTAGACACCTCTATGCCTAGTAGGGCCTCTACCAGTCCCCGGTAATCGGGGTAAGTCACCCCGCTCACCGGTCGGCCCTCTACCCTCAGGCCAGTGATCCTGGCCACATCCTCTAGAGTGGGGACCATGTGTCCCCAAGGCATTAGGAAAGCCCTGCTTTCCGCATGCCACCTCTCCCTGAGCGCTTGCAGCAGTACCAGATCGAGCCAGAACGGCTCGATATCTAAAATCTCATCGAACTCCATCCGACGTAGGTGCGCCTTCTAGAAATCCGGGAATCCTCTATATGCTCCTACCACTAAGTCCCATGAAATCCTTGCCCTCATCGTCCCCTGCAAATAAGAACAAGGAATTTCATCAGTTAATGAACATAAAAACAAATAAAATATGCTTATTTGAAAGGCGTCGGACAACATGGATGCCTATTAAAGGGCGTCTACCAGTGTTGATGCCATTTAAGATCATTTTCTGTCTAATTAAAAATTCGGAATTGCGGCTGAATGGCGTCGGACCAGGGTGACGCCTTTTGAAAGGAGTCACCTGGTCTGGACGCCATTCAAGCCTGATTTCGGGTTCTTTCCAAGAACCCCTTTCCTTCCCTCTTTCCTCCATTCCATTCATTCCACAGGAACTTACCAGGTGGAGGTCGCCCTCCCCTCCTTCTTCCTCGGCCAAGGGCGCCGGAGGAACCTCCTCCTCCTCCAAAAATGCAACCACCACGGCTAGCTCGGCCGGCACCTCTTCTTCCTCCCTTACCGAGGTTCGTCGACGCTTCACGATGGCCTTGGCCTTCCGGGACCCTTCACCGCGCTCCATGGACTTGAGAGAGAGAGTTTGCAAGGGAGAAAACGAGGGAAGATCGCCGGAGAATACGGATGTCGCCGGAGAAAGCTCAAGGAGAGAGAAGATCTTGGGAGAAATGAGGAAGAAAGGGGACCTTCGCGGGTTCTGTTTATAGAAGTTAAAACGCGTCTGGGTACAACGACGCCATTCAGGGCGCATAAACTGAGGCAGCAAGGCTAGCTGTTTGAAATTGAGTAAAAGGCGTCTACACAGAGCGACGCGTTTCAATTTAAATCGCCAATTCTGGTCAGAACAGTACAAGACATGATGATGAAAGGCGTCCACATATCACGACGTGTTTCAGTGGATTAATCACAGAATTAATGGCGGAATTCTGGAGAAAAGCAAGAGAGAGAATTTAAAGGCGTCTACCCATGTGGACGCGTTTTAAGGTTAATTCGGATTTTTAAGGATTAATGGCTGATTTTTGGAAAATGAATTATGGTTAAAAAGCGTCTTCCTGAGTGGACACATTTTACATTAAAGCATACCCGAATTGCTATATTTTAAGGAAAAATCTAGTTTTTACTTAAGGAAAAATCTTGGACAAGTCACAGGAAATTAAGAAAGGATTTCAAGACATAAAAGAACAATCCTTTATTCAATAAAATTCTTTATTACATCAAGAAAAGAAAAGAGAACATTCAAGGAAGAAATTCCCGAAGTCTCAGAATATATAGAACAGATAATCCTCTGTCTCTTTCTTTAGAGGATTTTACACGATGATTGAAGCTAATATTCCACAAAGTGACTATAAGTTCGGTAGCTTCATAATCTTCATCGGATTCCAAGGCACGCCTCTTGATTGGAGATGTATGAGAAAACTCAGGAAATTCATAGCGAGGCAAACTGAGTTGAGTGAAACATCGATAAGGATTGTACAGCACAAACTCGGTAGCCCCGATTAGCTTAAGCTCTGCACCAGATGCACGACGTACTCTAATGGGCTTTCCTACCAGAGCAAGTGGAGAAGGGTCAAACCCGTTGGATGACATCTTTCTCAGATAATCTCTCCAGTCAGCTCGAGTCTTGAGTTTTGGCACTCGATTGATCATCTTCTCATTAAATTTCACAATGTTGGAAATATGGAAGATCGGGCTATTCTGATAGATTTGAGACGGTCTTACAGAATTTCTCGTGTGATATTCAAATTTGAAGTGCAACTCGACCCATAGAGCGAAGAGTAGTATGCAACCATAGGGAGGCTGACCTGTGGACGCCGCAGAGAGCCCACTGTAGAGATAAGCTAGAATCGCTCTGCCAATGTGTTTTCTCTCGAAAATCTCGCAGATCGCGCTGACTTGATCATCTTCAAGGATGTTGTCTTGAGCAGGAAAGAACAGAGCCCCGACAAGGCACGTGATGAAAGCTTTTGTCACATCCTCACCATCATCCTCTCTCAGGTCTTCAATCTCGTACAAGGTCCACTCTGCAAGCTTAGCAAGGTTGATTCCTTTCTTGGTAAGGCACTCTTTAACTTCTGTTGGGTCCTTCATGATCGTCATCAACAATTGTTGACCGGTGATCTTTTCCCTCATCAAAGCCATCTTGTTTTGGATCACTTCATTGTCACCGTACAACTTGATTTTGGGAAGGCCCAATAAGAGTTCAACTTCCTCTAGAAGAATAGTGCATTCAAAATCAGGAAAGATGAATGTATGGGTTTGAGGATGCCACAACTCAATCAGAACACCCATAGCCGCCCAATCCACGTTTGGACTCTTGTAATGCTTTGCATGAACCACTAGACCTTGGAGATTCCACTTGGAAATAAAAGATTGCATGGAAATTTTGGTACTCTTAGCGAGCTTGCAAATCCAAGGGAGAGAGGTGAATTTCCTTAGACCTGGAAATAAAGGATATGCCTAGGAAATAAAAGGAAGAATTGTTTGAGAATTACTTGAAGGAAAAAGGGAAATTGAAGAAAAAGGATTGAAGGGAAGGATGATTCAACTTACTTGGAGGTTATGATCTCTCCCACTTAGATGATTTTCCACCTCATAAAGCTTCTCTAGTATCTTCTTCATCCTCTTGCTTGAAGAACTCATCTTGTTCTTGATTCTTCCTTCTTGAAGCCTTGAAAACCTTGACAATCCTTGAACTTTGAAGAAAATCCCTTGCTTCAATCTCTAAATTATGTTAGGATTGCTTTGATATAAGTTAATGGAGTTTATATAGAGAGAATTGCGATTCTAGGAAGGCTTTTCCGGATTGGAAAAGGAATAAGCATGAAGAGAGTTGGAATCCGGGTAAGAATCAGCCAGAACTTGTTTCTGCGACTGAAAAGGTGTCGTTGAACAGCGACGCTTTTTAGTGCTTAATGGCGTCGGCTTGACACGACGCATTTCAGACTTTTCTGATATTTACCCGAAATCCATATTTTGATGAAGTTACTTGTAACGACCCGCCACCCTATAATCGGGGATCCGATTACTAAATGGGTACCGAATCATTAATTTGGGACCAAACCAGGATCTAGTAAGTCTGGGAAATAAATAATAAACTAAGCTAAACATTCACATCGCATTGACTTGAAATAAAAGTGCAGGAATTAAAATTATTACAATGCGACTCGATACAGCAAATAATTACATTCTCCAACAGAAGGAAATAATTAAACATACAAGCCAAAGATAAATAACAACTACATCGGGGCATACCCCGGAACAACCGCTGAAGACACACCACACCCGGCCGCACACGCCGCTCTAAGTCTGCTGGGAGTCCTCACCTGAAAACCGCAGGGGTGAGTCTCAAGACAAGACTCAGTAGGGATCCTTCGATCCCCACTGCCCACGCACACACCCACAAGTGTAAAGTACAGCTAACAGTAAAGTAACAAGTGTAGTGGCAGGTACGATATCTAATTCTCTACGTGAGAACACGTGCAGTCGAAATATAATAATCATGCACATTCTAAGCCAACCGTTAGAAAACCCACAACTGCCGTCTCGATAGAACTCGCCGACCGTACAAACAACGGTGAGAAAAACCTCGACCCGCTGAGACCAAGGAGCAGCCCCTCGGATAGCACGCTCGCTACTCCGGCCCAACTGGCTCAGGTGACTACCCCTTCCCTCAGCATGAGTGACTCTCCGAATGTACCACTCCGACACCGGTACTAGCTGACCCCGGGGTTCACCAGGTGACCCTCTCTCACTAGGCGTCACCCCGCCCACGCCCCCACCGGCGCTGTGCTCACGCCCCCACCAGCACAGGGTGATAAATCGCTACAATGTCACTCCAGGTCCACAGTAACACAAAACCACCAAAACTCAGCACTGTACGATCCGGTCACGTGAAAAGTCCGCGATCGTATAACACACATGTGACACCATCCGGTCATGAAGAATCCATCTCCACCGGGCACTAAAACATGCACTAACCATCATCTAACAGTATGAACACATTTTACTGGCATGAATTAGTGGAATTCTGTCTTGAATCGCGTCGACCGAGGTCGACGCCATTCAAGCTCCATGTACAGGTTCATATAAATCAGTCTTCAGAATCTGGCCTTAAAAAGCGTCGACGCCAGAGGACGCCGTTTAAAAGGCGTCGACATCCTCAGACGCCATTCAGCACAGAAAACCAGGATTTTCTGAAATCTTTAAAACAGGGGATTTCTGCCTTAAAAGGCGTCATGGCTACCCGACGCTATTCAAAACGCGTCGACCACCCATGACGTCTTTTAGTCCCAGAATCCCAAACTGGCAGACTCTCAGTCAGGCGATTCCTGTCTAAAAGGCGTCGTGATGGCCCGACGCCCTTTGAAAAGGCGTCGTCCATGCACGACGTCTTTCAACCCCAGGAACCAGAGTTGCCATGAGCCCGAGGGCTCCTCTTTCAACCCAAACAGCCCCAAAATACCCAAAAACGGAGAAGAAAGAGGGGCACACAATCCATAGGAAATCTTAATCATAGCAAATCCCCCCATATCATCAAAAGAACTCCTAAACATGCTCATTCTACCCCCCAAAACCAAGGATCCACAACATGCATAAACGGGGGAAAACATGGTTTAAACACAAAGCCGTGGGAACCGTTACCCTACCGAACACTCGAACGCCTCCGAGCTTCAAGCCGTCCGCCTGTCTCGCCCCACGCCGCCGCCGGTACCACCGAGGTCGTCCTAGCCCCACCGTGACGTCGGCCGCCGTCCGGAGAGTAGAACGCCGCAGTGGAAGTAGAGGTGGTAGGGGTAGGAGCCAGGTAGAGGATGGAGTGGAGGGAGGGGCGAAATGGTGTGAGGAAAAGAGGGAGGAGGAGGGGGGTCGCCGCCGGTCGCCGGAGGAGAAGGAGAGAAGGAGAGAATGAGGGAAAGAAGGAGGGCTCGCGGGGTTAACCAGAAACTGGTTAAAACGCGTCGACATGCACGGACGCCTATCAGGTGACATGACGGCCGCTCTGACAAGAGTCTGAAACGCGTCGTCCAACACAGACGCCATTCAGACAACTTGTCAGGGCCGTACTCTGACACACCCAGAGTCGCAGTCTGAAAGGCGTCAACCCACACGGACGCCGTTCAGACGACCTGACAGGGCCGTACTCTCGCGGTCCAAAGTCAGTCCACGTGGCACCCACATGGCAGAACCTGAAATGCGTCTGCCACGGTGGACGCCGTTTAAACCGCGTCGAGCGGGCTCGACGCGAAACAACACAGAGTTCCAGACCCCACTAGGGCCAGAACTACAGGGCCCGACCCGAAAACCGGATCCGAAAGTCTCGGTCCTTACATTACTAATGAATTTTTGAGTGCAAGAAATTCAGGAAAATTTAAATGAAGTTGAGAATTTCAAGAGGATCCCACTGTGAGAGTTCATAAGTCCCGATCGTGGCTAAAAAGACGGTTATCTCTATCCCTTGTACTATTTCGTGTGATTAATTTGCATAATCTCATTACTATATGTTAAATATTTATTAGATTATATCAAGGACCTTGTGGTTTCGATGAAACTGAAATTTGAGTTCCCCTACAACAAAAACGGTGATAAATCCAGAGAATTCTTAATCACACGGATAAGCCGTTGGATTGTTAATTAGTGAGGATGATAGTTCCGTTTTTTGTGAAACAGTGCGTGGGTAAATAAGTTTCGGCTTAGCACTGAATTACAAGAATTGGTATCTTGACTCATTAATAACAATTTAACAATATTATCCTTGATTAATTTATATTTTATTTGATTTTATATTTTTCTTTTAGCCCAGCATGCATCATGTAAGACTTTGATATCACTGTGATAAGAATTAATTACTAATTAAGTTTCAGACCATTGATCAAATAAACCTAACATGATATGAAATATTACATTCTGAATTGAGTATCTTGATTATCTTTGAGGTTCGTTTGAAGATATCCTTGGAATTCTATCATTTCTTGGATTCTTTATCCAATATTTTTTGTTTTCTTTTAAGATCCATCATGGCTGCAGCACATCCACATTGGCTGGCAAACGCTCTCCATGATGAAACCTGCAGTGTCTATGACCTAGGATACTTCTCCATCCGTGGAGGTTGATCGACCTTATTTTATTTCCTTGTCTACCTCATCCAGACAGGATTGATTCCATCGATATTATTGAGCTATCTTTGTTGATGATTTTGAGAAAAATTCCAATCATGTGATGCTAAGAGCGTGTCTCATCACACCTTGACATCACCTTTTCAGTACATTCCATTTCATTTCACTCCCTTGCAAAGACGATGCCAAGGTGAGGCAGCTGTAGACACGCTAATTTTGATGTCATTTTCATATCATATAATAATGCTTCAGAATGGTCTGATATTTAATCATTAGTTAATTTTTATTAAATATTTCTAAATTAATTATCTAAATAAGTATTGGGTCAGACAGGCATAATTTAAGTTAATTAATTAAATTGATTTTAACTCAAATTTTAATCAAAATATGAAAAAAGTCTAAAAGACGTCGACATGTGTAGACGCCATTTAGAGTTTATTCATATTTTGATATTTAAATTTGAATTTTAATTAATTGATTAATTAGTTAAAAGATGTCTGCCAGACACGACGCCTTTTAGGTTTCCTAAGCTGTTTCTATCTCTTTTTACGGATGTTTATCCTTATCTTAATTAGTCTAAAAGGTATCTTCAATGAGCGACGCGTTTTAGATAATTACAGATAATGATGAATTAATCTGTGTTTATCTGTTTGTTAGCTGGATAAAACTTCAAAAATTCTTCATATTAATCTATTAATAACCGCAGATGTAAAGCCTATAAATTCCCAACCCCTTGGTCATTGAAAAGTTAGTGGTAATAGTGATGGTAGTGACAATTGAGTGAAATTTGAGCAAAGAATCTCGGCGACGACGTCCAAACGTTGAAGGATCGAAGTGTTGCTCCTAGGAATTCATAGTCCATTCTCCGTCCTTTCAAGATCCTTTCAAGACCAAGGCTTTCCAGGGGCCATTCAACTTAGTTCTCCTCTCTTCATCATAATGATTTCATCATTATATTAGTTCAAAATCTCATTCATCACATCACTCTATGCAACACACTCACTAGCATAATTTCAAACCTATTTGTTTAAGGGGTTTAAAAGACCATCATACAAGTGAGTTCATTTGTCTAGTTGCATGCTCAGAATTTCTACTAGAATAGATACTACATCTATTTGAGTTCTCATTGTTCCCTCTCTCTTTCTTTCCATTTTCTTGTAAGGTACAAAAAAAGATCAAAAGGAGGGAGTCAACAACGAACAACAAGAAAGAGAAAGCTGGATGATCCTCAAAGTCCACTAAACATTCAAAGCAAGAACAAAGATAGAAAGGGCTCTCTTTCTTCAGCCGGCTGAAAGAGGGGAATCAAAGACTCGAACATCTCCCACATCTAAAACAGGTAGGCGATCAAATTTTTTCTTTTGAAACTTTTTAGTTAAAAGTTTCTGGCAATCACATTCACTTAGTTTCTTTTTAATAGGTTTATTTGTCACATAATCAACATAATTTTTCATGATAATCACACACTCAATTTGAGCACTCACAGACGCATCTTATTAATTTCACATGACCTAACCGAAGATATCATATCAATTAATCATCACTAGATAAACAATCTAGATACTTAAAATCAATCATATTCTAATAGAAGCACAGTGCATGTTAAATTTGTATAGGCCATTAACTAAAGTACAAGAAAATACAACATTATTCGTATTGCTTACATTAACCTTCCAGCTTTAAAATAGGTTTCAAATCCCTTCTTATCAAGTTGAGAAATTAAGATTAAGTTCTTGATTTTGGGAGCCAAGAGCACGTCGGTCAATACTAAGTAATTACCATGTGGAGCCTTAGCTAAATTGTCCCTATGCGAAGCACATCATAGTATGAGTTGTTATCCATATAAACCCTATGCTCTCTTGTTTCCAATTCCTTAAAGTCAATGAAAAACTCTCTAGACTTGACCACATGTCTACATATCGTAGAGTCCAACCACAAAGCTTTATCCCTAGCATCCATTAGGAGAGCATTAGAAACAACACATATAATGTCTTTACTATTGCCACAGCCCTATTTTGGAACTTGTTCCCACCCTTGCCGTTGTTAATGCATGTAACTTTGACATGTTCCATTTTGCCACATTTGAAGCAAGGTAAAATATTCTTACTAGAACGATGTCCTTTACTCTGAAGCTTCTCCCCCCACTCCCCCCTTTTTTTCTCTAAATTTTTCTTCTATTGAGGAACATAGTTCAATCTAAGAGCCAAGAGGCCCACCCCACTACAACATTAGCCACCATTGAGTCAGTCACAAACTTCTTCTTTCTCTTCTATGCCTGAATAGTCAATATGGTTGCAAGCCCTTGCATTGGAAGCACAATATTTGACATGTTGAGTGATACAATGGTCAAATCCTAAGGAGGCAAGCTATTAATTATAGTTTCCACTTGAAGTTCAAGAATAATAGGGCGACCTAAACTTGCCAACTCCTTAGCAATCACACACATAGCATCGATATGATCAACATTGTTGCCCTTATCTTTCAATTTCATGCCATTATATTATGCAACAAGCATTCTAATATGAGCCTATGACGTCTCTTCATAAATTCTTCCAACTATTTGATACATGGCATAGGTAGTCAGTTGACGGTTAAATAGGATTTCAATGTCTGATTCCATGAAAGTTAGCATTATTGATCTAGCCCTCTTATCTTCTAACAAGAATTTTCATATGCTTCCTTGGCAACAGCATCAGCACTCTTAGTAGGACTAGTCACCACTTGATCTAAAACATGATCTAGTCCATCTTGTAAAGGGATGTGGTAATTTCGTGTCTTCCAAGTCAGGAAATTATTCCCATTGAGCTCTTCTACTTTACTCAATCAAGCAATAGCAACGGCTTTAGGGGCTTTATTATGTACTAACTCAACAAACCAAATGAATTCACAAGAAATTTTGTAGTGACTGACTTAAGGGCAAAATTGAATTTTCACATATATAAAATCTCAGAATTCTGAAATTTCCGGAAACTTAAATTGACACCATTCACTTCCATAAGCATGAATGAGTGGAAACATTATTGTATTGTCAATGTCAATTGGGAGTTGCATGTAACTCTTACTCAACTAGCCGTATAAGGGGCGAATCCACATTTCACATATACTTTCCCTAATCTAACAAAAAGATGATATTTCCAGTAAAAGTAACATTCAGAAAATAATTCACATGTCAATTAAATATTATGCTGCAATTACATAATTAATTTTAAACAATAAGCCCCTAAAGTGTATGTCCTTCAATTAAGGTTAAATTGAGTTAATTTTATAAAAACCTTCTTTACATGCAAAATATCAAATATGCCCCTCTTAGTTGCTCAATATCATATAAACCCTGATTATGATAACATTCGATCAAAAGTACCACTCGTTATCCTCCATCCTCTTAACCAAACTAGACATAGGTTAATACTAACCAGTGTGTGAAAAGACGTATACCCCTTGGTTAGACTCTCACACTCTCTCTCTCTCTCTCTCTCTCTCTCTCTCGATCTTGATGGACGAGGGAGCAAGGTGGTGATAAAGAGCGGAGGGATGAAGAGTCGAAGGCCACAGCGACCATGGAGGGACCAACTCTAGTAGTATGAGAATGGAGATGGTGTACTTGACGATGGAGCAGAGCCAAGAGCTTGCTGCTGCAGGTCCATCGTAGAGGTAGAGGGTGGTGATGGCGGTGATAGGAGCTGATCGTGGTGGTGCCATAGGATCGCCACAGAGCAGCAGAACAACAATAGAGTTGCAGTAGTACTGGTAGGCCGCCAGATCTGAGTGGGATGGAGGAAAGAGGACACCCGCAAGGGGACCGAAATGGATGGCGATGGTATGAGGATTGTCGTTGGTACGTCTGCAGCGGCTATGGATGCCGGTGATGGGGTGCTGGGGGCCACCGTGGTTGACGACGGCACAGATGGGGTGACACTGCTCCCGTGAGGCCCTCCATAGTGCATCGCCATGGCCAAATCTGGTGACGGAGCGTCAAAATCGTGAAGGATTTGAAGATAGTGTGGTGACATAGCATGGCTATGGAGCTTTGGTGTTGAGCCACCGTGCAACGACGATGGGGGCGGAGCCATGGAGCTCGCCGCTGTAGGTGTGCCGTGGTGGAGCTGCGGAGGCCACACTGACGGTGCCATGGAAGCGGGATGGATGAGAAGCTTGATGACAAGGGTGTTAGAATAGTCCTACAAAAAAGACAAAATCAAAAAATATTTAGTAGAGATGGTGCTTACTCCATTCATTGTTTTAAGATTTTGAATTGGATGGTCTAATAACTTCAATATAGTATGAGAGTCCATGATTATAAACTGGATTATTAGTGGTAGTTATGATACTATAGTATTATAAGGTGGGTTTATATGATACTGAGCAACTAAGAAGAACATATTTGATATTTTACATGTAAAGAGGATTTATATGAAATTAAGTCGGCTAAATTTGTGAATTCACAGCCCAAATGCAAAATAAGTTGCCTCTGATACCACTATTGATTAATCTAGACAATCACCAAAAAAATGAGGCAAAACATTTGTTGTGATTTATTTTACTCTTACCAATGATTGTTTCACGTAATGTTCCTATTTTATGGAAGCATGGAGAGTTCTTCCCTGATGAGGCAGAATCCGATTTGACCCATTAAAACAAGTCCAAACCCAGTTCAGCCCAGCAGCAGCAGTACAAGGCCCTCAGAGAGCCTTCGGCCCATAAGCGGCCCAACAGCCCTCGGCCCGTAAGCGGCACCGTTGCTCCCGGCCCAATAGGCTTCAGCCCGTCAGCGGCCCACCAGTCTACGGCCCGGGAGCAGCGCAATAGCCCTAGGCCCAGTAGGCTTCGGCCCATCAGCGGCCCAACCCCCTTCGGCCCGATAGCCGAGTCCGGCCCACTCCGGTGGAGGACTAGGCACTATGGCGGTTTACCAGTAAGCCCGGACATAGTCCTATATCGGCTATCACCGTTAACCATCCTCTATCATCTGCTCTAAGTACACCGCTATTTATTACCAAAGGAGGCGGCTGGGATATCTCCGAGACCCTCAAGGACTACAGTCCAAATAGCATTAGAGCTACTATTTACCTTCTGAATCGAATCGTCTTCAGGAGCTAACTTGACCGTCGGAGGGGGTTCCTTAGGGCCGAAGCCCGGGACTCCTGCTGACCGGTTTCTTCTTCTTTCCCTCCTGCAGGAGCTCGGTTCGAATCATCGCCGACCTTCCCGAGTCGGTCTCGGCCGCCGATCTCGGACTCCTCTCCCTGGTCTCGACGCCGTGCGCCGGCTGCCCCGCAACCGGAGGAGACTCGGTTTCACGCCGCCCCTTCGTCTACCGAAGGGGCTTTGGCCCCGGCCTCCCGAAGACAAGCCAGCCTCCGATCGAGCGGCTCTCGACCTCGGACCTTCGGCTTCGCCTCTACCTCTGCCTTCCGGATCCCCGTCGGGCCTCTAAAAACCGATCCGACCCAGCTCCGGATCCATTTCTTCGGATTCCAGCTTCGGAATCCGGTCGTGATAGCTTCGGCTACATCACGTGGCGCCGTCTGTGGGAAACAAACAAACAAGTCATGTCTCAACGACCTATAACCCGACGATCCGGACAGAGCGAAGCAGAGGCACGGGAAGCCTCGGCGTAGATGCTGCCTTCCGAAGGTGCCCCTTCTGCACCGCCGAGCATGCCTCTGCCAGTCATACCGGAGTCCCTCGCTGCGGAAGACCGGGTGGGGGTGCTCCAGCAGCAAATGGCAACGCTAGCAGCTGCCGTCACCTCCCTAGCGCCTCTTCAGGAGATGGTATCCGCCATCGCCCGGCGCATAGGATTGATGGGACAGCTTCCTCAGCAAGCGCCGCTCCCCCCACTCTACTCAGTGCAAGATGCTCGGTTCCGGCCGACGCCTGCGCCGGTTTCCCCCGACGAAACCGCTGCGGCCCGCGGCGAACCCTCGGCGCTACCTGCCCGAGCCCCTCGCACTAACTGCCTAACGGAGCAGAACTATGCTTCGTCGGAATTTCGCCCAGCCAGGACCGAAGGACAATCAGTCACTACTTCGACCGCCTCAGACCTGGACCGACGGCTGACGACAATGCGAAAGGAAATGCAGCAAATGGTGTCTCGGCCCTACGGAGCGCCCCTTGCTAGCAACATCCTGGAGCAGACTTCGTTCACGACGGAGCTCTTGGCCACTGAGGTGCCTCCCAATTTCAAGCTGCCGAAGGGCCCTCTCTACGACGGAATGACGGATCCGGTCTGTCATTTCCAGAGATTCAACGCGTTCCTCTCGGTCCGAGGGGTCGCCGAGGCAGTCCGCTGCCGACTTTTCCCCCTCACCCTTGAGAAGACTGCCCTCACCTGGTTCGAAACACTGGCCCCCAACTCCATCCACTCCCTAGTCCAGTTGGGCCAGTTATTCATCGACCAGTTTTATGATGCCACCCGGCAGTGTAAAACCTCCGCCAGCCTGCTAGCCATCCGGCAAGGCCCCACCGAAACTCTCCAGGAGTACTTCACCAAGTTCCGGACCGAGGCCGCCCAAATCCCAAACCTCGACAGCTCGATCGCGGTCTCAGCCGTGATCAGCGGGTGTCGGGACGAAGGGCTCCTCGGCTCCATTGGGAAGCGCCATCCCCCTACCTTCCAGGACCTCGTGGCCCGGGCCCATAAATACATCAACCGGGAGGCCCTGATGACGTCCAGAGGTAAAGGCGCAGTCGAAGCGGCCTCGGCACCTACCCCCCAGGTGGTCCGACTACGGCCAGAAGACCAAGAGCCCTCCCGAAAGCGATATCGCCGGGAGGACTGGGACAGGGAGAGGCGACGGGACCCGCAGCTGCAGTACCTACCTTTACCTGCTCCCCCTTCCCGGATGCTCATGGAGGTGAAGGGCATGATCCGGCGACCAGATCGCATGAAGACAGATCCACGCCGAAGGGACCCCGGCAAATACTGTGAGTATCACCGGGAGATCGGCCACACGACGGATGAGTGCCAGCAGCTCCGAGAGGAAATCGGCCGCCTCATCCGGGAGGGAAGATTGCCGCAGTACTGACGGGAGCAGCCCCCGCCACAGCGAAACCGGGACGTCCCTGGGACACCCAGGCAACAACAACCCCCGGTGGCAGAAGCTGCTCCTCCACCGAAGGTCACCTCGGCCCCGGTAGAAGCAACCCATCAAAGACCCAGTTCTGGGTCTATTATGATCATATCCGGAGGGCCGGGGGAAGGATCAAGGCAGCGGCAGTGCAGTTTTGCCACTATAGCGACGATTGACGTCGAGCCGAAGCGGCCTCGCCAAGAGGATATTACCTTCGGCTCAGAGGACCTGACTGATATTCTGGTCCCTCACGACGATGCCCTCGTCATAGAAGCTGTAATAAATAGTTATATTGTACATCGAATATTTGTCGATAATGGAAGCGCCCCAAACATCTTATTTTACGATTGTTTTGAAAAAATGGGATTGAGTGAGGCTAATATGAAGCCTCACCGGGGCCCCCTCTTCGGTTTTAACGGCTCGCCCTGTCGGGTAGAGGGCATTGTCCGACTCCCTGTAACCTTAGGCTCCGCCCCCTGGCAACTAACCGTTGAAACGGACTTCGCCGTTGTAAAAATCGATTCGGCCTACAACGCCATCTTCGGCCGAAGGCTAATCGGCGGGGTCGGAGCCGTGCCTTCGTCTTTCCATCAGAAGCTGAAGTTTCATACCAGCCATGGAATAGGCGAGGCCAGAGGGAATCAAGAAGCAGCCCGGCAATGCTATATGATTTCGGTCAAAGGGAAGGCTGCAGCCGAAACCCTAGCGATCGAATCATCAGCCGAGGCATCTCCGGGGGAAGCACTCCTCGCCATTCCGATTCCGGGAGACGAAGGACGAACCCTGATGATAGGCTCCGGCCTAGAGAAGACCGAAGCAGAGAAGCTCACCGAGTTCTTGAAAAAGAATCATCGACGTTTTCGCCTGGTCCCCGGCGGACATGCCCGGGGTTGACCCGGAGGTAGCAGAGCACCGACTACATACCGATCCCGACCAGCCGCCGGTAAAGCAGAAGCGGCGCACCTTCAATCAGGAAAGGAGAGCCGCCATCCAAGCCGAAGTGCAGAAGGGGCTGGACGCCGGACACCTCCGAGAGGTGCATCATCCGGACTGGATCGCCAACGTAGTAATGGTGCCGAAGAAGGATGGCAAGTGGCGAATGTGCGTGGACTTCACCAACCTCAATAAGGCCTGTCCGATGGATAGCTTCCCGCTTCCTCGGATAGACCAGGTGGTGGACGCAACCTCCGGCCACGAGCTCTTAAGTTTCCTCGACGCCTGTTCAGGCTATCACCAGATCCGGATGCATCCGGATGATGAAAGCAAAACCAGCTTCACGACCGATCTGGGCCTATATTGCTATACCCGGATGCCCTTCGGTCTGAAGAACGCCGGCGCAACATATCAGCGCCTTGTCAATAAGGTGTTCGCCCCGCAGCTCGGCCGCAACATAGAAGTCTACATAGACGACATGTTGGTCAAAAGCCGCGTCGCTGCAGAACATTTGGCTGACCTGGCCGAGACATTCTCCGCCCTGAGGCGGTACAAGATGAAGCTGAATCCGGCCAAGTGCGCCTTCGGGGTAGCTTCCGGGAAGTTCCTCGGCTACATGGTCACCCACCGAGGAGTAGAAGCTAATCCCGAGAAGGTTTCGGCCATTATACAAATGCGTCCCCCGGCAAACCTCCGAGAGGTGCAGAAGCTGAATGGGAGGATCGCAGCCCTAAGCTGCTTCATGTCGAGGGCGGCGGATCACTGTTTCCCCTTCTTCAAGCTGCTGAAGAAGGCCAATAGCTTCGAATGGACGGATGAGTGTCAGACAGCCTTCGACCAGTTGAAGGCCTACCTCTCCAAAGTCCCCATTCTGTCCAAGCCGGTCCCCGAGGAGCCTCTGAGCCTGTACCTCGCAGTGTCCGAGACGGCTCTCAGCGCCGTCCTCGTCCGAGAACAAGAGGGCGTTCAGAAGCCGGTCTATTATACCAGCCGAGCCCTTCAAGGGGCAGAACTCCGGTATCTCGCGCTGGAAAAATTGGCTTTGGCCCTCGTCTCGTCCGCGAGGAGGCTCCGGCCTTATTTTCTAGCCCATTCGGTGAAAGTTCTTACCGACCAGCCCTTGAGGCAAATTCTCTCCCGGCCAGAAGTGTCCGGCAGGCTGGCAAAATGGGCAATTGAGCTAGGAGAGTTCGATATCTCCTACGCACCTCGGGTGGCGATAAAAGCCCAGGCATTGGCAGACTTCATCGCCGAACTCACTCCCGGCGATTCTTCGGCACTTCAACCGAAAGCCGACGTGCCCGAAGCCGAGGACACTTCGGCTCATATGCCGGTAGACGAGTGGCAACTCTTTGTAGATGGCTCCGCTTGCTCCACGGGCAGCGGCGCCGGGTGGATCCTTGCATCGCCCGAAGGAGTCGTCACGGAGTACGCCTTGCGTTTCTCCTTTCCAGCGACTAACAACGCTACCGAGTACGAAGCCCTCATTTCTGGCCTCCGGGCAGCGAAGAAGCTCGGCGCCCGGAATCCGAAAGCCTTCAGCGATTCTCAGCTAATCGCCAGCCATATTTCCGGAGAATACGAGGCACGGGATGCGATAATGGCTTCTTACCTCCAGGTGACTCGCAAGATCCTCACTCAATTCTATTCTTATGAAATCGTGAGGATCCCGAGAGCCGAGAATACCCAAGCCGATGCACTTTCCCAGCTGGAGTCAACTCAAGACGGGGGAGGAGGCCGAATGATCCTAGTGAAGGAACTCGCCGAACCAAGCCTCGGCAAGCCTGAAGCCATGCAAATCACTGAGGCCGAAGCCGAGACATGGATGACTCCCCTCGTCGCTTTTCTCCTCCGAGGAGAAGTCCCGCCAGACTCCAGGGAGGCGAAGCACATTCGGCAACGCTCATCCCATTTCCTCCTTCTGGACGGGCTGCTATACAAGAAGTCCTTCGGCCGACTGCTGCTGCGATGTCTCGGCCCGACTGAAGCCGACTACGCCACGAGAGAAGTACATGAGGGGGTATGCGGAGCGCATGCGGGAGGAAGGGCCCTGGCTCACAAGCTTCTAAGGCAGGGCTACTGGTGGCCGACACTCCGAGAGGACGCTTTAGCCCTCGTACGGCGCTATGATCAGTGCCAAAGGTTTAGCTCCCTCATCCACCAGGCAGCCACCCTTCTGACCCCCTTATCTGATCCCTGGCCTTTCGCTCAGTGGGGAATCGACCTCCTGGGGCCTTTTCCCGTCGCTACCGGCCAAAGAAAATTCCTCATCGTGGCGGTAGATTATTTTACTAAGTGGGTAGAAGCCGAACCCCTCGCGTCGATAACCGATAGCAATGCTTGGAACTTCGTATGGAAGTCCATCATCTGCCGGTTCGGCATCCCCCGGGCCATCATTTCGGACAACGGCAAGCAGTTCGATAGCCGTCGGTTCAGCGACAACTGCGTCAGCTTCGGCATACTTCACAAATTCACTTCGGTAGCACATCCTCGAGCAAACGGCCAGGTTGAAGTCACCAACCGAAGCCTGCTGCAGGGACTGAAAACCCGCCTCGGCGAAGCCAAAGGCCGATGGGTAGAGGAGCTGCCGAGTGTTCTGTGGGCATATCGGACGACGAGCCGAACTCCTACCGGCGAAACTCTATTTCGCATGGCTTATGGGATAGAGGTCGTTATTCCAGTAGAAATCGGCCTTCCCTCTCCCAGAGTCATTGCTTATAATTCGGAGGCCAACGAAGAAGGCTTGAAGGATCATCTGGACCTCATAGAAGAAACCCGAGATAGGTCTCGTATCCGGCTGGCAGCTTATCAACAGCGCATGGCCAGGTAGCACAACACTCGAGTAAAGCCCCGAAACTTTAAAATCGGGAGCCTCGTGTTGAGGAATGCTCATGCTTCTAAACCGGCCGAAGCCTCAGGAAAGCTTGCTCCCAACTGGGAGGGGCCCTATCGGGTCAAAGAGGTAATCAGACGAGGGGCTTATCGGTTGGAGACCCTTTCGGGCCAACCTCTCCCTCGCACCTGGAATGCAGAACGCCTCCGGCGTTACTTTATGTAAATCACCTTTCCCGGACTTTTAGCCAGAAGGTATGAATAAAGGTCTCTTTTCCAGCAAAACTGGGTGCATTCTCTAAAGTCCGTGTAAACCGTACCGGGAGTGGCTTCGGCCATGCAAACCATATCGGGAGCGGCATGGTATTCTCTAAGTCCGTGTAAACCGTACCGGGAGTGGCTTCGGCCATGCAAACCGTATCGGGAGTGGCATGGTATTCTCTAAGTCCGTGTAAACCGTACCGGGAGTGGCTTCGGCCATGCAAACCGTATCGGGAGCGGCATGGTATTTTCTCTAAGTCCATGTAAACCGTACCGGGAGTGGCTTCGGCCATGCAAACCGTATCGGGAGCGGCATGGTATTCTCTTTAAGTCCGTGTAAACCGTACCGGGAGTGGCTTCGGCCATGCAAACCGTATCGGGAGCGGCATGGTATTCTCTTTAAGTCCGTGTAAACCGTACCGGGAGTGGCTTCGGCCATGCAAACCGTATCGGGAGCGGCATGGTATTTTCTCTAAGTCCGTGTAAACCGTACCGGGAGTGGCTTCGGCCATGCAAACCGTATCGGGAGCGGCATGGTATTCTCTTTAAGTCCGTGTGAACCGTACCGGGAGTGGCTTCGGCCATGCAAACCATATCGGGAGCAGCATGGTATTCTCTTTAAGTCCATGTAAACCGTACCGGGAGTGGCTTCGGCCATGCAAACCGTATCGGGAGCGGCATGGTATTCTCTTTAAGTCCGTGTGAACCGTACCGGGGGTGGCCTCGGCCATGCAAACCGTATCGGGAGCGGCATGGTATTTTCTCTAAGTCCGTGTAAACCGTACCGGGAGTGGCTTCGGCCATGCAAACCGTATCGGGAGCGGCATGGTATTCTCTTTAAGTCCGTGTGAACCGTACCGGGAGTGGCTTCGGCCATGCAAACCATATCGGGAGCAGCATGGTATTCTCTTTAAGTCCATGTAAACCGTACCGGGAGTGGCTTCGGCCATGCAAACCGTATCGGGAGCGGCATGGTATTCTCTTTAAGTCCGTGTGAACCGTACCGGGGGTGGCCTCGGCCATGCAAACCGTATCGGGAGCAGCATGGTATTCTCTTTAAGTCCGTGTAAACCGTACCGGGAGTGGCTTCGGCCATGCAAACCATATCGGGAACGGCATGGTATTCTCTTTAAGTCCGTGTGAACCGTACCGGGGGTGGCCTCGGCCATGCAAACCGTATCGGGAGCGGCATGGAATTCTCTCTTAAGACCGTGTGAACCGTACCGGGAATGGCTTCGGCCATGTATACCGGATCGGGAAGCGGCAAGGTATATCTCCAAGTCCGCGTAAGCCAAGCCGGGAGCGGCTTCGGCCACACAAACCGCGTCAAAAGCGGCAGGATATCCCCTCGGATCATATGAACCACGATAGTAAAGGCCCTGGCCGTATATACTATCGATGGCGATATTCTATCAACTTCCTATCCGAACCTACATCGGGTCCCGGCCTTGCGAGCTACAGCAAAAACGACAGGATCTCGGATTTCTGAAAAACCAGATTCGGTCGATTATGAACAAAGCATCAAGGTAAAGCCGAAAACACTTCCTATATTCACAAATGAGGGAAGTACAAAACCGGCCATCCACCTGGCCGCAGGCTTACAAAAGAAGAAAAATAAAAATCGGGGCAGGCCCCCGCGTCAGTTCTCGGCTGCCCCCTCCTCCACATCAACTGGGTTTCGGCCAGGAGATGGAGAGGGGGAATCGACGATCTGCACGGCCTCAAGCGGGGCGGCTTCGACAGGAGCCTCCTCGACCACAGCGACCTCGTCACCTTCCGCCAAGGCCGGGGCCCTCTCGGCCATAAGCCCCTTCCACCAGGACAGGAGCTCCGCGCCTTCCTCGTCCGTCGGTAGGGCAATCCCGGTCAAGTCCACGTTCGGACAGACCTTTTGGGCGGCGGCCAGCCCGATGTCGAAGACCGAGGAGGCCGCTAGAAGCTGGGCCTGGATTATCTCCTCAGCATAGTCCGGGCCGGCCTTGTAGTCGGCCACGGCCGAATCCACCGCCTCCTCCAGCTCCTGCTTCAGGGCCGACATCTCCTCGGCGTGGCGACGGTTTTCCGAAGCCCGCCGGGCGTCCTTGTCCTGGATCTGGGCCTTAAGGGCCCGGTTCTCGGCCTGGGCCGCAGCAAGCTCCCGCTCGGCCTTCGTCTTGGCCTCGGCAGAAGCACGGGCCTCTGCTGCCCGCTCCTCCAACTGTGCCCGCATCCGAGCGTTCGTAGCTACAAGCCCATCAACGATGGGCTCAATATTTGGCCCCGCTGAAGGGCCCTCACCCGAACCTGTCGAGGCCGACGCCCTTTCGGCCTCCAGAAGCTTGTTCCGAAGCAGCTCCTGATGGTGAATCAGGACGCTGCCCGTAACCGCGGCCTGCGGACCGAAAGCAGACGAGGATCAGCGAAACTTGAAATAAGCTAAGGAAAAGCTAGATTGAAGCACCCTCAAAAGCTTCTTACCTGGACCGCCAATCGGGCGCTGATCGCCGCCAAATCGGTGACCGAGTGGTCCTTCAGCTCCACAAAGGCCGACGGGAGAGTGAGGTTGCGGAGCAGACGGAGGCACGTCTGAGAGTCCTCCATACTCTCATCTCTATAGATCCCCGGCTCGGGGACCCACAGCTCGCGCTCCTGCGCGCGAGGCGCCTGCGACCCGGCACCTTCAAACTCTGCCCCCGCCATCACGGCCGGAGGAGAGTCGCCCCTCGGCGCCTTGAGGGACGCCAGCCTTGCAGCCCTTCGGGCCTCGGCGGTTCTCCTGACCAACGGGGCGGGCTCGGCCTCTTCGGGCTCCTCCGCCCGGGGCCGCTTCGACAAACGGCCGCCCCTTCGGGCGGCAGACTTGGTTTTTCGCTCCCTTTCGAGAGCGGCGGCGGCAGCACGGCCCTCGGAAGAGGCCGCAGTCATCGGAACCCCGGCTCGGGCCCTCGGGGCCACTGCACCTCGACCAGACCCGCCTGCCGCCTGCGGGGGTAATGGCTGGCCTCGGCCGCGCTGCTGGGCTATCCGGAGTAGGAGGCCCTCGATCCCGGACATTGCTGCAAGCAAGAGAAGACGTGTTAAAAACGAATAACACAACAGGTTGCAACTCACAACCGACTTACCCTCGGCCGAAGCTTCAGCAACCTCGTCGGCCGGAGGAGCTTTGGCCGGAGGAGCGGCCTCAGCGCTTCCTTCGCTGTCCTGCGGAGCCTCCCCGGGAGGAAGGTAGGGAAAAACCCGCTCCGAATCGCACTGTGGGTCCGGCCACGCCCCGGCATCCACGAACAGCTCCGGCTTACTGAAGAACTCCCAAATGTCGTACGGAGCCACGGCCTCGATATGACCCACGAGGGTGCTCTGGACAGAATTAAGGATGGGAGGATCAGAAAGGCCTGTGGCCAACGGTGCCCACACGGTAGGAAAGGGCCACACGCTCTTCTCGTTCTCCGGCAGAGAAATAAGGATAAACTTCCTCTTCCAGCCGTGAATGGACGAGGGCTTCCCGAAAAAAATGCTTCGGCCGATACGAGGGACGAAACAATACCACTCGGATCTCCCCTGCCTTTGGATTTTGAAGAGGTAGCGGAAGATGTTGACCGAGGGCACGGTTTGCATACGGGCAAACACAGCCAAAAAGGCGTAGACTGTGCGCCAAGAATTGGGAAAGAATTGAGACGGGGCTAGCCCGTAGAAGCAAAGGAGGTTGACGACGAAGGTGGGGAGAGGAAGACGAAAGCCCGCCTGGAAGCTTTCTTCATAGATAGAAAAGGTACCCGGGCGAGGGGTGTTGGCCCGGGTGTTGGAGCCAGGCCGATAGGGGATCATCCATGAAGGAAACTGATAATAAGAAGAGATGTAGCTAACCGCTTCATCCGAAAGGGCGTAGGCTGCTTCCGAAGCAGTCTCGGGACGACGACGTCCCGAGGTGGAAGCCTGGCCCGGGGTTCGAACCTCCTCGGACCCCTCGGCCTCGGAGGCCTCGGCCCCGGAGGCCTCAGGCTCTCCGGACATTGCAGAGGCGAGGGAGTCCAGAGTAAGAGGAGATGACAGAGAAGACTTGGGGGAATGAGACGGAGTATACTCCTCGTCCGAAGGGGTAATCTCGCTCGAAGAAGAACTGTGGGGTATGAGGTCGCGAAGATGGAGAAAGGAGATCGAGGCTTACTCTCAATGGGGAAAGGATCTCTCCTGGATCAAGCGCAGCCTCTCAAGCCACTCAAACTCCTCCAGCAAGCGCTCCGAGAGATGGAGATCTTCCTGCAATGGCCGGCGAGCTCGGATGACGCCTTCAGATGGCTAGCCTTTCGCCGGAGAGGAAGGGAAGTACGGATGATCGCAGAGGAACGCAGGCGCGGAAGCAAGAAGAAGAACAGTGCTCTGCGAGGGGCTCCTATTTATAGGCTCCGTTCAAAGCCCTTCCCGCCGAGACCGACGGCCGAGATCGTCTCCGTCGTCTCACCGCTCCTCTCGGATGTCCGCCACGTGTACCGTCCTTCGGCAATGATAACGGGCGGACTCCGGGACTTGGAGCAGAATGACCAACGGCCGACAGCGCTCCGACCCTTCGGCTGATCACTCGGATGCCCGCCACGTGTCCCGATCCGCTTGCCGGAGAAGGGAGCGGCGGCAATCCGAGCAGGACCTCGGGCAGAGGGCCGAGACGATCCGCGACCCGCCAGTGGTCAGGATCTTTTTGTGCTTTTAACGGAGCGGCCGGATGCGCGACGCGTGTCCCGTGCTTCTTCGCGAAGCGACGCCCGTCCCGTCCATTTAATGAAGCCTGACACAAGTCAGAGGGCTCGGCCCTTCGCCCTCAGAAGCAAAGGCCTTCGTCGCCATCCCGAATGAAGACGAAGCAGCTAATAGACCCTCGGCCGACCGAGGGCACCCTCTTCTCAAGAAAAAGAACAGAAGGCTTCGGGTAAAGCACCTGATTACACTATTTCTCAGCAAGCTTCGGACTGTACTCTCGCCATCTCAGAACTGAGGAAGACAAGAGTGGGGGGCTATGTGATGAGGCAGAATCCGATTCGGCCCATTAAAACAAGCCCAAACCCAGTTCAGCCCAGCAGCAGCAGTATAAGGCCCTCAGAGAGCCTTCGGCCCATAAGCGGCCCAACAGCCCTCGGCCCGTAAGCGGCACCGTTGCTCCTGGCCCAACAGGCTTGAGCCCGTCAGCAGCCCACCAGTCTACGGCCCGGGAGCAGCGCAGCAGCCCTAGGCCCAGCAGGCTTCGGCCCATCAGCGGCCCAACCCCCTTCGGCCCGATAGCCGAGTCCGGCCCACTCCGGTGGAGGACTAGGCACTATGGCGGTTTACCAGTAAGCCCGGACATAGTCTTATATCGGCTATCACCGTTAACCATCCTCTATCCTCTGCTATAAGTACACCGCTATTTATTGCCAAAGGAGGCGGCTGGGATATCTCCGAGACCCTCAAGGACTACAGTCCAAATAGCATTAGAGCTACTCTTTGCCTTCTGAATCGAATCGTCTTCAGGAGCTAACTTGACCGTCGGAGGGGGTTCCTTAGGGCCGAAGCCCGGGACTCCTGCTGACCGGTTTCTTCTTCTTTCCCTCCTGCAGGAGCTCGGTTCGAATCATCGCCGACCTTCCCGAGTCGGTCTCGGCCGCCGATCTCGGACTCCTCTCCCTGGTCTGGACGCCGTGCGCCGGCTGCCCCGCGACCGGAGGAGACTCGGTTTCACGCCGCCCCTTCGTCTACCGAAGGGGCTTCGGCCCCGGCCTCCCGAAGACAAGCCAGCCTCCGACCGAGCGGCTCTCGGCCTCGGACCTTCGGCTTCGCCTCTACCTCCGCCTTCCGGATCCCCGTCGGGCCTCTAAAACACCGATCCGACCCAGCTCCGGATCCATTTCTTCGGATTCCAGCTTCGGAATCCGGTCGTGATAGCTTCGGCTACATCATTCCCTATTAAGGATTTTTTTTTTTTTTTTCCTATGATAAGAAGCAACGATAAAAGAGAAGAAACAACATTATGGAGATCACGCAAATTCTTCCTGCACGGTCCTCTTTGATTGTCAGTAAAAACTTCTTCTCTTCTCCTCTCACTGTAATAACACGAAATAGGAGAGGAACTAAGAGAAGAAGAGTGAGATCAGTGAGAATGGAGAGGGAGTGAGAGAGGATTTTGCCAAGAAAGTCCTCCATGCGGTTAACTCCTTTTTTTTATAAAGATTGAATAGATATCTTCTCCCTTCTCTTTTTTAATAACTACTTCTTAAGTATGGATTAAATTCTGTCTTACATCAAAGATCCTATCAAAATCCGATCCCCTTTTAATCGTGAATCCCCAATCAGGTCTATTGGACCATCTAATAACCGTGCTCCTTTAACTGGACGCTACCCACTTAACCTGCAGACCGATGGGTACGCGCCCATTTAACTTACACATACAACATAGGCCTAAAGATTGTTTTGGCATGGTAAGGCCCAAGAAGTATAATTATCAATACCAGCAAGCTGCCCATCAAAGACTAGAAAGGAATAAATACCAAACTTATCCATGAGATTGAACCAGAGGATAACTAACAACTTCATTGCATGTAAAATGTGCGGATCAAGAGCAAACAGGGATGCTACCACTTGCGGGTAACGTCGACAAAGAGTCGCCAGAAGCTATAGAGGCCACGTGCCAGCGGCGGATGCAGAAATTTCGTCCAGCAGGGTCATTCGGACATTAGGTCATAAGCATGATTGGGTCAGCAGATTTTTGGGCAAGGTCATATGGGATTCTAGGTTAGACAAGTGGGGTCCTGGGGTGAGTCAGTAGAGTCTCGGATTAGACTGCTTTAAAGTAAGTTAAGGGGTTTGACAAAATTCAGTAAAATCCTAAAACCTTAATGGATGAATGATGGATCCGCCACTACACATAACTTAGGGACCAATGCCGGACCAATGCTGGACGTAAGCACGGATGGAGCCACAGGCATAGATGTGGACAGTGTAGGATGCATGGGAGATGATTCCTCTAGTGCGTCAAGGGACATGTGGTGCCAGTGCAAAGTATATTACCAGGGGTGGGGATGTTGATCCTTAACCTGAGGTAGCACGCAAGATGACGACCTTGGAAGCTGGGCATAGGTGGTAGCCTTGGGCACTAGGCACAGGCGGGAGGCTTTGGCACAAGAGCAGGGCAATGGGTAGGCACTGGACCTTGGCAAGAGACTTGTGGACGCCTAGGATCCCCAGGTAGAGCTAGAGTTGTTAGGGTGCAAGTGCGGGATGCCAAGATAGAAAACGAAGATAGCGCCGAGAGAAACGGAGGAGAAACAATGGCTTTGATGCCATGTGTTAACCAAAGCATGGTTCTTACCATGCATATGCCCACGTAGGGGCCAAGAGTTGGTTATAGGAGATGAGAGGGAGTGGTTGAGGGAGTGGTTGTGGGGAGTTACCCACACTTGTGAAGCACCCCTTGGATATAACCATTCCCCCCTTTATTTGAAAGGTTAGGGGAGAGAGATATAAAAGGGATAGAGTGGCATTACGTGAGAACAACTCTTGGAAAATCTGCAGAACACTCACTTTTGGGCAGCCCTCTTTCTCACTCTAGTCTCCCCTTCTTCCTACACATTCTCTCTCCCTCTCTAAGGTTTGCTCTCCAAGAGGCTATCACCAAGAGCCTAGGATTTGCAGTGTGATTTTAGGGAGAAGCCCGTCACGTGGTTCTCATCCTCGTCCTCACGGAGCCGTCGCCGTCCATCTACGAACGTCGCTGTTAAGGTACGTTTTCCGTTACGATCCATCTCCGTGCATGCTTCCGCTTGTTCATTTGATGCATGGAGATATTTGTATATTATCTACATTGGTATCAGAGCCAGGTTTGCGGAACCATGGCAGCGTGGTCTTCGATCAAAAAGAACCGTTCCGATGTTGAGGCCTCGTCGAGCTGAATGGCTCCCATGGTGGTTATCAGTGACGAGGAACCGGAACGGGTTCCCGATGAACTAATCGACTATTCCGAGGAGGAATCCGGCGACAACCGCGTCCCATCTTCTCCTCCAAGGAGACTCAGAGCGCCGGAATATTTAGCCTACCTCAGAGGGTTCTGCGGCGCGCATTCTGGACGCGACCAACCATCCGAGATAGTACGTGACGGCAGCCACGACGAGGATGAAGACGGCGCCTGCAACGGCGGCCATGCGAACGGTGACGCGGACGACGAGGGAAGCCCGCCGCGACGGTCGACGTCCCTGCGTGGAGAAGGATCCAAGCCGACGAACGCAGCGGCGGCCACGCCGGCGGGCGTACCGCCCGGGCCCAGCGCGGGCGTGGCTGCTCCGCACGCGCACGGGCGCAGCGGCCACGCCCGCGGGCGTAGCGCTCGCGCCGCGCGCGGGCGGGCCGGTCACGCCCGCGGGCGTGCCGCTCGCGCCGCGCACGGGCGGGCCGGCCACGCCCGCGGGCGTGCTGCTCGCACCGCGCGCAGGCGGGCCGGCCACGCCCGCGGGCGTGGCGTTCACGCCCCGCGTGGGCGGAGTCCCCACGTCCCGCGTGGGCGTGGGGCTCACGTCCCCCGTGGACGTGCCGCCCACGTCCTGCATGGGCGGCCTACCCATGCATGCGGGCGTGGTGCCCTCCCCGCACGCAGGTGAGGCGTTCTCGCCCCTGCGCAGGGGGGCTCCCACGCCCATGCATGGGGCTGCCGTACCAGCCGCACATGGTCCAGCGGGCGTGTCCTTGGTGAGGACAGGTCGAGCCCAACGACGCCGCCGCTGGGAGGCCCGCAGACGTCACCGCGGCGGACCATTTGGTGGCACGTGGCGTCACATGGGTCACCGTGAACCTCACGATGCACCGTATTGGGCTGGATCCGGAATGGGCCGGTTGGTTGTTCGAATGGACCCGTTTCAAGTTCTCCGTATGATTATGAACGGAGAAATTGAATTTGAAATTAGGGAGTATTAGTTTGTTTATTTATGATTAGATGATGCATTAGAATTTAATTTGAATCGTAGACTTATTAGTTCAAATTAATGTAATTTGTTTCCAAGTTCTATTTGATTTATAGTTGAATTATGCTGATTAGTGCCAATTATTTAAAATGTGATGATTGTCTTGATATTATGTTGCGCAAAATGAAATAAATTGAATTGTTTTATTTCATCACGCAAATAATTATTTTTTGGTCACTGATATCGACCTTAACAGAATTTGCGTATAATTGAAATGAATATTTGCGCAATAGAGTAAAATGACACTAATAATCGATTATTCAACTATGTAAAATGCATATTTATAGATCGTTAAATTGTTGCGCTTATCGGTTAGCGGCAATTGAATTTTACGTTCTTAGATTTAAATATGCATGATTTTATGTTTGCCAAATAAATTGATTTAATTCGTGCAAAATTGTCGTATCATTTGAATATTGCGCATGCTCGTATAGCGCCGATTGAATAATTTTTAAATGATAATTTGTTAATCTGCACGTCTTGAATTGATCAATTTATGCACACTCAAATTCAGCCACTTAGCTATCATTTCTTTTAAAATGATCATGTTGAAATTAAAATTGTATATTTACGTGATCATGTGTTTGTTTGTAAATATTCATGATAGCTAAAATTTAATCAAGTTATTGAAATATCATGGACTTTGCTATTCCTGTTGATTTAATTATGTGAGTATTCACTTCCATGATATTCGAATTTAACTTGTGAACATTAGTTAAGTGGCTATTAGGAGAGATTTAAAGTGCTTCTCTCGTTGTGAATTCGCTCAAAATCATTCTACTAGAATTAAGTTACCTTGATTTAATCGGAAGATGATTATAGTATCCTAGATCTATATTTCGATTCCGATGATTAAGTTAACTTAATATTTATTAGTCTGGATTTTTGGAAGCGAATTATGATGTGTAAACTATGTCAACTTGACTCTCTAAATTTTACCTATGTAGTGATTTAAAATGGCCATGAAAAATATCATTGCTGATCTGACCAAGGGTGACAAGTTGACGGGAATGAATTATGACATTTGGCACCGTAAGATTCAATACTTGCTAAACGAGCAGGAATTGCTAGAACATCTTACCACCGTCATGTCACCGCCTGAGGATGGCAATACAGCACAGCACCGTAGAGATCAAGAAGCGTACCGTCAATGGTTCAATAAGGATCGAAGCGCGCGCTTTACCATGTTAAGCAGCATGCAAGACGATCTTATTGGGGAATTTGAGAAATTCCAAACTGCCAAAGATATGTGGGATCAACTAAAGTTCCAATTTGGTGGAACTTCGACTACGCGGTTGCGAGCTCTTGTACTTAAGTTTGAGACCTACCGCAAGGACCAACGACAAACCATGACCGAACACCTTAGGGTTATGTCGGGCATGATCAGAGACTTAAAGTCGGCAGGTCATGATCTCACGGACGAGCAGCAGGTCCTTGCAGTAATTCGATCTCTACCGGACTCTTGGGTCCATATGAAACAAATTCTTACCCACAACGAGAATATCAAGAATTTTTCTGATATTTCTCGTCATGTGGAGTTAGAGGCTGAGCGCGAAGAAGCCGTACGCGCCACTGCCTTAGTCGCCAAGGGAGGCAAACACCAAGGCAGGAAGGGCCCAAAGAAATTTTTCAAACGAAAAGATCGTGAAACTGCATCCATCTCTAAGTACAAGGCAGAGCGAACACCGAAGCGCCACCACAGAGGCAAGCGCGGTGGAAAAAGGGACAAATCAAAGGTGAAGTGCTACAATTGTGAGAAGATGGGACATTTCGCTCGCGAGTGCGCTGAGCCGAAAAAGGTATCCCTCAACCCAGATTCTCTCTCTGTGTATGTTTGTTGTCATGTCTTAGTCGCCCAAACTTATCCTGAGTGGATTGTGGATTCAGGAGCGACCAAACATGTAACTAGAGATCGAGAAGGGTACCAAGATTACCGCCGAATTCCAAGAGGGACGCAAAGAATTTACATGGGCAATGGGACCAGTGAAGAAGTTTTTGGAGTTGATGTGTACCAGCTCAAACTTAGAACTGGTCGTGTATTGACATTGCATGATGTTCTTTATGCGCCAGGGATTCAGCATAATCTCTTGTCAGCATCATCTTTATTATCCCTAGGATTTGCTCTTGTTATGATTGGTACTAGTATTGACATTTATTTAAATGATGTGCTGTATGGACATGCTTTATTGAATGGTGGTTTGTTTAAATTAGATGTTGATTTCAATGCTTCTTCTGTGTCGTATGTGGCTGATGATAAAGACTTTAGTTCGGAAATATGGCATGCTCGCCTAGGTCACATAGGACAGGATAGAATGACCAGGTTAGCTCGAGAAGGCCTTTTAGGTTCACTCGCTAAGGTCACTCTACCTTTATGTGAATCATGTTTGGCTGGAAAGGCATGCCGAAAACCTTTCGGGAAGGCCAGAAGGGCCACTGATGTATTGCAACTTATCCATTCTGATATTTGTGGACCTTTGAGTGTGAAGGCTCGACATGGAGCATCATATTTCCTTACCTTTATAGATGATTATTCGCGATACGGTTATGTTTATCTGATCGCTCACCGCTATGAAGCACTGGATTGTTTCAAACGTTTCCTAGCTGAGGTTGAGAATCAGACCGGTAAGAGTGTAAAAGCTCTACGCACCGACAGAGGACGCGAATATTTATCTAATCAGTTCAGAATTCTATGTGAGGAAAAGGGAATTAAAAGACAACTCACTATTCCATATACTCCGCAACAAAATGGTGTTGCCGAGAGAAGGAATAGAACGTTGTTAGACATGGTTAGGTCTATGATGGCGCATGCCAACCTCCCAATATCCTTCTGGGGGGATGCTTTGTTGACTGCCGCCTATTTACTTAACCGTGTGCCTTCACAGTCAGTTCCTTCTACCCCTTATGAGTTGTGGCGTGGCCAAAAGCCGTATTTGGGAAATCTACGCCCGTGGGGGTCAGTTGGATATGTCCATGACTCATCCCACAAGTATGGGAAACTGGGCCCTAAAGCTAGAAAGTTTATCTTCATAAGATATCCTGATAGCTCACAAGGGTATGTCATGTATGGACAATATCATGATGGAGGAATGACAGAGAAAGAGGTTCGAGACGTTGTATTCTTAGAGAAAGAATACCCTAAACTTGGCAATGTCGGAAAAAGCTTTGATCTCCATGAAGTGGATGAGACAGCTCTCTTACCATCTTCTAGCGAAGGGAGGGAATTAGTTCCTGACCATGTCATCGCTGGAGATAGTATAGATGATCAAGCTAGTAGGAGTACACCTATTAATCTACCGAGTGGGAGTACTCCATTAGAATCGGAAGATGCCGACACCCAAGTACGTCGAAGTAAACGCGGCCACACTCCTCGTCGACGTTTTGAGATTGAAGAGGAGATTTTAATGTGTCAGCCTGCGAATGATGAAGAACCTAGAAATATCAAAGAGGCATATTCATCATTATCAAAGAAAGAATGGGAAGCTGCTATGCTAGACGAAATGGATTCAATGGAAAAGAATAAGGTCTGGGAGTTAGTTGATCTTCCGCCTGGGCGTAAAGCTATTGGAAACAAATGGGTTTTCAAAATTAAACGCAGGGCAGATGGATCAATTGACACCCAGACCTTATTCTTTTCCATTGAATCAATTTCGTCTAGCATAGCAGCTTCCCATTCTTTCTTTGATAATGATGAATATGCCTCTTTGATATTTCTAGGTTCTTCATCATCCGCAGGCTGACACATTAAAATCTCCTCTTCAATCTCAAAACGTCGACGAGGAGTGTGGCCGCGTTTACTTCGACGTACTTGGGTGTCGGCATCTTCCGATTCTAATGGAGTACTCCCACTCGGTAAATTAATAGGTGTACTCCTACTAGCTTGATCATCTATACTATCTCCAGCGATGACATGGTCAGGAACTAATTCCCTCCCTTCGCTGGAAGATGGTAAGAGAGCTGTATGTCGGAAAGAATACCCTAAACTTGGCAATGTCGGAAAAAGCTTTGATCTCCATGAAGTGGATGAGACAGCTCTCTTACCATCTTCCAGCGAAGGGAGGGAATTAGTTCCTGACCATGTCATCGCTGGAGATAGTATAGATGATCAAGCTAGTAGGAGTACACCTATTAATCTACCGAGTGGGAGTACTCCATTAGAATCGGAAGATGCCGACACCCAAGTACGTCGAAGTAAACGCGGCCACACTCCTCGTCGACGTTTTGAGATTGAAGAGGAGATTTTAATGTGTCAGCCTGCGGATGATGAAGAACCTAGAAATATCAAAGAGGCATATTCATCATTATCAAAGAAAGAATGGGAAGCTGCTATGCTAGACGAAATGGATTCAATGGAAAAGAATAAGGTCTGGGAGTTAGTTGATCTTCCGCCTGGGCGTAAAGCTATTGGAAACAAATGGGTTTTCAAAATTAAACGCAGGGCAGATGGATCAATTGACACCCAGACCTTATTCTTTTCCATTGAATCAATTTCGTCTAGCATAGCAGCTTCCCATTCTTTCTTTGATAATGATGAATATGCCTCTTTGATATTTCTAGGTTCTTCATCATCCGCAGGCTGACACATTAAAATCTCCTCTTCAATCTCAAAACGTCGACGAGGAGTGTGGCCGCGTTTACTTCGACGTACTTGGGTGTCGGCATCTTCCGATTCTAATGGAGTACTCCCACTCGGTAAATTAATAGGTGTACTCCTACTAGCTTGATCATCTATACTATCTCCAGCGATGACATGGTCAGGAACTAATTCCCTCCCTTCGCTGGAAGATGGTAAGAGAGCTGTATGTCGGAAAGAATACCCTAAACTTGGCAATGTCGGAAAAAGCTTTGATCTCCATGAAGTGGATGAGACAGCTCTCTTACCATCTTCCAGCGAAGGGAGGGAATTAGTTCCTGACCATGTCATCGCTGGAGATAGTATAGATGATCAAGCTAGTAGGAGTACACCTATTAATTTACCGAGTGGGAGTACTCCATTAGAATCGGAAGATGCCGACACCCAAGTACGTCGAAGTAAACGCGGCCACACTCCTCGTCGATGTTTTGAGATTGAAGAGGAGATTTTAATGTGTCAGCCTGCGGATGATGAAGAACCTAGAAATATCAAAGAGGCATATTCATCATTATCAAAGAAAGAATGGGAAGCTGCTATGCTAGACGAAATGGATTCAATGGAAAAGAATAAGGTCTGGGAGTTAGTTGATCTTCCGCCTGGGCGTAAAGCTATTGGAAACAAATGGGTTTTCAAAATTAAACGCAGGGCAGATGGATCAATTGACAAATACAAAGCACGACTAGTGGCAAAAGGATATACCCAGAAGGAGGGTATTGATTTTGATGAGACGTTCTCCCCGGTGGTGAGATTTACGTCTATTCGCCTGATCCTAGCTATTGTCGCACATTTAGATTTAGAACTCTTTCAGATGGATGTTAAGACGGCATTTCTTAATGGAGAACTAGACGAGGAAATTTACATATTCCAACCAGAGGGTTTTGAGGTAAAGGAACAAGAGCGCAAAGTTTGCCGCCTAAACGTTCCATTTACGGCCTCAAACAATCGTCTAGACAGTGGTATTTAAGATTTCATAAGGAAATCACCTCATTCGGTTTTGAGACGATTGAGGAAGACCACTGTGTGTACGTCAAACGAAAGAAAGAGAAGATTCTAATTCTGTCATTGTATGTTGACGACATTTTGTTGGCTGGGAATGACATGGAGTTTATCAATGCCACTAGGCAGTGGTTATCTTCAGTCTTCGAGACCAAAGATATGGGCGAAGCAAACTATGTGTTAGGAGTGAAGATAGTAAGAGATCGCTCTAGAAGGTTTTTGAGTATGTCTCAGGAAACCTACATTAATAAGATTCTAGAGCGATACCGAATGAATCACTCCAAGCCTATTGATACTCCAGTTGATAAAAGTTGTGTTTTAAGTGTAAGCCAATATCCACAAAATGAAGAAGAGAAGAATCAAATGAATAAAGTGCCATATGCGGCAGCTATTGGGAGTCTGATGTATGCTATGTTGTGTACTCGACCCGACATCAGTTATGCTGTCGGATTAGCTAGCCGTTATCAAAGTAACCCTGGTCCTGCTCACTGGAAGGCAGTCAAGAGAATATTCCAATATTTACGTGGAACAACAAACCTTGCCTTATGTTACGAAGGAGGTGATCTAAGGTTGAAAGGTTATAGTGATGCTGATTGGGCCAGCGACAAAGACGAAAGAAAGTCTACGTCAGGGTATGTGTTCATACTTGGTGGCGCGGCCATTTCTTGGTGTAGCAAGAAACAAACGTGCATTGCTCTATCCACTATGGAATCGGAATATGTGGCATGTTCAGCAGCTTGTCAAGAAGCAGTTTGGTTAAGGAATTTCCTGCGGCGATTAGCTGTCACTCCTCATGCGGAGGAGAGTGTACTTCTCTATGTTGATAGTACATCAGCTTTGGCTTACGCCAAGGATCCTAAGTACCATGGTAAAACCAAACACATTGACATTAGATATCACTTCATTCGAGATCTGTTAGCTAAAGAGGCAGTGGTCCTTCGACATATTTCTACCGATCGTATGGTAGCAGACCCGCTAACTAAACAGATCACTAGAGAGGCTTTCACGACCCATAGTAGAGCCATGGGTTTATGTAAACTGTAATGTAAAGAACAGTTATTGTTGACTTCGATGCATTCTCTTATTGAGTGTTTTTTGATGGAATGCTTGTTTACACATCAATGAGTGTCACTAGACTTGAATTGACCCTCTCACACGGGTAATTCGCCTTGGCGCTGAGATAGCGAGCAAGATGAGACATTATGTATCTATGGCGCTAGAAGAGCGAACAAGATACACTTAAATTATTTATTTATGTCGCCTCGGATAAGAGCCGAGATGAGATCTTTAAAGATCAAATACGGGAATAATTGAGCCCATCCTGTATAGTCTGGAAAAGCCGGATGTGAGTCTTGAGACAAGGCGCTGAGAGGAAGCGACTGGGTCATGAGACTCAGGTTAATCGCAGTGGGAGTGATTAGACTAAGATCCGTATGGTGTTTAAATAATAAATCTAAAATTGACACGCCCACATTTGTGGAAGAACACCATAACATGCGTTTCATACCGCATGTGCTATTCACGACCGATAAATGAGAATGATGAATGGATCTCTGCTTCATCATTGTGTGAGCTCTTGGATCATATTGTTGATTCTACCTGTACCCTTTGTGACCTAGGAACTATGTCATGAAGAGGAAGCTCGGCGTCGCTACTTTAGCATGATCCTTAGGACTAAGGTTGATACAGTCTAGCGGGACATGACTAGGAAAGCGGCCGAGATTAATCGAATTGACATGAGAACTTGGGGAAGACATCTATATATTGCACCATGTTATGTGGATCATACCCCGGGGAACTCAGTCAGTTGTGTACAGACAGAGTTATGATCACATGACATTTGGGATTTAAACACTGCCAGTTATTTATCTGAGAGATCCGGAGTGTTAAATCAGGTGAATATAAGATGGTCTGGGGTACCACGAGATTTTAAGGAGTATTGTGTTCCATTAGTTTTGGTGATAACTTAATGGATCACTACTCGCCTAATAGTGTTATGCTCGTGAGGTCGCACGCTGCATTTCCTGTATGACAGTTGGATTGTAGCAACTTTGAGAGATTGTTTATTGATCTTTGCCCTCCGTGGGCAAGTGGGAGATGTTAACCAAAGCATGGTTCTTACCATGCATATGCCCACGTAGGGGCCAAGAGTTGGTTATAGGAGATGAGAGGGAGTGGTTGAGGGAGTGGTTGTGGGGAGTTACCCACACTTGTGAAGCACCCCTTGGATATAACCATTCCCCCCTTTATTTGAAAGGTTAGGGGAGAGAGATATAAAAGGGATAGAGTGGCATTACGTGAGAACAACTCTTGGAAAATCTGCAGAACACTCACTTTTGGGCAGCCCTCTTTCTCACTCTAGTCTCCCCTTCTTCCTACACATTCTCTCTCCCTCTCTAAGGTTTGCTCTCCAAGAGGCTATCACCAAGAGCCTAGGATTTACAGTGTGATTTTAGGGAGAAGCCCGTCACGTGGTTCTCATCCTCATCCTCACGGAGCCGTCGCCGTCCATCTACGAACGTCGCCGTTAAGGTACGTTTTCCGTTACGATCCATCTCCGTGCATGCTTCCGCTTGTTCATTTGATGCATGGAGATATTTGTGCATTATCTACACCATGGAAAAGGGAGAGAAAAATTGAGGCACCATTATATAATGAGTTCGACTTACTGCACTACTTGTCATGTGGTGCAGCCGGTACCGTAAGCGGGCAGTTGTTTGATCTAAGTAGACTAGATGGCTGTAACAGCAAAGTTTATTTTTTAATTTTTTTAAACTTTTTTAAAGTGGGCCTCATCATGTCCGACATGTCCATATAATCCGATCTTTAAGCAGACGATCTAAAAAAGTTTCAAAAATCAAAGATTGGGTTATATGGGCATGTCGGATATGATAAGACCCATCATAAACATAAAAATTGAAAAAAAAGAGTTGCACCCCCGTGCAGTGCAATAAGTATTATTCTTATATAATACATAGAAGATCCCATAAAGAGAGTTATAATAAAAGGATAAGGAACAAAAGAAGGTAGAAGACGTAGCAATTTGAGCCATTTGTTCTCCTTCATTATCACCTCAGTCATGCCAAAAATGGTGTCAGCATTTGCTAAATTGTTTGATGAACAAAATGTTAATATTGAGGAGACATTTTGGGATTTTTCTTCAGGACTTTTTCCAAATTCTTGGAAGTTTCATACTATGAACATTTTATCAACCTTACCGTTGGGGAAGTTTAGATCACGAGTTGACTCCCTATTTGTCGTTTTCATGACTTCATTAAGACCGTGTTTGGTGCAACTTCCATTTGGAAGCACTTTTGCATTTCTATTTAGTTATTTTTTATGAAAACTATTAGATCTTGGAAACCATTTATGTAGTATTTTACATGTGTTTTAACTTTCAACCAAAGTTACAAGGGGGGAGCTTCCAAGATTAGAGAAAAGTGAGGTTGTTATGAAAGAGTTGATTTTTATAACAAATCAAAATTAGTTATATTCTTCAACTCATTCTATATAAGAAGTGGAAGTCAAAAGTAACTTTTAAGTAAAAATTTTGCCAAACACACCCTAAACTTCGTACGACACTTGTGCTTAATAAGGAAGAAAAAGAGGATATATTTTCTTTTATATCTGACGATATGATCACGTACATAGTGAAATGGCACTTTAGTCCCTGAAACAGAAAGATTTCCGGCGATATAAATCTCCAGATCTGCCTACACATGAAAGTTCAGTTGGTTCCTCAAAGATCGACATTAGAACACAGTTTTGCATGTCCCAGGATTGGGATGCTATATGTGTCTAATCCCACCTGGTACATGCCCTCTGAACGCCCATTTGGTTTCGGGACAAGGAGGGGTGATCTCAATCTCCTAACCTATGTTTGGTTCATCCAAAGAAAGCAGTTATGGAGATAAGGAATTTCACTTGATATAGAAACAATTCAAAATTAAAATAAATTTAGCTTACCCCACTTTAGATTTTGGAGTTGAACTTGGGGATTAAATCATTGCAGCTGTAAGTAGAACAAGTTATCCTCCCAATTGAATTATCTCACTATCAAACGACGCCAGTTTAAAGACGGACCGATGAACTCACTTACTCCTGACTCTACTAAAATTAAATCGATACCAAATGAGAAGTAAGTTCAAAGTGTTCAGCTAAATATATGGCTTCCATCTCTCGTGGCATTGGTTACACTTTGGCCTGAAGTTTTGAACTTTGAGCCCAGCCCGAAGGACTGTCTGATAAAGCCAGAAAGCTGAAAATGTAATATACTTTTGGTTTTTTTAGTTTTCATATCGCTGATGTATTTCGTTTAGCAAAAACTCCCCATAATCTCTCTATTTAGTCAAAAGTCTCAACAAACTCATCTTTAATTGGAAAAGATCCTTTTTCAGAGAGTTTTTCCAAAATATGTAAAAAAAAAACAAATTTTCTTGAGTGTTTTCCAAATAAAAGTGATTTTTCACTAAATAAAGAGCTTACATGGAGTTTTTCCTAAATTAAGTAGATTAGAGGAACCAAAAACTGAAAAACCATATATTTTCAATTTTAATATTCATGTTATTGCTTAACGATTATAGGGTTCTTCCTTGGCAACAATGGAATGAAACAAGTGCCATTGTCTACTCATTACAACGGAACGGAATAGCTAGCTAAGATTGGCAGTGGACCTAGCACGCTCATAAGCCATTCAAGTTCAACTCGACTTCAGCTCGCTTGGCTCACCTCATTCAAACAAACAAAACCATGCTCGAGCTTGAGCTAGAGCTTGCGCAGTCACACGAACCGAATCCAAGGAAGGTGGAGCTCAACTCGACTATCTCATAAGCCAACTCAGCTTAAAATAATTAAATAATTTTTATACCTAATCTACACCTACTCCAGTCGATCTGGTCAATTCGATTCACCAAATGACCTAATGATGTGAACAGGCTTGGATTCTACATGAACTTGATTTTCCTTTTTGGAACCAAGCTTCACCTTGCCTCGAGCTTGAATCAAGGCTCAGACTTGGCTCGAGCTCAAACCCTTTTTTGTCAAGCCATGTTTTGCCTGCTTGGGTTCTACACAAACTCAAAACTTTTTTCCTACTTGAGCCAAAGCTTGGCCTTGTATTGGGCTTGAATCAAGGCTGGGGCTGGGCTTCCAAGTAGAAGTTGGCGAAGCTCGGCTCCTGAGGATACCTCCACGTGGCACGATTGGTTACACCCCCCAAATCTAGCAACTGAAATTAATAAAAGACAAATTCAGGAAGAAATGGTCCATTTGCTATCACCAATTTCACAGGCATGTCGATCACCCTTTCTTTTAGCAGGAGGAAAACAGGAAAAAGAACCCCTCGTATTTCCAGATATCTCAGAAAATATAATGTACCCATGAACATTCTACCGTTAACATTACAAGAGGCTAAAAGCTTCAATTTACAAATTGGCCATTTTCCAGATTGTCAAAAGCACCCTTTCCCTTTCCATTTCTATAGCTGTCTACATTTATTGACCTGAATATCTTCAAGAATGCTTCCGTTCCCATTTCCCTTCACGCCTCCCATCACGTTCTCTTCGCTCTACAATCTGTCTTGACTTGTTACCCCGTCCTTGCCTCGGTCCAGATGGAAACCCACCTGCATCAATGGATGATCCTACATCTGGATCACCAACACTACTAGCATCCCCCGAATCCCTACTTCCCTCATAGTTGTCCTCATAAGCCAAGCTACGCTCGTCCGGTCGTTCTCGGGGCTGCAAGATGGTTGGAGGCTGACCCGAGAATGTCCGGGAGCCAGCAAGAACCAGAGTTGGAACTGAAGTACCTAGATTGGAACCAGAAGTTGATGTCTGGGAAGTAGCACTGTCTTGGCCTCTACTACTCGGCCTCAAGCTGCCTTCAGGCCCCATTCTCCCATTCTCTCTTTCGCGATACCTGTCCCTTGGCCGACTGCACAATGTTAAATGAGATTAAATGTATACAAAGCACACAAAAAAAATATTTTTGCATATTGAAAGATATGTTTCTGAAAGGCATGTTTTCTTTACAGATGCACTACTGGATTCTACACAGCAAGAGGAAGGGGAAAGAGGGCCACAGTAATGTTGAGGGAATCCATGACATGGGGAAAGGAATGGCAATGAGCATGAATATATGTTAAACCTTCAAGCAACAATAGGTTAGTTTCTGGAGCATTTCCCAGGATTCCTGAAGAAACTAGGTGAAGAGAAAGCAGGCAACAAAAAGGCACGTGCAACTAAAAAGATGCCTTCTCCAGTGCAGACAAAAAGGTACCTCCCGTAACATCTTGTTTGTGATGTGTATGAAACAAAGCTCTAGGATGAATTTTCGAAAGGTAAGCAGTTGCAAAACAATAATAAATGTTGTAGGAGAAAATGGCGATCATACTCCTAGGAAGAGGGGGAATGATTTGCTTGCTAGAAAGCTTACTTGTTTGGATTTGAAGAAAAATCCCTTCGTGATGGTCGGACTCCAGATTCTACCTGCTCCAGCTCCCTTTGGAGGTCCCTCTACGTGAAGGTGGAATTCATTAGTTGAATTGTATTCAAGGTAGAAGAAAGTTAGAATAAAATATGGCGAATCATGAGTTTAAGAATATAACTACAAATAGTGAAATCTACTGGGGTACCAAATTATCAGAAATGCCAAAAAGCATGAGAGAAGTAGAAATATCATTAATAGCACAGAAAACTCAGGCCGCATGTTGGACAAAAATGGACTAATCTGTGCTATCAACGCCTTGTCATCGAGACTTCCCTACAAATTAGACATCATGTAGGGTGTATTAGGGGCTTATGAAAACTTTTCATTCCATGGGAAAGGAATTTTTTTTCTTCCCAAAATAGAAAAACATTCCAAGAAAAAATAATTTTTCCACAGTTGGGGTTATTAAAAAAGTTCCCCGAAAAAAATAAGTTTCCAAGTTTCTAGAGGTAAGAAAATTATTTAGGTAGTTTCCCGGCCAACAAAAAAAAGGTTTTCTATAACCGTTTGTTTTCCAAAAGTCTAATCCTAGGAAGACTACTTTTCCCTCACATTTTCCCATACCCCTAACTCACCCATAATGGAAGCTATTGCATGTCTCTGTGATGCTTTTCTATACACTAAAACATCATGATGTTTTACATGCATGACTTTCAGGGGGGGCTATGCAAAAAAGGCATATAAATTTGAGCGAGGGGAAAAATCACAGCGATACAACATAAGCAGATGTACTCTTAAAAAAGGGGTAGCAATGCATACCACAAATGGAAAAAATAACAAGTGCAAGTACGCAACTGTGAGACTTGATCTTTTGAAATCCTTCTTTTCCTTTTGAAAACAAGAATTTAAAAGATTTTTAGCTTTCAAAAGAATACCTTTTTTTTGTTTTAAGTGTAGACTTTGAGAACTTAGAGTTAACCCTCAAAGAATCTAGGATTTTAGATTCAGACAAGTGGATCTGTGAATTTGACCTCCCCACTGACCTCCATCAGTGTTTGGCAACGCTTGATTAACCATCCGATAATGTTCTTTAAGATGACACATATGAAAATGAAATTCGCCACTTTGAAAGCCATTTAACCCCTTAAAAGATATCCTAAAAGGATACTTAAAAGATTTAAGTTCACATCAGTGCATATGAACTTATAAGTCTTAAGAGGCTTTAAGAGAAGATGCCCTCAGGCAAGATCCTCATTGAGACCCCTTAAAAGACACTAAGGAATTGAGGCAGTATCATTTAAGTATCCTTTTGAAAATTCTTAAGGATTTGGACGGCATCTCCCCTCTTTTGATTCTTTTTCAAGAGAGGCACAAAGGGTAGACTGGGTTAATGGGGCATAAGGACCACAACATAACCAAGGAAAACCCTTGAATAGCTTACTTAATCGGCCATTCAACCAATATGAATAAACCGAAATCAAATGACAACATTCAATATGCATAATTGAGTCAAACATACATCAATACTAACAAAATTCATTTTCATTCTTGAACAAGTCATATTACATAGATCTTGATCATTCTACTGGTAGGAATGAGCCATTAAGACTTCGGTCGCTCTACCAATAAGAGCAAACCAATAACTTTATGGTCATTTTACCAATAGAAATGAACCACAGAGCATTTGGTCATCCTACCGAGAAAAATGAACCAATAAATTTATGGTCATTTCACCAATAGAAATGAACCACACAACATTTGGTCATTCTACCAATAAGAATGAACTAATAAATTTATGGTCATTTCACCAATAGAAATGAACCATCTATTAATTAACAAAGTTAAAATGACATGATTATAATCTTATTAAGTCATAAAATCACTAAGTCCTCCATGTACTACGCACAAAAAAAAAAAAAAATCGAAGGAAATTCTCTTCTTCAAAAAAAAAAAGGATAGCGCTTTGTCTTCAAGAGAGCCTTCTCGCGGGAGCTCGTAGACGTCCAAGCTTGTCTTCTCAAGCTTGCTACAACAAATGGCCATTTAAGCCTTTTTATAGGAGCCAAAAGAGGCCACCGGTGGGGGGGTGGGGTAGGGTACCAGTGGCACCCCCCACCGGTGCCTTTTCCCTCCCTTTTTTTTTTTGGAAATTTGTGAGAGAGAGAAAGAGAGAGATGAGGGAGATGAGAGGAGAGGGGGGCACCGGTGGTGGCTCCCCTTCCCTCCTTTCTTTCCCTGTCTCTTTTTTTTTATCTCCTTTTTCCTTTTTTTTCTTTAATGGGGAAGACTCCCCACCGGTAGAAACCTTGGAGGCTACCGATGGGGGGTGAAAGCGTACCGGTGGGCACCCCTACCGGTACCCTCTCTCTCTCTCTCTCTTCCTTTTCTTCTCCTCCTCTTTTTTTTCTCTTTCTTTCTTCCTTTTTTTTTTTGGGCACAACCCCCCCCCCCCCCCCACCGGTAGCCTCCTTCATTTTTTTTTCTTCTCTCTTCTCTTGTTTTTTTCATTATGCCCCTGTTAAATAAATATGTTCAACAGCAACAAAAAACAAAAGCAAAGGCAATCATACTACCATCATCCTGCAAAAATTCCAACCCCTGTTTCATAACTCCCCCCACCCCCAAAAGATGAAACTTCATCAAATGTACCCATCAAATAAAACCACACAAATCTGGAGATTAAAGACTCAAGTCTCTACGAGCAGCCCATCAACACTAGCAGGGACTATTACATACAAACATCTTGGTCACACCTTTGCCATGAAAACTAAGATCCACTAAAAAGATGCATATTGTAGAGAAGATCGAGGGGCATTTATGTATTTTTCTATTTCGTTATGTTATTAACTCTTTTCTTTTGGTGTTTTATGGTGAGTCCTGGTTCTTTACTTAACTAGGGGCATTTTTGTCCATGCACTCAGTTGGGTGATTGCCCTAATTAATATACATCTTGGGAGAGGCTTGCGATCAGGGTATTGGTCTCTATTCTAACCGCAGCCTCCTCCTTAGTTGTTCTCCCATCTTCTTCTCTTTCTCTGTACTGTGTCTGATCTAGGGTTTACACGGTATCGGAGCAGCACAGAGCAGGAGCACTTGAAGCATCTGCAGGAGATCAAGCACCCTAGTCTAGGGTTTCCAAGGAGACCTCCACAGGCCAGTCCCTTCTACACCCCTTCTTCTCCCTCTGTCCAGGGTTTGGTGGCCTGTTGCCACTGGACATCACTCCTAGGGATTGTATACCCACGACTCCAAATGGTGGCTGGTGGTGCACCCTTTGATGGTTTTTTTGAAGCTGGGCAAGTCCTCTTCCTCCCTTCTCTATCTCTGCAGCACCATCTCTGCTCTGCTGTGCTGTTCCTTGAGCAGCTGGGGTTGTCTTGGTGCTGTTGGAGTGTGTACTTTTCACCAAGGGGGAGTTATCATGGCTGACCGGAGTTCTTCCTCCACCTCCGATGCTACTTCTAAAGGCAACAATGGGGTTGATGTGGTCAAGGGTTCCTCAATTTCCCATCCAGAACATCATGCCATACAGATTACTCCCATCAAGTTAAACAAAGACCAACTGTGTTGAGCGGTCTGCCTCTGCAAAGATGTTCATTGGAGGAAAAAGAAAATCTGGTTATATCAATAGTACGATTAAGAAACCAGATGCACATAGTGATAAACTTGAGGACTGGACTGAAGCCAATAACATTGTTATGACTTGGATTGTTAACTATGTGGAAGATGCCCAACAGAAGCTAATTATGCAAAAAGAGACAGCTTAAGACATGTGGATGTTCTCGGAAAACAATGTACGGTGAGAAGAAGAATGCTGTTCGGGTGTACCAGTTACAAAATCTCATCCATGGGACGAAGCAAGGCACTCTATCCATGATTGATTATTTCACCACATTACAAACTAAGAACTTGATTATTATGATGCTGATGCTTGCACTTGCAATTTGTCCAAAAAGGAAGGGTTTTGAAGTTTTTTGAAGGTTTGAATCCTAAGTGGGAACCGTTAAGGGGACAAATCTAGACGAAATTTCTGTTCCACCTTTGGATGAAGTCTATCAAAGCTGTTGATTGAAGAATTGGAGGGAAGCTATGCTTTCTGATGTTCCAGTCCCTGTTGGCCACCCCTTGCCTGATCATTCTGCACTTACCAGCACTATGCCTAAAGGGAAAACATCAACTCTGAGTGCTACTGCAGAAGATGGTTCAGGGGTCAGGAAATGTACTCATTGTGGCAGAATTAATCACCTTGTTGACACATCATGGGAACTATACCTTGACAAGAAGCCTCTCAAATTCAGATCCAAGAAAGGGAAACAACAGAAGAAAGGGGCTACCACTGCAACTCAAACTTCCTCTACCGATGGTAGTTCTTCTACTCCTGTTTTGTCTGGCCTCCCCGGCCTCTCCTCCAATGACATTGCTCACCTACAGAAGATTCTTTCACGGCTTGATCCTTCTGCTCTTGCTTCTACATCCGTGGGTAAGTCTGGAATTCGTAGGACAGCACTTAATGTAGTCGCCTAATACCACTTGGGTCATCGATTCTGGAGTGACTGATCATGTGACCAATAACCCAAGTTTATTGTCCTATTCTCTTTCTTCTGGACAGGATAAAGTAATGGTAGCTGATGGTACTCGCTGTACCATTGCTGGTAACTGGTAAGGGTACTACCAAGCTAGACGATCACTCATCCTTGACCTTGTTGACCCGAAAAATTTTCATACGAGATAATACTATTTGAGCATGCATATGCACATGATTATGTAGAAAATACTACATGGCATATGCTCACATTAATGTGAGCTCACGACATGGGAAAATACGCATAGCACATGTTCATGTGATACTATGTTATGCAAAACAAAAAATAAATAAACATATGCCTATGATAGGAAGGGAGTCAGGAGTGTAACAAATATCCTATCCCTAAATACTTGTGTTACTTTAAACTTTCTCCTTCATTTCATGCCTATATTTCTGCAAGTTCTATGGTTCCTTTGCCCTCCTCTTTTACATAGGCCGTGAATGATCCTAAACGGGTTAAAGTAATGGAGGAGGGGATGGAGGTGTTGAAGAAGACAACAATGGAGGAGGAGATGGAGGTGTTGAAGAAGACGATGCTAGGGATCTTGTTGACTTGGGATCTTGTTGGTCTCCCCTCAGGAAAAATGCTGGTAGGATGTAAATGTCTGTACACACTGAAGTTTCAAGCTGATGGTACAGTAGAAAGGTATAAGGCAAGGATTGGTTGCAAAAGGGTTTACACAAACATTTGCTCCAATTGCCAAACTTTCCTCTGTTTGAGTATTGTTGTCTCTTGCTGTCCAGTGCTCTTAGGAACTACCTCAGCTTGATGTAAAAAAATGCTTTCCTTAACGGGGACTTTGTGGAAGAAGTGTATATGTAGCCACCTCAAGGCTTTGAGGCGAATGGGAAAGTTTGTAAACTGAAAAGAGCTTTATATGGCCTAAAACAATCCTTCAGGGTTTTGTTTAGGAGGTTGAGAACAGTAATGTTGAAGATGGGATTCAAGCAAGGGAATGCCGATCATACTTTATTTGTGAAATGGAAAGATGGACAGGTGGTCATTCTTATTGTGTATGTGGATGACATGGTTGTTACAGGGGATCACTTGCTGGAAATTAAACTCTTAAAAGAAAATCTAGCAAGAGAAATTGAAATTAAAGATCTTGATCCTTTGAAATATTTCCTTGGTATTGAGGTTGCTCGATCTCAAAGAACCATACACACATCGCATCAGAAGTATGCTTCAAATCTTCTTAAGGAGACTGGAAAGCTGGGAAGCAGGCCAATGAATAACACCAATTGGGTGAAACAGAACATGATGGAGATGCTCTTTCGAAAGCTGAAAAAGGAAGATATCAAAGCATTGTTGGAAAACTCATTTATTTATCTCGTACAAGGCCGGATATCACATATGCCATTAATGTGGCAAGTCAATTTAAGCATGCCCCCTGGACAGCACATATGCAAGGTGTGGACAGAATTTTAGAATATATCAGGTCTTATCCAGGAAAAGGGTTGTCTAGCAAGAGAGGTCAGACGACCATTGATGGTTTCTCTGATGCAGATTGAGCAGGATCACAGGATGACCACAAATCTACATCTGGATATTGTACTTATTTTGGAGGAAATCTTGTCACATGGAGAAGCAAAAAACAAAATGTGTGTACAAGATCAACTGCTGAAGCAAAATATAGAGCCACAGCACGAGCTATTACAGAATTACTATGGCTAAGAATTCTGCTATGGGACATCGGCGTAACTACACATCTTCCTATGAGGCTTTAGTGTGACAATAAAGCAGCAAAATAATCTCGTGAAACATGATCGGACCATACATATATAGATTGATAGACACTTCATCCGATTTAGATTTTGGGGAATTACATCTACCTTATGTTCGGTCTAAGGATCACGTGGCTGATGTCTTGACCAAAGTATAGGCTAAAGAAGACTTTGAAGTGGATATAAACGAGCTAGGCATGAAAGATATCTATGCTCAGCTTAAGGGGAGTGTAGAGAAGACTGAGGGGCATTTATTCATTTTTCTATTTCTTTATGTTATTAACTCTTTTCTTATGGTCTTTTATGGTGCGTCCTGGTTCTTCACTTAACCAAGGGCATTTCTATCCATGTACTTAGTTGGGTGGCTGCCCTAATTAATATCAAGGTTGGCCAACTTGTGGATCTAGATCGTGTTGGATTCTGCAGAAACGAGTCGGATCCGATCCGACTCGGGCCGACTCGCACTAGTCAGGCCGATTTGAGCTAGTTTTTCCTTTTTGACAAATCTCTCATTTTTTTGAATAATTATCTAATTATGAACATCATATTTTTATGTCCATCATTACCGTGAATGATTATAAGTCACATTTAAGAGAAATACTCTAATTTAATGGATCTAAATTTGTAAAAAAAAAAAATCTAGGATATTAATTAAGAGGAATTTAGGCTAAAGATCTCAATTTGCAAAAGAAATTGATACACCACAACTCATAGAAAGTTAGAATGTCAAATCTCAATTTGCAAAAGTAAGTAGTACACCTAGACTAAAAAAGTGGATCACACTGTATTGGTCCGTATCAGAACAGATCACACTGACTCGAGCCAAACCGTGACCGGCTTGCATCGGATCGCAGCGACTTGGGTCCATATCATTCAATCCGACATGAATCGGTTTGATAAGGCGCGAGTCGGCTCGATTCGGAAGCGTCCCAACCTGACTCGTATGATCTATCCGTGCTAGCCAAGGAAGGAAGGATCAGGGATTGAACTCGGATCGGTCCAGTTTTGGACCAATCAGATCGTCCAATCCGATCTGATTCGAACCGATTTGATCTGGTTCCCTTATTTTCTTAAAAAAAGGGGTTAAAAAATTTAAAAAATATAAAAAAATCATGAAAAAAAGAACTCATAAGTTTATCAAAGCCAAGTAGTTAACAATATACATGACACATAACGTGATAGTAGTAGACATGACACATATGTAGTAGTACTACGTAAGTGATAAGACTCGATCATCCTCACCAAAAAAAAAAGAAAAGACACATCAATATCTCCACTAAAATCTAACTCAATCTGGACAGGAGGTGGAACAAGTGGTTGTCTCTAAATATAACTAACCATCTGAACAAATGATGGTGTGTGCACAGTAGCGAATGGAATATGAAACTTTAAAAGAATGCTCGCATAACATCTACAATCTCCAGCCTAGATCATCCTACTGACGTAGATGAAGATAGATAGGTCAGTAACGGAGGTTGCCTGACTGTCGGCTGTCTACATACCGTACTAGATGATCCTTCATCCTGACATAGAAACTTCTAAAACTGTACGCATACACCATAGGAGACTGAAAGACAAGAAATGTAATCTCTGCATATCCTCCCAAGATGCTCCGCAAAACGATAGATCCCGCAAACAAAGTATCCATAGTTAAGATAATGGATCCATCAATCTCTTGAGACTATGTTGTCGGATGACGTCACCCACATGGCATCGACAAAAGAAGAATTAATAGAACTATCTGATCCGATCCCCTTCAAAAAAATTAAAAAATATGTATAAAATTTTAAAAAAAAATGCAACTCTACCTTGATTTCTTCACTTGAGACTGTTTTATTTTTTCTTTAGTAATTGATCTCTCTATAATACACTCTCTTTATCTTTCATCCCTTACATTTTCTTTTTCTTACTCTTTTTTTACTCATATATATTAATATTACTGGTTCTCAGTAGTAAATAAAACAAATAAATTTATCCCATGTTGTGTCTCAAAGAAAAATTAAGAAATGTACACCACTCCTTTTTTCTTTTAAGAATTATTTGATTTTAGGTACAAATGACAATAAGAATACTAAATATTTTCGTTTGTATCTAAAACCAAATCACCCTCAACTCAACATAAAAAAAGAATGGTACAAATTTCTAATTTTCTTCCAAACCACAACTCAGTAAACTTATAGATTTTATTTACTATTGAGGACTGCTAATACTAATGTATCTAAAGAAAAAGAAGAACAAGAAAGAGAAAATTTTCGAGAGCTTGTGTATGATAGAAAGACAACTCACTAAAAAAAATCCTTGAACCGTCCACCCGATCGTTGTAGAATACTAGAATGTCATTTAGAAAGAGGGAGAGAAATACTAGATAGAAAAACTTTAGAAAGAGGAAGAAATATAAGTAGATAAAAACAATAGAGAGAGGAAGAAATATTTAAATTAAGTAGATATAGAAAAGATTGAGGAGAGAGAGTGAGAGAAATATACTAATATACAATCATACATTAGATAGAAAAAAATTAAGAGAGTGAGGGAGAGAAATATTAAGTAGATAAAAAGTAAAAACATTAGAGAGAGAGGGAGAAAAACTTGGAGAGATGGGGAGAGAGGGAAGAGAGAGAAAGAGGAGAATGGGTTGTGGTGGGGAATGGGGATGGGAGATGGGCTTGGGGGGTATATATAAGCCCCCCAAGCCCATGGCTAGCCATTGGGAATGTTCCCAACAGCTAGCCCGACAGCTAGTTCTAAATTAGTCGTTTGCAACAGCTAGTTCAAAACTAGCCATTGGCACACGATCGGCCGATCCAAACTGATCCAGCCAATCCAATCGGCAGATTGGCCGATCCAGCCCAATCTACTCCGATCCTCCCGATCCTGCCTACGGATCGGAGGGGAGGGGCACGCATGGTTGGTAGTACCGGCCGATACCGGTACGTACCGGTATCGGCCGGCACCGGTACCCATGGTTTAAAGGGTATCGGCCGGTACTGGGCCGTTACCGGCCGGTATGTACCGATACCAGTACCGGTACCCACCGATACCGGTATCGGTACTGCCATCCATGGGAGCCCAGATCTGATCAGATTGGCCAATCTGATCCGATCCAATCCGTGCTGATCCGGCACACCTAGGTGCCAGTGACTCAAGATCTCTAGATACGAGTCGACTTGTACCAGTCAGCGATCAGGCTATTGGTCTCTGTTCTGACCACAGCTTCCTCCTTGGGTGTTCTCCCATCTACTTCTCTTTCTCTTTACTCTATGTGATCTAGGGTTTACACATGATTCACTTCAAAGATCAGAAAACAAAACAATTGTACTTCCAACTTCTTTGTCCATTTATCCTCCTCACATTTCATTTTGTCTCCTATTTAGCAAATTTATATAAAAATGAAAATAGTGCATAAGATTAAGCAGTCATATTTTAGGGCCAGGCATTGATTTAGATGAGAGAACCGCATTCAGGATGCTGATATTAATGAAAGCTAGATAGATTTTAGAGCCAGGCATTGATCTAGATGAGAGAACCGCATTCAGGATGCTGATATTAATGAAAGCTAGATAGCATCAACCTTCTAGCAAAAACAAAGCACTAGAATTGAGTTGTTGATAAATGAAACTAGTCCTGCAAGATAAAGCAAAATACACTGACAACTAATAATCCATCCAAATAAAATTTTTAGCTCCAATTATTAGCACCACTATCTAATAGTGTTTTGTAGAGGTGAATCAAGATGAAAATTTTATAGTATAAGAACTAAATGATCTTGTAATGAAACACAAAAAATTATGAGAACTATTAAGTGCATAAATAGGATCCATGGGAACCGGCATCTGAACAGAATCAAAATGTACATCTGAAACTAAAGAATGTTTTAATAGATGCACGCAATATGGGGAAAACCAGAATAAACTGTTTTTTGTTTGTTAGTGGTTACCAACAAAACTGTGGTTTCTATCTCTAGTTTCCTGACAGACAAACTATGAAATATCAACCATATTGAGGAAATCAAGAAGACACCTGAGCTTGCCTCTCCTTCTCCATGTCAAGATTATAACGCATCTCTCGGGTCTTTGCACGTTCAAGTTCCAATAATCTCTGCCGCTCAATCTCACATTCAGCCTCATTGGTTCTGTCCCTGGAAGCGTACGAACCAAGTTACAATGTCTACATAAAAATGCAGACTGAGAAATAATAAATAAACATCTATGCATACACTAAGTGCAAACTAAATCTATTTTGAGAAAGAACCTATCAAGTTCCTGTAGGAGCTCCATTTCCCTTAGAGCAGCCTCTTCCAGGTACTTTTGGCGATTGCGTCTCACAAGAAGCTTTTTTTGCCTCCGGGCCACTATTTCTTCTTTAAGTTTGGATCTTTCTCTGGTAAAACATACTCGATCGGCACAGAATTATATCACTGAAAAAACAGTTACTGCATCTAGCCCAAAAATTAAAGCAAAATATATATTCACAACATGAGGAAAGCTAGGCACATCAACTATTACCCGTGGCTGATGTACCGCACATTTTTTTGTGATTCACAGCAATGTAAGCCTGTGCCACAAAGGGATAGTATGCCATGCCCATTTGTTTTACATGACTTGTTGACAAGGCTATGTGCTAGGTGCTGGTAATGGTAATGGGTGACAAACATGCACAACTCCTCCTTAAAAGGCTCTGCGCAACTTTTAATGTGCACAAATGTGTTTAGAGATATTTAGGGTCAGAAAATTTCAACTAAATAAAAACAAAAAGGGAAGTTAGATATGCTGATGTCGAAAGACTGATGGAGGACAGCTGGATATCTTGCCTCAAAGTTAGTTACACAGTTTCTACTTTCAGAACCAAATGCTTCCAGCTTGTTCTAAAATTTTAGTCTAAAATAGGACTTATCAACCTATCTTCTATGGGTGTTCCCATTGCCTCCAATAGGACTTATCGTCCCTTCCAGAACCAAAAAAAAAAAAAAAAGCCTTGAACAGTAACAGTCCCCAACAGTGTCCTATAGAGTCCAACAAATCAATTCAGGCCTAATCAGCTGATACAGTCTGACTCTGCCTCCTAAGTGGAGCACGGTGTTGGACTTGGTTTGGCCAGCCAAAATCGGAACCAACCCAATTTTTATAACTTCTCCTGTGAGACTATCACAATGAAATGAGAGTAAACCACAGATGGCAAAGGAAGATTTTAGCCATGCAGCAAAAAACTGGTGCTTGGAAAATTTTAATCCAAAGATTAGCAAAGCTTGCCTAAAGCTAAACGAAAACGTAAACAATAGATGGCAAATCATACAAGAAAACTAGCAGGATGACTCGTTTGTTATCCGCTGGCCATGTAAACAAAATATTTAGTTATCACATCAACTATGTTGGGTAAATAAAAATAATGGGAAACATCACTTGAGTGAATCATCATAATCTACTTTTTTCCCTTCAGGGAGCCGAATGCATAACCCAGAACCCCATCAGCTAGGAAAATGTGATCACCAAACCATGAAGAGAAAAGCTTGACATTAAAAGGTCTTCCCTTGCATATCAGCACCATGAGTACTTGGACATGTACTATGTCAGAAATTCAGAATCCATTTATGTTCAGAAAAAAATGCAAGTAATAATCATTAGAAAGTTCAAAATTACTCACAAGGAATGAATTTCATCTTTAATTTGCTGTAGACGACAATCAACCTTCGAATTATCTGTTCAAGCAAAGTTTAAGAACTAATCCATGATCGAAGTCGAAAGATGAACATACAAGCATGGTTGCTAAGATGACATACTGGAAATGTTCAATAATATAAGCAGACCTGCTGTACCAGTGAATGGTTGTAGTTCTCCCACTGAACCTCCTGATACATCCTGAAGTGCTCTTTCTTTCTGAAGAAGCTCCAACTCTATCTCAGCTTCATCCAATTCCTACAAAATTTTCAAATAAAGTGAATGAACAGGCCAAACCTGACAAAGAGAGATTCAAGTAAAAACTAGGGTAAAAATACAAGCTAACTCCAAGTTGACTAAAAGAAACTCAACGCCTATATTTCCAAGAAATCAATGACGCCTTTCCCTTACTTGGCTGTAAACAAGATGTGCTTCTTTTTAGATACATTTGTAGGATATGGAAGTGAAACAAGGTTTCATAATTGCATACTGTATCAGGATATGATATGCATAAGCATGAACAATTGCAAAAAACTGGGAATCCAATCCGAGTGAGACTAAAAGCCACAATGCCCTCCCTTCCCCTTTACAACACCCCCCCCCCCCCCCCCCCCCCCCCCGCCCCCGGTTAACCCTTACATGTCCCCAATACAGAAAGCAGAAGAAGAAGAAGAACGCTGCATGACGCCGCTGCCATCAACGCAGCTGCTCTCACTGCCATGGAATGCTGATGATTCCTTCTCTTCTTCTTCTTCTCCTCCTCTTCGTCTGCCACATCATTAGGCTTAGGAATGGGCAAGGGAGTTAAATGTTGGTAAATTTATAAAGGTCCTTAAAGGGCCATATATATAGGGGACAGATATAACACGCCCCGGAGCGCATCTAACTTAGATGTGCCCCACCCCGTAACCTCCCATCCCAATTTCAAAAAATACAATAAAAATCACCAAAAATTTTAAAAATATGCAAATACCCCCTCTAGGTTTGTTTCCCACCCCTTTGGATTTAATTTGCACCATTGGATTGAAAAACTTAATTGTAGCCATCCAATCAAATGCAGCGTTATTTAGGGATCAAAACTAAAACCCAAGGGGATGGGATCAACCCTAAGGGCTAATGTGAAGAATTTTCTAATTTTTGACAATTTTTTCAGGATTTGTAGACGTTGATTTTTTATATGCACACGATCGGACAGCTCCAGTTAGATCGGATAGTGAAAATTAAAGCACCGGGAATGGCATCAACCCCAAGGGGCCTATTTTAATATTTTAAAATTTATGAAAATTTTAATTTTTTAACATGGGGAGGGTGGGTTTTCGGGTGGGGGTACATCTAACTTAGATTCACCTCGGGGCATGTTGAATCCTTTCCCATATGTACATACATATATACATACATATATTAATATATATATATATATATATATATATATATATATATATATGTGTGTGTGTGTGTGTGTGTGTATATATGGATATAAAATCTATCTATATTAATAAGCCAAGGACATTGTTGTCCATTGGCAGACAGGTGACAAGTAAAAGAGTGAAAATAAGAGACAACGACTAGGAAATAGAAAAAGAGAGCATGCATGATGCATGCGTGAGTGGACATTGTGAGGTGAAGAGTGTTTTAAAAGATATGGACTCTTTGGAGGTAGAGAAAGAGAAAGAGTGGATGATGTGTGTGAATGAGGGAGCATGGATGTGATTGGCCAATTGGACAAGAGGTGATTGTATCCCACATCATCGTATGGATGTTCTAGTAAAAAAGAATAAAAATAAAAAATAAAGAGTCTGACAGGGACCGATGCAGATCAGGCCAGATGGGATAGGGATCGATGGTCCAGATCGGCCTAGGAACGACCGATCCATGCGCAATGCTCAATCCTGCCTTGCTTGCATTAGAGAAATATGAATTAGATTTTAAAATTGTGTCATATCCAGTACAGAATCAGGTCAGGTGTGGACCTGGAAGGTGCTCTATGTCCTCTGGACTCTGGAGGTACAGGTGACAGATCTGCTGCCTCCATCTTCATGTGTATAGCCTCTTGATGGTTAGGGTGTATCAATTGCCTCCCACTTGGCTGATGTCAAACATCAGCACCACTGCAGTCTGGCATCTCTGGCAGTGGTAAAAGGGGGCCACGAAGATTTCTGCCAGAGATTTGTCATACCAGATTCTAACCTTCTTCCCACGCACAAAAAAAATTGTTGATACACTAGTAAAAAGGATCTCGCCAGCTAGTAGCTTGTCCAATAGATGAGATTTTGTTTTACCTGGGGTTGGGGTAATACGCTGTATATCACAATTCCTACAGGAAATTCCAGTAATATAATGCTTTTATTTTACCACATCCAGCCAAAATCCAAACCCCATGTTGCCAAATTTCTTTGCATAGAAGGGACAGAGAAATTCCTTATCCTGTTACAATAAATTTAATACTAAAAGTAAACTCGCGTACATTTGGCTTACATGCTGATATCAAAACCAGTAATTGTACTTGTAGCAATAACAACTATTAACTGTAATTACCATGATTTTACATCACCAGCCTGGCAGCCTTTTCTCAACATCTGTTTTACCATTTTTGAATGTGTCTTGCATAAAACAGTATAAATGTTCTCAAGGGAATAAATAATTAAAAACATTAGCTCAGAGATGCTGCCGGAGTGTGGTTAAAGAGGAGACAGAAGAAGAAAGGGGAAACAAAGGGAAGAAATAGTAGAAGAGGAAAATGCCGGGAAGAGTACAGGAGTGTGTATCCATAGATGCACGTGTTTATGCTAGTTTGCTAGTGTTACAGGTAGGGCCAGCATGCATGGGAGCTGAATGGTGTTGATGGTGGGGTGTGTGTTCATGTTGGATGTATGGATTATGTGTGCAAGTTTGTATCTCTTGCAGGTGTGGAGTGATGCAGATCTGATGGTGGAATTGATGAAGACTGAAGATGGCGAGTGAAGAGAGGAAAACAGGAGAAATGTTGGTGTGCATGTGTGTATGTGTACCTCAGCACATTTGTGTGGTTATGACGCAGGCAGCAGATGTGTGAGTTTATGCCAAAGGAGAACATATGCTTGAACTTGATGATGTATCTGTGATCTGTGCACACAGTTTGCAGGAGAGAAGTTCATCTAAAGAAAATCCCAATCTGTCATTGTGACACTTTACACTCTTTTATCTACTCCCAAGCATAGAACAGTCACAGTGCTGCATAACATCTACAAAATGCAGCTACGATCTGCAACATGGAAGCTCTTGCCTGAGATGTTCTCAGTTGACTAAGGTCCTTGTTAACTACTCAGTAAAACTCAGTCTTGGTTTTGTTGCAGTCCTCCCCCTCACCTTCAAACCCCAATTTTAATGGAGTGTCCCTTTCTTATGTTTTAATCAGCTAACGTAACACGAAAGAATGCAAAACAGAACTGCTGTTAAAGGGCTCCCTTCCAAGTTCCAACGAAAACTAACCAAGTATGATTTCTTTTTCATATGGACAGTACTGCAGCTTACTCCAAAGTTATTTATTTCAAACTAATTTTAACAGAGAAATGTTTTTGTTCCCACTTCCCTGAAATATAAAATCTTCCTATTAAAGGTTTTACCTGAGCATCTTGTTCAGTTTTCTTGGAGAAGAAATCAAAGTACACTTGCATAGAAGTTAAAGAAGAAACGACCTGCCCAAGAAAAATGAATTAATCAATGAATCCCCTAAAAATAAATAGACTCATATATAATGTACAAAATGAACCAAAATAGACAAGAATTGAAAACCAAATGGCAAGAAGCAAAGGAAATAACTTGGAAATCTCAAATTTAAAGATAAGACATTTTTCTTTAAATATAACATCTTTAATTCAATTTCTGAATCAATTGCATAAGGTTGGCTGCCATAAATTTCTACCATTTTTTATATTTTTGGTGCAGATTTCTGTGCTTGTGGGGGAGGGGGGCCAAAAAAAGCTAAAGCATAACATTATCCAAGTCTGCAAAGTTATGCCACATACACAGTGAAATCTGACAGATCAATTTGCCCCCTTCTGTATCATGGATACAACTCTATAAGCAACTGAAAATAAAGAAGCCGAAAAATTGATCCTAGACATGGATGCCATCATGTTGTGGATCTTGCAAGTTTCTCATTAATTCATGCCCATACAGATAAGCATTGATAATATTTCTCATTAAGCACTACTAGCTTGAAAGGAGGGGGAGGGGATACATGCTGCGAAAGTGATGCGGGACAATGGAAGATAGAGGATATTTGGGCATCACACCCATCCCTGTCGGAGGGTACTTTTCTGTCTCAGAGAAGAGTTCTCAAGGACACGCAGATATCAAGGGACTCGTGGTCAAAATCCTACGTATTAGATATGCTCTGGTGAGTCTTGGAGCCACAGGGAATCTGGTGCAGCCCTCTGACAGCGACAGACGCATTCCAACTTGTGTAACGCATTGGTTATGGTGGTGTCCAGATCCCCATCAAAAAGGCAATCACCACATGTAGGGCTGGCAATGAGCCGAGCACTCATGAGCTCCTTCCGCTTGGCTCAAGTTTAGCTCGACTCGCTAATCAAACAAACCAAGACTGAGCTCCAGTTTAAGCCCAAGCACCACCCTACTCTGCTGGGTTGGCTTGTAGGCTGGCTCTAAGTAAATATTTATTTAATTTATATATATTTTATGCTCAACATCCTCCTCAAATAAGGACCGCAAACCAGTAATGATAAGACCACTGCACAGGGCCAGGCCCAAGCCCACATGCTTCCTTCTGAACGAGAATATTATGGATTTACAAGAGGGAGAAGAGTTGTAAGAATTCCAATGGAGACTTCAAACAAAATGTTTGTCCCTTCCCTTTAAATCTCATGCCCCCACCCACCCCCCCACCCTGTGCAGACTCGGTTTTTTTCGCCGAGTTGAAGGAGGTCTCGAGCTCGAATATTCTTGGTCGACCCGAGCTCAAGCAAGTGACAGCTCGGCTCAGCTTGTTGCCGCCCCTCGCTTCCTATGCATGCCATCATAACCAACATACATATTCATGAATGCCACATGCACCTACGTAACCCCAATTGTTGACACCTTTGGATGCGCAAAAATTTGCGTGCCTCCCCCGAAGTATTGTATTGTCCCCAGAGCGGAGGTGGGATTTTGTCCTTTTCTTTGGAAAAGGGCCCTCGTCGAGAAGAGAGGTTGCGCTCTGCTGATAAGCACATGCCTATTTTTACAACATCCGATGTGGAACTAAAGCGGTTTGCCATTTTTATGCCTTTACACAGCCCCCAGTGAAAGTAGGCATGTGCGGACCCCTTTGAGCCACTGAGCAGGTTAGGCCAGCTAGGAGTGCTCGGACAAGTTAGTGGCTTTTTGTTCAGTTCTGACAGACAGCGTCATTGTGGATGCGTGAAAATTTGCATGCCTCCCCCGAAGTATTGTCCCCAAACCGGAGGTGGGATTTTATCCTTTTCCTTGAAAAAGGGTCTTCGTTGGGAAGAGAGATTGTGCTCTGCTTATAAGCACACGTCTATTTTTACAACATCATGTGGGACTAAAGCGGTTTGCCGTTTTTATGCCTCTATACAATATTGTGGATGCATGAAAATTTGCGTGCCTACCCCAAGGTATAGTCCCTAGGACAGAGGTGAATTTTGTACTTTTCCTTAGAAAATGGCCCTCGTTAGGGAGAGAGGTTGTGCTCTGCTTATAAGCACACGCCTATTTTTACAACATCCGATGTGGGACTAAAGCGGTTTGCTATTTTTATACCCCTACATGGCCCCTCAGTGAAAGTAGGTGCGTGCGGACACTTTGAACTGTTGGATGGGTCAAACCAGCTAGAGGTGCTCGGACAAGTTGGCGACTTTCTGTTTAGTTTACACAGACGGTGCCATTATGGATGTATGGAAGTTGTGTGCCTCCCCCAAGGTATTGTCCTAAGAGCGGATGTGAGGTTGTCATTTTCCTTAGAAAAGGGACCTCATTGGGAAGAGAGGTTGCGCTCTGCTTATAAGCACATGCCTATTTTTATAACATCCGATCTGGGACTAAGGATACGTGAAAATTTGTGTGCCTCTCCCGAGGTATTGTCCCCAGAGCGGAGGTGGGATTTTGTCATTTTCCTTAGAAAAGGACCCTCGTTGGGAAGAGAGGTTGCACTCTGCTCATAAGCACATGCCTATTTTTACAACATCTGATAGCGGTTTGTCATTTTTATGCCTCCCCCAGTGAAAGTAGACATGTACAGACTCCTTTCAGCCGTTGGACGGATCAAGCCGGCTAGGGGTGCTCGGACAAGTTAGTGGCTTTGTGTTCAATTCCCACATACTACGCTATTGTAGATGCGTGAAAGTTTGCGTGCCTCCCCCGAGGTATTATCCTTAGAGCGGAGTTGGGATTTTCTATTTTTTCTTTGGAAAAGGACCCTTGTTGGGAAGAGAGGTTGCATTCTACTTATAAGCATACGCTTATTTTTACAACATCCGATGTGAGACTAAAGTGGTTCGCCATTTTTATGCATCTACAACATTTTCCTTTTCTTCCATCTCCTTTTGTTTCTTTCTTCACAAACAGTCACTTTCGGCTTCAGTTGTGGCGAGGCATTTCCCACCAACATTTTTGTCATATTTTCCTGTGTTTTTCCAAAACAAAACAAATTAATTTCACCTTAGAAAATGTTTTTTCATGACTATAGTTCATGATCGAGCTCAAGACTCTTTCCACCAAGAACAATACAATGCCTTACCAAAACTAAATTAAATTTGTTTCACATTCTCACCTTAGAGATTATTTCTTCCAAAATATTATGGTTCAGATTGAACTCAAACTTTTCCGCAAATATAGTTGTCAAATTCCCACATTTTTCAACCACATTTTTCACCTCCTCACACCTAAAAGATAGTTGGACAGTTTTGTCGAGATGCGTCCCCCTAAGAGATGTGAAGGTGCCACCGCCTACTGCCACAGCCACATTCATTCCCACCTTGGAACCGGAGCCAAGATTGGAACTGACCTAGCCGATCTGGTTTTACAATCTGATTTATAAAACCTTGATTGTGGGATCAACTTACCTTTCATTTTCCGTATGTCATAGTACAAGTAGATCCAGCCTTTTGGACATGGAATGCAGAATCAGCCGATTCGGATCGGAATCGGGCAATCCAAATCGAGATTGGCACTAGCCGATCCGATTCCAAGGGTAAAGAGATAATCAGCCAGAATCAACCGGAACCAGCCTGATCGGGCCAAAACTTACTGAAACACCCGATTCGGATCGGATCGGGATTGGTCGATTCTGGAATCGGCCGATTTTTTCTGAGTTACTTTCATTTTTAACATTTTTTCATTTTTTTAATTCTTCTCTTGGATCGGCCGATCCGGTTCACATCGGATCAGGACCAGCCGATAAGCTCGATGCCACCTACTCCAAAAACAATCTAATTGGCTTCTAGATCTTCATCCATACTATTAAATCTTCCTTAGCATGTGAAAACTATATAAAGGTAAAAAAATAATAATTAAATTTTACTATCTAGAAACCATATATTAAAGAGTAATAGATCTGACACTATCTAGACCATCCATTTTCTATACTCCTAACGTTCAGGAAATAAGCATCAGATGCATGTGATTTTTTATTTATAGACAGGTTGTTAATATAGACTAGAGAAGGTTGAACAATTTGGATCAAAAGTTAGAAGTCGATTAGATTGTTTTTGGAGTAGGTGCCACAGAGCTTATTGTGCCACCGGTGGCAACGGATCCCTCCTCCCGATGTCAAAAAATAAATAAATAAATAAATATATATATATATATATAGAGAGAGAGAGAGAGAGAAATGCTAGAACGTGGTTCGCTACAGTACATATGGTTAAACCGCGCACACTGTTTTGAACTCCATTCCCATATTTAAAAAATATAAAAAATTTCATAAATTTCTAAATATTCAATAACCCCCATAGGGTTGTTTTCATTCCATAGGGCTTTATTTTGATCGTTTGATCGTGGTTCAATCTTGAAACTCAATTTTTAACCGTCTATCGGGCACATGTAAATTTTAATTTTTAAAAATCATGAAAAAATAATCAAAAATAAGAAATTCTTCAAATTATCCCCTAGGATTGTTCCCATCCCTTGGGGTTTTAGTATTCATAACAAATTTACGCATGTAAAATTGAACGCTTAGGTTGAATGCCTTACAATCCAATGGTGAAACTTAAGCCAAAAAGGATGAAATTCATTGTGGGAGGAGAATTGAATATTTAAAATTTTATCATAATTTTTATTCTATTTTAAACATGTGTAAAGGGTCGAAATAGTTCATGCGGTTTAACCGCACACACTGTAGCAAACGCATCATAGCGCTCTCTCTCTCTCTCTCTCTCTCTCTCTCTCTCTCTCTCTCTCTCCCACACCAAAATCCCCCATCCCAAATTCACAAAAAATAAAAAATCACCAAAATTTTTAAAATTCTCAAATACCCCCATCTAGGTTGTTTTCCACCCCTTCGAATTTAATTTTTACTATTGGATCGAAAAACTTAACCATAATCGTCCAATCAAATACATTATTGTTTGGGGATCAAAACTAACCACAGGGGATAAGATCAACCCTAAGGGCTAATCTGACGAAATTACTATTTTTTAAATATTAGTACATGTTGATTTTTGATGCGTGCCCGATTGGAGGACTCTGGTTGATCGTCAAGATCGGATGGTGGAAATTAAAACTCCAGAGATGGGATCAACCCTAAGTGGCCTATTGAATATTTGAAAATTTGTGAAATTTTTTATTTTTATTTTTACCATAGAGAGGGTAGGTTTTCCGGTGGGGGCGCATCCGCAGTGCTATATATATATATATATATATATATATATATATATATATATATATACACACACACACACACACAATGGTGTAGCTATAAAGAAATTGAAGATTTCAAACTAAGAGTAATAATAGAAATAGTGTAGCTATTATCATTAGATAAAGAGTTAAAAGACAAAGTTGAAGAAGTTAAAAAGGACGGGGATAGACTCATATTAGTTAAACTTGTAGTAGGCGAAGAAGTTTTAAATATAATTAGCGCTTATACACCTCAAATAGGATTGAAGAGAGTATTAAGAAAGAATTCTAGGATAATTCTAATAAGATAATTCAAGATATCCCTAATGGTGAAAAGACTCTTGCCGGGAGAGATTTAAATGGCCATGTAGGAAAGGATAATACTGATTATGAGAGGGTCCATGGAGGCTTTGGCTTTAGTGATAGAAATGACATGGGTGGGATCATTCTTGATTTTGCTATTGCATATGATCTAATAATTGTAAATACTTACTTTAAAAAGAGAGATAAACATTTAATAACTTATAAAAGTAGAACACATAAAAGTCAAATAGATTATTTTCTTATTAAAAAAGTTGATCGATCATTATGTAAAGATTGTAAAGTCACTCTTAAGGAGAGTCTAACCCCTCAGCATAGGATTTTAGTTATAGATGTTTACATCCAAAAGTTGAAGAAAAAGGATATAGTGAATAACTGCCCTAAAATTAAATGATGAAATTTAAAAGGAGAGAATTTAGATGCCTTTAAAAAGTGCTATTAAACAAAAAAAATATAAGATTCTGAAGGAGAAATCAACATAATATGGCATAGAATGGCTACGTGTATAAAATAGAGTAGCAAAAAAAATCTTAGATGAATCTAAAGGTAAAAGAGCTCTTAGAAAGAAGAGACAATGGTGGGATAATGAAATTCAGAAATTTATTAACCATAAAAGAGAATGCTTTAAAATATAGCAAATGAGTAAAAATGATCAAACTTTCAAAGATTACAAAGTTGCAAAAACAAACACTAAGAAAATAATTAGTGAAGCTAAGGCAAATGCTTTTAAGAAATTGTATCATAAATTGGGAATCTGAAAAGGTGAAAAAGATATATATAAACTTACTAAACTAAGAGACAAATGAGTAAGAATCTATGTTATCAAAGGCCATCGCCTCGGTCGCCTAGGCGATCAAGGAGGTTGAGGCGAGCCAAAACGCCTCACCTCGCCTTATGTTCGCCTCACTCACCTAGGCACTTACCTATGATGTCTATGCCAAATGTTCGTTTCCTTTCTAATTATGTGGTGTTTCTTTTTTCTTATTCTTAATTCCAAAGTGGCTAATGCTTTTTTTAACAATTTTTCTTATTTTTTTATGATTTCTAAGACCATCCATTACTTATATGAGCAGTAGATGGTCTTAGGACGTTACATATTGGACATGCTCAAGGCTGCTCAATGTTTTACATATGATTATCTTAGCTGTTTTTTTAATTTTTCTTATATTTTCATTTTCTTCCTTCATAGTGATTTTATGAGAGAACACATCACTTCAAACACCTAGGCAATCGCCTAGGCATTTGAGGCTAAGGCGAACCCCTGGTCGCCTCAGTCGCCTCTCGCCTCTAACTACATAGGAAATAAGTAATGTGCAGTTGATGGGGTATTAAGCATTCAGTGAAGTGCAGCTTACTTGCTCAATCTTTGGTCCATGGATTCAAATTTGGTATGTTGAGTCTTAAGGGGGAGTTCTCATCAGCTGCATTACCTTAATGTTTGCTTTATTTTCTTAGAATATGGGAGAACACCATATGGGGGAGAATTTGACATATTAGTTAGAGATAGCATTCTACAGTCTACTTCTTGATAAATTGGTGTCATACCCCACACTTACCTCTAAAAAAAGGTGCAAATTGCTTCCATAGTGTTCAAAATATAAAATTTTCTTTTCTTTCCCAAAACTGTAAATTGCTCAATGCCAGCTCAACGAATTAAAAGGCCAAAGCAGACTAAGGCTGCGTTTGGAAACTTTTTTGAAGTACTTCACACTGAACTGACTTCAAATAGAAGTGATTTCGAGTAGAGGTACTTCTTATCTTAGAAGTGAAAGGAGTTGGGAACACAAAATGAACCCAATCATTGGAAAGACGTCTTGATAAGTTTTGATTAAAGTATCCTCATCTGAAATATTTAATTTTTTTTGCCTCCAAAAATTTAATATATGATGAATATATTATAAATCAAGTCATAAAATAAAAATATAATAGTATATATCTCTTTTGCACAAATAAAAATATATTAATATGATATATTAACATAACCATCAAACTAAATAATTAATATAACTTATACATAATAATATATGACAATATTATATCAATAAAGATTCATAATCAGACTACATGAACAGGATAAAAAAGCAAAAAAAATGGCCTTCGTTTAAAAAACGAAAAAGGAACAAAATATTCTTGGTCATCCATGACAAACTTACCAAATGTATCTACTTTATAGGAAAGTAATTTTTTGAGGAGGAGGAGGAGTTGTTTAGAAGGACTCCTTTGGAGTTCCCAAACGCAACCTAAGAAGGTGAGACTCCATAATAGGTGCATCACCTTTTCAGCTAAAGAGCCACCAAAAAATGCAGTTCTTAAAAAATTCTTCAAGCTACCCTCATCCCACATAAAATCATAGATATATCATAAAGGTGAAAATTTGTACTAAGGATACAATCCATTGCAATTCTAGCATTAAAATAAGGTGATTGTACCAAGACTGTTGCAGAACAGCAAAGAGGTTGAAAAAGAAAGAAAACCTGAGGGGGGTGTGGGTAGTTGCTTACTCCCAAGCTCCAAAATTCCTAGAACAGTTGAAAGGAAAATTGAAGGTCTTAGAAGTTCCTTCTTCTGGCCAGGACGAGATAAAGAAAGAAAAGGACAGCATTTAACAAAACGGGACAGTGTGTAGTAAAGATCAGAGAGGCATGGGCTGGTCAAGTTGGCACATTTAATGAAAACTTCATTGGCAAAATGGCTGTAGAGGATGGAGGAGGATAAGGTCACAAGGATACTCTAAGGGATTGGAATTGTTAGAGAAAATATTTCAGAAATGATAGCAGAGGTGAATGGAGCTGGTCAAGATTAAGATTGGTACATTTAATGGAAGTTTCATTGGCAAAATGGCTGTAGAGGAGGGGGGGGGGGGGTGGCGCGGGGCGCTAAGGTCACAAAGAGACTATGGGATTGGAATTGTTAGAGAAAATATTTCAGAAATGACAGCCAGAGGCGTGTCAGTCTGATTTATTTTTCATCACTCCACACTTTGGAGAAAAATTGTGAACATAACCGAGCATATTAGGATTAGGATACCCACTCCTTTACAAGTTGGTAATGGTAAAACTCTCTGGCTGCAGGACCACTGGTGTAAGACACAAGCTTTTTCATCCAAAATTAGAAACCTATATGAGATTGCAGCAGATAAAGACAAATATATTCATCACATTAAGAAAAACTGGGAGAGCTTTGGTTGGAACAACATCCAGTAAAGAATGAACCTGACAGAAAGTGAGTTCGAACTTCGAAGAGCACTTGCAGCTTCTACAAGTCCTCTTTTTTTTTTCTTTTTTTTTTTTGTGTGTGTGGGGATTGTGAATAAATACCCAAAAGGAATTGTGAGGGGATAGGAGAGATTCTATCTGTCCAAAGAGGAAGGGGGGTGGAGGAATGCAGTAAGAATTTTAATTATATTAGATGTAGAGCAAGCATGGTAGGGTTCTAGTGAAGGATTGCAAGATTAAAGAGAGATTGAGTACTTATTTTGAGAAATTGTTAAATGAGGACCAAATTAGAGGTTACCCTCATGAAGAAATATAGAGAGATGAGGAAAGTTTTTATTGATTTAGAGAAAGCCTACGATCGTATACCTAGGGAGTTAATTTGGTGGACTTTAAAGAGATCTAGGAAGATGTCACTCACAGAGTCAAGGCAGGTTGGCTAAAGTGGAGAAGTGCATCTGGAGTCCTTTGTGATCGACGGATCCTCGTATAACTCAAAGGTAAGTTTTATAGAACAACTGTAAGACATGCTATGTTATATGATTCCGAGTATTGGGCTTTGAGAAAAGATCATGTGTAAAAATTGTGTGTTGCTGAGATGAGGATATTGAAGTGGATAAGTGATAAAACTAGAAAAGATAAAATTAGGAACGAACATATACGTAAGGATTTAGGAGTAACTCCCATTGACATTAAGTTTAAGGAGAATAGGTTGCGATGATTTGGTCATGTACATTATCGCCCAAGTGCAGCACCAGTTAAGAAATGTGATAGAATTAGAGTAGAGAAGGATAGAAGACATCAAGGAAGACCTAGGATGAGGTGATTGGATATAGTTAGAAAAGACTTAGCATTGTTACGCACTGGATAGATTAAGATGATGGCACATGATTCATGTAGCCGACTCCAATTAGTTGGGGTAAGGCCATATATACATATATATGTATATATACATATACATATATATATATATATGATTGTCATATCGTATTGGATCAGGGCGACTCGTACAAGTGGACTCGTATCTAGGCCGACCCGAGTCACTAGCATGCATGTCTCATGCAAGTTAGTTTGGGTCACTTCTAGATTGAGCCGACTCACACGTCAGACCAACTCGTGTCAGATCGCATGATACAAACTCAAGCTGCCATGATCTAGTGCAAGCTGGTCACAAAGTTTAGGTCGCTTCCAGTTGTCATATCGTAGTGGATCAGGGCGATTCGTACAAGTGGACTCATATCTGGTCCAACCCGAGTCACTAGCATGCCTATCTCATACAAGTCAATTTGGGGTCGCTTCTAGATTGAGCCGACTCACGTGTCGGACCAACTCGTGTTGGATCGCACAATACAAACTCAAGCTACCATGATCTAGTGCAAGCCGATTGCAGAGTTTAGGTCGCTTGCTGATCGAGCCGACTCACACGTATCAGAGCAACTCGTGTCGGATCGCACGATACGGACTCAAGCCGCCATGATCCAGTGCGAGCTGGTCGCAGTTCAGCTCGAGTCGGTGTGATCCAGCTCGATACGCCCCAATCCGACTGAACCGCAGTGAAAACATTAGGTTTCAATCTGCTGCATTCCTGTTCGCACAAAATGCAGCAGCTGGAGCCTTCGAAACCATGCCCCTTCCCTTCTCCCTTTTGCCTTGAGCGTTTTGGTAGATCCAAGGTCTTAGAGGTGATTTCCTGAAGGAGAAGGGCTTTCCAAGTGTTTGCAGCCGATTCCATCTGGTTTGAAGCCTTCAAAGCAAGGTAACCCCTCCCCCCCTTTTACCCGAACCATAAAGATCTTGTTTCATCTTCTTTATTTGTTCTTTGATGTTCCTTAGATTATTAGTACATGAATGATAGCTTGATCTACCACTTGTATATCACTTGAGCATGTAAAAACTTAGATTTGATCAAATTTGGAGATGATTTATAAAAAATACAAATAAAATTATTAAAAGAAATAAATCAATATGAATGTAATGATAGACATAAATCTATCATTTCCAATGTAGTTAGAGGCGTGAGGTGACCAAGGGATCGCCTTAGACTCAAATGCCTAGACGAAGGCAACATTTTATTAAAAAATGAAAAAAAGAATCAGATATTTAAATATACTATTAAATATGTCAAAGTACTTATAAAAATATAATAAAATGACAATTATATAATCAAATCAAGATGCAGAGGAAGTGCCTCAACCCGGTGCATGTCACTAAGAGAGAGAGTGGGGGGGGGGGGGGGGGGGGGGGGGGTGGGGGGGGGGGGGTGTTCAAGTTGTGTATGTCATTTTGCGTATGTATGAGAGAGAGAGGGGGGGCTTTAGGCCCTCTAGTGTGTACTCGACGGTGAGATACAAGTGGAGAAGAGAGAGGGCTTTTGGCCCTCTAGTATGTGTCACAGAGAGAGAGAGAGAGAGAGAGAGTACAATTGAGAGGGTTAAAGAGAGAGGGGGGGGGAGAGAGAGAGAGAGAGGACTACCTCATGGAGAAAGAAGATTGCCAAAAATGCCAAAAGATGTGCCGAAGAATGACGGTAGCGACCACCAACGTCGCCGTCGCCATTGCCTTCTATCGCTACTGCATCCCACCCGGAGGCTGCAGAGGGGGGCACAAAGGGGGGGGAGTTAGGGCTCAGGGTGGAGGTGGCAACTGCCAGAGCTAGAGTCGTTCTTGTCGTCTGTTGTGCCCCATCGTCAGAGGATGAGGAGGGTTGCTGGAGGATGCGGGGGGGGGCGCAAGTTAGAGCTCGGGGTATGCGAGGCAAATAGGGTTTGGTTCGGGAGGGGGTTTGGCTAGGCTTATAAAAAGAATCGGTACGGGCTGGTATTGGGCCGGGTGAATGGGCTTCTTATTAACAACCCGATGGAGCGTTATGGCCTGCCTAAGGTGCGAAATGAGGCGATGAAAGCAGGAGAAGCGCGCTTAGGTGACTGCCTTTGTGCCTAAAAGGCGATTCCAGCGATCGCCTAGGCGACAGGCCAACACGAGGTGTCTTACCACCGTCTCGCCTCATCGCTTAGGCAATCGCCTCGACCGCCTTTGATAACATAGATCATTTCCACTTCATTTCATGAACTTTCGATTCAAATTGAAGCATATTGAATATTTCATTATTATAAATATTAAAATTATTAAATAAATACGAAAAACACAAAATAATTAGTAAATTGTTCAAAAATAACAATATAGGCATGACAACTTTAGATCTGTCTTTTCATAATTTTCATTAACTTGTACCTTAAATGTGATTCAACTTGAGTTAATCTAATGTTTATATTTAATTTAATAATCTAAAGACTCATTAAAAGGTTATATACTATAGTAAAGGGGTTAAATGCTGATATAATTTGTAGTCAGCATAAAAAGATATTAACATTTAACTTTCATACACTTTTTTATTTTTCGGAATTAAGTTAATTTATTATAATATATTAGAAATTTTAAATTATTGCTAAAAGTTTAAAATAACATGATATATTTACAGAAAATTATTGCAAGCCTAAATTTATGCTCTATCAAATCTTTGTTTGCATGATAGTTAAAATTTAAATATTTCGAATTATTAATTATTTATTTTTTAATACTTTAATAAATTTTAAAAATTATAGAAATTTTAAAAAAATATATAAGATAATAATTTCAATGTAAGAAAATTTTGTTCAAGTCATATTTCTTAATGTTTTTATATCATATAATTCAGTATTCTTTTTTGTTTTGTTCTTAGTAACTAGATGGCCCTATCTCCACGTTGAGAGTCAGGAGATATAAGTTAGCTTCATGGTACCATGGTTGAGGGGAATAGCCATAAGTTCAAATGCAACGATTGTCAATTTGTAGGACATAAGGTGCATCCCGATTGAAGAAGCATCTTGCATAAAGTCGTAGAGTAGGCTATAATGAAGTCAATGGCAACCAAAATGTTCCAAATGAGGTTAAGATAGAAATGGCTCAACATTTGAAAGGCCTTAAAGAAGTCCAATTAAAGAAGACTGCAGAGAAGGGGAGGGCCGAACGAATCATCTCTAGAGTTGATCGACGAGAAGATGATGATGATGATAAAATAGTGTGGACTGATGATGATTATGTCCAAGAGGTACATGGCCATGAGCTTGTCTCTCCACATACTCAGCGAGTTATGAGCATGGTAGGACTGAGTATTAGGAGAGAGAACAAATGAAATCTCAGAGGGTTCAATTTTTGGGGTCAGAACATCATGTTGGTGGAACATCAGGTGCTGGTTGGAACTCCTCCAATAAGGACCAGCAACGGTCCAAGAATATATCCTCCTACTTCACTACCGGTCCACCACCTACAAGTCCGCCTCAAAAGCACAAGTCAAGTATAATTGTTAAGAAGGTAGGCATGTTCATATTCCCTATGGAGCATGGGAAATAAATAAGGGTTGATGATGCATACAAGGAAGACCCAAGATATATCTTGGGAAGAGCCGTTGCAAAATTTTGGTATCATGCAGACATCTCCTTCGATGCAGCAAACAACCCCTACTATTCCAACATGATCCAACAAACACATGCTCAGGGGTTGCATGTCAAGCCCCTCACTCCAAAAGAACTATTAAGGAAGTATCTTGATGATGAGGTCCAAAAGATCAAGCAGTACATCACTTTATTCAAGAAGCAAAAGGAGAAGTATGGGGTTATCCTAATATGTAATGACCAGTCAGGGGCCACCAAAAGTAACATCATCAATTTTCTTATGTACTGCCACAGACAAGTATTATATGATAAATCTGCGAATGCATCAAATAGGATACACAACTATGAGTATATTCTGGAACTCATGGGCAATGTTATGCAAAAAAATCAGGAGAAGTATATCGTCTAAGTAGTAACAAATAATGGCTCCATATATAAGAAGGCAAGAGAAGAGTTAATGCACCGCAAGTATCATTTGTTCTGGACCCCATATACAACCCATAATGTAGATTTGATGCTGAAAGACATTGGTAGCTGGAGTCTGTCAAGAAGACTATTACCTAGCTGCAGAAGATTACGTGATATATCTACAACTATCATTACGTGGCAAGAATGATGAAGGATCATATACATGGTGAGTTGCCAAGGCCTGACATCATGAGATTTGCTTCCAATTTCATTGTCTTGTAGAGTATGTTGAAGTATGAAGGAGGCCTAAAATAGATATTCAAGAATCACAAATGGTTGTACTCATACTTTGATTCCTCAGATGAGGGAAAGTATGTTGAAGGCTTGGTGAACACAATGATTTTGGCACAAGGTAAAGCTTTTAGTACAACTTATTGAGTCATTATATGAGGTGTTGTGCTGCATTGATGGAGATCGAACACCAATCGTAAGGTTGATTTATGCCAAACTGGAGGTTGCAAAGGAGAAGATAGCTAGAATATCAAAAAAGTATTCTCCAGATTTCCTGAACATTATAGAAGGAAGATGGAACTATCAGATGGGTCAAGAGTTACACATGGCAGGTGAAAGTTCACATTTCATGTCAACTTTATTGCTACTTTTCCACACTTTTTTACAGATGCCTAATGGCTAATGCGTGATGCTTTTATTGCAGCATACTATCTTCATCCGACATTTTATTATGCACATGAGTTGACGTACAATTACGAATTAATTACAGTCGTGTCAATGGTAGTCAATCTAATGGAGGAAGATCCGATCAGAGCAGTGGAGACGATTAATGAAGTAGGGTACAACAACTATTTATTCTTACTACATTCCTTTGCGCCTACCGCTGCATACATCCTAACAATACTGCTAATCACAGAGATTAAATTCTTTCAGGAGGCAATAGGAACGTTTTCTAAGCCGGCAGCTGTAGGAACGATTGCTAAGCCAGCAGCTATAGCTGGCATTGAGAAATCTGATACTGATATAAGAAAATAGTCCAAAGAAGAGTTGCACACAATTTTCTTTCTCATTTTTATATCTTGATAGACACTTCTATTGTTTGTTTTGTAGCTAATTGGTGATTGAATTTTGGGAAGTCTAAGCCAAGATTGAGAGGTATAGCCATCAAGATCTTATAGCAGACGTCCTCCTCAAATGGATGTGAGCGAAATTGGTCCACCATTACACTCATATATACAAAAATCAAGAATCGCTTGTCACACATCCGGTTGGACAACCTTGTCCATGTTCACTACACTATATGAGGCTAAGGAGTAGACATTTGCAGATGGATGCAAAGAAGGGAGAGGTTGATCATAATCTCACTGATCTTAGTTATACGCAAGATGATGAAGATCCGATGATTTCTTGGGTTGCAAGGTTAACAACAAGTCATGGTGAGCTAGAGCTTTATGAAGAGGTAGATCTTGATAAAGACCCGCGTTCGAATACCTCCTTGGCAGCAAAATTATCAACAGTAGTAAGGCAAGGGGGAGATGATGGTGAGTATAACTGGACCATCCCAAGCTCAGGAGGAAGTACAAGATGATGAGGAGGAGGTTGACTTTGAGGGAGGCATCACTGTGGGTCAGCTGAAAACTAGAGGTAGGAATAGAGCTGTTCGAGATGATGATGTAAAGCAAGAGCGGCTAATGCAGGATCCTAAAGGTTCATCTCAGCATGCATGCCCTATAGCTTTACATCGTCCAAGTACATCTGCACCTTAGTGTTCATGTCCTCTAACTACACCTTAGCCTTGACCTCGTCCATCCGCATCTCAACCTAAACATAGTGCAAATGCACAGGTTACTAGTCAAAGTTCATATCATTCTTGTTCCATTACTCTAGCACGCCTCCCAACTAGTGTAACACATAAACAAGTTGGTGGGAAAGGATCAAGTTCAAAAGCAAGGAAGAAGGGATGGACTAGCATGAAATCAAATATGTCAAAAGTGTTAAAAGGATCCAAAAAGAACAAGAAACAAGTTCCAGTCTCCAATGATCAACCTTGACATCTCAGACTTAGAGACACTAGATCCTACCATGAATGGCAGTTTCAGCCGGTACCGGTACCCCCATTAAGGGCCAGTACCGTATTAAAAAAAAAAAAAAAAAAAATTACTGTATCGGGCCGGTACTGGACAGGTACGCCCGTGAAACACCCCTCTCAGAGAAACAGATCTGTGAGAGGGGTTCGTTTTTTACAAGGAGAGGAAGGAGGGGAAGGAGGGGAAAGAGCTGCCGCCGCCGGAAACGTTTTCTCCCTTTTTCGGAGACGTTTTCACCATTTTTGGTAGAAGAAAAAAAGAAGGTATGATTTATATTTTAATGTAGTGATTATTTTTTAGTTGGTAACTAATTCTTAGATTGTTTACGTTCATTTTCTTGGTAAAATAGACAACCCCAAATTTTGGCCATAATTAGCGGTTAAAAATTGGGAGTTTTGTCTAATTACTTAAATTAAACATCAATTGAAGCCTAATTAAGCTTCATTGCATGTTTTAAACTAGGAGTGTTGTCAATTGCGTTGATCGACGGTTAATTACGGGAAATTTCCAATTTTGGCCCTAATTAGCAGTTACAAATTAGGGCTTTTGTCTAATTACTTAAATTAATATCAATTGAAGCCTAATTAAGCTTCATTGCATGTTTTAAACTAGGAGTGTGCTGTCAATTGCGTTGATCGACGATTAATTAGGGGAAATCACCAATTTTGGCCCTAATTAGCGACTACAAATTAGGACTTTTGTCTAATTACTTAAATTAAACATCAATTGAAGCCTAATTATTCTTCATTGCATGTTTTAAACTAGGACTGTACTGTCAATTGCGTTGATCGATGGTTAATTAGGAAAAATCCCCAATTTTGGCCATAATTAGCGGTTAAAAATTAGGATTTTTGTTTAATTACTTAAATTAAACATCAATTGAAGTCCAATTAAGCTTCATTGCATGTTTTAAACTAGGATTGTGCTGTCAATTTCGTTGATCGACGGTTAATTAGGGAAATCCTCAATTTTGGCTCTAACTAGTAGTTAAAAATTGGGACTTTTGTCTAATTACATAAATTAAACATCATTTAAAGCATAATTAAACTTCATTGCATATTTTAAAATATGAGCATAATGCCAAATGTTCTTATATTTGTTTCTACTTTTTTTTTCTTGTTGTAAGAACATGGCTAAACAGCAAGAACAAGACCCAGGGTGGGCCCGTATCACCTTAGTTAATAGTGTAAAGAGGATAGTGAAATGCAAATATTGTGGCAAAGAGATACGTGGTGGAATCACTCGATGGAAAGAACATTTAGCAGGGAAGACAGGACAGGTGACAAGGTGTATCATCTGTCTCCGACAAGTTGCCAACGAGATGCGTGAATTGTTACGTGGCCGAAAAGCACAAAAAGAGCAAAAGAATGAAGAGGAGGTTGAACTCCAAGACGAAATTTCAGGTAGACATAATACAAAAGGCAAAGGAATGTATACTACGGCCAGTGGCATTTCTATACGTGAGAGGCAAATGACTGAACAAATTATAGACTCTAGTGATGATGATGATGATGATGATGATCCTGAGATGACTGCAGCTAGAAGAGAGAGTTTGTGGAATCAACAAGAAGACAAAGCCCGAAGAAGAGGTGATGGACCATCAACAAGAGGCACAAGTCAAACTAGAGGCCAAGTGGGTCCTATGGACAGTTATCTTTTTAGAAGACAGAGTTCTACTCAGCCAAAAATCAAGTAAGCAATGAGCGGAGTAAAAAAGTCAGCTGAAGCGGCAGGACATGCTTTTAAAAGCATCTGCAAATGGTTTTTACATGCAGGTGTTCCCTCACATGCTGCTCAGTCTCCTTATTTTCAGCCTATGATTGATGCAATAGCAAATCATGGTCGTTGGTTCAAAGCCCCCACACGTCGAGACATATATGGACGAGGGCTTGATGGAGAATACGAGGAACTTCAACAATGGGTTGAAAGTTTTAAGGCAGTATAAAAGGAGAGATGATGCACAATTATGTGCGATGGTTGGACTGGTACCACGAAGAAGTCCATGATTAATTTTCTTGTTTATTGCACAGAAGGGGCACTTTTTATGAAATCTATTGATGCATCAAACTATTCAAAGAACGTTAAATATTTATTTGGTTTGATGGATCAGATGATGTAGAAAATTGGAGAGGAAAATGTTGTGCAGGTGGTCACCGATAATGAACCAAGTTATAAAGCTGTAGGGAAGAAGTTAATGGACAAGCGCAAACACCAAGTTATAAAGCTTGAAGACATTGGTAAGGATCCGACTGTCAGCAAGACGGTAAAGAGAGCCCAAAGAATTATCCAATTTATTTATGGTCATCCTAAGATCTTGAACATGTTCAGAGAAAAAGCATCTGGGGGTCGATATCTCATCCGTGCGGGGCCTACACGATTTGCATCTAATTTTATTTCTTTAGAATCTTTGCACAAATTCAGGAATGAGATCAAGGGTTTTATGTTTAATATAGAGTTCTTGGAGTATATGTAGACCACCTCCAATGAATCTAAATCTGAACATTTGAAAGTGGAAAAAATCATAAAGAATAAAAAATTTTGAAGTAATATGCGGACTTATCTGAAGTTGGTGGAACCTCTCGTACATGTGTTAAAATTGGTGGATGGGGATGATAAGAATTACATGGGATATTTGTACGAGGCAATTGATATTGCTAAGGTGCACATCAAGAACGCATTTCCCAATACTTATATGAAGTAATGGGACCTTATTGATGTCAGATAGAAAAGCACATTATACCATGACTTGCATGCAGCTGGTAAGTGCAATCTTATACTGTTACAGGGGAGATTATTTATTAAATTGACATTACTAATTATCTACCTAAATGCAGGTTATTTTTTAAATCCTCGAGTAATGTACGGTCAGCAAGTGCACATTGATGGAGAGGTGATCCAAGGCACACTAAATGTGATTGCACGCTTGTCGAAGACAATAGAAGATAGAATTGAGGCAGAGAGACATGTATACTTAGTGAAGATTTGACTTTAAGATTTATCTAATTACTTGTAATTTGAAGAGCCTATGAATTCTATTAATTGTTAATTCCATCTTTGTATATGGAGGCTTATATGCTAAGACTGGAGACATATAATGAAGACTATGTGCAAATTGCCGTAGAGAAAGTGAGCCCAGGTATACTTAGTCATTGCATTGTTGTCATATGTGCATAAGAAACGAGAACATATATTGACTAATTTTTTTGTTTCTTTTAACGATAGCACAGCTGAGTGGTGGATAATGGTGTACAACAGAGATAGGTGTTATAATCTATTAGCTTCCGTTGCAGTGAGGGTTTTGAGTCAGACGACATCGGCAAGCCAATGTGAAAGAAACTGGAGCACGTTCAGCCTTATACACTCAAAAATTCGTAACCAGTTAAAGACTGAACGATTAGACAAATTGGTGTACTGCCATTACAATATGAGATTGAGAATCAAAAACATCCGATTGAGACAACAATTGAGGGAGAAACGAGTTGCAGGGCACGCAGAAGATGTTGTTGGCCAAATTGATGTGGAAGAGTTATTTGATGATGATAATCCCTAACAGACTTGGGTTAAGATACAAGCAACTGTCGATCAGCCAGTTTTTGATCCCGATGATACAGAATAGGCAGAGGGCATACTTGATAGAGTTGTTGCTAGAGATCCAGAATTAAGAACCTCAAAAAGACAAAAAGAAAATTCACCTCCTCCTTCACATGAGCATCAGAGTCAGACTGAGCATGTGCCTTTATTTGCACATGATACAGAGCTTGACCCTGCTAGACACTCAAAATCAGATAGTAGGCCAGTCACTCCTAGAATGGTTGGGCCACCATCATTCTTGAGAAAGAGTACATCTACATTTGAGAGGACAAATCTGGCTGCCAGAGACGATCCTGCCATTGATGAGATGAAGCAAATTTATGTGAGGCATACACCATGAGGAAAAGGATTATTAGATCGGGTCAACTTGCAAAAGGATCTAAAAAGAAAACAAAGCCAGTAAAAACAGGCATCACAAAAGAAAAAAATCAAGTAATGTCAAAAGAAAGTTAATTGTTGATTATGATCAAGATGATGATAATGATGATGGGACACAGTCTCCTAGTAATGATGCTGGTGCAGCTGCAGGTGCTACTACCGGGGGCGGAGTGTATGCACCTTCTTTCTCCTTGCATATTGACAGGAAGAGGACAACATGAAAGTCAAGGAGATTATGATTCACAAAGTAAGTATGGACAGCAGTCAGGTTATGGAGGTGGCTAACAAGAAGCAGGCATGTATAACTGGGGAGATCGAGTAGAGTATGAAGGCTTTCAATTCCATCCACCTAGTAGCAGTTATGGGTCAGGGTCTTTGTCTTATACTCATGCTACTTCTTTGCATCATGATTCTGGAATTTCATCAAATCAACAAGCATATACTCTAAGAGGGATTCAAAGAGGGATGTACGACTTGACTGCATCATTGTTTAGTTATGGTGAATATAGGGAACATATGCAACCTTATTACGGATACCAGCAACAGCAACCAGATGATGAATCAGAAGGATCTACGGGTTATTATCCATATTAGTATACTCACTTATGTTTTTCATAGGTAAGGATCGTTTGATTTCGTTAACATTTATTATTTGTAAATATTTAGTACATTAGCATAATATTTTTCATGTTTAATCTGTATGAAAATAGTCATTTTGTATGCGTTACGTGTACTTATTTGTCTTAACCCACTTTTGTCACACCCAACACATAGCTAATTAATTGTTTACATTTTTCTGATTTTATCTGATTTTTTCCTTATTTTTTTCTGATTTTTTTGGGCCCCTTTAAGCCCGTTCCGGTTGTACCGGCCGGTACCGGTACGTACCGGTACCAGCCGGCACCAGTACCGGTACTACCATCCATAGATCCTACTGAACAATCAGAAACACCATCACCGTTTGATACTAGAATGTCAAAGAGTGGATCTGATTCATCAGTTTGAGGTAACATAGATGATGGTGATGGTAGTGGCCGTAGTGGCAGTGGCGGCAACAGTGGCAAAAGAGATATAGCCATGTTGATGGAGGGGGTGCTTTTACTGAGGAGCAATGACTCACACATACTACTCAGGATATTGAGCATAGAACTAGTCAAGCACTAGACACTATGGAGGCACTACATCGAGCTCAGAGAAAGGTTCCATATCATTAAAGGGGGCAGCAAGGAGACATGTCAAACATGATATACACTGACTCCTCATCAGATGGTGAGAATTATTAAGATCCTGAGCCTCGTACCATAATGTAGGAGCACAAGCTGCACCACATTCAGAGAGAGCTTGATAGGATGAGCACATAAGATGACAGAAGCTCAACTATTGGACATTATTGTTCTGATGCATCAAACTCTTATCAGCGGCCATAGATAGGATATAAGAGTACATCTTTTTTATGGCTAACGTGATGATCAGTTAGTCTCAGACCAACAGCAGTCCACATCCATTCGATATGGATACTCAATTGGATACTCTATTTTAGGTGCATATCCATATGGTGGTTACAGTTATGGTGTAGCTTATGTTCCGCAAGTATCATCACAGCCGATGGTGTACACACTGAGTTTAGATGCATATCAGCAGTATTTGACAAATTACTAGCAGAGATATAGCTCCTATGTGACTTGAAACTAATATCAGGTATATGTGTTGTCCACATATCAAGTTCAGTTGGTAGAAGATACTTCGACAACAACATATGGGATGCCTACTCAGTATCCATATTCGGATCATTATTGGCATTTGATTCTTTACTATTATAATAGTATTATACTAATATACTTGAATTCAACATCATGTTCTTAAGTAACTCTACAAATTCTTCTTTTGCAGATACTGTATGAGCAACATCATCTAACATTAGACCATGGGTACACAATCCTGGGATATCGACAGATTCATTGTCTTTTCTGTGGATATCTTATTAGCGGGATCCAATGTTTGCCAAACATCTTACAAGGATATGCAGAGATAGCATCCCATTCGTTCAAAACCTCCTGATGTATGTAAGAAGTTCCAAGAGGTTCCTATGCTATGAACAAAGATCATCTAGTACAACACATATAGAACCGACCGCTAGGCCACCTACATCGTTACCTCATCCATTTTCATCTACATTAGCAAAAGAATCTAGGGTGGACATCATAGATGCAGAGTTTCATATTCCATCCACTACTGTGCACACACCAATATTTGTTAAGATGGTCAGATCTATTCAAAGACAACTACATGTCCCACCTCCCACCTAAATAAAGTTAGATTTTGCTAGAGCAAACGGGGGATCTTTTCTTTTCTCCGATGACTTTGATGATAACGATCGAGTCTCATCACTCGTACTACATATGTGTCATCTTTATTGTTAGATCTAATGTTTGTACGAGTCTATAAGATGTGTTGTGCTACTTTATGTAGAAAATTGATATTTGACAGATGTAGCGTACCATTTTTTTTTTTTTGTAAATTGAGATCCTTAGACTAAATTCTTCTCAATTACTTTGCTAGACTAAATCTTTTTACAAATTAAAATCCATTAAATTGAAATTTCTCTCTTAATTGTGCCTTATAATCATTCATAGCAGCAATGGACATAAAGTAGGACGTTAGAAATTACATAATTATTCAAATAAATGAGAGATTTGTCCAAAAAAAAACTAACCAGAATCGACCTGACTCGTACGACTCAAACCGAGTCAGATCGAATCCGACTTATATCCAGCCAAAATCAATCCTATCTAGATTTAAGAGTTGGAAAATCTTTATATATATAAGTGATTTAAAAGTCGGCCACCTAGTCAACTAGGCAAGCCGCTTAGGCGGTCAACACCCAGTCTCGCCTAGGCGGAAACCAACTCATCCATTGTTTTCAAGGCGACGCGTAGGTGACAAGGCGTTCCATGTTGCCCAAGGCAACCCGACGGCTAGGCAAGCAACCCATGAAGGCACTCACCTAGGCCACCTAAACGTGCCTAGCCCGCCTAAGGCCTACCTAGCCTGCTTTGTTCTGGAAACAGCCCACCTTCTTTTAGGTTCACTTTAATTATTATAAAAAGGTTGATGGATATTTCTGTAAAACTCTCCACTCTTTATGTCAAAATAAGGAAATGACGATCAAACTTCCCACTCGGTTCTTAGTTTAGATGGGAATTCTTCTACTAGCGCACACATTTTCCTCTCTTTCTCACGGTCATTGGAAATAATGGAATCTTAGATATATCAATGCTTTCTTTGCATGCCATGATCATTTAACTAGTAAATTTCACATCTTTCATCTTCATTGACAGACACTCCTAAATTCTCATTGGATTTTTTCTTCTTCATTTGCTAATCTTTCTTAATATTTATCATTTATTATATTTTTTTCCCTTCTACATTATAGGTATATGCCGAATGTTGTGAATGTCGTCGCTAGTTTGCTACCCTTACATATAGATAAAAATAGAATTTAATATGGTGAAAAATGTAAGCAGTAGTCCTCTTGAAACGTACTAGGTTATATAAACTAGGCTTCCCCTAGGCACCTCGCCTTGTCGCTTAAGCAGTAAGGGTAGGCCACCACCTTGGTCGCCTTGACAACATTGGACTCATCTTCTTTTATGAGATTTTAGTTGGACATCTTTACCTTTTGTTGAAAGACCTTTATGCTCTTAACAATAACGCACACCTAGCCTTGAAAATTGTCCTTTGTATAAATATATCTCATTCATATGGCATGTCCATAAAGGCCATGATAAAAGGTTCTCTTTGTCTTCGCCTAAGACACAACTCTGTCTACCTTACTATAGTAACTAGCGGGGACTACAGTTATGTGAAAACTTCCCTCCTCCATAAAAACTACAATTAGTGACAATCATGGGTCTTTAAAGATGATTTTCACATATCTAAAAATATTGACAGAGTAGTTTTGTGTTTGATATTAATATTATTCTTCAAAGGATAGTTACTGACTTGCAACAAATTAGGATTTATAATTGAATTTGATATTTTATTACTTTATGATGCTTAAATAAGTATGAGATGTCTATAGTCGATAGCGTTATCAATTAATAAAGTATACATAAGAACTTCAAAAAAAAGGTCTAAAAAAAAATACCTAGCTTAGAATTGAGGCGCCTGCCTCGCCACCAAGGCAGTAATAGGGTTGGCCAACTCGCTACGCCTAGGCATTTTTTAAAACATTGTGTGTATGTGTGTGTGTGTGTATATATATATATATATATATATATATATAAAGAGAGAGAGAGAGAGAGAAATGCTAGAATGCAGTTCGCAATAGTGCATGCGGTTAAACGGTACACAATGTTTTGAACTACCATCCCCATTTTTAAAAAATAATAATAATAATTTTTATAATTTTTTAAATATTCAGTAACACCCTTTAGGCTTATTTCCATCCTTTGGGGTATTATTTTGACCGTTCGATTGTGGTTCGATCTTGAAACAAAATCTTGGTCATCCATTAGATACATGTAAATCTTGATTTTCAAATATCATGAAAACATAGTCAAAAAATAAGAAATTCATCAAATTAGCCCTTAAGGTTGTTCTCATCCCTCGGGGTTTTACTATTCATCCTTACTTTACGAATGTAAAATTAGACGATTTAGGTTGAAAGCCTTACGATCCCACGGTAAAACTTAACCCAAAAAGGATGAAATCTATTTTGGGGAGAGTTGAATGTTTAGAAATTTCATGATTTTTTTATTTTTTTTTTACATGGGAAGGGGGTTGAAACAGTGAGTGCGGTTTAACCGCATGCACTGTAGCAAACACACCATATATATATATATATACACTATGTTTCAGCCGCCTCCTAAAGTTGAAAAAAAATAAAAATCATTATAAATTTCTAAATATGCAATTATCTGTGTAGGATAATTTTCATCCCTTGGAGCTTAATTTTCACTATTGGATCATGTCCAAATTGATTGTAGTCGTCCAGTCTTGTGCGAGCAAATTAGTGATGAATATTAAAACCCCAGTGGATGGGAACAACCCTAAGAGTAATCTAACCAATTTTCTTTTTTTGACTGTTTTTTCATGATTTTTTGAAATCGGAATTTACAAGTACCCAATGGACAACTAAGATTGAGTTTCATAATCAAACTCAATCGGACGGTGAAAATATAGCCCAAAGGGATAGAACCCTAAGGGGGGTTATTGAATATTTTAAAAAAAATAGTGAATTTTATTTTTTAAAATATGAGGAAGGGTCCAAAACAATGTGTGCAGTCAAACCACACGCACTGTAGCGAACCGCATAGCAGCATTCTCCTATAAATATATATAAGAAAGTGATACAGCCCACTGCCCGCGTTTCATCTGCTGGCAACAGACTCTAACAAAACCCATTGGATTAAGATCCAACGGTGATATTTAAAATAAAATACAAAAAAGGGGCAGAAACTCCCAACACGGGCCGCATGAGCACCAAGCCCGCACACTGTCCAATCTTTTTTTGGAAGGTGACATGAAGTCACATTTCATTGAAGATAAAGAGAATACAAAGTGGGCCATAGGCCAAACATGATGGCAAAGTGCCAACCCCCCGGGAACAAAGAAAAGCAGACCCTAAGACTTCTATTTTATTAAGGGGATAAAATAGAAGCTAGCATAAGTGCCTCATGAAGAATAAAATCAAAACAGAAATTCTTGACACTTACAAGCCCTTGAAATAAGATCTCCTTCTAAAGCCTTCCAGATTTCAGCTGATCTTCCCCAATCTTTCACCCAAGTGAGAGCACTTCGGAGAATATTGGAAGGGTTTGAAAATTCCTAGTTGAACTTTCTATTATTTCAACCTAACCAGACATACTACAGCATTGCTGGAAGAAACAGGAACCATATCTTGACCACATTTGCATGCGATCAAGGCAGTCTAACGGTTCCACCCACTGAAGCTTCAAGGCCTTAAAAAAGGATTCTCCATTGAAAGTTGATAATCCCGCAATGACAAAAAAGGTGATTCTGATCTTCTTCAAATAACCCATAGAAAACACATAAGGAATTGTTGAGATTAAAGATTCTCTTCAGTCTGCGGGAAGTAGGGAGCCTGTTCATAGCCACCTTCTAAAGGAAGAGTCTGATTTTAATTGGGATATAATTGGACCACACCAAGGATTTCCACCACACTCTGATGCCATTGTCTTGAATAATACAAATAAGAATTCTAGAAGAAAAGGTTCATTTGCTATTCCAAATCCATAATCTTTTGTCTTCCTGATCCGTAGTAATTTGGACATCTGAAATTAGATTAAGAATTATGAGTAGCTCCCTTATTTCAGTCTCTGTAGGATTTCTTCGGAGGCTGAGATTCCAATGAGTACCATTCCGTCTGGAGAGAACCTGTGCCACTGTTGCATTTTTATGAACTGAAATCTGGTAAAGGTTGGGAGCAAGATCAATGAGGGGAATACTAGAAGGCCATAAATCCTTCCAGAAGTTAATGTTTTCTCCATTGCCCAATTGAAGATTAATTGCTGGAAGAACCAAAAAGTGAGCAATAATCCTCCATATGTGGGACAGATTGTAGGACCTTGAAGGCATGAAATCCCATTTATAACAATTATGATAATACTTATCTCTGACTATCCTTACCTAGAGATGATCTTCTTCTTCTCCTAGTCTCCACAGCCATTTGGCAAGCAATGCCTTATTGAAATAACTGATTGAGACCAGCCCACTCCCTCATTAATCTTTACTTCTACAGACCTTATCCCAAGCTATGAGATGAAGGCCTTTCCCATCTCTTTTGCCACCCCCCCCCCCTCAAAAAAAAAAGATCTCCTCCTTGCCTCTATCATTTTCTCCACAGATCGTAGGACTTTGAGAGTGGAAAGATGGTATGTGGCTAAAGAGGAGAGAACTGATATTGAGAGAATCCATCTTCCACCATCTGAAAGAAATCTAGCTTTCTATCCTTCTAATCTTTGATCAAACTTTTTAATGACCACATCCCAATCCCTTAAAGATATAGGACCACTGGATAAAGGCAGACCCAAATATTTGATTGGAAAATGAGACACTCTGCAATTAAGCAGATCAGCCATACAATCCAGCTTGACCATGTCCAGATTAATTCCTACAGCTTCTTATTTCTGGAAGTTAATGCTAAGACCAGTTATAGCTTCTGTCAAAACCAGCAAGATCTTTAGACTTCTCAACATTCCCATATTTCCTGACGAAAACAGCAAGGTATCATATGCAAATTAAAGATGTGAAAGAAGGAGACCATTTCTACCAATGCTAAATCCATCAATCAACCCTTGAACAGCTGCCTTATCCCAAAGAGAGCTCATGATCTGACCTATAACAAGCAACAAAAGAGGTGATAATGGGTCACTTTGTCTCAAGCCCTCGGAGCTACTGAAGAAACCACAAGGTTGTCTATTGAACAAAATGGAAAATCTTGAGGTTGAGATGCAACTCATAATCCAGTTGATCCACTTTTGTTTGAAACCCATGAGACCCAAGGCTTTGTAGATGCATTGCCAATTGACAGTATCAAATGCTTTCTCAAAGTCCAGCTTAATAACCACTCCTTTCTTAATAATTTTCTGATTATGGATTGCTTCACTAGCTGCCAGAAAATTATCTAGGATGAATCTTCCTTCTAAAAAAGCTGATTGGTTTTTATTGATAACACCCCCCAATGCTGTCTTCATTCTATTGGCTAAGATCTTAATAATAATCTTATAACAATCGTTCAGGAGGCTAATAGGTCTGAATTCTGAGACTCTTTCAGCACCTTCAATCTTTGGAATAAGCACAATATGGGTTGAATTGAGTCCCCTAATACTTAAAGCCATGTCTTGGAATTCCTTCACCACAGCCATGAAGTCATCCTTAATAACTTCCCAAAACAACTGATAGAAACCTAATGAAAAACCATATGGCCCAGGAGATTTGTTCACATTCATACTGAAAATAGCTTTCTTCACTTCTTCAAGAATTGGCAAACATAGATCTTCAGCGAGATGTTCATCAATCTTTGGAAGGATATTATCTTGCAAATGAGGTCTCCACAAATGATTTTCTTTGAATAAATTCTTGTAAAAAGATATGAAAGTATCTTGAATATCTTTCTTGGAATCAATTAAAAGGTCATCCACCTTGATATGATCAATCTTTAAGGATCTCATCTTAGAGCTGGCCACTGCATGGAAAAATTTGGTATTCTTGTCACCCCCCTTTAACCAGTGTTCTTCAGCCCTTTGTTTCCATTTAATTTCTTCCCTAAAGACCAGCTCCTTATACTCACTTTTAAGTCTTCTGAGAGCCTGAGATTCTTCCTCAGAAAGATTCTGATCTTCAGCCTTGACTTCTACTTTATCAATATTTTGCAAAAGTTGTTGTCGAATGATATTGATGTTTCCAAAGGTTTGTGAAGACCATACCTTGATTTTATCTCTAACCCATTTCAGCTTTTTGACAAAAGATTGAGAAGCAAAGTCTGCCATTGGAGCCTCCTTCCACCAATTACTGACCAAATCTTTGAATTGTTCATGTCTATGCCATTCCAATTCATACCTGAATAGTCTCCGAGTTTGCATTTTATCCCCAATGGACAGAAGGATAGAAATGTGATCAGAAATAGTCCTACAACTACCTTTCAAATGAGACAAATGGAATTGAAGAAACCATTTGGAAGAGACGAAGATATCAATCATGGATTGGACATTGGCACTGCCTAATTGGAGGTTAGACCATGTAAACCTTCTGTTAGGAATGTCCAAATCCAGCATACCACAGTCTCTAATCAAAGAGCCAAAGTTCTCCATATCACCAGCCAATTTTGAAGACCTGATCTCTCCCAAGGATATCTGATACAATTGAAGTCCCCTACGACACACCAAGCATCTTGAAATAAGCTAGAAAGCCTATATAATTCATGAAAGAACTCCTCCCTGAGCTGAAGTGATGATCATCTGAAATCTGTTGTCTAGAGAACAAAAATTGGCTGAGATGCTGAACTTGCCAATATCACACAAAGAGCCTTTCAGTTTATTCCCAGTGCACAGAATTAACTGACCACCGCTGGAACCTATAGCTGGAGCAGCGAGCCAATTAGTCACAGTAAAACCACCTATTTGCTTGATAGCTGCATCATCAAATGAACTCATCTTGGTTTCTTGAATGTAGATACAGTCCAGTTTGAGGGTCTTAATGATATCCCTTACGGCTCTGGCCTTCGCCACCCCATTAAGTCCTCTGATATTCCAAATAAGGATGTTCATAAATGGTTCTAGTTCTTCCCCCCCGCCCCCCCTTCCTTTTGTCTCTTAGACAATCCAGCACTTCATTCTTCTGCACAAAATTCAGTTCCCTTTTGCCAATCTTCACCCCACCCCCTTGACCATTCTTCTTAGGAGAGCTTTAACTTGTCAAGTCTAATCAGTTTTTTAACGAAGCTTTTGATCACGTCCTCTTTGCCTTCAAAAGAAACCCCAATGAGTTTGCCAAACTGAATGATTTCCTCTGTCCCAAAATCAATAGTCTCTAGTAACAGGAAGGCTAATGGGGATTCAGTAACAGAGTTGACAGGGACCAGAGCCCTGAAACCGCCACCTTCATCTGAAACTAACCGGTCCTCGGAAAAAGAAGTCTACATCTTAACAAAATTAACAGGGACTAGATCCATCCCAGAGTCCATCCCAGTATTCTTAGAAATCCCAGTATGCACTGGCTCTGGAACCTCAGCACCGCAATAATCTACGCAACCCTGAAAAATGTCTAATTGCTTATCCGAAACGGTCACTAGGGGACCTGGGTCTTGTGAGGCTTAATCTACCTAATTACCGTGACCCATAATCTCACGCCCAAGATTAACAAGTAAGAGAATACCAGAAGAAGGCTCGGAGGAGGAACATGTCCGGTACTCAGAAGGAACGAGTTGGGAAGAAGGATCCACGGGCATCGTTGAAATGGAGCGGCACGGACCCGTGACTTATCCGGTAGGGGAGAAATACCCAAATGACTAGACCCAATAGACTTACCCGTTGCTTCGCAGCCCGTAACCGCATGGGACTATACCTAGGACGTTTGTCTTCTTCGCCCGTTTCCAGACCGCCCGCAGCCGTCGAAGATGACCAATGGCTTTGCTGATGTTGTCCACGGAGGCATTTGCTTCGGCCTTCCCACCCTACCACCACTGCCTCGAGCTTAGCAAGATCACATTCTCCCATCCACTTTTCTTCGGAACACGGTGTGCAATCAAAGCCAACATCCATTTCCAATCCGCAGAGTCTGGAGAGGGTCAGGGGCACTCGGGACTTCAATTGAGTGGCGAGTCACAGACTCGTGACTCGGAGTTCAGTCCCGTCCTACGAAGGTCACCTCATGGGACTCGCAGAAGAGATATCGCCATGCTGGATAGTCCCCTGTTTTCAATTCCACCCCTTAGACTCCTTATGCTTCCTGAAAGAAGAAACCACCTCAGCCGAGGTCCAGTCGCACTGTTGGGAAACCGGGGCCTCAGCTACTGGGGAAGGTTGCTCCACGTTGATAGAAACCCAGAAGCTCTTGCCGGAGACTCTGATCCTCAATTTTTCCGGGATGGAATCAATGCAGTCCACTTCAACTAAAACCCTGGCGGACAGAAGATTTGATAAGAATAGGGTGTTGTTGTCCACACCTTTGAGGGAATCAAATTTGTCTACAATGCAATGGAAGGTCTCTACATTCCATATATGTAACGGAATGTCATTTAATCTACACCAGTAATAGGGGCCACTGCTAGCTGGAACCATAGCCACATCAACTGTCCATGGAGCACAGTTGAGTTTTAAATCTCCCATGAACAAGAATTGAACCTCCTTCTCAGCAAACGACCATCTCTCCCCTGATGCATGCACTAGAAAACTGTTACCATGAAGCTCCTTAATATTCCAAGAGTGTGCAGACTTCCATTTGTCCTGTAGCAACAGAAGTATTCTGGAGCTCAAAGATTCCGGGGCATGAAAATCTATGTTGTCACAAGTGAGGACCTTCACCACCAAACTCTCTTGCAGAGTGGCTAAAGACTCCTTCACTGCCTGAGACCAAGGGATAGAAACAGTCCCACTGAGAGAGGCTCCTTGAGCAGGAGAGCAAGGAGTGTTGCCGTTGTTCTCCTTGATAAGAAGGGGCTTTCTAAGGGGAAGAATGAGACCAGCTTCTTTTTTCCTACAATGAAAGCTCCTATGGCCTAAACCCTTACAGGAGAAGCATCTTACGGCCTCTCTGCAATTCTTAACTCTATGGCCTTTCTGTAAGCACCTAATGCATACATCGAAGTTGACTAGAAGATGCGATGAGTTCTTCTTGACCACCGAACGAGAGAAACCTTTCCTTCTGTTGACCTTCTGCCAACCTTCGTCTTTAGATCTCCGTTCTGCATGGGCTCTCACCTCACCTTTCTGCTCTCCGCTTACCTCTCCTCTCCGCACTCCACTCATCGCTCTATAAGTTATAACCATGCACACTATCCAATCTTATGATCGAGCAGTTTAAATGTTTTTTTTTAATTCTTTCCCCTTCTTTTAATCATTTCTTTCTCCCTCAACCCTTACCCTCCCATGAATTTAGGCACTGAAGGTGCTGCAACATGCCTAAATTCTAGGATTCGCTGCGAGCAGAGTCAAATAAAGCAGTGAGCTGTAACAAATATATATATTGTGCGGGGTGCGAACGCTCCTAGCCCTCCGATCATGATTGGAGGGCCATGTCCTCCCCCATCCCTCCCATGAATTACGGGTGCCAAAGGCACTGCAACCCTCAGGTTTTTTTTTTTTTTTTTTTTTTTGGTGTTTCATCCTCTAATCCTATGATGGGGAAGATAGTACGGCCAGGCCACACCAAGTGCCCTAGCCGTCATGGATGGCAGTACCAGCCGGTACCGATACGTACCGGCCAGTACGTACCGGTATCGGCTGGGACCGGTACCGGTTCAGCCAATAATGGCCGGTACATATTAAAAAATATATATTTACTGTACCGGGCTGGTACCGGGCCGGTACGCCCGGGTGTTTCACTTTCCCCTCTCACAGAAACAGATCCGTGAGAGGGGAAGGCCATTTTTGGCAGTGGGAGGGGAAGGGAAGGAGGGGAAGGAGCTGCCGCCGCCGCTGGAGATGTTTTCACCCATTGCCGGAGACATTTTCGCCGTTTTGGGTGGGAAAAAAAATAAGGTACGATATATATTTTAAATCTAGTGATTATTTTGTAGTTGTTAACTAATTCTTAGATTGTTTACGTTCATTTTCTTAATAAAATAGACAACCCCCAATTTTGACCCTTATTAGCGGTTAAAAATTTGGGCTTTTGTCTAATTACTTAAATTAAACATCAATTGAAACCTAATTAAGCTTCATTGTATATTTTAAATTAGGAGCATGCTGTAAATTGCGTTAATCAACGGTTACTTAGGGAAAACCCTAAATTTTGACCCTAATTAGAAGTTAAAAATTAGAACTTTTGTCTAATTACTTAAATTAAACATCAATTGAAGTCTAATTAAACTTCATTACATATTTTAAATTAGAAACATGCTGTAAATTGCGTTGATTGACGGTTAATTAGAGAAAATCTTAAATTTTGACCCAAATTAGCGGTTAAAAATTGGGACTTTTGTCTAATTACTTAAATTAAATATCAATTGAAGCCTAATTAAGCTTCATTGCATATTTTAAATTAGGAGCATACTGTGAATTGTGTTGATTGACGGTTAATTAGGGAAAACCCCAAATTTTGACCCTAAATAGTGGTTAAAAATTGAGACTTTTGTCTAATTACTTAAATTAAATATCAATTGAAGCCTAGTTAAGCTTCATTGCATATTTTAAACTAGAAGAATGCTGTGAATTGCATTGATCGACAGTTAATTAGGGAAAGCCCTCAATTTTGACCCTAATTAGCGGTTAAAAATTGGGACTTTTGTCTAATTACTTAAATTATACATCAATTGAAGCCTAATTACGCTTCATTGCATATTTTAAACTAGGAGCATAATGACAAATGGTCTTATATTTGTTTCTACTTCTTTCTTTCTTATTATAGGATCATAACTGAACAACAAGAGCAGGACCCAGGGTGGGCCCATATCACCTTAGTTAATATTGCAAAGAGGAGAGTAAAATGCAAATATTATGGCAAAGAGATGGGTAGTGGAATCACTCGAGGAAAAGAACATTTAGCAGGGAAGACAGGACATGTGACATAGTGTACTGTCTGTCCCCGACAAGTCGCCAACGAGATGCGTGAATTGTTGCGTGGCCGGAAAGCACAAAAGGAGTAAAAGAATGAAGAGGAGGTTGAACTTCAAGACGAGATTTCATATAGAAGTAATAGAAAAGGCAAAGAGATGTATACTGGGGCCAGTGGCATTTCTATACGTGAGAGGCAAAGGGCTGAACAAATTGTAAACTCTAGTAATGATGATGATGATGAAAATCCTGAGATGGCTGCAGCTAGAAGAGAGAGTTTGTGGCATCAAGAAGAAGACGAAGCCTGAAGGAGAGGTGATGGACTATCAACAAGAGGCACAAGTCAAGCTAAAGGCCAAGTGGGTCTTATGGACAGTTATCTTTTTAGAAGATAGAGTTCTACTCGGCCAAAAATCAAGCGAGCAATGAGAGGAATAAAAAAGTCAGCTGAAGTGGCAAGACATACTTTTAAAAGTATCTGCAAATGATTTTTGCATGCATGTGTTCCCTCACATGCTGCTCAGTCTCCTTATTTTCAACCAATGATTGATGCAATAGCAAATCATGGTCGTGGGTTTAAAGTCCCCACACGTCAAGCATATATAGACATGGGCTTGATGGAGAATATGAGGAACTTCAACAGTGGGTTGAAAGTTTTAAAGCTATTTGCAAGGAGAGAGGATACGCAATTATGTGCGATGGCTGGACTGGTACCACGACGAAGTCTATAATTAATTTCTTTGTTTATTGCACTGAAGGGACAGTTTTTATGAAATCTGTTGATGCATCAAACTATTCAAAGAACGCCAAATATTTATTTGGTGTGATGGATCATATGGTGCAGAAAATTGGAAAGGAAAATGTTGTGCAGGTGGTCACCGATAATGAACCAAGTTATAAAGCTGTAGGGAAGAAGTTAATGGACAAGTACAAACACCTTTATTGGGTCCCATGTGCAGCGCATAGTCTAGACTTGATACTTGAAGACATTGGTAAGGATCCGACTGTCAACAAGACAGTAAAGAGAACCCAAAGAATTACCCAATTTATTTATGGTCATCTTAGGATCTTGAATATGTTCAGAGAAAAAGCATATGGGGGCTGAGATCTCATCCGTGCGGGGCCTACAAGATTTGCATCTAATTTTATTTCTTTAGAATCTTTGCACAAATTCAAGAATGAGATCAAGGGGTTTATGTTTAATAAGGAGTTCTTGGAGTATATGCGGACCACCTCTAATGAATCTAAATGTGAACATTTGGAAGTGGGAAAAATCATATAGAACAAAAATTTTAGAGCAATGTGCAGACTTGTATGAAGTTGGTGGAACCGCTTGTATAGCTTTTAAAATTGATAGATGGAGATGATAAGAATTACATGGGATATTTATACGAAGCAATTGACATTGCTAAGGTGCATATCAAAAACACATTTCCCAACACTTATATGAAGTGGTAGGACCTTATTGATGTCAGATGGAAAAACACATTACACCACGACTTGCATACAGCTGGTAAGTAAAGTCTTATACTGTTACATGGAAGATTATTTATTAAATTGTTATTTAGTAATTATCCACCTAAATGCAGGTTATTTTTTAAATCATCGAGTAATGTACAATCGTCAAGTGTACATTGATGGAGATTGATCCAAAGCACACTGAATGTGATTGCACGCTTGTCGAGGACAATAGAAGATAGAATTAAGGCAGAGAGACAGGTGTTTATCTCTTATATGAAGAATTGACTTTAAGATATATCTAATTACTTGTATTTTCAAGTTCATGAATTATATTAATTGTTAATTCCATCTTTGTAGATGGAACCTTATAGGCTAAAGCTGGAGACATAATGAAGACCCTGTGCAAATTGTCGTAGAGAAAGTGAGCCCAGGTATACTTAGTGATTACATTGTTGTCATATGTGAATACGAAAGAAGAATATACATTGAATAATTTTTTTCTTTTTTACTGATGGCACAGTTGAGTGGTGGATAATGGTGTACAACAGAGATAGGTGTTATAATCCATTGGCTTCCGTTGCAATGAAAGTTTTGAGTCAGATGACATCGGCAAGCCAATGTGAAAGAAATTAGAGTACGTTTAGCCTTATACACTCAAAAATTCCTAATCGATTCAAGGCTGAACGATTGGACAAATTGGTGTACTGCCATTACAATATGAGATTGAAGATCAAAAACATCCAGTTACAACAATAATTGAGAGAGAAACGAGCTGCAGGACATGCAGAAGATGTTGTTGGCCAAATTGATGTGGAAGAGTTATTTGATGATGATAATCCCTAACAGACTTGGGTTAAGATACAAGCAACTGTCGATCAGCCAGTTTTTGATCCCGATGATACAGAATAGGCAGAGGGCATACTTGATAGAGTTGTTGCTAGAGATCCAGAATTAAGAACCTCAAAAAGACAAAAAGAAAATTCACCTCCTCCTTCACATGAGCATCAGAGTCAGACTGAGCATGTACCTTTATTTGCACCTAATACTGAGTTTGAGCCTGCTAGACACTCAGAATCAGATAGTAGGCCAGTCACTCCTAGAACGGTTGGGTCACCATCATTCTTGAGAAAGAGTACATCTACATTTGAGAGGACAAATCTGGCTGCCAGAGACGATCCTGCCATTGATGAGATGAAGCAAATTTATGTGAGGCATACACCATGAGGAAAAGGATTATTAGATCGGGTCAACTTGCAAAAGGATCTAAAAAGAAAACAAAGCCAGTAAAAACAGGCATCACAAAAGAAAAAAATCAAGTAATGTCAAAAGAAAGTTAATTGTTGATTATGATCAAGATGATGATGATGATGATGGGACACAGTCTCCTAGTAATGATGCTGGTGCAGCTGCAGGTGCTACTACCGGGGGTGGAGTGTATGCACCTTCTTTCTCCTTGCATATTGACACTGGGAGAGGACAGTATGAAAGCCAAGGAGATTATGGTTCACAAGGTCAGTATGGACAGTAGTCAGGTTATGGAGGTGGCCAACAAGAAGCAGGCATGTATAGCTGGAGAGATCGAGTAGAATATGAAGGCTTTCAATTCCATCTACCTAGTAGCAGTTATAGGTCAGGGTCTTCTTTTTATCCTCAAGCTGCTTCTTTGCATCCTGATTCTACAATTTCATCAAGTCAATAAGCGTATACTCCAAGAGGGATTCAAAGAGGGATGCACGACTTGACTGCATCATTGTTTAGTTATGATGAATATAGGGAACATATGCAACCTTATTATGGATACCAGTAACAACAACCAGATGATGAATCAGAAGGATCAACGGATTATTATCCATATTAATATACTCACTCATGTTTTTCATTGGTAATGATCGTTTGATTTCGTTAACATTTAATATTTGTAAATGTTTAGTACATTAGCATAATATTTTTCATGTTTAATCTGTATGAAAATAGTCATTTAGTATGTATTACGTGTACTTCTTTGTCTTAACCCACCTTTGTCACATTCAACACATATCTAATTAATTGTTTACATTTTTTCTGATTTTTTCTATTTTTTATTTTTTCTGAATTTTTCTGATTTTTTTGAGCCCTTTTAGGCCCGTACCGACCGGTACAGCCCGTACCGGTACCGATACTGCCATCCATGCTAGCCGTACCATAGCATTACTCTCTCTCTCTCTCTCTCTCTCTCTCTCTCTCTCTCTATATATATATATATATATATATATATATATATATATATATATATATATATATGAGTTGTTATTGTTACTATCTGCTCCCATATATAAGTCCACTGGGAGCGGATCCTATTTTTCAGGAGTGTTGTGGTGCCTTTGATACCTAAAATTCATGGAGGGTAAGCCTAGTGGAAGGAAAAAGAAGTAAAACAAAGAAATTTGAAAAAAAAAAAAAATCAGACAGCACTGAGTGTGGGGAAACCTACACCCCTACCCCGACATCCCACCCGCTCTCTTCGTTTGTTTTCGGTTTTTTTTTTTTTTTTTTTTTAATCTCTACTGCTGGATCAAAGATCCAGGGACCCTAGATACAGTCCACTGCCAGTGGACAGAAATCTGGCAGCGGACTGTATCATTTTCTTATACATACACATGCGCGTGCGTACGCATGAATCTATAATATGCGACCGTACAGTTGGACCGCACGGCTATCTTTCACCCCATCCCCATGCTAAAAAAAATTATAAATTGATAAAATTTTAAATATTCAATTACCCCCTAGGATTGTTTTCAGCCCTTGGGGCTTAATTTTCATCGTTCGGTCATGAAAAGCAAACGTAGCCATCCAATCAAGCGCTACAATTGATTTTCATGATCGGACAGTGTAAAACTTTAAAAAAATAAAAAATAAAAGAAATTACACTAATTACCCTAGGATTATTCCCACCCCCTTAGGGTTTTAAATTTGAACACCAATTAAGGAGTTAAGACAAATCAGTCTTCAATAGGTGTCGATCCTGATCCTTGTAACTATGGTTTTACATAGGTTTCTAAAATAAACAGGTTAAGGCGCATATCAAAAGTATGAGTACATGTTCGATTTAATTTAAAAAAAAAAAAACTCAAATTTGAATTCCAATTCGAAACTGCAAAGAATTGAATCCACTATAACACAAAACAAAACTGTATATTACTGATCGAAGTTGACCACGCCCATAAAAATGTTACAAATGCATTTTTCACATGGGCTTTCAGCAAAAATGAGGGCCATTTAGATCCCTGTATATAATATGACACACCAATAGGTGGTGTTTGGGACTAAACATTTCTTATGTATATTATGTGATATAACACTACGCATTTTAGATACACATTTTAACTTCTGGGGCAATGATTTGGAGGAGGTCAAACAAAAATTTCACATACCGCCATCTAAAAGGTTCACAGTCATATCAAAAGTGTTCTTTGCATTTTCAATAATTTGTGCACCATATTAAAAGTCGGTCAAGCAGACAACCTGGAGAATAGATTCTCTGATGCTTCTGAATTCTGGGTCCCTGTGTTCCGCAATTGAATTTGTCGAAAGAACATCTTTAAGAGCCTTGCATGCAAAAGAAAACAGTCATGTGTGGGCTTAAAGTAACAAGTATAAAGTCCAATACCTGGTCCAAAGACCAAATGTAAACTTCGTTACAGTTCATTCTCCATACGATGGTATATGGTAAAAGAACCCAAACACAAACAGCCCGGAACGGGAAATTACTGCTCAGTTGCAAACAGAAAAGAGGACTCACACCTCCTTTGCATCATCAGGCGCTGTTCTAAGTTTACATAAAGCCTTGCAAGTATTTTTCTCAATATTACCAAGTCCTCCTACAGGAAGGATTAGTAAAAGCACAAGTCAATAAACTGATAAAAACTTCCACTAAATTAAAAACATTGGGTATGCAGGAAAAAAAAAATACAGTAATAAAAGGCACAAAGAAACTCTTGTTTATGACAAAGAAGAACATGCCTATGCTCTGTGTCAAAAACTTGCATGCATGCTGAAAAGAATGAATATACCTGTTTTTGACGCGGCCATGAAATCTAATTTTTGCCAAACACCCTCAGGTATCAAAGATATATCCTCAGCTGGAGAGTGTAGACATGCATTGGCAAGTAGGCCTAATGCAAGCCTTATGAAAGGACCATCTTGAGTGGGATGTGCATGTTTTTCTAATCCAGGAAGTGCATCAGCTGCCACAAGGAATGACTGCAATTGACCTTGTCCGGTGAATGGTATATAGCCGGATAATAATGCCATTGCATGAGCCCTCAACAGCATTGAAGGGTCGGAAGAAGCTATTGCTGCCACCACATCCCATGTGCCAGAAACTATGCTGGATATAATTGACTCCTGAACATACATCACTGGATCAGAAGAGAATGGATTTTGTTGAGCTGTGTAAGATATCGACACTCCATCATTCACATCTAAGCCAACAAGCCTTCCCAGATGCTTCAATGCAATATACCGTTGCTCTGGTTCCCAATGACCTAGCATTGCACAAAACAGATCCACCAGATGGTCATGTGCACTCAGACTACCAACATCTCTAGTGAATAATGATAACAGCCATTTTTCAGATTGTAGACGCCATGAAATTCTGGGTGCAAGACAGCAGAAAATCTTTATCACAGAGCATACGTGCACCATGGCATTGTATGAAAAAATTAGAGGCAATCCAAATACATGATCAAGCATACAAGATGAAACTTGCCAACAACGATTTTGTTGATTTGTAAAAATAGCCTCTGTGAGTCCCTCAAGTGCACCTACCCAATTCTTTGAAAGGATGTCACCTGAACCACATTGGTGGACATCCCCTGTCTCCTCATCCTTGCTATTAGCAACAGAATGAGAAACCAAAGTCAAACATTTCAGGAACAAAAGACAGTTTGCTTTTGCAACTGCAAGTTTCTTTGCCAGCTTAAAATGGAGGCTCCAGCAGGCCTCGACAGCAGGGCAAAGCTTCAAAACTAAATCTTCTATGACTCTGGAGATTTCTTCAATTTCAATTACGGACAGCTGATATGCCCTTTTAGATGATGGACCAGCGTCAGTTGACATGAAGCCAGCTTCTAAAGCAGTTGTTGTCAAAAGAGAACCATGGGCAGCAACATCCAAAGAATCTGGTTGTAGATATGTGTGCTCTCCAGAGCTTCCATGTGATTTTACATTGGACTGTGGTTTCTGGGAGGGGATACAGATGCCAAAACTTTCTAAAGAGTTCACCAGTAAAATATTGCAGCTGTCCATGACACACTGAAATGCAAGGAGATAATCATAAAAAGACATTGTCGGCTCAAAAGTGGTAAAATCAGTCCACAACGCCAAGGATTGTAAAATCTGTTTTTTCCTCCCAAATGACATATCAGGTAAAAGAGCACCCAGAATGTAAATCACCAATGATCCGTTATAAGATTTTTCCCCACTAGCATGCTGATATTCCTTTTTGTACTTAACAAAACCAAAAAGATCTTCAAAACATAATAATTCAAGATCACGAGAAGGAAGTTCCTCGGTCAACAGTGATTCATCTTCTGCAAACTTACCCAGGGCATATGAAATCAATGGCTTCAACAGTGCCAACACCACACCAAGGAATGTCACATCACAGTAAGAAGATCTACATAACGATACCAAAATTTGTGCTACCCTAGGCATTTCAGGCAACATAGCCTCCAAGTGCTCACTAATTAGAGCTTCAAGTATATAAAGGATGATGGCCCTCACATTTGTAGGGGGAAATCCTCCTGAATGACCAGTTGTATTCCTAACAAAGCCCTTGCCTTTTCCGAGAAACAGTGATGTGCACAAATTGGAAAACCAGCATAAGACATCTGGAACAGCAGTCGAAGGAAAGGATCTTAACTGCAGACAGACAGCTTGTAAAATTATTTCCCCAAATGTTGCAAATCGTTTTTTCATCATTGGAAAGAATCTGTAAAGGTCAGGATAAAGGATATGGAAAGAATGCTGATCATTTGGAGTATCAGAAGACCCAAGGTCTTTATCAGACTGAAGATGATGTTGAGCTCCAGTCTGTTCTGGATTTAAAGCATCAACCTTTTGAGCAGCTATATTTTCTGTTAGTGCAAGTTCATCAGTGAACAATGATAATAGTAATGTAAGATGAGATACATCTTGTGAAAGAAATAATCGGTCATTTAAATATTTCTTTGCTAAACGTGAAACAGCCATCCAACCTAGAAATCGCACAAGTGGAAAAGGGCATGATGAAAATACGGGTATTCTTTGAATCCACAAGGATGGGGGAACCAAGCTTCTGTACTGAAAGCCATTTCTGGAGATTGCTGCAGAATCTGTTTCATCATCAACTCCAGAAGACGCAATGACCAATTTCTGAAGAAGCACCCAACGGCGTTGGGCTCCATGCAACTTTTCTGGAACAAACTGCGGGCTTCCCTCTTTTAGCTGAAAATGGAAAGAAGTAAGCATTCCATTAAGATGTTCAGCAGATTGTAGTATAACATCAATCACACCTTCAGGAGGACAAGATAATTCCGTTGCTGATTGCAAAAGGAACAGTAAGCTTTGCAAGAGGATTTCATGCAGGTTGGGTTGATCTCTTTGTAAATATTTCATCACAAAGTGGCACAGCAAGACCTGATTCTGCCGGACCAGTGTGACGGAATCAGCACACTGCGTATCAAGTGGAGAAATTTTATAATGTTCTCTGCAGTCTTCCATGTTATACATATAGTTTACACCTTGGGACATTTTTTGCTGATATTCCCTGTCCAATTCTGCTGCGTGGAGAAGTATCTCCAGAACAGTTTTGTCTCTTTTTCGTTCAAGATGGACAATGGTCTCTAGATCATTAATATTCCTCTGACAAATACTTCTAAGACCCAAGAGTTCATTGTTTTGTTGATTTCCGGTACCCATGTTATTTAAACGACTGAGATTCTTTGACATTGATCTGAAGGACATCAGAAAAAAGGGATTGACATAGCATTCTGCCGCTAACAGCAACGCATCAATTGAAGCATCATGACCCTCAGAAGTGATCTGACCCTGAGAATGTAAGTCAAGTGCTAATCGCTGAAACTCTGATGCTCTAGACTCACAATCCTCGAAGTTAACAAGTTGCAGATAGTCTGCTTGTAAATTGAAACACTCAATGGAGGGAACAATATCCAATGTTAAGCCATTTTTAAACTGTTCACATGACATTTTCTTGTTCAGATGTTTATCGTCTGTCCTACTGCTAGGATCCCAGTCACCTCTATCTTGACTATTTCCCTCAAAAAAGTTGGAAGAACTCCGTAGTGTTGTATTTTTCAATTCTGGTGGCGCAAACAGGAAATTGGCATCTTCAAACACATCCGCCTTCATAGATACGTCTGACGGGTCAACTTTCCCATCTGACTCATCAAAACTACTAGATTTTGAAGAGGATCCCTGGACAGAATTGTAAGATGAAATTGGTGGAGATTCTCTCTCAGTCACTTTAGAATCTGAGCATTTGCACAGGTCAATCTCTGGAGGCAATGGCATGCTTGGCCCCAAGATGGAAAGAAGAACACTGCATTAGATTAGACAGAATGTTGTGTCACTCTACCAATAAAGAAAAACAGCCGAAGTACAAGCCCATTTCACTTGGCATCACCTTGGAGCAACAGATCCTCGTCTCCATTCCTGTTCTAGAGATGGAAGAACAGAAGGCTTTAGCACTGCAGTACGAATTATATTGAGAGCAATTGCACAGGTCTCCTCCTGCTTTTCAAGAAACATTGTTGAAACATCTCCAAACGCAATTGTATTCTTCACAGGACTTATGGCTGGTTCGAGGAAAGGTTCTAGCATTTCTAGCAGAAAGAGTATTTTATGCTTAACTTCCTGCAAGTGGAAAACAGATCAAAGAAAGTAAAACAGCATCAGTTCATGAAGATGAACATCATAGCAAATTAAACAACCATAAAATTACTCAACAGAGTGACACTATGTATCATAACGAATTCCAGTTAGCACACTATAAGATAGATGCCTGACCTTATATTTTGCTAGTATATCATCCATATGTCCAGATAAAGCCAGTGTAATATATTTCAAAGCAGCCTGAGAATGAGTAATGGAATGAGGAGCACCCTGATGATCATAGTGAAATCAGAAACTCATGTTAATAAAAGATATAATGTTAGAAAAATAAGCCTCTCATATCCAAAGAAGCAGCATTTATACTGGAAGTGGTAGAGCCTCTATTAGTATCTTGCTATAGGACTTAACAGAGATATCATCAGCACCCCTTTGTTTATCCCTTCCTACAAATGTGCCAATCTGGTAACAGGCACATCATCCTTTTTTTTCCTTTTCATGCCTTAAGATGACTAAGTCATATCTTCTTGGTAACAAACATGTACACCCTTTTTTGGGAGAAAGGGTGGGCTGTACCACCAATTTTATTAAAAATATATGGAGATGGTGAAAGGGAATGCCAATTGATGTGAGATACCTCCAAAAACCCAAACAGGTACCTCAAAAAACCCAACAAAATGCGATCAAGATTAACTCAGAATCTCAAACACTCAAAACACCCTCTTAGTATAAAACTATACTGCAGCATGCCCTTACAAGTACAAATCAGAAGGGGACAAGAGCTTGAGAAACAACCCCCTCTTCTTACCCCCACTATACCCATTCCCTTGCACTCAATGCAGCCAAACCTTTGACACGAATGCAACATTATCCATAAGGAGATTCTTCAATTATCTGCCCTTGGATTTCTTCTTGATAGAGAAAATAACCTTACCCTCCAAGGCCTCTTTGATAACAGGATTGCTTAGCCTGTCATAAGCAATGCAAGATTCTCATCTTCGCATAAGCAATCCAGGATTGTTTATAGTGGAATAAGAGGCCTCTTCCTTTGACAACCAGATTGATATTCTATCTGAAAAGAAAATTAGAGTACATAAATTAAGTAAATAAATAGAATAAATAAAAATAGGCAGCATTAATGCCTGTTCTAGCTAGAATAAGGCGTTTGAGCTTTTTGGCCGAATTGTGTATTCCAATTTATCCTAGAATAAGTCATTCTCACCCGAAATAACAGATCCAAACAACCAAAGTGAATGAGCTCGCATAACTTGAATAAGCCATCCTATTCTAGGCTCATTCGTTTATGAAAGAAGAACCGAAGGAGCTGGCACTACTGCAGATGCTCTGTCATATTCTAAAAAATCCTAGGTCTTTCAAAAAGGTCCAAACTTTCCTACAATATCAATGCCAAGGGTTCTAGATTATCGAATGATGTCCTCAGTGGACACAGACAATGGAACTCTAATAGCCAATAGCCAATATTGATTTCTTTGTTGTCTTCTGTGCATCCTTACCAGACGGCAAATGGACCCAACTGCTTGGAGCCCTGGATGTTGGAAGAGCACCAACAGCAAGCAACACAGTGGCCTATCAGATCTATTAGTCCCCAAAAGTCCAAAACAACCAAAAGATACAAATGTCTAGTGAATGAACAGATGAGAATGAGTCCAGGTTAAATAACCAATTGCAAAAAAAGCAAAACAGGCAGAGCGATAGAGACCAAAATCACTACCCAAATATTTGACAACATGGCCAAACATGGAAACCACCAGAAACTACTGCCAAGTCAAAGAAGCCCTGATGACTGCAGTCGTTCATAAGCCATCTCCCACTTTCCTCTGATGTATCCACCAACATCTCCACGTGGAACCACCAAGATTTACTCCATCCTCCTTCAACGCTATTATCAATTAGGATGCAAAAGGGGATGTGCTTTCTTTGACCTCGAGCAAGGATGTGAGACACAGAAATAGTGCCAGATCAGTCAGTGTAAGACCCCATAAAATTTAAAAAAAAAAAATAAGGACATATTTATAAATCCCTAAAAAGTATAAATACAATTAGTAAAAGTTTAGGGTTTTAATATTATAGACTATTTTTATAGGGTTTTAAATGAAATTATATAAGGTTCAAAAGGTATCTTTAAAAAGTTGAAAAAGACCTATTGTCGATTACTTATTAAAGAAATGAAGCAATATGTACAATTAATAAAAGATAAGAGACTGAAATGTAAAATTATCCATTTCAAAATTTAATAGGTTATTGGGCCTAAACCTAAGGACTTTTTAGGCCATTGATGGACCCCATTTAATGGGCATAATGGACCCTAAATTATAGGATTTAATGGGTTCTAAATGGAGGTCTTAATGGGCTAAGTTTAAGGGCCTAAGTGGGCCAAGAACAAGGCCGTAATTGGCCAGCCCCAATGGGCCTAGTTTAATGGGCTGGCTGTGGCCCATTAGGGGCCACCGCCCTCATTAAGGAGGGGGGCACCCCACCGCCCTTCCCCTTCTATAAATAGGGGGCATGCTGAAGAGTGTTTGTGATTAAAAGTAGATTAGGAAGTGAAAATGATTTCATCATGTCAATCAAAGGTAATCAAGGATACACTTCATGAATTTTCTTAGTAATCTAAGCTTAAGTCAATAACGGTTAGGAGTGAGCTTTGGCTTTTTGTAAAGAGGATGTGAATATTTTACCCTTCTATGTGGTTTTAGGGGACTCTTGATTTCCACACCACTTCGGTGCCTTTTGTATAGGAGGGTCCTCTTTTTGGGCTTGTGCCCCCTCTTTTGTATACCCACACTTTTTTCATTTTACACGAAGTGGAACTATCCACATCCCATGTGATAGTCGATCCACGATCATAATGATAAAGATATGCATGTACATTGGTAATGAAGATCATGCTGATATGTATGAGGTGACAATATGATCCACGATCATAGTGATAAAGATAATGATGGTGATTAAGATGAGGATAAATATGTCAATGAGAATCATTATCCACTAAGGGTATTGGGTTTATGAATATGATTACATATGATTAAAGACCACGACTCATTACTATTACACTGATTCTAAATGAACAAAGACTATGAACCTATGATTTAAGACTCCCAATTATATATGATCATAGATTACGAAACATATGATTATGTATATGATATTGCCATCCTGATTGGGGTTTCTCGAGATATTTTCTAAGCACACACATACATGCACACTTTATCGGCGGGACAGACCCATATGATCTGTCCCTTGGGGATAGGATGTGTCAATTCAGCTCCTTACAGTTGTTGAACCCAAAAATGATTCTATATGCAGATTTACACCATATGAGTATGCATGCATGAAAATACATATACATAGGCATAACGATATGTTCATAAAGAACCATGTTATGCAAAATAAAATGTATGCCTATAATATGGGTGAATATCAAAAATGCATAAAGCCGTAGGCTCGCATTACGAGGGCAATGGAGTAGGGAACATACCTAGGCCAAAAAGGCCTTGATCAGATTTTTCAAGGGAGCCTAAGACAGCCCCAAGTCGCTTGCTTCGGCTTCCGAGATCAATTCCCGAACCACCTTTGCAACTCTCGATAGTGAGACCCGAAGGGAGACCCTAAATGCAGCAACAAACGGGGCACCGAATGCTGCAAAATAAGGGTCAAAATCAGTCCCAAAGTGGGCTAAAATCAGTCCCAAAGTGGACTAAAATCTGTCCCGAAATGGGGTGAAATCAGTCATAGAACTCACCCAAAATGGCCCCAAATGGAGGCCCAATAATGGGGGTAAAAGGCCCAATAAGTGGCTCTATGGGGGAGCCCAATATGAGGCCCAATAAGCACCTCTAACAGGCCCAAAATCAGTCCCACAGGGGGCCCTAAATCTACAACCAGGGAGAGAAGAAATCTCCAAATTTTCCCAAAGTGGAAAGGGACCCAAGAAATCTCCAAAAATGGAAAAGAGCAAGTGGACCCCCTCTCTCTTCCCCCCTTTATTTAAATAAGAATGAGGGGGGTGGAGGAGAGAGAGAGGGAACCGGTGGCCCCCCCCCCCCCCACCGGTTGGGGAACCCCCCCACCGGTTCCAAGAGGGAAACCGGTGGGGGGGAAGGAGGTCTCCCTCCATTCTCTTCAGATTTTAAAATTTAAAAATAGGAGGGGGGATTAATTAGGATGGAAGGAGTTAATAGGGAGTCTTAACCCCATTCACACATGGGTTAAGAATCCCATGTGAACCCCATTTAATACTCATCCTAAAACCCCTTTTCACATGGAGCCAAACCTGAACTTAGGGGGTTTAAACCCTTTTCACATTGGCCCACACCCCAAATCTGAAAATCAAGCTCATTAATGAGCCTCCAAAAAAGCAAAAAAGAAGGAGGAAATGGGGAGGGGAACCCCCCCACCGGTTTCCCAAAACCGGTGGGGAGACCCCCCACCGGTTCCCAACCGGTGGGGGGTCCATCCGGTGGCACCCCCTCCACCGGTTGGAACCGGTGGGGGTGCCCACCAAGCCCTCCCCTTTCTCTCCTTTGCATGCTCTCCCTCTCACCCCTCTTGCCACCTATTGGCCATTGAAGAAAAAAAAATAAAAAGAAGAGGGGAGGAGAGATGCTCCATCCGGTGGCACCCCCCACCTTGCTCCATCCGGTGGCACCCCCCACCGGGTTGGGAATTGAGGCCTATAAATAGGCCCTATGGCCCCCAAATTCAGATACACCAACACACCAAGTGACCAACACATATGCATGTTGGCATTCACACTTAGCTTCAAATATCAAGTGTGAAATTGTGAGAGAGGGTGCTGCTTGAAGACCAAATTTGGGTTTTCTAACCCGGATTTGCTGCGTTTTTTGGGAGTTCTCTTTTTCGTCCCGGGGAGCCCTCCCTCCTAAGGTTCAATCCTAAGGAGAAGCTCTGCCGGATTTTTTTGTAAAAATGCCTTGTTATAAGGCGAATTTCTGTCAAAATGAAAACTGAAATTGTGTGCTTATGTGTGTCGTTAAAATTATATAATTACCATCATATTTTAAAGTTAATATATGTATATATATATCTAATTTCATAAACTTAAAAAAATCCGGGTGCATCCTCAACCTAAACTTGGCCTCACCCCCTACATGAGTAAAAATAAAGTTCAGAAATTATAATAATAAAATAATACCTAAATAAAATACAATGATGACTTAAAATTAATTAATTAATTAATTAATTAAATCATATGAAAATATAGAAAAATCAGTAAAAAACCAGTAAAAATCTGAAATATGATATAAAAATCATAATAAGTCCAAATACCCTCATATACCTAATTAATTAATTTAATTAATCATAAAAATGAATAAAATTAATAAAAAAAATTAGAGAATTAAAATCTGAAAGAACATAAATCATTAATGATATATATAAAACCTAACCAAATTACAAAAATACCCCTATATATAATATTTTTATATATAACCCCGAAAATACCAAGACTCATATCATGAATAGAATTCATTTCCTTATAATCAGAATATCATTAAATATAAACCCTAGACATAATAATCCGGTTTATGGTAAAATTACTAAAAAACCCTCCTACATTTAAAAATTAATTTCATAATTCCCACAAGGCTTGAAAACCTCTAAAACTCAACACTTTCATAAAACCTCCATAATTCATAAAAACCCCTAAAAGGTGTATAATTGCAAAAAAAACCCTGTGGGATTAAAAATTTGGAATTAATCCATATAACTTGGAATCAATCCACATAACTTGGAATCAATCCAAATAACTGGGAATCAATCCTAAATCATATAAAAGTTGTCCCCAAACCGGGGTGAGGCTAAGGGTTCAACCTAAAATATGCCTTCATACTCATACGCATGCGCTGCCTGTAGTAGTAGTTTTGCATGATTAAGGGCATCATACGGACGGTTAATCAAGGGTTGCCGAGTAGTTGCTCAGCGTAATTAACACTGACCGAGGTCAGTGGAGAGAGGTCATATACTCGAATCTTCGCTTGATTCGAAGTCCCGGATTCCCTGAGGGCTAATCCCAAGCTCTCATAGTCCGATAAAATATAAAACCGACTTATATTTCTCTAGATAAACAAAAAAATAGATTTCCGAATAATCCGACATAAGAGAGATGTCTAGGTCAGGTCCCGAACGGAGGGGTCAGGAAATACTTCCCATCAGTGCTTATCTTGGTTCCCTTATCACCTGAACACCAATAAGATAAATGATTTCCCACCTGGAAGACACAGATGATATGATGCCGCCTCCTCTTGCCCTTTTCAAAAGTTTCTGCCATCCTCCATTCAGCCAGCATCTCCTTCCAAATGACGCAACTCCATGAACCAATTGATCACTAAACCAGCACATGATTACCATCAAATAGTGAGTCTTCAAGGCACATGCTTCCAAATTTGTGTTCTGGCCTATCAGCTGCTGCTTAACAAGCGCACACTTCCATTTCAGATAAGCTTCCTCATACTCGTCCACATTGATGACATTGTGATAGCTTGATGCAGATTACAACAGCTATTCTGAACTAACATGATATCAAATTTGAAGAATGGTTATAGAGTATGTGCTAGAATCAGAAAAATTACATGGATAAGGCAGACTCATCAGACTATGCTTGAGCTGGCCTATTAGGTTGTATGGTTCATAAATCTGAAGTTAAATTAGGAATTTATACAGCACAATAGCAATTCATACAAAGCGTGAAGGTAAAGAAGCAAAAGGCAATCAAACCTGGATTGTGCTCAATAGATCTTCTAGAAGTTCAATTGCTAGATCCACCTAAAAAGGAACGAGACTTAAAATTGAAAAGAGAAAAAAACCTTCTAGATGAAAGATGGGAGCAGGTGGGTTGGGGGTTGGGAGGAGACCTTTGCTGTCACAGTCGGCAACCACGGAGCAAGTGCACCAGAACATAGATCAATCAGTACGCATGCTGCTTTTGCCTAGTAATGAAGTTCAAACTTCAGTCGATGACTCTGTTATGCTAAGTTGCCAACCATTTCATGGTTACTAAAATCAATTCACAATTTCAGAATATAGTGGAATAAAGATAACGAACATCTAAAAGTATAAATTGACATTAACTGTCCCTCTTGCAAGAGGCATACGACTTCAAGAAGAAAATGGCATACCGCATAACTGAAATATCAAGGAAGACCAAGAAACAATATACAAACCTGTGATGCCAAGAATGACGACAAGTAGCCTGCACAAGCATGAAGAAGAGGGCGGTAAACTGAGGATGATGACAACGCAACTATCTGTACAGAAAGTTAAGGAGAAAAAGGGAAGGAGATCTGTTAATAGCACACAGTGAATGCAACTCCATCGAGACTAATAGTAACAGTCAACTCAGTCAAAAGACCTGAGAAAGAGCACGCTGAACAAGTGGATGTTTCCACTGAGAGAAGCTATCATTGATCTGATCCGGAGGAGTACCAAAAGGAGGACGAAGTGCTACAAATTGACAACAGATAAACATCAGCAACTGAATCTAAAGAATTGGTGTAGCACAAGAGAAGATCAAGGCAGGGAGCACATTACCGGGCAGCAGTGCCTGTACCAGTGGTAATACAGATAAAAAACCCGCATTGCTTTCAGCTAATTTGCAGCATAAAAGAGGCTAAAAAGGACCACATCAGCACAATAAAAGCCAAAAAATAGCAATACACAAAAAAAAATATCAAAGAGGACCTACTCTTTGGACAAGGCATTTGCAAAAAGGTGTTTGCCAAAAATATAAATAAATCAAACACGACCAACAGTATTAAGATACCTGTGATGTGCAAGCATAAAGAACATGAAAAATCCCTTCTTCAACTGAAGCAATATCCAGAAGATTTATAAAAACATCGTCCCATGGATCATCAGGTATGCTGAACTCTTCCCCAAATAGACTTGAGTAATCATTTAAAAGCAGGTGACTAGAAGCTTCTGCTTTGGCAGTATCATCAGATGCAGAAGATATGAAATCAGCGGTAGGCATTGAGCCTTCTTCATATGAAGGAGGCTCAATAAGTTTCTGCAGTGCTCTCGAAACCTGAATTCCATTGCAGACAACATAACACAAAAAAATAAATGAATGGGAAAAGGAATTGGGATATCAATCTCTGTGAAGCGGAGGCAGATAATACATACCAATCGACAAATAAGTCCAAGATGAGGATCTTTATATGCCTTCCTCAGAAGCATAAATACAACATCAGGACGAAAAGCTATGGAAGAGGATGCAGGTTGGAATGAAGGTGCTGCGTTGCGTGATTTCCTAGGTTGAACCTGAAAGCACACAAGGACAAAACATGATTACTCATCCACCAGAGTCCCTAGAAGAAAACCCAAAAAAAATTATGAGTCAGAAAATAGTTGTTTTTTCTCCTCAGGAAGTAGACAAGAATACATGTGATGCAGGACAAGAAATGTTGAGTGCAACTGATGGCTGTGATGATTACGTGCAAATGCGCATATATCTTTGCGTGTATTGTTCAGTTGATAGAAAGCATATTAGCATACTATTGAGTCATTATTTCATCATTTACTTACTATAACACAGATAAATTATAAATTTGATCATTTCTAATTGTTAGGGATGATTTTGTCAGTCAGTCCATGCTTTAGAGGTGCAAATTAAGGTTTCAGTTTGATTTGCAAAAGAATATGTACTTTGTTTCATTATAAATATGGGAAGACCAGGGGATGAAAATAAACAGATGTGATTAATTGAGAAATGTTGGCAACAATGTGATGCCATCTTCTATTCTGTATAACGCACAGTATGAAGGCATTTCTCATCCTACAGTTTGGTGTGGAGCAGTATGGAGTGATTAGACAGTATATCCTTTCTCAGATGTGAAACAATCTTCTACTGTCAATGTTTCTTGGTTGCCTTCATGAGTTCTTTCTGAATCCTTCTCTCTGCTCTTCCATGCTATTTTTCATTTTTCCCACTATGCCTACCGTACCTTCCATTGGCTTTCAACAGTGCATCTTCCACCCTCTTCATCTCATCAATTAATCAATTAATCTTCTACTTGTCATCTCCCATTCAAGAGACATGGTGACACAGGACGAGGTTGAAACTAATATATTAATATATGCATGTCTTGATGATGTTTGGATTGAAAAGAAATTTATCAGGAGTAATTACATATATTCCCCTAAAAACCTTCAAATTTTACTGTATAGCCCTATATTCTTTTATATTGTCATGTACACCTCATAACAAGTATCGAAGCTAGGTAATACACCCTTCAGGCCTCTAGCTATATGTGATTAAAGACTAAGTATTATTCTAATAGCAGAGTTTGGGATGTGACCTTACAGGTAGACTATAATGATTCACCGACATGGAGAGGAATTCTTCAGGCAACAAACATTATCATGGTGGCGACACAGGTGTCCTTGGGAGATGGCAGGCAATGTCTTTTTTGAACTAATAAATGGTGTAAGTCTCAGACCCTCGGCCAGTTGTTCCCTAGGCTTTACAGCACATCTTCAAATCCTCGAGTTCCAGTGGCCCAGGTTTATGATCAGAATGCTTCAAGTACAAGCATGTGGACACCACATTTCAGGTGGAATCTCAGCGCCACTTTGATTGGAGAATAGGAGAAGAATAAGGCCTCTTATTCTTAGAATAAGATTAATTCTAGTTTGATGGGCGGAATGGCTTATACCGCGTTAGAATTGCTTATACTAGAATAAGGAGAATAAGCAATTCGACCTTAGACCCAAGAATTGTTTATCCTTCCTATTCCGCCAGTGGGTCCCACGGAACTATCAAAGTTAAGCACCCCTTATTCTAGTATATGCTATTCCGGATGAATAATTCTGGATAGCCTATTCTGCAAGCAAATTGGGACTAGGCTTCCCTTTGGAGCCTTTTGACAAACTTTTTTGCTTTTCATTCCCTTAATAGGGACTCTTGGGTGTGGACATGTGAGACACAGGAGACCTTCTCAATCAGATCAGCTTATCATGTTCGTGCAGATGGGGATTTAGGCCTCCCTTCTTTCAGCACATATGGAACCCCAAATCCCCCTCGAAGATCAAGATGCTCATCTGGAGAATCTCTAATGGAAGGCTGCCCACTGCAGATAGGTTGATTCATTTTGGGTGTGATGTGCCTCTGCTAAGAATCAAAGAAAATCAAAACTACATAGCATAATTATTAAATTCCCTTCTTCAGCTGTCTAAAGGAATGTGAAGCAAGAATCTACTCCAATTAAATAGAAGATGAATAGCTCTAAGACAAGCATTCTCTGTGTAAGGTTTACTTCCCCGAAAGATGCCATCATTGCATTCCTTCTGCATACTCCAGCAGACGGTATGGGGAATGATTGATAATATTTTGCCTCTGGTTGGATTAATGGACTGCATCTTGAGCCTCTTGATTTGATTGAACAGTTGTGTAATGCTGCTGAAAGTGAGGTGAATGGATACCAGCTTGCATTCTATGCTCCAAACTTCTCTGCTAAAATGGCAATGAATAAAAAGATGATCCACATCTTCAGCACCTTGACCACAAAGAGAACAAATTGTATCTGTATTGGGTGCCCACTTGGTTCCTTTGTTATGATCCCTTTTTCAACCATCAACCACATAAAAGCCTGGACCTTAATAGGAGATTTAACTTTCCAAATCTGCCCAAAATTATGATAAGGCTCCCTTGCCTTAGATGCTCTTATATAAAGACTTGACATAGAATTTTCCTCCCTCTTTGAGCCATATAACCTGGTTACTTTTATCATTGTGAACTGCTTATTTCTTTCAAAAATTGCAGAGGATTCAAATACTCATCTAATTATCCATCTTTCAACTCTCTTCTTAGGAATATCATCCACTAAATATGTGTGTTTTCAATTCCAATGTTTTAAAAAATACCTAGGTGGAATAAGTCAGCCAACCCCATTACTGCCTAGGAGGCGCGGCAGGTGCCTCAATTCTAGCCAGCTATTTTTTCAGACCTTTTTTTGAAGTTTTTATATATACCCTATATTAATTGATAATGCTATCGACTATTGACATCTCATATTTACTTATATAAGCGTCATAAAATAACAACATATTAAGTTCAATTATAAATCCTAATTTGCTATAAGTCATTAACTATTTAAAGAATAATGTAGTATCAAACACAAAGCTGCTATGCCAATATCCACACATGCGAGAATCATCTTTGAAGCCCCATGATTATGTTGATTGCAGTTTTCATGGAGGAAGGAAGTCACCACATAGCTGCAGTCCCCACTAGTTGCTATAGTAGGACAGACAAAGAGCTGTCTTAGGTGAAGACAAAGCGAACCTTTCACCGTGGCCTTTATGGGTATGTCACATATGAATTTATACGAAGGACAATTTTCAACGCCATGTATGAGTTATTGTAGGAGCATAAAGGTCTTTCAACAAAAGGGAAAGATGTCCAACTAAAATATCATAAAAGAAGACAAGTCAGTTTCCGCTTAGGCGGGAATGGGGTGTGAAACGCCTAAGCGGACCGCCTAGTTGGCAAGGTGGCCGACTTTTAAATCGTTGTTCAATTCTATAATAATTCTTGACTGTGGCCACTGATCTGATGCTAACTGGAAAATGAGAGGGAACTTATGCTATAACAATTGGGATCTTGCCCATTTATCTCACCATAAATAAATATTTTCTCTACGCCACTTATTGATACCAAGGAAGGAAGGAACGAGCATCAGACTCGGATCGGTCCGATTATGGACCGATCGGATCGTCCGATCCGGTTCCCCACTTTCTTAAAAAAATGTTAAAAAATAAAAAATAAAAAAAACCACGAAAAAATAAGGAACTCATAAGTTTCTCAAAGCCAAATATCTAACAATATACATGACACGTAACATGATAACAATAGACATAACACATATGTAGTGGTACCACGTAAGTGATAAGACTCAATCATCCTCATCATAAGAAAGAAAAGACCCATCATCCTCTCCACCAAAATCTAATTCAATCTGGGTAGGAAGTGGAACATGTGGTTGTCTCTGAATACATCCAACCATCTGAACAAATGATGGTGTGTGCACAGCAGTAGATGGAATATAAAACTCTAAAAAGAATGCTCGCACAGCATCTAAAATCTCCATCATAGATCCTCTCACTCACATAGATGAAGATGGATGAGTCGGTGATATAGGTGGCATGGTTGTCTACTGTCTAAGTACACTGATCCTTCGTCCTGACGTAGAAACCTCTAGACTGTACATATACATTATAGGGAACTGAAGGATATCGGATGCTATCTTTGTGTACCTCTGCAAGATGTTTCGCGAAACGATGGATTCTACTAACAAGGTGTCCACAGTAAAGACAATGGATCCATCAATCTCCTGAGACTATGTAACCATGATCCCATGTTGGATGACGTCGCCCACGTGGTATTGACAAAAGAAGAATTAATAGAATTATCTGATCATATCCCCTTCAAAAAAATTAAAAAATGTGTATGAAATTTAAAAAAAAATAAGTGGCTCTACCTTGATTTCTTCACTTGAGATGTTTTGCTTTTTCTTTAGCAATTGGTCTCTCTAAAACACACACTCTCTCTATCTTTCATCTTTCACATTTTCTTTCTCTTACTCTTTTTTTTACTCATATCCAATAAGGGTACTAAATATTGTTTATATCCAAAATAAACCACCCTCACAGAAAAAGAAAAAAAAAGAATGGTGCACATTTTTTAATTTTCTTCCAAATCGCAACTCGGTAAACTTATAGATTTTATTTACTATTAAGGATTATTAATACTAATGTATCTAAGGAAAGAAAAAAAAAAAAAAGAACAAGAGAGAGAAAAATTTAGAGAGATTGTTAAGGAAAGACTGTGTGTGTGATAAAAAGACAACTTACTAAAAAAAAGCCCTTTGAACCGTCCATCCGATCGTTGTAGAATACTAGAATGTCAATGTTAAGAAACATGGGATCGGATCCCGGATCGGCCGGTCCAAAACCGATCAGATCGGCTGAGTCCGATCCGAGTCTACCCGATCTTGGCCGATCCTGGCTGAGTCAGGCTCGGTTGATTCGGATAGCAGAAAAAAAATAAAACAAATATGAAAAAATATAAAACACAAGTCTAATACATAATTGTATTGAAATACATTGATTTGAAGTACATAAGATGTTGTTAAACAAAAAAATCTTGAATAAACTTACATATATGATTATGAACTTACATTTATTCCAAACGTACATTATACTGAATGAACATATGGCTTACATACTCAGACCACAATATATAGCCCTGGTAGTATTGTTCATATTGCATCACATACCGGCTATAGTCATCCGTATTGGTATAAATGACTGACAATTGTGGATATTCTAGACAACCCCCTGAATAGTCGAATGTATCAGAATGTTGAGGAGGGTAAACTACATATCCAGTAAGATGACTATACCCTTCATATGGAGAATATGATGATGCATCTGATAGTTGCTCCTGATATTCTCTCTCCCTCCTAAGTTCTTCTTTGGCTTCTGCACACTGAGGAGCTTTACCTTTGTCCTTCCTCCTTGATCTGCTGAATGTTTGAATGGGAGATTCTTCCCGTCCTGCTCTTCTACCATGATGTTCATCTTGAGTAGCATGTGTGTATTCTTGTTCTCCAGTAAATTGAATTGGTGGAGGTGGGGCTAGGGTATTGGTAGCATCTCCGCCATCCTCAGAACTGTCGGAGCTCGTCTTTGATGTCGAATCATTTGAGGTTTGATATTGTATCTCACCACTTGGTTCTGGCGTTTCATCCTCTTCCTCGATAGTCTTCAGATCAGCAATCTCAATTCCAATACCACTCTTCCTTTTACTTGGTGCTTGTTTTTTACTCTTCTTCTGACGTTTTAAAGGAGAAGGTTAAAAATCAATAAGTAGTGGAACGTTATCTAACTCACCTTTCGTCTATTCCCGATCAATTGTGTTAAATTCAGGCTCATTTGAGGTGCTTACATCAACCCATGCATTTAGTGGACATTGCTCCTCGAACAGCTCATCCAAGTCTATAAGTTCTTCTACATGTGTCGTCTCTGTAGCTTGTCCGGAAATTCTCTCCTTCTCCTACCTTTGAAGATTCCTTATGAGCTCGAGATTTTTTAGTTTCAACCTCATGTTATAATGACAGAATACTAGCTTCTCTAGACGGCTCGACTTCAATCTATTCCTTTACTTGGTGTGAATCAAGTCAAATGTGCTCCAATTTCTCTCACAATCTGATGAAAAGATTGTTTGACTTAAGACCCGAATTGCTACATAGGCTAGATCTTCATACCCATATGTTTTTCTATGATCTAGCCACCAGTCAGCTGTAAATAGAAAATTGACCATGTCAACAATATGCAAGCTATAATTAAAAATTAAGTAGAATATCTAGTTAATAATTTTCAAACTTAGACTCAAAATTTTTGCAGCTCTTTGAACAATACTTATCTCAAAGTGGTATAACATCATTTTGTAATCATGCATTTGCTTGCATGTCATTATTGCTCTTTTCTCATCTGCAAGCATGCGCTTAATAACAAACTTAGCCCCCATCAACACTCCTGAGCAAGTATCATAGTTATCCTTCTTCCCATCGGTTCTAAACATGTACTGAGGGTTGAAAAAATAACCTAAATAAATAAGTAGAAGTTAGTTATAACTTATGAGAAATGTGTATACAAAATAATACATATAGAAAGTTAGTAGCTTACCAGCTGCATAAAGATCATAATGTAAGTTTGTTCCCAACGTCTATCTATTATGTCCCACCACTTCACAAAAGTTGTTGGATTGTTAAGTTAAATGAGCTCCTTAGTTATGTCCATAGCCTCATATAAATATCCCATATCCGATCTTCTTTCTCCATCACAAGATCACAAGACACGGACAAGCGGTTCTACAATATTTAACATCATTTGCACCCCCCTCCAGAAGGGCCTAGACTGAATTAGATCAGCTACTTTCTTACTTTTCTCTCTAACCTTAGTTAGTACATGCCGTAATATGTGATTCTCCCAATCTTCTGATGTCACCATCCTAATCAAGTTGTTCTTTTGTTGACTTAAACTATTTAAAGAGATATATTGAGGTGCAAACCTAGTGGCTTCCGGACGAAGCAACTCTCTTCTATGAGTATGTGTACACATGATATCCAGAATGTTGTTGTGATTGTAGATGAATGTGGTGATAAATTGACCACTCCATCCACCATCGGATCAGAGCAACTGTCTTCCAACATCAAGTCAATATAATGAGCAGAACAGGGAACCCAATATAGATGTTATCTCTTCTGCATCAACATTTTTTCAGCTAACTTGAACGCCGCTGCATTGTCTATAACCACTTGGACAATCCTTTTTTCGCCCACTTCTTCTACCATTTGATCCATTAATTCATATAAGTATTGGGCATTCTTTATCTTTCCAGATGCATCAATAGACTTCCGAAATACGGTTCCGACTTTGCAGTAAATTAAGAAGTTGATCATACTTCTTGTTATCCCTGTAAAGTTCCATAGGTGATAAGAAATCAGAAAGAGAGCCATTCGTATTTAAGAAAAAAAAATAAAGATAAGATAAAAAAATGAAGATAAGATTTATGTACCTATCCATCCATCGCACATTAAAGTGCATCCATACTCATCCCATATCCTTTCAAATGATGTAATATATGTTCGGATGTCGTCAACTTCCAAATCCAAGTACTTGTTGTATATCTCATATGGGGAAGGCCCTTAAACTCCTTTGCCAACTTCTTGTATGGTCTCGATCATGGACTCATAATATGGCCCCGTGGCAGCATTAGCAGGGATACTGTTATAGAAAAACCACCTAGATGTAGCTCTCCCTATCTTCTCCTTACAAAGCTTTAAGTTCTTGAATGCAGCTGTTTGTTGGGGCCTGACCTAGACATTAGTCTCTCCTCCCTATATCGGATTATTCGGAAATCCATTTTTTTTGTTTATCTAGAGGAATATAAGTCGGTTTTATATTTTATCGGATTATGAGAGCTTGGGATTAGCCCTCAGGGAATCCGGGACTTCGAATCAGACGAAGATTCGAGTATATGACCTCTCTCCACTGACCTCGGTCAGTGTTAATTACGCTGAGCAACTGCTCGGCAACCCTTGATTAACCGTCCGTATGATGCCCTTAATCATGCAAAACTACTACTACAGGCAGCGCATGCATATAGATATGAAGGCAGATTTTAGGTTGGATCCTTAGCCTCACCCCTGGTTTGGGGACAATTTTTATATAGTTTAGGATTGGTTCCTGGTTATTAGGATTGATTCCCAGTTAGGCGAATTAATTCCAAATTATATGGATTAATTCTCAATTTTTAATCCCGCAGGGGTTTTTTTGCAATTATACACCTTTTAGGGGTTTTTATGAATTATAGAGGTTTTATGAAAGTATTGCATCTTACAAGCATATAGGGGTGAGTTTTAAAAGGTTTCCAACCTTATAGGAGTTATAAAATTAATTTTTAAATATATGAGGGTTTTTTAGTAATTTTACCCTAAACCGGGTTATTATGTCTAGGGTTTATATTCAATGACATTCTGATTATATGGAGAGAAATTATACTCATGATATGAGTTTTAATATCTTCGAGGTTATATACGTAAATATTACACATAGGGGTATTTTTGTAATTTTGCATTTATGTATCATGTATATCATTAATGACCTATATTCCTTCAGATTTTCTTAATTCTCTGATTTTTTATTAACTTTATTAATTTTATTCATTTCATCCATTTTTTTTTATGATTGATTTGATCAATTTAATTAATTAATTAATTAAGCCTATAAGGTTATTTAAATTTATTATAATTTTTATACCATATTTCAGATTTTTACTGATTTTTCCTGGTTTTTCCTGTTTTTTAATTAACTTTATGAATTTTTATTAATTAATTAATTATAGATTTTTGTAGATTATTTCAGACATAAATGTGATTTTATTAGGATTTCTGAATTTATATTTAACTTATTTATGGGGTGAGGTTAAGGTTAAGTTGAGAGTGTACACAGATTTTTTTAGTTTTAGGAAATTAGATATATATATGCATATTATTTTAAAATATGATGGTAATTACATAATTTAAATGACACACATAGGCACATAAATTCAGATTTCATTTTGACAGCACTTCGCCTTGTAATAAGGCATTTTTACAAAAAGATCCGGCAGAGCTTCCCCTTAGGATTGAACCTTAGGAGAGAGGGCTCTCCGGGACGAAAGAAGATCTCCCAAAATCGCAGCAAATCCGGGTTTTAAAAACCCGAATTTGGTCTTCAAATGGGCAGCACCCTAATTTCACCCTCGTATATGGGCTTTTCTCTATGTATGCATGTATATGCCTTGTGTTGTGTCTTTATTTAGGGAGCCCCGGGGTCCTATTTATAGGCCCAAATTCTCACCCCGGTGGGGGGTGCCACCGGATGGAGTAAGGTGGAGGGTGCCACCGGTTATAGGCTCTCTCCTCCCCTTTTTTTATTTTTTTATTTCCCATTGGCCAATGCATGGCAAGAGGGATAAGAGAGAGGGCAAACAAAGGAGAGGAGGGGGGGTTCGGTGGGCACCCCCACCGGTTCCAACCGGTGGAGGGGGGTGCCACCGGTTGCCCCCCCCCCCCCCACCGGTTTTGGGAAACCGGTGGGGGGGGGGGGGGGGTTTCCCCTCCCCATTCTCCTCCTCCCTTAGCTCTTTTCAAGGCCCATTTAATGAGAGGTTTTCAGATTTTGGGGTTTTAGTGGTTTTAGGCCAATGTGAAAGGGGTTTGGGATGGGATTTAAGGAGGATTCCACATGGGATTCTTAACCCATGTGTGATTAGGGTTAAGACCCCCCATTAATCCTCCCATTAAACACCCCCTCCCCATTTTAAAATTTAAAATTCTGAAGAGATGGAGGGAGAACCTCCTCCCCCCCCCACCGGTTTCCCTCTTGGAACCAGTGGGGGGTTCCCCAACCGGTGGGGGGGGCCCCCACCGGTTCCCCCTCTCTCTCCTCCACCCCCTTCACTCCTATTTAAAATAAGAGGGGGGAAGAGAGAGGGGGTCCACATGTCCTTTGCTGTTTTGGGGAATTTTTGGAGGTTTTCTTCTCTCTGGTTTGCAGGTTTAGTACCCTTGTGGGGGTGATTTTTTTTTGGGCCTGTTGGAGGTGTTTATTGGACCTCATTTTGGGCTCCCCCATAGGGCCGCTTATTGGGCCTACCTCCCTCATTATTGGGCCCCCATTTCGGAGCTATTTTGGGTGAGTTCCAAGACTGGTTTCACCCTATTTCGGGGTAGATTTCAGTCCACTTCGGGACTGATTTTGGGCCTATTTGGGTTGCCTATTGGACCTCATATTGGGCTCCCCCATTTGGCTACTTATTGGGCCTATCTCTCCCATTATTGGACCTCCATTTTGGGGCCATTTTGGGTGAATTCTATGACTGATTTTATCCCATTCCGGGACAGATTTTAGTCCACCTTGGGACTGATTTTGACCCTTGTTTTGCAGCGTTCGGTGCCCCGTTTATCGCTGCATTTAGGGTCTCCCTTCGGGTCGCACTATCGAGAGTTGCAACGGCGGTTCGGGAATTGGCCTCGGGAGCCAAAACAAAAGACTTGGGGCTGCCTTAAGCTCCTTAAAAAAATCTAATTAAGGCCTTCTTGGCCTAGGTATGTTCCCTACTCCATCGTCCTCGTAATGCGAGACCGTGGCCCTATGCATTCTTTGATGTTCATCCATATTATAGGCATACATCTTATTTTTGGCATAGCATGGTCCTTTATGAACATATCGCCGTGCCTATATGTATGTATTTTCCTATGAAAATCTCACATCAATGTGAGTATGTGTTGTATGCAAGTGCATGCATATTTATATGGTGTAAATCTGCATATGGGATTATTTTTGGGTTCAACAACAGCACTAATAGAAGGTTGTTTATCCCTCTTCTTGGTGAGGAAGGGATCTATTGGACCTACTCTAGGATCTTCAGCTCTAGTGAACTCCTGAGGCAGCTCCTCGCATGCATTAGTGCTCATGTCGGCGCTAGTACTCCCTTGTCCGGAAGGTGTGAAACCACTTCCTTGTCCTGCATATCTTCCAGTGTACCGAAATAAGTCCTCATCTGCAAAGGACCGTCGGCTTGCCTCCATTGCACGTCGCAATTCAGCTTTAAATGTAAAAGAAAAAAAAATTAATCTACTATACATTTTTGTCTGAAAACGTTAAATGAAGAATATGAAAATAAGTTAAATAAGAAACTTACTTGTATCCCAATCATCAACATTTATAGGTTGATTACTTCCACCAAGCCGGACTCCAACATCAGACTGTCGCGCTAGTTCAGACAACTCCTCTCGAATTTCCAGTCTTCTTCTAACAGTACTTGCTTTGCTTGATTCCTTCTCCTTCATATAAGTTCGAAATTAGATCCTAACCTCTAAAAGAACTCGAGCACAAGCTGTTACTTCACCTTTTATTCCAGCAAGATGTTTGAATCGGTAGACCCTGCCAGAGACGATCCGGTTGCAATATTTGCATTGTACGTTTCTCTGGCCCATGTCCACCGATGTGCAATGACCCCAGGCAGGATCAGCGCTAGGAGGATTCCCAGAAGACCGCTTAGCAGCACCTTGAGATGACATTCCTTCACAGCACAAGAAGAGGAGAGATTGTGGAGCTTGTAGTAGTGACCTCGTGGGAAAGACCGAGAGAGAATTCTATGATCAAGAGAGTGGGAGAGAAAGCAAGAATGTTAGGAGGCTCAAAGGGCATTTGTGGAGCCTTAGGAGGGCCTTGGGGGGGTTTAAATAGACCTTTCTCAAGGCCCAAACTAGCCGTTGCTGGCCGTTTGGGAACGGCCAGCAACGGCTAGTTTGACCCTCAACGGCTAGTCAAACTAGCCGTTGGGGGCCAGGTCGGGCCGATCCAAGCCAACCCGACCCAATCCGGCCTCGGATCGGCTAATCCGAGTCCTGGACTCGGCTAGGAAACCCGAGATCAGCACGGACGGCTCAAAACCATTCCGACTCAACCGATCCGTGTCGATCCGAACCAGGTTTTTGAACCTTGTCATTTAGAAAGAGGCAGAGAAATACTAGATAGAAAAACTTTATAAAGAGGAAGCAATATAAGTAGATAAAAACATTATAGAGAGGAAGATGTATTTAAATTAAGTAGATATAAAAAGATTAAGGAAAGAGAGGGAGAGGAATATACTAATATACAATCATACATTAGATAGAAAAAAATTAAGAGAGTGAGGGAGAGAAATATTAAGTAGATAAAAAGTAAAAACATTAGAGAGAGAGAGAAAACTTGGAGAGACAGGGGAGAGAAAGAGAGAGAGAGAGAGAGAGGAGGAGGAGGATGGGTTGTGGTGGGGAATGGGGATGGGAGATGGGCTTGGGGGGCTGTATATAAGCCCCCCAAGCCCACGGCTAGCCGTTGGAAACATTCCCAACGGCTAGTTTCAAACTAGCCATAGCAAGCTGTTGGCACGGGATCGATCGATACGGAACGATACAGCTGATCTGATCGGCGGATTGGTCTATCCGGCCCGATCAACTCCAATCCGCCCAATCCCGGCTACAGGTCGGAGGGTCAAGGCACGGGATCAGGTTGGTTCGGCCCAGATCCAATCAGATCAGCCGATCCAATCTGATCCAGCACACCTTGATTAATACATCATCTTTTTCTTTTTCTTTTTTTCTTTTTGTTTTGTGGTTAGGGCATGCCTAGGTGGGACACCATCTTGGTATTTTGTATAGGGGCATCTTTTTTAGAGCTGAATTGTAATCATACATACGTCTTTTATTTATAATACATATTTGTGGTATCATCCATTTACCAAAACAATACCTCATATAAGTAGTACCATTTCAGTCATATCCCTTTGGTCCCACTACCGTCAGGACTAAACAACGTCAAATTTTCCATTGAAAACATAACATTGGCAGAAAATATAAGGTTTTAGATAGGAATAGAATAGAAATGAAAGATTATAGGGGTACATATGTCTTTTTCGAGAATAATGTGAATTGCACCACCAATTTTATTGAAAAATAAATAGAAGAAGAACAATCATTGCGATAGGAGAGGTTCCTATTGAAAAAGAAAAGCTAAACAAAAAGGACAAAAGGCATATGAACTAAATAAATGCCTTATTCCACATCTCTGCTGGCATCCAAAGAATATGACGAGACCAATCATACAAAAAGATAACGTTCTAATGGAAATATTCTCAATGTAAATTTTACTTCCCCGGAAGAGGACATCATTTTTCTCTCAAGAAATGCTCCAGCTTATTGCATGTGGCAGAATACCAAGGTTTCTCGTCTCCCATTGAAGAGTACCAGCCCTTAGACGCTTGAAGAAGACCCACCCCAACAGATCTGAAATTTGGCTTAAAAAGCATAAGATTTCCGAATGTACTCCAAACAGCTTGACTGACTGGGCAGAGAACTATCAAATGATCCACATCTTCATGATCAATGCCACATAACTCATCTGGACACCATTTTTTCCTGTATACTTTCGTGATGGTTCTTCTTTCATACAGCCACATGAATGCCTTTACTTCCGGAGGAGATTTCACCTTCCAAACCTCCTCATGCTTCAAATAATTTGGCATTTCACCTTCAAGCAATGAATAATATGATTTTGCTGTGAATTTTTCTTTGTTGACTCCCCAAAGAAGCTTGTCTGGTACTGATCTGTCAATGGATATCGAATATAGAATGCTCACTAAAGAACTGAATTCCTCAACTTCACCATCTTTCATTTTCCTGCACAGCTGCACACCCCAGTGAATATTCTCCCCTTCAACATAATAATCTTTCACTGTGAACCATTTGTCAACAGCTATTGCATAGACTTTGGGATAAGAATCCTTTAAACAGTTTCCCCCAGCCATCTATCTCTCCAGAAAAATATATATATATATTAGCACCATTTCCTGCCTTACATGATATGTATTTCTCAAATTGTGTACCTGCTTTGATGATATCTGCCCACACGAAAGACATGTTGGAGACATTAATTGTGTTCAAATAAAATTTGTGATGTGGCTGGTAGTGTTTATGGATAATCATCTGTTTCCATATTCCATAAGCTGACATCATTTTCTAATAATTCCCACAGCCACTTGCCCAGCAATGCAACATTCCAAATTCTAAGATTCTTGACTCCCGGACCTCCCTTAGATTTAGGCGTACACACCTTGATCCATTTCACTAGAGGTATGCCTTTGCTATTGCCGGTATATCCTCCCAAAGAAAAGTCCTTCGAACCTGATCTATTTGCTTGCAAATAACCTTAGGAAGTAGAAAGACAGAGGTAATGCATGGGAATGCAGTGAGCACTGAATTTATCAATGTGACTCTACCTCCAAGAGATAAATAATTTCCCTTCCATGCAGTTAATCTCCGTTAGATTCTATGTAAAATAGGTTCTCAATCACTTGATTTGAGCTTATGGTCATGCAGTGGTAAACCTAAGTGACTGGAAACTTTCCCACTCCACAGCCAAGTATAGAAGCAATTTGAGTACTGTTTGGGACCTAACCCAACCGTCTCTCCTATCGGATTATTTAAAAAAATCTAGTCATTTTTTAGGTCTTTTTGTTTTTATCTGGAGAAATATAGGTTGGTCTTATATTTTATTTCTTGGACTATGAGAGCTTGAGATTAGCCCTCAGGGAGTCCGGGATTTCGGATCAGGCGAAGATCCGAGTATATGACCTCTATCCACTGACCTCAGTCAGTGTTAATTACGTCAAGTAACCGCTCAACAACCCTTGATTAACCGTCCGTTGATGCCCTTATAACATGCAACACTACTACTACAGACAACACATGCATATGAAGATATGTTTTAAGTAAAGCTCTTGGCCTCACCCAAGTTTATGATGGGTTTATAATTGATTGGGGGACTTTTTAAGAGATTTTGGATCGACTCCGAGTTATTTGAATTGATTCCAAGTATTTTAGACCCATAAGGGTATTTTTGTAATTATGCCAAATTGGAGGGTATAGGGGTATTATGGTCATTTTAGTGTGTGAAATGAGTTTTAATGATTAGGAATGATTCAAAACCTTAGGAGGTATTTTAGAGTTATTCCAAGTGTGTTTGGATTGTAAGGGTATTTTGGTAATTTTACCCGAATTGAATTTTTAGACCTAAAGTCTATTTTTATATTTTTCTGAGATTTTTATTTATTTTTATCATACGGAGGGTATTTTGATAATTTTATCCATCTTATTAAGGTTTGGAGGGTATTTTGGGCATAAGAGAGGTTTTGATATTTTTTAAGAATTTTCTGTAATTTTTATAGATTTTTATCATGGGTGACGGTATTTTTGTAATTTTATTAAGTTCTAGGGACATTTTGGTCATTTAGGAAATTTTATATGCTTTCAGATTTGGTTTTCTGTTTTTTTACTGAATTTTACTTATTTTTTTATTAATTTTACTTACTTTTATTAATTAATTAGATATATAAATCATATTTAAGTCATATTTTTTGTTTATGTAATTTTCAGATTTGATTTCCTGATTTTTACTAAGTATTACTAGTTTTTACAGAATTTTTCTGATTTTTATATTCATTTTACTGATTTTAAATAACTTTTACAGATTTTATTAATTAATTAAGCATGGAGAGTATTTAAGTCATTTTTTAACTTAAGTATATTATTTTATGTCTCAATGTTTCATTATTGAGTTTTGATTATGAGTCTATGATTAGTTATATATGGAGTGAAGCCAATGATATTTTAGAATATTTAATTATGTATTTTATGTATTTTAATTAGTTATTAAACTAATTAATTATGTATATGAAAATATAATAACATAGTGTTACTTAAGTAATAGATTCATGAACACACATGCACACATATATGCTCTAAGGACAAATATTGACATTTCATTCATTATTTCGACATAATTCCGTCTTATAGAACGGTGATTTTACAATATAAATTCGGCAGAACTTCACCTTAGGAATAAACCTTAGGAAGAGAGCCCTCCGAGACGAAAAATATCCTCCAAATGCAGCGAACCCGGGCAAGAGCACCGGATTTGGTCTTTAAATAGGCAGAATTTCCCTTAAGAAATTTTGGGCCAAATGGGCATGGAGTCTTCCTCTTACCCCTTAGGGGGAATTTATAGGCCATAGGAGCCTTAACCGGTGGGGGTACCCACCGTGGGATTTTGAGGTGGGGGGTGCCACCGGTTTGCTTCTCTCTCCTTCCTTTTCTCTTTTTTTTTTATTCAAGAAGGGTGAGAGAAGAGAGAGGGGATAGAGAGGAGGGGGGAGCCCGGCGGGCACCCCTACCAATTCCCAACCGGTGGGGGGGTGCCACCGGTTGGATCCCCCCCCACCGGTTTGGGGAACTGGTGGGGTGGGGTCCTTCCCTTTCTCCTTTTCCTTTTAAAAAGGGTTCAACAAATGCCCCCTACGGGACATGTGCCGGAGGTGAAGACAACGGCGCATGTCCCGTGCCCTAGTTGGCTACAAGAATCCTCATTTTGCATGCTTGAGGAGCTCTCACATGCGGCGCGCCAGTATTGTCTTGATGAATTCCCGTGTCTTGCCTTATATATTCACGGCTATTGGGGGAAGTCAAGCACTGTTTCGTATATGCCAGGCGACACATCGCTTCGACTTGCTATGCATATGCTCCATCTGAGTTTATCTGGGTCCCGATGACCCTCAATTTTGGTACTTAGACACCTCAAAATACGCTCAGGAAGTCTTGTTTTCATAACTTTTCGACTCTCCAGATATATTTGAAAGCGTCCAACCCCTCTAATTATGGGAATCCTTTTGGCCTTCACGACTTGGAGGTTCTCCGAAAGTTGATGTCGCTCGAATCTTTCGACGTTTGTTTGGATTCTAGGAGATCTCTTGGCCTTCATGACATAAAGACTCCTTAAGAATACACAGGCGAGTCGTTTAATTCTTCCAACATTTGTTCTATCTTGGAGTATCAGTACCTTATATTGGCATTTCCAGGAGCTCCGCACGAAGCGTTCTGGTCGGGCCTAATATCTGGTTCATAATAATTTGACTTTGTCATATGACTTCATTAGGACTTGGTCGATTTTTGTTTTTCGAGACTTTTATTGCAGCTCTCTGGCACTGATTTCATCTCTCTATCTTATTGTAGCTTGTTGTCTTTGTCCTCATGGCCCACACAGGAGTTCCTCCCATGGCGGGGCATGGGGAGGACGATATCCCATTCCTTCTAATTGTCGAGTAACTCTTCGCCAAAGTGGGCCGAGATTGAAACTATCGAGGCAGGCTATGCAGCTCGGGTTGCGGAGACTCCTATGCTCCAATATCATAAGGGTATTGTCCTTGCTAGTATCGCGGACGCCTAGATTGCTGCTCTGCACCTGCAGGCACACATTCTTGAAACTTTGTTTGGAGTAAGAACTCCTATTCTGTGGTAGCCATTGATCATTACTTCGACTAACACTCCGGAGATGGAGCCGAATTTCTTCAAAGGCTTGAAGTTTTCCATTTGTTGGTAAATAGTCTATTGCAGTCTCTGGCGGAACATAGCACTTTCCTGGGCCAGAGTTGATCTACTATTTCTCTATTGTAGTTCCTGTTGCCTCTCCTTTTGTCGAAGAACTCGAACTACCCCGCATGCTCATCTCGAGCTCCACAATTGCTTCAGTATATTATTTCTGAAAATCTATGCCAAGCTTGAGTGGTATGAATTCTTTGTTGTATGTTGCCTGCATTATTTTTTCACTCTTCTTTTTTTTTTTTTTAAACTAATACTAGCGCCTTTTCAAGTTTTCGCCAGCATTAGCCCCCTCTTATTTTTGCCTATGCGCCCTTGCGGGTTTTCACACAGCGGAGTTACCCGATTTTCCCTAAAGTGCCCTTTTGGGTTTTCACCTTAACTGTGTATAAGACCTTTTTACCCTTAACCGATCCATTTGAGGACGAAATCGATTAAGTCCGTCGGGACACCTCGTTTTTAAGCCCCATTTTTTTTTCTTTTTTTTTCTTTTTGTTCAGTAGGGAATTACAGCTTCCCTGAGAACCACTAAGGAAATTTTTGTAAGGAACTGAGGCTTCCCTGAGAATCGCTAAGGAATTTTATGTAGGAAACTGAGTCTTCCCTGAGAACCGATAAGGAATTATATGTAGGGAACTGAGTCTTCCCTGAGAACTAATAAGAAATATCTGTAGAGAAGTGAGTCTTCCCTGAGAATCGATAAGGAATTATATGTAGGGAACTGAGTCTTCCCTGAGAACCGATAAGAAATTTTATGTAGGAAACTGAGTCTTCCCTGAGAACCGATAAGGAATTATATGTAGGGAATTGAGTCTTCCCTAAGAACCGAAAAGAAATTTTATGTAGAAAACTGAGTCTTCCCTGAGAACCGATAAGAAATTTTATGTAGGGAACTGAGTCTTCCCTGAGAACCGATAAGGAATATATGTAGGGAACTAAGTCTTCCCTGAGAACCGATAAATAATTATATGTAGGGAACTGAGTCTTCCCTGAGAACCGATAAGGAATTTTATGTAGGGAACTGAGTGTTCCCTGAGAACCGATAAGGAATTATATGTAGGGAACTGAGTCTTCCTTGAGAACCGATAAGGAATATATGTAGGGAACTAAGGCCTCCCTGTGAGCCGCTAAGAAATATCTGTAGGGAACTGAGTCTTCCCTGAGAACCGATAAGGAATTATATGTAGGGAACTAAGTCTTCCTTGAGAACCGATAAGAAATTTTATGTAGGGAACTGAGTCTTCCCTGAGAATCGATAAGGAATTATATGTAGGGAACTGAGTCTTCCCTGAGAACCGATAAGAAATTTTATGTAGGAAACTGAGTCTTCCCTGAGAACCGATAAGGAATTATATGTAGTTTTCGAGAAAACGGGGTTCTAGGTAGCCGTGAATTTTGGGATACAACGGCTCCCGGAGATCGAGGATTTTGAGATATTGGGCCTCCCGTAGGCGAATTCCGGGGTTTAATGCCTCCCGTAGGTGAAATATGAACTTCAGGATTTAAAGCTTCCCGCAGGCGAATTCCGGAGTTTAATGCCACCCGTAGGCGAAATATAAATTCTAGAGTTTAACGCCTCCCGTAGGCGAATTCCGGGGTTTAATGCCTCCTGTAGGCGAAATATGAACTTCAGGATTTAAAGCCCCCCGCAGGCGAATTCCGGGGTTGAATGCCACCCGTAGGCGAAATATAAATTTCGGAGTTTAACACCTCCCGTAGGCGAAATATGAATTCCAGGATTTAAAACCTCCCATAGGCGAATTCCGGAGTTTAACGCCTCCCGTAGGCGAAATATGAATTCTAGGATTTAAAGTCTCCCGTAGGCGAATTCCGGAGTTTAACGCCTCCCGTAGGCGAAATATGAATTCTAGGATTTAAAGTCTCCCGTAGGCGAATTCCGGAGTTTAACGCCTCCCGTAGGCGAAATATGAATTCTAGGATTTAAAGCCTCCTGTAGGGCGAATTCCGGAGTTTAACGCCTCCCGTAGGCGAAATATGAATTCCATGATTTAAAGCCTCCCGTAAGCGAATTCCGGAGTTTAACGCCTTCTGTAGGCGAAATATGAATTCCAGGATTTAAAGCCACCCGTAGGCGAATTCCGGAATTTAACGCCTTCCGTAGGCGAAATATAAATTCTAAGATTTAAAGCCTCCCGTAGGCGAATTCCGGAATTTCACGCCTTCCGTAGGCGAAATATGAATTCCAGGATTTAAAGTCTCCCGTAGGCAAATTCCGGAGTTTAACGCCTTCCGTAGGCGAAATATAAATTTCGAGATTCAAAGCCTCCTGTAGGCGAAATATGAATTTCAACCCATCACGGCACACCAGTGAGACTGGTGTATACCAGGGGCAATTTTGGGATATAACGCCTCTCCGGGGTGGATTCGACCCGTTACGGCACGCCGATGGGACTATATAATACATGGGCACGCCGATGGGACTATAATATATGGGGAGAATTTTGAGATATAACGTTCCCAGGGATGTAAGGAAGTTTTTCGTATCGCCTCCCAGGGGCGAATGGGAGAAGTTTTAGGATATAATGCCTCCTCGGGGCAAAAAAGAAATTTTCAACCCTTCACGGTACGCCAGTGGGACTAGTGTATGCCAAGGGATAATTCAGGATACAACGCCTCCTTAGGGCGGTAGTGAAAAATTTCATGATACAACGCCTCCTCTAGGTAGAAATGAGAATTTTCAGGATACAACGCCTCCTCGAGGCAGCTATAAAGATTTTGGGGATACAACGCCTCCTCGAGGCGAAAATTGGACATTTCAGGATACAACGCCTCCTCGGGGTGGTAATGGAAATTTTATGATACAACGTCTCATCGGGGCGATAATGAGAATTTTATGATACAACGCCTCCCCAGGGCGGAAAGAGAAATTTTCGATCCATCGTGGCACGCCGATGGGACAATGATATATGAGGAGAATTTTGGGATATAGCGTTTCCAAGGACGCAAGAAAGTCTTTGGTATTGTCACAAAGGGACGAATAGGAAAATTTTAAGATACAACGCCTCCTCGGGGCAGGTATAGAGATTTTGGGGATACAAAGCCTCTTCGGGGCGAGAATGAGAATTTTAGGATACAAAACCTCCTAGAGGCACAAGGACTTTGGTGTTTCGGTATGAATTATTGACAGATATTTTTCTGGTGGGACGAATGATTTTAACCAAGAGGGTGAAATGCTCTTCTTGATCCTATCAAGTGAGAAATCGAGTTTCCCACTTTCTTGCCGAGTCGGGCAGACGTCATCATCATCGCCTCGGTCGTAGCCCTTGATGGGATAATTTATGTGCCACTTATCTAATGTAAAGTGACACCAAAGATTTTCTCGTCATTGACGACTCTGATATCTTCCCTAGGTAGGAATGTAGGAAAACTCGATCCCCGCATGAGACAGGCCGAGAGGGCTCTCCCCCCACCAAAGTATGGCTACATACATATTTTGAACACACTTGGTACGAACGGCTTCTGTGAGCCACACCCTAGTGATTTGCTGGATGATAATGATTTTGCTCTTCTTTTCTGTTTTTTTTCTTCTTCTTTTTAACTAACATCGGCGCCCTTACGAGTTTTCACCGAAGCTAGGCCCTTTTATTTTTTTTGCATGTGCGCTCCTGCAGGTTTTCACACAGCATGATTCACCTATTTTTGCCTGAAGCGTCCTTTCGGGTTTTCACATCAGCCGGGTTTTGGACTTTTTGCCCTTAATCGGACCCTCACAGGAACATGACCAATCAAGTCTGTCGGGGCACCTCATTTTTAAGCCCCACTCTTTTCTTTTCTTTTTCTCTTTTTTTTTTGCTCATGAGTCTGCGAATTACGCTCAATGTGTAATCACATGTGGTTGTGGGGGATTCACCAAGTACTTCCCCATATTTATCTTTCCTTCTTGAATCAGCTTTTCCCCTTCATCTTTGAATATAAAGCAACGTTCAATTGGATGGGTGATGAACCGATGGTATGGGCAGTAATTGGGTGCATCTACCCGATGTATTTCTTCTTCTCTTTTTGGCTTGGGCAAAACAATTGATTTTCTGCTCATACATAATTCGAAGAGTTCTTGGGTCTTTTCCTTTGGAAAGGAGTATGATCTCTTGAGTTTTTTTGCCAATGATTCAGTATCTTTAAAACTTATCCATGTTTCTGCACCAGCAACTTGTTTTCCCCGAAAACCTTGTCTAGCTGCAAATGTGGCTTCGGAAGTATTGTCGTGACTTTTACAACCTTTCCATTTGAGCACCATTCCCTCTCGGTACTGGGCTTCTGGTAATTCATTTAAGTCTATGACAAGTTTGCCCTTCTTCTTTAGGGGACGGTTGCATTCTGGTCCTGGCTCCTCAAAGGAGAAGGGCCTATTGATTATGTCCATTGACAGGACTTTCTGTCCATTGTCTTGCAAGACCTTCCATTACTTGAGTGAGTTCATACTGCTGATGAGAGATTTGTCCCAGACTCACTTGAATCCCCTCCAGTGCGGCCATGATGGGCCCCTCTAGAATGGTGGTTGCTGGAGTATATGATGGAGGTATCTTCTGCTCCAGTGAGATTTACTGGTAGGAGAGTTGTATCAGACTCATCTGAATCTTCTCTAGTGTTGCCATGATAGATCTTTCTGGAGTGGGAGTCGTTGGAGTGTATGATAGTATTGCCTCCTGCTCCGGCGAAACCTGCCTATGGGAGAGTTGTGACATACTCATCTGAATCTCCTCCAGTGCCGCCACGATAAACCCTTCTAAAGTGGGGGTCGTTGCGGGATATGATGGCATCTCTTCCTGCTCCGGAGGGACATCTATGTTCTTATTTGCAGGCTCTTCTTCTGAGGAATTTTCATCCATATGGATGACATTTGCTGCAAATGTTTGCCTGGGCATTCGATGTGGCTGAGGCGAGTCTACCAAGTATTTTCCCATCTCCACGGCCCCTTCTCAGATGAGCATTTAAATTTCCCCTTTGCAGATATAACAATCTTCTATTGCATGTCCCAACATACGATGGTACATGCAATAGTTGGTTTCATCTATTTTACCAACTTCTGTTGGCCTTTTTGGTTCAGGTAGCATCAAGAGATTGGCCCGCATGCAGACGTTAAACAACTCTCTTGTATGCTCTCTGATGAAAGAGTAAGGCATTTTCCTTCTCTCACTAAGGGTGGCATATGATCCCCTTTTATTAGATGTTGAGGCATTTGCATTGTTCTTGCCCCCTGTATTCTCTACAGCCGAGGCAAAGTCTACGACATTGACCTCTTTTGTATCCATATTTTGCTTCTTTGAGACTTTCCCCCCAATGGGGGCAATGGTTGGATGGTCTGCGAAGAATATTTCGACCTCCGTCACAATGTTATTTAGTTGATCAAAGTTCCTGACATTTGCGTCAATCAACTTTTCACTTATTTCAGGCTTTAAGCCCCTTTTGCACAATCGCACCGCATCTTCTTGGGTCGGCGGATTGTCGCATTTCATGCAGAGGTTCCGCCATTTTTTGATATAGTCGATGACGGATTCATTCCTGCCTTGCTTTAGTGTCACCAACTCAGTGATGGTGACCTTTCGTTCCGACACTTTGAAGCGGTCGAGAAACTTTTTCTACATTTCCTCCCAACTGCTGATAGAGTTAGACTTCAACTTTACATACCATTAGAATGCAGTGACCGTGAGAGAGGTAGAAAAGAACCTCAGAAGATAGACCTCATCAATAGCCAGTTCTCCCAAATCACTCATATAGTGGGCAATATGCTCCTGGGCCGAGCCTTCCCCGTCATACTTGGTGAACTTGGGGCACTTGTTGTGATCTGATGGGAGCTTCTTAAACATATGACGTACTGGGAATGGCACTTTGTATAAGTCAAATGTGTCTATTCCGTCGTCTTGTTCTGTCATCTTGGCTTCAACAATTTGCTCGATAAGATGCTTCTGCAACGCTGTAACATCATCTACAGAAGTATGGGATTGCTTAGCATTATTATTGGGCTCCACAACCTGATCTTCTTGTATCTCATCAGGGTTGAAGTTCACCTCTGCAGCTTGCGGTCTTATCACCGTTGCCATAGGCACTGCCTTTGGAGGTGGTGCATTTACTGGGGGACTTGAGCTACCCTTTGCTGCTCCTTCATCTTTTGTATTAGGCCATAGAGTAAGGCCCTGAGTTGTTGATTTTCTTGCTTCATCTCCTCCATAGTCTGAGGTTGTATTTAATCTTGAGGTTGTTCTAGAGTGACTTCGATATCTGAAGCATTTGTCCTGTCTTCATCAGCTCCTCCAGTAGCATTGCTACTGCTAATTTGGGGTGGCTCTGCCCCCTAGCTTCCTCGATTCAACAAACGCATAGCCTGCTCCATTTGACGGGTTATGGGCCCGACCCGTTGCATCAGATTGATAATATCATTTGGGTCTTCCGGCAAAGAAAGTTGCCGGTTGGTGATACTGGAGGTGTAGCATGTGTAGACCTGTATGCCATTCTTTGTCATTCTAGCAGTTCTCTTCTTTTTGTGAGTCGATCGGACCAAAGCGCCCAATCGTTCGAGAACAGATGTCCGCTGTCGGACTTGCTCATGTGCCTTATAGGCACCTTTTCCCTTTTGACCTCGCAGGGAATAAGGTTGGGTAGCTGGGTTGGTTATCTGCCCCTCAGGCTCTACGAGCTGTTGAGGCTGTTGTTCTGCTATGGTGACCCTAGCCTGGCGAATTTTGCGAACTTCCTCTTTGGTTATCCACATTTCCTTTATGCGGAGGCTCCTATCCTCCGATGGATTGCCCCCAACCCGAGGCATAGATTTGCCCCCATTCCGAGACATGGAGTTGCCCCCTGCTCGAGACATGGCAGGTTCTGGTATAATTATTAGCTCCCGACGAGCAGGGGCCTTTGGAGTCTTTTTCTTCTTTTTGAACGTTGCCCCATCTTGGCAAACTTTAGGTAGAATCCCGAACCGATTCTGGACAGGAACTGTCGGGATATGATAGATCTTAGGAATGATGGGTTGCCTGCCATCCAGATGAATATGCAGGTTCCCCACTAATATAGTTTTCTCCGTCCTGGACGGGCTTGTAGTTAGAACCTTCCACTTTTACCTCCTGTTGGACGAGGAGGCTAGAGAGATGCTGATGGTATTGACGGCGAGCACTCGCCTACGTCGGCCGCCGTTGTTGCTTCTTCTGGCGCGAGAAGCACACCTCTTCTTCTTCTTTTCCTGAACAAGCTCCGGTGTCGGAACGACCCCCAGAAAGTATGGAGATCCAATCACCGCGGGGAAGTCTCCGAAACATGTTGGCGTGGTTAGATATCCACACCGTGCGTGGGTCGCCACCACAAGTGGGCCATACGTGACCCTTGCCGCCATCGTCATCTTTTAAGCAGAAACTCGATCACTTGCATAAGACATGACGAAGTTAGTAATAGAGTTGTAGTAAGGGCATCACCGGACGGAGAGATGAAGGGAAAGAGAGGTCCCACCGGGCGTGCCATCTGTTTGGGACCTAACCTAACCGTCTCTCCTATCGGATTATTTAAAAAAATCCAGTCGTTTTTTGGGTCTTTTTGTTTTTATCTTGAGAAATATAAGTTGGTCTTATATTTTATTTCTTGGACTATGAGAGCTTGAGATTAGCTCTCAGGGAGTTCGGGACTTCGGATCAGGCGAAAATCCGAGTATATGACCTCTCTCCACTGACCTCAGTCAGTGTTAATTACGTCAAGCAACCGCTCGACAACCCTTGATTAACCGTCTATTGATGCCCTTATAACATGCAACACTACTACTATAGGCAGCACATGCATATGAAAATATGTTTTAGGTTAAGCTCTTGACCTCACCCAAGTTTAGGATGGGTTTATAATTGATTGGGAGACTTTTTAAGAGATTTTGGATCGACTCCGAGTTATCTGGATTGATTCCAAGTATTTTAGACCCATAAGGGTATTTTTGTAATTATGCCAAGTTGGAGGGTATAGGGGTATTATGGTCACTTTAGTGTGTGAAATGAGTTTTAATGATTTAGGAAGGATTCAAAACCTTAGGAGGTATTTTAGAATTATTCCAAGTGTGTTTGGATTGTAAGGGTATTTTGGTAATTTTATCAGAATTGGATTTCTAAACTTAAAGTCTATTTTTATATTTTCTGAGATTTTTATTTATTTTTATCATACTGAGGGTATTTTGGTAATTTCATCCATCTTATTAAGGTTTGGAGGGTATTTTGGGCATAGGAGAGGTTTTGATATTTTTTAAAAAATTTCTGTGATTTTTACAGATTTTTATCATAGGTGAGGGTATTTTTGTAATTTTATTAAACTCTAGGGGCATTTTGGTTATTTCGGGAATTTTATATGTTTTCAGATTTAGTTCTCTGATTTTTATTGAATTTTACTGATTTTTTTATTAATTTTACTTATTTTTATTAATTAATTAGATATATGAAGGATATTTAAGTCATATTTTTGGGTTTATGTAATTTTCAGATTTGGTTTCCTGATTTTTACTGAGTACTACTATTTTTTACAGAATTTTTCCGATTTTTATATTCATTTTACTGATTTTAAATAACTTTTACAGATTTTATTAATTAATTAATCATGGAGGGTATTTAAGTCATTTTTTAACTTAAGTATATTATTTTATGTCTTAATGTTTCATTATAGAATTTTGATTATGAGTCTAGGATTAGTTATGTATGGAGTGAGGCCAATGATATTTTAGAATATTTAATTATGTATTTTATGTATTTTAATTAGTTATTAAACTAATTAATTATGTATATGAAAATATAATAACATAGTGTTACTTAAGTAATAGATTCATGAACACACATGCACACATATATATGCTCAAAGGACAAATATTGACCTTTCATTCATTATTTCAGTATAATCCCGTCTTATAGAACGGTGATTTTATAATATAAATTCGGCAGAGCTTCCCCTTAGGAATAAACCTTAGGAAGAGAGCCCTCCGAGACGAAAAATATCCTTCAAATGCAGCAAACCCGGGCAAGATCACCGGATTTGATCTTCAAATGGGCAAAGTTTCCCCTAAGAAATTTTGGGCCAAATGGGCATAGAGTCTTCCTCTTACCCCTTGGGGGGAATTTATAGGCCATGGGGGCCTTAACCGGTGGGGGTACCCACCGTGGAATTTTGAGGTGGGGGGTGCCACCGGTTTGCTTCTCTCTCCTTCCTTTTCTCTTTTTTTTTAATTCAAGAAGGGTGAGAGAAGAGAGAGGGGATAGAGAGGAGGGGGGAGCCCGGTGGGCACCCCCACCGGTTCCCAACCAGTGGGGGGGGGGGTCCTTCCCCTTCTCCTTTTCCTTTTAAAAGGGTTCAACAAGTACATAAGTCTTCGTCCAGATTAATACCAATAATTGAACATTTTTCATAGTTTATCATAAGGTTAGAACAAACTTCAAAGCTTCTCAAAGTGAAGCAAATCATCTTTGCATTCTCCATGTCTCCTTGCAAAAACAAGATTGTGTTGTCCGCAAACTGTAAATGAGAAATTCCAGACAAATCCCTACAAATCTGAACTCCATCAATCAAACCAAAACACTCAGTTCTATTACACATTCTGCTTAAGATATTTGCAATAATGACAAATAACAAGGGGGATAATGTGTCTCCTTGTCGAAGGCCTCTAGAGCTTGAGAAAAAACCATGAACACCATTGTTAAATATTATGGAAAATTTGGCTGAGGTCACACAATTCTTGATGCCCCTAATCCATTGCAGTGGAAAATGATAAGCTGCCAAGACACTCCATAAACAACTCTAATGAACTCTGTCACAGGCTTTGTTGAAGTCAAACTTACAGATCACACCTTTGGTACCCCTCTTCCTCAGTGAGTTTAAGTCTTTAAGACCTCATGAACCAGTAAAAAATTATCCTTCAATTTAGTACCCTACTGAAGGCTGATTGATTAGCTTGGACTGTTTTATTAAGAAGACTGCTTAAACTTGAAGCAAGAATCTGAGAAATGATCTTGTAGGAGACATTTAGTGAACTGATAGGTCTAAAATCCTTTAACTCCATCGCATTTTCCTTCTTTGGAAGTAATACCGAATAGGTATGGTTAAGGCCTTCACATGCAACTTCCTCACAAATGCATTCTGTAGCAGCTTGAATAACATCGTCTTTGACTATATCCCAGAAATTCTAACAGACTGATTAGAATCCCCGCCTAATCCAAACACTGCATCTCTGACACAGACTGAATTAACATATTCTGATCTGCTACTGATAGAGGTATAATATCATTATCCGTCCATGTTGGGAAGCACTTTGCTGCAGCTTTAAATAAATCAGTGTAAAATTGAATTTCACCTCATTGGCAATCCTGCCTCATCCTCCAGCCATTCATCCTCTTCTTTAAGAAGATAAATGAATTTCCTACTTCGTCTCCCATTTGCAATTTGGTCAAAAAACCTTGTAGTTAAATCCCCTTCTTTCAACCACAAGGCTCTGGATTTCTGTCTCCATCTAACTTCCTCCTCATGAAGCCAATCAGAGTATTGTGCTTTCAAAGTAGATCTTAAGCTGCAATTCCTGTTGAGATAGAGGTCTAGTTTCCTCACTTCTATCAAGCTCCTGTAAAGCATCCAGTAATTTGTTACTATGCTTGTATCTCTCGTCTCCATTGAACAGCCCATAATTTCACTTTTTGCTTCAGAATTCTAAGTTTCAGTGCAAGAACTTTAGGCTCTGAATGACTGCCAACTGGTTACTGCCAAGTCTCCCTGACAAGAATTTTAAACTCAATTTTTCATCCAGACCCTTTCCATCCGAAACGGTTTCTTCTTACCCCCTTTCTTCTGACAGTTAAGAAGAAGTGCACTATGATCTGAAACTTATCGTGGCTGTGCCGTTACTCTTGCCAAAGGGAACATACATTCCCATTCATCATCTACCAGAACTCTGTCCAGCTTAGACATAGAAGGAATCTCCCTACCATTGGACCAAGTAAATTGTAGCTTAGGAATTGGAAATTCCATAAGCCTACATTCCTCAATCCACACATTAAATAATCTCATGCCTCTTATTAACTGTCTTTGCACTGCTCCTTTTAGAAGGATTCCTGACTTGATTAAAGTCTTCAATGACACACCATGGGAAGTCAAACTTGTTCTTGCACAGTAACCATTCTTTCCACAGTTCTGCTGATCTTGAAGCTGACGAGGACCATAGACTCCTGTCAACATCCATGTTAGCCCATCTTGATAACCTGTCACTTGGACTGTTACAGAATATTCACCAACTTCTAACAGCTGACCCTCCTATTTAAGTTTATTCCAGGCCATAATGATTCCACCTGAGTTTCCTGAAGCTCTTCTAACTACAAGATCAGCCTCCCCAAAAGCTGTAACATTTGTGAGTAAATTGATATTCACATTCTCCAACTTAGTCTCCTATAGACACAATCTCGACATATTTTGATGGGAATCCAAGAAGTGGAGAAATGGAGCCCAAGGCCCATTATTCATTTTTGTTTGGCCCATTCGAGGCCTAATGGATGTATTTTCCTTTATTTTAGATTTAGGTCTGTTTTAAGTCTTTTTCTTTGAATAAGGGGTATTTTGGTCCTTTAGTGTTAGGGTTTATATTATATTTATAGAGTTGTATCCCCTCGTGGAAAAGGGATGAAGATTTGAATGAATGAGCAGCCGCTGTGTGTTTTCTCCAGAGATGGGATGGGAACCCGTGTGAGGGCGTGAAGCCCTAGCTTCTTCTTCCCCAACCCCCTCTCTTCTTCCTTCATTCGGTCTCCCCCTTTGCTGTCCCGCATCAATTTGGTATTAGAGCCAATTTTGAGCCGTCCTCACGACCCAAGTCCTGCGCGCCACCTCGTCCCCTGACGGAATCGTTGCCACCCTCCGCAACAACCAGTGTCCCCCGCTGCCACCGCCAGCGGCTTCGGCCGACGCCACCGCTAGCCCCACCGGCGTGGCTGCTGGCATCCTCCTCTTCAACCACAGGATGACGGCCACCTCCTCTTTGGGCAAATGCTGCAGCTTCTTCTCGTAGTCCTCGTCTCTCCCCTATAAGATCCAGTGCCAAATCCGCGACAGGATCTCCTTCCGCGACTTCTTCTGCACCTCGGGGACCGCAGGCTGCTTCTTCCCCTCCCCCGCCGCGGCCACCCTCACCGTCAGCCGCCGTCGCAGCACTCGCCAGATCTATAGCCACCTCCAACGCCACCGTCACCAGCCCCTACAGCCGCCTCGGTCGTCGTCAGACCCCGTCACCACCACCGCCGGCGCCGACACCGTCGCCCCTTGCTGCCGGCACCGCCATCGCCAGCGCCCCTCGCCACCACCGCCGCCAGCACCGGCGCCCCTCGCCACCGCTGCCGCTCCCTCGCTCTCTTCCTCCCTGTGTTAGGGTTTGGGGAAGGGTGGGGGAGGGGGCAGGAGATAGGGGGGCGGGTCAACAAGGGTCAGCGCCCTTTAAGGGCCTACCTGGTCAAACCAGGTTGGCCTGGCCCTAGTCCGAACCAGGTCATGCCCCAGCCAGGCCCAGTCCGAGCCATAGCCGGTCCCAGGCCCCTAGCCCTAATTACAAGTGGTCTGAGCCACCTAGTTCAGCCTTGGTCCCAACCCAAGGTCAGTTTGGGTCGAGCCAGGTCCAGGCCTGGTCCAGTGCAGTGCACCTGGCAGTACAACATGTGTTCTTATCGCACCGCCAGTGCCTGAAGCTCGTCCGGACTCCGATTCGTTCACCGCTCACGCTGTTGGATTCGTCTTGACGAGGCCGACCAGATCCAACACGTACACGTTGGGTCTCCGACTTGCCTCATTTTGCGTGCCACTTTTGCATGCATATCGAGGCCCTCGTTTGTGCTCCGTTTCGCACGTTGATCATACGGCCGGCATCCTTACAGCAAGGCGGGCCTCGTCCAGCACTTCTTTGGCCGATGGTGCATTGTTTTGCGTGTTGCACTTGCACACTTTACAAGGACACTTGGGCTTGCTGTTCGAGGTCTTTCCAAACTCTGATTCGTGCACTGTTCGTGCCGTCGGATTCATCTCGACAAGGTCAACTCATATTCAGTGCACTGTATCCCAGATTTGCCTCATTTTGCGTGCCAATTCTGCACGCATACCAAGGACCCCCCGATCGAGCATACCGAGGCCCGCGTCAATCACTTCGATTTGCGTGCCAACCTCTTGGCACACGAATTTCGCAACAACCAGCATCTGACTTACCTCGTTTTGCGTGCCACTTCTACATGCATACTAAGGTTGGTGATTTGAGCTCCATTTCTTGCACCGATCATACCGTTGGCATCTTTGTAGTGAGGCGGACCTCGTCCCCTACTTCTTCAGCCAGTGGTGCATTGATCTGCACGCCATCTGTTCTAGTAGGACCGATTTATTCTTACAAGTAGGAATCCTAAGTACGCTTCCTCACCATGGATTTTAGTTTTGAGGTGGATCTACCTAATTCCATGCAAGCTCAGGAGTTTCTTAATGCAAGTCCGTTCGGTAATTTTATTTCGCAATCTATTGTGGATTCTCTCTCCCATACGGACTACATGATTGTCTCTGGAGATCGAGCTTATGTGCAGTTTTTCCATCTTTTAAAGAGCAAAAGCGCTTCCCGATCCGTCTGATATTATGATGATGCATAGTGCAAGGTTACCCCCCATGGTTCATATATTAGTTTGGGTAGAGAATAGATGGACGAGCGACAAGTTGTGATTGATCCCACTGGGCGGGATTGTCTTTTACGACCCGAAGGATACCAGGCAGAAACCCATCAGAGGAACACCAAAGTGATACACATGCACAAAGATACAGACAAGGCACTCATTCAACAAGGGATGGAATGAAGCACCAACCCACTCCAATTGAGCACTAAATACCCCCCAAAATCAAAATGCTGCGGGTAGAGACCAGATCACCTTGGCCCATGGTAATAGAACCGGCCGAACTGCATAGGAACCGGATTCGAACTAGCCAGAACTGCCCAATCTGGCCTTGGAAACAGAACCGGAACCAGAACAGGCCAGGGCCTATCCGCTTCCACAATCTTGCTTTTAATACCTTGCCTTGGCCCATGTCTGGCATAGCCTCTAATTCATCTGGTCAGCCCTCAGACATCCTTTCAGATCTTTCATATCGCTTGGAGAACACAAGTGATAGCACATTCTCATGTCAGCATTAAATTGTTGAAGCATAGCCAAAGCATGACCTTTGACAGACATCCAAAGCCACCAAGTATTATAGGAAAAGATGGTGGACAGATTTCACCACAGCAACAATGACAACCCAAATGGAAATATATGCTATGTAACCAGGGTAATCTAGTGCGGGTATGCAGCCAAAACTTTGTTAGCCTCCATGTAAGGTACTTGACCTTCAATGCCATAACTCATCACCATATTGCCAGAGCAAATGGTGTCTCACATACCCTAACACAGTAAGGGATATTTCTTATTCCAACAGTGACACTTCTGGATCCCATCACCAGACACATGTAATCCCATTCTAGATGATAAACAACAAAGTCTGTGCGAAGACTCCTATCTAGGCATTTTCTTGGTCAAGTAATGCCTTCACGAAAGAGTTGTGCTTTCTGAGTGCTAAAAAAATCAAAATAATCAATCACCCTTGTCCATATGGATGAAAAAACATCAAATCAACTGGCCTTCAGTGACAGTTCAAAAAGAACAGGAAAGAGGATAGCATATGGCAGGGGGAGGAATCAGAATGCTCTTCTGCTTACCCAGCATAGATAACAACTGCAGTGATAATTCTGCCTCCCTGCCCAAACATGTTTCTGTGCCTCCACATGGACCTGTTGACAAAGACATCCATCCACCCTGACACTGCTTGTAGAAGCCTTCAAAACAACCTCCATGATTGTTGCCTTCCTCCAACAGATCGGTGGCACTTGGCCAAAGTCGATTGCATGGTTCCCAGGCAATCCAGCTATGCAGCCAAGCTGGATCCTTGATTTCTCCTCCTTCCATGCCAATAGGCACAAAAGGAAATGGATCTCATTTTACCTCTTTTAAACTCCTCATGAACACATTTTACGACTTGGAAATACATCTAAGTTGACCGTCCTATGGTTGTTTCCCTGAACCAGAGTTAATGTGACAAGGAAGTTGGAAAACTGCTCTTGATATTGCCTTCAGTGACAATTGTATTGTAGTGACATTTGTATTGTCCATGAATGGTGACTATACAACTCAATGTTAATTGCACAACTAGCAATGTTAATAGTCGATTGATATCCATGACCATTCTGCCAGTCTGTTCATGATCATTGTTTGGTTGCCATAGAATTATCAGGGGACTGTTCACGCAATTATTCACTATGCTTTACAGAAATACAGTTCTTACAATTACTGCTTCCTTATTGTTCCTATTCACTGCATTATGGCATACCGCCGTTTTGTGGCAGTGTGGAAGAAGATACTAATGTGAGTTTAAACAATTTGCTACCACTTGAATTTATTGTTTTTGAATGACAGGCGGGAGGAACTCACTGCCACTTAAATTTGTTGTTTTACAGTGTAGGCTTAGCGCACCGACAGCACCAACGAGTGAAGCATTTGTGCGTGACAGTCCGACCTCCATGGTAAGTGAATATTTATTGCCTCATTTCTTTTGGGGTATGTATAAATTGTGCTTGGCATGTCCATTTTCAGTTGTATTTTTCTTCCTTTTATTAACTGATGCATGAATGTTCCTAGTGTGGGAGGGACATTGGCGCAATGGTAAGGTTGCTCCGTTTCACCTAGAGGTCAGGTTAAAACTGGAATGCAAAAACAGGGGTAAAGCAGCAAACATCTCATCCCCACATTAGCGGAGTCTTGTGGCACTAGCTTCCCTATAAATGTTCCGGGCATGCGTTTCTGCAGTATATATTTACTTATATATGTTCCAATGTGGTTGTCTACCATAATCTCTGCATGTCATGTGATTGTTCAACTACTATGATCCCTGAAGGTCACCTAATACTATTGTAACTCTAGCAATGGCCCTCAACTCCCATCAGATGTCTGCGTTCGCCAAGGCCACAGCCATACGTCATCTCATGCACTACTGGTCCACATGAAGCTACAATTACTGAAAAAGGGATGCATACCTCAAAATTAGATGAGACAGTTAAACTGGGAGCATGACTGGTTCTCAATGCTTCAGAATCAGGAATGTTAAGTAATGTCTTTGTAGCTTCCCTGCGAATCCATTTTGTACAGAATTTTTCGGTCAACAAAGTATAACATGAATAATAAGACAACAAAGCACATCTAAAGAAAATAAGAGAAATGAAAAGCCCAGATAATCAGAATGGCATGCAAAAATGACAAAACATGCACAACAAAGCAGACCAGTCTGAGCAGGGATCCCGAGCAGGAAAGAAGAATGGATACATTGAGTTGCTGTGTGCATTCCAAAAGCCAAAAATATTTGGAATTTCAAATCTGTGGGTTCCCCTCATTAAATTCAGAGAAAGACTGGAACCTGTTTCTAGGCACTCAGAGATGCAATCCAAGGGAAATGACAAGGGATATCTTTCGATAAACTAACGAGCACTCGATTTCCAAAAGCTCCACAGCTATGGTGTATTTTCCTTTCAGTGCCCAGTACAATTAGATAATCAAAAGAATATTGTTGAAAATGTGGCAATCCCACTCAGACAGAACACATAACATCAGTCACCCAGTAGGGATCACAGTTTTCTGCCTAACTAACACCTAGCAGTGCACAGAAACTATGCGAGGCTGTACATGGCAAAAGACAGCAGAAAAAGGGAACATTTTCGCCCAATGTGAAATCTAAATAGATACAATAAGATTTTAAAGGAAAGGAGAATGCCGGAATGATTGGAGAAGAAGTATTGTGGTTCCCTTATTTAAAAATAAAGGAGATGTTCAAAATTGTAATAACTACCATTGAATTAAACTCTTGACCCACACTATGGAACTCTGGGAGAGAGTAGGAGAAGTGTGTCAGGCATGTAACTAATCTCTCAGAAAATCAGTTTGGGTTCATGCCCAGTCAATTTACTATAGAAGCTATTTTCCTATTGAGACCAAGGAATTCCGGATCAGATTGGGTCTCCGAATCGGGACCCGCCGATTCTGATCTGAATCGGGATCGGATCGGCCAGAATCGGCCGAATCGAGACTTGCCGATCCGGATCGGGAGCGGCCGATTCTGCATTCCATGATTGAGACAATTGATGGAGAAATATAGAGAGATGAGAAAAGATTTATACATTGTTTTTATTGATTTAGATAAAGCTTATGATCGCATACTTGGAGAGCTGATTTAATGGACTCTAGAAAAGAAGGGAGTATCTAAGGTATATATTCATGTGATTAGAGATATGCATGAGAAGGCTTGTACTAGTGTGAGGATGACTGCTAGGGAGATGTCTGAGTTCCATGTTAATATTAGAGTAAATCAAGGGTCAACATTAAGTCATTGTCGATTTACTTTAGTTATGGATGGAGGTTACCAAACACTTGCATGATGACATCCCTTGATGTATGTTATTAGCAAATGACATTGTTCTAGTTGATAAGACTACTGAGAGTTTGACAATAGAGGTCCGCTTTGGAATCTAAAGGTTGTACGAAAAATCGAACTAAATCAGAATACATGAAATGTAATTTTAATAACATGAAGGTTGATCGAGTAGATTTAGTTACAATAGAGGGTCAAGTTATTCCTAAAGGTAGCAACTTCCGATATTTATCATCTATTATTCAAGAGAACAGAGAGATCCAAGACAATGTCGCACTAGAGTCGAGACAAGTTGGCCAAAGTGGAGAAGTGCATTTGGAGTCCATTATGATCGACAGGTCCCCTTAAAACTCATAAGTGAGTAAAACTCATAAGTGAGTTTTATAGGACGGCTATGAGATGCACTACACTAGATGGTTCCGAGTATTGGACTGTGAGAAAGAATCATGTGCAAAAACTATATTGCTAAGGTGAGGATGTTGAGGTAGATGTGTGGTAAGACGGAAAAGATAAAATTAGGAATGAATATCTACAAAGGATTTAGATGTAGCTCCTATTGATATTGAGCTTAGGAAGAATAGGTTGTCATGGTTTGCTTATATTCCTCGTGGCCCAAGTTCAGCATCGATTAAGAGGTGTAAAAAAATTATAATGGAGGAGAGTAGAAGACATCAGAGAAGACCTAAAATGAGGTGGTTAGATGTAGTTAAAAAGGACTTTGACGTTGCTTTGTGTTACCACAAGTATGGTATTAGATAGATTAAGATGGCGGGACAGGGTTCATATAGCCGAACCCAAATAAATGGGATAAGGCTTTGATGACGATAATGCCAAAGCACCAACTCTAAGTGGTACTAGGAACCAAGAAGAGAAGAATAATCATGCCAAATCAACCTGAAATATATGAGCCAATTCAGTGTATCTTTTTACAAATTTTGATACCTTTCCTTCACAATTTGAAGAATCGGATAAAATGGACCAGCAAGCATAGCCAAAAACCGCATACTAGACTCCGCTGCTTCTGTAAAATTGGAAAGATCTATCTGAAATGCAATGAAAAGGAAAGATATGCAATCAGAACAGACCAAAAAGAAAGACAAACTTGATCCCTAGAAACTGTTCCCAGATGAAATCAAGGTCGTACCTCAAGATGGGGAAGAAACACCAGCAACCGATCAGTGATATCTTGGAGCAACTATCAACTAAAAAGAATTAGAGGCCACAGAAATATCATGGCGAGATATAAATGCCAAAAACAAAATCAAAGAATTATCAGATGTTACCTGAAGGTGCATATCATGAGCATCTTGTTTGTGCGACATAATATGTGGTAGCAAGTAATTAACAACAGGTTGAAACTCAGGCTCCAGCCCAGCCACAGAAACCCCAATAAGCTGCATAGGATGGGCAATTATTCCATAAATTCTTGGGTTTACTAAAAAAAAAGAAAGCAGACAATTACCAAATATCTAACGATGAAACAAAGATCTATCATCTAGTTGTTACTTAGAAGGAAACAAAGACATAACTGGATTAAATATTGTTTTTTTTTCTTCCATTTTCCTAGAGTGGCCAGCATAAAAATTAGATGTAGAAGAGCAGCAAGATATGTCATCCTGGCATAGTTTTCCTTTACAAATCATTAAAGAAATTTTGCACCCCTGTTTGGAACTTTAAGCATGGAAGCAAACACCAGACCAAGAAAACATCATTGCCTTCAAATTCTTGCACTAGAATTCTGCAGAGTGTTACCCTTACGCTCCAAAAAGGCCTTCTAACATGACATCAACATGCACTACACAACAGTCACCCAAGACAAAGAAAACATCATGGCCATAAAATTCTTGTGCCAGATTTTCTAAAGTGTGTTCTTATGCTCCAAGAAGAGATATTCCTACTAACACTGGTCACCTCTATAATTTATAGAACTGCATGGAAAATAGGAAAACAAATCATTGCCACCAGCAGCCTCTCCTCAACAATGACTATCATTTTTAACTCGAACCTCCTAACATCAGCCAACTGCATGGAAAATTGCATGGCTGTGCCACATGCATATGGATTCTGACATTGACCTCAGACTCGATCCAACAGACACAAGTTCAGTGTCTTCAATACCTGATGCACAAACAGATCATAGGTAAGACTTTCTAGTGGGGACCTGTCGTCATATGACTCATATCAGGTCCTAAACATAGACTGAACGAGAAGGCATTATTACCGCATGCAACCAACTGAGTATGATGCTGCAATCCAACTTGGCTCAGCTTTCCAAGTTTCTGTCCACTCTCTGATGAATATTTGTATTCATTCATCAGCCTTTTGAACTTTAAAGTTTAAACAATTCAATATCCAGAGTATGTCAGTCTAGTCTGGCTTCTAAACTCAAATGGTTGAAAAATAAATGAAAGTCTGGAGTGAGAGCACCTTCGGAGGGGCTGCTAGGGTTCCGCAAGATTTGCTCAGGAAAATTGAAGGTTTTCAGGCCAAACATGATCAAGATTTGTTATCTGCAGAAGAAACACAACAATGGGAGAATACAAAACAGCAGTATCTTGAATGGTCACTGAGGGAAAAAAAATTAGGTGGAAGCAAAGAGCTAAGGAACTTTGGTTCAAGGAGGAAGATAAAAACACTTCCTATTTACATGCGATGGCAAGCGGAAAAAAGAGGAGAATTTTGATTGAGTCATTGACGGTTGACAATCATATTGTATATGAGGAACAGGAGACTGGATCAACTGCAATAGATTTTTTTGAGAAGCTATTTAAGGAAGAGGAGAAGTGGAGGCCATCGATCAGCTCAAGTATATTCAGGCAGATCCCAGAGCAGGATGCAGATAACCTGATAAGACCTTTTTCTGAGAAAGAAATTAAGGCCTCAGTATTTAGCATGGATGTTCACAAGTCACCGGGACCGGATGGATTTTCAATAGGGTTTCATCAGCATTTCTGGGAAGTTATTAATGAAGATGTTATGGCAGCTGTGAAAGATTTTGAAACAAGGCCTTGGAGGATAGAATGTTTCAATTCAACATTTGTTGTCCTTATTCATAAGAAAGATTATGCAGAAGGGTTAGGTGATTATAGGCCTATTAGTTTGCTTAATGACAGCTACAAGATAATCACTAAAGCTCTTGCAACAAGACTCAAACAAGTGATCAACAAGGTGATGGACTCCAATCAAGCAGCTTTCATCCAGGGCAGATATATTCTTGATAATTTTATGGCAGCATATGTATGTATACATGATCAAAGGAGTAGGAAGAAAGAGTGTGTTGTTTGTAAAATTGATTTTGAGAAGGCATATGATATAATTAATTGGAATTGTCTTTTTAGAGTGATGCATCTAATGGGTTTCAGAAGAAAATGGACAGACTGGATAGCTAGTTGCATTGGGACAGCTAAATTCTCCATTCTAATCAATGGAGCCCCCTATGGCTTCTTTGGAAGCTCGAGAGGACTGAGGCAAGGTGATCATTTATCACCACTTCTTTTCATTATGGTGGGCCAGCTTATGAGTACTATGTAGAACAAAGCTAGGGATTGTCATATCATTGAGGGCATCAAAGTGAGAAGGATGGAAGAGGAGGTTACTCACCTACAATATACTGATGATACGATCTTATTTTCATCCACTAAGGAAGAGAAGATTGTTAATTTGAAGATCTTGCTGAAGATTCTTGAAGCAGTGACTAGACTCAAGATCAACTTTTCCAAAAGTGAGATGGTGGGTATTAATGTGCCACAGGAAAAGAAGGATGTTATATCAAATATCTTCAATGTTCAGTCGGTATCTTTTCCTATCATATATCTGGGACTGCCTCTATCTGACAGGAAGTTAAATTGTTCATATTGGAATCCTCTAGTAAGAAAGTTTGAATTTAAACTTCAAGGATGGAAAGGTGCCCTACTTTCTGCAGGGGAGGAGATGGATATTGGCTAAATCAGTGCTGTCTAGCATGGCAGTATATTATTTATCCATTTTTTGCTATTCCTAAGATGGTATGCAAGAAATTGGAGTCTATTAGAGCAACTTCCTTTTGGAAGGGTAAGAGTCTGGAAGTTAAGGGTGGACACCACATTGGATGGAAATATGTATGAAGAAGCATACAGGAAGGGGGAGCAGGTTTAACACCAATCCATATCATTAATAAAACTCTTCTAACTAAATGGATGTGGAAGGTTGAAAGGGAGGACCATTATGGGCAAGAATTATCAGGAGCAAATATTTTTGTCCAAATGAGTTATGGATTAGGAGTTTTCAACTCAGTGGTACAGTGTCCAATTTCTTGAAGAATATTCTACAAAACATGGATTTTTTTCAATCGTTCTACTTGCATCAGAGTGGGTAATGGTCTAACTTGCAAAATTCTAGAAGAATACATGGAAGGATGGAAGAGCTCTCAAGGATAGATTCTCAAGTCTGCATAGCATTACTGTTATAACAAATTTAAACATCAGTGATGTCCGAACTACTTCATCTCAAGGAATTATTTGGAACTTAAGATTTTGTAGGAACTTCTTATATGAAAAAGAAAGGGAATTTCTTCAGCTCAACTTGTTGCTTCAAGATTTCTAAGGGCTTAATGATGGGAATGATGTCAAAAGCTAGAGATGGGATACAAGGAAAAAGTTCTCTGTTAGTACTGCAACTAAGGTTCTTAATTCAAGAGGGGTAAAGGTCAGATGGGCTTCTCAAGTTTGGAACAATTCCCTACCCATTAAGATTAGAATCTTTATGTGGAAAGTGGCTTGAGGCAGATTACCTACAGGGGACAAGCTCAAGTTTTAACTCCAGACAAAAGAAAGTGCATATTCTGTGGGATGTTTACAAGGACAGTGGAACATTTATTTATCAACTGTGGTATTGTGGATGCTATATGGAAGCCACTTTGCAACTTGGAACCATATGTGTCCTCACCGTCAAGAAATAAACATGTGGGAATCTATGCTTCCTGCCATGCTTTTGGCCATTTGGAGGGAGAGGAACTCGAGAATCTTCAACAATCAATACTCATGTCTAGCTGGGATCATTAGGAATTGTATTCACTTCCTCTAAGAGTGAAATTTTCGTAAATCTGAAGAAAATATCTCTGAATATATAATTCTCTCTAAAATTTAGTGGAAGACAGTCTTCTCTTGAGGGGTGTTTCATTGGAGTTTTACTGTGTTTTTTGGGGGAGGGTTTTTAATGGTGTTTTGTGGTTTTTGAAATGTCTATTGTCTTGGTAGACATTTCTAGTGTCCTTTACCTTATTTCTCTTGTACATTTATTCCACTTATCAATTGAATGAAATTGGCTTTATGTTGCCTTCCTTCCAAAAAAAATATGCAGAGTATGTCCACATAGTCTAAGAAATGAGGAAAGAAAATGCCTCAAGAGATAGAAGTCCCTAAGGAAGGATCGGGGATCGGCCGATACCTATCTGGACTGATCCGATCCGACCCCACTTTTTCTTTATTTAATTTTCAAGCATTCAAAAAATTAAAAAAGTCTAATTTTTAAAAAAAATGTGTAAAAAAACTGAAAATGTATACAAAATCCACTTGATTTCTAACTTGCAGTCTAAGTCAACTTTACCTTGTTTCTTCAGTAAGTGGCCTCTTTATAACACACATTCTCTCTCTATCTTTCATTTCTAAAACTTTATCTCTCTCGCTCTCCTTATTCCCATCTTAAATATATTAGTATTATCAGTTTTCAACAGTAAAAAAATCAATAAGTTCACCATGTTTTGCTTTTGAAAAAAATTAAGAAATATTTACTAATTTTTTATTTCTTTATGCTAATTATCTGATTCTGCATACAAGCAACAATAAAGGTGCTTCAATAATTCACATTTGTTGAATTTTTTTGTCAATGATTCGATTACATACCCCCCTTTGATGTCAATACTAAAGTGAATATGGATTCCATTCAAAAAATGTAAACTATTGAATGGCCCTTGTTGTCGTTTGTATCCAGAACAAGATAAACATCAACAAAAAAATAAAGGAATGGTGCACATTTCTCTTCTTCTTTTTTTTCAAAATGCAACATAGTAAATGTTTTCATTTAACTTGCTCTTGAGAACTGTTAATACTAATTTATTCAAGAGAAGAAAAAAAAGAGCAAGAAAGAGAAAATTTTAAAGAGATAAGGATGTTAGAGAGAGAAAGAGTGTATATGTGTGTTATAGAAAAACAACTTACTAAACAAAGCACCTGAAAAAATCCATCCGATAATTATAGAGTCCCACTTTATAAGGCCAACGTAGAGAAATAGAGAGAGGGAAGAGAGTTTAAACTTTAAAATTTATAGAGAAATATCAATTACAAAGCAAAAAACATAGAGAGAGAGAAGATCAAGAGACTCTAATGTTTAAACTAGAGAGAGTTTAAACTATACAGAGAAAAGCTTAGAGAGAGAGTGATAGAAACTTAAAAATAGAACGCAAAAAATGAGAAAGAGAAATAATGAGAGGGAAACTTGAAAAAGTTGAAAGTGGGGAATTTTAGAGAGAGAGGAGTTAGAAATGAGACTAAAGAGGGAAAGTTTTAGAGACTAGAGAGAGTTAGAAGGCGCTTGATGGGTATGGGGAATAGGCTTGGGGGTTTATATAGACCCCCCAAGCCCTTGGCTAGCAGTTGGGAACATTCCCAACAGCTAGCTTGAAACTAGCCGTTGGGCAACGGCTAGTTTCAAACTACATGTTGCGGCCTAGATCGGTCGATCCGTGCCACGGATCGGCCAATCCCCTCTGATCCTACCGATCCCAATTGAGGACCAAAGGATCAGGGCATGGGATCGGATCGGACCGGCCCAAATCCAATTAGATCAGATCGGATCGGATCGGAACGGACTGGACCGGCCCAATCCAATCCATGCCGATCCGGCACACCACGGAAGCCTATGAATGAAAGGTGTAGAAGAATCTTGAAAACTATTTTTCTGAAAGTGGACGGCACCACAATTTATTAAATATCAAAGAAGAATGTGTATGAGTGTGAAAGAACCCCCCCTCCCCCCAACAAAAAAAAAAACTCTACATAAGTGTACCACCTTCAACTCCGCCTAAGTATGAGTCTCTTGTGCTTAGCTGGTCCTAAGTCCAGATAAAAGAGGAGGGTTGCGGTAGGTGACAGCCAGCGTAAAAATCTTGCAACATCTCATGATATGGATTCAATCAAAATTAACGTTGGGGAGCCATCTACTTACGACGTGCTGCACCGGAGCCCGGGTGTAATGAGAAATAGGCAAGGGTTGAGGGCGTTCCCCGCAAGCGATGCACCACGTCGACACCCAGATATGGGTTAAATGAGCAACGGTTCACACATCATGGACGGGTGTGGGTCAAGAAGCTAGTCCATAGAACCGAACAGAAAATAGGACACAAGACAAACTTAGAGAATAATAGATGTTACTACAGAAAAAAATCTAAGAAAGTACAAGTTGAGAAGAGGATCATAGTAGGTTCTTGGAATATAGGGTCTCTTATAGGAAAGTTGATGGAACTTGTTGATACCATAGAGAGAAGAAAAGTCAATATTGCTTGCATTCAAGAGACTAAATGGGTAGGAGAGAAAAAGAAGGAAGTAGAAAATACATGCTACAAATTGTGGTATACAGGAAATGAGAGAAATTAGAATGGGGTAGGTATTATTTTGATAAGACTTTAAATGATGCAGTGGTAGCGGTGAGGAGAGTAAGAGATAGGATTATCTTAATACAATTAACTATAGAGGGAGATGCGATTAATGTAGTTAGTGCCTATGCTCCACAAGTTAGATTAGATAGTGAGAGTAAACGAAAGTTTTGGGAGGATATGTATGACCTTATGCAGAGCATACCAAATAAAGAGAATATCTTTATTGGTGGGGACCTCAAAGGACATGTAGGAAGTGAATGTCAGAGTTATGAGAAGGTTTATGGTAGTTTTGGCTTTAGAACTAGAAATGATGAGGGAAAAAGTATCCTCGATTTTGCTATGGCCTACAACCTTATACTAGCAAATACTCATTTTATAGAAAAAAAGAATCTCATCTAGTGACCTTTAAAAGTAGACAAAATAGAAGTCAAATTGACTTCCTTCTCACAAGGAAAACAAATCGCACTTTATGCAAGGATTGCAAAGTTATTCCCGGAGAGACCTTAACAAGTCAACACAGGTTAGTAGTCTTAGATATTAAGATCAAGAGGTGATCCGCCCATTTCCGATCATTTGGGTTGAATTCAGGCTCATTTGAGGTGCTTGCATCAACCCATGTATTTAGTGGATGTTGCTCCTCGAACAGCTCATCCAAGTCTATGGATTCTTCTGCATGTGTCGTCTCCGTGGCTAGTCCGAAAATTCTCTCTTTCTCCTGCCTTTGAAGGTTCCTTATGAGCTCTAGATTTTTTAGCTTCAACCTCATGTTATAATGACAGAATACTAGCTTCTTTAAACGGCTCGACTTAAATCTATTCCTTTACTTGGTGTGAATCAAGCCAAAGGTGCTCCAGTTTCTCTCACAACCTGATGAAGAGGTTGCTTGACTTAAGACCCGAATTGCGACATAGGCTAGATCTTCATACCCATATGTTTTTCCATGATCTAGCCACCAGTCAGCTGTAAATAGAAAATTGGCCATGTCAACAATGTGCAAGCTATAATTAAAAATTAAGTAGAACATCTGATTAATAATTTTCAAACCTGGACTCAAAATTTTGGCAGCTTTTTGAGCAGTACTTGTCCCAAAGTGGTATAACATTATTCTGTAATCATGCATTTGCTTGCATGTCATTATTGCTTTATCCTCATCTGCAAGCATGCGCTTAATAACAGACTTAGCCCCCATCAACACTTCCGAACAACTATCATAGTTATCCTTCTTCCCATCAGTTCTAAACATGTACTGAGGGTTGAAAAAATAACCTAAATAAATAAGTCGAAGTTAGTTATTACTTAAGAGAAATGTGTATACAAATAATACATATAGAAAGTTAGTAGCTTACTAGCTGCATGAAGATCGTGATGTAAAGTGTGTTCCCAACGTCTGTCTATTATGTCCCACCACTTTACATAGGTTGGTAGATTGTTAAGTTGAATGAGATCCTTAGCTCTGTCCATAGCTTCATATAAATATCCCATATCCGATCTTCTCTCTCCATCACAAGATCGCAAGACACGGACAAGCGGTTCTACAATATTTAACACCGCTTGCACCCCCCTCTAGAAGGGTCTAGACTGAATTAGATCAGCCACTTTCTTACCTTTCTCTCTGACCTTAGTTGATACATGCCGCAATATGTGATTCTCCCAATCTTCCGATGCCACCATCCTAATCAAGTTATTCTTTTGTTGACTTAAACTATCTAGAGAGATATATTGAGATGCAAACTTTGTGGCTCCCGGACGAAGCAACTCTCTCCCATGAGTATGTGTGCGCATGATATCCAGAATGTTGTTGTGGTTGTAGATGAATGTGGTGATAAATCGACCACTCTTGACCACTCCATCTACCATCGGATCAGAGCAAATGTCTTCCAACATCAAGTCAATACAATGAGCAGAATAGAGAACCCAGTATAGATGTTCTCTCTTCTGCATCAACATTTGTCCAGCTTACTTAAACGCCGCTGCATTGTCCGTAACCACTTGAACAATCCTTTTTTCGCCCACTTTTTCCACCATTTGATCCATTAATTCATATAGGTACTGGACATTCTTTATTTTTCCAGATGCATCAATAGATTTCCAAAATACGGTTCCGGCTTTACAGTAAATTAAGAAGTTAATCATACTTCCTCTTGTTATCCCTGTAAAGTTCCAAACTTGATAAGAAATGAAGATAAGATAAGAAAATGAAGATAAGATTTATGTATTTGTCCATCCATCGCACATTAAAGTGCATCCATACTCATCCCAGATCCTTTCAAATGATGTAATGTATGTTCGGATGTCATCAACTTCCATATCCAAGTACTTATTGTATATCTCATATGAGGAAGGTCCCTCAATCCCTTTGCCAACTTCTTGTATGGTCTCGACCATAGACTCATAATATGGCCCCTTTGCAGCATTAGCAAGGATACTGTTATAGAAAAACCACCTAGATGTAGCTCTCCCTATCTTCTCCTTACAAAGTTTTAAGTTCTTGAATGCAGCACTAATAGAAGGTTGTTTATCCCTCTTCTTGGTGAGGAAGGGATCTATTGGACCTACTCTAAGATCTCCAGCTCTAATGAACTCCTGAGGTAGCTCCTCGCATACATTAGTGCTCATGCCGGCGCTAGTGCTCCCTTGTGCAAAAGGTGTGGAACCACTTCTTTGTCCTCCATATCTTCCAGTTTGCCGAAATAAATCCTCATCTGCAAAGGACCGCCGGCTTGCTTTTATTGCACGTCGCAATTCATCTTTAAATGTAAAAGAAAAAAAATTAATCTACTATAACTATTTGTCTGAAAACGTTAAATGAAGAACATGAAAATAAGTTAAATAAGAAACTTACTTGTATCCCAATCATCAACATTTATAGGTTGATTACTTCCACCAAGCTGGACTCCAGCATCAGACCTTCGCGCTGGTTCAAACAATTCCTCTCGAATTTTCTGTCTTCTTCTGCCAGTACTTGCTTTGCTTGATTCCTTCTCCTTCATATAAGTTCGAAATTGGATCCTAACCTCTGAAGGAACTCGAGCACATGTTGCAACTTCACCTTTTATTCCAGCAAGATGTTGTTTGAATCGATAGACCCCGCCAAAGACGACCCGGTTGCAATATTTGTATTGTACCTTTCTTTGACCCATGTCCACCGATGTGCAATGACCCCAAGCAGGATCAGCGCTAAGAGGATTCCCATATGACCGCTCAGCAGCACCTTCAGATGCCATTCCTTCACAGCACAAGAAGATGAGAGATCGCGGAGCTTGTAGTAGACTAGTAGTGACCTCGTGGGAGAGACGGAGAGAGAATTCTATGATCGAGAGAGTGGGAGAGAGAGTAAGAATGTTAGAAGGCTCTAAGGAAATTTGTGGAGCCTTAGGAGGACCTTGGGGGGGGTTTAAATAGACCCCCAAGGCCCAAACTAGCCGTTGCTGGCCGTTTGGGAACGGCCAGCAACGGCTAGTTTGACCCCCAACAGCTAGTCAAACTAGCCGTTGGGGGCCGGGTCGGGCCGATCCGAGCCGACCAGGCCCGATCCGGTCTCGGATCGCCCGATCCGGCTCGGATCGTCCGATCCGAGTCCTGGACTCGGCCAGGTTACTCGGGATCGGCACGGACGGCCCAAAACCGGTCCGACTCGGCCGATCCGTGCCGAGTTTTTGAATCTTGTGAGGAGGTACAAAAGGCGGTGAAGAGTAAAACAGAATAATATAAAAGATTGTCAAAGTGTGATAATAATGAGCCTTATGAACAATACAAGATAGCAAAAAAGGAAACAAAAAAGAGTCGAACAAGAGTTCGGGCCTTTGAAAAGATGTATGAGAAACTTGGAATCAAAGAAGGGGAAAAAGATATTTATAGATTAATAAGGATAAGAGAGAAAAGATGTCGGGATCTTAACCAAGTTAGGTGCATCAAGAATAGTAAAGGAAAAGTTTAGTGAAAGATGAGGACATCAGAGAAAGGTGGAGAAGCTACTTTTACAATCTTTTTACTGATAATCATAGTGGAAACATAGTGGACATAAAATGTACAACAGAGCATAATGTGAACTATACTAGGAGGATTGAATTTTCGGAAGTCAATGAAACATTGAAAAGGATGAAAGTAGGTAAAGCTTGTGGCCCTAATGAAATTCCTATTGAAGTGTAGAAATGTTTAGAAGATGTAAGAGTAGAATGGTTGACCAAACTTTTAACAAGATCATAAGACTGTTTAACAAGATCATAATCTCTAAGAAAATGCCAGATGAATAGAGGAAAAGCAGTCTTGTACTTAAAAACAAAGAAGACATCTAAGACTGCTCAAATTATAGAGGAATTAAGCTCATGAGTCATACTATGAAACTGTGGGAGAGAGTTGTGAAACATCGTTTACGTTCTGACACAACTATCTCGGCCAATCAATTCGGCTTTATGCCGAGTTGATCAACTATAGAAGATATCTTTCTCGTTAAGAGCTTGATAGAGAAATATAGAGATTTGAAGAAAGATCTACATATGGTGTTCATCAATTTAGAGAAGGCCTATGATAGAGTTACAAGAGATGTCTTATAATGGGTGTTGGAGCGCAAGAGAATATCTACTAAGTACATACAAGTATTAAAAGACATGAATGAAGGAGCAACTACTAGTGTCCGCACGGTCGGAGGGGAAACAAAAGATTTTTCTATTTCTGTTAAAGTCCATCAAGGATCAGCAGTAAGTCCTTACATTTTCGCATTAGTTATAGATGATTTAACAAAAGTATACAAGAGGACATTCCATGGTGTATGATGTTTGCGGATGATATTGCGTTGATAGATGAGACACAAGAGGGAGTTAATAGAAAACTAGAACTTTGGAGGAGCACCTTAGAGTCTAAGGGTTTCAGGTTAAGTAGAATTAAGACAGAATACATGCATTGTAAGTTTAGTGAAGGTCGGATAGGCGAAAATAAGGAAGTTAACTTGGATGGGATGACAATACCCCAAAGCATCCATTTCAAATATCTTGGTTCGATCCCCCAAGAAGACAGAGGGTGCGATGAGGATGTTAGCCATAGGATTAAAGCAGGATGGTTGAAGTGGAGACTTGCCACGGGAGTCTTGTGTGACCGCAAGATCCCAACGAAGCTTAAAGGAAAATTCTACCGTACGGCGATAAGACCTGCAATGTTATATGGAAGCGAGTATTAGGCGATGAAGGGACAACACGTCTCCAAGATGAGAGTTGCCAAGATGAGAATGTTAAGGTGGATGTACAGGCATACTAGGCTAGATAAAATTCGTAATGAGTATATTAGAGAAAAGGTAAGAGTGGTACTAATTGAGGATAAATTGAGAGAAATGAGATTGAGATGGTTTGGGCATGTTAGGCGTAAGCCTAGAGAGGCTCCAGTTAGAAAAGTGGAGCATATTAGGATAGAGGAGGGGAAGAAAAGAAGAGGTAGACCTAGATTAACTTGGAAGAGGGTAGTACAATATGATTTGGAAGCTTTAAACCTCTCAGAAGAGGTAGTCCAAAATCGTTTAGAATGGAAACAGAGAATCCATATAGCCGACCCTAATTATTTGGGATTAAGGCTTCATTGAGTTGAGTTGAGTTAAGTGTACCACCTTCAAAAGAAAAAATTACAACTCCATGCCAAGATGGTATCCATCACCTATCTGCACGACGTCCCCAGCAAGAAGTGCTCAGCTCATTTCCCAAAAGACAACCCCATTCCACCACCCTCTCCAAGAAAAAAAATAACAGTCCTATCAGCAACCATGATAGGTTGGATGAAGATCCCATTATTTTTTTCTTCCACAGAGTCTAAAGAGTAGCATGCAAAATCTGCCACAAAATCTTCTCATTATTTGGCCATCTCTCCTACCAACTCTGGCTCAGCTGCTCCACATTCACTAGATGATGCCAAGCTAGCTGCATTTTCTAGAGAGGAAGGAAATCTATTAGCAAGATTCTCAAGGGCTGATCCACCCAAGTAGAAGCACTTCCATGATCATCCATGGCAAGATTCTTGGGGTGATTAACAGCAATAATGGTGAAAGCAAGGAAGAAAGCTCGTTGCATGGTGATAATAGGAATCCGCTCGAAATCCTAGGATGCTCATGCATGAACATTTCACCACAGGTATCAACATCTGCATCCAGTAAGGGCTGCAGAGAAGAGCTAGCATGTTTGCAAGAAAAGGCTATAGACTGTTTCTCCTGTGGTGCCAGTTAGGTTGCAGAGAAGAGCCAGCATGCTTGAAAAGGTTATGGACTGATTCCCTTATGGTGCCAGTTAGTGCATCTGTCGAGTGGCAGAACATCCTGGATGATTGGAGCAATGATGAAATTGCCAGCAAAGCCTGATCCTCAGCATACAAGTTGCTACTAAAATCAGTCAGTTGCATAAACTCAGGGACGGAGATTTGGGGGCACAAGGCAAGAATTTGAAGAAAGGAAGAGGGGAAGGGAACTTAAGAATCTTCTTAAGGTCTCCTGAAGCATAGGTAACTGTGGTGGCAAAAGTGGTCTGCACTCTTCACAGTCCCAGGAAACCATTCTCTGTTAAGTGTTTAACTGAAGAGAGAGAGAGAGAGATTTTGTAGTGAAGCATTAGTGATCTCTGTGCATCCTCGCAGTGATGTTTGCTTTAGATTTTAATTTTCTTTGTAGGTAAATTGCCATAGTTCAGCGAAAAAGGAAGCTCTCCTCCTCCACTACGGTTGTACTACCTCAATTTATTTTTCAATAAAATTGGTGCTGCAACCAACATTCGGACAACCACTTTTCAAAAGTAGATCATCATAATCAAACATAGGCATCACAGCCAAAATAAACCAACCTAGAAGTAGAATAGATGGCTTTTCCGCTTTTTCTAAGATATACAATGGGGATCAGTTGACTCCCCACATGTTCACCTCAACACTATCTTTAAGTACTACAATTTTAGTTCCAGAGTAAAGCATACATCTCCCAACTCTTCCGAACCCACTAGGGAGACACCTTTGCCCGGAACAATATTGGGTCCGATATGATAACATGCAAGAAGAAAACTAACCAGAAGTTAACTTTATCATTATTTTAAGTATACTACCAATCATATGATGACGTAACGTCACTTTTCTTTAAATTGATCCCCACAAAAATTCAAGCAGTGTAAAATATTAAAAAGCCAAAGTTCCCTATAATGTTACAACATATATCTTTACCATTTCTTCGTCTATACATCTCTTGGGTAAAAGTCTCTTAGTTCATTAGTTGAGAATCCATCAGAAGTCCAAAAAAACACAGCATGTCATGGTGTGATGGATCAAGCTGACTAGTACAACTGAAAAATATAGAACAAAAGGACACCAGATAGACACCTAAAATGATATCAAAGACAAAGACCATAATCTGATTCATAAAACACTTCAAAACTGATCCAAAATAAATTAGAAAGCCTACATACCAATATAGGAGTCCCACATGAAACAAGACCCATTCCCTTATAAACCCATCACAACCTTCGTTCAACAACATTGCTTCCACGTGAACAAAAAGCTAGTCAAACTGGTGGCACCCACAGGCGAGCAAGACCACCAAGTTCAACACTATGATTTGGGTACTCAGGAGATCCCAAGGACCTCTAACTTTTCTTCGGAAGGGAAATTTTCCAAAGGCCCATGATTCATGTCATTCAGGGAACCAGAAAACCTATTAGGACAGAAAGTTCTCGATCCAAACCATTTGGTGCATTCACTTGCCAACAAAAGGAAAACAAGGCATATCTTCATAAAATGTCACTTATATATGAGTGAGAAGCATTTTTGAAAGATCACCTGTATGAAAAATACAGCTATTGGATTACCCCGCAAACAAGATATTCGTACAAAACGACATGCTGTGTAATTCATAGGATATATCATATCCCGCCTAGGAGCTTCACAGCGTGGGCGTACTTTCACAAATGTCTCTGGCTGTAAAAAGGAGAAAAATTGTATTTCAGCAATGTACATGAGAATTTGGAATTTTGGAACAATGAATCTTCTTCTGGAAAAAAAAAAAAAAACAGTCATAATGGAAAATGAAGAGGAACCACACCAAGTCTTAAAGGTCCAAGGCCGCCCATCAAGAAGTAAAGACCAAAAACTTAATTACAGAGACAGAAGCTAAAGCAGTCGTATGATTTGTGCTGTTTGTGCAATCAAGATGATGTCAAGAAGCTGTGACTCCTACCCATTTAGAATAAATTGGGAACTTGGACCGCAAAAGAATTCACATAGCCGAACCCAAGTTTATGGACTAAGGCTCTCAAGTTGGGGTCCTGCATTCACTAACCACCGAAACACCTGTATGCATTTGTTGTAAGATGCATTCAGTTCTGATTTTATTTTTTATTTTAATTTTTGAAGTGGATGGTACCATAGCATTCAGTTTTGAAATGAAACCTGGGTAAAGAATTTTTTGTCATGCATCCAAATTTAGCCAAACTTCCTCCCATGACTGACCTCTCTTAGTCAGTTGCAAGAACCCTCATATGGCAAACATTTGTTTAGAATTTTCTAAGGAGCAGGGTGTGAAATCAGAAGTTCAAAATATTATAAATTTATCTAATCGTGTATGGGCCAGGTATAATGGCCGTTTACTGAGTACAAGTGAGTCAAAAAATAAGTCCACTGTGGACTGATATTGGCACCTAATGGGCCTGGTTAAATCAGCTTAGTGGGGCAAGTTGTTGGATCCTTATTGGGCTGATTGTTAGGCTGGGTTATTGGACCCATTAAAGGACTGTTAATGGCTCAACCAGGGACAAAGTTTAGTCCCATCTTAGATAATCTAAAATGATGAGCAGCTCCCCACCTCTACAAATAGGACCTTATCCCCAGTTCCCCACTTTTCTAAGTAACTTCCAGAAAGCCTATGTCCTAATAAGACAAGAAGTTCTGCAAATAAAAGAACCACATCCACCTGCTGTCCAACAAAGAGGAAGGCGAAGGAAAGGAGGAGAAAGGGGAAGCTCTGCCAATAGGCAATGCAAGAAGCAGCGGCAAAGAGTGGTTCTTCAGCAGTGGTTTGAACATCAAAAAGAGGTGGAGTGCCAAGCAGACTCCCTTGCATCCTCCATACAGGAAGGTTGACACTTCCCTACCCCTCCATTCTTGTTTTTAGGTTTTCTTGAGAATTTGGGATTAGAAATCGATGAATCCTTCAGGGGGAATTCTGTTCAACTATTTTCTTAAAATGGGCATATGAAATTAAGATTTCTAGCATGTTCTTCACAAGTCTTAAAGGTTTATGGAATTGATTAAGATTCATACTGAAATAGATAGGGTGGATTAAATCACCACGTTAAAGCAAAAGCAGAAGTTTGTATACTCAAGTGTAAACATGCACATCCATAGTTAGGTGATTCCACATGATTTATAATTCTCACATGTTGTTTACTTTGTATTGAAATATGAATTAGGATTTCATGCCACAGTAAGAAGGACCATCTTTTCAAATTATGCATGTTAATAGCCAAGTTTAGCATGTTTTTTTAGCCATGGAACAGCATAAGACTAAACATACAAGCTGAAGAAAATGTTTAGGTAGGGATAAGCGGGTATCTTGTCTTTAATCATGTTAGCTTAACAATGGGGAGTCAGTAATCATGCTTAGCACTATAAGAAAACCCCCGACCTAGAAGTTCAAGAAAATGATTGAGAAGGGACACTAGGAGTTAAAGAAAAGAACGAGATGAGCATCAATCTACTATGATTGAAGGAATGCATATTAAGATAAATAGAATGTGACTAATGATGATTATGATGGAAGGCCATATGTACTTGAGGAGGACCATTATTAAGTGTTTTTTTACAGATTATGGTCCCATTACTAAAGATAGATCATTTCCATTAATGACCAGGTTCCTAATGTTATGTTCTATTAAACTATTAAGTGTGATTAGAATTTATAAGAATTAAATAAATCATGCATAAATATTACTATTTCAGCATGTTTTCTTGTAATCCCATGCCCAAGGTGATTAACAGGACTTAAAATTAATAATGATGACAGCCAGAAAAATTGAAAACAATCGGAACATGAAAGTGAGGACGACCTGTGTGCTGACAGCCAAAAAAAATTGAAAACAATCGGACTCAAGGTGCTCATTTGGAGATTCAGCCATTGTAGGCTACCATCCAAGGATATGCTAGCCTGATTTATGGATAGTTTGGATCCTATTTGCCCCCTGTGTGCTGACCTACCACATAGCTTAGACCCCCTCTTTGTGGGTTGTTCTTTTGCCAAGGAGGTCCAGTAAATGGTCCTGGAGAAAGTGAAGACTGTCAGTTGAAATGGGAAGCTCAACAGGCGGTCTGATTCTTGCATGGGGAAACCATCACCTTCCATTGGATGATGCTCAAATCTGGTGGCTGATAGTGCATGCTACGGTGTGGACGATTTGGGGGAACAAAACAGGAGGATCTTCAAGAATGAGGCTTTTGTTCCCGAGAATATAGTCCGATTCATTTTGGATAGGGTAAAAGTTTGGGCTGAGGCTTATCATAACTGGGCTATTGGCAGGCTGCTCGTCACTTTTTCTTGTGTTAAGAGAGGGGTGGCACCTACACCTTCTTGGTGTTTTTTGTGTATGGGGATTTTGTTGGTATACTTGTACATTTCTTTTTATTAATACAATTGTGGTACCGCCCACTGTTCAAAAAACAAACTTCTTGATTCTAAAAGGGCTTATTTGTGCCCCATACTCGCTGGAGGAGCTCAGGTCGTATTTGGTTTGGCGGGCAACAGAGCCCTTGGACCGAATGGATTCACCTTGTTTTTCCCACCAACACTGCTAGGAGGTGTTCAAGGCTCTCCTTCTGAAGGCTATGCTGGAATTTCAAGAAAGTAAATCCCATCTTAGAGGGATTAACAAGAATTTTTTGGTACTCATCCCCAAGAAACAAGGCGCGCATAGACTGGTTGATTTCCAGCTTATTAGCCTGCTGAATGGGGTGTATAAGATTCCCACTAAGATGCTGGCTTCCAGAATGGTGCAGATGGTTCATAGACTAGTAAGTTGCTTTCAGAGTGGCTTCATTAGGGCAGACAGATACAAGAAAACATTTTAATGTCGCATGAATGCATCCACCACTTGAAACTCTACTATCTAAATGGTTTGGCTTTGAATCTGGACTTTGAAAAAGTTTATGATAAGGTCAACTTGGATTGTCTCTTGCAAGTTATAACGAAGATGGGCTTTGAAGATAGGTGGGTGGTTGGATCAGAAAGTGCATGGCTTCTGTCCAATTCTTAGTTTTACTAAATGGGGACCCCCTCCCCCTCTTTACTGGCAATCGAGGTCTCCGACAGGGAAACCCCATGTCTCCGCTTCTCTTTGTTTTAGAGGCTCATGTCCTCAACAGGATGTTGTCCAGGGCTGAGGAGGCCAGGCTTATCTAGGCTTCCCCTTTTAGTAACTTTGACAGGCAGATCACCCATCTTCAGTATGCTGATGACACCGTCCTTTTCCTGGGCTCTTATGGTTAGACTTTTATTGGAGCTTTTTCTAGAGGACAGTGGGCTTGCTGTCAACTCCTCCAAGAGTCAAGTTCATAAACATGGATGATAGAGAGGTGCACAAGGTGGCTATCAATTTGGGATGTCAGATTGGCAGGTTCCCTATATCCTATTTGCACCTACTAGGGCCCTACAGTTAATCAGCGCCAGGGAATTTGAGCACGATTTTGTTGGGAGTAAGAAGGTTTTCGCTCTAATGGTGAGAGAGGTCGAGCGAGCACCCCGTTAAGGTCACCACTCTCCTTCAGGAGTTTTAGGATGTTTTTCCCAAGGATCTCCCAGATAGATTACCTCCCGTGCGTAACATTCAACATGCTATTAACTTGATTATGGGATCCACCTTATCCAACATGCCTCATTATCGCATGAACCCCACTGAGCATGCTGAACTACAAAGACAGGTTAAGGAGCTCTTAAGAAGGGGCTCCATTCGAAAGAGCATAAGCCCAAACGTCTTTCCCGTACTATTAGCTCTAAAGAAAGATGGCACTTGGAAAATATGTATGGATAGTCGTGCGATCAAGCATCATAGTGCAACATTGTTTCACATATCCCACCTTGATGAGATGTTGGATATGATGGCCAGAGCCATTATCATTTCAAAGATCGATATGAAGAGTGGCTATAATCATGTTAGGATTCGGCCTAGGAATAAGTGGAAGACAATCTTCAAGATGAAGGACGGTCTTAGCAAGTGGTTGGTTATGCCCTTGTCCAACGCCCATAGTAGGCTAGCACATTCATGCTGCTGATGACCCGAGTATTATGGCCCTTCATTGGATGTTTTTTTGCCATATGCTTTAACAATATTCTCATCTACAACTAGTCTAGAGACGCTCATGTGGACCACATGCACCAGATATCTCTCATCCTTCGACGAGAGAGCTTGTATGGCAACCTCAAGAAGTATGCTTTTATGACTAATCGTATCATCTTCTTGGAGTTCATTGTTTCTAACAAAGGTGTTTCTGCTGACCCGGAGAAGGTCAGAGCGATTGTAGAGTGGCCCGAGCCACAAAGCATCCATGATGTGCAAAGTTTTCATGGTTTGGCGACCTTCTACCGTCGTTTCATCCGCGGGTTCAGCTCTATCACAGCTCTGATCACATATCGCATTCGAAAGGGAGCCTTTGTCTAAGTGAAGATCACTGCTCCGACCTTTCATGACATCAAGGAGTGCATGACCCAAACATATGTTCTTCGATTACCGATTTCTAAAGTGTTTGAGGTCTCCTGTGATGCTTCGGGTGTCTGTATAGGTAGAGTATTAGAGTCAAGAAGGTCATCCAGTTGCATACTTCAACGAGAAATTGAATGATGCAAAGCTGAAGTACTCCATCTATGATAAGGAGTTCTATGCAGTAGTATAGACATCAAGACATTTGAGGCATTATCTATTACGGCAGGAGTTTGTTTTGTATTCGGACTACGAGGCCCTCAGGTTTCTCCATGCCCATAAGAAACTTAACGTGAGGTACAATCAATGGGTCAAGTTTCTTCATGCTTACATATTTGTTCTCAGACACCATACGGGTGTGGAGAACCCTATAGCTGATGCGCTGAGACGTCATCACTATCTTCTATCTGTTGTCAGTGCAGAGGTCACTGAATTTGAGAGGCTCTGAGAGGAGTGTTATGATTGCCCTGATTATGGTCCAATCCACACTACACTTGATCTAGGCCCCTCGAGAGAGTATAGTGACTACATTCTTCATGAGGATTATCTTTTTCGTAGAGATAGACCGTGATCTCTGTAGACTTCAGTTTTCGATTTTCTAATCTTGGAGATCTATGCTGGTGGTCTAACTAGTCACTTCGGCCGGAACAAGACCATCAAGTTGGTCGAACACCGATTCTTCTGGCCTAGTTTGAAACGTGACGTAGCATGCATCGGAGCTCAGTGCCGCACATGCACTACAACTAAGCTGAGAAAATAGAATACCAGTTTATACACTCCACTTCCTGTACTCGATCGTCCGTCGCAAGATGTTAACATGGACTTTGTTCTAGGCTTGCACGAACAGTCCGAAGGCACGATTCTACCATAGTAGTTGTCGATAGGTTCTCCAAGATGGCTCATTTTATTCTCCGTTCGAAGACGTCACATGTGTCAAGGATATCCTATTTATTTTTGATGAGGTTGTCCATTAGCATGGGTTGCCCAAAATCATTATCTCTGACAGGAATGTCCGCTTTGCGAGCTATTTTTGAAAGACCCTGTGGCATCTATTGGGCATGGGGCTTAAGTTCTCCACATGTCACACCCAAACCGATGGGCAAATTGAGGTAGTCAATAGAAGTCTGGGAGATTTGTTATATTGTTTGGGATATTTATAGGTTCCTAGGGAGTTGACGCATGTGGCTCATGCCCTTTGTTCTAAATCTGTAGGGCTAATTTCTAGTAGCAATGAGAACAAGGCAGTTTTAATTGGTCAAATTCATCTTCAGGTATAGCCAATTGTTATTTTCATTGGGATCATCATTGTACTTTCTTTGGTTATATAATAGACATGTTAACAATTTCTCTACTATTATCTACCTACTTGTTGTCATGTTGTTTCAAAGTTGTGCGGTCTACCAAAGATCGAGGACAAGACAAACTTCGGTCTAAGTAGCACATCCACATTCATGGAATCTTGGGTTTTGGATCCTTTGTGAATGCAAGAGCATTACATTAGTTCCCCATCATCAACAAAAGAAAGAGAGAAATAGACTGGAACAACTCAAGGTATCTCAATTGGCAAGTCACAAGACAATTCAACTTGGTTTTAAGATTAACACTAGTCTTCTTCAAGTTGCATGTGCACTCACTGAAACAATAAGTTGGATATATTAACTTATGTACCATGTGTTCAGACTCTTTTTAAAACAATTTGAGTTTGTAAGTTCCAAACAGATTTATTCCAAGACTAGAAACACAAAGATCAAATGCATTCGGCTACTTGCCAATCTATTCATACCCCCAAAAAGCACACCCTGCTGACACACATTTTTCACAGGATAATACCCTATTCTCCCTTCTAGCTTATGAAGTGATGTTCCTTACAACTATAGCCTATGCCTCTAAGCCTTTGGATGAAGTGATACATAAACTATATTTTTCCATTCAAGATATGATAACAAATAAAGAAGAAATTGCAACACCATCAGGCATTAACCTTGTAGCGCAAGCCAACTGTGATTTCCCACTCAAGAACAGATTTGTTGTATATCCTTATGTGTGAAAGCAAGCAAGGTTCCTGCGGAAAAAGTAGTAACCAAATCAAGAAAATCAGAAAAATAAGGAAAAAACAGAAAAATCGAAAGAAACTAAAAAAGTGAAAATGACATAGTAACAATCAAATATAATGGAATTACATTGATTTGGGTTTGTAATGGTCGATTGCGGATTCAGGATTAAATACACGATCAAAATTTTAATGGCACAATAACATACAATAGCATAACATCAATTAACCATTTCAATATGATAAATCCAATACAAACTATATTATTAAACGGATAAATGATAAAAGTTCAAGATATAGGGTTCATATCAGCCGGAACAGACTTGTATGGGGCAATCCGAGATTCAGGCCGAATCCGGCTGATTCCAAGCTGATTCTGGCACTTACTATTATTATTTTTTTAATTTTCTTTAGAGGATCAGATTTCTCCCATGAAATCGGATTGGCACCCATCGACTCTGATCCGGATTCGGCTGATCCAGATTGGAATCGGCCGATTCCGTAACCATGGTTGATATATCCATTGTCTCAAAAAGGACCCTCAAGTTCCCTAGACCTTGTATATTGCCTCAGACCTCGTATATTGCTTTAAGTATGCACTGAAAGCATCATTTTAGTATATTTGATATCTTTGTGTCTTTTCAAGCTGAACCATCTTTTGGTTTCTTATTGGCTTCTGCTATCCTCTTCATGATTTTATTCTATTTTTGGGCGTCTGACAACTGACATGGTAACAACTAAGTGAACAAAATTGCTCCTGTATATACTTACTCTTTTTTCTTTTGAAGAATGATGGCCTATGTTTTAGTAGCTCTTCAGCGATGAACTGTGTTCATGCTGTCCGCTTAGCACTTGGATTGGGGCCAGACAGCAGGATAAGGCATCTACGCAAGTTCTATAATGCCTAGTACCTGTCAGATTATGGATGCTTCCGTCTGCATCTGCTCTGGAGTTTCTGGATTGATAAAGATGACGAAAGCAATGTTCAACTTAAGAGCTGGCACACATCTTTATCATCCAGAGATTAGAATTTCTGACCTCATTGCTTAGAGAGAGATAGAGAGAGGGGGGTGTGAGAATGGGTTGAGATGGGGGTTGGAATGGCCAAATGGGGGCTATAGCCCCCAAGCCACCCCCAACCAGCCTTTGGAGGACACCTAGCCCATGCTAGAGTTGTCTTCAATGACTAGTCAAACTAGCCATTGGAGCCCAATGGCTGGTTGGGATCAGCCGGGTTAGCCGATCTAGTGTTCCGACCGATCCAATGCCCGCTCGGCAAAGCTGGCCGATATGGGATGATCTGCATTAGGATCGGCTGAGGGCAGGTTGAGATCAGACTGATTCCAAAAAACAATGTAAATCCTTCCTTCCATGTTTGGGAGGCCTGTCTTTTCAGGGAAATAATGATTAGGCCAAATAATCATTGTTACATTCAGTGGATTAAAGCTTCAGAAGTTGAAGATGCTTTGAGAAGATTAAAGTAGGTAAGGCTCTAGGAGTGAATGACATATCTATTGAATCTTGGGTGTTAAGTGGCTGACTAGACTTCGTAATAAGACTTTAAAGAAAGGAATAACAATAGATGATTGGGGGATAAGCATTTTAGTTCTTTTCTTTAAAAACAAAGGGTATATACAAAATTGTAATAATTATCAAGGCGCATTTTAGTTCTTTTCTTTAAAAACAAAGGGGATATACAAAATTGTAATAATTATCAAGGCATTAAACTTATGAACCACGCTATTGAAACTTTGAAGAAAAAAAAAATAGATAAGTGTCTTAGGATTATGACAAGTGTTTTTAAAATCAATTTGCATTCATGCAAAGTAGATCTATTATAGAAGCTATTTTTTTATTGAGACGATTGACATAGAGATATAGAAAGATGAGGAAATATTTATATATCCTTTCAATTGATTTAAAAAGAAGGCTTATGATCGAGCATTAAGCGGGTTAATTCAATGAAATTTAGAGAAGAAAGGAGTCTTTAAAGGACATATCTAGGGCTGGCAATAAGCCGAGATGCTCACAAGCCGCTCGAGATCAGCTCGAGTTGAGCTCTACTTGGCTCGGCTCATATGTCCAAACGAGTCAAGCTCGAGTTTACATTACAGCTCGTTTACTTAAACGAGCCGAGTCTGAGCTCGCCTGAGCTCGGCTCAGTTAGCTCGCGAGCCAACTCGGCTTAAAATAATTAATTATATATTACAACAGCAATGCACTCATAAGGCCGCGCCACTGGTGTAAACACGCTTGGAGGGTTCTAAATTCAAAACAATATAGGAGCATCAAAATGTCTTTGAAAACCCGATACCGAACTAAACCAAGTGAAGCGCACACCGCACAAGGCCGGCCGTAGCGCTGGTGTGGCGTTGGCTTCAGTTTAGCCCTGTATCAGGTTTTAGAAATTCTCAGCGCCTCTGAGTGTTCTATAAATTAGCAGGCCAGCAGCTTCACTCCATGCATTTCTGTGGATTTGGGCAAACCAAATTATAAAAGGTTTTGGGCCTTCTTGTTATAAATCGGCTTCTCAGGTTAAATTAAATGGAATTTGATCAAATTATAAATAGCTTATTTAATCAAATCTTTTAGTTGTTGGACAAATTAAATGGGCCTCTTCTATTCCGAGCTGGGCTCAAGCTCGGCTCAAGTTCGGCTTTTCTGTTCAAGCCCGAGCTCGAGCTGGGGCTTGGGCTTGCATTGGGGCTCGAGCTAGAATTTTTCCTGTTGAGCCGAGCTCGAGCTCGGTAAAGCTCAGCTCGGTTCGGCTCTTGCCAGCCCTAGACATATCGATATGGCTATGGATATGTACAAGAGGGTTTTTACTCATGTGAGAATTATTGCTTGAGAAATGTCTCAGTTCTCTGTTACCATTAGATTACATCAAACGACAACAATGAGTCTTTCTCTATAGATGAAGTGACTAAATATCTACATGATGGTATCCCTTGGTTTATGTTATTCGTAGATGACATTGCTCTAATTGATGAGAACATTGAATTTTTAAATGATAAATTAGAATGACATTTTGGAAACTAAAGGTTTTAGGATCAGTCAAACTAGGTCAAAATATATGAAATGTAATTTTACTCCGCAGTTGACCAAGAGGAGTTGGTCATAATAAATGGTCAAGTTACCCCTTTTTAGAAAGTGACGAGTGTCACAGTTTTATTAGTAAGAACATAAGAACATTACAAAGGACATAAGTTACAACAAAAGCTCGTCCCCCCCCCCCCCCCCAATAGGACCCACGTCTGGTTACAAAGACAAGATTACCCCCCCCCCCAAAAAAAAAAAAAAAAAAACCATCTGACCTTCAAAGATTTATCCAGAGGATAAAATCAGCTGAGGTCAGCGCAGACACAAAACAGATTAAATATAAACTTCTTCCACTACATTGCCCTTTGGATTAGTCTTGAATCACTGTGCTGATGAGAACCTGAGGACTTGTACCAAGAATCGACCAACATGGTAGTTCTATGCAAGATGTCGAAGGAAGTGATAAACTCCTGTCTGAACCTTCTATTATTTCTCTCAAGCCACACAGCCCACATGAAAGCAAGAGGAAATAAAGACCAAACCTCCTTCTCAGAATAAATTGGGCAGGCAACATCCAGGCTTTGAACAAACATCAGTCACCTCTCTCCATGTAACCCCCAAAGCCCTAAATAGGGTTTTGCAATCACTTGAATAATACCACAGCCACAAAATAAATGATCAATTTTCTCCTCCGATGCAGCACAGAAAATGCAATATGAATTCTGAATATGAAATAATGATCTGATCATGTCACTGGTAGGAAGCCTCTTCCACATAATTTTCCATAGAAAAATCTTGATTTTGCTTGGCATTGGCTTGGACCACACTATGTCTTTCCACCATTCTATGCACCCCCCATCATCTAATAATCTCACCAGTGAATTAACAGAAAAGTTTCCTCTAATATCCCATGTCCACTTTCTCCTGTCCTGCTGATCCTCATGTAGCTGAAGATGATTCACCTCATTGAGCAGCACCATCAACTCATACATCTCTGTATGCAGCAGATACCTTCTAAAAGTGACATCAAGTACCCTCCTTGTTCCTTCACGAAAATCTTATTGAGAGTGCTTCCCCTGTCTGCAGCAATATGATACAGATTAGGGAACTTTGAAGCAAGACTGCCCTAAGAGGTCCATCTGTCCTCCCAGAATTGAATAATACTCACATTCCCTATTTGACAAGTGCATGAAATTTTAATCAAGTCCATTGTTCTGAAAATATGTCTCCAGATAGCACATAAATAAGAGCTGTTACTAGGTTGAAGACTCCATCTGCTGGCATTAGGAAGGTATTTTGCTCTAACAATAATTGCCCCCTAGGGAGTGTGCATCATCCCCTTACCTCCACAACCATTTTGCCAACATAGCCTTATTAAAAATGACACTTTTAACCAGACTCACCCCACCTTGCTCTTTACTCCTACAAACATGATCCCATCTGATTAAGTGCAGTCCTCTTTTCTGCTTCCCTCCACCAGACCAGAAGAAACAACTTCTAATAGCCTCCACAATCTTCTCTATGGACCTTGGAATCTTGGAATAGATAAGTGGTAATTGACCAAAGAAGAAAGCATTGTTTTTTAAAGAATACACTTACCTCCAAATGACAAAAGTTTACCTTTCCATCCATCCACCTTGCGATCAAATTTTTTGACCAAAGGATCCTAGTCTCTAACCAAGATAGTACCATTGGACAGAGTAATCCCAGATATTTATGGGAAAAGAAGCCTCTTTACATCCCAAACAATCAGCATTGGCTCTCATCTTGTCCAATGACAAATTAACTCCAACAACTTCTGATTTATCAAAATTTACTTTGAGACCCGATAGAGCTTTCATAAGAAACAAGAGTTTCTTCACATTATTCAGCTTATCCTCCTTCCCTAAGCTGAAAAGTAGTGTATCGTCTGCAAATTGCAAATGGGTGAGCTGAAAGTTATTTGTCCCAATACATATGCCATCCACCAAACCCTGATCTGCTGCTTTACTCCATAAAAGTGCTCAAGAATTGTCCAACCAACAAAAAGATGAGGGGAGAAAGCGGGTCTCCTTGCCTTAAACCCCTCAAACTGTTGAAATATCCGCATGGATTTCCATTGATCAGAATAGAGAAACGAGCTATGCTGATACAACTCATAACCCATCTGATGCACTTTTGGCCAAAACCATAAGTCCAAGAACACATTGCCAACTGACAGTATCATAAGTCCGAGAACTCTGTTAATACATTGCCAACTCACAGTGTCAATGGTCAAGTTACCCCTAAAATAGCAGCATTCAGTATTTAGGATCCATTGTTCAAGATATTAAAGAGATCCAATAGGATAACATACGTAGAGACGAGGCAAGTTACTTGAAGTGGAGAGGTGTGTCTAGACTCTGGAGTCCACTATGATAGACAAGCCCCCTCAAAGATCAAACATAAGTTCCATAGAGCAGTTGTAAGACCTGATATGTTATATGGCACTCAGTGTTGCTTTACGAGAAAAGATCATGTACAGGAACTATATGTTAATAAATGAGGATGTTCAGATGGATCATAGATGTGTGGAAAGACTATAAATGATAAGATTTGGAATAAACATATAAATGATGATTTAGGCCAACACAAAGCTTAAGGAAAATAGGCTAAGATGATTCGGTCATGCACATCGTAATTGTCTTCCAAGTTCAGACTGCTTAAGAGATGCACTCAAATGAGAGTGAAGGAGGATAGAACTCCAAGAAGACTTAAAATGAGGTCTAACTACAGAAATGGCATTGGTTAGATTAAAATGGTGGGACAAAATTCATGTAGCCAACCCCAAGTAAATGGAATAAGGCTATGATAATGATGATGATTGCTAGATACTACAATTTGCAAAGAGGATTTTGTTGGTTTGGGGAAAAGAAAGGTGGGCCCCTAAGGGGGGATCGTAAAATTTGGTGGTTGACTCTCCATTATACTTTATGAGCACTGTGAGGGAAAGGAATGCTAGGATGTTCACTTCTCTGCCCTATTGCTTTTTCTTTTTCCCTTTTTTTTTTGTGTGTGGGGTGTGGGTGGGTATGGGGGTGGGTGTTGTTCTCCATTATACTTTATGAGCACTATGAGGGAATGAGCCAAGCTTCTACCTAATGTTAATGAGAATCAACCTTAGGGTGTACCCAGTGCACGAGGCTCCCACCATTTGTGGGGTCTAGGGAAGGAGCGAGGTACGTAGCCTTACCCCTGCTAAGCAGAGAGGATGTTTCCTTGATTCGAACCCGTGACCTCCAGGTCACAAACAGGGCAACTTAACCATTACTCTAGGTCCGCCCTTCTTAATGAGAATCAACCCGTGACCCACATAAGAAATTTTAAAAAACAAGGTTCTTGTTTTTTAGAATTTCTATATGGGTTACTGTGTTGCATACCATCTTGGTGAGCTTTTGTATGGATTATGGAAGGCTTTTGAGAGCCCATTCTTTCAGTACTTGTAGATTCCTTATTTTTATTCAATAAATTTGTGACACTATGCATGTTCAGGAAAAAAAAAAGTATAAGCCTTGGATCATGATAAAATCCTATAGAATCTAAAATAAGTAGACAGGGCTTGAAGGACTCCATTATGCCAATATGATGTGCTTCAAGATTCTTTAAACAACAAGGGAAAAGCTTTTAGAAATAGGATATTGTTTCATTAGAGAAAACAAGTTATCTATCCACAAAAATAGGACAGAATAAATGACCAGAATTTCCAAATCCTGATGGGGGATAATAAGTGCTCTGGAGGGGATGGTGGTTTCAAGAAGTAGATGGGCAATAAAGAGGGATCAGTTGAAATTAGATGGACAAGAACTTGGAGTTGAAGGTGAGATTTCCGCAGCTTCTTCAAGTAACTGCAGGAAAGTTCTCCTTACATCTTGGATGTTGTGCATTCAGATCACATACTATTGCTCTATTATCCACCTTACAGATGATAAAAAAGGTCTATTTTTAAGGGAAGGAAAGTAAAGAATTCCTCAAGGAATATAAGATTTAGGTCTGGGTCATACTTGACCGAGCCTTGAAATCTCACTTGGTTGCAGGGCTGTGTTTTGAAGTAAACCATGTAGCGATACCACGTATGTGCAAATTTCCATTTGTGAAACGCTCCATCATACTGCCACGGGATCCTGACCAGAATTGCTCGTCAAAAGATTTCATTAACAAATAGATATATGTTCCCTGGAAATCCAAAAACCCTAGCTTTTAAGTTCATATGGCTAAATTGGTCCATTAGCAAACATTTCATCCCTCCTGAGTACTGACAAGTTGAATAAAACTTGAGTTGCTTGTAGAGAGGAAAAAAATAATAATGACGATGATAAATTGAAAAACAAGAAAGAACATAGTTTGAAATGGGATTTACTGCTGGCAGGGCTGAGATGAGCTCCCGGGTAGGTGAGAGTGAGGTGAGTGCCCGTGGGTGCCGGGGTGGGGGGGAGAGTGGAAGATTGTCCAGAGAAGACGTCGAAAGAGCCGAACGGATGTTCCTCCTTCATTTAGAGGTAAGCTGTCTTCCTCTTCTATTCTGGTGGGGAGGAACTATTGCCTGAGATGCTTAGGCAGAGGTCACTGGGCTAGGGACTACAAGGATAAGGTTCGGTGTTTGTGATGCAGTTGCTTTGTACACTGGAGCTCGTCCTGCTTGAGGTTTGGCTTCGAGACCTCTGAACCTGAACGTTCCGGTCCCAAGAAGCATTCTCCGGCATCGGCTGTGAGTTCTCCTATCCCAAGTAGAATCTCCATCCCTTGGTCCCCTGCTGTTTCAGATGCAAGGGCCTGGTTGGGGGACTGTATGATCTTCTATGTTTCCACCAATAGCAGTCCTGCAGAAAGATCGCTGACAGCCTTCCAAGGCCTGGTGAACTTTCTCCGGGATAGATGGTCGGACGTGGTGGAGTGGAGGATTAGAGAACTGGTTTCTGGATCCTTCTTAGTGAAGAGTCCATTCCATGGGTGGAAGGTACTAGCTTTGGAGATGGGTGATCTTGAGTATGGGCATCTGACGCTCCATTGTGTACCCTGGACGATTACTTCTTCAGCTGATCCTGTTCCAGAAGGTTGTAAGATCTGGCTTTGGCTTTATGGAATCCCTTTGCACATTTGGAACACTGAGACTTTTAATGCCATTGTTTCAAGCTTTGGATTGTTGAGAAGAGTAGATGCGAGGTCTTTAGATGGTTCTATGCTTCAGTATGGTTGAGTTCTAGCTGAGGTGGGGAGCTTACAAGATATTCCAGACGGAGTTGTAATTCATGTGAATGGTAGAGATTTTTAGGTGAGAATTGTAAAAGAATAGGCCTCTGCTTCTCTTGATCTAGCCTCCAGGGCTAGACCTGGGCGGAGGTGGTCTTTGAGTACAGGAAGTTCAAAGACCGGAAGCTCTATTCCGAGTCTCACATACAAAAGTCTGTGGTTGATAGCCCTCTTGAGCCCATTGAGTTTCGGGGTATGGAGGTAACTCGGCCTGGGGTTATCCGAGTCTTTCAATTGAGCCTTCCTGCTGCCAAGGCGTCGGTTCCAGTCTCAAGGCCTCCTCGACAGAAGCAGAGATGGTGTGCTATTCGGTAGAAGGGGTTGGTGGAAGATTCGGTCCTTTACAATGATGTCGCTTTGTTTGAGGCTACTGCGGCAGGGTGGATTACTTATGGTTCTGAGGTGTTGGCTTCTTCCTCGAGGCGGGACACACTATTCATTCCGGGCGAGGAAAATAAACAATGTTTGAACTGGGTGTCGAACACGGCTGGATCCCATCGGGTGGATGTCGGGTCGAAGCCTGACTTAGATTTTCGGTCGTTATCTTACCAGGAAATTAGTCGGGTCGGATTCTGACTTATTCCTAAACCGGCCATCTTTGGACCGGTCTCGGCTATTGTTCACCCTTCCCTGATCCGTTACCCAAGAGATTATTGTTCATCTTCTTCCCTCGGCTGATGACCCAGCGAAGCAGCACTTCTTAGGTGATCTCAAAGAAGATGTAACAGCCAAACAGTTGGTTCAGGGGAGTGAGGTGTCTGTGGGGCTTCGACTTGGCGAGGAAATTTCGCTCTTGGAGGACCTAGTTGTCCCTCATCGTTGTTCCCCGATAGAGGTTGGGACTTCGCAGGTTCCAGCACCTTCGTCCCTTAACCCGAAGAATATTTTAAAACTATTTGAGGACGAGGTGAGCGGTGGATCTATTCGTCAGGCAAAGAATGCTATGCTGGCGATGTCAGAGGCTCTTAAAACTTATTCTCCGAAGTACTGAAGGTCATGGGAGTCCGCTTTAGAGCAATTATATGGGGATGCTGACAGTTCACCTGTGAGGAATGAAGTACCTCTCAAGGTGATTGCTCCTTTCTATCCAGCCAATTCTGGGCATAGGATGTTGTTAGCAGACTCTATGGAAGATTGGACAAAGGAAATTCTTAATTTCAGGAAGAGAATATGGGTGTCTTTACTTGGGAAAGAGGACTCTATTATAAGTTTTATTAGAAGATTGAGGAGAGCAGACATCCTTCAGAACTCTCCCAAGAGGAAAGGTATAGGTGGAGGGGTGAAGATTGGTAAGCGAGAGATTAACTTCATAAATAGGAATGAAGTTGTTGACTCTCTGAGGGCCAAGAAAGTAGGGAGTAGTAAATTGTTAAAATGAATGTGGGTAGTTGGAATATTAGAGGTCTCAATGGGGACTTCAAGCAGAGGGCCGTGAAAGACTTTGTCCGAAGGGTGAAACTGGATTGCCTGTGTTTGCAAGAAACCAAAATGGAACAGGCTGATCATCAGTTTATTAGAAACATTGGTGGATCTTCTCTTACAGATTGGGCAGTTGCACCAGCAGTAGGAGAAAGTAGGGGTCAGATCATCATGTGGAATGGCAGTAAATTCAGTGGAGCAGTTTGTGAGTTGGGTATTTTCAGCATTTCTGTTAGATTTTCTGCTGTTAATATGTCAAATGATTGGGTTGTTACTTCAGTTTATGGTCCCCATACTTCGCAGTCTAGAGAGAATTTTATCCAAGAGCTTTACAGGCTTTCTTACATCTTTAAAGATTGTTGGTGTGTCATAGGGGACTTCAACTGTGTGAGATTTCCATGGGAAAGATCTGGTCAACATAGCTAGGATAATAATATGGAGATGTTTGGAAGATGGATTTCAGAGAGTGGAATGATGGATCTTGAAATACCCAATAGAAGATTCACATGGTCTAATATGCAGCAACTGCCTGTCCAATCTAGGATAGACAGAGCCCTAATATCTTCTAAATGGGGTGAGATCTTTCCTTTGTCCAATTTAAAGGGTTTTAGCAGGACTGTTTCAGATCATATTCCGCTTCTCTTTGACTGTTTCGGAGGCTAGAAAGAGGAGAGGTATGTTTAGATATGAGCTGGCTTGACAAACTCATGAAGACTTTAAGGATCTTGTTAAAGATATACGGCATTAGAAAATGGAGCTCGATAACTTTTGGAGAAGCCTCAGCCACTAGACAGGATATTTTACAAAAAATTGATGCTTTGGAAGTGAGCGCTGAAATTCAACACTTGACAGAAGAGGAAAATCAAACCCTGTGCAAACTCAAGAAAGATTATAACAGCTGGTTGTTGAGGGAGAAAATTAAGTGGAGGCAAAGGGCCAAGGAGCTTTGGTTGAAGGAGGGGGATAAAAATACTAAGTTTTTTCATGTTGTTGCCACTGCAAATAGGAGATCTTTGAGGATAGGCCATGTTAAGGTTGATGATGAGATCATCGAATCTGAGGAAGGCATCAAAAAAGTGTTTGTTTCTTTCTACCAAAATCTTGTTACAGAAAATGAGTGGTGGAGACTACACCTGGACAGAGAAATTCTACCAAGGATAGATGATTGTCAGGCTGAACAGTTGTGCAATCTGTTTACTGAGGAAGAAGTCAAAGAAGCTGTCTTTGCTATGGAGGCAAATAAATCCCCTGGGCCTGATGGCTTTTCTTTGGGATTTTACTAGTTCTTCTGGGACATTATTAAAGAAGATCTTATGGAGGTCATGGCAGAATTCCAGGACATACTGTTGGCTGTTAAGAAATTCAATTCTACACACATTGTACTCATCCCCAAGTGTGGAGGTGCTGAGCAAGTGTCAGAGTATAGGCCAATAAGTTTATTGAATGGTTGCTACAAGATTATCTCAAAAAAATTGGCAAATAGACTGAGGGTGTCAAAGATCATTAGTAAAAACCAAACTGCTTTTATCAAAGGAAGATGCATTATTGATAATGTGCTCTCAGCTCATGAAGCAATCCATTATCAAAAGGTGAGTAGAAGGGAAGGAGTAATGGTCAAGTTAGACTTTGAAAAAGCCTATGATAAAGCAAGTCGGCAGTGTATCCATAGGACTTTAGGTGCTATGGGATTCAAGGCTAAGTGGATTGGATGGTTGATGAGTTGTATCTCTACACCTACATTGTCTATTTTGCTGAATGGGAAATCATGTGGATTTTTTAGTAGCACAAGGGGGCTGAGACAAGGTGACCCTATTTCGTGATTGTTGTTCATCTTGGTGGGACAAGTTTTTAATACCTTGTGGGATAGAGCTGCTTCTCAAGGGCTGATGGATGGTTTTACAGTGGGAAGAAATAGTTTCTTGTTATCTCATTTGCAGTTTGCTGATGATACATTAGTGTTCTCTTCCAGGAATGAGGAGGTGATATGCAATATGAAGAAGCTTTTTACACTAGTGGAGGCTATTACCGGTATGTCTATTAATTTTAAAAAATATGAAGCAATTGGAATCAACATGCCTCAAGACAAGTTGAAGCACATTGCAGATTTCTTCTCATGTAAGAATTCAGTTTTTCCTATCACATATCTGGGTCTTCTGTTATCTCATTGTTCTAGCAAAGTGAGAGATTGGGATGACCCAATTAGAAAGTTTGATAAGAGGTTAGAAAGCTGGAAAGCAAGGTTTTTTATCAGCTGGAGGAAGATGGATCCTTTCTAAATCAGTTTTATCTTCATTAGCTAATTATCATCCTTGTATCCTTAGAATCCCTAAAACTGTGAAAAGGTTGATTGAGACTAAAAGAATATTATTCTTTTGGGAGGGAGGCAAGAGAGAGAGAAGGGGTCTGCACTTAGTGGCTTGGGACAAGGTGTCTACGAGAAAAGATCAAGGTGGAGTAGGTCTGATCCAAATTGGTTCCTTCGACAATGCATTATTGGCAAAATGGATTTGGAGGTTGGGAGAAGATGGGGATGCGCTGTGGGCTAGGATTATTAGGGAAAGATACTACCCGCTTTCCTCTAAATGGAAGCTAATTTCCCCTGTGAATCCTAATCCCAACATGTCTCCAATTTGGACATGGTCAGGCCTGCAATCAAATTTATGCTAGGAAATGGTAGAAGTATCAGATTCTGGGAAGATAGGTGGTGTTCTGAGAAGTCTTTTGCAGCCCAATTTCAGCAACTTTACCACATAGCAGAGGACAAGAACAAGGAGGTTTGTTACATGTACTCTGAGGATAATCACTCATGGAGCATAAGACTCAGGAGGCAACCCTTGCAAATGGAAACCAATCAACTTTTGGCAGTTCTGGGGATCATCCATGGTATTAACCTGAACAATGCAACTGAGGATAGAAGGACTTGGGTTTGGAACTGCAGAAGTACGTTCTCAGTAAAAGACCTTTCTAGACTGATTAATGATGGAGAATTGAGAGTCAAGTAGGAAAAAATAGTGTGGTCCAAGATTCTTCCTAATAAGATTAAGTTATTCTTATGGAAGATAGCTTTGGGGCGACTTCCGGCTATGGACAGACTGAATATCATTTTACACTTCGAGAAGGCCCCCTGTGTCTTTTGTTAAGCTTTTGAAGAAGATGTAAATCATTTGTTCTGGCATTGTGGGATCATTAATGTATTGTGAAGACTTTATTTCAAATTTTTCACATCCCGTGGAAGGATCATTCCACTGTGGTAGATGTGCTTGAGTGGTGGGGTCCTAACTGTCCGGGACAAACAGAAAATCAGTTGTGGGCCTTATTGCTACCTGCTGTCCTATGGAGTATTTGGAATGAAGAGAATTCTAGAATATTTTCGCAGAATTTCAGCAGTCTGGCAGATATTGGGGTTAGATCCTTTAAATGGGTGCCAGAATGGGGGAGGGCAGCTAGGCTCTTTCAGAGTTGCAGAATTCTTATGTCATCACAAACAGGCTGGAGTGGAGAAATTTGTTCCTGTGATTAACTGATTTCCTGTATTTTATTTTCTGTTTTGTGTACCTTATTTTATCCCTCTGATAGAATGAGGTTTTGATCTTGTTTTTTGGGTTGGGTGCTTTGTTCCTTCTTGCTGGTAGGACTGCTCAGTTTGGAATCCTTCCCTTGGAGTCTGGTGTAACTACTCTTTATGACAATTTTTCTAATCAATTGTGACCTTTTGGTCATTTTCAAAAATCTATATATAATTTGAAATGACCAAGAACTCCAGTTCCAGGGACCTACACAGCTCGCCATCCAATGCGAGCCAACGACGCATCGGCAACTGGACATTGCATAGTATACAGTGAAAGACACAAAAGCTCCAACAACCAACAAATAAAGACTGATGAAGGGAAATTAACAGAAAACCTGGGATACGCGTGCCTAAGAGGAGAGGAAAGTGGGTGGGGGAGGCGTGAGCACCTCGAGCTCGAGGAGGATCCACTCCTTGGTGTTGGTGCCGGCGGACCAATGGGAGCGGAGGTCCGGGTCGAGGACGTGGGCGGCCTTCTGCGATGGCGACGACTCCCGGGACACCGCCTTCACCTTGAAGGCCAGCGGCTTCACCCTCGGCTCCAGCTGCTCCATCTCCATCGTCCCCTACACGACACCAACCTCTCTCTCTCTCTCGCTGCGTGGGACAAAGAAGAAGGCGAAGGGTTTTATGTTTACCGTTTGAGGGAGGCGGTGCCGGCGTGGAGCAGGATGACGGGGAGCAGTTACAGACTCTGAAATCAGATATCGTAAACACAGTCTTGTGGAGTCCTTTAAAATGTATCCATTCACATTTTAATAATAAAAATATTCATAATGTAATTTGTGCTCGATTCACTTTGTTTGCATAATAGTTTAAAACAGAATAAGGTTTTGAAAATTTCTTAAACTAGAATAAGAGGTATTTTGATTTAAAAAGTTGTTGGTATTCCACCCAGAATAAGAAAAATTACATTACGCTATTTCAAGTGATTTGATAGGAATAAGTGGAATAAAAAATAAAATAAAAAGAATAAGTGGAATAAAGAATAAAATAAAAAGTGAAATTGAGGGAATTAAGAGAATTAGGCATTCCAAGTAAAGTTTGAGGAGTTGGAGGAATTGGAGAAACTAAGAGAATTACGCATTCCAAGTAGAGTTTGAGGAGTTGGAAGAATTGGGGAAACTAGGCATCTCCGCAATCAAACTAGAATAGGACCTTTATACCGATTATTTCAGTCATATTCCGCAAACAAAGTGAAGTATTCATTTGTCCCCATCTTTAATAAAAGGGCAAAAATGTAAATAGTGAGAACGTACGTTTAGGGGCAAGCTTATCAAAAGAACAACCTCGTTTTTATAACAAGTTTACACTAAATATGCAGAGGTTTTTTAACAAAGCTTTTCTGAAAATGACCAAAAGGTCGCAATTCATTGCAAAGATAAAAGGCTTGCAAGAAAAGTAAAACTCACTATTGGAAAAGGAATAGAAACATAGAACATAACACTAATTTGTGGTGATCTTATAACACCTATTCAATAGGCTGATTGGTCTATAATCAGAGACTAATCCAACTCCCTCATATTTAGGGATGAGCACAATAAATGTAGAATTGAACCTTTTAACCGAGAATGGTCTCTCTTGAAACTCTGCCATTACATCCATAAGGTCATCTTTAATAAGATCCCAGAAATACAAATAGAAACCCCATAGAAAACCCGTCAGGTCCTGAAGACTTATTAGCATCCATTCCAAAGATTGCTTATTTGACTTCCTCTTCTGTGAAAGGATAGCACTCTTTTATAAGTAACAAACCCTCCTATAGATGTGGTCTCCACTACTCCTTGTCTATAAAAAGATCTTGATAAAAGGATATGAACACTTTCTTTATATCTTTCTCGACTTCAAAATCTGATTCTTAACTTTGACATGCTCAATCCTCAAAGTTTTCCTCTTAGCAGTAGCTACAACATGGAAGAACTTGGTGTTTTTATCTCCCTCTTTTAACCAATGCTCTTCGGTCCTTTGTCTCTATTTGATTTCTTCACAGAGTAACCAGGTATTATACTCCTTTTTGAGGTTATCCAAATCATTAATCAACAGATAGTTCCCATGCTTCAGCTTTCACTTCAAGCTCATCAATTTTATGAAGTAGTTGTTGTCTAATGACTGAGGCTTCCCAAAAAAATTTAGAACGCAAACTTTTTAAACCCAATTTGAGCTTCTTAAGTTTATTTGAGGATTTTTCTGCGACCTAAACTGGTGATTGTCTTTCATTCCACAAATCAGTCACAATTCTCTTGAAGTCCCCATGAGTATGCCGAGCCATCTCATTTCTGAACATTTTGTGCATTTTCCTCCCTTCTCTAACTGTTAGAAGTAGAGGCAAACAATATGAAACTGTTCTATTAAGACCTTTGACCTTGGATAGGGGATAGAGCTCAATCTATCTAGGAGAGATTAGAGCTCTATCAATCTGAGACTAAGTTGGAACTTGTTGCATATTGGACCAAGTGAACCTTCTATTGGAAATTTTAAGATCTGTTATACCACAATCAGAAATCCACCTACACAGCATCTCCGTATCATTATCCCATTTATGGTACCCAGACCTTTCTCAAGGAAATCTCACAGAGTTAAAATCTCCAACAACACACCACCCCTCCTTGATGATAGAAAAATAGTATGTAAAGTTCCTTCATTAAGTTTTCTCTATCATACTGTGTATGTGGGCCATAAACTGATGTAACAACCCATTCCTCTTGAGTGTCTACATAAGATATTCTAACTAAAATACTATAGAGACCCTCATCATAAATACTTCCTCCGTATTTGTTTCCATTCCACACAATAATTTGGTCCCCACTCATCCAAATTGCAAGGATAACTACCCAATCTATCAAAATAAGACCACCAATTGCCTTGATAATTTGTGGATCCATCACTTCCATTTTAGTTTCTTGTAAGCAAAAGCATCCATTTGGTACTCCCTCACATAATCTCTTACTGTCATCTACTTAAAAACGCCACTATGCCCTCTAATATTCCAAATGCGATTATTAATTTCAACATTTTGTTCCTGCTTGCTTCTTGGCTCTCAAGGAGTCAAGCAATTCAATTTTATTGATGAAATCAATCTCCCTCTTCCCAATCTTCACACCCCCACCTTGGCTTTTCTTCTTAGTTGAATTTTGCAGATTTTCAGCTATTTTCAATCTTTTGATAAAGCTCCTAACTACTTTCTCCTTCCCTTGAAATGACACATCTATTTTCCTACCAAAGTTGATGATGTCCACTGTCTAGTCTTCAACTGACTCAGAAACCCCCAGTTGATTACTTCTATTAAAAGGGACAATCACTAGACCCGGTTCCCCACTCCCATCAGAAGGAAGTGCTTTGGTCCCTACATAGTCCTGGATAATCGCATTCGTAGTAGGCCGGTTCCTACTTCTTGTCTTTATTGTTCTTTTTCTTGTAGTACTTTTGGCCTGAAGTACTTTAGATTTTCTTCTTCTGAATGATCCTATGTAGTCTTCGAGATAGAAGAGCTTCTTTTTCACTGTCAATTTCACTTTACTCACTTGAGGAGGCTTCATCTGAGCTGGGTAGACTAATTTTTAAGATAATAGAGATTGTCTTCTTGGAACTGCTGTCCTTTAGTTTTTTCATATTTATATTATGAGCCATGAGAGACCCTATGAGCTTCTCAAGTCTCATGCTACTACAATCATTTACTTCTTCAATAGCAATTACCTTGAAGGTCCACTGACTTTGAAGAGATGTAAGGATTTTTTTGACTAGATCTCTTTCTTGGTAAGTCTTCCCAAGGGCTGCCAACTCATTTGTTATGTCCATGAAGCAGTTATGCATCTGAGTAATATCTTTTGAAGGGCCCATTCTAAATCATTCATATTGTGAAACCATAATGTCTATTGTAGTTTCCTAGACTTTGTATGTGCCTTCGTAGATGAGTTCCAACTTTTGTCACATTTCTTGAGCAAACTTGTAGGTTGAAACTCTGCTAAATTCCTTCTTCCCGAGCGCACAACATATGATACTCTTTGTCTTATTACTCAAAGAGGTCAAATGTTTATCATTATCTATCCATTTATCTTTAAATGTGATTATAACATAGTTTTCATTCTCAAACACACTTCACAAATCCATGTCAAGGCCTTTAATGAGCTACTCCATGCCGCACTTCCAATAGTAGTCCTCGCTATCAAAGAGTGGAGAATAGTTAATAGACCTTCACTATAACCATAGCAATTTCTCTTAAATCTTTAGATCTTTATAATGAGAGAACCCGCTCTAAAAGTTGTTGATCGGACTATGAGGAACCCAAAGGAAGGTGAATGGGTTCAAATACAGATAAATAAAATAATAACTATAGAATTAGAATTTAAATGCATAAAAGGTGGAAGAATAAGGAATCAATCACATGAAGCATACAAGGATTTACATTGGTTCAGTCTATCTAGACTTACGTCCAGCCTCAAGCAACCAATTGGGATTTTTACTAACACAAAGTACAAACCCTTTGTTAGGTCATAAACAATCACCCTGCAAATCAATATGCCTTCCCTTCCAAACTGAATGGAAACAACACCCTACACATAGGTAGGTCTTCCCTTCCAAACTAAAGGATAACAACACCTACACACCAAGCATGTCTATCATTCCAAACCAGGAAGAGAAACAATGACACAGTTGTAATGAAAAATTACAAAGATGCCTCTATAATAGACAGATATCACAGTGAAATCCTAATGAATCAAGATACAAAGATAAGAATGAAGAACATTGGCTTTGATATCGTTGCAAAAGGCCTAAGAGCTTCAATGCACAACTGAGTAAAGCTCTAACTCTAAGGCTCTAACTCACTGTCTCCGTATGCAGGAGAAGGAGGTTCAAACTTAATGCATTCAGCTCACTTTTTGCAAGAGTCGGTTCTTGTTGAATTTGTAAAGCAGTCTTGTATTTATATAGGAATTCAAAAAAAAAAATTTGTCTGTTTGAATTTCCAACTCCCATCCTTTGTCTAACATCTCTTGTTTTGAGTTTAAACGTTAAACTTGATAAGTCTCGTTAGACAGTTTTTGTCCAGTTAAGAGATAGTTTGCACGTGCAATGTTATTAATTTGAAAAGATTATCGAGTTATCATAATTAGTTTCCAAATTTGGCTTTGTATCTTCCTAAACTTATTGACAATCTAAGAATAAAAAGTTCCCATTTGGTTGAGCAACTAAAGGATAGATGAATTCTACAAAAGGTGCGTCAGCCAGAGCGTAGATGTAGGTATGATACGTTGCAGTCGTATATGTTGGGATTTCTCGGTTTCTCCGGATCGCTCACGCAGCGGAAAATAAAAATTTTACAGCGATCCGTTTTCCCGTTTCGAAATCTAAAATACGATAATCGAATTATCGAAGTTCTCACCGTGTGCGGATTCGAATCCGCAGCCGTTCGGTTCCGTCGGTGCGACACTGCAAGCCGTGCAAGCGGCCGGCCTCTAGCGAAGTCCACGCGATCCTACCCGCGACGGATATCCTCACGTTCCTCGTTCTTCGCAGCCCACGAAGCCTCCGCCGGTCGCCGCAATGATCGCCGCAACACACGGACGACTTCCCGTCGAACGGGATTCGGAGAAGCGGCGGAGCAGATCTGGATCTACTTGGGCGCCAGAGAAAGACAGAAACTGAGGAGGGGCGGCTAGGGTTAGCAGCAGCTTGGCCTGCTCAGCCCGTTCGCTATGTTTTATACTAACCGCGCAGTTTTTCATAAAAACCCCTGGTTTATATAAAACCCACTTATTTATCCATCGCCTTGAGAATCATGTGCGTGTGACCCTCTAGGCCTAAGTACCAGTCCAGTTAATGGCCCAACAAACCCAGTGACTCCTCACTTGATTTATTAATTAATTAATAATCCTTTATTAATCAATTAATCAATCGAATTGATGTCGCACATCGAATTCAACCGGGCCTCCGATCACGTTGGGTGCCAAGCAACACCGCGTGAACCCGGAAGGTATTTGGGGTTAAGTAACCCACTCTTGGAACCTTTCCGCCGACAGTTACCGCGTGGATATAATCCTTCATTCGTACAATGCTCTCGAGTCAACTCAGGGCATGGCGAGCTGTCAAACCCTAGCGGTCAACTCACTTGGATTGGATGCCGCTGATGAATATCGGAAAACTCCTTTCCCGATATTATCGTCCGCCCTGGCCAGAGACTTTCACGCATCCTTCCTAGAGCATTCTCTCTCTAAGTACCGAGAGCGAATGATTCCTTATTGACACACAATTCCCTTCGACGGTATCCCGCTGTACCCAATCCTTGGCGTATTAGAATCCCGTGGATAGAAATTCGTAAACCAAGGTCAAAGCACAGAAGTCCACCGCCAAGGTGTCCTTGGTGTCTCAGGTCCGAGGCCATCCACGCAACTGCGACAATAGAATCAAGCTGGTTGACAGTGAGGTACAATACCATCCAACGATTCAGTCGGATCAGTTCAGTGAATTCATTCTCTAATGAGCACCTACAGATTCGCCTTAGTGTCTCCACACAAGTGACTTATGAGATCAGTCACCCTCATCATATGAGCAGGAGTAATCTGTACTAGTCTAACCGGATATCCGATGTCCTTCTCGGATATCCTCCGACTATGAACGATTAAGAATATGTGTGTTTAAGTAATCAGTCTCATTAGTATGATCTCATCATAGCACATATTCACGGACTTCATTATGAAACGATAATTAATGCGATTTACACATAATGAATATTATGCCATTTTATCAATAAATTGAACGAGATTTACATAGTCAGATTGGCTTGGAGGCCACCTAAACTAACAGTATCAAGTGTCAGTGTAAAAAAATGTTTAATAGGATTGAGTAAAACATTTGAAGTTAATCTATTTGCAGTAAGTGTCAAATAAGGATTAAGAATTCAAATTTACCAAGACTCAATGTACACAGATAATCGCATGAACAAATAGATAATCGATGTTAAAGATGTGCAGATAATTGTTAAAGAGACAAAGCAGTTAATTGATAAATAAGTAATGGATAATCGATTAGACAAGTAAACATAATCAAATTATAAATAACATGTTAATTGATCCTGAAAACAATGGGTTAATTGATTAAATAAATTTTTAATCATTGAAAGTGAGAAAACAGTTAACCGATTGATAGATACATGTGTAATTCAAGTGATGTTTGGTTTGTAATTGATTAACGAAGAAACAAATAATCGATATGAATGATAAGTTGATAATCGATTGACGATTTAATAGGTAATCATTTTAAAATTAGAAAGTAATCGATTTATGAATCAATTATAAATATTGATAATCGAACCAAGTATCGATTAAACAAGAACAACTCTTAATTGATAAAGATGGTAATCAATGAGTAAGAATAATGGACTATAGCTCAATTTAACCAACATGAAGACTTAATGGATTAGTGAACCTGAGACCTCCCAAATGGGAGGCAAGTGGCGAACCAATTATCCTAGGCAGTTGGTTCTGATGTCCTGCTAACTGGTAAAACTCAGTTCAAATATAAGTAAAGCAACGCCCCCATCCAACTTGGAACTAGGGCACCTGCTAAACCACCCCCGCCCTTCGGTACCAACTTACCTGTGGTCAGCCAGTGCTCTACCTATTACCGCCCCTAATATAGGTTATTCAGAATTATTTATCTGAAATAGCGTATGTTAGAATAAGGGATATTTAATTTTTATAGTTCTATGGGAGCCATTGACGGAATATGAAGGATAAATAATTCGTGGGTCTAAGGTTGAATTGTTAATTCTTCTTATTCTAGTATAAACAATTCTAACGCGGTATAAACCATTCTGCTCATCAAATTAGAATTAATTTTATTCTAAGAATAAGAAGCCTTATTATTCTCCTATTCTCCGATCAAAGTGGCTCAAGAAATTGCATGCAATGGCAACCAAGGTCAACTCTTTAATCGATCAACGATAAGAAGATAATTGGTACCTCTAATCAATTTAACCAACATGAAGACTTAATGGATTAGTGATAGAGGTACCGGTTACCTTCTTATCGCTGATCGATTAAAGAGTTGACCTTGGTTGCCATTGCATGCAATTTCTTGAGCCACTTTGATCGGAGAATAGGAGAATAATAAGGCTTCTTATTCTTAGAATAAGATTAATTCTAATTTGATGAGTAGAATGGTTTATACCGCATTAGAATTGTTTATACTAGAATAAGAAGAATTAGCAATTCAACCTTAGACCCACGAATTATTTATCCTTCCTATTCCGTCAATGGTTCCCATAGAACTATAAAAATTAAATATCCCTTATTCTAACATACGCTATTTCAGATAAATAATTCTGAATAACCTATATTAGGGTGGTAATAGGTAGAGCACTGGCTGACCACAGGTAAGTTGGTACCGAAGGGCGAGGGTGGTTTAGCAGGTGCCCTAGTTCCAAGTTGGATGGGGGCGTTGCTTTACTTATATTTGAACTGAGTTTTACCAGTTAGCAGGACATCAGAACCAACTATCTAGGATAATTGGTTCACCACTTGCCTCCCAATTGGGAAGTCTCAAGTTCAAACCTAGTTGGAGCCTAAAAACTCTCAAGCTATGCAACTTAATCACAGGAAAATCAAGCGGACTTTGAAACGTTCGTCTAATTAAGCAAAATTCTCGACCAACGTGAAATTATCTCTAATTTTAGAAGACATCTCGGATTTGATCCCTGGTTGCTTGTAAATATTGGGAGAGTAGAAAAAGGACATCAGAAGGAGAGCATCTTGAACTTTTGTGTGGAGGGCCAAGCCATGGCCAGTAACGTGAGGCTAAAATAGGAGAGATTGACATATCCGTAACAGTAAGGTGACGTACGGTAGAAGGATTTCTGTTATGTATATATATAGGAACATGTAATAAGTGTATGGATATTATTTTTTAAAACATCTAAGTTATATATATATTTTTTGAGCTGGTACAGATATTTATAAGTGATCAAGGACAAAATCTAAGAGATCTTCTCGAATTGGAGATAATTCTAAACTAGTCAATAATTCCGTCTAATTAGACGAGAAATTCAAGCTTACTTGATCATTTGAGGAAGTAATCCTATAGACTGGGGATAAGTATCTCAAGAGAGTTTTTAAACTCCAACAAGGAATGAGACCTGAGAACCCTCAATTGGGAGGCAAGAGTTGAGGCAGTTGGTTCTATTAAAAAAAAAAATCTAAAATAAATGGTTGCATGAGATGTGAAAAGATAATCTAAGGGTTGTTATTTCTTCTAGAGAGATAGAATTATGTAGAGAATATTCTATTATATTAAAATTATAGAAATAAAAATATAAAAAGTAGAGTTAAAGAAATAAAAAATATTCTATATTGTTATGGAATTTTGGGTATGTAGGCTTTGTAATCTCTATAATTTTTTTTTATTATTTTTATAATTCTCTAACTAAATGAATCTAAAAAAATTAATGGACGAGGCAAAATAGCAAAGAAATTATGTGACCGTTATGTTCGTAAAGAGAAGATTGAGGGACTCTTCATATGGATTGGATTAGAATTTACCTTGAACCAACTTAACTGGACGCAGGTTATAGCCTAGTCTTACCATTAGAAATGTTTAGGGATATGTGGCCATTGTTTAATGTTGACCTCCTGAGAACATGGTGAGTAGTAAACCTTGCTGTATCGTCGGGGACTACGACACCACTTGACGGTGCTTTTATTTTAAAAAGAATTGAAAGTTTTTTTAGTCGAACCCATGCTGTCCTACATGTTTGTACAGTTTGATCTTAGATTGGACAACCCTAAAAAAGAAGATGAAAAATTGAAAATCAACCCCAAATGATGTTTTTTTACTGTTCATTTGGAGTCGATTTCAATTTCTCATCTTTTTGGGTTGTACGATCCATATTAGACTATACGATTGTGTAAAGTAGGTTGGGGCCGACCAAAAAAAATTCAAATAAATATTTTTTAAAAAATAAAAGTACCACCATGAGGCATCATAACTCCTGGCAGTGCAGCAAGTTGTACTCTAATAAGAGATAGAAAGTGTAATAAAAAGGAATAACTAATTAGTGGAATAATATATAGAAACTTAGAAAGGTGAAAGATACTAGTGACGCTAGTGCAATTTAAAGCATTGAGAGTAAGAGAGGGGGATTAAAAAGAGATATTTAGTCTCAATAAAAGAGAGCATGATTAGTGAATAATTAATAACTAGATTTGGTTCAAGCATAATAAAAAAGAATAACTAATCAGTTAAACAATATGATCTAAAAAAATGGGAAAGAAGAAAGGCACTGAAACGCATGTGCAATTTAAATGCAAAATCCCAAGCGAATTAGAGAGAGGCATTGGAAAGCGACATGCTCCCAATAAACGAGAAAGTATGATTAAATTGAGTAATTAAATAGTTTATACATTAATAATATAATTCAACGTCTAAGATGAAGCATATAATTCAGAGGCCCCTATTTCTCCCAGACAGATAGATATGAGCACACCATCCAATCTTTGATTAGATGGTTAGAAGAATTCAAAGCCAAAAAAGTCTCATTCGATCTTACCCTGCACAACAAGTATTATTTAAACTATATAGTAGTATGGATAAGTCTATGAGGGTTTTTCCAAGTGTCACTAATCTTTTGGACAAAACGGCGAATAAAGAAAAAAAGGATAATTACAGCAAAATTCTGTTAAATCTCTAATTATATTTTTGCCTTTTAATTTTAGAGTATTATGAGTAACTCTCTTAAATAAAAGTTATGTCACGAATGTCTCTACCGTCATGTCCTATAATTGAGTCTAGTTAAAAAAGAACTAAACTATAATTAAATCTTAATTCTACACAAAAAGAACAATAACACCATTATCTCATCCTCTGCTCTCTCTCTCTCTCTCATATCCATCGGATACATGATCTTGTACTTCGTGTGGCTTTCATGTGAGGGGAAGCTGGGGAGGTCTTGCCAAGCTCTTCCTGTAGCCCCACCTTCCCCCACTTGCCCCTCCTCCTCGTCGTCCTCATGGTCATCTCCCACTCCCTGCCCTTCGCTGCATTCGCCTTCTTCAACACCACCTCCTCCCTCACGGGCGTCAAGCTCCCCGACCACCTCTCCTTCACCGTCGCCTTCATTGCATCCCCCCAACCCCACTGTCACAACCACGATACAGAGCCAGCAGCAGCAAAAGAAGGGGGGAGCTGCTCCTACTGGCCGCCGTCCCCGTTGGCGCCCTCAAGCTCCACCTTCGACATTTATTCACTGCCACTCGGTGTAGGGCCCCCAGGGACACCTTGGAGGACTCTGCCAAACACAACCTCCAGTGCACAGTGAACGTATAAATTCTGTTCAGTGAGGTCATTCGGATTATTATTAAATTTATCGGTATTTTATTTTTATTATATTAAAAATATTAAAATAAAAGTTAAAAATAAATATATTTTAATCATTATAAAATGATATACTTTAATAAAAATGATACACTTTGTTATAAGGAGTTTTTTTTTAGATGCACTCAACGAAATTTTTATTAAATCATAAATAAAAATCATAATAGTATGTAAAATGTTTCGTCACCCAGACTCACTAGATTACATATCTTGTCTATAGTGATGTCAAGATGACGAGGCCGATTGCACTTTGTAGTTATGCAGTTATAGTCGCAGTCGAGGGAGGGAGGAGTTAAGGGAAGTGGTGAAGAGCAAAGGAGGGCGGCCAAAGACAACGTTGAACTGCTATTTACGAAAAGGCCGAGTGACAACGGAACTGGAGAGGCCCAGTCCAGACGGTAGAGCACAATAGAGCTAGAGAGAGGAGAGAATGGCGGGGCTGCCGGATCAACAAAGCACTGTAGTGCTGAGTTGTTGGACTAATGGTGACAGAAGCTCTCAGTGTGTGGCAGTTCGAGCCTATTTTTTGTGGGTCCTCATGTCCAGTGGCGGATCCAACTTTATCTAATGGGGTCTTGAAATCCCACTGAATTTTGTCAAATCCATGTCCTAATCTAAGCAATATGATCTGGACCCTACTGACCTGGCTCAAGACCCCACTAACTCAATCTAGGATCTCATGTAATCTAGCTCAAGATCTTACTGACCCAGCCATGTTTACGACTTAATGTCTGAGTGACTCCACTGGACAAAATCTCTGCGTCCACCATTGCTCGTGTCCACCGTTGAACTGGGCTCCGAGTGGGACTAGACTCCTGTGGGTCATCTAAAATTTCAGTGAGGTCACTCTATATCTAAATTTAAAACTTACCTTATTAGATTAAGACTCTTATAATAAAATTTTAAAATTTTAGTGGGATCCTGGGATCCCAGTGAATACAAGTTGGGTTTGCCCCTACCACTGCATCCATACCCTCCGCCGTCAAATCACCGAGAACAAGAACTAGAACGCCCACGACCGCCTCGCTTCCCACCACCGTTACCACCACAAGAAGCACCACCATCCACTGTTTGGGTAGGCAAAGAAGGAGCCTACCTCAGTACTAGCGCGGCAACTGGTGACGACGACGATGGAGTCCGGGGCGAGCTTGGGCTCTGAGGGTGATGCTGGCGGTGACGATGGTGGAGTCTGAGGTGGCGTTGGGCTTCAGGGGTGATGTTGGCATTAACGATGGAGGAGTCCGAGGTGACCGGAGGCGACGTTGGTGCCAACGTCGGATGGAGAACCTCATCTCTATCTCTTTCTCTCTCTCTCTCACATCCCCGTGAGGGTACTATTATTATTATTAATTTTTTTCTTAAAACAAGTGTTAACTACATATCACGGGCACATGCGTATGGCAGCTAACAACAACTAGCTTGAGAGGCATTCATAACATAATTTCATTTAAGAAGGTTATTAATAATATTTAAAAAATAAAATGTAAAAGGTTAATTAGAGACTTAACGGGGTGTTTGTTATAATTAACCCCTCCCTCCCACCCCTCCAAAAAAAGAAAAAAAAATAAAAAAGGGAAAAAATTAACGTCTGCCAGAAATCGAGTCTGCTGAAGATTCAAATTAAAAGTTTAACCAGGGTCTTGATTGAAAACTCCCGTCCATTTCTCTCCCTTCCGCCTCCTGTCCCTCTCGCCCGCCCTGAACACAAGCACAACAGTGATGCGGGCCCTATTCCGCCATCGCCGCCCACCGCGAGCTCTGCCCTCCCGCGGAGCACCTCCCCCCGCCCTCCTCTGCACCGCCCTGCCCCATCACCCGGCCGCCGCAGAGCCCTCGCCCCCTCTCCTCACCCCCTGCGAACATTTCGACCGAGCTCTCCTGTCCGACCTCATCGCCAGGCAGCACTGGTCCAAGCTGAGGGCCCTCACCCGGGGCACCCCTCCCTCCCGCCTCCTCCAGGTCCTCCTCCATCCTCCCTCCTCTGTCCCCCCCGCCGCCGCCGCCGAGCCCGCCCTGAGGTACTTCCGATGGTCGGAGAGTCTGCCGGGCGCCCTCCCCCACGGCCTCGACCACCACTGCCGCCTCCTGCACCTGCTGGCGGCCGCCAAGAGGTACAGCGACATGAGGGCGCAGGTCCACGCCCTGGTCAATTCGGGGCGGCATTCCAACCCTTCCATCTTCCACTCCCTGTCAGCCTCCGGCGAGCGCCGGGACTGGAGTTCGCTCGTCGCCGACATGCTGGTGCTGGAGTACGCCAAGAGGGCCAAGGCCGGGCTGGCCTTGGAGGCCTTTGATCGGGCGCGGGATTACGGGTATAGGCTGTCGGTTTTGTCCTGCAATCCGCTGCTGGCTGCGCTGGTGGAGGAGGGGAGCGTGGTGGAAGTGGAGAGGGTGTACAAGGAGATGATGAGGAGGAGGATACAGCCGAACTTGATCACCTTCAACACGGCGATCAATGGATTCTGCAGGGCCGGGAAGTTGCAGAGGGCGGCCGACCTCGTCGAGGACATGAAGGCTTGGGGCCTCTCGCCGTCGGTGGTCACTTACAACACGCTTATCCATGGCCACTGCAAAATGGGTCGAGCAGGGAAGATATACAAGGCAGAGGCTCTTCTGAAGGAGATGGAGTCGAAGCAGGTCCATCCAAATGTGGTCACTTTCAGCATTCTCATAGACGGATACTGTAAAGATGGGAGCCTTTCTATTGCCCAGAAGCTGTTTGATGAAATGAGGCAGAGGGGTGTCTCCCCGAATGTGGTCGCTTTTAATTCATTGGTCAGTGGGTTTTGTGAGGATGGTAGGGTTGATGATGCCCTGGGGATGTTGGAGGATATGGGGCAGTCGGGTGTTGAGCCCAATATTGTGACATATAACGCGATTATAGATGGCTATTGCAAAAAAGGTATGGTGGCAGAGGCTAAGGAGTTGCTAGATGATGTTTTAAACATCGGCCTAGCTCCGAATGTCATAACATATAACACTTTGATCAATGGATATTGCCGGCTTGGGAAGATGGAGGATGCAATTGGATTGTATGGTTTGACTTTTGGTAAGGAACTTAGTCCTAACATTTCCACCTATAACACCTTGATATTTGGTTTTTGTCGAAGTGGCAACATGAATGGGGCCACCAAGGTCTTGGATGAAATGGAGGAGAAAGGTGTGAAAGCTAACCTTGTGACATATAACGTGCTTATAGGGGCTTTGTGTTCACAGGGAGAGACAAAGAAAGCATTAAAATTGTTGGATGAGATGGCGGAGATGGGTTTGTGCCCTAGTCATGTGACCTACAATATGTTGATGGATGGTCTCTGTAAAGATGGTAACATGAGGGCTGCTTTGAACCTGAGGTCAAGAATGGAAAAGGATGGGAAACGTGCAAATGTGGTTACATACAATGTACTTATCAAGTGCCTTTGTGGGAAGGGTAAAATGGAAGAAGCAAACACACTTTTGAATGAGATGCTAATGAAAGGTCTGGTACCAAATAAGGTCACATATGATATAATTCGGGATGAAATGATAGAGAGGGGTTTTGTTCCAGACATAGATGGCCATCTTTGCAGCACTTTGTCATAGTGCATATTTGGTACGAGATTCTTGAGACTGAAAGCATCTGTCCTTTAAGAGTCCTTCAATCAAAGGGCAAACTTTCGTGTACAATGTATTATTAAGCACACGATAGAACACTGGCCTATCTATTATTGATTTGCAATAGTCAGGAGTAAGTACAAAAGTAACGGTTAAGCTTTTGCTCCTAGGAAGAATGCACAGATTTGCTTCCCGATTGTGTGTAAAAGCCAGCATTGCACTTGAAGAGGAAATAGGAAAGAGTGTAGAGTTTCATATGGACAATGGTTTGAGAAGGTCATGACTTGGTGAGGGAAAATTATTTGTCAGAATTTTCATAGTTTGACAATTCAGGATAAAATTATTGGCAACTAGAACTGTTTCAATGCTCATACAGCAATCAACCTCTACCTGCTTACCTGTGGCAGGCCTTCTAATTTCTAAAGCAGCATACAACATACAAAATTTTTTATGCAGGTGTTTCTCAAGGGACATAAATACAGTTTGCTGTCAGTGTGTACATTTTGGTGTTGAATGGTGTCTGTCAAAAAGATCGTGACAGAAGCTTTGATTTTCCAAATGTATCTCATGAACTTAAGGAAGTGGTGGAAAAAAAGAAGCTATTGTGTCAGTTACAAGAAGCAGAAGGTGGAACTGCACTAAGAAAAAGGAGATGCAACCATCTTCCCTCAGGTACTAGGTATTTTCTAGGATAAAATTTGGCTATGATATTTGATTCTTGTTCAGAATGAGGATTCTATACTCCTTAAAGGCAGATATAAACCATTTGATTCATGAATACAAAGGAAACAATACATTGTCGTCTTTTAATACTAGATGGAAAATTTAACTATATGACATAAATTTTTTGTCTGATAAGATGTTTTTATGTCCTTTTAGTCAGTCTTTTTGTTTCTTTACATTTTTTGCTCGTTTACTATTCAAAAAGTGGTTGAAAGTCCGGGAGGATGGCATCTCTAGTGAGAAAATTCCTTTCTATGTGACCTTTATTTTACCTGGAAGTCCTTGCAGAAGCTATTATCTTAATTAATCTGATTCATTGCCGTGGTTTCACTACGCTTGGTTTTTGGGCTTAGCTATAAAGGTCTCCATTGTATTTTGTTTGCTGAACTGTTCCTTCTGTTCTTTTTCCATTTGTTTCTTTCTATAGAGCTAGTTCTGAATTGAAGCATTCCTTCTTCCAATATCATCCTCTTTTCCCCTCTTTTGCTCATCCCAATCATCTAGCTTTTTTATCTATCAAAAACTAACGGGACAAAAGGCACTCAGTTTGAATTTGAAAGCAGAATATCTTTGCTCCACCGAAGAAAATCAATCTAAGACATTATTCAGTACAGTATACATTTGTTAGTTTGTGCCCGAGATGCCAGGTCAGAAACTCTGCGTTTGTCCACAAGCTTCACCTGGTTGTGGAGCCTGAGTTGTTTTAAGAAAATCACCTCCACTTTTAAGAAACTCTTTCTTGATGTATTAAGCAGCCAGTGATTATGGCTTGATAAATTCTCTTTTTTTATATCACGTGGAGGTTGAAGCACATTAAAAATATGGGTCTCCAATTGCTGACCAACTCTCAAATTTTTGGAAATCTATCTTGTCATTGTTTGCACGAATCGCTAGCTATGTCTCCTCTACATGGGTGGTGTAACGACCCATATATAGAGATAAGGACAAATTTAAATTTTAAGGTTTGAAACATGGTTAAAATATGTCGGTTTATTACAAAATTCCTATACAACTCTTAACTTAGTGAACTCGGGCTAACTTTATGTCTATTGGAGCATAGTTGCTTAGGTTTGACTAGTTTTGATGGACATGACATTGACAACTATTAGTGGGATAGTGAGTCTCCTTGGAGGACTACCATATAGAATGGACAACATGATTCATGAGATTTTTGTATTCTATAGGATAGGTTTTTAATCTGTAGGATGGGAAACATATGATTCATGAGAATTTTCTACTAACTAGAGAATAATATTTTCTGTATTTAATCGAATAAAAGGTATTTAGATAGAATTGTCAAAAACATGGTTTTTTCTTCTTGGAAAAGGACATTTGACTTTTTATAGGTTGGAGATGTGACTTTTTTGATACTTTTATTGAATTCCAATAGGGGGGGGGGGTACTTCCCTTATTTATATATAATATCTTAAGTCAATAAAAGTTGTTTACTTAAATAACGTTTAAGGAAGTAAGCTAAACTTATCAGGCTTGGAGTGGTGGGTGGACAATGAGCCAAGTTGCCCACAAGTCGCTCGAGCTTGACTTATGAGCTGAGTTTGACTCAGCTCTGCTTGTTTAACCAAATGAACCAAGCCCAAGTTTGAGATAAAGCTTGTTCTTTCGGTAAAGCTCGGTGTGCTCGTGAGTCAGCTCAAATAAAATTGGCAAGTTAATTTTATATGTAGGTTAAGTAGACCTGCTCATAACCTCGGCCCTGTCGGCTCGTCTGAACCATATGATTTGGCTTCAAAATTATAAGCTCAGCAGAAGATATAAGGAGTTTAAATTCTTTCTTCTTTCAGACAAAGGACTAAAAATGTCGCCCTGCTTGGGTGTGTGCCCTGCACAGGCAGGTTGGCAAGCCTTACAAGTCCTTTATTGGAGGTTTTGGAGGGTTTATTTCCCCATCTGCCTTAAAAACTCACACCCTTCCAGCCTTTGCGCACTGCTTTGGTTTGCATCCATTCTTAGTTGTGGCATATTAGTTTGATATGGATCGAATGTTATGGTGCGACAGCCACGTGAAAGTAGAGAGAATCTAAAGCAAATTAATCTTCTTGGGCAATAAATTATGTCAGGTCTTAAATTGCTTTAGGGTAATTAGACTTGTCTAGAATTAGTTTTAGATGTACATATGGTGTACACGTCCGATTTCTCATAGTATGATATATCACCTAAGTCCTTTTGTTATCCTTTTTTATTTTGAGGAGGCAAAATTGCTTACTAACATCGGGTTTCCACAGAAATGCTAGGATAGCTGTCCTCTACTGGGATGCACGTTAGAACAATTTTACAAAGAACCATTTAATCAAGATAACTTAATTGGTTATCACATTACCGCACCCCTCCCCTCAAGTAAATGAACTCTTTTGCCAGCTAATACAAGTAATTATAACAACAATAATGTAACCCTCCCCTTTTATACAGGGTTCTGCAGGTTCACGGGAGGGATGCTGCAGAAGCCTCGGTGATGGAAAGTTTAGGACGTGTTTGGCAAAACTTTTATTTGAAAGTTACTTTTGACTTTTACTTCTTACATAAAATGAGTTGAGAGAGAGAAGTTATAACTAATTTTAGTTTGTTACACAAATCAATTCTTTCATAACAACTTCACTTTTTCTCCAATTTTGGAAGCTCCCCCTTGTAGCTTTTGGTTGGAAGTCAAAACACAAGAAAAATATCACATAAATGACTTCCAAAATCCAATGACTTCTATAAAAAATAACTAAATAGAAATGCAAAAATACTTCCAAATGGAAGCTGCGCCAAGCACGGCCTTAATCTGCAATGAACTCCAGGTCTGCAGCTTGGAGGAGGTAGCGGAGGAGGGTAAAGCTAAGGAGAGAGGAAGGACAAGATTTTGCCATGTCCCACCTCACTTGCCAACATCAGTCTTCTTGCGCAGATCTGTTCTTCTCACAGGCTGGAAGCAACTTCTGATTCAGCAGTTGGCCCAACCCTAGCTAATCGAAGCTGATCTTGAAGAAGTGGAGAACATCCGCATCATCTCATTCTTTTTCCCCCCCTTTTTTTGCCAAGGGGCATCATCTCATTCAAGCCCCTCAGATGTGGTCATAGCGCTTCAGTTGATAGATTATGAAGTGCTTCAGTTAATAGATAATGAAGTGGCTTGGACTTAAATATCACATGTTTGAAACTAGTTTATTGCATCTTGAGAGAGAAGTTACCAATTTCAAAGTATTATATCATTTCTATCGAAGTGATAAATGCACGGTGATGAAGTGTTGAGTAGATTTTCAGCATTCTTTGAGTAACGTCCCAATTTATCGCCTGTGTGGTGTAAGTTTGAAGTTTGCTGCAATGTCCACAAGTTTATTTCTTTGTCAAATTTATGTTGTGTTTCTCCTTTTGTTGATTTCTGGAGACTCTTTTCTTTTGGAAACTGATCTTTCTTAACATCAAATTTGACACTAGATACAAGAAGACAAAAAGAATACCAGACTTTAAAGTTTAAATGGCTGATTGTTGCAATAGAATAGGGACAATTTGTGTCCTCCTGTATGTTAAGTTTGGTGTAAAAAAAAAAAGATGTTATTGGACCATTTTTCTCTTTTTATTAGGGCATATGAGTGGACATATTTTTATATTTACAGAACGAAAATAGAAGATAAACTATGCCAATTTTATATGTCATAACAAAAGTGAAGAGAGACTTATAAAGGGCCACCTAAAGTGGTCAACAAACTTCTAATATCCTCAACTAAGAATCCAGCCTTTTGAAAATTTCTGGTGTCTGAATTCGACTTCCCTATTTTTTCAGAGGATCTTGAAGGAGATCTATAAAACTTTTTGTCTTCAATGTTATTGGCTCCAAGTAGTTGCTCCTTATGAATGCCCATTGCTCTTGGTCCGTGCAGTCCCAGTGCAGTGGTGCTGGGACGTTGGGGGGGTGGGGCGATCCCTGGTGGGCGCGGGTGGCCTTAGGGCCTCTAGCCACTAGGCTAGCTACCGAAAAAGGAAAATGCCCATTGCTCTTGGGTACAATGGTTTTCAAGTCGATTGACGAGTGTAACTAATCAATAAGGCTGTAGCTTTGTTTAAACTATTAGGTTGTAAATGAAGAAAGTCATTTGCTAATTTGATTATGCAGGACATTTTTTTCATGGTCGTTCTTCGTCTAATCTACAAGAAGCATGAATTAGTGATTTAGACCACTTATTGCTTAATCGTTTAAATTTGTAGATCTTACAGATCATGTTTGACTTGGATTGTGAATTAACTCCATCTGCTTACAATCCCATGGCAATAGTCTTAATTGTTGAGTTTGATCATGAATTAACTTGATCTTCACAATTCCCTGTCCCACCTCATAGAACTATCTCTAGTAATGTCATCATCAACGGCCAAGTGCTAGTGAACTTTTATTGGGATATTAAGGGTAAATAACTGAACCTTGGAGATACTAACATCCACCATTAATGATGATGGTGGAAGCATAAACTTAAGATCCATATAAATAAATAGAGGTGCTTTAATGGACCATGGTGCAATGTTCTTCTAGAGTAGTGAGGGAGACTGGAAACTAACTTGCTCCGTTAGAATAGGAGATTATACCAGTGAATCTTTACCTCTTTAACTTTCTCCTTGCCTCCCCCTTAGAGGGTGCAGTTCCTCTCCATGGACCCCTGTAGTCGCCATTGAGGGCGCTGTACGTTGAACGTCTCAACGTGCGTAGTCGGTCTATTGAGGGGAACTGCGCCTTTTCTTATATAAGAAGACTACCCAACTATAGACAGGCGTGGCATGTCTCTACTAGACATGCCATGCCTTGCACATAAATATTTTTTGTAACCTTCTAGCATTCTATGGGGTCAGATGAATTTTAGATCCACTGTATGCCTAAACGTTATGAACGAAACTATTATGTGACCGTTTAAAACGGCCTCTCTAATACCAAATGATCACAACTAAATATTCAGTGACTGCTCGTTTGGCAACGGAATAAATAAGAAGAATATGGGTTATTTTGGGTCGAAAGAAAAAATACTGTTTGGCAAGTGGAATATTCCAAAATGGGGGAGAATGACCGGGAGATTTTATTCTCGAGGTGGGATATTCCATCCCTCCTTAATTATTTTTGACCTTTCTTGCCCCTCATGCGAAACCCGATTGGAGAATTTTTCCTTCTGCCGCTGCAAGAGTTTGCCGCACAACTCAAAGAAATCTGTTGCACAGAGAATTCATCAACATCTCAAATGACATTTTATTATCTACAATTAATGGTTAGGGAAGAGTACAAACAAAAGGACAATAAAATAAGAGGTATAAGAGGGACCAACCCATACTATGGATGCTTACAAAATATCCCAAGAATCGTCCACCAATGCCTCGTGTTGGAAATTAGAGTTTTGCAATGGATAGTTGTCTTGTTGGATTACGTAGGAAGCAACATCATCTTGGACGTTGTAACCAAGGAACATTTACCACAGAGGCATGGAAGGAGGTGGTGGCATTTTTTAACGAAAGTACAAATTTATTATTTGATAAAGCTAATTGTTACAACGGATGGAAGACACTAAGGAAGGATTTCAATCTTCATAATGCTTTAGCTGATAAATCAGGTTGGGGATGGGATTACGATAAAAAGTGTGGCCGTGCCTCGAGATGAATGGTATGTTAATTAACTAAAGCTTCATAAACAACTCTTAATTTCTTTATCGTGGTTTTGAAATTTTATGTGAAAATGCTGCTGCAAAAGGACACCATGCTATGAGATCAGCTCAAGATGAACTCCATGACAACTCACAGCCGATAGAAGATTCAGACAACATTAATAACGATTCAAGCTTATCTAAAGTCAAGTTAAAGAAGAAGCCGGTGATGACAGTTTAAATGAGCTTGTAGAAATGGGAAAACGAAGGGTGGACGTGCTTTTCATTTTGTCACTTGATTAATAAATTATGGGGACATGACCTTTATTTGGTTAACTTTTAGTGTCTCATTTTATTGTTAAACAAGTTGATTTGATAATTTTGATGCTTAGCATTTGTTCATTGACAATGTTCAAATATTTTTTTGATCACTCTAGATATGAATGAGATTGCCTATGGCTAGTGGCGGACGCAGAAACTTTGTCCAGTAGGATTACTCGGATCATTATTAAATATATCGATATTTTATTTTTATTATATTAAAAATATTAAAATAAAAAATAAAAATAAATATATTTTAATCATTATAAAAATGATATACTTTAATAAAAATGATACACTTCGTTGCGAAGAATTTTTTCTTCCAAATACACTCAACGAATTTTTTATTAAATCATAAATATAAATCATAATACTATGTAAAAAATTCAGTAGAACTGAGCTCCGAGTGAGACTGAGATCCTATGGGTCATCTAAAAAATTCAGTGAAGTCATCTTATACCTAAATTTTAAATTTATCTTATTAAATTATGACTGTTCTAATAAAATTTTAAAATTTAAAAGGGGTCCTAGGACCCCACTGAAATGAGCTGCGTCCACCACTGCCCATGGCTCAAACAATTCCTCGAACAAGAGGATGACCATTGAGATGTGGTGCTTGCCTACCTACTTAAGAGGCCTCGCAAGCATGCGTTATATAAAAAACCTTGTTACACGAGAGTTTTTGTTCGCGACGTAAGTATATTTAAGCTACAAGATATGCTAATAGAAAGAGGATTATTGCAAGATGCAAGGCATGTCAGCAGTACGGAACAGCTAGCAATATTTTTGCATGCACTTGGTCATGGGGCCGCATTTAGTGTTTTATGTGATAGATTTCAACACTCTTGTAAAATTATTAGTAGACACCTCAATACTGTGTTAAATGCCATCTTAGGATTGAGAAAAGATTACATTCAACTTCCACCTGATGATGCAATGACTAGAATGCTTTGGGTGCAATCGACAGAAACGCATTGTTGCTCTTGTCAAGAGATCAAAACAAGCACGTTATCGTGATAAAAAAAAATTTATATCACAAAAATGTGATGGCCACAGTTTCTTTGGACTTACAACTTCTTTATGTGGGTGCTGGTTGAAAGGATTCAACTGCGGATATGAAGGTTTTGAGATGGGCCATGGAGAATGGTGGATTCACAGTCTCATAAGGTATAATTACTTATCGATTAAAAATTTAACCTAGTCAATATTTGTATATTTTAATAAAAAATACAAATATTTTAATAAAAAAGTGCGACAATTTTGTGACGCAGGTGATCTTGATGTGGATTCCAGTTAATTAGCAGCTGAAGAATAACTTAATTTTGGTGATAAAGATACCTGGAAGCATTGCAAACCAATTGTGGGCAAACAATCAAGTAAGTAATTATAACATATTAGGTAATTTTTTATTTTAATGTATAATTTATAGATATTTTTTCTTGCAGGAAACCTAGGTGGTAATTATGCAGCAACTTTTGAATTTTGAGAGTTATTTATGAAGAAAAGTTTGGACCAGAAATAGATTTTGTCAATGAAAGATTTGTGAAGAACAATTGAATCATATGGAGGTTGGACTTGAAATAGATTCCGGCAATGAACGATCTAACTTTTATGATGGGGAAAAACCCAACCAAGGCCCAATCCCAATTCCCGAATGAGCCGGACAACCATCGTCCGCTCTCGGCAGCCCATGATCGTTCTGGGCCGAGATGGACCCGGCCCAACCATCCAATCTGAATTCATTCAGCCTTGGCGCCCATTGGGCCGACTAGGCCGAGGTGGGTCCGGCCTACTCGGTGAGGCGAGAATGGGATATTCTGTGGCGGCCCTGACGCCAACTGGGCCGAAGTGGGTCCGGCCCGCTTAACTACTCGGATAAATGCCGACAGCCCACGAGCATATGATGTTTCTGACATTTCATCTCAAACAACTAAGAATAGTCCTACATCGCTTGTCACTAAAAAAGAACCCTCATCTCTTGTTATAAAAGAAGCGCTATTCATTGCGAAAAAGATAGACAAGCTATTAAGCTTTTATTTCTCTCTCTCCCTCATTAAATTAGTGACTGACTTAACCATCGGAGGGTTTCTCCGGGCTGCGATCTGGGATTCTTTTGACGGTTTTTCTTCCTGAAGTAGGAAGACCCTTCGTCTCCGACTCTCCCTCGGCTTCGGATCCTCTCGACGCTTAGTCACCGGCCGGTACTCGGATTCCGCTCCGCTCCAGGATCCGATAGTGATTGTCTCGGCAACATCAGTTTGACAGTTTATTCGTGAAATAATTGTTAAGTTAAACAATTTCATTTAAATTTATGCTTTTTGTGATGTGCAGATAATTAAAGAGACAATACAGTCATTTATTAGAAATGTGAGTAGAATATCTCATAATCTTGTGAATTGCAGCCAAATGCTGTTTACTAGAGTATTCCATATTTAACCCTTTATTTGCCAAATTCAAACTCCATAATGAAACTAAACTTGGACTTGTCAGTCTAGCTTCCAGAGATTGGTAATTAATTCTCTCAATTCGATGCACCATGTTTTGTAAATTAGAGTAGATTTTGTATCAAGTTTGACTTATTAATTGTAAATTAACTTGATCTACTTGTAACATTATTCATATCTCAAACAATTAACTTGATCCACTGGTAATATTATTCATATCAAGTAAAATCACCATTATTTATATCATTTTCTTTCCTTTTTCTTCACGTACGAAATCCCATTTGGAATGTCAATCCCACGAATAGTTTTAAAAAAGAAATATTTGAATATATATATATATATATATAATATTCTTAAAACCCCAACTCTCATATATTATTGTCAATACTTTTAAAAAATACAGTTATACATCCTTCCGACAAAATAACGTGAGTGTTGACCCATCGAATACTTAGAAAAGAGAGAATACTTGCTGCATTGCAGCAAGCTGAGGTGGAACTAGTCGCCCGGCCTCGTCCCGCTATCCAAAACCCGCACATGGGTCTATCCCGTACTTAAATGTGCCCTCACGTCAATAAAAAAAAAAAGAAAAAAAATATCCGCAGGCCGTACTCTTTGAGCGCATTATGAAGCGTTCGAGAGTATCTTGGAGTTCTCGCTCGCATCAAGATGCTTTTAAGAGCATCGTGGAGCTCTTGAGAGCATCATGTAGAGTTCTAAGATACTCCCGAAAGCACCCTGATGCGCTCGAGAGTTCTTTAAAATGCTCGAGTGCATCTTAGAGCTCTCAAGCGTGTGCTCAAAGAGCACAGTATGTTGACAAACTTCTTTATTTTTTCACTGATGTCAAGACGTATTTAAGTGAGAGGACATGCCAAAATACAGGTTTCCGGTAGTAGGACGGGGCTGAATGACCCGTTCCACCTCAGTTTATTGCAGTGCAACAAGTTATTCTCTAGAAAAAAATAAGAGCTCTTACATGGCATCTGAAATTGCCACATCAGTATAGCATTCTGCTAGATTTTGAGCCTACCGATTTTTATCTATAGATACTTATTTTTTTTATCGTTTTTAATAAAAAGTATTTTTAATATTAATTCTGTTTGTTTTTACTTTTTATGTTTATTTTTTATTATATAAGTGGCTGTGGTTCCGGTGCCCACGGTTCAGTGGGCCGCACCTCCCCAAATCCGCAACTCCGTCCCTATCCGCCGTCCTCTCGCTCCCCCTTCCCCGCTGCTGCACTCGGGAAACCCTAGCCGGGGCATCTTCCTCCCCGCTCCCGCTGCCCCTCGTCTCTGCTTTCCGAAGAATCTGTTCGAATTCTTCCGGGGTTTTTGGCGTAGATCTGATCTGAGCTTGGAGGGCATGGCGGGTGATACCAACAGGATCAGCAGCAGCAGCAGCAGCGGCGGCGGCGGCGGCGGCAATAGCAGGGCGCACCCGGACTGCATCAACTCCTCCAACCCCTATCACGAGTGCGTGGAGTACTGCTTTCAGAGGATCGCCGAGGCCAGGGACCGCGCTGCCTCCCTGCGCCCTCCACCCCCAGGTTCTTCTTCTTCTTCCTTTTTTTAGGTTTTTTTGGGGGTTATTCGCCCTCTGTTCTGATGATTTCTTGCCTGGGTGGTGGTGTGGCGGCGGCAGAGGAGAGGACGGTGCACCCGGACTGTGCCGACGCGGCAGACCCCTACCACGAGTGCGACGAGGGCTGCTTCAGGAGGATCGCTGAGGTGAAGTTCCGGGATGAGAGCGCCGACCCAGGTTGGGGTCCTTTATCCTTTTGTTCTTCTTTCTTAAAAAAAAAATCTGCTTTTTGTTTAAAATTGGGTGTGCTGTCTGTCTGAATTGAGTAAATTATAAAGATTGGGAAGAACAATTCCTTTTCTGCCCTATGATCCCGATCAGAAGATAACTTCCTTTACTTTATAGAGAAAAGTAACGAGCATCCTATTATTTTTTTTCCTCCCTTGCCTCCCCTGAAATTACAAGGCTAGGCGCTCTCAGAGTTGGGAAAACAAAAGGTATGATAGGTTCTTCGTATGTGATTAACAGGTCGTGGCTGTAATGCCTAATTGGAATTCTGGTTGAAGCCCTCGATGCTACTGTTCCAACTCCTTGATTCTTTACAAGTATTTTATACGTTTCCAATGAAAATCCCTTATCCATATAAGTCTCCCTTCAGAATATGTCATGCCAATCGCAAGTTTGTAATATATCATCTCACTTGCAAATTTGTCTTCTCTGTCCCTTTGTGTAATATGGAAAAAGGGGGGAGAGGGAGCATGTTATTTGCTTTATCGTGGACGAGGTTCTCAGAAACTACCATTGTTAAGTGACAACAACTCCTCAGAGACTGTATGTAGCATGGATGGAATGGTGTTTGAGTTGCTACCATGGGTGGAATGGTGTCAAGTCATGTTTCTTAAAATGCTGTGGCTTTGGAGAGCAAGATAGCACACATGAGAGAAACCTGCACTATGGTATTGGATGTTTTTCTTGGGTAAGGAAAACTCAACAGTTGTAATGTGCGGTGAAACGCTTCAATTTATGGACTTTTACATCTGTAAATTTGCACTTTACAGGTCCATAGACTAGCAAATGTATTTATGGAATAAAATGACAGGGGAAGGTACATGACATATGTAATATGTACTACTTTCACTAGAAAGCTACTACAGATGGAGAGAATCGTCATCAGTGGGTATATCACTCACAACTTTGTGATGGGACAATCAAAGTATATGTGCTGTAGCATGAAATATTAGAGCTGGAACCAAGAGACAGGTTTTGATTAACCGTTCAATTGATTGATCGGCGGAACAACTAAAACTAGATGTTAGGCAAGGTGCATAGAACAAGGGGTAGTGCAAAGAGAGGTGTTAGCATGGACAACCATCTAAATTTATCACGTTAAGGAGTTTTATGATAAGTGAAGGAAATACATGTACAAGAAATAATATACGAGAATTGATAGGTATGGTTAAGTTGGTTGCATCTGAGATTGGACATAAGACAGAAAAATCTGGATACAGAAATGGGGGTAAAAAGAAAGACTAAGTTAACCTTTTTTTGGTTTGCAAATTCTGCTTTAAGTGGGAACTGATTGAGAGGAAGATAGGTAATGGTTCTTAACATTGAGACCATAAGGCTTACTAAATGTAGAGCCAATTACTGATCACTCCATTGTCCTCTTTTTTTTTTTTTTCCTATTGCAGCTTCTTTATTGCTGTGCTCCCCTCATGTCCTGGCACCTTATTTCTGCCTTATTAGTCTAGCATATTCCTAGAGAGTAACCTGTATGGAGCTTCTTTTTTTTTTTTTTTGCATCAGTATTCCTTTTTGTAGCTTTACTGATGACTAAAATAGTAAAACGTCCCCGATACTTTTCTCACCCGGGAAACTTTTTAACAAGTCTTGGCCTAGAGCTTATGGACTTGGATCCTACTCCAGTGTTGTAGGGTTGGTAATATCTGGTTGGAATAATCATGGGGGTTTTGGATGCTAACAACTGAGCATCATATGTTGGCTATTATGTTCATCTGTACAACACTGTTTTCTTCTCTGAAAGTGGAGAGTATGAAAACTCATTAAGAAAAGGAGAACATGTACAAGTATAAAAGAGAAGCATACCCCAAAGTGCCCCTAAAAACTAACTGCCATCTACACCATTCCCTCCAAAAAATAACCCTCCAACTACCAAAGTCCCAACCCCAAAAAACAAAAGATTAAGTCACACAGGGCTGGTTATTTTGAAAAATGAAAGCGGTAGCATGGAGAAAATATTGTCTATGCAGAGGTATAACTTATCATCTATGGTTGGATGGGCTTTAAATGGATTCATGTTTTAGATCATGGATGAATCTTGAGGATGAACCTTATAAGAGGGCATTGGGCTTTGAGTATATGGGTCAATTAATACTTCAATCAGAGTAATGACCATGGCAGCATATGCGAGGATGTTGTAGTGTATAGTCAGTGGTGTGAGGGGTTGCCTTGGCCTAAGGCTGGGGTAACAGTCTAGGCGTTTGATGTGACCTCTTGAAAAAAAGAAATAATTAGATATTAAGAATATGATACATACACTTAAATAAAACCTGCAAAATACCAAATTCATCCATGTAATTGCACCAAATAAGTGCATGATCCACTTGTGTCACCAAATGTAAACAATTGAAGATGCAATTACCAACATCATTCTAGAAGCTGTTTAATAACTCTAGTAAAAAGAAAGAGACTGAGAGATGGAAGGCTGAGAGAGCAAAGGGAGATTATAGTCATTCTCACTGCTTCACCTATTCAGTTAACATGTAGCCTCAAGTAATGGCCTAAGGCACAAGCCTCAAGGCATACTGCCTGAATTAAAAGGCATGAGCCTCAAGTAAATGGCTTGCGGCACATGCCGCAAGACGTTTTTCTAATGCCTCGCTTTGAGGTGTATGCCGCATTTGCATTGAGATGGTGACTTTTTAACAATAGTGAAAGGGGTTTTTGTGAGTGCGACTCCCTTTCCATTTATAGAGAGAAGAGGAGGGCTTGAAGAAGCAAGGGAGGACAATGACTATCTCTCCTCTCCTTGACACAACAGCTGTGCCTCCTAGCACACCTACTTTTCTTCTGTGGGGTGTCAGAGGAAGGTCGCAGTGTGAAGATAGGCAAATAGTTTTTTTTTTTTTTTAATTTGGGGGTTAATAATGTAATTGCACAGTTTCTCATCATGTCGATAGTGAATATCCAGTGAATACTCTCTTCTGGCAGATGTCAGTTAACCTGAGGGGATAACCATAATTTTTTGGTGATCTTTAGAGGATGAAGAGGGAAATAAGTTAATGGCAAGTCTATAGCATCTAAAACTACTAGATTTCAGGGGTAAATAGGCAAGAATCCTTTTAAAATATCAGGAGTTGTGTATAGTCAACTCTGAAACAATATTTTTTTGGGGGTTTTTCAAATAAGATTTCATATTTGTAGATAACCCCCTGCATGTTTCATATTTGCATATAACCCCCTTAATTATAGTGATATTTGCATATAACCGCCTTACTATGTGAATTTACTTTGAATTTTACATGAATTAAAATATTATTTCTGTACATAGAATATGTGAAGCTATTTAAATGAAAATGCTAAGAATACCCTTAATTAAAATACAAACACTTTACAAGAAAAAAACACATAAACCATCCATCCGTAAGCTTGTTGTATATAATTAACATAAAAAATTATTCTTGTTTTTATGTGATAAAATTATTTTAACTCTGATAAAATTCAAGACAAACTACATAGTTAAGGGAGGTTATACACAAATACCATTATACTTAAGGGGGTTATATGCAAATATGAATCATGCGGGGAGTTATCTACAAATATCAAATCTTGTAGGGGGTTATTTGCAAAACCCCCTATTTTTTTATCTATTTCCTGAATGAAGTTCTATTTTATTTGTCTCAATGTTGTGGTGGCAAATATTTGAAGAAATGAAAGGGATGAATTATTCATTGGCCATTTTGAGAATTTCTAAAAATAAAAATTACCTAAATGGCCTGATAAATTTTACATGATGATTTTCTTGCTGTTGTTATTAAGTGTTGGAGGAAATGCTGAATATAAATTCCTATTGCCAAGTGCTATGGCTGTCTATAATTTCAACAAGTTTCTTTTTGTGGTTATTATTCTGTTATTAGATCACATTCAGTTTCTTTGGGAATGCTGCATTTTTTTTCTTGAGCTGTTGTCCTTACTAGCTCCTCAATAGAATAGCTGTTATAGTGTTTGAATTTATCCTTTTTATCTATGTGTTCTCTGTTTCGTTTCTATTGTACTCAATTTATGCCTTTTCAGATGTTGCTTACTTTTGAGTGCTTTTATAGACCTGCAACAAGGTGCTGCCTCTGACGCGGGCGATGCTCCTCCTAACCATGGATTAAATGAAAAAGAGCAAGCCGATGGCAATGATGGCCAGAAAGATTCTGACAGTGGTTACCCGCACTTGAATGAGAGGCAGAAAAAGTTGTTTGAGCTGCGGCTTAAGATGGTGAGTAGATCTGCACATTTATGGGATCCTCTTTCCTTTATGCGTAATAAATTTTTTTGCAAGATTTTTAGTTGAATTCACAGTGCTCATTTCTAGTTTCTGATCGTTGATCTGTAGAACGAGGCAAGAAAAGCCAACCAAATGGCAATGGTTGCAGAGAAAAATAAACTGGAGGCACCACCTGAGTCAAGAGGCATCTCCAAGCAGAATTGGCTAGAGGAAAGGAAAAAGAAAATTGGAAAGCTGTTGGATGCAAATGGGTTGGATATGAAGAAGGCATTCATGCTTGATACACAGGAGATGGCTGAAGCAAAATACAAAAAGTGGGAAAAGGATCCTGCGCCATTTGGTTGGGACGGTAAGCTTGATCTTTGAGTATTTTATTCTCTTTGGCAGTTAAATGTAACTATGATATTTTCGCAAACATTTGTTCAGTCTCAGTGGGTAATGGAGCTCTCATTTTGTAAGAAGAGATGGGTTTAATTACTAATTTTTATTCCTGAATCTTTCGCAAGTAAAGCTTTATTTATTTTTGAGCGGTGATAGCAAATGTAGGCTTAGCTTTTCACATAATCTTGTCGATCATGATTTAATCATAAAATACTTTAATAGCAGTAGATATTAATTTTCTGTCCCAGACTAGTAATTTTGTTCTCAAATTGTTGGGTATTTGATGTGATGATATGCTGGTTTTTGGTGGTTCCTAGAGTTTTCAAAAACTGCGAAGATTGTTGTTTCTAACCCTCAAACATCTCTTGGTCTCATTGGACGTCCATTGCTACCTCAGTTTTGTATCAGAGGTCCAAGGAGACCAGACCTAATAGCTTAACTGAAGGGTTTGGTAAGCTAAGAGCAGTCCGTCTCCTACTGGAGGCTAATGTAGCGTAGAAACTGTGTTTTTTCTGAATTGTTTGTTTTGATTTATTCTGAACTGCATATATTTCATATCAATGCAATGAGTCTGATCCTTTAGACGTGATAGGTATCCACTTTATGATTTCGAATTTGATTAGATTGTGCTGGTTTATTGATAAATTATAGGCATGTTTTGTTCTATTGTGATTTACGAGCAAAGTAGGATGCTTTGTAAGCTTCTGTAGGATTACTTCCCTTTCATCTTTGTCTAATTCCTCCCATATCACCTTGTCCTCATTAAGTGGATGGAAGTGTGATAATGATGTTTAGTCTATGGATGCCTTTTCAGGCGGCTTGTAGTTATACTGAACAATTTCCGTATGCTTATGAAGCACGCGTATCCAACCTCAGTTCAACAGTGCTGTTATTCACTAATCTGATTTGCTATAACCAGACCGAAAAAACATTTTCACATTTCTATTGCAACTGAAAGGGAATATACAAAATTTTGACCATCTCCTTTAAATAACTGTTGTGCCATCGTCGCTCTTCTTGTGTTATTAACCAGACTGCATACAAGAGGTTTGCCAAATCAATTGTCCTTTTCTGCTCCCTATAAAAGCTCCCTTGGATAGCTTGGCACGTTTATTATGCTTTGTTTGATCTATGACCCCATCGTACGACCTGTTTTTTTTTGAAGGATTTTTATCTGACTGCTTATTTTTTATATGCTACTGGTTGATGCGTGGGCTTTCCTTTTATTGATATTTTTTTTTCCACACCATGTATCGATAGCTTTTGACACTTAACGTAATCACTCTTGAAAAGCCTGTTATCTGATGCACTATTTGTTTGGCAGTCTTCAATCAGAAGACGCTATATAATGCCTACAAGAAGCGAACAAAGAATATGGAAGTTGACATGGAGGCATACAACAAAGCGAAGGAAGAGGACCCAGAGTTCTACCGTGATGCTTCCAGTCTGCAGTATGGGAAGGTATTTGTCACTTCCATAAACTGATGGTTCGGTGGTAATTCTTCTTAGAGGGATAGACTTAGAACAAGGACCCATCCCTAACTGCTCATCTTTGCACAGGCTCCGAAGATTCCGCAAGAGAACGTGGACCGGATGGTAAAGGAGCTTCAAGACAGGGATGCCAAACGGAAGTCATTTAGCAGGAGGCGTAAGTTCCACGAAGAGAAGGATATTGATTCTATCAACGACAGGAATGAGCATTTCAACAAGAAGATAGAGAGGGCCTTCGGGAAGTATACACTGGAGATTAAGAACAATCTGGAGCGTGGGACCGCTTTGCCAGATTGAGCTGTAATATCTGCTGGTTGTGTTTTCTACTTGTGCAGCTGCGAACGGTTTCTTCGGAATGGAACCATCACTGTATTTCCAGTATTCCTTATGATGCTGCTTTTGCAGCACACATCAATCCATCAACCTTGTTCCTCCGTTGTAATACATAAAGGGGATTGAGGTCCGCGGATGTATTCTACTGTGTTCGTGGCACAGTTGTTCTGGTTCATCACCAAATATATGATTGCATTATCTCAATTGTTCTTTTGTGTCAGCCGTTAAATCCTGGCTTGTGCTTTGTTATTGTTTCTTCATGTTGAGTAACAGGATGGAGTAAAAGACATCTCACACCATAGACTTGCCATGACCGCTCATTTTAATAGATTCCCACCGTGTTTACATTCATCACGTCCTGTTGCATCATGGTTTCACTTCTTACTCTGTAGTAGGGCTGTCGAAAATGGCATCTTCTACTTCTGTTTTTTATAAAGCTTACCGAAGATGAAGACGGAGACAGAAAAGTGTTTTTGCTTTCATGTCTATTTTGCTTATAAATTGAAAACAAAAACGGAACTAAACGAAAGTTTCGATTATCATCATCGTTATATTAAGAAATTATTTAAAATAACTGTTAATATTTATTTTTTGATAATTTCTTTTAGTTATTAAAAAAATTAAACTTATAAAAGTTTAATAAATGTACAAATTAATAATTTATGAATTTTAAATTGTATTTTATCTATCAATTTAAATTTACATATGAATATATCTAAACATGTGTCATAAAAACATATCTTATTTTTATCGAACTGTCAAAAAATATTCTCACTATTATGTGTGAATAGATGTATAAGATATATGATCATTCGGGACATGAGTTGACAGATGCGGAAATGAATGTTTCTTTTTCCAACTCTTATAATTATTGAAGATTTATTTTCGTATTCTATAATTTAACAGGTGATTTTTAAAGAAATTCCGTATCCATTAACAAAAATAGAAACAGAGTAAATAATCAAAATTTCGGTAAGAACACAGACAACTTCTGCAACTCAGATGGAGTGACCAGCCACTTTGATTAAAATTCTCTCTTTTAAAGGCCTCCGTCTCAAGGAAACGAGTGGCCTACCCTCGTGATTTATCGTTCTGAATTCAGCTCTCAGGGGAAGATTATCCAATCCACCATGGGATTCATGAACTTGCAACTTTGCATCAATAAAAGATAGACCCATGTTGGAGGGAACAGTAGAAATCGCGAGGAACAGTGCGAGAAAAAACAAAGAAATCAGAAGCCATCGATACATCGCCATGGGTAACAACTAGAGAGAACCAACCAACCATCCAGAAGGGCAACAAGATAGATTCCCACTTTCAAACAGCGAGGCAGCTGTTCAATTCTTCCCAGAACCAGGAACAAAGTGGAGGACAAAGAAGGACCCATACATAACGCACTAACTTACACAAGTAACCAGATAGATAGAGAAACCCCAACAGAAAGGATTACATTACAAGAGAGTCTTGCGCTACCCAGTCACCACCCACCAAAGACGACGCCTTTTTCTTCTTCCCCTTCCCCTTCTTCTCTTGTTTTAGGTAGATTCCACTTAGACGCGGCCCTCCCAGAGGCATTCCAGGTTCACCACGGGGCCGCCGCAACGAAGAAGGCCCTCCAACTCGGCGGGGGGGTGGAGGCCCAGGCGGGCGGCGCGTTCCCAGCGCTCCAGGCGGGACATGCCAACGCAGGGCCCGTACCTCATGTCCATGTCGAACTGCCGCAGCGCCTCCTCCTTCGGTCCGCACTCCTCCTCCGATGACCCTGTAAAAAAAAGCCACCGGATGCTGTTAGATTTATCTCTCTTCTACACAAACTATTAGAAGAATAGAGGAAGAACCACCTGCATCCCAACTCACCGCAAAAAAGCCTTACAAACACACAACTGTTATGGTTATTAGGCAAAAACCCAGATGCCAGAAATAGTATAGTCTTTGCGTCACAACCAGGAAAATCCAGAGAAAGATGCCATTTTTCCTTTGTGTGTGTGTGAAGGCCTCCGATTTCATAGGATGCCAAGGAACATAGATGTCAGAAAAAAAGAATGCTTCTTTCTGCGATCGAAAACAATGGGCAGGCTAATGGAATCGAAGAAACAGAACCACCGATTGATGGGACCATCATCAATTAACTGGAAGAAAGAAAGCTGGTGAATCCACCGCCTACCTTAGCCAGACGGCGATGACGATGGGAAAGGGGTTTTAGGGTTTTTGTCGGGGGGGGGGGGTGGGGGGTGTTTGAGGAGAAGACACTTTTACCTTCGTGGTCGAGGGAGCCGTGGGAGATGAGGGCGGGCGGCTGGGCGGTGCTGCTGCCCACTGAGGCGGATGAGGGGGCCTTGACCGCGGTGGTCCCTTTCTTCTTGGAGTAGGCGCCGGCAGAGGGCTTGGCGACGCCGCCAGCAATGGTAGCGCTCTTCTTTCTCTCCCTGAAGAACCCCTTGATGCCTCCTCCTCCTCCGGACGCCATCCCTCTCTCTCTCTCTCTCTCTCTCTCTCGATCTCTCGATCTCTCTCGAATCTCGATTTCGGTCGTGACAAGCGAAAGAATCGCTGTAGTCTCCCCTCCTTTATTATTGTAGAAGACGACGACGACGACGACGATGGCCGTTCGTGGCCGGCCCAGATGGCGACACGTTTCAACTTCGCAATTTCAAATTTTCAAATTGCGTATAAGAGCCGCAGCCACTCGATGAGATTGGACGATGGACGTTGAGATCAGACGGACCAGAACACGGGAAGGACAGAAACAGGAGACCACTAGGTCCACCACCGCATGGCCCCCCCCCCCCCCCCCCCCCCCCCCCCCCCCCCCCCCCCCCCCCCTTTTTTTAAATTCTTTTAATTTTTAATTTTTTAGAGATTTTTCATATAAATCATCTTTAAAAGTGAATTGGCAAAAAAATCATTCCTGATGAAATATTACAAAAGTGTCCAGATGATGGCATTTTTGGAACATTTTTGTTAAAGATTATATTACGAAAATGCCCAAATGATGACATTTTTAAGGATGGCTTATATATAAGAAATTCTTTTTTTTTTAGGATCAGGTTCCTCATGTCCACATGTTCAATCTTCGATCAAAGGGTTAAAAAAATTTAGAAAATAAAGAATGGAATCTTAATAAACAGTAAAACAATGTTCTTAATAGACTAAACTCAATAAACAAGATTTTGATTTTTGATTTTTTTGGATCGTCAAATCAAAGATTGGCTTGTACCGATGTATCATGCATAATGGGCTGAACAGTAAGATTTTTTTTTTAAAATAGGGTATGCCTCATGGCTCATGCAGTGCAACAAATATTACTTTATGCTCCAACTCATTCATTTTCGTTTGCTTTTTAGTGTTTCGAGTAAAAATGTATAAAAATAATGTCCAGATAATCTTATTTCAAAATTAAGAGAATATTTTATAAGATTTAATGATCTCCGGCAAACTTCGAAAATTGTGTAATCCACAAATTTCAGTGGACTCACTGACAAGCACGATTCACATAAAAGAGTAATACTTGTTGAACCATCCGGCAGTAAGTTTATATATGTATAATCTCAAAAAGGTTTTTTTGTGTCCATATAATATGATCTTCTATGAGATGACTGAAAAATTCTAAAAAATAAAAAGTTGATTGCAATGAATAATTAAAATACATCCTTAATGGGCCGACTATAAGTCCAGGTCAACCATTTCCGTTTATTTTTTATTTTTTTGAGTAAACATGTATAAAAATGATGTCTAAATAATCTTACTCCAAACTTAAGAGAATATTCTATAAGACTTAATTGTCTCAGCCAAACTTCAAAAATGGTGTGATCCACAGATTTTGGTGGACTAACTGACAAGCACAATTCACAAAGAAGAGTAATACTAACCACTTCGCCGTGTATGCAATCCTAGAAAGCATTTTGATTTTTTTTAAAGATATCTTTAACCGAATAACTCCAAAATTTCTAAAAAATAAAAATTGAATTTTAATAAATAATAATACAAAATCTTAAACAGGCCGACTATGAATCCAATCCAATAAATTGAAGCTTGATTTTTTATTTTTAAAATCTTAGTTGCATCAAATTGCGTACATGTGAGGTATGGTGGGATCAACTTTAAAAGGATTAAATTTTTTAAGATTGGGTGCACCTTTGTACGGTGTAACAAGTATTATTCCATAAAGAATGGCCTAAAGTGGATCCTCTACTTCCTCTGACCCTTACTTGCGAAGGGGTTCTATAGCAACAAGGAAGATGTAGAATCCAATGTATCTCTAGAAGGACCTTGTTGGAGAATCAAAGTTCTCATTGAGGAGACACTGAAGTGAATCTCTTTTAAACTAGATGCTGGAGGTGGCAAGGGCTGTGTAACGCATGGTTGGCCATATCGTATTGCATTGGGCGGACTCGTACGAGTCAACTCATATATGGGTCGACACGATCAGTTGAGACTAAGTCGAATCGGATCGTGTCGACTCATATATGCATAATGGAATGCATTACGTTGAGTTTTTCCTATTTGATGAGTATAATGATTATAGCTGTAAATAGGTAGGATAGGAGAACGGAAATTGGTGTTTCCATTTTTCGATTCCGATAACAATGACCTATTTCTATTTTCGATTCTAATAAAACCGAAAAATACATTTTCCGTTTCCGTTTCCGTTTCCGATAAGATCGGAAAGTGTATTTTTCGTTTTCGATTTGTTTTCGATTCTAACATCGGAACCGGATATTATTTTTGATAATTATCAAAAATTATTAATTTTTTAATTTATTTATTTAAAACTTATTAGGGTCCTCCCTTCTTACAAAAGTAACCTCTCCTCAACCATTAGATTAAAAATGATCTAAAGATTAATATTTATTATCAATAATAAACTTAATAATAATCAAAACTAGAAGTAGAAAGACAGATACGAAAACATGTGTTTCTGTTTCCGATTCCGATAATTATCGGGCGGATATTTTTTTAATAAAAAACGGATATTTTTTTCGATAACGGGTCGAAAAATCGGATAATCGGATTTTCGTTGACAACCTTAATTATTATTATATCAATTAATATAATATATTTATTTAAAATATAATTTAAACTTATGAATTTTAACAAACTCATTGGCTTGACTCGTGCGAATTAGACCGAGTCGGCTAGAATCATATCGGTATCGTACCGTATTTAGAAAGATACGATTTAATATGGTTCTGCGATAGGACGAACCTTAGTGTCTGAAATATTGTGTTAGATGGGAGCTTCCCACAAAACTTCCTTTGTGCATATTTGCCTGGACAACCGTTTGGCCTTTAGTGAGATTTATACTTGTTTCCCCGGTCTCTGCCGGTCGATTTCTTTGTTAAGTTTTTAACAGCTTTGCCTTTGTTTTTTCCGAGAAACATCATAGGAGGTTGATGGAAGCAGTGGTTTTGGCCGTGATTATAGGTTTTGGGTTTATGGATTCCAAGAGTCTACACATTTATAATGTTTAATATTGGGAATTTGGGAGAATAGGTTAAAGAGTGGAAATGGCTAGTAGGAATTTCGAATAGGTTGAAGAGAGGAAATGGCTAGTAGGAAATTATCTGTTAATCTTATTCCTCATTCTTCCCGTTTATTATTGGGAGAATAAGTTCAAGAGAGGAAATGGCTAGTAGGAAATTATCTGTTAATCTTATTCCTCATTCTTCCCGTTTATTATTGGGAGAATAAGTTCAAGAGAGGAAATGGCTAGTAGGAAATTCTCTGTTAATCGTGTTCCTCGAAGAAAACCTTGCTGCACCGCCATATATTATTATGCCGCCTGACGGTACAAGTAAAATAAAAAGAAAATTATTTTTAAAATTTTTTAAGCCCTCCAACCTGTTCATTGAGGATGGGTTTTTGAATTTTTGTCTTTTATTGTAGATATCCGGTCCAAAATAAGATTACATGAGCATCTAGGGCATGCTGGAGGCTTTCAAAAAAATTTAAAAAATGATTTCTTTTTTATTTTGCTTGCACCGTTAGGCAGCGACCGGCGGTGGAGTAAGGTTTCTCTATTCCTCATTCTCCCTCTTGGCCTCTTTCTTTCATCCCATATTCATCTCCTTTCTCTCTACCAACGTACTAAAGGATGAGGATTTCTGATTTATGGTAATTAACTCGGAGAGAGATGTGTAGATGGGAAAGCGACATCAACTTCTGATTAAGCACGAGGAGGGTGCTAAACGGAGTAGCTGTGCAATGTGAATCTAATCTCATTGATTTGGTATATAGATGCTCCAACCTTGGTTATTTCGTATACAAAGATGTATCTTTGTTTAGTACATGTTTTATTCAAAAATCCAAGAATATCAACTTGTAACAAAAATTGCTTGATCTTGTAAAATCTAAATTCTCCAACTTCCCGTTAGGTATTGTAGCAGTCATAAACTGGTCAGACGACGATGACCGTCCGATCAGATCTTCTGACTACTCGATAGAATTTGTAAGACTGAAAACGTCTAAGGTAGAACCTCTAAGAAGAAGAAGAAACGTCAGAGGGCCCCCGTTCTCTTGAGGAGTAAGACCTTCCGATGCCTAAGTTAGGTTCTGGAAAAGAAAAGATTTTATGGAGTTCGGTATTATATTCAGCGTACCTTTTACTGGAGAGGGTTAGAAATATATATAGTCTATGTCTCGTGTGCCCTAAGGGGGCTGTTGTCTTTGGAGAGTTAATTGACCTACGATCTACGCCCCTTGATCGAGGGGATAGTGGAATACTGGGTTGGATGAAGGGATCCCTTCTTGTGATCGAGGAAGCAAATCGTGGGGACCTGTCTTAAATGGGCGGTTATGCCGTTAGCCCGCAAGACTTGCCTGATAGAGGGGAGGAGTTGTGGATTGACCCGAGGGGGGTTCTTCAATCTCTCTAGCAGTTGGGAGGAGGTGGCCTTTGAGGGTATCGAGAGAGCTTATGTGTTACCCTCGTATAAGTACCCGTAGATTGCGGGTTCTTAGACCTTTTGGCTAAATGAACCTAATTAGGTCAGATCCTAATCACTCCTCATCAGTGGCCTCTTTACTGTCAAATTCAAATTTCGAATGTGGGAGTAATATTGAGCTGGAAGCCCGAAGGGGGTTGACAAGATCAACTGGTGCCCTAATGTGCACCTAGATACAACCTAAAATTACTATACAAATATTACATTGGGGTGTACTTTAAATTATGACAGTAATCTTATGCTCTTGATAATATTTAAGTACTCTGCGTAGTATTGAGAACCTGTTGAATTGGAAAACTAGAAAAAGTTACCCACTTCGGTGGGACGCATCTCGAACGACGAAACTACTTTACACATGGCACCTTAGGACTGGTTATTACTGGAGTCAAGTCCAAAATGGTACTGAGAAGATCCGGACTCATATTATGCACTAGAGTCTGGATCATCTCAGTATAAATTTGGACTGGACTCCAACAGTCACCATTCTCATGGTGACATGTGGAAAATAGATGCATCATTCAAGACGTGTTTCATTGCAATACAGAACTTTTTCCTTGTTATTGATTTTTCAGATTTCCAATACAACCTAGAACAGTTAAATACAACAATGAATACAAAACTACAACTATAATTTAAAATACATCCTAATAAACACTTAAATACACCCAAATTCACCTGGATACATCGTAAGCTCATGTACGAATTTGTTTATTTGGATGCATTTTAAAATTATGGTTGTAGTCTTATGCTCATAGTATATTTAAATATTCTACATTGTATTAAAAATTTGGGAAAAGTAGCTTTGGTTGTATTCAGGTGAATTGGGATGCATGTTGTATTTATTGGGATTTATTTTAAATTATAATTACAATATTGTGTTCATAATTAAATTTAAATACTCTGTGTTGGATTTAAAATCTAGGAAACTGATAACAAGGAAAAAATTTTCTATTTCGATGAGACATGCCTTGAATGACACGTCTACTTTACACGTCACCATGAAACTGGTGACTGTTGGACTCTAGTCCAGACTTGTATTGAGACGATCCGGACTCCATGCACTAGTACGCACCGTAAGCATCTGGATCTTCCGTAGTTATTTTTTATCTCCTTTATACTTTCACTTTAATCTGATTACTTTGAGATCTTTAAAATTTAGAAAAGCACTACTTTTCAAGTTCCACCTTTCTCTTGTTGTAATACATGAATCAATAATATCAAAATGAGATAACAAGGATGGAAAAAAAAAAGAGAAGTAAAATCTTTGAAGTCTGTGGGCTGAAATGTTCGTTAGGAAGGTCGGGGAAAATGGAAGTCCAGTATTTAGATTGACGTCAGCCTTTCCGAACCTTATCAGTAGTTCTTTGGGGCCCGTTGATCTCAACTGATAGGAAAAAGAATATAGATCCTATAAATATAAGGTTGAACTGAATTCGGACAATATGGTTAAAAAAAGATTTTAAAAAACTCTTATACATTACTTTTTTTTATTTCTAATGAGAAGTGATTTTAAAAAATTCTTCCCTTTCTTCGTACACTTACTAAGGTGCTGTTTGACAACGTAATTGGGGATCACCGACAGGGTAAGTGCAAATTTGGGGTGAGTTAGGTATAGCTTTTAGGATAAAAGTACAAAGAACTCCACGTGACCTTATTTTTATCTATTTTGTGACATTAAGTTGACATCACACATAGCCAAAAAAGTGATGAAAACGTTTAGTTTCCTGATACCTCTCTTGTAAAACTGCTTTTTTAAAATTTGCAGTTATTAGAAGTGGTGCCAAACTGCACCTAAAGTCCCAATTAAACTTGCACTTATAGGAACCAGACCAGAATGCTACCTCCCCCAAATTCCAAATTATCTCATGTCTCTGGGTTTCCGTAGCTCCACCTGTGACCCGTCGCTCTTTCTCCTTGATCACAACGACACTCTGGTTATCTACTCGTCCACGTTGACGGCATTATTATCACAAGTAATGCTCTACAAGCCATCCGATCTCTCCTTAATAATCTGTCCAGTGCCTTTGCCATCAAAGATCTAGGTCCCCTGCACCATTTCCTGAGAATCCAACTCATCAGAACGGCTGGGACACTTCATCTCTCCCAGCATCAATACATCCTGGATCTGCTTAACCGAACCAAGATGGCTGAGGCAAAGCCAATCAACACACCAATGGCACCCTCCTCCAAACTCTCCAAAGTCGACGGTGACCTTCTATTGGATCCATCAGAGTATCGGGCCATTATCGGCTCCTTTTAATACCTCACTATCACTCAGTCCCGATATTCCTTTCGCCGTCAACAAGACATGTCAATTTTTGGACGCCCCCCCCACGTCCCATTGGGGTGCCGTCAAACGCCTCCTTCGGTGCCTCAAAGGAGCTCCACTTCATGATCTCCTCCTGCGACGCTCGCTTATGCAGCTCCAAGCCTTCTTCGATGCCAATTGAGCTGGATTAATTCCCTGATGATCGCCACTCTGTAAGTGGTTTCGGCATCTTTCTCGGCTCCAATCTTATCACTTGGTGTGCGAAGAAGCAACCAACAGTTGCACGGTCTAGCACTAAAGCTGAACTCTGTGCACTTGCCTCGGCCGCAACCAAGCTCATATGGACGCAACATCTCCTTCATGACCTGTGGGTCCTCCCACGGTCGCCGCCGCGCCTCTAATGTGATAATGTTGGAGTGCTTTACCTTACTATCAACCCCATGTTCAAGGCACAAACAAAGCATATAGAGGTGGACTTTCATTTTATTCGTCAACTTGTGCTCCGAAAGAAATTGTTCGTGCAGTATATCTCCACTCGAGACCAAATAGCCGACGTCTTCACCAAAAGTTTGCCGACGTCCCAGTTCATCATCCTTAGAGACAAGTTGCACGTCCATGTCCCCACGTCCAGTTAGAGGGGGAGTGTATGGACTCCAGGATAACCTCGAACGGTTGGATCCTCTTCGGATGCAGTTCAACAAGATGGGAACACGCACCTGCATGGACTCTCACCGTTGTTACTTTATCTCCAAGCTATTGTACGCTCTGTAGTTATCCTGTACACCCATGTAGCGTGTGTAGAAACACATATATGAAATATCAGGGGCTTAACGATTGTTGAGTACCACATTTCCTTATCTCTCTAGGTTTCACTCTCTAGCCCAAACTCTTTCGGTTAGTAACATTTGAGTTTATGTGGTTAGAAGATTTGAATTAGAAAAGATCTTGATTGTAGTCATTGTTATCTAGAGGTTGTGTTTACGTAGATAATTTCTTCAAGGGTCTCTGCACTTACCGATTGCATCCACACCTGCATTAGTTTAGAAGATCCTGATTCATGCTTTCTCCTCTCCCCAATCCCCAGTGAGTTTATTCAGATTCCCCTGATCAGGAAGATATATGAAGCTTTCATATTGGCTCTCTGCGTGCACGCATCCAAATGACCTCCTGTGTACACGTCAGCTGTGACAATGTGCCATGTACTAGAGTCCGGATCGTCTCAATATAAATTTAGACTATATTCTGACAGTCACCACTCTCATAGCGACATGTGTAAAATAAACACGTCATTCAAGATGTGTCTCGTTGTAACATTAAACTTTTTTCTTTGTTACCGGTTTTCTAAGTTTTCAACACGTCAGCTGTGACAATGTGCCATGTACTAGAGTCCTGATCAGTATAAATTTAGACTATATTCTAACAGTCACCACTCTCATAGCGACGTGTGTAAAATAAACGCGTCATTCAAGATGTGTCTCGTTGTAACATTAATTTTTTTTCTTTGTTACCGGTTTTCTAAGTTTTCAATACAACGCATAACAGTTAAATACAATCATGAGGACAAGACTACAATTATAATTTAAAATACATCACAATAAAAATTATGATTATAGTCTTGGGCTCATAGTTGTATTTAAGTGTATTATGCCTGTATTAAAAATTTGAAAAAAGTAGCTTGGGTTGTATTCAGGTACATTAGGATGCATGGTTGTATTTATTGGGGTTTATTTTAAATTATAGTTGTAATCTTGTGCTCATAGTTGTATTTAAGTACTCTACGTTGTATTAGAAATTTAGGAAATCGATAACAAAGAAAAAGTTTCCCATTTCCATGAGACATGCCTTGAATGACACGTCTACTTTACACATGTCACCGTGAAAGTGGTAACTATTGGAGTCCAGTCCAGACTTGTACTGAGACGATCCGGATTCCATGCACTAGTATGCACCGTAAGCATCTTGACCCTTCGTAGTTATTTTTTATCTCATTTATACTTCACTTTAATCTAATTACTTTGAGATCTTTAAAATTTAGAAAAGCACCTACTTTTCAAGTCCCACCTTTCTCTTATTATAATACATGAATCAATAAGATAAAAAAGAGATGACAAGGATGGAAAAAAAAAAAAAAGTAAAGTAAAATCTCTGAAGTCTGTGGGTTGAAACGTTCATTAGGAAGGCCGGAGAAGATGGAAGTCCAGTACTTAGATTGACGTCAACCCTTCCGAACCTTATCAGTAGTCCTTTGGGGCCTCTCCCGCTGATCTCAACTCATAGGGGAAGGAATATAGATCCTATAAATATAAGGTTGGATTGAACTCGGCGAGTATAGTTAGAAAACGATTTTAAAAAACTCTTTCATGCATCACTTTTTTCTATTTCTAAGGAGAAGTGATTTTGAAAAATTCTTCCCTTTCTTTCTATACTTACTAAGGTGCTGTTTGAAAACTCAACACAATTGTCCCTCCCAAGATTACTATTTTCATTTGGAAGTGTCTCTCTGAGGCCTTGCCTGTTCAAGAGATCCTACATAGAAGGATTGGTGGCATCGACCACATCTGCCAAATTTGTAATCTGGAGACTAAATCCATTGAACACGTTCTCTTCTTCCACTGAGATAGCTCAATTGGTCTGGTTCTCTTCCCCTCTGAGTAATCTTACTAAGCTAGATAATAGGTTGCTGGTGGACAAGATCATCTCTTGGTCCTCTTCCCCTTTCTCTCAGAATTCTAATGATTGGTGGTGTATGGCTCTCTGTTTCAATCTTATGTGACACATTTGGAAGGTTTGATGCAAAGCCGTTTTTGAAGGAAATAGTACAAAATCTAAGTATATTGTTAAGTTGGTAGTTTCTGAACTCCATTTCTGATTCTCTTCAATCAACTATCCTGCAGATGACAACTTACGCCCTAGTCATTTGGTTTCCTGGACCCCTCCTGCCAATGGCGCTCTGAAATTAAATTTAGATGGAGCTATTTCCACTAATACGGGTGCTTTGACCATTGTTATCAGGAACAACCTGGGCAATGTTACCTTCATGTTAACAAAAGAAGTGTCCTCTTTCGATCCCTTCATTGTTGAAGCAACTGCCTTTTTGGAAGCTTTGACGAAGGCGTCTCTGGACTCGCATATCTCCTTAATCGAAGGTGATGCTCAAGTGCTTATTGATGCTGTCGTTAAGAACCTAGACCCTCCATGGATGGCTTCTAATATTATTAGTGACTGCCATGTTCCTTTTAGGCAGTTAAACTGCTCTGTCGTTTATATTCCTAGATCGGGAAACTCCCTGTCACACGAATTAGCTAGAGCAACTGCTATGACCAGAACTTGTTCTTCCTGGTCTTCTACTTCTTCTCTTTCAACTACTCATGTAACTCCTTCTAATTCGAATATTATTCTAGTGGTTAATACAGTTTTTTCAGTTTAAAAAAAAAGGAAAAAAAAAAGAAGTGCTGTTTGACAACGTAATTGGGGATCACCGGCTGGGAAAGTGGCAAATTCCAAACGGTTAAAAGTTTCTTGACTTTTTGAGCAGTTCCAAAAATCAAAGTTAAGAGAGAGACTGACCCATCTCTCCCTGTTTCGTTTCTGCAAAAATAGCAGCACGTGACCCCATTTTTCTCTATTTTGTGACATTAAGTTGACAGCACACATAGCCAGAAGAAGTGATGAAAAAGTTTACTTTTCTGACACCTCTCCTCCAAATCTGCTTTTAAAAAATTTGCAGTTATTAGAAGTGGTGTCAAACTGCATCTAAAGTCCCAATTAAACTTGCACTTATAGGAACCGCCAATTTATCATGTCATATCATATGAGCCGCCACCCTCGGTACATGCTCTGCTCCCACGCACGGCACGATACGTACCTACACTGGCAGTCAAAGATGAAGGCTTCGGCGCATCAGTTGTGGACGTACCAGTTTTCTGTCCGGGTCCATTCCCCCACCAGCTATAAATACCACGCCTCCACGTACCCTTCCCCCTCGCTCTTCACACGCTTCACTGCTGGTTAGCTCAAAGTGCTGCTTTGCTGCTCCTCCCCAGCAGGTTATAGTTACGCTCACTGCTCGTACTGGGTCTCATGGCAGCCTCCTCCACCTCCTGCAATGGCCTCGTCTTCTCTGTCCGACGGCGCGAGCTCGAGCTGGTCGCGCCAGCCGCACCGAAGCCTCGCGAGCTCAAGCCCCTCTCCGACATCGACGACCAGCGGGGCCTCCGCTTCCACATCCAGGAGCTCCAGCTCTTCCGCGCTAACCCCGCTGCGACGGCGGGTGGGAAAGACCCCGCTAGGGTTGTCCGGGATGCGCTCGCCGGGGTACTCGTCTTCTACTACCCGCTCGCAGGGCGGCTCCGTGAGGGGCCAACTGCACCGGAGAGGGTGTGCTGTTCATCGAGGCGGACGCCGATGTCCGGCTGGAGCAGTTCGGGGACGACCTCCGGCCGCCGATCCCCTGCTTCGAGGAGCTAATGTACGATGTCCCTAGGTCGGCGGGGATCGTCGGGTGTCCAGTGCTGTTCATTCAGGTGAACCAACCAAGCAAGTTCTTTATGTATATATATATATATATATATATATTAATGTGATCTTTCTTTTCTATCATGAGTATTAGATCTGATGCTTATATGTATCTAAGATAGTGTAGCTAGTAGTTGGTGATGGTGATGGTGCTGTCTGTGCATGTGCAGGTGACCCGTCTTCTCTGTGGCGGCTTCATCGTGGCACTCCGAGCCAACCACACCATGTGCGACGCTCAAGGCCTCCTCCAGCTCGTGAACGCTATGGCCGAGCTCGTGCGCGGCGCGACGTCTCCCACGGTGCTCCCCGTCTGGCGCCGGGACCTGCTGGCCGCCCGCAGCACCCCCAGGATCACCCGTGTCCACCACGAGTACGACGACCCCGCCAAGTATAACTGCACCCCGCCCGCGCCCGACGACCAGCTCGTCCACCGCTCCTTCTTCTTCGGCCCCAGGGACATCGCCGCCCTGAGGCGGCTACTCCCCCCGCATCTGCGCGCCACCTGCTCCACCTTCGACGTCCTCACGGGCTGCCTCTGGCGGAGCCGCACCGCCGCGCTCCGCCTGCCCCCCGGGGAGCTCGTCCGCCTCATGCCCGTCGTAAACGCCCGCGCCAGGCTCCCCTCCCTGCTCCCTGCCGGGTACTACGGCAACGGATTCACCTTCCCGGCAGCGGTGTCCACGGCGGGGGAGCTTTGCCGCAACTCGCTGGCCTACGCCGTGCACCTGATCAAGAAGGCCAAGGAGGACATGACGGAGGAGTACGTGCGGTCGGTGGCAGATCTGATGGTGCTGCGTGGGCGGCCGCACTTCACGGAGGCGTCGGGGACCTGGATGGTGTCGGACCTGACGCGGATAGGGTTCCGGCAGGTGGACCTGGGGTGGGGCGAGGCCGTATACGGAGACCTGGCGGGGGCGTTCCGGGGACTGATCACCTTCTACGTCGCGTACAAGGACGGCATCGTCGTCCCCCTCTGGCTGCCGGCGCCCGCCATGCGCAGGTTCGCGGAGGAGGTCAAGAAGATGACGTCCGTACCAGTGGAGCCACAGGACTGCTCCGATGATGAAACCTCGGCCGCCGCCTTCGCTCTCCCTAAACTTTAATTAAAATTAAGGTTTAAATCTTAATAATACCGAACACCATTATGATTAGGAATTACTAATGTTTAGGCTTAATTATATCATAAGAGAAAGGGTCAAGCCTTCATTAATAAATAAATGGTGCTATATTTATGAGAATATATATGCTTGTGTTAGCCATATGTATATATGTTGCATCGGTACGCCGCATTTTGTTTTAGCATCGATCTATGTATAAAACATGAAAAGAGATTTTCTCCCTATACATTTAAATCAGAGTCCAGCAATACAGAGAAAGAAGGAGAGTCGGACATTGCAAAAAATTATTCATATAATTCCTAACGTCGGCAAATATTGGCATGTGTACTTCAATAAATTAATGTTGTTGGAAGTGGATCGACCTTCATGAGAAAAATGTATCTATCAGCATCATCTTCTTTCGTACGTAATCTCAGTACAGCTGACTTCAGTTTGTTTGAACTTAATTAGAATTTGGGCATAACGTAGGATGCATTTGGCATGGTGGTAAAAACTGCTGGATGAACATATTTCTCAAAAAAATTGAAGTACTTAGTGATTCAAAAAATCACAGTAAAAAAACATATGACCAGAGACCGTCTTCAGATTTGCATTTTGGCATTCGTATATATAACGCGATTCTATTGCATTAAGTTATGATAATATCTTTGTTATTTTGTATAAAAATAGGAGAGAAGACTTTATCTCCCTTTAGATAAAAGTGTCATCCTCTATTGAACCAAAGCACTAGAGTCAATCTTCCTAACTTGAAATTAAAGTTTAAAGTCTTGTAAATGAGAAAATATAATTAACAAATATATTATCAGACTAAATCTTAAGAGCCGGATGCAAAAATACGTACGAAAGTTCAGATTCAGAAGCAGTTCGGAAAAAAAGAAACTTATTTTTTTAATGTTTTCACTTTTATTTCTGAAATGGAATTGAAAATCAGAAAGTGGGTACCGTGTACACTCCTGGTGGAGACACGTACGTTTAGACCCGATAGTTGTGAAATCGATCATCTGGATCATTGGTGGCATCAAATTATCTAGAAGTAGGATCTCAATCGTTTTTTTCTAATCATTTAATCAAACGCAGCTGTACGCCTCAGCTTGAATTTATGTTTTATGAGTGTTCGGTTTATGTTTTTTTGGTGTTTTTTTCTCTAGAATGTTATTTTAAGGAGAAAAAGGTAAGTGGAACTTGTCTAGAATCTCTTCCCTAATTTTTAGGCTAGAGTCCAGTTCTTAAATTTTTTTTAAAAGAAAAATAGCTCATGAGTTGTTTTATTCTTGGAGAAGCCTTGTGCGTTAGTTTTCTTCTTTTTAGGAAACTTTGCTCTCTATCTTTTAAAAAACATATCCGGATTTTGCCAAAAGATTGAGTAGATGAGTTATAACATTTTTAAAAATTAGAGTACAAATTAAGTTGAAACAAAATTTGAGAACAAAATAGCTTTGGAAACAAAATTGCTCCCAAACGGCCTATTAATTCTAGGGTTCGAAACTCGCCTAAACTCGAACATGAATGTCCCACGCCACAGGTCCGTACAATCAATCATGTACTTGTTCAAGTATGATTTGAACTATCAAAACGGATCGACACTCTTTTGGATTCCTTAATTTCAATTTTCGTATAAAATTAAGTCACGCGTGCACTTGCCAGCTTGGATCTTCACAGAAACCGTGCAAGTAGATAGTGTGAGGAGGCGCGATTTCTTTTCTTTTCTTTTCTTTTTAATTTTTTAATATTTAGATTAAAGACCAGGTGATATAATAAACATTGAGCTGGAATACTCCTCACTGGAACAATTTTTTTTCTTTTGAAAACATCAGAGCCGATTTGTTTCATGGATACGGTATTCCAGATTTCCCACACCCACATCTCTTATAGTTAGAACAGTAAGAATTCTCTGGAATAATTTTTCTTATTCTAGAATAAGCAATTCAAGTCTTTTAGATGAGTTAAGTTGTTCCACTTATTCCGAAAATAACACGTCCGCGTCAAAAATAATGCGTCCGCGCTCTTAAACTAAGATTAGAGAAATAAACGTCATAAGTCATCCTATTCGACCCCTTATTCCCTAAACAAGAAGTGGAAGTAGTTTTAAAAATATATTACAATTGATGATAAATGAAATCAATTTTAGACGAACTTATCTTTTAAAGTAAAAAAATAGTAAAGCAGAATCAAGATCCACCCATCTACTTGTTCACATTATTGGGTCCATTTTAGGTTTGAGTATGTTCATTTCGGCGGATTTATTGTATACGGCTAGGCATAATGAAAACTGGATGTGGGCCGACTTATGACTTTTTTCCCTTTTTAAATTTTAAATTTTTTATTTCAAACCTGGTATTTTTCAAATCTTATAGAAGAACTCCACCTCATATAAGAACTCCACTCGAAGTTTATGCCGTATGGAAATATTTAATTCCTTTGAATAACCTGCGTACACAAGTTCTGCTGTGAAGAAGTGCCTTCCATTAACGCGCTTGCATGCTTATTCACTTGATTACAAAACCCTGACAAATTAATTAAGGACATCTAAACAAATGCATAGAAAACCATGGTCCATTTTCAGGTCATTTTGAAAGCAAACTTAACCAAAAAAAGTTACATGAAGATAATACCTATATATTTAATTAATAAATATTTGAATATTTACGTTTGTTGGGTCCAAATCTCATCTCCCACGATCGAAGCCTTCTGCCCAATACCGTAAGGTCAGGAAGGAGTGGACTTATAAAAAGAAAAACCGTTAAAGACCCAGTGGTGATCCGAGGGATCTCTCTCCGATGCTTAAATAAGAAGAGTTGGGATTCAAAAAGAAAGTGGGACAAATTTGAGTTTTGGAGAGCCTATCTAATCAAGCCGAACTAAGGGTCTTTATATAATAGTTTCAAGGCTTCTCATTGGACGATTCTAATTAGGAAAAGTAGATCCTGACCAAGTTTCCCTCAAAACCCGATTACTAGAAGGAGATTGTTTTAGAAAGGCCGGATCCTTGGATTCATCATGATCCGCATGAGATTGGAAGGAAGTTGCCGTGAAGGGACCCATATCCAGATAAGTTCCTTGACTCCCCCTCCGGTCGCACCATTTTAACTAATTTATACACAACATGCTAAGCTATATGGTGATTTAAAAGTGTAATTTGAATCCCAGATCAATCTACATGTAAACGTGCAAGAATAGCTCCACATTCACCAGAATGCAAACCAAACTCCACCAAACTTCAACCAAATTTATAAAATTAATTCTATACCTTATAGACATGAAAACTAAACAACCTTCAAACATGTATGACAATAACTAAATGACTAATTGTATATTGAGTAGATAAGTTTTTATGTGGGCAATGATTTGTAGTGATTCTATTGGATCTTCAAATGGATGATTTAAATAATTATTAAAAAATTACTATAATAGTATAAAATTAAATCATTTTAAAGTATACGATCAGGTAGATCGTTACACTCTAATTCAAATGAAAAAAATTATTTACAATTTACATTGGGTGGAAGATGAAGTTCTTAATTTAAATAGAAAACATCATATTACTCATTATACTTTATGATTTTACTTAAATATAGACAATTGTCACTAAAGATTTACACTGTACTGATATCATTTTATGTAATTCATTTTGTTTGGTTTAGTTTGGTTTACGAAGAGGAGAAACCAAACCAAACCAAGTTTAGTTTTTTGGTTTGTTTTGAACTCAAAATAAAAAAATTTAAATTTCAAATTGAACCTAATTAACGAGTTTAATGTAATTTTTTTATTTGGACCAAATAGTGAACACCCCTAAGATAATAAGATGACTCCTAAGGACCTAGAAAATACAAACAAAAGACGTACGCTGAAAGAAAAATGTCAACAATACTATATTGCTTCCAATATGTTTCACACGAAATAGTATGGAGAAACATTTTGCAAATTGTTAAGGCATAATTATGCTACAAACAAATCAAGATGAGTGCAAGTAAAGAAACCTTAAGGCTCACTTTGTCTGCAGAATAACTTAAATCAGAATAAGATTCTGGGGATTTCTTAAATCAGAATAAGAGGTATTTTGATTTAGTAAATTGTTGGTTTTCCACCCAGAATAAGAAGAATTACACTGCGTTATTTTAAGTGATTTGGTAGGAATAAGTGGAATAATGAGTGAAATAAAAAGTAAAATTAAGAGAATTGGGGGATTAGATATTCCGGATAGATTTTGGGGAGTTGGGAGAATTAGGCATACCCTCAATCAAATTAGAATATGGTCTTTACACCGGTTATTCCGGCCCTATTCCACAAACAAAGTGAGCCTAAGGGATTAGGTTTCAAAAATCATGATTTTCATGTTGGGTAGTCCTTTCTTTTGTCAAGTGAGAAGACCATGTTTTCCAAAGTCGATAAACTCAACGATTAGTTGATATAAGCTAAGCTCACTTTTCAAGAAATGATATTCATTATTTTCAACAATCATAAAGTAAACCTGTGTCGAGCACTTTTGCCATCTTCAAGGGATTTTTCCACTGCCTTCTTTTGATAGGGTTACGACATTGGGCGGGTCAACTCGACCCACGAACCCGATTGACCCGACAAATGACAGGTTGAGTTGGGTTAGAATTAAGGTAATCGCCAACCTGAGGTTGGACGAGTTAGGTTGGGTTGAGAGATTGGACAACCCAGCCCAACCCGAACCCGTCACTGTAAAAGGTATCTAAAAACCTAGTGCGCACAGTAACCTCAGTTTGAATCCTCCATCTTCGTGTGCCGCATCTTCCATCCTTGCAAGTCCAATGCCCCATCTTCTGTCCTCCCTTTGCAGTCTACTCCTCTCGATAGTCTCCGACCTGTGGCGACGGTCATCTCCAACTCCCCCCATCTCTGTGGCAAATGGTGGTGCAGCGGTAGTTGCAGCAGAAATTCTCATATAATTTAATATTTTCAGCCGTGCATTGAAGTGAGAGTCCAGTTGCTGCTTTATGATTACCAATCATAAGTTGATTTGTAAGTCTCACATGTATTAGTTGGAAATAATAGATAGATAATTGCTATTAATCTCATAAGAGTATAAGAAATTATTGTCAAAAATACTAGTTGCTGTTAATCCCATTGGCATCACTACTCGCTGGCTTTTTTAGTCACTAGACTAAAGCTCTTACAATGAAAACGACATGGTCAAAACCCATAGGCCTCCAATCTACGCTACGATGATATTAATGATTATTTCAAGTTCTTGGTACACTTTTTACCGGTGCGTATTCAAATAATTTGTCTGCAATTACTAATTAGACAATCTGTGTTAACTTCATGATAGTTAGGAACACAGCCTAACAAGGACATGTTATGCAAGTGACAGATCATTCTAATTGAGCTATCAGGATGTGACAGCATCCCGATTCCCCTTTTTTAAATTCCCAGAACCTTGATGATGATTATCTACAGAGAAAAATAAGGATGATATTCCATGCAATAGCATACCTTGTATTCACAGGCCCCAGGGGCCTCATGGCAACCAGCTAGGAAACTCCCCATCATAACTGTAGATGCACCTAACGTCAAAGCTTTGACAATATGTCCAGAATTTGAAATCCCACCATCAGCAATAACGGGAACGTACCCCACTATATATGCCGACCAATAGATGCAACCTTGTAAACTGTTGTTGCCTACATGCACATTTGGGGGTGAAAAAACTTTTACAATTTGGGGATGTAACAAAGCTGTCTAAAACCATAAATATAGGAGATCCTGTAAAAAAATCGTATATAACGAATACTGTTGAGAGAGATATTTCATGCTTTGACACAAGATAAAAAAGAGCAGAAGGTATGACATCTCTTGGGGAATAACAAGTTTAAGTGAATGGAACATGTTTAAGTGAAAATAACACACGAAAAGGTACTTGTGCCCCAAAGGATGATAGTAGTGACATGATTAGCCACCAAGATTAGCCATTAGAGGCACTGAATTAAGCACGGCATGTACCTTTTCTCCACTATCAATTCTATGGTTCTCCAAAAGATAGGCGTCTTTTTAACTTATGAGCTAGGCAACCAAAAGAGCATTGTAGAGAGCAACTTTTGGATAATTTAAAGCTTTAAACAAATTCCAATAACTTGACTTTCTGATCTGATTGCGGTAATTAAAAATGACTCGTTAAGACTCTACAGGCAAGATCCAAGAAGGTGCCATGGTCCTTTATCGTCAAGAAACTTGAAATTTCACCACAATAAAAGGTATATATACTTATATTCATATCATTTCCATCCGTTTACAAGATGAGGATTTTATTTCAAAGTTTTGCATAGCCAAAATTTGTGCATGCCAAGATCTAAAAGCTTTTTCATACGAGACTTGTTAAACAATTACAAGATGTTTCCTAGAATTCTTTTAAAAAGATCAGTTTTCCCTGACCTTCACCACCAGTAGCCAAATCATCCCCTCTGCTCTCCTCTTTCTCCTTATCTCCATCATTCCTCATATTCTTGATCCTCTTACCAAAGAAGACGTTTGCCACATAGATTCGTACCAGCCAGGACCAGTCAAGGTTGCTAGTTTTCCTATTGACTACTCAAAGTGGCTTAACCAGGCTTAAAACAGTCCATACAGACCAGAAATGGGAGGTGGGTTCCTTATAGTTTGACAGATTTTGAGTACTCATTGAGCCAGCCAGAGTTACCCATGCATAGACACACTGGCGAATGCACAAGATAACTAAGAAAGGCTACAACCAGACTGATTTCAAAATCAGGTTTTGATTCCTTGCACCTCACTTTTTGGCTCATCCTCCTCATTCTCATCCTACTCCTCATATTCATTCCCTTGTTCAACTTTTCACCTATGTTGCTGAAGTGAGCCACCACCCCAAACTTTGGCACTGTAGCATTCCTCGGTCTTCCTTTGTTGGGTTTAGCATCTCTGAACCACAAATAAGGTCAGGTGATTAAACCAATAACAAATGCGCCATGTTCTAGAATGCATCATTGACTCTTTTAATGTTGCGTAGATGACCTGGATGATTGAGTCTGCTTGCATGAATTATCAGCAGAAAAGATAATCTGATTCTGCATGTCTGATTTTCAATTTTCATGTCCAAGACAAAGTCTATTGTAATTCTGGTTTTATGCAACTATGGTTTTATACTGTTGATGTATATACAGTAGGTCTAGATTTAGTATGTATAAATTGATAAGCATGCTGGCCTCTTGCCCTATTATGGGCTTTTGTACTTGTATATATCAAGGTGATTAAACCAATAACAAATGCGCCATGTTCTAGAATGCATCATTGACTCTTTTAATGTTGCGTAGATGACCTGGATGATTGAGTCTGCTTGCATGAATTATCAGCAGAAAAGATAATCTGATTCTGCATGTCTGATTTTCAATTTTCATGTCCAAGACAAAGTCTATTGTAATTCTGGTTTTATGCAACTATGGTTTTATACTGTTGATGTATATACAGTAGGTCTAGATTTAGTATGTACAAATTGATAAGCATGCTGGCCTCTTGCCCTATTATGGGCTTTTGTACTTGTATATATCAAGGTTCAATATAATGGAGAAAGTTATGCTTCCTTCAATTTAGTATTCGTAACATGGTAACAGAGCCGAGGTGAGGTTTCCGTTTTTCCGAGCCGAGGTGAGGTTTTCGTTTTCCCGAGTGCGTCTGTCTTCCTCTGCGCCACCGCCGTTCACCTCCGCGCGTTGAGCGGGTCGTTCGCCTCGGTTCTGAGGGCCGCGACTGAAGCTTCTCGCCTCCGTCCTACCGTTGTCAGGGCCGCACGCATTCCCAGCAGCCTTGGCCGAAGCTTCCTGCTCCCCCCAGCCTCTATCCCGCAGGAGCGTTCTGTTCGTTGGTTGCTGCTCCCCCCCCGGCTTCGCGTTGGTCGTTGCTTCCAACCTTGCTCCCGCAGTAAGGACGCTGGTTTTCGCTGGGCTCTAGGCTCTTGTGCGCGAGGTTGGGCTGGAGGGATCCGGTCACCACCTATTTCTGCGTTGGATATTCCAAAAATGGATCTTCAATTAAAGGATGCCAATAATTATGCTGCATGGGCTGCTACTGTTCGATCTAATCTCCGTACTGCTAAGTTATGGGGATATGTTGATGGGACTATTATGTATTCGGAAGTTGAAATTGAGTCATCGGTAGGAAAATGTACTACTATTTCTTGCATTCAGATTTGGAAGGATAATGATGAGGTTGTTATGGGTTATATCTTTCGTTCGGTTGATCCTTCTATTCATCTGGATCTTTTGGACTTTACTACTTCTCGAGCACAATGGACTTTTCTTGGCAGACGTTATATTCAGTCTAGTGGTGTTCGAGAGTATCAGCTTCGTAGTGAACTTGACAGTATTCGTCATGGTGAACTGTCAATCCAGGAGTTCTTCACTCGTCTTCGACGTATCTGGTCAGAATTAGATGCTATGCATGTCTCTGGTCGTATTTCTACGTGTTCTTGCAGTCTTCAACGGGATCGGCAGCATCTCTATCACTTTTTGACAAGTCTTCGTCCTGAGTATGAGGAACTTCGTGCTCAGCTTCTACATCGATCTCCTCTTACTGAGCTTATTGCAGAAGAGACACGACTGCGAGCTCTGGGGACGTCTGGCACTCCATTTGAAACTGTTCTCGCTGCTGCGTTGCGGTCTCGCTCATCGGAGCCTTCCAGATATTCTCCGCTACTTGACACTCCGATGCACTCACGTGGCATGGATTCTTCATCACAACTTGGTGACTCAGTTAGCACACCAGCGAATCTTTTCTGCAAGTACTTGTTGGGATCGCTGTGTCGGGATCCGATCTTAAAACGCTGCGGAATAAAGAAGTTTTCGGGATCGGATCTGTCCCGTTTCGGTCGTTAAAACTAAAACCGACGTAGATCGATTTACCTTGCGCGGATTCGAATCCGCGTCCGTTTTCTGGTTCCGTCGGAGTGATGCCGCAAGTCGCGCAGATGCCCGACCTCTAGCGGTATCCACGCGGTTCTCCTCGCGATGGATCGTCCTCGCTTCCTCGCTCGCTGCGGCGCTCGAAGATCCCGTCTGACTGCACGTAATCCGCCGCGACATGTGGATTCGGAATCCCCGTCGAACGGGAGGTGGAGCAGTTGGGAACGGCACGCCCAGAGGAGAGAGAAAGTGGGGAAGAACGAATGACGGCTAGGTCAGGGTTGCTGGCCCCGGACGTAGAATCCGTTCTTTTATAAGAAGTCAGTTTGCAGTTTTTCATAAAAATCCAGACTTATCTGAAATCCTGTCGGATTATCCATCGACTTGAAAACCATTTGCGTGTGACCCTCTAGGCCCAAATACCAGTCCAGTTAATAGCCCATTAAGTCCAGTAACCCTTTACTGACCCACTGAATTAATTAATATCCTTATATTCAATTAATCAGCCGAATTTAATGTCCCACAATAAATTCGGACGGACTGCCGATCACGTTGGATGCCAAGCAACATCGCGTGATCCTGGATGGCACTGGGGTTATCGCAACCCTCTATTGGAACCTTTCTGTCATCGGTTAGTGCGCGGATATAATCCTTCATCCGTACAATGTTCCCGAATCGACCTAGGGCATGGTTTACTGTTAAACCCTATTTGGTCGATTCACTTGAATCAGATGCCGCTAATCTGAATCCGATAACTCCTTATCGATTACAGAGTCCGCCCTGGCCAGGGACTTTAAGCGCATCATTCCCGGAACATTCTCTCTCAAACAACCGAGAGCGGATGATCCCGTATTGAACACACAATTACCTTCGAGGGTATTTCCCTGAACCCGATCGCTTGACTTATTGATAACCTATGGTTAAGGATTCGTTCGTCAAGGTCAAAGCTCAGAAACCTACCAACAAGATATCTTTGGAGTCTTAGGTCCAAGGATCATCCACGCAACTGTGACAATTGAATCGAGCTGGTTAACAGTGAGGTGATTACCATCCAGCGATTCATAGTCGGATCAGTTCAGTGAACTCATTCACCAATGAGCACCTATAGGTTCAGCATAGTCTCTCCACACAAGTGACTTATGGGATCAGTCACCCTCATCATATGAGCTGAAGTAACCTATACTAGTCTATCCGGATGTTTGATGTCCTATCTCAAACATCCTATGACTAGGAACAATTAAGAACATGTGTTTATAAGTCTTCGGTCCCGTAATTATGATCTCATCATAATCCGAAGACTATTGCACATATTCATGGACTTCATCGTGATACGATAAACACAGATCGAATTGATTACACACAATGAATTATTGCCATTTATTAATAATCGAAATATGTACACAGTATCGGATTGGCTTTGAGACCATCTAATACTATCAATCTCCCACTTGGACTAAAGCCAATCACTTTTATACAGAATACCCATATTCTCTAAGTGACGCTCAAAAACATTTTGAGACAAAGGCTTTGTAAGTGGATCTGCTTTGTTGTCGGCTGAGGGAACTCTTTCCACCACGACATCTCCTCGAGCTATAATATCTCTGATCAGATGAAAGCGCCGCAGAATGTGCTTCGACTTCTGATGAGACCTCGGCTCTTTCGCTTGAGCAATCGCCCCATTGTTGTCACACAGCAGTGGGACGGGACCAGATATGCTTTCCACCACACCAAGATCGCCGATGAATTTCTTCATCCATACAGCTTCCTTGGCGGCTTTAGCAGCAGCAATATACTCGGCTTCCGTTGTCGAATCAGCAGTGGTTTCCTACTTGGAACTTTTCCAGCTCACTGCTCCCCCGTTGAGTGTGAAAATAAAACCTGATGTTGACTTGCTGTCGTCAGGATCAGACTGAAAACTCGAGTCAGTGTATCCTTGCAGCTTTAAGTCTCCTCCTCCATAGACTAGAAATAGATCCTTAGTCCTTCTCAAGTACTTAAGGATGCATTTCACAGCCTTCCAGTGTTCATCATCTGGATTTGCCTGATGTCTGCTCGTAACACTTAGAGCATATGCTACATCAGGTCTGGTACATAGCATGGCATACATGATGGACCCTATGGCAGAAGCATAGGGGACTTTATCCATCATTGCCCTATCTTCAGGTGTCTTAGGAGATTGACCTTTAGAGAGTGAAATTCTATGTCTCATCGGTATGAGACCTCTCTTGGAATTTTCCATGCCAAACCTTTTGATAATGGTTTCTATGTACATGGATTGGGTTAAAGCCAGCATCTTCTTTGATCTATCTCTATAGATCCGTATTCCGAATACGTAAGATGTTTCTCCCAAATCCTTCATAGAGAAGTTCTTTGACAGCCATATCTTTACTGATGACATCATTCCCAATGAGTAGGATATGATGTAGGATGTCGTCAACGTAAAGAACCAGAAAAGTGATTGCGCTCCCACTGTTTTTCTTGTATACACATGGCTCATCTTCATTCTTAATGAAGCCATAAGATTTGATCGCCTCATCAAATCTTATGTTCCAGCTTCGGGATGCTTGCTTCAATCCATAAATTGACCTCTGCAACTTGCATACCATGTTTGGAGATTCTTTGGATGTGAATCCTTCTGGTTGTATCATATACACCTCCTCCTCAAGGTTTCCATTGAGGAAGGCAGTCTTCACATCCATCTGCCAGATTTCATAATCATGGTAGGCAGCAATGGCGAGAAGAATTCTGATGGACTTAATCATAGCAGCGGGCGAAAAGGTTTCGTCATAGTCAACACCTTGTCTTTGACGATAGCCTTTTGTCACTAATCTTGCTTTATAAGTCTCAATACGTCCATCTGCACCGATCTTTCTTTTAAAGATCTATTTGCAGTCGATAGGTACTATACCATCGAGTAAATCCACCAAGTTCCAAACTTGGTTGATGTACATGGACTGTATTTCAGAATTCATGGCTTCCCGCCATTTCCCGGCCTCTGGACTTTCAATGGCCTCCTGGTACATCTTGGGATCATCATCCTCATTATAGAATATCCTTGAACCATCCAAATTAATATGTCCCACATATCTTTCTGGTGGTTTAGGTACTCTTTCAGACCTACGAGGTTCCTGTGTATCATTTTGAACAGGTTCAGAAACTGACGGTTCATCTGATGAACCATTGCCAGTTTGTGGGTCTGGAACTTCTTCCAGAATTACTTTACTCCCACTGTCCTTCTGGAGAATATAATCTTCTTCCAGAAAGACAGCTCTCCTGGCCACAAACACCTTTTGTTCGCCAGGATGATAGAAGTAATATCCATAAGTTTCCTTTAGATATCCCACAAATCTGCATTTGTCAGTTCTGGATTCCAGCTTATCTGCGTCATGTCTTTTAACATGAGCAGGACATCTCCAGACTTTAACATGTTTAAGGTCTGGTTTCCTTCCATTCCATATCTCATATGGATTGGTCTCAACAGATTTGCTGGGTACCTTGTTCAGGATATACATAGCCGACCTAAGTGCATATCCCCATAAGGACACTGGTAATTTGGACATGCTCATCATGGATCGCACCATTTCCATTAATGTGCGATTTTTCCTTTCTGATACACCACTCATCTGATGTGTATAAGGAGGTGTAAGCTGAGAAAGGATACCATTATCCTATAAGTATTTAACGAATTCAGTACTCAAGTATTCACCACCCCGATCAGATCGGATGATTTTTATACTCTTTCCTGTTTGTTTTTCTACTTCATTCTTAAATTCTCTGAATTTCTCAAAGGCTTCAGATTTATACTTCAATAAGTATACATATCCAAACCTTGAGTAATCATCAGTGAATGTAATGAAGTATGAGAAACCACCAATGGCTTGAGTTGAAATAGGACCACATACATCTGAATGTATGAGTTCTAATGTACCTTTGGCTCGTTCTCTAGTTCCACTAAATGGAGACTTAGCCATTTTACCCATTAAACATGACTCACAGGTTGCATATGATTCATAATCAAATGGATCCAAATATCCATCTTTATGCAACCTTTGGAGTCTGTTTTCACCAATGTGTCCTAGCCTACAATGCCACAAGTAGGCTTTGTTCATTTCATACTTACTTCTTTTAATTGAAGAACCGATATGTAAATTATAATGAGACACATTCAATAGATACAAACCATTGGATAAAATAGCAAAACCTATTAATTTATTTCTGAAATAAATTGAACAACTATTGTTCCCAAAATTTAAATTGTATCCAATTCTATCTAAACATGAAATAGAAATGATGTTCCTTATTATCCTAGGTACATAATAACAATCATCTAATAAAAATGTGTCTCCGGATGGTAGCTTGAGCTTCACTGTCCCCACAGCGATCGCCGCAACTCTTGCGCCGTTAGCTAGTCTCAGCTCCACTTCGCCGGTCCTCAGCTTACGCCTTCTTGTCAGTGCTTGCACAGAATTGCAGATATGAGATACACATCCAGTATCTAATACCCATGATGTACAATCTCTTATTGACAAGTTTACATCTATCATATAGACACCTGAAGCGTCCTGCTGCTTCACAGTTCCTTGAGTCTTGTCCTTGAGGTATTCCTTGCAATTCCTCTTCCAATGCCCTTTCTGGTGACAGTAGAAGCAATCACCTTTTTCAGCACTTTTACCCTTGTCTTTCTTGACAACCTTTGCCTCTCTCTGAACCTTGTTCTTATTCTTTCGAAAAGCTTGGACTGCAAGTCTTTTTCTGTTGGTCTTACCAACCATTAGGACTTGGGGTTTATCCTTCACAAGGTTCCCCTCAGCAGTCTTTAACATGTTCAGCAGTTCAGCTAAGGTGGCCTGGATCTTGTTCATGTTGAAATTGACAATGAACTGAGCATATGAAGGTGGAAGTGAAGACAACACAAGGTCTGTGTGCATCTCCTTGGGAAGTGTAATCCCAAGAGCATCCAGCCTCTCCACCCATTCAATCATCTTCAGCACGTGATTCTGTACTGAAGTTCACTCTGCCATCTGAGCTTTGAACATATTCTTCGATATCTCATATCGTTCGATTCTACTCTGCTCACCAAATAGCTCCTTCAAATGGAGCATGGTGGATCTAGCATCCATCTCTTCATGTTGCCTCTGCAACTCATTGCTCATAGAGGCTAACATGTAGCATCGGGCCATGGTGGAAACCTCCTTCCATTTCTCATACGCTATCATTTCCTCCTCTGGAGCATCTAATGCTGGTTCAGCAGGAGGTTCAGTATCCAAGACGTAGGCAATCTGCTCAGAGCTGAGGACTATCTTCAGGTTTCTGAGCCAGTCTGAATAATTAGTGCCTGTCAAACGGTTGGCATCAAGTATGCCTCGCAACGGGTTATGGTGCGACATTCTCGCCTACAGGAGATGATCAATTGATAATTAGCAGATATTCAGATTATCTAAAACAAGATATGGTCTTTTATTATCTAGTTTTACTCCCACTAATTTTCGACGGACTGTATAACCTTCAGATATACAGAACGGGAGACGCCGACTGTCTCCTAGTGGGGATCAGAATCTCCAAGCATCACAGTATGACCTCGGGTAAACACATAGTATCATACTGCTATCTCAGAGCAATCATCTCATGATAATTGCAACTCCTTACAATATCCGATCTTACTTCGGCTCCCAAGTTTAATGGTCCCGGGTAAACACAGTAGACCATTATCCCTGGTCTAAGCTTTACCATCAATACGTGACAGAGTAAAGTAGAAATATAGTTCCCGGGTAAACACGTGGATGACTATATCGTTCCTCTACTCTTATCCAAAGGCATCTAATGCCATGATCAATAGTCCTCTCATCAGTTAATGACAGACCTCGGGTAAACACATAGTATCTGCCACCACCAAATTAAGTTCTATTAATCATATTGATGGAGAGCCACGCGGTACATTCTCAATGACTCGCGCTACGGCTTAGAGTTTGTAACGAAGGTTTTACTTATTTAATTTGGTCTCATCCTAGGTGATAGTATTAAAATATCGAATATATTTATTAATACTAATAACCTAGCAAATATAAAGCACACGCATCACATACATGTCATTAGTGTGGTCATGGACGGCACTGTGGTTTGACTTGAGCCATACAGTCAAGCGTACACACATACACAATATAACAACTTATATCATGAGTCTGCAAACCCATGGATTCAATGAACTCTTTCATTTTCATCTGGTCAGCAGTTGTGGATCATCCTCGCTCCGCGCGCATCCGCCTCGATCAAATTACATCGTAATTCCCAATTACATGATAATTCAGAAGTGGAAGCCTTATGGCGATTACATCTAGGAGGAAGGTAGAAGTACAATAGAATATGAGAGGGAGAGGTTCGCAGACTTCTATTTATTAATAGACAATAAACCACACAATCACATTCCACATCCACAATTAATGTTCGTCCATGACCACCATGTGTTTTATTATACAAACCACACATGTATTGCGCATCAAATGGCCAAATAAAATTTTCGAAAATAATATTAATTTTGGTTTTCATAAAACCAGAGACCAATCAAAAATTGGATTTAGAATTTTCGAAAAATTTCATTAAGTCTAAGCATGCCAATTTAAATCTAATTTAAATAAGCAAACCAATAACACATCAAATATGGATTAAAATCTAAAATTAATGGCTTCAGAAATATTCTATACTCAATTTGAACAATTCAAATATTTATGGGGTTAATCTAACAAATAGATTGCATAAGGTTTAATATAACATTTAGAATTAATTCAATTAACAACCTTTTGTTAATTAATTAACATTATAAACCTTAATAAGGGCCCAATCAAAAAATTGAATTTAGTAAAAATAGTAAAATCATATTTTACAGATAATTATTAAACCAATTTTATGATTAATTATTTTTTTTTTTAAAAAAAATTAAACAAACTGGGCCCCCCTTAAAGGGCTCAGCCCTGCTGAGCCCCTGGCTCGAGAAAGGGCTCAGCCCTGCTGAGCCCCTGGCTCGAGCCAGGGCTCAGCCAGGGGCCCGGACCCAGGCCCGCAGGCCTGGTCCGGCCCCTAGCCCGGGCCAGGGTCCAGCCGGGCCGACCCGGTCGGCGGCTAGCCGCCCAGCCGGGTAGCCCGTGGGTTCCCTGTTGTGCAGGGAACCTGACGGCGCCGGACCCCTTTTGGGGTTCTTCTCCGGCGCCGGCCTGGCGGCGGCCGGCCACCGGACCTCGTCGCCGGCGAAGCTCGTACCTCCGGCGAGCTCTGGCGATCGGTGATGGCCACGGGGGTGCCCCGGAAAGGGGTTTATTCGCCCCTCCTTTTCCTCCAAAAGATCTGTTTTTACAGGTTTCTCAAACCCGTGGGGAGGAAGAAGAAGGTCCATGGCCGTTCTTTTACGGCTTCCCATGCCACCAACAACTCGACCAGGGTCATTGGGCATGATTTACAGCGATTAGAACCCCTTAAAATCCATCTCTATGGATCCGACCACATCAAAAACACCCCGTTCTTCGTCCAACGAAGAACACGACGACCCAAAAATAAATTTTTCTTCAGATTTAAATCACGATCTCATCGCAGTAATCATCTAATGATTGTAAATCTTTCAAGAACATAAATTTAAGCATGGAATAAATTCAAAAATCATAAATTTTAGAGACCGAAACGGCGAAAACACAGTGGAACCTGGCTCTGATACCACTGTTGGGATCGCTGTGTCGGGATCCGATCTTAAAACGCAGCGGAATAAAGAAGTTTTCGGGATCGGATCTGTCCCGTTTCGGTCGTTAAAACTAAAACCGATGTAGATCGATTTACCTTGCGCGGATTCGAATCCACGTCCGTTTTCCGGTTCCGTCGGAGCGATGCCGCAAGTCGCGTAGATGCCCGACCTCTAGCGGTATCCACGCGGTTCTCCTTGCGATGGATCGTCCTCGCTTCCTCACTCGCTGCGGCGTTCGAAGATCCCGTCTGACTGCGCGTAATCTGCCGCGACATGCGGATTCGGAATCCCCGTCGAACGGGAGGTGGAGCAGTTGGGAACGGCACGCCCAGAGGAGAGAGAAAGTGGGGAAGAACGAATGACGGCTAGGTCAGGGTTGCTGGCCCCGGACGTAGAATCCGTTCTTTTATAAGAAGTCAGTTTGCGATTTTTCATAAAAACCCAGACTTATCTGAAATCCTATCGGATTATCCATCGACTTGAAAACCATTTGCGTGTGACCCTCTAGGCCCAAATACCAGTCCAGTTAATAGCCCATTAAGTCCAGTAACCCTTTACTGACCCACTGAATTAATTAATATCCTTATATTCAATTAATCAGCCGAATTTAATGTCCCACAATAAATTCGGACGGACTGCCGATCACGTTGGATGCCAAGCAACATCGCGTGATCCTGGATGGCACTGGGGTTATCGCAACCCTCTATTGGAACCTTTCTGTCATCGGTTAGCGCGCGGTGTAGACACGCTAATTTTGATGTCATTTCGAGTAAATTTCATATCATATAATAATGCCTCAGAATGGTCTGATATTTAATCATTGATTAATTGATATTTTTGAGTGTCGGGTTTAACAGACATGTTTAAGTTAATTAATTGAATTGATTTTAGCTCAAATTTCAGTTAAAATATGCAGAATTCTAAAAGACGTCGACCTGTGTGGACGCCATTTAGAGTTTATTCTTATTTTAACGTTTAAATTTGAATTTGAATCAATTGATTAATTAGCTAAAAGGCGTCTACGAGTACTGACGCGTTTTAGGTCTCCTAGGCTATTTTAACTTCTCTTCCGGATGTTTATCCTTATCTTAATTAGTATAAAAGACGTCTACACATGTAGACGCGTTTTATCTAATAAAGATAAAGATAAGTTTTTCCGGATATTTATCCTTATCTTAATTAATCTGAAAGGCGTCAGCCAAGGTGGACGCGTTATAGATAATTACAGATAAAGATGAATTAATCAGTATTTATCTGTCAGTTAAGATAGATAAATCCGAAATTTTTCTATGTTAATCCGCGAACGCAGAAAAAGTCTATAAATACGTTACATCTTGAAGAGTTAAAAAAAAGAGAGGTTGAAAGTCATTAAGAGAGAGTGTTATTATAGCAAGTTGAAGATCGAAGCAATAACGTCGGAACGCCGGAGCGCTGCCATTTCCAGAAGTCGGCGTCCTTTCAAGAATCTTCATCCAATTCAAGGCTTCAACCAATTGGGCATAAGTGTTTCATTTCTGCATTTTCATTCTACATCTTTATTAATCTCTTATTCTTCATTATTCACTTTATGCAACACACACCACAGCATCATCTTTCAAAACCTATTTGATTAAAGGGGTTTTAAAAGCCATTTAAACAAGTAAGTTTGCTATTCAATTGCATGTTTAAAATCATGATTAGTTTAGATACTGCTTTCACTTAAATTCTCATCAGTATTTCTTCTCTCTCTGTCTCAACAACAACAAGAGAATCAAAAGGGGAAATCAAGCACAAAGCCAGAAGGACTTCTGGACGATCCTCAACTTCTCAAACTCCAAATTCAACAGCAAGAACAAAGAACAAAGAAAGGGCTCTCTTTCTTCAGCCGGCTGAAGGAGGGGAATCAAGGACTCGATATCTTCCGCGTTTAAACAGGTAGGCGATCACACTTCTTTTGAAACTTTTAAGTCAAAAGTTTCTGGCGATCACTACACTTAGTTGCTGTTTTTAATAAGATTATTCTACACTAAACAACATAGATTTCTCATGTTATTCACACGAGCATTCTAAGCACCTACACGCGGATATAATCCTTCATCCGTACAATGTTCCCGAATCGACCTAGGGCATGGTTTACTGTTAAACCCTATTTGGTCGATTCACTTGAATCAGATGCCGCTAATCTGAATCCGATAACTCCTTATCGATTACAGAGTCCGCCCTGGCCAGGGACTTTAAGCGCATCATTCCCGGAACATTCTCTCTCAAACAACCGAGAGCGGATGATCCCGTATTGAACACACAATTACCTTCGAGGGTATTTCCCTGAACCCGATCGCTTGACTTATTGATAACCTATGGTTAAGGATTCGTTCGTCAAGGTCAAAGCTCAGAAACCTACCAACAAGATATCTTTGGAGTCTTAGGTCCAAGGATCATCCACGCAACTGTGACAATTGAATCGAGCTGGTTAACAGTGAGGTGATTACCATCCAGCGATTCATAGTCGGATCAGTTCAGTGAACTCATTCACCAATGAGCACCTATAGGTTCAGCATAGTCTCTCCACACAAGTGACTTATGGGATCAGTCACCCTCATCATATGAGCTGAAGTAACTTATACTAGTCTATCCGGATGTTTGATGTCCTATCTCAAACATCCTATGACTAGGAACAATTAAGAACATGTGTTTATAAGTCTTCGGTCCCGTAATTATGATCTCATCATAATCCGAAGACTATTGCACATATTCATGGACTTCATCGTGATACGATAAACACAGATCGAATTGATTACACACAATGAATTATTGCCATTTATTAATAATCTGAATATGTACACAGTATCGGATTGGCTTTGAGACCATCTAATACTATCAGTACTGTCGCAACTGTGGCCACACTATTGATCAATGTCGGAAGCTTCAGCGTCGCCAACGTTAGTCTCGTCCCACTGCTGCTGTGGCCGAATCTCCTCCTTCAGTCCCGTCGCCTACAACTCCGTCTGGGTTAACTTCTCAAAGAAGTTCTCTTGACGTGACGCAACTTGCCGGATAGATACAATAGATTTAGCAGCTTCTCCAGACCGCTGGTTTCTTTTCTGAACCTTCCGCTCTGTCTGCCGCCACTGGTACTGTTTCAAACTGGATCTTAGACTCTGGGGCTTCCCATCACATGACATCTAATGATTCTATTCTTGTTAATTGTTCTCCTGTTCCACCACACCTCCGGATCCATACTGCAGATGGTACCCCTCTCTCTGTCTCCAAGTGTGGCTCCATTACTACTGACTTTGACCCCTCTGGTCATCTCACCCTCTCTTCTGTTCTTCATGTTCCTCATCTTTCTATGAATCTTGTTTCTGTTAGTAGCCTAGCTGACTCAGGATATCGTATTTCATTCACTTCCTCTTCTTGTGATGTGCAGGATCTACGTACCGACGAAAGGATTGGAACATGTCATAGAAAGGGTGGCCTCTACTGCTTGGGCACGTTGCATCTTCCTCGGTCTGCACTTACTGCGTCATCTTCTCTAGGACGTCCTTCTACTTCTGTCGATCTGTGGCATCGTCGCTTGTTTCATCCATCTGCAGCTCGTCTTCGATCTCTTTTTCAGTCTGGTGTCTTAGGTCCTAGCACGCCATTTTTTTTGTCTCATTGTGAAGGTTGTAAACTTGCTAAACATATAGCTCTTCCTTTTTATTCCCATGAATATGCTTCTACTCATCCTTTTGATTTAGTACATTATGATATATGGGGTCATTCTCCTATTCCGTCTATGACTGGCTTCTTATATTACGTCAGTTTTGTGGATGATTGTACGTGTTTTACTTGGGTTTACCTACTTCACAAGCGGTCGGATCTTCTCTCCATTTATCGCCAGTTCACTGAGATGGTGTCCACACATTTTCATTGCCGTATTAAAGTTCTCAGAACTGATGGTGCTCATGAGTATCTTTCTCCAAACTTTCATTCGCTTCTGGCATCCCATGGCACACTTCCTCAGCTCTCCTGCTCTTATACACCTCAACAGAATGGTCTTGCTGAGCGCAAACATCGTCACATCCTTGACACTTCTCGCACTCTTCTCCTTTGCGCCTCTATGCCCCGTACCTTTTGGGCTGAAGCTGTTCTCACATCTGTGTTTCTCATGAATATCACACCATCTTTTGTCCTGTCGAGTGTCACACCTTATGAGCGTCTTTACTCTGCCTCTCCCGACTACGGTCATCTTCGTACCTTTGGTTGTACATGTTTTGTACTGTTACCCTCTCACGAACACACTAAACTCTCACCTCGAGCTGTTAAGTGTGTCCTCCTTGGCTACAGCACAGAGCACCTTGGGTATTGCTGCTATGATCCTACTGCTCGTCGTCTTCGTATCTCTCGTCATGTCACTTTTCTTGAGCATGTTCCCTTCTTCTCCACTAACTCATAGGATCTCTCCTTCCTGCATGATCATGATCTCTCTTCTACTTCCTCTATTGTTCCTGGTCTTCCGGGTCTTCTACCCTCCGATGACCCCCCCACTTCTACATCTCTATTGGAGCTCAAGCCATCAAGCTCCTCTATGGCTCCATTGCCCATCTCCACTCCTGCGTCTCCTATTTCTCCAGTTTCCAGTCAACGTGCTCCCGCCTTGGAAGATTCTTCGGGTTCTTTAGTTGATGCCGCTCCCGCCTTGGAAGATTCTGACGGCTGTGGATCCTCCTCAACGCTACCCTCAGCACTCTCACCGCCCTCCTGACAGACTTGGCTATGATCCTACTGACTTTTATTATCCTTAGTTTTCAGCCTTTCTTACAGCTATTCACACTCATCAAGAGCCTCAGAGTTTCAGACAGGCTGTTTAGTTACCAGAATGGCGTCAGGCTATGCAGGAGGAGATTCAGGCACTTTAGTAGACCCATACATGAGATCTTGTACCACTTCCTTCTGGTGTCTCTCCTGTCAGTTGTAAGTGGATATACAAGATCAAGACTAAGGCTGATGGTTTTATCGAGCGCCATAAGGCACGGTGTAACGACCCGCCACCCTATAATCGGGGATCCGATTACTAAATGGGTACCGAATCATTAATTTGGAACCAAACCAGGATCTAGTAACTCTGGGAAATAAATAATAAACTAAGCTAAATATTCACATCGCATTGAATTGAAATGAAAGTGCAGGAATTAAAAATATTACAATGCGACTCGATACAACAAATAATTACATATTCCAACTGAAAGAAATAATTAAACATACAGGCCAGAAATAAATAACAACTACATCGGGGCATACCCCGGAACAACCGCTGAAGGAGCTCAACACACAGCCGCACACGCCGCTCTAGGTCTGCTGGGTGTCCTCACCTGAAAACCGCAGAGGTGAGTCTCAAGACAAGACTCAGTAGGGATCCTTCGATCCCCACTGCCCACGCACACACCCACAAGTGCAAAATACAGCTAACGGTAAAGCAACAAGCACAGTAGTAAGTACAATTCCTAATTCTCAACATGAAATCACATGCAGTCGAAGTGTATTGAACATGCATATTTCTAAACTAACCGACAAGGGAACCTACAACTGCCGCCTCGATAGAACACGCCAACCACACAAACAACGGTGGAAAAAACCTCGATCCGCTGAGACCAAACAGTAACCCCTCGGATAGCACTCTAGCTACTCCGGCCCAACTGGCTCAGGTGGTTACTCCTTCCCTCAACACTAGTGACTCTCCGAATGTACCACTCCGACATCGGTACTAGCTGACCTCGGGGTTCACCAGGTGACCCTCTCTCACTAGGCGTCACCCCGCCCACGCCCCCACCGGCGCTGTGCTCACGCCCCCACCAGCACAGGGTGCTAAAGCGCTGCAATGTCACTCCAGGTCCACAGTAACATAAAACCCAGCAAAGTACGGTCCGGTCACGTGAAAAGTCCGCGATCGCATAACACACACAATAGTATTACCCGGTCATACAGAATCCATCTCTACCGCGTACACCAAAACATGCACTAACCATCTATCTAGCAGTATGAACACATTTTACTGGCATGAATTAGCGAGGTTCTGTCTTGAATCGCGTCGCCCAAGGCCGACGCCATTCAAGCTCCATGTACTGGTTTATGTAAAACACTGTCTTCAGAATCAAGCCTTAAAAGGCGTCGACACCAGTGGTCGCCTTTTGAAAGGCGTCGACATCCTCAGACGCCATTTAACACAGAAAACTAGGAATTCCAAAAGGCCTTACTCAGGGGATTTCTACCTTAAAAGGCGTCATGGCTACCCGACGCTATTCAAAACGCGTCGCCCACCCACGACGTCTTTTAGTCCAAGAATCTCCGAACTGGCAGACTCTCAGTCAGGCGATTCCTGTCTAAAAGGCGTCGTGATGGCCCGACGCCCTTCAAAAAGGCGTCGTCCATGCACGACGTCTTTCAACCCCAGGAACCAGAGTCTGCCACGAGCCCGAGGGCTCCCTTTTCAACCCAAACAACTCCAAAATCACCCAAAAACGGAGGGGAAAGAGGAGCAATTTAATCAACAGAAAATCACATCGTGAAAATCCCCCATATCAACAGGAAGAATTCCTAAACATGCTTGTTCTACCCCCCCAAAACTAAAGATCCATAACATGTTTAAACGGGGGAAAACATGGTTTAAACACAATACTATGGGAACCGTCACCCTACCGGATACTTGAACGCCTTCGAGTTTCAAGCCGTCTACCTGTCTCGCCCCACGCCGCCGCCGGTACCACCGTGGTCGTCCTTACTCCACCGTGACGTCGGCCGCCGTCCGGAGAGTAGAACGCCGCAGTGGAAGTGGAGGTGGTAGTGGTAGGAGCTAGGTAGAGGATGGAGTGGAGGGAGAGATGAAACGGTGGGAGGAAAAGAGGGAGGAGGAGGGATCGCCGCCGAGTTCGTCGGAGGGGAAGGAGAGAAAGAGAGAAGGAGAAAATGAGGGAAAGAAGGAGGGCTCGCGGGGTTAACCAGAGACTGGCTAAAACGCGTCGACATCCACGGACGTCTATCAGGTGACGCGACGGCCGCTCTGACAAGACTCTGAAACGCGTCGTCCTACATAGATGCCGTTCAGAACACTTGTCAGGGCCGTACTCTGACACACCCAGAGTCGCAGTCTGAAAGGCGTCATCCCACGCGGACGCCGTTCAGACGACGCGACAGAGCCGTACTCTCGCGGCCCGAAGCCAGCCCACGTGGCACTCACGTGGCAGAACCTAAAACGCGTCTGCAACGGTGGACGCCGTTTAAACCGCGTCGAGCCCGCTCGACGCGAAACATCACAGAGCCCCAAACCCCACTAGGGCCAGAACTATAGGGTCCGACCCCGAAAACTGGATCCGAAAGTCTCGATCCTGACACACGGCTTGTGGCACGTGGTTTCACTCAAGAGTATGCAATTGATTATGAGGAGACTTTTGCACCTGTGGCAAAGATGACTACTGTTTGCACTTTACTTGCTGTTGCCGTCGTTCGTCGTTGGTCTCTCTATCAGCTTGATGTGAAGAATGCTTTTCTCCATGGAGATCTCACCGAAGAGGTCTATATGCAGTCACCTCCTGGTCTTCCCGCTTCGCCTGGTTATGTTTGCCGTCTCCGCAAGGCCATTTATGGGCTCAAGCAGGCACCTCGTACTTGGTTTGAGCGTTTTCGGCGAGCAGTTCTTGAGATTGGTTTTCAGGAGAGCGCTGAAGATTATGCCCTCTTTGTTCGTGATTCTCCTAATGGCCGTGCCATCCTACTTCTCTATGTAGATGACATGGTCATCACCGGCGATGACTCGACTACCATTGCTTCCCTCAAGGCTCATCTTCAGCAGCAGTTTGATATGAAGGATTTGGGGTTCCTTCATTACTTTCTTGGTCTTGAGGTTGCATATTCCTCTCGGGGTTACTTACTATCACAACAGAAGTATATTGTAGATATTCTTCAGCGAGCCTCTCTCTCTAACACTCGCTCGATAGATACTCCCATGGAACTACATGTTAAGCTTCGCCCGACTAATGGTGTTCCTCTAGACGATCCCACGCGTTATCGTCAGTTAGTTGGTGCTCTGGTTTATCTTACTATTTCACGCCCTGACATCGCCTATGTTGTGCATGTCTTGAGTCAGTTTGTCAGTGCGCCTACTTCTGTTCACTATGCTGCTCTTCTTCGAGTACTCCGATACCTGCGTAGCACTATTCGTCGCTCGCTTCTGTTGTCTTCTACTTCCTCCTTAGAGCTCCGTGCCTACACTGATGCTGATTGGGCTGGGGATCCTACTGATCGCCGCTCTACCACTGGGTTCTGCATTTTCTTGGGTTCTTCTCTCATCTCCTGGCGGAGTAAGAAGCAAACAGTTGTCTCTCGCTCTAGTACTGAAGCAGAGTATCGTGCTATGGCTGACACATCTGCTGAGGTTATTTGGCTCCAACGTCTTCTTCGCGATTTTGAGATTGCTCTTACCACTCCGACTCTTCTCTACTGTGATAATCAAAGTGCTCTTCAGATTGCCAGCAATCCTGTCTTCCATGAGCGGACAAAGCATATTGAAATAGATTGTCACTTTGTTCGTCAGCACTATCTTTCAGGCGATCTGTCTCTCTCTTATATTTCGACAACCGCACAGCTTGCTGATCTTTTCACGAAATCACAGCCTACTCCACGTTTTCATGTACTGGTTAGCAAACTCTCGGTTCATGATCCACCGTGAGTTTGAGGGGGGGTGTTGATGTATATACAGTAGGTCTAGATTTAATATGTACAGATTGGTAAGCATGCTGGCCTCTTGCCCTATTATGGGCTTTTGTACTTGTATATATCAAGGTTCAATACAATGGAAAAAGTTATGCTTCCTTCAATTTAGTATTCGTAACATAATACTTCTATACCTACATGCTTGCATAAGATGGCAAGTTGTTCCTATATGTGAATTGGGAAATCCCCACTCTATTTTCAATGTGAACAGATGTTTATGCTTCTGTACCTAGATGCATGCATAAGCTGGCAAGTTGTTCCAATTATGTGAATTGGGATTTGCCCACTTGTTCTCTTTTCAATGTGACCAGATGTTTAAAACGATATTTGACTAGTCATTGACCGGAGTATAAATTCAAAGAAAAGGTACTGGAGTGCATATATCTTCCTAAAGGAACAAATACTTTTCACAAATGTTATGTTCAAAACTACCTAATTGCATAAGAACAAACAGCGCCTGCCTACAAAAATTGCAATTGCTTGTCAATAAAAAGTGGCTGCATTTGCATCTTCATTCCATGCATTTTGTCATACCAAATGTGGAAACGCGTGAAAAAATTGCCTTATGTTCATAAAATGACAAACTTGAATGGTTTTTCTTGAAATTATTCTTTGTATTATGTTCTCATGCTTGCATTTTTTCTGAAAATTGATGCTTTTACCTCCTAATATATGATTTCTCACCAAAACGAACACATCATCATCATGGTAGCACTTAATATCAGCAAATAATTTGCATGTTAAGACTGCTCATTCCTCTCATTTTATTGACACATGCATGTAAGTTCACAATTTGGATAGGTACCATGTTCCACGGTCATGGTTTCGACCATCAGGAAATACCTTGGTGATATTTGAAGAAAAAGGTGGAGATCCAACAAAGATTTCCTTCTCAAGACGGCGAGTAATTGGTGTCTGCAGCTTTGTGCAAGAAGACTACCCTTCAATCGACTTGGAATCTCTGGGTCCAAGCTATATGGTGAATGGCCATGATGCCAAAGCGACTCTTTCCTTGACCTGCCCTCGCAGCACTACCATTTCCACCATACGGTTTGCAAGTTTTGGCAACTCAAGTGGAAGATGTGGATCTTACCAACAAGGAACCTGTGTGCGTGACGGAGGGAGAGAGGCAGAGCAGAATACGTAGTAAAGCTGGAGCCTGGAGGCCCTTTGCGAGCTTGTACACGAGGAAGAGAGATGCGCGAAGTGGATTGGGAGAAGCTGGAGCTGGAGTGCCCTCTGCGGTGCTGTGTGCGAGGGAGAGAGATGGACAGAGCCGCAGAGCGGAGACGCAACGTAGCTGGAGCTTGGATCACCTGCGGCTGTGATATTGTGCGCAAGGGAGAGATGAGTGCTGTGTGTGTGCGAGGGACAGAAAGGGGCAAAACCGGAAGATGACCTAATTCCCCTTCTATCGGGCATCACATAAGACCCATTATTGGACCTGTGATTTAATAACCAGAGTAAGACCCGAATCTGTCCAGCTCTTGCCGGGGTACAGGATGTATCATACCCGTCTTTTAAGTGCGGATAAGAAATGGGTATAAGGTACTTGGACATAGCTTACAGCCCTATCTAACAGTATTAAGAGGGGAAGGATCTAAATATTTGTCAAATTTTAGAATCATAATTTTTTTTGTAATACTTTAGATCTCTTCTCCGCTGTAATAGGGTCTCTCCCGCCGGCAGCCTGCATAGATGCCCTGGAACTGAATTGCCTGTTGGAAGTTAAACCAAATCGGAAGCCATTGAGTTTGATTTGGAATTCGTTTAATTCATACCCGTTGGAGTTTTATTTGGTGTTGTACACCACGTTACAGCCGTGGGTTATCTAGTTAGTAACATTTGAGTTGATGTGGTTGGAAGATTTGAATTGAAAAGATCTTGATTTAAGAGTTTGCTGTCTTGTAGTCATTGTTATCTAGAGGTTGTGTTTATCTAGATTTCTTCAAGGGTAATTATTTAGCTAGTGTCCAACTCATATGTAAGATGATGAGCATTCTTCTTCTCCTCTCTACGTGATTGTACATAGTTATGGACGTGCCACTTCAAATCACATTTGAGCTCCTCTACCTGGATGAAATTTACCCGTAACTCAATTTTCTTATACATTATTTATACGTCACTCAATTTGATTGGTTTAATTATTGTTGTTGGAGAAAAGTGGAACTTAAAAAACGGAAAAGTTTTTATTTTTTAAAAGTTTTAAACAAATTATAAGGAGTAAAATACAAGTAGTGTAAAAGAAATAGAACAGACGATCCCAATCCAAATCCGAGTCCACTCCCCCGCCAGCTTTAAATACCATGCCTCCGCGTACCCTTCCCCCTCGCTCTTCACACGCTTCACTGCTGGTTAGTTCAAAGTGCTGCTTTGCTGCTCCTCCCCAGCTGGCTAGTTACACTCACTGCTCACAAGGTCCCATGGCAGCCTCTTCCACCTCCTGCAATGACCACGTCTTCACTGTCCGAAGGCGCGAGCCCGAGCTGGTCGCGCCAGCCGCACCGACGCCGCGCGAGCTCAAGCCCCTCTCCGACATCGACGACCAGCGGGGCCTCCGCTTCCAAATCTGGGCAATCCAGTTCTACCGCGCCAATCCGGCTGCGACGGCGGCTGCGAGAGACCCCGCTAGGGTTGTCCGGGATGCGCTCGCCGGGGCGCTCGTCCTCTACTATCCGTTCGCGGGGCGGCTCCGTGAGGGGTCCGATGGGAAGCTGGCCGTCGACTGCACCGGAGAGGGTGCGCTGTTTATCGAGACGGATGCCGATGCCCCGCTGGAGTAGTTCGGGGACGACCTCCTCCCGCCGTTCCCCTGCGTCGAGGAGCTAATGCACGATCCCCCTGGTTCGGCGAGGATCGTCGGGTGTTCAGTGCTGTTCATTCAGGTGAACCAACCAAGCAAGTTTCATATATATATAATGTGATCTTTCCTTTCTATCATGAGTATTAGATATGATGCTTACATGTATCTAAGGTAGTGTAGCTAGTAGTTGGTGCTAGTGATGGTGCTGTCTGTGCATGTGCAGGTGACCCGTCTTCTCTGCGGCGGCTTCATCATGGCACTCCGAGTCAACCACACCATGTGCGACGCTCAAGGCCTCCTCCAGCTCATGAACGCTATGGCCGAGCTCGCGCGCGGCGCGACGTCTCCCACGGTGTTCCCCGTCTGACGCCGGGACCTGCTGGCCGCCCGCAGCACCCCCAGGATCACCCGCGTCCACTACGAGTACGACGACCCTGCCAAGTATAACTGCACCCCACCCGCGCCCGACGACCAGCTCGTTCACCGCTCCTTCTTCTTCGGCCCCAGGGACATCACCGCCCTGAGGCGGCTACTCCCCCTGCATCTACGCGCCACCTGCTCCGCCTTCGACGTCCTCACGGGCTGCCTCTGGCGGAGCCGCACCGCCGCGCTCCGCCCGCGCCCCGGGGAGCTCGTCCGCCTCATGCCCGTCGTGAACGCGCGCGCCAAGGTCCCCTCCCTGCTCCCTGCCGGGTACTACGGCAACGGGTTCACCTTCCCGGCAGCGGTGTCCACGGTGGGAGAGCTCTGCCGCAACTCGCTGGCCTACGCCGTGCACCTGATCAAGAAGGCCAAGGGGGACATGACGGAGGAGCATGTGCGGTCGGTGGCGGACCTGATGGTGCTGCGTGGGCGGCCGCACTTCACGGAGGCGTCGGGGACCTGGATGGTGTCGGACCTGACGCGGATAGGGTTCCGGCAGGTGGACCTGGGGTGGGGCGAGGCCGTGTACGGGGGGGCGGCGGGGGCGTTCCGGGGACTGATCACCTTCTACGTCGCCTACAAGGACGGCATCGTCGTCCCCCTCCGGCTGCCGGCGCCCGCCATGCAAAGGTTCGCGGAGGAGGTCAAGAAGATGACGTCCGTACCAGTGGAGCCACAGGACTCCTCCCCTAAAGAAGATGAAGCCTCGGCCGCCACCTTCGCTCTCCCTAAACTTTAATTAAAATTAAGGTTTCAATCTTAATAATACCGAGCAAGATTATAATTAGGAATTATTAATGTTTAAGCTTAATTATATCGTAAGAGAGAGGGTCAAGCCTTAATTAATAAAGTGCTATATTTATGAGAATATATATGCTCATGTTAGCCACATGTATGTATGTTTGCACCACTGCATCGATCTATGTATAAAATATTGGCTTGTATACTTCTTATGTATGGAAGGATACGTAGAATAAATTAATGTTGTTGGAAGTGGATCGACCTTCATAAGACCTATCAGCATCATCTTCCTTCGTTCGTAATCTCAGTACAGCTGACTTCAGTTTGTTTGAACTTACTAGAATTTGGGCATATGACGTAGGATGCATTTGGCATGGTGGTAAAAACTGCTGCATGAACATATTTTTCAAAAAAAATGAAGTACTTAATGATTCAAAAATATCACACGGTCAAAAAACACATGATTCACAGACCGTCTTCAGGTTTGGATTTTGGCATTCATACTATGATCCTACAGTGTATATATAATGCGATTCTACTGTATTAGGCTAAGATAGTATCTTTGTTATTTTGTATAAAAATAAGAGAGATGACTTTATCTCCCTTTAGATAAAAGTGTCATCCTCTATTGAACCAAAGCATTAGAGTCAATCTTCCTAACTTGAAATTAAAGTTCTAAGTCTTGGATGTCATTAGTTAACTCTTGTAAAGGAGAAAATATAATTAACAAATATATTATCAGACTAAATCTTAAGAGCCGGATGCAAAAATACGTGCGAAAGTTTAGATTCAGAAGCACTTCGAAAAAAAAATAAAAAAGAAAACTTATTTTTTTTAATGTTTCCACTTTTATTTCGGTAATGGAATCGACAGTCCTGGTGGAGACACGTACGTTTAGATCCAATAATTGCGAAATCGATCATCTGGATCGTTGGTGGTATCAAATTATATAGAAGTAGGATCTCGATCGTTTTTCTCTAATAATTTAATCAAATGGTTTGGAGACCCTCTTTAAAAACAGTGGTACTATAGTGCAGCTGTATGCCTCAGCTTGAATTTATGTTTTTATGAATGTTTGGTTTAGGTTTTTTGTCAAATATCGTAAGGTCAGGAAGCGGTGGTGATCCGAGGGATCTGTCTCGAATGCCTGAGTAAGAAGACTTGAGATTCAGGAAGAAAGGGGGACAAATTTGAGTTCTGGAGAGCCTATCTAATCAAGCTGAACCAATGGTCTTTATATAATAGTTTCAAGGCTTCTCATGAGACGATTCAAATTAGGAAGAGTAGATTCTGACCGAGTTTCCATCAAAGACCGATTACCGGAAGGAGATTGTTTTGGAAAGGCCGGATCCTTAGATTCATCGTGATCCGCATGAGATTGGAAGGAGGTTGCCCTGAAGGGACCCATATCCAGGTAGGTTCCTGGACTCTCGCTCGGGTCGCACCATTTTAACTAATTTATACACAACATGCTAAGCTATATGGTGATCTAAAAGTGTAATTTGAATCCAAGATCAATCTACATGTAAACGTTCAAGAATAGCTCCACATTCACCATAATGCAAACCAAACTCCACCAAGCTTCAACCAAAATTTATAAAATTAATTCTTTACCTTATAGACATGAAAACTAAACAATCCTCAAACATGCATGGCAATGACTAAATGACTAATTGTATATTGAGTAGATAAGTTTTTATGTGAGCAAAGATTTGTAGTGACTCTAATGGATCTTCAAATAGATGATTTAAATAATTATAAAAAAATTACTATAATAGTATAAAATTAAATCATTTAAAAGTATATGATCAGGTAGATCGTGACACTTTAATTCAAATGAAAAAAATCATTTACAATTACATTGGGTGGAAGGTGATGCTCTTAATTTAAATAGGAAAGATCATATTACTCATTATACTTTATGATTTTACTTAAATATAGACAATTCTCACTAAAGATTTACACTATATTGATATCATTTTATGTAATTCGTTTTGTTTGGTTTAGTTTGGTTTATGAAGGGGAGAAATCAAACCAAATCAAGTTTAGTTTTTTGGTTTGTTTTGAACTCAAAATATAAAAAAAAATTATTTCAAATCGAACCTAATTAACGAGTTTAATGTAATTTTTTGATTTGGACCAAATAGTAAACACCCCTAAAAGTAATAAGATGGCTCCTAAAGACCTAAAAAATACAAAGAAAAGACGTACGCTTAAAGAAAAATGTCAACAATACTATATTGCTTCCAAGATGTTTCACACGAAATAGTATGGAGAAAGAAACATTTTGCAAATTGTTCAGGCATAATTATGCTACAAACAAATCAAGATGCATGCAAGTAAAGAAAACTAATGGATTAGGTTTCAAAAATTATAATTTTCATGTTGGGTAGTCCTTAATTTTTTGGTCAAGTAAGAAGACCATTTTTTCTATAGCCGGTAAGCTCAATGGTTAGTTGATATAAGCTAAGCTCACTTTTCAAGAAATGATATTCATTATTTTCAGCAATCATAAAGTAAAATTGTGCCGAGCACTTTTGCGATCTTGAAAGGATCTTTCCACTGCCTTCTTTTGATAGGGTTGCGACATTGGACGGGTCAACCTGAACCCGCATGGGTCAACCCGACCTACTAACCCGACTCACCCGACAAATGACGGGTTGGATTAGGTTACGTTAAAGTTATCGCCAACCTAAGGTTGGACGAGTTGGGTTGGGTTGAGAGGTCGAGCAACCTAGCCCAACCCGAACCCGTCACGATAAAAGGTCTGTAAAAACCCTAGTGCCCACAGTAACCCCAGTTGAATCCTCCATCCTCCATCCTTGCAAGTCCATTGCCCCATCCTCTGTCCTCCCTTTGTAGTCTACTCCTCCGGATAGTGTCCGGCCTGTGGCGACGGTCATCTCCAGCTCCTCCCATCTCTGTGGCAAATGGTGGTGTAACGGCAGTTGCAACACCCTTCTCTCTATAACGAGCGGCATAATCTGTGCCCCTCCCCACCTCTTTCTAGATCTCTCTGTGCACTCTTCTCTCTATGGCGAGCGGCGTAACATGAAGCTATTCCCTAGGCCTTCTTCTCTATACCTTCATCCCAAGATACTCTGCAGGAAACACACTTCCTTCTCCTCCATCGCCGCATCCTCCAAGAACAACACCACAGGCCATAGCGTCTCCTCCTCTTCAACACCACAAGCAAGAAGCGGCAACTTGGAAGTAGCCTACCGCATCTTCAACGGGATCCTTCCCTTCCCAGACGTCTACCACCACACCATCATGATCACTCTCGTGTTGGCCGCATATATGCAGCACTCCACCTATTCGGAGCGATGCCCATGAGGGACGTGCCTTGCTGGAACACCATGATGAAGGGGTGCTCGGACTGCGGGGACTTGCTTCTCGCCCACCACTTGTTCGACCAAATGTCGGATGTGTGTTTGAAAAGTTTTGGAAGACCAGAGTCTCTTCCATTTTCAATGCTATGTTACTCTACCCAACCCAACCCGACCCAACCCAATGAGGGTCGGCTTACATGGGTTGGGTTGAGGGATTCATCAACGGATTGGGTTAGGGTTGATAGGGGTCGGGTTAGGATTAAGATCCTTTGTATATGGATTAGATTAAGGTTGATATTAACTCAAACTAACTCGACCCGAGTTACAGTCCTATCTTTTGACGACGATGCATTCGCCGATTCACTAAGTCTGAGAGTTAGCGTTGCTGGGCTAATACATTCTAGGTGAATGTACCCTAATAAAAAAGCAGCACAATGGTGCAACTTTTTTTTATTTAAGAAAATGTTGAGTTAGTGGTTCACCTTCACACTGTCTAGTTTTAAGATCGGACGGTTAAAAGAAAAAAGAAAAAAAAGAGATAACATGCTGCTGTAATCTAGAATACACAAGCTAGTGCGTGCACTTCAACAAATATTACTCTATCGTTAAAAAAATAGACCTTGTCCACGAGGAAATGAACGTCCATGGTTTTAGCCTTTTAGGAAAACCCCGAATACAAACGAAATTTCCAAAACAATTGCCCGCCTGCATGCTCAGCATGTGGCGGGCGGGGGATGGCCCGCCGCCTGCGTTGCGACCGTGTGCGCGCGTGAACGTACTGCAGCAAGCTAGCTAGCTGTGCCACACCTACGGATCTTGTCATTTGTATCCTCTACTGTAATGAGAGGAGATCTTCTTATTACACATATTTGGAACAAAGTACAATAATATTAAAGGGAAAAGACCACAGTATTTGTCAAATTTTAGAATCATATAAAAGATTTGTTTACAATGTTTTAGATATCTTCTCCACTGTAATAGGGTCTATCCCGCCGGCAGCCTGCGTAGATGCCCTCCAACTGCATTGCACGTTGGAAGTTAATCCAAACCGGAAGCCATTGAGTTTGATTTGGAACTCGGTTAAAATATCTGTTCGTGTTCTTTTTTGGTGTACACCCCGTTATAGTCGTAAGTAGGGGTGTCAAGTGGACGGATCAGCCCGTAGTCCAACTCGATCTAGTTCATATTAAAAGAAATTAGACTGACTCAAGTTATATAAATTAAGTTGTGCTAAATTTGAGTTGACATTAATTAGTTAAATCTAAATTGGATTGGACTGAAAATGGATTGATCGAATTTAATTTATTGACTTTTATAATAATTCATACAAAAAGCAAAATACTTTTAACAAATTATTTATAAACAGAGCCGACCCAACCCAATCTAATCTAATCCCCTCATTATTGAATTTTCGCTGAATTTGGATTAACTTGAGCAGAACTTAGGCTAAACTAAAATTAGACTGAACTATTTTGAATTTGAATTAGATCTAAATTATCATATAATCCAGCACAGCCCACCCAATTTACATCCTTAACCGTGGGTTATCTAGTTTGTAATATTTATGTGGTTAGAAGATTTGAATTAGAAAAGATCTTGATTTAAGAGTTTGTCTTGTAGTCATTGTTATCTAAAGGTTGTGTTTAGTTTGTAATATTTATGTGGTTAGAAGATTTGAATTAGAAAAGATCTTGATTTAAGAGTTTGTCTTGTAGTCATTGTTATCTAAAGGTTGTGTTTATGTAGATAATTTCTTCAAGGGTCTTTAATTATATAGCTAGTGTCCAACCCATATGTAAGATGATGAGCATTCTTCTTCTCCTCTCTACGTGATTGTGCATGAGGTGCTGCTTAGAAGACCCCACGTGAAGACCGCTTTCCACTTGCCCACACCCCCAACACCCACTGTTTTCGAATCAGATTAGTAGAATAGGAGAAAAGTGCACGGCACGATACATACCTACAGTGGCAGTCAAATATGAAGGTTTCGGCGCATGAGTTGTGGACGTACCACTTCAAATCACACTTGAGCTCCTCTACCTCGATCAAATTTACCCATCCCCACTCCGAGTCCATTCCCCCACCAACTATAAATACCATGCTTCCACGTACCCTTCCCCCTCGCTCTTCTCGCGCTTCACAACTAGTTAGCTCAAGTACTGCCTTGCTGCTCCTCCCTAGCTGGCTAGTTACACTCACTGCTCGCTGGGTCTCATGGCAGCCGCCTCCACCTCATGCAATGGCCTCGTCTTCTCTGTCCGACGGCGCGAGCCCGAACTGGTCGCGCCAGCCGCACCGACGCCTCGCGAGCTCAAGCCCCTCTCCGACATCGACGACCAGCGGGGCCTCCGCTTCCACATCCGGGTGCTCCAGTTCTACCACGCCAACCCGACTGCGACGGCGGCTGGGAGAGACCCCGCTAGGGTTGTCCGGGATGCGCTCGCGGGGGCACTCGTCCTCTACTACCCGCTCGCGGGGCGGCTCCGTGAGGGGCCCGACGGGAAGCTGGCCGTCGACTGCACCGGAGAGGGTGCGCTGTTCATCGAGGCGGACGCCGATGTCCGGCTGGAGCATTTCGGAGACGACCTCCGCCCGCCGTTTCCCTGCTTCGAGGAGCTAATGTACGATGTCCCTGGGTCGGCGGGGATCGTCGGGTGTCCAGTGCTGTTCATTCAGGTGAACCAACCAAGCAAGTTTCATACATGTATATATATAATGTGATCTTTCCTTTCTATCATGAGTATTAGATCTGATGCATACATGTATCTCAGGTAGTGTAGCTTGTAGTCAGTGATGGTGCTGTCTGTGCATGTGCAGGTGACCCGTCTTCTCTGCGGCGGCTTCATCATGGCACTCCGAGCCAACCACACCATGTGCGACGGTCAAGGCCTCCTCCAGCTCATGAACGCTATGGCCGAGCTCGCGCGCGGCGCGACGTCTCCCACGGTGCTCCCCGTCTGGCGTCGGGACCTGCTGGCCGCCCGCAGCACCCCCAGGATCACCCGCGTCCACCACGAGTACGACGACCCTGCCAAGTATAACTGCACCCCACCCGCGCCCGACGACCAGCTCGTTCACCGCTCCTTCTTCTTCGGCCCTAGGGACATCACCGCCCTGAGGCGGCTACTCCCCCCGCATCTGCGCGCCACCTGCTCCGCCTTCGACGTCCTCACGGGCTGCCTCTGGCGGAGCCGCACCGCCGCGCTCCACCCGCGCCCCGGGGAGCTCGTCCGCCTCATGCCCGTCGTGAATGCGCGCGCCAAGGTCCCCTCCCTGCTCCCTGCCGGGTACTACGGCAACGGGTTCACCTTCCCGGCAGCGGTGTCCACGGCGGGGGAGCTCTGCCGCAACTCGCTGGCCTACGCCGTGCACCTGATCAAGAAGGCCAAGGGGGACATGACGGAGGAGCACGTGCGGTCGGTGGCGGACCTGATGGTGCTGCGTGGGCGGCCGCACTTCACGGAGGCGTCGGGGACCTGGATGGTGTCGGACCTGACGCGGATAGGGTTCCGGCAGGTGGACCTGGGGTGGGACGAGGCCGTGTACGGGGGCCTGGCGGGGGCGTTCCGGGGACTGATCACCTTCTACGTCGCCTACAAGGACGGCATCGTCGTCCCCCTCCGGCTGCCGGCGCCCGCCATGCGCAGGTTCGCGGAGGAGGTCAAGAAGATGACGTCCGTACCAGTGGAGTCACAAGACTACGCCGATGATGAAACCTCGGCCGCCGCCTTCGCTTTCCCTAAACTTTAATTAAAATTAAGGTTTAAATCTTAATAATACCGAGCACCATTATAATTAGGAATTATTAATGTTTAGGCTTTATTATATCCCAGAAGGTACGTGTGTTTCAGTTTTTACATGATAAAATGTTAAGCTACCAAATTAATATATATCATAAGAGAAAGGGTCAAGACTTAATTAATAAATAAATGGTGCTATATTTATGAGAATATATATGCTCATGTTAGCTATATGTATATATGTTGCACCACTGCATAAGCAAGGTGGGTAAGCCACATTTTATTTTAGCATCGATCTATGTATAAAATATTGGCATGTGTACTTATATATGGAATAATAAATAAATGATTTTTTTTACATATATATTCCTAAAAAATAGCGTATTTGCACGTATACCTCCAACTCTCACCTATTATCAAGAAAACCGCCGTAAACTCATAAATATTGCATCTGTACCTTTGTCGTCACGTCTGTTAACCTTAGTTAGTTGGAATATAGTTAAATGGGTAAAAGGATTAACCAACCCCTGGTTATTACTAGTTGTCTCTCACGTAAATGCCTCTCCTCCTTGTAGCTTCAATTGCGCCGTCCCCCCTCCCCCCACATGCCACCGCCGACCGTCCAAACCTACTTGTTCACCTCCGGGAAGCCCTCTAGCCCCTCCCACTCCAGTTCTTCCACCCACGTATCCATCGACAGCACCCCATCGGCGCTCAACAAGTGCTTCGATCCTGTGTGGCCGGGCATCTAGCCAGCGCCGACCAGCCCATCCTGGCGCGCAGAGGCTTCTGCCTCCTCCCCAACCAGGCTTTCTCCCTCCACCTACCTTAGGGATGGTTCAACTGCGTCTGGGCCGCCAGGATTGTGCATCACGTTAGGTTCGCAAACACAGTGAAAATAAATAATTTAAATGTTGTGATCCCTATCCGTTTCAAATTAAAAAAAATCGATTAATGGTTAATCAAATATTATCTCGTGCGGTTTTGAATCCTCGTCCGAACGGTTTCGACGGTGTGACACCGCCAGCCGTGCAAATATCCGGCCTCTAGTAAAGTCCATGCGATCCTTCTCGCAGCGTATTTCCTCACATTCCACTTGTTATCTAGAGGTTGTGTTTATGTAAATAATATCTTCGAGGGTCCTTAATTATATAGCTAGTGTCCAACGTGCATGAGGTGCTGCTTACAAAACCCCACGTGAAGACCGCTTTCCACTTGCCAATAGTATTTAACATATGGGACGGCGGCTGCTAAAGTGCCGAGGAGTAGAAGACCCAGCACACACCCCCAACACCCACTGTTTTCGAATCAGGTTAGTAGAATACCTAAGCATCAAAACTTCTTTACAAAAAAAAAAAAAAATCTAAACAGTCTCCGAATATACAATATAATAGTCTTTTTTATCTTACAATTATCTCAAACATTTGTTCATCCAAAAAATCAACATCTTTTCTCAAAAACGAAAAACAAAAAATCTAAAGCATCAACACTCTTCATAGCTTTTTTGGCTGATATCCTCATATTATTTAATTTTTTCAGCCGTGCATTGAAGTGAGAGTCCAGTTGCTGCTTTATGATTACCAATTATAAGTTGATTAGTAAGTCGAAATAATAGATAGATACTTGCTATTAATCTCATAAGAGTATAAGAAATTATTGTCAAAAACACTAGTTGCTGTTAATCCCATTGGCATCACTACTCGCTGGCTTTTTTAGTCACTAGACTAAAGCTCTTACAATGAAAACGACATGGTCAAAACCCATAGGCCTCCAATCTACGCTACGATGATATTAATGATTATTTCAAGTTTTTGGTACACTTTTTACCGGTGCGTATTCAAATAATTTGTTTTCAAATTAAACTTTCGAAGAGACTCTGCAATTACTAATTAGACAATCTGTGTTAACTTCATGATAGTTAGGAACACAGCCTAACAAGGACATGTTATGCAAGTGACAGATCATTCTAATTGAGCTATCAGGATGTGACAGCATCCCGATTCCTCATTTTTAAACTCCCAGAACCTTGATGATGATTATCTACGGAGAAAAATAAGGATGATATATCTATTTGTTCATTGGCAACGTTATCAGCTAAGGTTGCTGCCGATGTTGAAGTGTTAATAATACATGCATGGGCTACACAATCTCATCGTCTTCAGCCTGAGTAGAAAATGTGGTGCACTCCCTATCACTATTTATAATGTTGCTATGGAATACACAAAAGCACATCTATAGACCGAGTTAACAGATGAATGAAAACAGCTGAACGAAATTTGTAGTAGCATAGGCTTCACATGATAATGCTGTGAAGACCAATGTGCTGCCCTCTGGAGCAGTGAAAAGAGCAGTTGAGCAAAATTTATAGTAATATAGGCTTCAAAGCCATAACGTACGCTGTGAAGACCTGTGTGCTGCCTTCTTCAAAAGTGACAGAAAATAATTCAACACCCACATAAAGGACCATTTTACATACATGACAAGTATCATTATACATAGGTGTATACTACTATAATTAGATGACAGATCAGGAAATGGATCCATAGAGCAGCACAAAGGACTTTCCTAAGATAACTCTTTCCATGCAATGCATACCTTGTATTCACAGGCCCCAGGGGCCTCATGGCAACCAGCTAGGAAACTCCCCATCATAACTGTAGATGCACCTAACGTCAAAGCTTTGACAATATGTCCAGAATTTGAAATCCCACCATCAGCAATAACGGGAACGTACCCCACTATATATGCCGACCAATAGATGCAACCTTGTAAACTGTTGTTGCCTACATGCACATTTGGGGGTGAAAAAACTTTTACAATTTGGGGATGTAACAAAGCTGTCTAAAACCATAAATATAGGAGATACTGTAAAAAAATCTTATATAACGAATACTGTTGAGAGAGATATTTCATGCTTTGACACAAAAGATAAAAAAGAGCAGAAGGTATGACATCTCTTGGGGAATAACAAGTTTAAGTGAATGGAACATGTTTAAGTGAAAATAACACACGAAAAGGTACTTGTGCCCCAAAGGATGATAGTAGTGACATGATTAGCCACCAAGATTAGCCATTAGAGGCACTGAATTAAGCACGGCATGTACCTTTTCTCCACTATCAATTCTATGGTTCTCCAAAAGATAGGCGTCTTTTTAACTTATGAGCTAGGCAACCAAAAGAGCATTGTAGAGAGTAACTTTTGGATAATTTAAAGCTTTAAACAAATTCCAATAACCTGACTTTCTGATCTGATTGCGGTAATTAAAAATGACTCGTTAAGACTCTACAGGCAAGATCCAAGAAGGTGCCATGGTCTTTTATCGTCAAGAAGCTTGAAATTTCACCACAATAAAAGGTATATATACTTATATTCATATCATTTCCATCCGTTTACAAGATGAGGATTTTATTTCAAAGTTTTGCATAGCCAAAATTTGTGCATGCCAAGATCTAAAAGCTTTTTCATACGAGACTTGTTAAACAATTACAGGATGTTTCCTAGAATTCTTTTAAAAAGATCAGTTTTCCCTGACCTTCACCACCAGTAGCCAAATCATCCCCTCTGCTCTCCTCTTTCTCCTTATCTCCATCATTCCTCATATTCCTGATCCTCTTACCAAAGAAGACGTTGGCCACATAGATTCGTACCAGCCAGGACCAGTCAAGGTTGTTAGTTTTCCTAATGACTACTCAAAGTGGCTTAACCAGGCTTAAAACAGTCCATACAGACCAGAAATGGGAGGTGGGTTCCTTATAGTTTGACAGATTTTGAGTACTCATTGAGCCAGCCAGAGTTATCCATGCATAGACACACTGGCCAATGCACAAGATAACTAAGAAAGACTACAACCAGACTGATTTCAAAATCAGGTTTTGATTCCTTGCACCTCACTCTTTGGCTCATCCTCCACATTCTCATCCTACTCCTCAAATTCATTCCCTTGTTCAACTTTTCACCTATGTTGGCACTGTAGCATTCCTCGGTCTTCCTTTGTTGGGTTTAGCATCTCTGAACCACAAATAAAGTCAGGTGATTAAACCAATAACAAATGCGCCATGTTCTAGAATGCATCATTGACTCTTTTAATGTTGCGTAGATGACCTGGATGATTGAGTCTGCTTGCATGAATTATCAGCAGAAAAGATAATCTGATTCTGCATGTCTGATTTTCAATTTTCATGTCTAAGACAAAGTCTATTGTAATTCTGGTTTTATGCAACTATGGTTTTATACTGTTGATGTATATATAGTAGGTCTAGATTTAGTATGTACAGATTGGTAAGTGTGAGTGCTTAAAATGATAGTGTGATTATCATGAAAAATCTATGTTGTTTAGTGCAAAATAATGTCTATTAAAAACAGAAACTAAGTGCAGTGATTGCCAGAAATTTTTGACTTAAAAGTTCCAAAAGAAGTTTTGATCGCCTACCTGTTTAAACGCGAAAGATATTGAGCTCTTGATTCCCCTCCTTCAGCCGGCTGAAGAAAGAGAGCTCTTTCTTGCTTTTGTTCTTACTGTTGAGGTTGAAGTTGAGAAGTTGAGGATCGTCCAGAGATTCTTGTGACTTTGTGCTTGATTTACTCCTTTACTCCGTCAAGAAAAATAGAAATGGAAACGAAGAAATGATGATGAGAACTTAAGCAACAATAGAATCCATTCTTATCAAGCTCTTAAGCATGCAACTAAACAGCAAACTTACTTGTTGAATGGCTTTTGAAACCCCTTAATCAAATAGATTTTGAAAAGAATGCAGGTGTTGTGTGTTGCATGGAGTGGTGATGAAGAATGAGAGATTAATGAAATGAAAATGAAAATGCAGTAATGAAACACTTATGTCGATTTAGATGAAGCCTTGAATTGGATGAAGAACGGACGCCGACTTCTGAAAACAGCAGCGCTTCGGTGTTTGCACGTCGTTGCTCCGATCTTCAATCACGAACTCTGATTCTAACTTCTCTCTTTTTTAATAATGCTCCACACTTGTTACCCATTGAAGATGTAAGATATTTATAGACTTCTTCTGCGTCCGCGGATTTACATGGAAAAATCTAGGATTTATCCATCTTAACCAACAGATAAATACAGATTAATTCATCTTTATCTGTAATTATCTAAAACGCGTCTACATGTGTAGAAGCCTTTCAGATTAATTAAGATAAAGATAAACATCCGAGAAAACTTATCTTTATATGTATTAGCTAAAACGCGTCTACATGTGTAGACGTCTTTTACACTAATTAAGATAAGGATAAACATTCGGAATAGAAGTAGAAATAGTTTAGGAAACTTAAAACGCGTCAGGACTCACAGACGCCTTTTAGCTAATTAATCAACTGATTAAAATTCAAATTTAATCGCTAAAATAAGAATAAACTTTATATGGCGTCCACATTGGTCGACGTCTTTTAGACTTCTTCATATTTTAACTGAAATTTGAGTTAAAATCAATTTAATTAATTAACTTAAACATGTCTGTTAAACCTGACACTTAAAAAGATCAATAAAAATTAATCAACGATTAAATATCAGACCATTATGAGGCATTATTATATGATATGAAATTTACTCGAAATGACGTCAAAATTAGCCTGTCTACAGCTGCCTCACCTTGGCATCGTCTTTGCAAGGGAGTGAAATGAAATGGAATGTACTGAAAAGGTGATGCCAAGGTGTGATGAGACACGCTCTTAACATCACATGATTGGAATTTTTCTCAAAATCATCAATGAAGATAGTTCAAGGAGATCAATGAAATTAATCATGTTTTGATGAAATAGACAAGGAAATAAAATAAAGTCGATCAACCTCCTCGGAGTGGGAAGTACCCCAGGTCGTAGACACTGTAGGTTTCATCATAGGGAGCGTTTGCCAACTAATGTGAACGTACTGCAACCATGATGGATCTTAAAAGAAAATAAGAATATTGGATAAAGAATCCAAGAATGGATAGAACTCCAAGGATATCTTCAAGCGAACCTCAAAGATAATCAAGATACTCAATGCATAATGGAATATTTCATATCATGCTTGAGATTATTTGATTTAATGGTCTGAAACTTAATCAACGATGAATTCTTATTACAATGATTTCAAAGTCCTATATGATGTATATTGGGCTAAAAGAAAAATATAAAGTCAAATAAAATATAAATTAATCAAGGATAATATTGTTAAATTGTCATTAATGAGTCAAGATACCAATTCTTGTAATCCAGTGCTAAGCCGAAGCTCGTTTATCCACGCACTGTTTCACAAAAGTGGAACCATCGTCCTCACTAATTAACAATCCAACGGCCTATCCGTGCGATTAAGAATCCTCTGGAATTATCACTGTTTTTGTTGAAGGGGAACTCAAATTCCAGTTTCATCAAAACCACAAGGTTCTTGACATGTTCTAATAAATATCTATCATATAATAATGACAATGCAAAATAATTACATGAAAGGAGTATAAGGGTAGAAATAACCGTCTTTTTAGTCACGGTCAGGACTTCATAAACTCCCATAATTGGATCTTCTTGATATTTCCAGCTTTACTCAGGTTTTCTTGAATTTTATGCAATCAAAATTATTAGTAATTCCAAATAGATATTCAATTTAAGCATCAAAAACCACAGAATTTCGGATAAATCACAGAATTATTGAAACGCGTCATGTCGAGCAGACGCCATTCAACATTGAAACGTGGCAGTGCTCCTCGACGTCTTTTACTCACAAAAACAGATTTCTGGTTGTTCTCTATTCGGATTCCAACTCTATCAATGCACATCCCTTTTCCAATCCGGAAAAGTCTTCCTAGGATCGCAATTCCTTCTATATAAACACCCTTAGGTTGTTCCCAAGCAATCCCACCATAATCCAAAGATCCTAGGTTGAGTTTTCTTCCAAAGTTTCAAGGTTTCTTCAAAGTTTCAAAGGTTTCTAAGCTTCAAGAAGGAAGAACTCTGAAAAAGAAGATGGATTCTTCAAACAAGAGGATGAAGATGTCTCTAGAGAAGTTTTCCGACGTGAAAAATCACCTCAATGGAAGAGATCCTAATCTTCAAGTAAGTTAAATCAACTTCCCTTCAATTCTTGTTCTTGCTCTTCATGTTCTTCATCTTGTTCTTCATGTTCTTCCTTTTGTTTTTTTTTTTCAGAATTATCCTATGTTTCCTGGCCCGAGGAAGTTCACTTCTCTACCTTGGATTCGTAAACTTGCAAAAAGTGTTAAGCTTTCCATGCAAGTTTTCATATCCAAATGGAATCTTCAAGGTCTTGTGGTGCTTGCCAAAAATTACAAAAGTTCGAACGTAGATTGGGCGGCTATGGGTGCCTTGATCGAGTGGTGGCATCTCCAAACTCATACGTTCTTCTTTCAAGACTTCGAGTGCACGATCCTTTTAGAGGAGGCGGAGCTTCTATTGGGTCTCCCAAAGACCAGAGACAACAAAGATAAGATAGCCTTGACAAGAGAGAGAATCACCGATCAACAATTGTTGACATCAATTATGAAGGATCCTTCAGAAGCTAAAAGATGTCTTACCAGGAAGGGAATCAATCTTGCAAAGCTCGCTGAGTGGACTCTATATGAAATCGATGATCTAAGGGAGGATGAAGCGGAGGATGTGACGAAAGCTTTCGTTACATGCCTTGCCGGTGCCTTGTTCTTTCCTGCGCATGATAACATCTTGGAAGATGATCAACTCAGTGCTATATGCGCAATCTTCGAAGGTAAATCTATTAGCACTGCACTCTTAGCATATCTTTATAGCGAGCTTTCTGCGGCATATGTGGGTCGTCCTCCTTATGGGTACATGTTACTCTTTGCCTTGTGGGTTGAACTTCACTTTAAGTTTGAGTACAGTAAGAAGAGGCCTCTGAATCCATCTCAAATCTTCTTGAATAGTCCAATTCATTGCATTGCTAACATTGTAAAGTTCAATGAGCACATGGTCAACAAGGTTCCAAAGCTCAAGACCCGGGCTGACTGGAGAGAGTATCTGAAGCTCATGATGTCCGACATATTTGACTCGTCTCCACTTGCTCTTGTTGGAAAGCCTATTTGGGTGCGCCGTGCAGTAGGAGCGCATCTCAAGTTGATTGGAGCCACCGAGTTCGTGCTATACAATCCCCATCGGTGCCTTACTCAACTTAGCTTGAACCGTCGTGAATTCCCCGAGTTCTCTCTCACATCCCCAATCAAGAAGCGTGACTTGGAATCCGACGAAGATTATGAAGCCATACAAATCATCACTACTTTGTGGAACATTGGCTTTAGTTACCGTGTAAAATCCTCTAAAGATAGAGATAGAGGATTAAAATTTCCTTACCTTAAAAGTCTTCATGAAATTCTTCCTTAAATGCCCTCTTTCTCTTTTCTTTCTTTTTTCGATGTAATAAAGGATTTCATTGAATAAAGAGCTATTTTTCATGCCTTGAAACCTTTCCTTAACTTTCTGTGATGTGCACATGATTTTTCCTTTAGTAAAAACTTGATTTTTCCTGAAAATTTGACAGTTCGGATTTTGTAAAATGAAAAACGCGTCCACTCAGACAGACACCTTTCAACCATAATTCTTTTCCAGAAATTCAATTTAATCCTCAAAAACTTGATTAAACTTTAAATTGCGTCTGCAACCGTTGACGCCTTTCAACTCTCTCTCCTAATTTTTTCAGGATTCTGCCATTAATTCCGTGATTAATTGCTTGAAACACGTCTACAGGACCAGACGCTTTTAATCATTTTCCTCTATACGGCACTGACCAGAATTGGCGGTAATCTGAAACGCGTCAGTACATGTGGACGTGTTTCACGATTTTCAAGCAGCTGTCCTTGCCGCCTCAACTTATGTGCCTTAAAATGCGTCTGTCTGAGTAGACGCCTTTTAACCTTTCCTTTACAGACCCGCGAAGGCCCCCTTTTCTTCCTCACTTTTCCCAAAACTCTCTCTCTCCTCACCGGCGGCGATTTCGAACTCCGGCGATCTCCTTCCCTTTTTCCCTCAAAACTCTTCCTTCTCGAGCTATGGAACGTGGTGAGGGTTCAAGGAAGACTAAGACCTTGGCCAAGAGGCGACGAAGGGATGAAGAAGAAGCCCTCGAGGAGATTCCGGCGGTGCTAGCCGAAGCCGCGACATTTTTGGAGGAAGAAATCCCTCCACCGGCGCCCGTGGCAATGGAAGAAGGAGAGGAGGGCGACCTCCACACGGTAAGCTCTCTATGGGATGAATGGGATGAGAAAAAGAGGAGAGAAAGGGGTTCTTTAAAGAACCCGGAATCGGGCCTTGAAAGGCGTCCATACCAGGTGACGCCATTCAAAAGGCGTCACCATGGTCTGACGTCTTTCAAGACCAATTCCAAATTTTTAATTAGGCAGAAAATAATTTTGAATTGCGTCAGGGCATGTGGACGTGTTTTGAAAAACGTCTGTGTGTACTGACATCTTTCAAAACAGAAGTGATTTTCCTGTTTTTATTCATTACTGACCCTATTTTTTATGTTTTTATTTGCAGGGAGTGATGAGGGCCAGAATCTCATGGGACCTTGTGATAGGGGCTTGTAGAGGGCTCCCGGATTTCTAGAAGGCGCGCCTGCGCCGGATGGGGTTCGGTGAGGTACTAGATATCGAGCCATTTTGGCTTGATTTGGTCCTCCTGCAGGCGCTGCGGGAGAGGTGGCATGCGGAAAGCCGTGCTTTCCTAATGCCGTGAGGACATATGGTTCCCACCCTAGAGGATGTGGCCAGGATCACTGGCCATAGGGTAGAGGGCCGACCTGTGAGTGGGGTTACTTACCCCAACTATCAGGGATTGGCATAGGCTCTATTAGGGATAGAGGTGTCAAGCTTAGGTAGGGAGTCCAGGATGGTCCCTAGGGTGGAGGTAGAGGCCGCCTTAGGTCTAGATGAGCCCCGGCATCGGTCTGACGAGACCCGGGAGGAGTTTAGGGATAGGTTAGCTGAGTCATCTTCCGCCGTCTACTGTAGCGACCCTAGTCAGGGGGAGGAGGTAGATAGGCAGCTTAGAGTTTTTCTAGTTTTCTTCTTTGGTCGGTTGCTCTTCGGTACGAAGGGCGACCACATCCACTGTAGATTCCTATATATGTTAGATGACTTAGATAGTTTAGGAGAGTACGCGTGGGGTGCGGCCCTTCTGGCCCATCTCTTTGCCGATCTGTCTGCGGTCACGCCGGACCGTGAGACTACTGTCAGCGACTTCTCGCCGTTCCTTCAGGTATTAAGTTATTTATTATTTGTTTATGATATGCAATGCGATATGATATGATGCTTTACTAACTTATATGTTCATGAATGCAGGTTTGGAGTTACCATTACTTCCCGCTCGACAGAGCGCGGATCGTGAGGCCCAGCGCCGTCCCATTGGCCTGCCGTTGGCAGCCGATCGTGGACACGGCTCCTCAGCACCACCAGCTGACGGCCCTTCGCCGTCAGTTCCTGGATTACCCAGAGCTCCTGGTAAGTTTTTAACTTGTTCAATTTTATTAAATGCAATCTTTTATTCCTTAAATGCAATTTATTTAATGAATGCACCTAATCTATATGCAGGTGATCTGGCGCCCGTACCTTGGTATGGGCGAGGAGGGTCAGCCGTGGATGACGGCTGGCAGGAGGAGGTTCAGCAGGCAGATGTGGCTGCACTGCATGAACGAGATCGAGCCCCTCCGCCTCCGGCTCGTGATGAGGACACTGGGTCTCCATCAAGAATGGATCGACGAGGAGGTTCCGGAGGACGTCGGGAGGAGCATGAGGGGCAAGCAAGCCCTCACAGACTGGCATGCCAAGTTCCCGGAGCAGTACGAGGACTGGCACCGCCGAGGCGTACGGGTGGAGTCCCGGGCGGAGAGTAGCGAGGCCTACCTCCAGCAGTACCGGACCCACTACGCCGATCAACTTCGGCTCCTCCGACCACTCGATGTAAGTATGCTTTCATGCGTCTTTAATTTTATTATTATCTTGATTTATGTTTGGTGAATGAATGTATGTATGTGTGATATGCAGGATGCGCGTGACGCGGTCATCATTGACCTCCGGGCTCGCCTACAGGATGCGGAGGCCCAGCTAGAACAAGTCCAGAAGGAACTGTTCGATCTGGTATGTATGCATGAATATGAGTGCATGTTTTAATTAATTAATTGTTTTGGCGATCGACACTGACAGTTGTCTTTCGGTGTAGCGAGCCGTCTACACCCAGGCGGCTCCTCCTTCCTTCGGAGCTTCATCTTCTTCCTCGTCTGCTGCACACGAGGCTGCTCTGGCTGACCTCCAGAGCCAGCTTGCCTCCGCTATTCACCGAGCTTCTCTTGCGGAGGATGATTGCGCTGCTCGGGTAAGTTCTTTCCCTTTTGATTCCTGAACTTGATTGCCTTGGGCTAATAAAATCTTCCTCTGCAGGTTTCTGAGCTCCAGGAAGCCCTTCAGAGGCTGAAGCGGAGCTGGCTGCTCGGGCTGAGACTGATGCTGCGCGGATCCGCACTTTGGAGGAGCAGGTGGTCCGTCTCTCCACTGGAGATCTTCCTCGAGAGTTTGCACACCTCCAGTCTCGACTAGGGTTCATCAACGAGGAGCGAGAGAGGGAGAGGCAGGAGCGGCAGAAGATGGATGCTGAGATATCCGCTCTTCGGGTCCAGCTTGGCATTGCAGAGCATGAGCGCCGGAGTGTGGAGGAGAGGTACAGGCGTGCTCGACAGCGTGCGCAGGAGCGCGGTTTGACGAGTGCTTTCACCGCCAGTGCTGCCGTGTCTTCCGGCTAGGCAGGGCCGAGCGCGATGGGGCCACCCCCACCTCCCAGCCGAGGACCAGCACCGGACGCGCCTGACGAGGCCCAGAGCCAGTTGGATGAGGGCAGAGGGGAGAGCCAGCCTTGAGGGCTTATGTATTTTCTTTTCTTCCATGTATCATGTACAAAAACACCTTTTGATGATATACATGAAACTTTTGGGCTCCAATCTTGTGTTCCTGTGCTTGTCTTGTAACATGTACAACACTCAACAAACAGGTTAAGTATCTATTTAGGCTTAGCCCCTTGCCTGACCAAATAAATGGTCAATCAATCTTTTCCTTCAATAAATGGTCAAGAGGTATAGCCTTTATTAACAAAGGTAATGTGAATAATCAAACTTAAACAAAATGCAACATACAAGCAAACAAATGCTCACTTAAAAAAGAAAGGAATGAAACACACTAAGTGCAACAAGCAAATGCTAATTGAAATATTTTTGTTGTTTTGAAATATGTACTTTTTTTGGATTTTGAAATATATGCTTTTTTTGGATTTTGACAATATGTATTTTTTTTTGAATTTTTGACATATACATTTTTTTGGTTTTTGAAACATGTATTTTTTTGGGATTTTGGCATATGTATTTTTTTTGGGTTTTGGCATATGTATTTTTTGGATTTTTTGGCATATGTATTTTTTTGGATTTTTGACTAAAAGACCAGCATGGTACTAAGATCAAAAGATCATTTCATTTATTAACTTAATTTCCAAACAATTTAACTTAAACCCATCGTGTTTGAACTTGTGTTTCCATTCGTGATCCCATTTGATGATTTGACCCTTAGTCGATCTAAGCCATTCCTTAAGTTTGGAGTACACTTCTTTAGAAAGAAAGGAAGAATAAGTTTAGAAAGCACATGAGAAGGTTCCGGAGACCTAAAAAGATGTTCCTTTCTTACCCTAGTATCCGTTGGGGTTCGGTCATTTTCTTTCCGAGGTATTTATCGACCTTGCGTTCCCTTTCGTTTCATTTCATAGCCTTGATGTAACGTTTGTAATGTGATGGCCTTTTGATTTGACATTTGACTTTTGCCTTTTCCTTTTACTTTTCTATTCTTTTCTTTGGGACGGATCTCCCTCTTTTTTTTATGACGGCCTCCTACTAAGATGGCGGGTATTCTTGGTAGTCTATTATAAGCCTCGTTCCGACATCATGGGCCGAGTGTAAAACAGAATTTTACTTTAAAAAGAATGATTTGTACTTTACCCTTTCAGTCAAGCTTTTGATATTCTTTGGGACTTGGCATCTCTTGTTACTCACGAATCAAACGTGTCAGTGTGTGTAGTAATGGGTTCGAAGTAAATTATCCAGACTGATAAGGAAATTTGAGTTTATAAATTTTCTGATTCCACTTGTAAGGATCGAGACTTTCGGATCCGGTTTTCGGGTCGGACCCTGTAGTTCTAGCCCTTGTGAGGGGCGGGGGTTCTGAGTAGAATCGCGTAAGGACCTCGAGACGCGTTTTGAACGGCGTCCACCGTGGCAGACGCGTTTCAGGTTCTGCCACGTGGGCTGGTCTTGGGCCGCGTGAGTACGGCCCTGTCTTGTCGTCTGAACGGCGTCCGCGTGGGACGACGCCTTTTAGACTGCGACTCTGGGTGTGTCAGAGTACGGCCCTGACAAAGTTGTCTGAATGGCGTCTGTGTAGGACGACGCGTTTCAGAATTTTGTCAGAGCGGCCGTCACGTCACCTGATAGGCGTCCGTGCATGTCGACGCGTTTTATCCAGTTTCTAGTTAACCCCGCGAGCCCTCCTTCCTTCCCTCATTTTCTCCTACTCTCCTTCTCTCCTTCTCCTCCGGCGACCGGCGGCGACCCCTCATCCTCCCTCTTTTCCTCACACCATTTCGCCTCTCCCTCCACTCCATCCTCTACCTGGTTCCTACCACTACCACCTCCATTTCCACTGCGGCGTTCTACTCTCCGGACGGCGGCCGACGTCACGGTGGAGCAAGGACGACCACGGCGGTACCGGCGGCGGCGTGGGGCGAGACGGGTGGACGGCTTGAAGCTTGGAGGAGTTTGAGTGTCCGGTAGGGTGACGTTCCCCATAGCATTGTGCTTAAAATTATGTTTTTCCCTCGTTTATGTATGTGGTAGATCTTTGGTTTGGGGGTTAGAATGAGCATGTTTAGGAGTTCATTTGATGACAAGGGGGATTTCCACGAATGTATTGCCTGTGGATGGTATTGCTTCTCTTTTTTTCCCTCCGTTTTTGGGTTTGTTTGGGGTTGGAAAGGGAGCCTTCGGGCTTAGGGCGATTCTGGTTCCTGGGGTTGAAAGACGTCGTGCATGGATGACGCCTTTTTGAAGGGCGTCGGGCCATCACGACGCCTTTTAGACAGGAATCGCCTGACAGACAGTCTGCCAGGTCGGGAATTCCGAGCTTAAAAGACGTCATGGGGGAACGACGCATTTTTGAATGGCGTCAGGCACCCACGACGCCTTTTAAGGCAGAAAAATCCCCTGAGTAAAGGCCTTGGAATTCCGGGTTTCTGTGTTGAATGGCGTCTGGGGATGTCGACGCCTTTTAAAAGGCGACCACTGGTGTCGACGCCTTTTAAGGCCAGATTCTGAAAACTGATTTACGTGAACCTGTACTTGGAGCTCGAATGGCATCGACCTTGGTCGACGCGATTCAAGACAAAATCTCACTAATTCATGCCAGTAAAACGTGTTCATACTGCTAGATAGCTGGTTAGCACATGTTTTAGTACACCCGATAGAGATGGATTCCTCATGATCGGATGGTTCTATGTGTGTTATGCGATCGCGGGCTTTTCACGTGACCGGATCGCACTGTGTTGGGTTTTCAGTTACTGTGGACCTGGAGTGACATTGTAGCACTTTATCACCCTGTGCTGGTGGGGGCGTGAGCACAGCGCCGGTGGGGGCGTGGGCGGGGTGATGCCTAGTGAGAGAGGGTCACCTGGTGAACCCCGGGGTCAGCTAGTACCGGTGTCGGAGTGGTACATTCGGAGAGTCACTCATGCTGAGGGAAGGGGTAGTCACCTGAGCCAGTTGGGCCGGAGTAGCGAGCGTGCTATCGGAGGGGCTACTCCTTGGTCTCAACGGGTCGAGGTTTTTTTCACCGTTGTTTGTACGGCTGGCGGGTTCTATCGCGACTACAGTTGTGGATTTTCTAACGGCTGGTTTAGAATGTGCATGTTTATTATATTTCGACTGCATGCGTTCTCACGTAGAGAATGGATATTGTACCTGCCACTACACTTGTTACTTTACCGTTAGCTGTACTTTACACTTGTGGGTGTGTGCGTGGGCAGTGGGGATCGAAGGATCCCTACTGAGTCTTGTCTTGAGACTCACCCCTGCGATTTTCAGGTGAGGACTCCCAGCATACTTAGAGCGGCGTGTGCGGCCGTGTGTTGTGCGTCTTCGGCAGTTGTTCCAGGGTATGCCCCGATGTAGTTGTTATTTATTTCTGGCCTGTATGTCAAATTATTTCTTTTCAGTTGGAATATGTAATTATTTGCTGTATCGAGTCGCATTGTAATAATTTTAATTTCTGCACTTTCAATTCAATGCGATGTGAATGTTTAGCTTAGTTTATTATTTATTTCCCAGACTTACTAGATCCTGGTTTAGTTCCAAATTAATGATTCGGTACCCATTTAGTAATCGGATCCCCGATTATAGGGTGGCGGGTCGTTACACCACTGGTCTTTGTACCATACTGATCGACTCTTTAACCTAAGGGTAGTATTTCTTAAGATGTAAGCCATTCCAAGGATGAGTTAGCTCTTCTCCTTCTACATTAACAAGACGATAAGCATTACCAGGGAAAGCGTGCGATACAACATAAGGCCCTTCCCAGTTGGGTTGGAGCTTAGAACGCGGACCACCAGGTTTTACAAAAATTCTTTTGACGACCATTTCACCGACTTTGAACTTACGTTCAATGACTTTCTTTTGATAAAAACGTGCTAGTCTATTTTGATAAACTTTTGCATGATTAGCAGCTGACCATCTTTTCTCGTCTAAAAGTTCCAATTGAGCAAGGAGTGCTGAACGATGTTCATCAATAGAGAATTCCTTATTCAATTGTACTCTTAATGACGGTATGAGGATCTCATATGGAACTACCGCCTCCATTCCAAATGTTAAGGAATAAGGAGTTTGCCCAGTGGGCGTGCGGATTGAAGTTCGGTAGGCCCATAGAGCCTCAACCAATTTTTCTGGCAAGTCGGCGAATTTATTAGATTTGCACGTCTTTTTGATGATTTTTATCAAAGTCTTATTTGTTGCCTCTGCTTGGCCATTGCCTTGCGGATAATAAGGAGACGAATGATGCAATGCAATTCTATACCTGTTACAGAAGTCCTTCAATTCTTGTGACACGAACTGTGGTCCGTTGTCGGTGGCGATGGTGCTTACAATTCCAAATCGGGTGATGATGTTCTTCATGATGAACTTGCAGACGGTTGATGCTTTGATCTCCACGTATGCTTCAGCTTCTGCCCACTTGGTGAAGTATTCCGTTGCCGTGAGAATGAAAGATTTTTGCTTGATGCCGGAATCTGGATTGCCAAGGGGTCCAATGATGTCGAAAGCCCACATGGAGAAAGGCCATGGGAAAGAAACAGGATGGAGTGAAGATGCAGGAGAATGGATTTTGTCGGCGTGAAGTTGACACTTAGCACACCTACGGACATATCCTACACAGTCTTCTTCCATGGTTGGCCAATAAAATCCTTGTCTAAGGATCTTCTTTGCTAGCATCTGTCCATTGACATGGCCACCACAAACTTCACTATGAGCTCCTTCCATAACCTTCCAAAGCTCATCTTCGTCTAGACATCTCAGAAGAACTCCATCAAAACCTCTCTTGTACAGTGCTCCCCCAACTAGGGTGTATCGTTGAGCAACTCTCCTGATAGCTCTCTTCTCCTCAGTTATAGCTTCCTCAGGATACGATTGATCTTCACAATATTTTGCAATTTCATAATACCATGGCTTTTGTTCATCATCCATCTCTTCTAACATCTCTATCAACATGATTTCTCTCTTTTCAATGATATCTCCGTCTCTGACTTTCTTCAGCAACTTCTCCTTAGTTCTAAGGAATGAAGGGTCTTTCACGGCAGGTGAAAGACGCCTATGAACTATGATTGATTCGGATTGCTTACTGATTGGAAAATCAAGAGAAGATGCAAGTGAAGCTAGAACGTCAGCTAAGATGTTTTGATTCCTAGGGACATGGACAAAGATCAATTTCGTGAAAAGCTTTGAGTAAGCAGAAGTAAGTTCCTGATAAGGCTTGAGCTTAGGATCAAGAGTTCGATACTTGGTCAGCACTTGGCGAAGAATCAATTGGCTATCACCCACAATCCTGAGTTTGGTGGCACCATGGAAATGAGTAGCCTCGAGGCCAGCAAGAAGTGCCTCGTATTCAGCTATATTGTTGGTGACTGGAAAATCAAGCTGAAAGGCTTGTGGAATGGTGACACCTTCAGGTGATAACAGAACGATACCGATCCCCTTTCCATGAGAATTCAGAGCTCCGTCAAAATGCAGAGTCCACATATCATCTCTGATTTGATTTACGGACATCAGTTCCTCATCCGGAAACTCTGATCGCACTGGATCAAATCGAGGAAGGAGATGATGAGCGAGATGTTCTGCTATGGCATAGCCCTTGATCGCTTTCTGCTGAATATAAATGATATCGAATTGAGATAGAAAGCTTTGCCATCGCGCTAACCTATCAGTAAGAACATATTTCTCCAGAAGGAATTTGATCGGATTCATCCTAGCGATGAGATGGACTTCATAGGCCAGAAAATAATGTTTTAATTTCTGCACAACCCAGACCAATGCCGCACATGTTTTCTCCATCTCCGTGTATCTCTGTTCGCGGAAGTCAATAAAAATTCTGACCTTTCCGTCCTTCTTCATAACCGGGACTATGTTAGCCACCCATTGTGGATAAAGGACAACTCTAATAAATTTAGTTTTGTGTAATTTGTCAACCTCTTCCTTCATCTTTAGAGCCATTTGTGGGTGGAATCGCCTTAATTTCTGCTTGACAGGGCTAACTCCTTCCTTTAACGTTAATCTGTGTTCAACTAAAGATGAGTCTAACCCTGGGCTAACTCCTTCCTTTAACGTTAATCTGTGTTCAACTAAAGATGAGTCTAACCCTGGCATATCTTCATAACTCCAGGCGAAAGTGTCCTTATAGTCCTTAAGTACTTGTACCATTGCCTTCTCATCCTCTGTAGAAAGATTTTTGCTGACGAGGACAACCTTAGGTTCGTCTTCAGTCCCTAAATTGATTTCTTTGGTGGGCTCTTCTACGGCAGCTGAGGGTTCATCGAATCTCTTCATTCCACTAGTATATGCCTCAGCTGCATCCTCGTCATCTTCTACATCTTCAATAATCGGGTCTTTTTCATGTACTAACTCATATACCCCATACCCATCATTGACTGATTCATCGTCCATACAATCTTATGGCATCTGAATTAGATTTTGTAAAAACTGAGGGATTAAAGAGTAAGAAAAACATCTATCAGCTAAGTCCTGGAGGTATCTATCTAGAATTTGCCTACCCTTAGGCTTCCTAGGCTTCCTAACCTAACTAACCTGCCTAGAACTAGACTGCCTAAGTTCACTAAACTCCCTATTATAACCTAATGAAGATGAAGCAGGATATAAATCCTGGGATACAAGTGGAAATACAGAAGAATCCTCCCGAGGGGAGGGGCAGAGTAGATCTAAGAGAGAATCTTGACCGAAGGACCCGCACGACGGGGTGCGATCGGACAAGTAAGTTGTTTCCTTGATGAGGATATGGGAAGAATTTGTTGTAAAATTGGCGTTTTTTTTTGGATAGTGGAGGAATTAAACATAAAACAGGAATGGATACAAATAGAAGGGGAATTAGACGGAGGAAGTGGCACCAAGGCCAGAGGATTAGGGGGATCATATAGCAATATGTCACAAATCAAATCATACATCCTCTCTAGATCGAGAGGAGGTTGTGGAATAAGGTCCCGAGGGGATAGAGTAATCATAACGGGCGGAGCCCGTGAAATATCTTCAGTAATAACCAGCGACTAAGTCGGGGTCAAGAGCAGTGTGCGAAACAGAGTATGGAGCATGAAGACATGGGAAGGATATGTCCCCCTCTAGAGCAGATCTGTAGTGTAACCAGCTTCATAGGGGTCATCTGGCTCCCCTTCATCGGTTTCTTCAGACAGCAATATCCGCTTATCAAAGATGGCACCAGGGCTTTCAATCAGCTCATCAATCTGCGGCGGCCACTTGGGTTCTGCAGGATCTAGAAATAGTCTGTTCAGTGCTATGTAGAGGTCTTTCAAATCGAACCACCTGTACCATTCACATTCAGGATCATGGAATTTTCTCCTTTTCATAGGCCGCAGAGCCTCCAAGGATTGGTACGTAAGTAGTTCTGAGCAATGCCTGGCCAAGTCCCTCCCATATATGTCATGGAGGTCAAAACATGAAGTAATGACCAACGTGTTGTCATGGCTAAGTATGGGCCCCTTCATAAAGTGTGTATACAGGGTCCATGTTAGGGGATCTCGGCCTTCCTTGGGTGGTGTAGACATTGTCTCCTAGATTTTCTGACCTTCTTCAATCTCTGCTTGCTGAACCAGATCTTGTTTAAGTTTTCTTGGCCTGTAGCCCAGACCACTTCCAGGTGCTGCTCGATGATCTTTAACATGAGTGGTCCTGCCTTGCAACTGTGTGCCCAGACCTTTCCCAGACTTATAGCCGTTCTTCATCATAATTCTCCATCCTGGGGTACTCATGCACTTCCCCCTTTTTATGGCATCTAACGGGTAAGGAGAAATAGTGGCGGCTTTCAAAGGATCAGCCACTGGATGATAGACCTGTAATACAGACAGAAAAGGTTGTCGGCCAGGTAAAGCAGCAGATTTAATATTCAAAGTATGAGCAGTAGCAAGGATCGGCATGCTCGTCACCTTAATAATTCGTCCTTTGAAAGAGAATTTGAGGCATTGGTGATTCGTAGAGGGAATCGCCTCAAGAGTTTTGATATAGGGATGACCCAAAATGGCATTTATAGAAGGATCGATTTCCAGAATGTAAAATTCGACCTCTGCATGACTTACAGGGCCTAGCTCTACTTTCAAATAAACCATTCCCAGAGGGGAACGGGTAGAATTGTCATATGCTGTCACAGAGATGGGGCTAGGCAGCCATTTTTCTTTGGGCACACCGCACAGCTCCAGGGTCTTCGGAGGTAAGACATTGATCGAAGCCCCTGTATCTACCAGGCATGCATCCACGGCCTTCTTGCAGATGTTGACCGTGATGCTCAGAGCCATGCTTCTGGCTGCTGGCGGTGCTAGTTCCGATGTGTGAAATGTAATGGAGGGCTGATCCCCCTGAGGAACTAGTAGTGCTGCAATTTTTTCTACCGGCACGTCCTCGTTGACCATCACCTTCTGTAGATATTCCATTAAGGCTTCTTGGTGACTCTTCGACCTTTTGATCAGTTCAAGTACGGTGATCCATGCCGGTGTTCTGTCCAGATGTTTCAACAAATCATATTGAGTGCCTGGTGCACTCTCTTCATTATGGGCTTCCTCAGTCGGCTGTGATGGGCCGTCTCTAACTGTGGACTGAGGAAAGACTTTGTTGAAAATCCTTCCACTTCGGAGCGCATGTTCCTCAACCGTGGAGGATCCCGGTGACACCTTAAGTACCGCAGGGTTGGATGGTGCGGATGATGTAGGTGATGGCATAAGGTTAGGTGGTGATGGCGAGGTGCGGATTAAAGGCCTAGAGGGTTGGATGGTGGATGGGTAAGTGGTTGGTGAAGTGGGGAATGGCACGCGTAATAGTGGTCTGGATGGTAAGGGGGTATCTGGGTAGGTGGTAGTGGTAGCGGGCGAAGTAGGGAATGGTACGTGGAGTAATGGCCTAGATGGTAGAAGGGGCACGTGATTGGTTTGCGGGGGATTGTATGGCAGCGGTGTAGTGGTGTGGGGCGTAATGGGCTTGAGGAAAGCGGGTAGTGGTAATGGGTTATTGGGTGCGGGCGAATAATATGCGGGTGTCGATAGAGGGGTGATGGTAATGGGTTGTGGCCTAGGTATATGGATGGTGCGGCGTGGTGGTCGTTCAGCGGTACTTGGAATATGACCCGTCGAATAAAGAGAGGAAGAGTCCTCTATTCTCCACTGTTGCCCACGGTCAGCCTCAGACTGGCTGCTTGTCAAGATAGGGGCAACTTGGTTTTGGTTCTGGTGCTCTGGGAGTGGATTCTGCACTATGCCCATGTTGGGTGGTGGTGCTGCTTGTGCTGGTGGTCTTGCTTGCTGCTGCTGCTGCTGCTATGGTCTTTTTGCCTTCAAGGCTGATATATACTTTTTCATCTCCTCCCAGTCTATGCCGCCCTGCTCGTTGAGATCATGAATATAATCTCTAAACTGGAAGCAGGTGTCGACGGTATGCCCAGGTTGCCTATGGAAGTAGCAATACCTGGACGTGTCGGCATTTTGAGGCAAGACGGCCTTTTTCCTTGGCAAGACTAAGGCATTAGCTGCCATTAGAGCACTGAAGATATCTGCCAAGTATTCTGGGAGGGCCGGGTATTCTGCCCTTTTAGGGCCTGGAAGTCTTCTCTGATTATAGTCAGCAGGAGGAGGGACATTATGGTATGCCGGCGGTGCGCGCGGCTGATATTGCTGTTGTTGTTGGTATTGCTGTTGTTGGGGCTGCTGGTACTGCTGTTGCTGTTGCGGCGGCTGCTGTTGCTGTTGCGGCGGCTGCTGTTGCTGTTGCTGGTTCTGGTTCGGCTGCTGGGGCCGCTGATACTGTTGCTGATAATGGGGGTTATGCTGCTGCCTCCCCTGCTGATTCGGCTGCGGTGGCCTCTGGTACTGCTGCTGGTTCCTCACGAACTGGGGCGAGTTATTATTCATGCTACTAACTTGCTCGTGAGAGAGTTGTTGGGTTTTTCTCGATTTCTCCGGATCGCTCACGTAGCGGAAAACAAATATATTTACAGCGATCCGTTCCCGTTTCAAAATCTAAAATACAAGATAATCGGATTATCTTTTCTCACCGTGTGCGGATTCGAATCCGCAGCCGTTTGGTTCCGTCGGTGTGACACCGCAAGCCGCGCAAGCGCCCGGCCTCTAGCGAAGTCCACGTGATCCTGCCTGCGACGGATATCCTCGAGTTCCTCGTTCTTCGCAGCCCACGAAGCTTCCGCCAGTCGCCGCAATGATCGCCGCAGTGCGCGGACGATTTCCCGTCGAACGGGATTCGGAGAAGTGGCGGAGCAGATCTGGATCTACCTGGGCGTCAGAGAAGGACAGAAACTGAGGAGGGGCGGCTAGGGTTAGCAGCAGCTTGGCCTGCTCAGCCCATTCGCTATGTTTTATACTAACCGCGCGGTTTTTCATAAAAACCCCCGGTTTGTATAAAACCCACTTATTTATCCATCGCCTTGAGAATCATTTGCGTGTGACCCTCTAGGCCCAAGTACCAGTCCAGTTAATGGCCCAGTAAGCCCAGTGACTCCTCACTGGCTTTATTAATTAATTAATAACCCTTTATTAATCAATTAACCAATCGAATCGATGTCGCACATCGAATTAGACCGGGCCTCCGATCACGTTGGGTGCCAAGCAACACCGCGTGAACCCGGAAGGTATTTGGGGTTAAGTAACCCACTCTTGGAACCTTTCCGCCGACAGTTACCGCGTGGATATAATCCTTCATTCGTACAATACTCTCGAGTCAACTCAGGGCATGGCGAGCTGTCAAACCCTAGCCGGTCGACTCACTTGGATTGGATGCCGCTGATGAATATCGGAAAACTCCTTTTCCGATATTATCGTCCGCCCTGGCCAGGGACTTTCGCGCATCCTTCCTAGAGCATTCTCTCTCTAAGTACCGAGAGCGAATGATTCCTTATTGACACATAATTCCCTTCGACGGTATTCCGCTGTACCCAATCCTTGCCGTATTAGAATCCCGTGGTTAGAGATTCGTAAACCAAGGTCAAAGCATAGAAGTCCACCGCCAAGGTGTCCTTGGTGTCTCAGGTCCGAAGACCATCTACGCAACTGCGACAATTGAATCAAGCTGGTTGACAGTGAGGTACAATACCATCCAGCGATTCAGTCGGATCCGTTCAGTGAACTCATTCTCCAATGAGCACCTACAGATTCGCCTTAGTGTCTCCACACAAGTGACTTATGAGATCAGTCACCCTCATCATATGAGCAGGAGTAATCTATACTAGTCTTACCGGATATCCGATGTCCTTCTCGGATATCCTCCGACTAGGAACGATTAAGAATATGTGTGTTTAAGTGATCAGTCTCATTAGTATGATCTCATCATAATCTGATCACTATAGCACATATTCACGGACTTCATTATGAAACGATAATTAAAGCGATTTACACATAACGAATATTATGCCATTATATTAATAAATGAACGAGATTTACATTGTTAGATTGGCTTGTAGGCCACCTTAAACTAACAATCTTTGATTCAATTGTCGCAAACCCACTGTTGGAACCTTTCCACCGACAGTTACCGCGTGGATATAATCCTTCATTCGTACATTTCCGATATTCATCAGCGGCATCCAATCCAAGTGAGTCGACCGGCTAGGGTTTGACAGCTCGCCATGCCCTGAGTTGACTCGAGAGCAGTGTACGAATGAAGGATTATATCCACGCGGTAACTGTCGGCGGAAAGGTTCCAACAAGAACGTGCCCTCTGTAAGGATTGAGATTTTCGAATCCGGTTTTCGGGGTCAGACCCTGTAGTTCAGGCCCTAGCGGGGCTGGGACCCTGTTCTGTTTCGCGTCGAGCCAGGCTTGACGCGGTTTAAACGGCGTCCAGCTTGGCAGACGCATTTTAGATTGTGCCACGTGAGTGCCACGTGGGCGGGCTTTGGGCCTCTAGAGTACGGCCCTGTCGTGTCGTTTGAACGGCGTCCACATGGGACGACGCCTTTCAGACTGTGACTCTGGGATTGTCAGAGTACGGCCCTGACATGTCTCCTGAACGGCGTCTTGATGGAACGACGCGTTTCAGACTCCTGTCAGAGCGGCCGTCACGTCACCTGATAGGCGTCCGTCCATGTCGACGCGTTTTATCCAGTCTCTAGTTAACCCCGCGAGCCCTCCTTCTTTCCCTCATTTTCTTCCTTCTCTCTTCCTCTCCTCCCTTCCGGTGATTCCGGCGGCGACCCCTTCTCCTCCCTCTTTTCCTCCCACCACTTCATCCTTCCCTCCACTCCATCACCCACCTAGCTCCCACCACTACCACCTCCACTTCCACTGCGGCGTTTTACTCTCCGGACGGCGGCCGACGTCACGGTGGAGTAAGGACGACCACGGCGGTACCGGCGGCGGCGTGGGGCGAGTCGGGTGGACGGCTTGAAGCTTGGAGGAGTTCAAGTAACCGGTAGGGTGACGATTCCCATAGTGTTTTATGTTCGAACCATGATTCCCCCTTTTAAAGCATGTTTTAGATCTATGGTTTTGGGGGGTAGAACAAGCATGTTTAGGAGCTCTTCTTGATGAAATGGGGGATTTCTATGAATTTGGATTCGTGATGTTTGGGTTTGCCTCTCTTTCTCCTCCGTTTTGGGTGATTTTGGGGTTTTTGGGGATGAAAAGGGGAGCCTTCGGGCTCATGACAGATCTGGTTTCTGGGGTTGAAAGACGTCGTGCAGGGACGACGCCTTTTTGAAGGGCGTCGAGACGTCATGACGCCTTTTAGATGGGAACTGCTTTACTGAGGCTCTGTCGGTTCGGGGATTATGGGACTAAAAGACGTCATGGGTGGGTGACGCGATTCGTAATAGCGTCGGGTAACCATGACGCCTTTTAAGGCAGAAATCCCCTGATTAATGTTTTCTGCAAATCTTGGATTTCTGTGCTAAATGGCGTCTGAGGATGTTGACGCCTTTCAAAAGGCGACCGCTGGTGTCGACGCCTTTTAGGCCAGATTCTGAGGCCGATGTTTTATGAACCAGTACATGGAGCTTGAATGGCGTCGGCCTTGGGCGACGCGATTCAAGACAGAACTACACTAATTCATACTAGTAAAATGTGTTCATACTGCTAGATAGATGGTTAATGCATGCTTTAGTGCACTCGATAATGATGGATTCTTCATGACCGGATGGCACTGCGTTGTGTGTCGTGCGATCGCGGGCTTTTCACGTGACCGGATCGTACTGTGCCGGGTTTTGTGTTACTGTGGACCTGGAGTGACAGTTGTAGCGCTTTATCACCCTGTGCTGGTGTGGGTGGAGCACAGCGCCGGTGGGGGCGTGGGCGGGGTGACGCCTAGTGAGAGAGGGTCACCCGGTGAACCCCGGGGTCAGCTAGTACCGGTGTGGGTGTGGTACTTTCGGAGTGTCACTCATGCTGAGGGAAGAAGTAACCACCTGAGCCAGTTGGGCCGGAGTAGCGAGAGTGCTATCCGAGGGGTTACCGCTTGGTCTCAGCGGGTCGATGTTTTCCCCACTGTCGTTTGTGTGGTTGGCGTGTTCTATCGAGACGGCGGTTGTGGATTCCCTAGTCGTCTGATTCAGAAATATGCATGTTTAATACTTTTCGACTACATGTGATTTACACCGAGATTTAGGAATAGTAATTACCACTGCGCTTGTTACTTTACCTTCAGCTGTATTTTACACTTGTGGGTGTGTGCGTGGGCAGTGGGGATCAAAGGATCCCTACTGAGTCTTTTCTTTGAGACTCACCCCTGCAGTTTTCAGGTGAGGACTCCCGGCAGACCTAGCGAGGGGAGTGCGGCTGTGTGTTGAGCGCCGTCAGCTGTTGTTCCGGGGTATGCCCCGACGTAGTTGTTATTTTATTTCTGGCCTGTATGTATAATGATTTCTTTTCTGTTGGAATATGTAATTATTTGTTGTATCGAGTCGCATTGTAATAACTTTTAATTCCTGCTTTTTCCTTTCAATCCAATGCGATGTGAATGTTTAGCTTAGTTTATTATTTATTTCCCAGACTTACTTAGATCCTGGTTTGGTTCCAAATTAATGATTCGGTACCCATTTAGTAATCGGATCCCCGATTATAGGGTGGCGGGTCGTTACACCCTCAGTAGTCGGACCTGTGCTGGGAGAGTTTGGCACTGCAGGCTTGCGAGGTGGAGGCCTGCTAGGTCTGTGAGGATCAAAGACGCTAGAGAACGTTGCGTCCTTAAAGGCATTTTAGCAGTACCGTGCTCTTTCATAGAGCTCTGCCATGTTGGTCAGATTGTTCAGGGAGAGGACTAGTTTGAACTGGGGCGTGGCATTGGAAATTAACATCTTCACTTGCTCAGATTCGGACAAGTGATCCTTCACCTTTTCGGCCATGCCCCGCCACCTGTCAGCAAAACTGACAAACTCCTCGTCAGGTTTCATCTTTTCTGCTATGAGGTCAGTGATGGACAAGGAGGGTGCAACTCTGTCTTGGTACCGTTGAATAAATTTCCGTGAAACGATCCCGTAGTCCTCTACTTCGGAGGGTTCCAAGGAAAAGAACCACTCGAGGGCTGGTCCCTCTTGAGATCTCCTGAACAAAAAGGCCAACGACCTCTTATCGTTCTGCCAGAAAGACGACTCGTACATAAACTCCTTCAAATGTGTGAAGGGGTTACCAGTACCGTTGTACTTCCGGTACACTGGCATCTCAGAGGGTGGTAGGTGGAATACCGGCAGGCTCGGCAAATTGATCTCTGGCGCAGCTTTAACCCCCATCATCTTCTGGAGGTTGTTGAATTGCTCATCCATGCGCTCCATTTTGGCCAGCAATGCTTGCGTGGTTAGATCTGCCTGGGGAGGAGGAGGAGGTGGAGGTACTTGATAGGCCTGCTGCCTAGAGTACGTTGGACAGGGGGGACAATAAAGGGGAGGTCCGGCAGAGCTTCCGCCATGCCCGAGGACATTTTGATAAGCAGGCGTTTGCGGTCTAGCAGGTTGCCTAGAGGATGAAAGCTGCGGCCCAGCTGGCCGAGAAGTAATATGGAGGCCTTCCATGGCCTGATGGACGTAAGGAGGAGGAAGAGGAGGTTGCTGAGGGACAGCAGGGGGAGCCGCAGGGTTCGGCTCAGCAGGCTACATGGGTGCCTTCCCCTTTAGAATAGACTGGATTGGCAAGAACTCCCAAAGCGTTGACGAGATCCGAAGGATCAGAGGATGAGGGATCATTCTGATTCATGTCCCCCTCAAGATTGGGATTAGGAATCGCATATCCATGCAGGGGAAGATCAGGATATTGATCATGGGGATGAAAGAGAGGTGTCCGGACATTCCCATCTTGTCGATATGGAATGGGGACAGAATTACGGGAGACATCAGCATCTCTCCCGTTCTCATAGTTGTAGTCCGAATCGCGAGGGGCATTAGCATCTCCCTCGTAGTTTATGATGGCGTCTTGAGCCATACTCAAGTCCCTACCTGATCGCAGCAGCATGATGTTAGATTCTTTTTTAAAAGATTTGACAAACAAGTTGCACAGAGATTAATCAATCAAGTAGATGCTTAACGTGATTTTAAGGTTCCTTGTTGAGTTATTTGAACTGGATTAAAGCACAAATTCGCTCAGGGAAAGGATCCTAGTTTCAGTTCAATATCCACCGTTATTCTCTATGGCTTTTTCTCACAGCGCTTTATGGAATCTAACCGGGACTTCAACTGGTACAACCAGCCCAATGATCAAGGAGGAGTACCTTGATTTTGGGGACTTATGGAGGCCTCAACATCAACTTCTCTAGTCTGATCAAGGGACCAACCCAATTAGAGAGAGTTGCTGACGTCAAGTAGTGTGTTCCTAAGAAAAGGAGGGTATTCGCCTCAATGCGTATGACCTATGGCCTGGATGGCCTCTAATGCTTAATAATAATAGGTAGTTAGCACTCAAGTCACAAAAATCTGAGAACTGGGGAAAAATTAAAAAACTGTCTGAATTGCGTCGAGTTCAGTCGACGCTATTCAAACAAAATCTTAATTTTTCGCAGAAACTCAAATTGCAGACAGCAGAGAAAGGAGACTGAAAGGCGTCTGGGTTTATTGATGCAGTTTGAAACGCGTCAGTGCTCCAAGACGCTTTTCAACTCGCAGAAACAGTTTTGCAGGAGGAATTTCTGGGTTGATTCCTCCTCAAACAGGATAAAAGCAGTAAATAATCAATTCATGCAGATTTTTTTTAGTTCCAGATTTTAACAGGATGATTTTACTAACTAAACAAGTAAGATGCCAATCAATCACACAGCATTTTCATCACAAAAACAGCCTTTTCAATTAATCAACGGGAGGGAAAAATTTTGCCACAGGGGTATGCACGTGGTGCACGAGGGAAATTAACTAAACTAAAACACTCACCAATTGGTGAGGACATGTCGAGAGACACAAGTGGTGCACCGTGGGTGCCCGATTGATGATAGCAAGAACAAAAGAATTAAAAGATGGCGAGACCAAGTCCCACCGTGATCGCCAAAAAAGCTGTGAGTGCTTAAAATGATAGTGTGATTATCATGAAAAATCTAGGTTGTTTAGTGCAAAAATAAACCTATTAAAAACAGCAACTACGTGAAGTGATCGCCATAAACTTTTGACTTAAAAGTTCCAAAAGAAGTTTTGATCGCCTACCTGTTTAAACGCGGAAGATATTGAGCTCTTGATTCCCCTCCTTCAGCCGGCTGAAGAAAGAAAGCCCTTTCTTGCTTTTGTTCTTGCTGTTGAGTTGAAGTTGAGAAGTTGAGGATCGTCCAGAGATTCTTGTGACTTTGTGCTTGATTTACTCTTTTATTCCGTCAAGAAAAATAGAAATGGAAACGAAGAAATGATGATGAGAACTTAAGCAACAATAGAATCCATTCCTATCAAGCTCTTAAGCATGCAACTAAACAGCAAACTTACTTGTTGAATGGCTTTTGAAACCCCTTAATCAAATAGGTTTTGAAAAGAATGCAGGTGTTGTGTGTTACATAGAGTGGTGATGAAGAGTGAGAGATTAATGAAATGAAAATGAAAATGCAGTAATGAAACACTTATGCCGATTTAGATGAAGCCTTGAATTGGATGAAGAACGAACGCCGACTTCTGGAAACAGCAGCGCTTCGGCGTTTGCACATCGTTGCTCCGATCTTCAATCGCGAACTCTGATTCTAACTTCTCTCTTTTTTAATAATGCTCCACACTTGTTACCTATTGAAGATGTAAGGTATTTATAAACTTCTTCTGCGTCCGCGGATTTACATGGAAAAATCTAAGATTTATCCATCTTAACCAACAGATAAATATAGATTAATTCATCTTTATCTGTAATTATCTAAAACGCGTCTACATGTGTAGACGCCTTTCAGATTAATTAAGATAAGGATAAACATCCGAGAAAACTTATCTTTATCTGTATTAGCTAAAACGCGTCTACATGTGTAGACGTCTTTTACACTAATTAAGATAAGGATAAACATCCGGAATAGAAGTAGAAATAGTTTAGGAAACCTAAAACGCGTCAGGACTCACAGACGCCTTTTAGCTAATTAATCAACTGATTAAAATTCAAATTTAATCGCTAAAATAAGAATAAACTCTATATGGCGTCCACATTGGTCGACGTCTTTTAGACTTCTTCATATTTTAACTGAAATTTGAGTTAAAATCAATTTAATTAATTAACTTAAACATGTCTGTTAAACCCGACACTTAAAAAGATCAATAAAAATTAATCAGCGATTAAATATTAGACCATTATGAGGTATTATTATATGATATGAAATTTACTCAAAATGACGTCAAAATTAGCGTGTCTACAGTAAGCACGCTGGCCTCTTGCCCTATTATGGGTTTTTGTACTTGTATATATCAAGGTTCAATACAATGGAGAAAGTTATGCTTCCTTCAATTTAGTATTCGTTACATGGTAACAGAGCCGAGGTGAGGTTTTCTTTTTCCGAGCCGAGGTGAGGTTTTCGTTTTCCCGAGCGCGTCTGTCTTCCTCTGCGCCACCGCCGTTCACCTCCGCGCGTTGAGCGGGTCGTTCGCCTCGGTTCTGAGGGCCGCGGCTGAAGCTTCTCGCCTCCGTCCTACCGTTGTCAGGGCCGCACGCGTTCCCAGCGGCCTTGGCCGAAGCTTCCTGCTCCCCCCATCCTCTGTCCCGCAGGAGCATTCTGTTCGTTGCTTGCTGCTCCCCCCCCGGCTTCGCGTTGGTCACTGCTTCCAACCTTGCTCCCGAGTAAGGACGCTGGTTTTCGCTGGGCTCTAGGCTCCTGTGTGCGAGGTTGGGCTGGAGGGATCCGGTCACCACCTATTTCTGCGTTGGATATTCCAAAAATGGATCTTCAATTAAAGGATGCCAATAATTATGCTGTATGGGCTGCTACTGTTCGATCTAATCTCCGTACTGCTAAGTTATGGGGATATGTTGATGGGACTATTATGTATCCAGAAGTTGAAATTGAGTCATCGGTAGAAAAAGGTACTACTATTTCTTGCACTCAGATTTGGAAGGATAATGATGAGGTTGTTATGGGTTATATCTTTCGTTCGGTTGATCCTTCTATTCGTCTGGATCTTTTGGACTTTACTACTTCTCGAGCATAATGGACTTTTCTTGGCAGACGTTATATTCAGTCTAGTGGTGTTCGAGAGTATCAGCTTCGTAGTGAACTTGATAGTATTCGTCAGGGTGAACTGTGTAGACACGCTAATTTTGACGTCGTTTCGAGTAAATTTCATATCATATAATAATGCCTCAGAATGGTCTGATATTTAATCATTGATTAATTTTTATTGATCTTTTTGAGTGTCGGGTTTAACAGACATGTTTAAGTTAATCAATTAAATTGATTTTAGCTCAAATTTTAGTTAAAAATACGAAGAATTCTAAAAGACGTCGACCTGTGTGGACGCGATTTAGAGTTTATTCCTATTTTTACGTTGAAATTTGAATTTTAATCAATTGATTAATTAGCTAAAAGGCGTCTGTGAGCACGACGCGTTTTAGGTTTCCTAAGCTATTTTAACTTCTCTTCCGGATGTTTATCCTTATCTTAATTAGTGTAAAAGACGTCTACACATATAGACGCGTTTTAGCTGATAAAGGTAAAGATAAGTTTTCCCGGATATTTATCCTTATCTTAATTAATCTGAAAGGCGTCATACATGGTGGACGCGTTTTAGATAATTACAGATAAAGATGAATTAATCTGTACTTATCTGTTGGTTAAGATAGATAAATCTTAGATTTTTCTATGTTAATCGCGAACGCAGGAGAAGTCTATAAATACCTTACATCTTCAATGAGTTAAAAAAAAGAGAGGTTGAGCATTATTGATCGAAGCGATAGCGAGTTGAAGATCGAAGCAACAACGTCGGAACGCCGAAGCGCTGCCATTTCCAGAAGTCGGCGTCCTTTCAAGATCTTCATCCATTCAAGAATTCAACCATTGGGCATAAGTTTTTCATTTTTGCATTCATTAGTTCTAAATCATTCTTCATCATTCACTTCATGCAAACACACAACACACATTCATTTCTTTCCAAACCTATTTGATTAAGGGGTTTCAAAAGCCATTAACCAAATAAGTTTGCTGTTTAGTTGCATGCTTAATGTCATGATTAGAACAGATACTATTTTTGCTTAAAATTTCTCATCATTGTTTCTTCGTTTCTTTCCTTTCTATCCTGCTGCACGGAGCAAGGAGAATCAAAAAGGGGAGCAAATCAAGCACAAATCAAAGGATTTCTGGACGATCCTCAACCTCAACAGCAAGAACAAAGAAAAAGAAAGGGCTCTCTTTCTTCAGCCGGCTGAAGGAGGGGAATCAAGGACTCGATATCTTCCGCGTTCAAACAGGTAGGCGATCAATACCCTCTTTTGAAACTTTTAAGTCAAAAGTTTCTGGCGATCACTTCACGTAGTTGCTGTTTTTAATAGGTTTATTTTTGCACTAAACAACCTAGATATTTCATGTTAATCACACTAGCATTTTAAGCACCTACAGCTTTTTTGGCGATCACGGTGGGACTTGGTCTCGCCATCTTTTAGTTTTTTGTTCTTGCTATCATCAATCGGGCACCCACGGTGCACCATTTGTGTCTCTCGACACGTCCTCACCAATTGGTGAGTGTTTTAGTTTAGTTAATTTCCCTCGTGCACCACATGCACACCCCAGTGGCAAGATCTTACCCTCCCCTTGATTAATTTAAAAAGCTGTTTTTGTGATGAAAATGATGTGTGATTGATTGATTTTCTAGTTGTTTAGTTAGTAAATCATCCTGTTAAAATCTGGAACTAAAAAAAAAATCTGCATGAGTTGATTATTTACTACTTTTACCCAGTTTGAGGAGGATTCAACCCAGAAAATCCTCCTGCAAAACTGTTTCTGCGAACTGAAATGCGTCCAGGAGCACTAACGCATTTCAAACCGCGTCAATACACCTCGACGCCTTTCAGTCTTCATATCTTCTATGCTGTCTGCATCTGTTTCTGCGAAAAAATTAAGTTCTGTTTTGAATAGCGTCGACTACCATCGACGCGATTCAGACAGTTTCTTGGTTATTTTTCAGTTTTCAGATTTTTGTGGCTTGAGTGCTAGCTACCCATTATTATTAAGCATTAGAGGCCATCCAGGCCGCAGGACATACGCATTGAGGCGAATACCCTCCTTTTCTTAGGAACACACTACTTGACGTCAGCAACTCTCTCTGATTGGGTTGGTCCCTTGATCAGACTAGAGAAGTTGACGTTAAGGCCTCCATAAGTCCCCAAAATCAAGGTATTCCTCCTTGATCATCGGGCTGGTTGTACCAATTGAAGTCCTGGCTAGATTCCGAAAGCGTTGTGAGAGAAAGCCCTAGAGAATAACGGTGGAAATTGAACTGAAACTAGGATCCTTTCCCTGAGCGAATTTGTGCTTTAATCCAGTTCAAATAACTCAACAAGGAACCTTAAAATCACGTTAAGCATCCACTTGTTTGATTAATCTCTGTGAAACTTGCTTGTCAAATCCTTGAAAAAAAAAAAGAATCTAACATCATGCTGCTGCGATCAGGCAGGGACTTGAGTATGGCTCAAGACGCCATCATCAACTATGAGGGAGATGCTAATGCCCCTCGCGATTCGGACTACAACTATGAGAACGGGAGAGATGCTGATGCCTCCCGTAATTCTGCCCCCATTCCATATCGACAAGATGGGAATGTCCGGACACCTCTCTTTCATCCCCATGATCGATATCCTGATCTTCCCCCGCATGAATATGCGATTCCTAATCCCGATATTGAGGGGGACATGAATCAGAATGATCCCTCATCCTCTGATCCTGTGGATCTCGTCAACGCTTTGGGAGTTCTTGCCTCCCGTCTGGACCCTCAGCAGTTCGAGGCGATCCAGTCGATTCTGAAGGGGAAGGCACCCGTGCAGCCTGCTGAGCCGAACCCTGTGGCTCCCCCTATGGTTACTCAACAACCTCCTCTTCACCCTCCTTACATCCATCAGGCCATGGAGGGCCTTCATATCACTTCTCGGCCAACTGGGCCGCAGCTTTCATCCTCTAGGCAACCGGCTAGACCGCAAATGCCTGTTTATCAAAATGCCCTCGGGCATGGCGGAAGCTCTGCCGGACCTCCTCTTTATTTTCCCCCCTGTCCAACGTACTCTAGGCAGCAGGCCTACCATGTACCTCCGCCTCCTCCTCCTCCCCAGGCAGATCTGACCACGCAAGCGTTGCTGGCCAAAATGCAGCGTATGGATGAGCAATTTAATAACCTCCAGAAGATGATGGGGGTTAAAGCTGTGCCAGAGATCAATTTGCCGAGCCTGCCGGTATTCCACCTACCACCCTCTGAAATGCCAGTGTACCGAAAGTATAACGGTACTGGTAACCCCTTCACACATCTGAAGGAGTTTATGTACGAATCGTCTTTCTGGCAGAATGACAAGAGGTCGTTGGCCTTTTTGTTCAGGAGACCTTTAGAGGGACCAGCCCCCGAGTGGTTCTTTTCTCTGGAACCCTCCGAAGTAGAGGATTACGTTATCGTTTCACGCAAATTTATCCAACGATACCAGGACAGAGTTGCACCCTCCTTGTCCATCACTGACCTTATTGCAGAAAAAATGAAACATGATGAAGAGTTTGTCAGTTTTGCTGACAGGTGGCGGGGCCTGGCTGAAAAGGTGAAAGATCACTTGTCCGAATCTGAGCAAGTGAAGATGTTAATTTCTAACGCCACGCCCCAGTTCAAGCTAGTCCTCTCCTTGAACAATCTGACCAACATGGCAGAGCTCTATGAAAGAGCACGGTACTGCCAAAATGCCTTCAAGGACGCTACGTTCTCTAGCGTCTTTGAACCTCACAGACCTAGCAGGCCTCCACCTCGGAAGCCAGCAGTGCCAAACTCTCCCAGCACAGGTCCGACTACTGAGGGCACGCTCTCTCACGAGCAAGTTAGTAGCATGAATAATAACTCGCCCCAATTCGTGAGGAACCAGCAGCAGTACCAGAGGCCACCGCAGCCGAACCAGCAGGGGTACAGGCAGCAGAAGAACCCCCATTATCAGCAACAGTATCAGCGGCCCCAGCAGTCGAACCAGAACCAGAACCAGCAACAGCTACAGCAGCCGCCGCAACGGCAACAACAGTACCAACAACCCCAACAACAGCAATATCAGCAACAGCAGTATCAGCCGCGTGCACCGCCGGCATACCATAATGTCCCTCCTCCTGGTGACTACAACCAGCAGAGGAGACCTCCAGGCCCTAAAAGGGCAGAATACCTGGCCCTCCCAGAATCCTTGGCAGATATCTTCAGTGCTCTAATGGCAGCTAATGCCTTAGTTTTGCCATGGGAAAAGGCCGTCTGGCCTCAAAATGCCGACACGTCCAGGTATTGCTACTTCCATAGGCAACCTGGGCATACCATCGACACCTGCTTCCAGTTCAGAAATTATATTCATGATCTCAACGAGCAGGGCGGCATAGACTGGGAGGAGATGAAAAAGTATATATCAGCCCTGAAGGCGAGAAGACCACAGTAGCAGCAGCAGCAGCAAGCAAGACCACCAGTACAAGCAGCACCATCACCCAATATGGGCATAGTGCAGAATCCGCTCTCGGAGCATCAGAACCAAAACCAAGTTGCTCCCATTCTGACGAACAGCCAGTCTGAGGCTGGTCGTGGGCAACAGTGGAGAATAGAGGACTCTTCCTCTCTTCATTCAACGGGTCACTTTCAGAGTACCGCAGAACGACCACCACGCCGCACAATTCACATACCTAGGCCACAACCCATTACCATCACCCCTTTACCAACACCCACATATCACTCGCCCGCACCCAATAACCCATTACCACTACCCGCCTTCCTCAAGCCCATTACGCCCCACACCACTACACCGCTACCATATAATCCCCCGCAAACCAATCACGCGCCCCTTCTACCATCCAGGCCGCTATTACGCATACCATTTCCTACTTCGCCTGCTACCACTACCACCTACCCAGATACGCCCTTACCATCCAGACCGCTATTACGCGTGCCATTCCCCACTTCACCGACCACTTACCCATCCACCATCCAACCATCTAGGCCTCTAATCCGCACCGCGCCATCGCCACCTAGCCCTACGCCATTACCTACATACCAACCCTCTACATCATCCGCACCATCCAACCCTCCGGTACTTAAGGTGTCACTCGGATCCTCCACGGTCGAGGAACATGCGCTCTGAAGTGGAAGGATTTTCAACAAGGTCTTTCCTCAGTCCATAGTTAGAGACGGCCCATCGCAGCCGACTGAGGAAGCCCATAATGAAGAGAGTGCACCAGGCACTCAATATGACTTGTTGAAACATCTGGACAGGACACCGGCACGAATCACTGTACTTGAATTGATCAAAAGGTCCAAGATTCACCAAGAAGCCTTAATGGAATATCTACAGAAGGTGATGGTCAACGAGGACGTGCCGGTAGAAAAAATTGCAGCACTATTAGTTCCTCAGGGGGATCAGCCCTCCATTACATTTCACACATCGGAACTAGCACCGCCAGCAGCCAGGAGCATGGCTCTGAGCATCACGGTCAACATCTGTAAGAAGGCCGTGGATGCATGCCTGGTAGATACAGGGGCTTCGATCAATGTTTTACCTCCGAAGACCCTGGAGCTGTGCGGTGTGCCCAAAGAAAAATGGCTGCCTAGCCCCATCTCTGTGACAACATACGACAATTCTACCCGTTCCCCTCTGGGAATGGTTTATTTGAAGGTGGAGCTAGGTCCTGTGAGTCATACAGAGGTCGAATTTCACATTCTGGAAATCGACCCTTCCATAAATGCCATTTTGGGTCGTCCTTATATCAAAACTCTTGAGGCGATTCCCTCTACGAATCACCAATGCCTCAAATTCCCTTTCAAAGGACGAATTATTAAAGTGACGAGCATGCCGATCCTTGCTGCTGCTCATACCTTGAATATTAAATCTGCTGCTTTACCTGGCCGACAACCTTTTCTGTCGGTATTACATGTCTACCATCCAGTGGCTGATCTTTTGAAAGCCGCCACTATTTCTCCATACCCGTTAGATGCCATTAAAAGGGGGAAGTGCATGAGTACCCCAGGATGGAGAATTATGATGAAGAACGGCTATGAGCTTGGGAAAGGTCTGGGCACACAGTTGCAAGGCAGGACCACTCATGTTAAAGATCATCGAACAGCACCTGGAAGTGGTCTGGGCTATAGGCCAAGAAGACTGAAGCAAGATTTAGTTCAGCAAGCAGAGATTGAAGAAGGTCGAAAAATCTGGGAGACAATGTCTACACCACCCAAAGAAGGCCGAGAGCCCCAAACATGGACCCTGTATACACACTTTGTGAAAGGGCCCATACTTAGTCACGACAACACGGTAGTCATTACTTCGTATTTTGACCTCCATGACATATATGGGAGGGACTTGGCCAGGCATTGTTCAGAACTACTTACGTACCAATCCTTGGAGGCTCTGCGGCCTATGAAAAGGAGAAGATTTCATGATCCTGAATGCGAATGGTACAGGTGGTTCGATCTGAGAGACCTTTACATTGCACTGAACAGATTGTTCTTAGATCCTACAGAACCCAAGTGGCTGCCGCAGATTGACGAGCTGATTGAAAGCCCTGGTGCCATCTTTGATAAGCGGATATTGCTGTCTGAAGAGACCGACGAAGGGGAGCCAAATGACCCCTATGAAGCTGGTTACACTATAGATCTGCTCTGGAGGGGGACATATCCTTCACATGTCTTCATACTCCATACTCTATTTCGCACACTGCTCTTGACCCCGACTTGGTTGCGGGTCATTATTGAAGATATTCCACGGGCTCCGCCCGTTATGATTACTCTGTCCCCTTGGGACTTTACTCCACAACTTCCTCTCGATCTAGAGAGGATGTATGACTTGATCTGGGACATATTGCTATATGATCCCCCCAACCCTCTGGCCTTGGTGCCACTTCCTCCATCTGATTCTCCTTCTATCTGTATTCATTCATGTTTCATGTTTAATTCCTCTGATATAAAAAAAAAAACACCAATTTTACAACAAATTCTTCTCATATCCTTATCGAGGAACCATCTTACTGGTCCGATCGCACCCCGTCGCGCGGGTCCTTCGGTCAAGATTCTCCCTTAAATCTACTCTGCCCCTCCCCTCGGGAGGATTCTCTTATATTTCCACTTGCATCCCAGGATTCCTATCCTGCTTCATCTTCATTAGGTTATAATAGGGAGTTTAGTGAAGTTAGGCAGTCTAGTTTTAGGTAGGTTAGTCAGGTTAGGAAGTCTAGGAAGCCTAAGGGTAGGCGAATTCCAGATAGATACCTCCAGGACTTAGCTGATAAATGCTTTTCTTGCTCTTTGATCCCTTAGTTTTTAGAAAATCCAATTCAGATGCCAGAAGACTGTATGAATGATGAGTCAGTCAATGATGGGTACGGGGTATATGAGTTAGTGCATGAAAAGGATCCCATTGTTGAAAATGAGGAAGATGACGAGGACGCAGCTGAGGCTTATGCCAGTGGAGTGAAGAGATTCGATGAACCCTCAGCGGCTGTAGAAGAGCTCACCAAAGAAATCAATTTAGGGACTGAAGATGAACCAAAGGTTGTCCTCGTCAGCAAAAATCTTTCTACAGAGGATGAGAAGGCAATAGTGTAGACACGCTAATTTTGACGTCATTTTGAGTAAATTTCATATCATATAATAATGCCTCAGAATGGTCTGATATTTAATTATTGATTAATTTTTATTGATCTTTTTGAGTGTCGGGTTTAACAGACATGTTTAAGTTAATCAATTGAATTGATTTTATCTCAAATTTTAGTTAAAAATATGAAGAATTCTAAAAGACGTCAACCTGTGTGGACGCGATTTAGAGTTTATTCCTGTTTTAACGTTTAAATTTGAATTTTAATCAATTGATTAATTAGCTAAAAGGCGTCTGTGAGTGTTGACGCGATTTAGGTTTCCTAAGCTATTTCTACTTCTCTTCCGGATGTTTATCCTTATCTTAATTAGTGTAAAAGACGTCTACACATGTAGACGCATTTTAGCTGATAAAGATAAAGATAAGTTTTTCGGATATTTATCCTTATCTTAATTAATCTGAAAGGCGTCAGCCAATGTGGACGTGTTTTAGATAATTACAGATAAAGATGAATTAATCAGTATTTATCTGTCGGTTAAGATGGATAAATCCTAGATTTTTCTATGTTAATCACGGACGCAGAAAAGGTCTATAAATACCTTACATGTTGAAGAGTAAAAAAAGTTAAGCATGATCTTGAGTGAAGCGTAATCTTGAGCGAAAGCAAGTTGAAGATCGGAGCAACGACGTCCAAACGCCGAAGCGCTGCTGTTTCCAGAAGTCGGCGTCCATTCTTCATCTAATTCAAGGCTTCATCCAGTCGGCATGAGTGTTTCATTTCTGCATTTTTTTTACATCTTCATTAATCTCATTCTTAATGATCACTCTATGCAACACACACCACAACATCATTCTTTTCAAAAAACCTATTTGATAAAGGGGTTTCAAAAGCCATCCCAACAAGTAAGTTATATATTTAGTTGCATGTTCAAAACCATGATTAGAATAGATACTGTTTTTGCTTAAGTTCTCATCACTTCTTTATTCCTCTTTCTATACTTTTTGCTGCACTCAACAACAAGAAAAGGAGGAAGTCAAGTACTCAACATCAGAATCTTTGGACGATCCTCAAATCCTCAACCTCAACCTCAAATTCAACAGTAAGAACATAGAACAAAGAAAGGACTCTCTTTCTTCAGCCGGCTGAAGAAGGGGAACCAAGAGCTCAGAATCTTCCGCATTCAAACAGGTAGGCGATCAATACTCTCTTTTGAAACTTTTTAGTCAAAAGTTTCTGGCGATCACTTCACATAGTTGCTGTTTTTAATAGGTTTATTTTTGCACTAAGCAACATAGGATTTTTCATGTTAATCACACTGTCATTCTAAGCACCTATAGCTTTTTTGACGATCACGGTGAGACTTGGTCTCGCCATCTTTTAGTTTTTTGTTCTTGCTATCATCAATCGGGCACCCACGGTGCACCATTTGTGTCTCTCGACACGTCCTCACCAATTGGTAAGTGTTTTAGTTTAAGTTAATTTCCCTCGTGCACCACGTGCACACCCCAGTGGCAAGATCTTGCCCTCCCCTTGATTAATTTAAAAAGCTGTTTTTGTGATGAAAATGATGTGTGATTGATTGATTTTCTAGTTGTTTAGTTAGTAAATCATCCTGTTAAAATCTGGAACTAAAAAAAAATCTGCATGAGTTGATTATTTACTACTTTTACCATGTTTGAGGAGGATTCAACCCAGAAAATCCTCTTGCAAAACTGTTTCTGCGAACTGAAAAGCGTCCAGGAGCACTGACGCGTTTCAAACCGCGTCAATACACCTCGACGCCTTTCAGTCTTCATATCTTCTATGCTGTCTGCATCTGTTTCTGCGAAAAAATTAAGTTCTGTTTTGAATAGCGTCGACTACCATCGACGCGATTCAGACAGTTTCTTGGTTATTTTTCAGTTTTCAGATTTTTGTGGCTTGAGTGCTAGCTACCCATTATTATTAAGCATTAGAGGCCATCCAGGCCGCAGGACATACGCATTGAGGCGAATACCCTCATTTTCTTAGGAACACACTACTTGACGTCAGCAACTCTCTCTGATTGGGTTGGTCCCTTGATCAGAGTAGAGAAGTTGACGTTAAGGCCTCCTTAAGTCCCCAAAATCAAGGTATTCCTCCTTGATCATCGGGCTGGTTGTACCAATTGAAGTCCCGGCTAGATTCCAAAAGCGTTGTGAGTAAAAGCCCTAGAGTATAACGGTAGAAATTGAACTGAAACTAGGATCCTTTTTCCTGAGCGAATTTGTGGTTTAATCCAATTCAAATAACTCAACAAGGAACCTTAAAATCACGTTAAGCATCCACTTGATTGATTAATCTCTGTGCAACTCGTTTGTCAAATCTTTGAAAAAAGAATCTAACATCATGCTGCTGCAAACAGGCAGGGACTTGAGTGTGGCTCCAGACGCCATAGTCAATTACGAGGGAGATGCTAATGCCCCTCGGGATTCTGATTACAACTACGAGAGCGGGAGAGATGCTGATGCCTCCCGTAATTCCGTCCCCGTTCCGCCTCGACATGATGGGAACGTCCGGACCCCTCTCTTTCATCCCCATGATCGATATCCTGATCTTCCCCCGCATGAATATGCGATTCCTAATCCCGATCTTGAGGGGGACATGAATCAAAATGATCCCTCATCCTCTGATCCTGTGGATCTCGTCAACGCTTTGGGAGTTCTTGTCTCCCGTCTGGACCCTCAGTAGTTCGAGGCGATCCAGTCGATTCTGAAGGGGAAGGCACCCGTGCAGCCTGCTGAGCCGAACCCTGTGGCTCCCCCTGTGGTTACTCAACAACCTCCTCTTCACCCTCCTTACATCCATCAGGCCATGGAGGGCCTTCATATCACTTCTCGGCCAACTGGGCCGCAGCTTTCATCCTCTAGGCAACCGGCTAGACCGCAAACGCCTGTTTATCAAAATGCCCTCGGGCATTGCGGAAGCTCTGCCGAACCTCCTCTTTATTTTCCCCTATGTCCAACGTACTCTAGGTAGCAGGCCTATCAAGTACCTCCCCAGGCAGATCTGACCACGCAAGCGTTGCTGGCCAAGATGGAGCGTATGGACGAGCAATTTAATAACCTCCAGAAGATGATGGGGGTTAAAGTTGTTCCAGAGATCAATTTGCCGAGCCTGCCGGTATTCCACCTACCACCCTCCGAAATGCCAGTGTACCGAAAGTACAACGGTACTGGGAACCCCTTCACACATCTGAAGGAGTTTATGTACGAATCGTCTTTCTGGCAGAACGATAAGAGGTCGTTGGCCTTTTTGTTCAGGAGATCTCTAGAGGGACCAGCCCTCGAGTGGTTCTTTTCTCTGAAACCCTCCGAAGTAGAGGATTACGGTATCGTTTCACGCAAATTTATCCAACGATACCAGGACAGAGTTGCACCCTCCTCGTCCATCACTGACCTCATTGCAGAAAAGATGAAACCTGATGAAGAGTTTGTCAGTTTTGCTGACAGGTGGCGGGGCCTGGCTGAAAAGGTGAAAGATCACTTGTCCGAGTCCGAGCAAGTGAAGATGTTAATTTCTAACGCCATGCCCCAGTTCAAGTTAGTCCTCTCCTTGAACAAATTGACCAACATGGCAGAGCTCTATGAAAGAGCACGGTACTGCCAAAATGCCTTCAAGGACGCTACGTTCTCTAGCGTCTTTGATCCTCACAGACCTAGCAGGCCTCCACCTCGGAAGCCTGCAGTGCCAAACTCTCCCAGCACAGGTCCGACTACTGAGGGCACGCTCTCTCACGAGCAAGTTAGTAGCATGAATAATAACTCGCTCCAGTTCGTAAGGAACCAGCAGCAGTACCAGAGGCCACCGCAGCCAAACCAGCAGGGGTACAGGCAGCAGCAGAACCCCCATTATCAGCAACAGTATCAGCGGCCCCAGCAGCCGAACCAGAACCAGCAACAGCTACAGCAGCCGCCGCAACGGCAACAACAGTACCAGCAACCCCAACAGCAGCAATATCAGCAACAACAACAGCAATATCAGCCGCGTGCACCGCCGGCATACCATAATGTCCCTCCACCTGGTGACTACAAGCAGCAGAGGAGACCTCCAGGCCCTAAAAGGGCAGAATACCCGGTCCTCCCAGAATCCTTGACAGATATCTTCAGTGCTCTAATGGCAGCTAATGCCTTAGTTTTGCCAAGGGAAAAGGTCGTCTGGCCTCAAAATGCCGACACGTCCAGGTATTGCTACTTCCATAGGCAACCTGGGCATACCATCGACACCTGCTTCCAGTTCAGAGATTATATTCATGATCTCAACGAGCAGGGCAGCATAGACTGGGAGGAGATGAAAAAGTATATATCAGCCCTGAAGGCGAGAAGACCACAGCAGCAGCAGCAGCAGCAAGCAAGACCACCAGCACAAGCAGCGCCACCGCCCAATATGGGCATAGTGCAGAATCTACTCCCGGAGCATCAGAACCAAAACCAAGTTGCTCCCATTCTGACGAACAGCCAGTCTGAGGCTGGTCGTGGGCAACAGTGGAGAATAGAGGACTCTTCCTCTCTTTATTCAACGGGTCACTTTCAGAGTACCGCAGAACGACCACCACGCCGCACCATCCACATACCTAGGCCACAACCCGTTACCATCACCCCTCTACCGACACCCACATATCACTCGCCCACACCCAATAACCCATTACCACTTCCCGCCTTCCTTAAGCCCATTACGCCCCACACTCCTACGCCTCCACCATATAATCCCCTGCAAACCAACTACGCGCCCCTCCTACCATCAAGGCCATTACTACGCGTACCATTCCCTACTTCGCCTGCTACCACTACCACCTACCCAGATACGCCTTTACCATCCAGACCGCTATTACGCGTGCCATTCCCCACTTTACCAACCACTTACCCATCCACCATCCAACCCTCTAGGCCTTTAATCCGCACCTCGCCAACGCCACCTACCCCTACGCCATCACCTACATACCAACCCTCTACATCATCCGCACCATCCAACCCTGCGGTACTTAAGGTGTCACCCGGATCCTCCATGGTCGAGGAACATGCGCTTCGAAGTGGAAGGATTTTCAACAAGGTCTTTCCTCAGTCCACAGTTAGAGACAGCCCATCGCAGCCGACTGAGGAAGCCCATAATGAAGAGAGTGCACCAGACACTCAATATGACTTGTTGAAACATCTGGACAGAACACCGGCACGGATCACTATACTTGAATTGATCAAAAGGTCCAAGATTCACCAAGAAGCCTTAATGGAATATCTACAGAAGGTGATGGTCAACGAGGACGTGCCGGTAGAAAAAATTGTAGCACTACTAGTTTCTCAGGGGGATCAGCCCTTCATTACATTTCACACATCGGAACTAGTACCGCCAGCAGCCAGAAGCATGGCTCTGAGCATCACGGTCAACATCTGTAAGAAGGCCGTGGATGCATGCCTGGTAGATACAGGGGCTTCGATCAATGTTTTCCCTCCGAAGACCCTGGAGTTGTGCGGTGTGCCCAAAGAAAAATGGCCGCCTAGCCCCATCTCTGTGACAACATATGACAACTATACCCGTTCCCCTCTGGGAATGGTCTATTTGAAGGTGGAGCTAGGCCCTGTAAGTCATGCAGAGGTCGAATTTCACATCCTAGAAATCGACCCTTCTATAAATGCTATTTTGGGCCGTCCTTATATCAAAACTCTTGAGGCGATTCCCTCTACGAATCACCAATGCCTCAAATTCCCTTTCAAAGGACGAATTATTAAAGTAACGAGCAAATCTAAGACTTTGATAAAAATCATTAAGAAGACATGCAAATCTAACAAATTCGCAGACTGGACAGAAAAATTGGTTGAGGCTCTATGAGCCTACCGAACTTCAATCCGCACGCCTACTGGGCAAACTCCTTATTCCTTAACATTTGGAATGGAGGCGGTAGTTCCATATGAGATCCTCATACCGTCATTAAGAGTACAATTGAATAAGGAATTTTCCATTGATGAACATCGTTCAGCACTCCTTGCTCAATTGGAACTTTTAGACGAGAAAAGATGGTCAGCTGCTAATCATGCAAAAGTTTATCAAAATAGATTAGCACGTTTTTATCAAAAGAAAGTCATTGAACGAAAGTTCAAAGTTGGTGAGATGGTCGTAAAAAGGATTTTTGTAAAACCTGGTAGTCCGCGTTCTAAGCTCCAACCCAACTAGGAAGGACCTTATGTTGTATCGCACGCTTTTCCTGGTAATGCTTATCGTCTTGTTAATGCAGAAGGAGAAGAGCTAAATCATCTCTGGAATGGCTTACATCTTAAGAAATACTACCCTTAGGTTAAAGAGTCGATCAGTATGGTACAAAGACCAGTGGAATCAGAAAGTTTATAAACTCAAATTTCTTTGTTAGTCTGGATAACTTAACTTCAAATACATCACTACACACACTGACACGTTTGATTCGTGAGTAATAAGAGATGCCAAGTCCTAAAGAATATCAAAAGCTTGACCAAAAGTATAAAGTACAAATCATTCGTTTTAAAGCAAAAATTCTGTTTTATACTCGACCTATGATGTCGGAACGAGGCTTAGAATAGACTACCAAGAATACCCGCCATCTTAGTAGGAGGCCGTCATAAAAAAAAAGGGGGAGATCCGTCCCGAAAAAGAGTAAAAAAAAAACAAAAGCAAAAAGGCAAAAGCCAAATGTCAAATCAAAAGGCCATTACATTACAAGCGTTACATCAAGGCCATGAAAGAAAATGAAAGGGAACGCAAGGTCGATAAATACCCCGGAATGAAATGACTGAACCCCAATGGATACTAGGGTAGGAAAGGAACATCTTTTTAAGTCTCCGGAACCTTCTCATGGGCTTTCTAAACTTACTCTTCTTTTCCTTCTAAAGAGATGTACTCCAAACTTAAGGAATGGCTTAGATTGACTAAGGATCAAATCATCAAATGGGATCACGAATGGAAACACAAATTCAAACACGATGGATTTTAAGTTAAGTTGTTAAAGAACAATTTGAGAATTAAGTTGATAAATGAATATGATCTAAGTACCATGCTGATCTTTTAGTCAAAAAAAAAAATTTCAAAAAAAATATATATGTCAAAAATTCAAAAAAAAATACGTATGTCAAAAATCCAAAAAAAATACATATGTCAAAAATTCAAAAAAAAAATATATGTCCAAAATTAAAAAAAAAAATATATATTACAAATACACAAACAAAAATGAATATTTCAAAACAACAAAAATATCTCAATTAGCATTTGCTTGTTGCACTCAGTATGTTTCATTCCTTTTATTTTCAGTAAGCATCTTTTTGCTTGCATGTTGCATTTGGCTTAAGTTTGATTATTCTCATTACCTTTGTTAATAAAGGCTATGCCCCTTGACCCTTCGACCAAGGATAGGATCAAGTAGTCGGTTACTTAACCAGGCAAGGGACTAAGCCTGAATAGATGCTTAACCTGTTTGTTCAAGTCATATACAGTACACACAAGGCATGAAAGAGTTGGAATACGGATTGAAGACAGCCAGAAACCTGTTTCTGAAATCAGAGAATTTAAAATATCAAGAAGATCCCACCGTGGGAGCCAAGAAGTCTCAACCGTGGCTAAAAAGACGGTTATTTCTACCCTTGTATTATTCCATGTAATTATTTTGCATCAGCATTACTATATATTAAGTATTTATTAGAGTATGTCAAGGACCTTGTGGTTTTGATGAAACTGGAATTTGAGTTCCCCTACAACAAAAACAGTGATAATTCCAGAGGATTCTTAATCGCACGGATAGGCCGTTGGATTGTTAATTAGTGAGAACGATGGTTCCATTTTTGTGAAACGGTGCGTGGATAAACGAGCTTCGGCTTAGCACTGAATTACAAGAATTGGTGTCTTGACTCATTAATGACAATTTAACAATATTATCCTTGATTAATTTATATTTTATTTAACTTTATATTTTTCTTTTAGCCCAACATGCATCATATAGGACTTTGAAATCATTGTGATAAAAATTAATTATTGATTAAGTTTCAGACCATTTAATCAAATAATTTCAAACATGATATGAAATATTCCATTCTGAATTGACTATCTTGATTATCTTTGAGGTTTGCTTGAAGATATCCTTGTAATTCTATCCTTGATTGGATTCTTTATCTAATATTTCTTGTTTTCTTTTAAGATCCATCATGGCTGCAGTACGTCCACATTGGCTGGCAAACGCTCCCCATGATGAAACTTACAGTGTCTATGACCTGAGGTACTTCCCACTCCGAGGAGGTTGATCGACTTTATTTTATTTCCTTGTCTACCTCATCCAGACAGGATTAATTCCATTGATCTCATTGAGCTATCTTCATTGATAATTTCGAGAAAAATTCCAATCATGTGATGTTAAGAGCGTGTCTCATCACACCTTGGCATCACCTTTTCAGTACATTCCATTCCATTTCACTCCCTTGCAAAGACGATGCCAAGGTGAGGCAGCTGTAGACACGCTAATTTTGACGTCATTTTGAGTAAATTTCATATCATATAATAATGCCTCAGAATGGTCTGATATTTAATCATTGATTAATTTTTATTGATCTTTTTGAGTGTCGGGTTTAACAGACATGTTTAAGTTAATCAATTGAATTGATTTTAGCTCAAATTTCAGTTAAAAATATGAAGAATTCTAAAAAACGTCAACCTGTGTGGACGCGATTTAGAGTTTATTCCTGTTTTAACGTTTAAATTTGAATTTTAATCAATTGATTAATTAGCTAAAAGGCGTCTGTGAGTGTTGACACGATTTAGGTTTCCTAAGGTATTTCTACTTCTCTTCCGAATGTTTATCCTTATCTTAATTAGTGTAAAAGACGTCTACACATGTAGACGCATTTTAGCTGATAAGGATAAAGATAAGTTTTTCGGATATTTATCCTTATCTTAATTAATCTGAAAGGCGTCAGCCAATGTGGACGTGTTTTAGATAATTACAGATAAAGATGAATTAATCAGTATTTATCTGTCGGTTAAGATGGATAAATCTTAGATTTTTCTATGTTAATCACGGACGCAGAAAAGGTCTATAAATACCTTACATGTTGAAGAGTAAAAAAAGTTAAGCATGATCTTGAGTAAAGCGTAATCTTGAGCGATAGCAAGTTGAAGATCGGAGCAACGACGTCCAAACGCCGAAGCGCTGCTGTTTCCAGAAGTCGGCGTCCATTATTCATCAAATTCAAGGCTTCATCTAGTCGGCATAAGTGTTTCATTTCTGCGTTTTTTTTACATCTTCATTAATCTCATTCTTCATCATCACTCTATGCAACACACACCACAACATCATTCTTTTCAAAAAAACCTATTTGATAAAGGGGTTTCAAAAGCCATCTCAACAAGTAAGTTCTATGTTTAGTTGCATGTTTAAAACCATGATTAGAATAGATACTGTTTTTGCTTAAGTTCTCATCACTTCTTTATTCCTCTTTCTATACTTTTTGCTGCACTCAACAACAAGAAAAGGAGGAAGTCAAGTACTCAACATCAGAATCTTTGGACGATCCTCAAATCCTCAACCTCAACCTCAAATTCAACAGTAAGAACAAATAACAAAGAAAGGGCTCTCTTTCTTCAGCCGGCTGAAGAAGGGGAACCAAGAGCTCAGAATCTTCCACATTCAAACAGGTAGGCGATCAATACTCTCTTTTGAAACTTTTTAGTCAAAAGTTTCTGGCGATCACTTCACATAGTTGCTGTTTTTAATAGGTTTATTTTTTCACTAAGCAACATAGGATTTTTCATGTTAATCACACTGTCATTCTAAGCACCTACAAATGGTACAAGTACTTAAAGACTACAAGGACACTTTCGCCTGGAGTTATGAAGATATGCCAGGGTTAGACTCATCTTTAGTTGAACACAGGTTGACGTTAAAGGATGGAGCTAGCCCGGTCAAGCAGAAATTAAGGCGATTCCACCTACAAATGGCTCTAAAGATGAAGGAAGAGGTCGACAAACTGCATAAAGCCAAATTTATTAGAGTTGTCCTTTATCCACAATGGGTGGCTAACATAGTCCCGGTTATGAAGAAGGACGGGAAGGTCAGAATTTGCATTGACTTCCGCGATTTGAACCGGGCGTGTCCTAAAGATGATTTTCCATTGCCTCATATTGATGTTCTCATTGATAATACTGCTGGCTATGAAACCTTATCATTTATGGACGGATTTTCAGGATACAATCAGATTAAGCTGGCAGAAGAAGATCAAGAGAAAACGTCATTCACTACACCTTGGGGAACATACTGTTATGTTGTCATGCCGTTTGGATTGAAGAATGCTGGAGCCACTTATCAGAGGGCCATGATGGCAATATTTCATGACATGATGCACATAGATTTGGAAGTGTATGTGGATGACTTATTGGTTAAATCTAAGACAAAGGCTGAGCACGCCAAAGTTTTGGCAAGGGTATTAGAGAGGTCGAGAGAATATCAGTTAAAGATGAACCCCAAGAAATGTGTATTCGGGGTATCTTCAGGAAAATTGTTTGGATTTATCATCAGCAAACGGGGAATTGAGATCGATCCCAATAAGGCGAAGGCTATCAGAGAAATGCCACCTCCCAAAAACTTGAAAGAGTTAAGAGGATTAATTGGGAGGTTACAATTTATTCGCCGCTTTGTCTCCCAGCACTCACAAAGATGTAAGCCGTTTTACGAGCTTACCAAGTCGGGAGTCAAATTCGATTGGGACGATAAGTGTCAGGAGGCATTCGATGGATTAAAGAACTATTTAGCAAGTCCTCCTATTTTGAGACCACCATCTCCAGGCAAACCATTGATACTTTACATTTCAGTCCTGGATGATGCAGTGGGGGCTGTCCTAGCACAAGAAGATGAAGAAGGAAAAGAGAGGGCAGCCTACTATCTCTCTAAACTTCTCAACCCCGTTGAACAGAGATATACGGCGATGGAGAAAACATGTGCAGCATTAGTTTGGGTTGTGCAGAAATTAAAGCATTATTTTCTGGCCCATGAAGTCCATCTCATCACTAGGATGAATCCGATCAAATTCCTTCTGGAGAAATATGTTCTTACTGATAGGTTAGCGCGATGGCAAAGCTTTCTATCTCAATTCGATATCATTTATATTCAGCAGAAAGCGATCAAGGGCTATGCCATAGCAGAACATCTCGCTCATCATCTCCTTCCTCGATTCGATCCAGTCCGATCAGAGTTTCCGGATGAGGAACTGATATCCGTAAATCAAATCAGAGATGATATGTGGACTCTGCATTTTGACGGAGCTCTGAATTCTCATGGAAAGGGGATCGGTATCGTTCTGTTATCACCTGAAGGTGTCACCATTTCACAAGCCTTTCAGCTTGATTTTCCGGTCACCAACAATATAGCTGAATACGAGGCACTTCTTGCTGGCCTCGAGGCTGCTCATTTTCATGGTGCCACCAAACTCAGGATTGTGGGTGATAGCCAACTAATTCTTCGCCAAGTGCTGACCAAGTATCGAACTCTTGATCCCAAGCTCAAGCCTTATCAAGAACTTATTTCTGCTTACTCAAAGCTTTTCACGAAATTGATCTTTGTCCATGTCCCTAGGAATCAGAACATCTTAGCTGACGCTCTAGCTTCATTGTCATCTTCTCTTGATTTTCCAATCAGCAAGCAATCCGAATCAATCATAGTTCATAGGCGTCTTTCACCCGCCGTGAAAGATCCTTCATTTCTTAGAACTAAGGAGAAGTTGCTGAAGAAAGTCAGAGACGAAAACATTGTGGAAAAGAGAGAAATCATGTTAATGGAGCTGTTAGAAGAGATGGATGATGAACAGAAGCCATGGTATTATGAAATTGTAAAATATTGTGAAGATCAATCATATCATGAGGAAGCTACAACTGAGGAGAAAATGGCTATCAGGAGAGTTGCTCAACGATACACCCTAGTTGGAGGAGCATTGTACAAGAGAGGTCTTGATGGAGTTCTTTTGAGATGTCTAGACGAAGATGAGCTCTGGAAGGTTATGGAAGGAGCTCATAATGGAGTTTGTGGTGGCCATGTCAATGGACAGATGCTAGCAAAGAAGGTCCTTAGACAAGGATTTTATTGGCCAACCATGGAAGAAGACTGCGTAGGATATGTCCGTAGGTGTGCTAAGTGTCAACTTCACGCCGACAAAATTCATTCTCCTGCATCTTCGCTCCATCCTGTTTCTTCCCCATGGCCTTTCTCCATGTGGGCTTTCGACATTATTGGACCCCTTGGTAATCCAGATTCCGGCATCAAGCAAAAATCTTTCATTCTCACGGCAACGGAATACTTCACCAAGTGGGCAGAAGCTGAAGCGTACGTGGAGATCAAAGCATCAACCGTCTGCAAGTTCATCATGAAGAACATCATCACCCGATTTGGAATTCCAAGCACCATCGTCACCGACAACGGACCGCAGTTCGTGTCACAAGAATTGAAGGACCTCTGTAACAGGTACAAAATTGCATTGCATCATTCGTCTCCTTATTATCCGGAAGGCAATGGCCAAGCAGAGGCAACAAATAAGACTTTGATAAAAATCATCAAAAAGACGTGCAAATCTAATAAATTCGCCGACTGGCCAGAAAAATTGGTTGAGGCTCTATGGGCCTACCGAACTTCGATCCGCACGCTCACTGGGAAACTCCTTATTCCTTAACATTTGGAATGGAGGCGGTAGTTCCATATGAGATCCTCATACCGTCATTAAGAGTACAATTGAATAAGGAATTTTCCATTGATGAACATCGTTCAGCACTCCTTGCTCAATTGGAACTTTTAGACGAGAAAAGATGGTCAGCTGCTAATCATGCAAAAGTTTATCAAAACAGACTAGCACGTTTTTATCAAAAGAAAGTCATTGAACGTAAGTTCAAAGTCGGTGAAATGGTCGTCAAAAGGATTTTTGTGAAACCTGGTGGTCCGCGTTCTAAGCTCCAACCAAACTAGGAGGGACCTTATGTTGTATCACACGCTTTTCCTGGTAATACTTATCGTCTTGTTAATGCAGAAGGAGAAGAGCTAAATCATCCCTGGAATGGTTTACATCTTAAGAAATACTACCCTTAGGTTAAAGAGTCGATCAGTATGCTACAAAGACCGGTAGAATCAGAAAGTTTTTAAACTCGAATTTCTTTATTAGTCTGGATAACTTAACTTCAAACCCATTACTACACACACTGACACGTTTGATTCGTGAGTAACAAGAGATGCCAAGTCCTAAAGGATATCGAAGCTTGACCGAAAGGGTAAAGTACAAATCATTCATTTTAAAGCAAAAAATTCTGTTTACACTCGGCCCATGATGTCGGAACGAGGCTTAAAATAGAGTACCAAGAATACCCACCATCTTAGTAGGAGGCCGTCATAAAAAAAAGGGGGAGATCCGTCCCAAGGAAAAAAAAAGGAATAGAAAAACAAAAGCAAAAAGGCAAAATCCAAATGTCAAATCAAAAAGGCCATTACACTACAAACGTTACATCAAGGCCATAAAATGAAATGAAAGGGAACGCAAGGTCGATAAATACCCCGGAAAGAAAATGGCCGAATCCCAACGGATATTAGGGTAGGAAAAGAACATCTTTTTAAGTCTCCGGAACCTTTTCAAAGGCTTTCTAAACTTATTCCTCTTTCTTTCTAAAGAGGCGTACTCCAAACTTAAGGAATGGCTTAGATTGACTAAGCATCGAATCATCAAATGAGATCACGAATGGAAACACAAATTCAAACACGATGGGTTTAAGTTAAGTTGTTAAAGAACAGTTTGAAAATTAAGTTAATAAATGAATATGATCTTTTGATCTGAGTACCATGCTGGTCTTTTAGTCAAAAAATTCAAAAAAAATACATATGTCAAAAATTCAAAAAAATACGTATGTCAAAAATCCAAAAAAATACACATGTCAAAAAAATCCAAAAAAAATACATATATCAAAAATTCAAAAAAATATACATGACCAAAATTAAAAAAAAAAGCATATATTTCAAAACCCAAACAAAAATGAATATTTTAAAACAACAAAAATATCTCAATTAGCATTTGCTTGTTGCACTCAGTATGTTTCATTCCTTTTATTTTTAGTGAGCATCTGTTTGTTTGCATGTTGCATTTTGCTTAAGTTTGATTATTCATATTTCCTTTGTTAATAAAGGCTATGCCCCTTGACCCTTCTACCAAGGATAAGATCAAGTCGTCGGTTACTTAACCAGGCAAGGGGCTAAGCCTAAATAGATACTTAACCTGTTTGTTCAAGTCATATACAGGACACAAGGCATTGGTAAAGTTGGAATTCGAATAGAGAACAACCAGAAACCTGTTTCTGTGAGTAAAAGACGTCGAGGAGCACCGCCGCGTTTCAACATTTAATGGCGTCTGCGCGACACGACGCGTTTCAGCAATTCTGTGATTTACCTGAAATTCTGTGGTTTTTTATACTTAAATTGAATATTTGGAATTATTAATGATTTTGATTGCAGAAATTCAAAGAAAACCTGAGTAAAGCTGGAAATATCAAGAAGATCTCACTGTGGGAGTCAAGAAGTCCTGACCGTGGCTAAAAAGACGGTTATTTCTACCCTTGTGCTCCTTTTATGTATTTATTTTGCATTTGCATTACTATATATTAAGTATTTATTAGAACATATCAAGGACCTTGTGGTTTTGATGAAACTGGAATTTGAGTTCCCCTTCAACAAAAACAGTGATAATTCCAGAGAATTCTTAATCGCACGGATAGGCCGTTGGATTGTAAATTAGTGAGGACGATGGTTCCATTTTTGTGAAACGGTGCGTGGATAAACGAGCTTCGGCTTAGCACTGAATTACAAGAATTGGTATCTTGACTCATTAATGACAATTTAACAATATTATCCTTGATTAATTTATATTTTATTTGACTTTATATTTTTCTTTTAGCCCAGCATGCATCATATAGGACTTTGAAATCATTGTGATAAGGATTAATTATTGATTAAGTTTCAGACCAGTTGATCAAATAAAATCAAACATGATATGAAATATTCTATTCTGAATTGAGTATCTTGATTATCTTTGAGGTTCGCTTGAAGATATCCTTGGAATTTTATCCTTGATTGGATTCTTTATCCAATAATTCTTGTTTTCTTTTAAGATCCATCATGGCTGCAGCACGTCCACATTGGCTGGCAAACGCTCCCCATGATGAAACCTACAGTGTCTCATCACACCTTGGCATCATCTTTTCAGTACATTCCATTCCATTTCATTCCCTTGCAAAGACGATGCCAAGGTGAGGCAGCTGTGTAGACACGCTAATTTTGACGTCATTTCGAGTAAATTTCATATAATATAATTATGCCTCAGAATGGTCTGATATTTAATCATTGATTAATTTTTATTGATATTTTTGTGTGCCGGGTTTAACAGATATGTTTAAGTTAATCAATTGAATTGATTTTAGCTTAAATTTTAGTTTAAGTTAATCAATTGAATGAATTGGACCACTCAAGAAGATCTGAGATGGATTTAGAGGCCTTTTCTTCCTGTATTCAAACTTGAAGTGAAGTTCAACCCATAAGGCAAAGAGTAACATGCATCCATAAGGGGGACGACCCACAGAGGCCGCAGACAGTCCACTATAAAGATATGCCAAGAGTGCAGTGCTAATGGATTTACCTTCGAAGATTGCACAGATAACACTCACTTGATCATCTTCTAGGATATTATCCTGCGCAGGGAAGAACAAGGCACCGGCAAGGCATGTGACTAAAGCTTTTGTCACATCCTCCGCTTCATCCTCCCTTAGATCATCAATTTCATATAGAGTCCACTCGGCTAGCTTTGCAAGATTGATCCCCTTTTTAGTGAGGCATCCTTTAGCTTCTGAAGGATCCTTCATGATCGATGTCAACAACTGTTGACCGGTGATTCTTTCTTTTGTCAAGGCTATTTTATCTTTGTTGTCTTTGGTCTTTGGGAGACCCAATAGAAGCTCCGCCTCTTCTAGAAGGATCGTGCACTCGAAGTCTTGGAAGAAGAACGTATGAGTTTGGGGATGCCACCACTCGATCAAGGCACCCATAGCCGCCCAGTCTACGTTCGAACTTTTGTAATTCTTGGCGAGCACCACAAGGCCTTGAAGATTCCACTTGGATATAAACATTTGCATGGAAAGCTTAACACTTTTTGCAAGTTTACGAATCCAAGGGAGAGAGGTAAACTTCCTTGGGCCAGGAAACATAGGATAATTCTGAAAGCAAAAGGAAGGATTGAAGAACACGAAGAACATGAAGAAGAATTGAAAAGAAGTTGATTGAACTTACTTGAAGGTTAGGATCTCTTCCATTGAGGTGATTTTCCACGTCGGAGAACCTCTCTAGAGACATCTTCATCCTCTTGTTTGAAGAATCCATCCCCTTTTTCGGAGTTCCTCCTTCTTGAAGCTTGGAAATCTTGGAAACTTTGGAAAACCTTGAAACTTTGGAAGAAAACTCAATCTAGGATCTTTGGATTATGGTAGGATTGTTTGGGAACAACATAAGGGTGTTTATATAGAAAGAATTGCTATCCTAGGAAGACTTTTCCGGATTGGAAAAGGGATATGCATTGGTAGAGTTGGAATTCGAGTAGAGAACAGCCAGAAACCTGTTTCTGTGAGTAAAAGGCGTCGAGGAGCACTGCCGCGTTTCAACACTAAAAGGCGTCTTTGCGACACGACGCGTTTCAGTAATTCTGTTTTTTACTCGAAATTTTGTGATTACTAATGATTTTGATTGCAGGAAATTCAAAGAAATGATTATAAAGCTGGAAATATCAAGAAGATCTCACTGTGGAATTTTAGAAGTCTCGACCGTGGCTAAAAAGACGGTTATTTCTACCCTTGTATTCCTTTCATGTAATTATTGTGCATCATCATTACTATATGATTAAATATTTATTAGATCATATCAAGGACCTTGTGGTTTTGATGAAACTGGAGCTTGAGTTCCCCTACAACAAAAACAGTGATAATTCCAGAGAATTCTTAATCGCACGGATAGGCCGTTGGATTGTTAATTAGTGAAGACGATGGTTCCACTTTTGTGAAACGGTGCGTGGATAAACGAGTTTCGACTTAGCACTGGATTACAAGAATTGGTGTCTTGACTCATTAATGACAATTTAACAATATTATCCTTGATTAATTTATATTTTATTTGACTTTATATTTTTCTTTTAGTCCAACATGCATCATATAGGACTTTGAAATCATTGTGATAAGGATTAATTATTGATTAAGTTTCAGACCATTAATTAAACAATTTTAAACATGATATGAAATATTCCATTCTGAATTGAGTATCTTAATTATCTTTGAGGTTCGCTTGAAGATATCCTTGGAATTTTATCCTTTCTTGGACTCTTTATCCAATATTTCTTGTTTTCTTTTTAAGATCCATCATGGCTGCAGCATGTCCACATTGGTTGGCAAACGCTCCCCATGATGAAACCTACAGTGTCTATGACCTGGGGTACTTCCCACTCCGAGGAAGTTGATCGACTATATTTTATTTCCTTGTCTACCTCATCCAGACATGATTGATTTCATTGATTTCTTTGAACTATCTTCACTGATGATTTCGAGAAAAATTCCAATCATGTGATGTTAAGAGCGTGTCTCATCACACCTTAGCATTATCTTTTCAGTACATTCCATTCCATTTCACTCCCTTGCAAAGACGATGCCAAGGTGAGGCAGCTGTAGACACGCTAATTTTTTGACGTCATTTCGAGTAAATTTCATATCATATAATAATGCCTCAGAATGGTCTGATATTTAATCATTGATTAATTTTTATTGATATTTTTGAGTGTCGGGTTTAACAGACATGTTTAAGTTAATCAATTGAATTGATTTTAGCTCAAATTTTAGTTTAAATATGAAGAAGTCTAAAAGACGTCGACCCCAGTGGACACTATTTAGAGTTTATTCTTATTTTAACGTTTAAATTTGAATTTTAATCAGTTGATTAATTAACTAAAAGGCGTCTGTGAGTGCTGACGCGTTTTAGGTTTCCTAAGTTATTTTAACTTCTCTTCCGGATGTTTATCCTTATCTTAATTAGTGTAAAAGACGTCTGCACACGTGGACGCGTTTTACCTAATAAAGATAAAGATAAGTTTTTCGGATATTTATCCTTATCTTAATTAATCTGAAAGGCGTCAACAATGGTGGACGCGTTTTAGATAATTACGGATAAAGATGAATTAATAAGTATTTATCTGTCGGTTAAGATAGATAAATCCGAAGTTTTTCCATGTTAATCACGGACGCAGAAGAAATCTATAAATACCTTATATGTTGAAGAGTAAAAAAAAAGTTAAGCGTGATTAAAAGAGAGAGGTTGAGCATTATTAATCGAAGCGATAGCGAGTTGAAGACCGAAGCAACGACGTCGGAACGCCGAAGCGCTGCCATTTCCAGAAGTCGGCATCCAATTCAAGATCTTCATCCATTCAGAATTCAACCATTGGGCATACGTGTTTCATTTCTGCATTTTCATTCTACATCTTCATTAATTTCATTCTTCATAATCACTGCATGCAACACACACCACAGCATCATCTTTCAAAACCTATTTGATTTAAGGGGTTTCAAAACCATTTAAACAAATAAGTTTGCTGTTCAATTGTATACTTAAAATTATGATTAGTTTAGATATTGCTTCTACTTAAAGTTCTCATCATTGTTTCTTCGTTTTCTTCTCTGTTTCTGCTGCACTCAACAACAACAAGAGAATTAAAAGGGGAAATCAAACACAAAGCCAGAAGGACTTCTGGACGATCCTCAAATCTTCAACCTAAAAACTCCAAACTCAACAGCAAGAACAAAGAACAAGAAAGGGCTCTCTTTCTTCAGCCGGCTGAAGGAGGGGAACCAAGAGTTCAGAATCTTCCGCGTTCAAACAGGTAGGCGATCATACTTCTTTTGAAACTTTTTAGTTAAAAGTTTCTGGCGATCACTTCACGTAGTTACTGTTTTAATAGGTTATTTTACACCTAAACAACATAGGATTTTTTATGTTAATCACACTGTCATTCTAAGCACCTACAAGCTGTAGACACGCTAATTTTGACGTCGTTTCGAGTAAATTTCATATCATATAATAATGCCTCAGAATGGTCTGATATTTAATCATTTATTAATTTTTATTGATCTTTTTGAGTGTCGGGTTTAACAGACATATTTAAGTTAATCAATTAAATTGATTTTAGCTCAAATTTTAGTTAAAAATATGAAGAATTCTAAAAGACGTCGACCTGTGTGGACGCGATTTAGAGTTTATTCCTATTTTTTCGTTGAAATTTGAATTTTAATCAATTGATTAATTAGCTAAAAGGCGTCTGTGAGCACGACGCGTTGTAGGTTTCCTAAGCTATTTTAACTTCTCTTCCGGATGTTTATCCTTATCTTAATTAGTGTAAAAGACGTCTACACATGTAGACGCATTTTAGCGCTGCCATTTCCAAAAGTCGGCGTCCTTTCAAGATCTTTATCCATTCAAGAATTCAACTATTGGGCATAAGTTTTTCATTTTTGCATTCATTAGTTGTAAATCATTCTTCATCATTCACTTCATGCAAACACACAACACACATTCATTTCTTTCCAAACCTATTTGATTAAGGGGTTTCAAAAGCCATTAACCAAGTAAGTTTGCTGTTTAGTTGCATGCTTAATGTCATGATTAGAACAGATACTATTTTTGCTTAAAATTTCTCATCATTGTTTCTTCGTTTCTTTTCTTTATATCCTGCCGCACGGAGCAAGGAGAATAAAAAAGGGGAGCAAATCAAGCACAAATCAAAGGATTTCTGGACGATCCTCAACCTCAACTTCAACCTCAACAGCAAGAACAAAGAACAAGAAAGGGCTCTCTTCCTTCAGCCGGCTGAAGGAGGGGAATCAAGAACTCGATATCTTCCGCGTTCAAATAGGTAGGCGATCAATACCCTCTTTTGAAACTTCTAAGTCAAAAGTTTCTGGCGATCACTTCACGTAGTTGCTGTTTTTAATAGGTTTATTTTTGTACTAAACAACCTAGATATTTCATGTTAATCACACTAGCATTTTAAGCACCTACAGCTTTTTTGGCGATCACGGTGGGACTTGGTCTCGCCATCTTTTAGTTTTTTGTTCTTGCTATCATCAATCGGGCACCCACGGTGCACCATTTGTGTCTCTCGACACGTCCTCACCAATTGGTGAGTGTTTTAGTTTAGTTAATTTCCCTCGTGCACCACGTGCACACCCCAGTGGCAAGATCTTGCCCTCCCCTTGATTAGTTTAAAAAGCTGTTTTTGTGATGAAAATGATGAGTGATTGATTGATTTTCTAGTTGTTTAGTTAGTAAATCATCCTGTTAAAATCTGGAACTATAAAAAAATCTACATGAGTTGATTATTTACTGCTTTTACCCTGTTTGAGGAGGATTCAACCCAGAAAATCCTCCTGCAAAACTGTTTCTGCGAACTGAAAAGCGTCCAGGAGCACTGACGCGTTTCAAACCGCGTCAATACACCTCGACGCCTTTCAGTCTTCATATCTTCTACACTGTCTGCATCTGTTTCTGCGAAAAAATTAAGTTCTGTTTTGAATAGCGTCGACTACCATCGACGCGATTCAGACAGTTTCTTAGTTATTTTTCAGTTTTCAGATTTTTGTGGCTTGAGTGCTAGCTACCCATTATTATTAAGCATTAGAGGCCATCCAGGCCGCAGGACATACGCATTGAGGCGAATACCCTCCTTTTCTTAGGAACACACTACTTGACGTCAGCAACTCTCTCTGATTGGGTTGGGCCCTTGATCAGACTAGAGAAGTTGACGTTAAGGCCTCCATAAGTCCCCAAAATCAAGGTATTCCTCCTTGATCATCGGGCTGGTTGTACCAATTGAAGTCCCAGCTAGATTCCAAAAGCGTTGTGAGAGAAAGCCCTAGAGAATAACGGTGGAAATTGAACTGAAACTAGGATCCTTTTTCCTGAGCGAATTTGTGGTTTAATCCAATTCAAATAACTCAATAAGGAACCTTAAAATCAAGTTAAGCATCCACTTGATTGATTAATCTATGTGCAACTCGTTTGTCAAATCTTTGAAAAAAGAATCTAACATCATGTTGCTGCAAACAGGCAGGGACTTGAGTATGGCTCCAGACGCCATGGTCAATTACGAGGGAGATGCTAATGCCCCTCGGGATTCTGATTACAACTACGAGAGCGGGAGAGATGCTGATGCCTCCCGTGATTCTGCCCCCATTCCATATCGACAAGATGGGAATGTCCGGACACCTCTCTTTCATCCTCATGATCGATATCCTGATCTTCCCCCGCATGAATATGCGATTCCTAATCCCGATCTTGAGGGGGACATGAATCAGAATGATCCCTCATCCTCTGATCCTGTGGATCTCGTCAACGCTTTGGGAGTTCTTGCCTCCCGTCTGGACCCTCAGCAGTTCGAGGCGATCCAGTCGATTCTGAAGGGGAAAGCACCCGTGCAGCCTGCTGAGCCGAACCCTGTGGCTCCCCCTGTGGTTACTCAACAACCTCCTCTTCACCCTCCTTACATCCATCAGGCCATGGAAGGCCTTCATATCACTTCTCGGCCAGCTGGGCCGCAGCTTTCATCCTCTAGGCAACCGGCTAGACCGCAAACGCCTGTTTATCAAAATGCCCTCGGGCATGGCAGAAGCTCTGCCGGACCTCCTCTTTATTTTCCCCCCTGTCCAACGTACTCTAGGCAGCAGGCCTACCAAGTACCTCCGCCTCCTCCTCCTCCCCAGGCAGATCTGACCACGCAAGCGTTGCTGGCCAATATGCATCGTATGGATGAGCAATTTAATAACCTCCAGAAGATGATGGGGGTTAAAGCTGTGCCAGAGCTCAATTTGCCGAGCCTGCCGGTATTCCACCTACCACCCTATGAAATGCCAGTGTACCGAAAGTATAACGGTACTGGTAACCCCTTCACACATCTGAAGGAGTTTATGTACGAATCGTCTTTCTGGCAGAACGACAAGAGGTCATTGGCCTTTTTGTTCAGGAGATCTCTAGAGGGACCAGCCCTCGAGTGGTTCTTTTCTCTGGAACCCTCCGAAGTAGAGGATTACGGTATCGTTTCACGCAAATTTATCCAACGATACTAGGACAGAGTTGCACCCTCCTTGTCCATCACTGACCTTATTGCAGAAAAAATGAAACCTGATGAAGAGTTTGTCAGTTTTGCTGACAGGTGGCGGGGCCTGGCTGAAAAGGTGAAAGATCACTTGTCCGAATCCGAGCAAGTGAAGATGTTAATTTCTTACGCCACGCCCCAGTTCAAGCTAGTCCTCTCCTTGAACAATCTGACCAACATGGCAGAGCTCTATGAAAGAGCACGGTACTGCCAAAATGCCTTCATGGACGCTACGTTCTCTAGCGTCTTTGATCCTCACAGACCTAGCAGTCCTCCACCTCGGAAGCCTGCAGTGCCAAACTCTCCCAGCACAGGTCCGACTACTGAGGGCACGCTCTCTCACGAGCAAGTTAGTAGCATGAATAATAACTCGCCCCAATTCGTGAGGAACCAGCAGCAGTACCAGAGGCCACCGCAGCCGAACCAGCAGGGGTACAGGCAGCAGCAGAACCCCCATTATCAGCAAAAGTATCAGCGGTCCCAGCAGCCGAACCAGAACCAGAACCAGCAACAGCTACAGCAGCCGCCGCAACGGCAACAACAGTACCAGCAACCCCAACAACAGCAATATCAGCAACAACAGTATCAGCCGCGTGCACCGCCGGCATACCATAATGTCCCTCCTCCTGGTGACTACAACCAGCAGAGGAGACCTCCAGGCCCTAAAAGGGCAGAATACCCGGCCCCCCCAGAATCCTTGGCAGATATCTTCAGTGCTCTAATGGCAGCTAATGCCTTAGTTTTGCCAAGGGAAAAGGCCGTCTGGCCTCAAAATGCCGACACGTCCAGGTATTGCTAGTTCCATAGGCAACCTGGGCATACCATCGACACCTGCTTCCAGTTCAGAGATTATATTCATGAACTCAACGAGCAGGGCGGCATAGACTGGGAGGAGATGAAAAAGTATATATCAGTCCTGAAGGCGAGAAGACCACAGCAGCAGCAGCAGCAGCAGCATGCAAGACCACCAATACAAGCAGCACCATCACCCAATAAGGGCATAGTGCAGAATCCGTTCCCGGAGCATCAGAACCAAAACCAAGTTGCTCCCATTCTGACGAACAGCCAGTCTGAGGCTGGTCGTGGGCAACAGTGGAGAATAGAGGACTCTTCCTCTCTTTATTCAACAGAGTACCGCAGAACGACCACCACGCCGCACCATCCACATACCTAGGCCACAATCCATTACCATCACCCCTCTACCAACACCCACATATCACTCGTCCGCACCCAATAACCCATTACCACTACCCGCCTTCCTCAAGCCCATTACGCCCCACACCACTACACTGCTACCATATAATCCCCCGCAAACCAATCACGCGCCCCTTCTACCATCCAGGCCGCTATTACGCGTACCATTTCCTACTTCGCCTGCTACCACTACCACCTACCCAGATACGCCCTTACCATCCAGACCGCTATTACGCGTACCATTCCCCACTTCACCGACCACTTACCCATCCACCATCCAATCATCTAGGCCTCTAATCCGAACCGCGCCATCGCCACCTAGCCCTACGCCATCACCTACATACCAACACTCTACATCATCCGCACCATCCAACCCTGTGTTACTTAAGGTGTCACCCGGATCCTCCACGGTCGAGGAACATGCGCTCCGAAGTGGAAGGATTTTCAACAAGGTCTTTCCTCAGTCCACAGTTAGAGACGGCCCATCGCAGCCGACTGAGGAAGCCCATAATGAAGAGAGTGCACCAGGCACTCAATATGACTTGTTGAAACATTTGGACAGGACACCGGCACGAATCACTGTACTTGAATTGATCAAAAGGTCCAAGATTCACCAAGAAGCCTTAATGGAATATCTACAGAAGGTGATGGTCAACGAGGACGTGCCGGTAGAAAAAATTGCAGCACTACTAGTTCCTCAGGGGGATCATCCCTCCATTACATTTCACACATCGGAACTAGCACCGCCAGCAGCCAGGAGCATGGCTCTGAGCATCACGGTCAACATCTGTAAGAAGGCCGTGGATGCATGCCTGGTAGATACAGGGGCTTCGATCAATGTTTTACCTCCGAAGACCGTGGAGCTGTGCGGTGTGCCCAAAGAAAAATGGCTGCCTAGCCCCATCTCTGTGACAGCATACGACAATTCTACCCGTTCCCCTCTGGGAATGGTTTATTTGAAGGTGGAGCTAGGCCCTGTGAGTCATGCAAAGGTCGAATTTCACATTCTAGAAATCGACCCTTCCATAAATGCCATTTTGGGTCGTCCTTATATCAAAACTCTTGAGGCAATTCCCTCTACGAATCACCAATGCCTCAAATTCCCTTTCAAAGGACGAATTATTAAAGTGACGAGCATGCCGATCCTTGCTGCTACTTATACCTTGAATATTAAATCTGTTGCTTTACCTGGCCGACAACCTTTTCTGTCGGTATTACAGGTCTACCATCCAGTGGCTGATCCTTTCAAAGCCGCCACTATTTCTCCATACCCGTTAGATGCCATTAAATGGGGAAAGTGCATGAGTACCCCAGGATGGAGAATTATGATGAAGAACGGCTATAAGCCTGGGAAAGGTCTGGGCACACAGTTGCAAGGCAGGACCACTCATGTTAAAGATCATCGAACAGCACCTGGAAGTGGTCTGGGCTATAGGCCAAGAAGACTGAAGCAAGATTTGGTTAAGCAAGCAGAGATTGAAGAAGGTCGAAAAATCTGGGAGACAATGTCTACACCACCCAAAGAAGGCCGAGAGCCCCTAACATGGACCCTGTATACACACTTTGTGAAAGGGCCCATACTTAGTCACGACAACATGGTGGTCATTACTTCGTGTTTTGACCTCCATGACATATATGGGAGGGACTTGGCCAGGCATTGTTCAGAACTACTTACGTACCAATCCTTGGAGGCTCCGCGGCCTATGAAAAGAAGAAGATTTCTTGATCCTGAATGCGAATGGTACAGGTGGTTCGATCTGAGAGACCTTTACATTGCACTGAACAGATTGTTCTTAGATCCTGCAGAACCCAAGTGGCCGCCGCAGATTGACGAGCTGATTGAAAGCCCTGGTGCCATCTTTGATAAGCGGATATTGCTGTCTGAAGAGACTGACGAAGGGGAGCCAGATGACCCCTATGAAGCGGGTTACACTACAGATCTGCTCTGGAGGGGGCATATCCTTCACATGTCTTCATGCTCCATACTCTATTTCGCACACTGCTCATGACCCCGACTTGGTCGCGGGTCATTATTGAAGATATTTCACGGGCTTCGCCCGTTATGATTACTCTGTCCCCTCGGGACTTTACTCCACAACCTCCTCTCGATCTAGAGAGGATGCATGACTTGATCTGGGACATATTGCTATATGATCCCCCCAACCCTCTGGCCTTGGTGCCACTTCCTCCATCTGATTCTCCTTCTATCTGTATTCATTCATGTTTCATGTTTAATTCCTCTGATATCAAAAAAAAAATGCCAATTTTACAACAAATTCTTCTCGGATCCTTATCGAGGAAACATCTTACTTGTCCGATTGCACCCCGTCGCGCGGGTCCTTCGGTCAAGATTCTCTCTTAAATCTACTCTGCCCCTCCCCTCGGGAGGATTCTCTTGTATTTCCACTTGCATCCCAGGATTCTTATCCTGCTTCATCTTCATTAGGTTATAATAGGGAGTTTAGTGAAGTTAGGTAGTCTAGTTTTAGGCAGGTTAGTCAGGTTAGGAAGTCTAGGAAGCCTAAGGGTAGGCGAATTCCAGATAGATACCTCCAGGACTTAGCTGATAAATGCTTTTCTTGCTCTTTGATCCCTCAGTTTTTAGAAAATCCAATTCAGATGCCAGAAGACTGTATGAATGATGAGTCAATCAATGATGGGTACGGGGTATATGAGTTAGTGCATGAAAAGGATCCCATTGTTGAAAATGAGGAAGATGACGAGGACGCAGCTAAGGCATATGCCAGTGGAGTGAAGAGATTCGATGAACCCTCAGCGGCCGTAGAAGAGCCCACCAAAGAAATCAATTTAGGGACTGAAGATGAACCTAAGGTTGTCCTCGTCAGCAAAAATCTTTCTACAGAGGATGAGAAGGCAATGGTGTAGACACGCTAATTTTGACGTCATTTTGAGTAAATTTCATATCATATAATAATGCCTCAGAATGGTCTGATATTTATTCATTGATTAATTTTTATTGATCTTTTTGAGTGTCGGGTTTAACAGACATGTTTAAGTTAATCAATTGAATTGATTTTAGCTCAAATTTCAGTTAAAAATATGAAGAATTCTAAAAGACGTCAACCTGTGTGGACACGATTTAAAGTTTATTCCTGTTTTAACGTTTAAATTTGAATTTTAATCAATTGATTAATTAGCTAAAAGGCGTCTGTGAGTGTTGACGCGATTTAGGTTTCCTAAGCTATTTCTACTTCTCTTCCGGATGTTTATCCTTATCTTAATTAGTGTAAAAGACGTCTACACATGTAGACGCATTTTAGCTGATAAAGATAAAGATAAGTTTTTCGGATATTTATCCTTATCTTAATTAATCTGAAAGGCGTCAGCCAATGTGGACGTGTTTTAAATAATTACAGATAAAGATGAATTAATCAGTATTTATCTGTCGGTTAAGATGGATAAATCCTAGATTTTTCTATGTTAATCACGGACGCAGAAAAGGTCAATAAATACCTTACATGTTGAAGAGTAAAAAAAGTTAAGCATGATCTTGAGTGAAGCGTAATCTTGAGCGATAGCAAGTTGAAGATCGGAGCAACGACGTCCAAACGCCGAAGCGCTGCTGTTTCCAGAAGTCGGCGTCTATTCTTCATCCAATTCAAGGCTTCATCCAGTCGGCATAAGTGTTTCATTTCTGCGTTTTTTTTACATCTTCATTAATCTCATTCTTCATCATCACTCTATGCAACACACACCACAACATCATTCTTTTCAAAAAAACCTATTTGATAAAGGAGTTTCAAAAGCCATCCCAACAAGTAAGTTCTATGTTTAGTTGCATGTTCAAAACCATGATTAGAATAGATACTGTTTTTGCTTAAATTCTCATCACTTCTTTATTCCTCTTTCTATACTTTTTGCTGCACTCAACAACAAGAAAAGGAGGAAGTCAAGTACTCAACATCAGAATCTTTGGATGATCCTCAAATCCACAACCTCAACCTCAAATTCAACAGCAAGAACAAAGAACAAAGAAAGGGTTCTCTTTCTTCAGCCGGCTGAAGAAGGGGAACCAAGAGCTTTGAATCTTTCGCATTCAAACAGGTAGGCAATCAATACTCTCTTATGAAACTTTTTAGTCAAAAGTTTCTAGCGATCACTTCACATAGTTGCTGTTTTTAATTGGTTTATTTTTGCACTAAGCAACATAGGATTTTTCATGTTAATCACAGTGTCATTCTAAGCACCTACAGCTTTTTTGGCGATCACGATGGGAGTTGGTCTCGCCATCTTTTAGTTTTTTGTTCTTGCTATCATCAATCGGGCACCCACGGTGCACCATTTGTGTCTCTCGACACGTCCTCACCAATTGGTGAGTGCTTTAGTTTAAGTTAATTTCCCTCGTGCACCACGTGCACACCCCAGTGGCAAGATCTTGCCCTCCCCTTGATTAATTTAAAAAGCTATTTTTGTGATGAAAATGATGACTGATTGATTGATTTTCTAGTTGTTTAGTTAGTAAATCATCCTGTTAAAATCTGGAACTAAAAAAAAATCTGCATGAGTTGATTATTTACTGCTTTTACCCTATTTGAGGAGGATTCAACCCAGAAAATCCTCCTGCAAAACTGTTTCTGCGAACTGAAAAGCGTCCAGGAGCACTGACGCGTTTCAAACCGCGTCAATACACCTCGACGCCTTTCAGTCTTCATATCTTCTACACTGTCTGCATCTGTTTCTGCGAAAAAATTAAGTTCTGTTTTGAAAAGCGTCGACTACCATCGACGCGATTCAGACAGTTTCTTAGTTATTTTTCAGTTTTCAGATTTTTGTGGCTTGAGTGCTAGCTACCCATTATTATTAAGCATTAGAGGCCATCCAGGCCGCAGGACATACGCATTGAGGCGAATACTCTCCTTTTCTTAGGAACACACTACTTGACGTCAGTAACTCTCTCTGATTGGGTTGGGCCCTTGATCAGACTAGAGAAGTTGACGTTAAGGCCTCCATAAGTCCCCAAAATCAAGGTATTCCTCCTTGATCATCGGGCTGGTTGTACCAATTGAAGTCCCGGCTAGATTCCAAAAGCGTTGTGAGAGAAAGCCCTAGAGAATAACGGTGGAAATTGAACTGAAACTAGGATCCTTTTTCCTGAGCGAATTTGTGGTTTAATCCAATTCAAATAACTCAACAAGGAACCTTAAAATCACGTTAAGCATCCACTTTATTGATTAATTTATGTGCAACTCGTTTGTCAAATCTTTGAAAAAAGAATCTAACATCATGCTGCTGCAAACAGGCAGGGACTTGAGTGTGGCTCCAGACGCCATGGTCAATTACAAGGGAGATGCTAATGCCCCTCGGGATTCTGATTACAACTACGAGAGCGGGAGAGATGCTGATGCCTCCTGTAATTCCGTCCCCATTCCGGTTCGACATGATGGGAACGTCCGGACCCCTCTCTTTCATCCCCATGATCGATATCATGATCTTCCCCCGCATGAATATGCGATTCCTAATCCCGATCTTGAGGGGGACATGAATCAGAATGATCTCCCTCTGATCCTGTGTATCTCGTCAACGCTTTGGGAGTTCTTGCCTCCCGTCTGGACCCTCAGCAGTTCGAGGCGATCCAGTCGATTCTGAAGGGGAAGGCACTCATGCAGCCTGCTGAGCCGAACCCTGTGGCTCCCCCTGTGGTTACTCAACAACCTCCTCTTCACCCTCCTTACATCCATCAGGCCATGGAGGGCCTTCATATCACTTCTCGGCCAGCTGGGCCACAACTTTCATCTTCTAGGCAACCGGCTAGACCGTAAACGCCTGTTTATCAAAATGCCCTCGGGCATGGCGGAAGCTCTGCCGGACCTCCTCTTTATTTTCCCCCATGTCCAACGTACTCTAGGCAGCAGGCCTATCAAGTATCTCCGCCTCCTCCTCCCCAGGCAGATCTGACCACACAAGCGTTGCTGGCCAAGATGGAGCGTATGGACGAACAATTTTATAACCTCCATAAGATGATGGGGGTTAAAGCTGTGCCAGAGATCAATTTGCCGAGCCTGCCGGTATTCTACCTACCACCCTCCGAAATGCCAGTGTACCGAAACTACAACGGTACTAGTAACCCCTTCACACATCTGAAGGAGTTTATGTACGAATCGTCTTTCTAGCAGAACGATAAGAGGTCGTTGGCCTTTTTGTTCAGGAGATCTCTAGAGGGACCAGCCCTCGAGTGGTTCTCTTCTCTGGAACCCTCCGAAGTAGAGGATTACGGTATCGTTTCACGCAAATTTATCCAACGATACCAGGACAGAGTTGCACCCTCCTTGTCCATCACTGACCTCATTGCAGAAAAGATGAAACCTGATGAAGAGTTTGTCAGTTTTGCTGACAGGTGGCGGGGCCTGGCTAAAAAGGTGAAAGATCACTTGTCCGAGTCCGAGCAAGTGAAGATGTTAATTTCTAACGCCACACCCCAGTTCAAGTTAGTCCTCTTCTTGAACAATTTGACCAACATGGCAGAGCTCTATGAAAGAGCACGGTACTGCCAAAATGCCTTCAAGGACGCTACGTTCTCTAGCGTCTTTGATCCTCACAGACCTAGCAGGCCTCCACCTCAGAAGCCTGCAGTGCCAAATTCTCCTAGCACAGGTCCGACTACTGAGGGCACGCTCTCTCACGAGCAAGTTAGTAGCATGAATAATAACTCGCTCCAATTCGTAAGGAACCAGCAGCAGTACCAGAGGCCACCGCAGCCAAACCAGCAGGGGTACAGGCAGCAGCAGAACCCCCATTATCAGCAACAGTATCAGCGGCCCAAGCAGCCGAACCAGAACCAGCAACAGCTACAGCAGCCGCCGCAACGGCAACAACAGTACCAGCAACCCCAACAGCAGCAATATCAGCAACAGCAACAGCAATATCAGCCGCGTGCACCGCCGGTATACCATAATATCCCTCCTCCTGGTGACTACAACCAGCAGAGAAGACCTCCAGGCCCTAAAAGGGCAGAATACCCGGCCCTCCCAGAATCCTTGGCAGATATCTTCAGCGCTCTAATGGCAGCTAATGCCTTAGTTTTGCCAAGGGAAAAGGCCGTCTGGCCTCAAAATGCCGACACGTCCAAGTATTGCTAGTTCCATAGGCAACCTGGGCATACCATCGACACCTGCTTCCAGTTCAGAGATTATATTCATGATCTCAACGACCAGGGCGGTATAGACTGGGAGGAGATGAAAAAGTACATATCAGCCCTGAAGGCGATAAGACCACAGCAGCAGCAGCAGCAGCAAGCAAGACCACCAGCACAAGCAGCGCCACCGCCCAATATGGGCATAGTGCAGTATCCACTCCCGGAGTATCAGAACCAAAACCAAGTTGCTCCCATTCTGACGAACAGCCAGTCTGAGGCTGGTCGTGGGCAACAGTGGAGAATAGGGGACTCTTCCTCTCTTTATTCAACGGGTCACTTTCAGAGTACCTCAGAACGACCACCACGCCGCACCATCCACATACCTAGGCCACAACCCGTTACCATCACCCATCTACCGACACCCACATATCACTCGCCCACACCCAATAACCCATTACCACTACCCGCCTTCCTTAAGCCCATTACGCCCCACACTCCTACGCCTCAACCATATAATCCCCTGCAAACCAACTACGTGCCCCTCCTACCATCAAGGCCATTACTCCGCGTACCATTCCCTACTTCGACTGCTACCACTACCACCTACCCAGATACGCCCTTACCATCCAGACCGCTATTACGCGTACCATTCCCCACTTCACCAACCACTTACCCATCCACCATCCAACCCTCTAGGCCTTTAATCCGCACCTCGCCATCGCCACCTAGCCCTACGCCATCACCTACATACCAGCCCTCTACATCATCCGCACCATCCAACCCTGCGGTACTTAAGGTGTCACCCGGATCCTCCACAGTCGAGGAACATGCGCTCCGAAGTGGAAGGATTTTCAACAAGGTCTTTCCTCAGTCCACAGTTAGAGACGGCCCATCGCAGCGGACTGAGGAAGCCCATAATGAAGGGAGTGCACCAGGCACTCAATATGACTTGTTGAAACAGTTGGACAGAACACCGGCACGGATCACTGTACTTGAATTGATCAAAAGGTCCAAGATTCACCAAGAAGCCTTAATGGAATATCTACAGAAGGTGATGGTCAACGAGGACGTGCCGGTAGAAAAAATTGCAGCACTACTAGTTCCTCAGGGGGATCAGCCCTCCATTACATTTCACACATCGGAACTAGCACCGCCAGCAGCCAGAAGCATGGCTCTGAGCATCACGGTCAACATCTGTAAGAAGGTCGTGGATCCATGCCTGGTAGATACAGGGGCTTCGATCAATGTTTTACCTCCGAAGACCCTGGAGCTGTGCGGTGTGCCCAAAGAAAAATGGCTGCCTAGCCCCATCTCTATGACAGCATATGACAACTCTACCCGTTCCCCTCTGGGAATGGTCTATTTGAAGGTGGAGCTAGGCCCTGTAAGTCATGCAGACGTCGAATTTCACATCCTAGAAATCGACCCTTCTATAAATGCCATTTTGGGTCGTCCTTATATCAAAACTCTTGAGGCAATTCCCTCTACGAATCACCAATGCCTCAAATTCCCTTTCAAAGGACGAATTATTAAAGTGACGAGCATGCCGATCCTTGCTGCTGCTCATACCTTGAATATTAAATCTGCTGCTTTACCTGGCCGACAACATTTTCTGTTGGTATTACAGGTCTACCACCCAGTGGCTGATCCTTTGAAAGCCTCCACTATTTCTCCATACCCGTTAGATGCCATTAAAAGGGGGAAGTGCATGAGTACCCCAGGATGGAGAATTATGATGAAGAACGGCTATAAGCCTGGGAAAGGTCTGGGCACACAGTTGCAAGGCAGGATCACTCCTGTTAAAGATCATCGAACAGCACCTGGAAGTGGTCTGGGCTATAGGCCAAGAAGATTGAAGCAAGATCTGGTTCAGCAAGCAGAGATTGAAGAAGGTCGAAAAATCTGGGAGACAATGTCTACACCACCCAAAGAAGGCCGAGATCCCCTAACATGGACCTTGTATACACACTTTGTGAAGGGGCCCATACTTAGCCACGACAACACGGTGGTCATTACTTCGTGTTTTGACCTCCATGACATATATGGGAGGGACTTGGCCAGGCATTGCTCAGAACTACTTACGTACCAATCCTTGGAGGCTTTGCGGCCTATGAAAAGGAGAAAATTTCATGATCCTGAATGTGAATGGTACAGGTGGTTCGATCTGAGAGACCTTTACATTGCACTGAACAGATTGTTCTTAGATCCTGCAGAACCCAAGTGGCCGCCGCAGATTGACGAGCTGATTGAAGGTCCAGGTGCCATCTTTGATAAGCGGATATTGCTGTCTGAAGAGACCGACGAAGGGGAGCCAGATGACCCCTATGAAGCTGGTTACACTACAGATCTGCTCTGGAGGGGGACATATCCTTCACATGTCTTTATGCTCCACACTCTATTTAGTACACTGCTCTTGACCCCGACTTGGTCGCGGGTCATTATTGAAGATATTCCACGGGCTCCGCCCGTTATGATTACTCTATCCCCTCGGGACCTTACTCCACAACCTCCTCTCGATCTAGAGAGGATGTATGACTTGATTTGGGACATATTGCTATATGATCCCCCTAATCCTCTAGCCTTGGTGCCACTTCCTCCATCTGATTCTCCTTCTATCTGTATCCATTCATGTTTCATGTTTAATTCCTCTGATATCCAAAAAAAAAAAAAACGCCAATTTTACAACAAATTCTTCTCAGATCCTCATCGAGGAAACATCTTACTTGTCCGATCGCACCCCGTTGCGCGGGTCCTTCGGTCAAGATTCTCTCTTAGATCTACTCTGCCCTTCCCCTCGGGAGGATTCTCCTGTATTTCCACATGTATCCCAGGATTTCCATCCTACTTCATCTTCATTAGGTTATAATAGGGAGTTTAGTGAAGTTAGGCAATCTAGTTTTAGGCAGGTTACTCAGGTTCGGAAGTCTAGGAAGCCTAAGGGTAGGCAAATTCCAGATAGATACCTCCAGGACTTCGCTAATAAATGCTTTTCTTGTTCTTTCATCCCTCAGTTTTTAGAAAATCCAATTAAGATGCCAGAAGACTGTATGAATGATGAGTCAGTCAATGATGGGAACGGGGTATATGAGTTGGTGCATGAAAAGGACCCCATTGTTGAAGATGAGGAAGATGACGAGGACGCAGCTGAGGCGTATGCTTGTGGAGTGAAGAGATTCGATGAACCCTCAGCGGCCGTAGAAGAGCCCACCAAAGAAATCAATTTAGGGACTGAAGACGAACCTAAGGTTGTCCTCGTCAGTAAAAATCTTTCTACAGAGGATGAGAAGGCAATGGTACAAGTACTTAAGGACTATAAGGACACTTTCGCATGGAGTTATGAAGATATGTCAGGGTTAGACTCATCTTTAGTTGAACACATATTAACATTAAAGGATGGAGCTAGCCCTGTTAAGCAGAAATTAAGGCGATTCCACCCACAAATGGCTCTAAAGATGAAGGAAGAGGTTGACAAACTGCATACAGCCAAATTTATTAGAGTTGTCCTTTATCCACAATGGGTGGCCAACATAGTCTCGGTTATGAAGAAGGACGGGAAGGTCAGAATTTGCATTGACTTCCGCGATCTGAACCGGGCGTGTCCTAAAGATGATTTTCCATTGCCTCATATTGATGTACTCATTGATAACACTGCTGGCTATGAGACTTTATCGTTTATGGACGGATTTTCATGATATAATCAGATTAAGCTGGCAGAAGAGGATCAAGAGAAAACGTCATTCACTACACCTTGGGGAACATATTGTTATGTTGTCATGCCATTTGGATTAAAGAATGCTGGAGCCACTTATCAAAGGGCTATGATGGCAATATTTCATGACATGATGCACATAGATTTGGAAGTGTATGTGGATGATTTATTGGTTAAATCTAAGACAAAGGCTGAGCACGCCGAAGTTTTGGCAAGGGTATTAGAGAGGTCGAGAGAATATCAGTTAAAGATGAACCCCAAGAAATGTGTATTCGGGGTATCTTCAGGAAAATTGCTTGGATTTATCGTCAGCAAACGGGGAATTAAGATCGATCCCAATAAGACGAAGGCTATTAGAGAAATGCCACCTCCCAAAAACTTGAAAGAGTTAAGAGGATTAATCGGGAGGTTACAATTTATTCGCCGCTTTGTCTCCCAGCACTCACAAAGGTGTAAGCCATTTTACGAGCTTACCAAGCCGGGAGTCAAATTCGATTGGGACGATAAGTGTCAGGAGGCATTCGATGGATTAAAGAACTATTTAGCAAGTCCTCCTGTTTTGAGACCACCATCTCCAAGCAAACCATTGATACTTTACATTTCAGTCCTGGATGATGCTGTGGGGGCTGTTCTAGCACAAGAGGATGAAGAAGGAAAAGAGAGGGCAGCCTACTATCTCTCTAAACTTCTCAACCCCGCTGAACAGAGATATACAGCGATGGAGAAAACATGTGCAGCATTGGTCTGGGTTGTTCAGAAATTGAAGCATTATTTTCTGGCCCATGAAGTCCATCTCATCGCTAGGATGAATCCGATCAAATTCATTCTGGAGAAATATGTTCTTACTGATAGGTTAGAGCGATGGCAAAACTTTCTATCTCAATTCGATATCATTTATATTCAGCAGAAAGCGATCAAGGGCTATGCCATAGCAGAACATCTCGCTCATCATCCCCTTCCTCGATTAGATCCAGTCCGATCAGAGTTTCCGGATGAGGAACTGATGTCCATAAATCAAATCAGAGATGATATGTGGACTCTGCATTTTGACGGAGCTCTGAATTCTCATGGAAAGGGGATCTGTATCGTTCTGTTATCACCTGAAGGTGTCACCATTCGACAAGCCTTTCAGCTTGATTTTCCAGTCACCAACAATATAGCTGAATACGAGGCACTCCTTGCTGGTCTCGAGGCCGCTCATTTCCATGGTGCCACCAAACTCAGGATTGTGGGTGATAGCCAACTGATTCTTTGCCAAGTGCTGACCAAGTATCGAACTCTCGATCCCAAGCTCAAGCCTTATCAAGAACTTACTTCTGCTTACTCAAAGCTTTTCACGAAATTGATCTTTGTCTATGTCCCTAGGAATCAAAACATCATAGCTGACGCTCTAGCTTCATTGGCATCTTCTCTTAATTTTCCAATCAGCAAGCAATCTGAATCAATCATAGTTCATAGGCGTCTTTCACCCGTCGTGAAAGATCCTTCATTTCTTAGAACTAAGGAGAAGTTGCTGAAGAAAGTCAGAGACGGAAACATTGTGGAAAAGAGAGAAATCATGTTAATGGAGCTGTTAGAAGAGATGGATGATGAACAGAAGCCATAGTATTATGAAATTGCAAAATATTGTGAAGATCAATCATATCCTGAGGAAGCTCCAACTGAGGAGAAAAGGGCTATCAGGAGAGTTGCTCAACGATACACCCTAGTTGGAGGAGCATTGTACAAGAGAGGTTTTGATGGAGTTCTTTTGACATGTCTAGACGAAGATGAGCTCTGGAAGGTTATGGAAGGAGCTCATAATGGAGTTTGTGGTGGCCATGTCAATGGACAGATGCTAGCAAAGAAGATCCTTAGACAAGGATTTTATTGGCCAACCATGGAAGAAGACTGCGTAGGATATGTCCGTAGGTGTGCTAAGTGTCAACTTCACGCCGACAAAATTCATTCTCCTGCATCCTCACTCCATCCTGTTTCTTCCCCATGGCCTTTCTCCACGTGGGCTTTCGACATTATTGGACCCCTTGGTAATCCATATTCCGGCATCAAGCAAAAATCTTTCATTCTTACGGCAACGGATTACTTTTCCAAGTGGGCAGAAGCTGAAGCGTACGTGGAGATCAAAGCATCAACCGTCTGCAAGTTCATCATGAAGAACATCATCACCCGATTTGGATTTTCCAAGCACCATCGTCACCGACAACGGACCGCAGTTCGTGTCACAAGAATTGAAGGACCTCTGTAACAGGTACAAAATTGCATTGCATAATTCGTCTCCTTATTATCCGCAAGGCAATGGCCAAGCAGAGGCAACAAATAAGACTTTGATAAAAATCATCAAAAAGACGTGCAAATCTAATAAATTCGCCGACTGGCCAGAAAAATTGGTTGAGGCTCTATGGGCCTACCGAACTTCGATCCGTACGCCCACTGGGCAAACTCCTTATTCCTTAACATTTGGAATGGAGGCGGTAGTTCCATATGAGATCCTCATACCGTCATTAAGAGTACAATTGAATAAGGAATTTTCTATTGATGAACATCGTTCAACACTCCTTGCTCAATTGGAACTTTTAGACGAGAAAAGATGGTCAGCTGCTAATCATGCAAAAGTTTATCAAAATAGACTAGCACGTTTTTATCAAAAGAAAGTCATTGAACGAAAGTTCAAAGTCGGTGAAATGGTCGTAAAAAGGATTTTTGTAAAACCTGGTGGTCCGCATTCTAAGCTCCAACCGAACTGGGAAGGACCTTATGTTGTATCGCACGCTTTTTCTGGTAATGCTTATCGTCTTGTTAATGCAGAAGGAGAAGAGCTAAATCATCTCTGGAATGGCTTACATCTTAAGAAATACTACCCTTAGGTTAAAGAGTCGATCAGTATGGTACAAAGACCAGTGGAATCAGAAAGTTTATAAACTCAAATTTCTTTGTTAGTCTGGATAACTTAACTTCAAATACATCACTACACATACTGACACGTTTGATTCGTGAGTAACAAGAGATGCCAAGTCCTAAAGAATATCAAAAGCTTGACCAAAAGTGTAAAGTACAAATCATTCGTTTTAAAGCAAAAATTCTGTTTTATACTCGGCCCATGATGTCGGAACGAGGCTTAGAATAGACTACCAAGAATACCCGCCATCTTAGTAGGAGGCCGTCATAAAAAAAAGGGGAGATCCGTCCCGAAAAAGGGTAAAAAAAAAACAAAAGCAAAAAGGCAAAAGCCAAATGTCAAATCAAAAGGCCATTACATTACAAGCGTTACATCAAAGCCATGAAATAAAATGAAAGGGAACGCAATGTCGATAAATACCCCGGAATGAAATGACTGAACCCCAACGGATACTAGGGTAGGAAAGGAACATCTTTTTAAGTCTCCGGAACCTTCTCATGGGCTTTCTAAACTTACTCTTCTTTTCCTTCTAAAGAGATGTACTCCAAACTTAAGGAATGGCTTAGATTGACTAAGGATCAAATCATCAAATGGGATCACGAATGGAAACACAAATTCAAACACGATGGATTTTAAGTTAAGTTGTTAAAGAACAATTTGAGAATTAAGTTGATAAATGAATATGATTTTTTTGATCTAAGTACCATGCTGATCTTTTAGTCAAAAAAAAAAATTCAAAAAAAATATATATGTCAAAAATTCAAAAAAAAATACATATGTCAAAAATCCAAAAAAAATACATATGTCAAAAATTCAAAAAAAATATATATGTCCAAAATTAAAAAAAAAAGCATATATTTCAAAAACCCAAACAAAAATGAATATTTCAAAACAACAAAAATATCTCAATTAGCATTTGCTTGTTGCACTCAGTATGTTTCATTCCTTTTATTTTCAGTAAGCATCTGTTTGCTTGCATATTGCATTTTGCTTAAGTTTGATTATTCTCATTACCTTTGTTAATAAAGGCTATGCCCTTTGACCCTTCTACCAAGGATAGGATCAAGTAGTCGGTTACTTAACCAGGCAAGGGGCTAAGCCTGAATAGATGCTTAACCTGTTTGTTCAAGTCATATACAGTACACACAAGGCATAAAAGAGTTGGAATACGGATTAAAGACAGCCAGAAACCTGTTTCTGAAATCAGATAATTCAAAATATCAAGAAGATCCCACTGTGGGAGCCAAGAAGTCTCAACCGTGGCTAAAAAGACGGTTATTTCTACCCTTGTATTATTCCATGTAACTATTTTGCATCAGCATTACTATATATTAAGTATTTATTAGAGTATGTCAAGGACCTTGTGGTTTTGATGAAACTGGAATTTAAGTTCCTCTACAATAAAAACAGTGATAATTCCAGAGGATTCTTAATCGCACGGATAGGCCGTTGGATTGTTAATTAGTGAGGATGATGATTCCATTTTTGTGAAACGGTGCGTGGATAAACGAGCTTCGGCTTAGCACTGAATTACAAGAATTGGTGTCTTAACTCATTAATGACAATTTAACAATATTATCCTTGATTAATTTATATTTTATTTAACTTTTTATTTTTCTTTTAGCCCAGTATGCATCATATAGGACTTTGAAATCATTGTGATAAAAATTAATTATTGATTAAGTTTCAGACCATTTAATCAAACAATTTCAAACATGATATGAAATATTCCATTCTGAATTGAGTATCTTGATTATCTTTGAGGTTCGCTTGAAGATATCTTTGGAATTTTATCCTTGATTGGATTCTTTATCCAATAATTCTTGTTTTCTTTTAAGATTTATCATGGCTGCAGCACGTCCACATTGGCTGGCAAACGCTCCCCATGATGAAACCTATAGTGTCTATGACCTGGGGTACTTCCCACTCCGAGGAGGTTAATCGACTTTGTTTTATTTCTTTGTCTACCTCATCCAGACATGATTTATTCCATTGATTTCTTTGAGCTATCTTTATTGATAATTTTGAGAAAAATTTCAATCATGTGATGTTAAGAGCGTGTCTCATCACACCTTGGCATCACCTTTTCAGTACATTCCATTTCATTTTACTCCCTTGCAAAGACGATGCCAAGGTGAGGCAGCTGTAGACACGTTAATTTTGACGTCGTTTCGAGTAAATTTCATATCATATAATAATGCCTCAAAATGGTCTGATATTTAATCATTGATTAATTTTTATTGATCTTTTTGAGTGTCGGGTTTAACAGACATGTTTAAGTTAATCAATTAAATTGATTTTAGCTCAAATTTTAGTTAAAAATACGAAGAATTCTAAAAGACGTCGACCTGTGTGGACGCGATTTAGAGTTTATTCTTGTTTTAACGTTTAAATTTGAATTTTAATCAATTGATTAATTAGCTAAAAGGCGTCTGTGAGTGTTGACGCGATTTAGGTTTCCTAAGCTATTTCTACTTCTCTTCCGGATGTTTATCCTTATCTTAATTAGTGTAAAAGACGTCTACACATGTAGACGCATTTTAGCTGATAAAGATAAATATAAGTTTTTCAGATATTTACCCTTATCTTAATTAATCTGAAAGGCGTCAGCCAATGTGGACGTGTTTTAGATAATTACAGATAAAGATGAATTAATCAGTATTTATCTGTCGGTTAAGATGGATAAATCCTAGATTTTTCTATGTTAATCACGGACGCAGAAAAAGTCTATAAATACCTTACATGTTGAAAAGTAAAAAAAGTTAAGCATGATCTTGAGTGAAGCGTAATATTAAGCGATAGCAAGTTAAAGATCGGAGCAACGACGTCCAAACGCCGAAGCGCTGCTGTTTCCAGAAGTCGGCGTCCATTATTCATCCAATTCAAGGCTTCATCCAGTCGGCATAAGTGTTTTATTTCTGCGTTTTTTTTACATCTTCATTAATCTCATTCTTCATCATCACTCTATGCAACACACACCACAACATCATTCTTTTCAAAAAAACCTATTTGATAAAGGGGTTTCAAAAGCCATCCCAATAAGTAAGTTCTACGTTTAGTTGCATGTTCAAAACCATGATTAAAATAGATACTGTTTTTGCTTAAGTTCTCATCACTTCTTTATTCCTCTTTCTATACTTTCTGCTGCACTCAACAACAAGAAAAGGAGGAAGTCAAGTACTCAACATCAGAATCTTTGGACGATCCTCAAATCCTCAACCTCAACCTCAAATTCAACAGCAAGAACAAAGAACAAAGAAAGGGCTCTCTTTCTTCAGCCGCCTGAAGAAGGGGAACCAAGAGCTCAGAATCTTCCGCATTCAAACAGGTAGGCGATCAATACTCTCTTTTGAAACTTTTTAGTCAAAAGTTTCTGGCAATCACTTCACATAGTTGCTATTTTTAATAGGTTTATTTTTGCACTAAGCAACATAGGATTTTTCATGTTAATCACACTGTCATTCTAAGCACCTACAAATGGTACAAGTACTTAAGGACTACAAGGACACTTTCGCCTGGAGTTATGAAGATATGTCAGGGTTAGACTCATCTTTAGGTGAACACAGGTTGACGTTAAGGATGGAGCTAGCCCGGTCAAGCAGAAATTAAGGCAATTCCACCCACAAATGGCTCTAAAGATGAAGGAAGAGGTCGACAAACTGCATAAAGCCAAATTTATTAGAGTTGTCCTTTATCCACAATGGGTGGCTAACATAGTCCCGGTTATGAAGAAGGACGGGAAGGTCAGAATTTGCATTGACTTCCGCGATTTGAACCGGGCGTGTCCTAAAGATGATTTTTCATTGCCTCATATTGATGTACTCATTGATAATACTGCTGGCTATGAAACCTTATCGTTTATGGACGGATTTTCAGGATACAATCAGATTAAGCTGGCAGAAGAAGATCAACATAAAACGTCATTCACTACACCTTGGGGAACATACTGTTATGTTGTCATGCCATTTGGATTGAAGAATGCTGGAGCCACTTATCAGAGGGCCATTATGGCAATATTTCATGACATGATGCACATAGATTTGGAAGTGTATGCGGATGACTTATTGGTTAAATCTAAGACAAAGGCTGAGCACGCCAAAGTTTTGACAAGGGTATTAGAGAGGTCGAGAGAATATCAGTTAAAGATGAACCCCAAGAAATGTGTATTCGGGGTATCTTCAGGAAAATTGCTTGGATTTATCGTCAGCAAACGGGGAATTGAGATCGATTCCAATAAGGCGAAGGCTATTAGAGAAATGCTACCTCCCAAAAACTTGAAGGAATTGAGAGTATTAATCGGGAGGTTACAATTTATTCGCCGCTTTGTCTCCCAGCGCTCACAAAGGTGTAAGCCGTTTTACGAGCTTACCAAGCCGGGAGGAGTCAAATTCGATTGGGACGATAAGTGCCAGGAGGCATTCGATGGATTAAAGAACTATTTAGCAAGTCCTCCTATTTTGAGACCACCATCTCCAGGCAAACCATTGATACTTTACATTTCAGTCATGGATGATGCAGTGGGGGCTGTCCTAGCACAAGAAGATGAAGAAGGAAAAGAGAGGGCAGCCTACTATCTCTCTAAACTTCTCAACCCCGCTGAACAGAGATATACGGCGATGGAGAAAACATGTGCAGCATTAGTTTGGGTTGTGCAGAAATTAAAGCATTATTTTCTGGCCCATGAAGTCCATCTCATCGCTAGGATGAATCCGATCAAATTCCTTCTGGAGAAATCTGTTCTTACTGATAGGTTAGCGCGATGGCAAAGCTTTCTATCTCAATTCGATATCATTTATATTCAGCAGAAAGCGATCAAGGGCTATGCCACAGCAGAACATCTCGCTCATCATCCCCTTCCTCGATTAGATCCAGTCCGATCAGAGTTTCCGGATGAGGAACTGATGTCCGTAAATCAAATCAGAGATGATATGTGGACTCTGCATTTTGACGGAGCTCTGAATTCTCATGGAAAGGGGATCTGTATCGTTCTGTTATCACCTGAAGGTGTCACCATTCGACAAGCCTTTCAGCTTGATTTTCCAGTCACCAACAATATAGCTGAATACGAGGCACTTCTTGCTGGCCTCGAGGCTGCTCATTTTCATGGTGCCACCAAACTCAGGATTGTGGGTGATAGCCAACTAATTCTTCGCCAAGTGCTGACCAAGTATCGAACTCTTGATCCCAAGCTCAAACCTTATCAAGAACTTACTTCTGCTTACTCAAAGCTTTTCACGAAATTGATCTTTGTCCATGTCCCTAGGAATCAGAACATCTTAGCTGACGCTCTAGCTTCATTGGCATCTTCTCTTGATTTTCCAATCAGCAAGCAATCCGAATCAATCATAGTTCATAGGCGTCTTTCACCCGCCGTGAAAGATCCTTCATTTCTTAGAACTAAGGAGAAGTTGCTGAAGAAAGTCAGAGACGGAAACATTGTGGAAAAGAGAGAAATCATGTTAATGGAGCTGTTAGAAGAGATGGATGATGAACAGAAGCCATAGTATTATGAAATTGCAAAATATTGTGAAGATCAATCATATCCTGAGGAAGCTCCAACTGAGGAGAAAAGGGCTATCAGGAGACTTGCTCAACGATACACCCTAGTTGGAGGAGCATTGTACAAGAGAGGTTTTGATGGAGTTCTTTTGACATGTCTAGACGAAGATGAGCTCTGGAAGGTTATGGAAGGAGCTCATAATGGAGTTTGTGGTGGCCATGTCAATGGACAGATGCTAGCAAAGAAGATCCTTAGACAAGGATTTTATTGGCCAACCATGGAAGAAGACTGCGTAGGATATGTCCGTAGGTGTGCTAAGTGTCAACTTCACGCCGACAAAATTCATTCTCTTGCATCTTCGCTCCATCCTGTTTCTTCCCTATGGCCTTTCTCCATGTGGGCTTTCGACATTATTGGACCCCTTAGTAATCCAGATTCCGGCATCAAGCAAAAATCTTTCATTCTCACGGCAACGGAATACTTCACCAAGTGGGCAGAAGCTGAAGCGTATGTGGAGATCAAAGCATCAACCGTCTGCAAGTTCATCATGAAGAACATCATCACCCGATTTGGAATTCCAAGCACCATCGTCACCGACAACGGACCGCAGTTCGTGTCACAAGAATTGAAGGACCTCTGTAACAGGTACAAAATTGCATTGCATCATTCGTCTCCTTATTATCCGCAAGGCAATGGCCAAACAGAGGCAACAAAAAAGACTTTGATAAAAATCATCAAAAAGACGTGCAAATCTAATAAATTCGCCGACTGGCCAGAAAAATTGGTTGAGGCTCTATGGGCCTACCGAACTTCGATCCGCACGCCCACTGGGCAAACTCCTTATTCCTTAACATTTGGAATGGAGGCGGTAGTTCCATATGAGATCCTCATACTGTCATTAAGAGTACAATTGAATAAGGAATTTTCCATTGATGAACATCGTTCAGCACTCCTTGCTCAATTGGAACTTTTAGACGAGAAAAGATGGTCAGCTGCTAACCATGCAAAAGTTTATCAAAACAGACTAGCACGTTTTTATCAAAAGAAAGTCATTGAACGTGAGTTCAAAGTCGGTGAAATGGTCGTCAAAAGGATTTTTGTGAAACCTAGTGGTCCGCGTTCTAAGCTCCAACCAAACTGGGAGGGACCTTATGTTGTACACACGCTTTTCCTGGTAATGCTTATCGTCTTGTTAATGCAGAAGGAGAAGAGCTAAATCATCCCTGGAATGGTTTACATCTTAAGAAATACTACTCTTAGGTTAAAGAGTCGATCAGTATGGTACAAAGACCGGTAGAATCAGAAAGTTTATAAACTCGAATTTCTTTATTAGTCTGGATAACTTAACTTCAAACCCATTACTACACACACTGACACGTTTGATTCGTGAGTAACAAGAGATGCCAAGTCCTAAAGGATATCGAAGCTTGACCAAAAGGGTAAAGTACAAATCATTCATTTTAAAGCAAAAAATTCTTTTTTACACTCGGCCCATGATGTCGGAACGAGGCTTAAAATAGAGTACCAAGAATACCCACCATCTTAGTAGGAGGCCGTCATAAAAAAAAGGGGGAGATCCGTCCCAAAGAAAAAAAAAGGAATAGAAAAACAAAAGCAAAAAGGCAAAAGTCAAATGTCAAATCAAAAAGGCCATTACACTAAAAACGTTACATCAAGGCCATAAAATGAAATGAAAGGTAACGCAAGGTCGATAAATACTCCGAAAAGAAAATGGCCGAATCCCAACGGATATTAGGGTAGGAAAGGAACATTTTTTTAAGTCTTCGGAACCTTTTCATGGGCTTTCTAAACTTATTCCTCTTTCTTTCTAAAGAGGCGTACTCCAAACTTAAGGAATGGCTTAGATTGACTAAGGATCGAATCATCAAATGGGATCACGAATGGAAACACAAATTCAAACACGATGGGTTTAAGTTAAGTTGTTAAAGAACAGTTTGGAAATTAAGTTAATAAATGAATATGATCTTTTGATCTGAGTACCATGCTGGTCTTTTAGTCAAAAAATTCAAAAAAAATACATATGTCAAAAATTCAAAAAAAATACATATGTCAAAAATTCAAAAAAATACATATGTCAAAAATTGAAAAAAATACACATGTCAAAAAAATCCAAAAAAAATACATATATCAAAAATTCAAAAAAATACACATGTCCAAAATTCAAAAAAAAAAGCATATATTTCAAAACCCAAACAAAAATGAATATTTCAAAATAACAAAAATATCTCAATTAGCATTTGCTTGTTGCACTCAGTATGTTTCATTCCTTTTATTTTTAGTGAGCATCTGTTTGCTTGCATGTTACATTTTGCTTAAGTTTGATTATTCATATTTCCTTTGTTAATAAAGGCTATGCCCCTTGACCCTTCTACCAAGGATAGGATCAAGTAGTCGGTTACTTAACTAGGCAAGGGGCTAAGCCTAAACAGATACTTAACCTGTTTGTTCAAGTCATATATAGGACACAAGGCATTGGTAAAGTTGGAATTCGAATAGAGAACAACCAGAAACCTGTTTATGTGAGTAAAAGACGTCGAGGAGCACCGCCGCGTTTCAACATTTAATGGCGTCTGCGCGACACGACGCGTTTCAGCAATTCTGTGATTTACCTGAAATTCTGTGGTTTTTTATACTTAAATTGAATATTTTGAATTATTAATGATTTTGATTGCAGAAATTCAAAGAAAACCTGAGTAAAGCTGGAAATATCAAGAAGATCTCACTGTGGGAGTCAAGAAGTCCTGACCGTGGCTAAAAAGACGGTTATTTCTACCCTTGTGCTCCTTTTATGTATTTATTTTGCATTTGCATTACTATATATTAAGTATTTATTAGAACATATCAAGGACCTTGTGGTTTTGATGAAACTGGAATTTGAGTTCCCCTTCAACAAAAACAGTGATAATTCCAGAGAATTCTTAATCGCACGGATAGGCCGTTGGATTGTTAATTAGTGAGGACGATGGTTCTATTTTTGTGAAACGGTGCGTGGATAAACGAGCTTCGGCTTAGCACTGAATTACAAGAATTGGTATCTTGACTCATTAATGACAATTTAACAATATTATCCTTGATTAATTTATTTTTTATTTGACTTTATATTTTTCTTTTAGCCCAGTATGCATCATATAGGACTTTGAAATCATTGTGATAAGGATTAATTATTGATTAAGTTTCAGACTAGTTGATCAAATAAAATCAAACATGATATGAAATATTCTATTCTGAATTGAGTATCTTGATTATCTTTGAGGTTCGCTTGAAGATATCCTTGGAATTTTATCCTTGATTGGATTCTTTATCCAATAATTCTTGTTTTCTTTTAAGATTTATCATGGCTGCAGCACGTCCACATTGGCTGGCAAACGCTCCCCATGATGAAACCTATAGTGTCTATGACCTGGGGTACTTCCCACTCCGAGGAGGTTAATCGACTTTGTTTTATTTCTTTGTCTACCTCATCCAGACATGATTTATTCCATTGATTTCTTTGAGCTATCTTTATTGATAATTTTGAGAAAAATTTCAATCATGTGATGTTAAGAGCGTGTCTCATCACACCTTGGCATCACCTTTTCAGTACATTCCATTTCATTTTACTCCCTTGCAAAGACGATGCCAAGGTGAGGCAGCTGTAGACACGTTAATTTTGACGTCGTTTCGAGTAAATTTCATATCATATAATAATGCCTCAAAATGGTCTGATATTTAATCATTGATTAATTTTTATTGATCTTTTTGAGTGTCGGGTTTAACAGACATGTTTAAGTTAATCAATTAAATTGATTTTAGCTCAAATTTTAGTTAAAAATACGAAGAATTCTAAAAGACGTCGACCTGTGTGGACGCGATTTAGAGTTTATTCCTATTTTTACGTTGAAATTTGAATTTTAATCAATTGATTAATTAGCTAAAAGGCGTCTGTGAGCACGACGCGTTGTAAGTTTTCTAAGCTATTTTAACTTCTCTTCCGGATGTTTATCCTTATCTTAATTAGTGTAAAAGACGTCTACACATGTAGACGCGTTTCAGCTGATAAAGATAAAGATAAGTTTTCCCGAATATTTATCCTTATCTTAATTAATCTGAAAGGCGTCATACATGGTGGACGCGTTTTAGATAATTACAGATAAAGATGAATTAATCTGTATTTATCTGTTGGTTAAGATGGATAAATCCTAGATTTTTCTATGTTAATCGCGAACGCAGGAGAAGTCTATAAATACCTTACATCTTCAATGAGTTAAAAAAAAGAGAGGTTGAGCATTATTGATCGAAGCGATAGCGAGTTGAAGATCGAAGCAACAACGTCGGAACGCCGAAGCGCTGCCATTTCCAGAAGTCGGCGTCCTTTCAAGATCTTCATCCATTCAAGAATTCAACCATTGGGCATAACTTTTTCATTTTTGCATTCATTAGTTCTAAATCATTCTTCATCATTCACTTCATGCAAACACACAACACACATTCATTTCTTTCCAAACCTATTTGATTAAGGGGTTTCAAAAGCCATTAACCAAGTAAGTTTGCTGTTTAGTTGCATACTTAATGTCATGATTAGAACAGATACTATTTTTGCTTAAAATTTCTCATCATTGTTTCTTCGTTTCTTTTCTTTCTATCCTGCTGCACGGAGCAAGGAGAATCAAAAAGGGGAGCAAATCAAGCACAAATCAAAGGATTTCTGGACGATCCTCAACCTCAACTTCAACCTCAACAGCAAGAACAAATAACAAGAAAGGACTCTCTTTCTTCAGCCGGCTGAAGGAGGGGAATCAAGGACTCGATATCTTCCGCGTTCAAACAGGTAGGCGATCAATACCCTCTTTTGAAACTTTTAAGTCAATAGTTTCTGGCAATCACTTCACGTAGTTGCTGTTTTTAATAAGTTTATTTTTGCACTAAACAACCTAGATATTTCATGTTAATCACACTAGCATTTTAAGCACCTACAAACTATCAATTCAGGAGTTTTTCACTCGTCTTCGACGTATCTGGTCAGAATTAGATGCTATGCATGTCTCTGGTCGTATTTCTACGTGTTATTGCAGTCTTCAACGGGATCGGCAGCATCTCTATCATTTTTTGATGCGTCTTCGTCCTGAGTACGAGGCACTTCGTGCTCAGCTTCTACATCGATCTCCTCTGCCGAGTCTGGATGATGCTCTTACTGAGCTTATTGCAGAAGAGATACGACTGCGAGCTCTGGGGACATCTGGCACTCCATTCTTGTTAATTGTTCTCTTGTTCCACCACACCTCCGGATCCATACTGCTGATGGTACCCCTCTCTCTGTCTCCAAGTGTGGCTCCATTACTACTGACTTTGACCCCTCTGGTCATCTCACCCTCTCTTCTGTTCTTCATGTTCCTCATCTTTCTATGAATCTTGTTTCTATTAGTAGCCTAGCTGATTCAGGATATCGTATTTCATTCACTTCCTCTTCTTGTGATGTGCATGATCTACGTACCGGCCAGAGGATTGGAACATGTCATAGAAAGGGTGGCATCTACTACTTGGACACGTTGCATCTTCCTCGGTCTGCACTTACTGCGTCATCTTCTCTAGGACGTCCTTCTACTTCTGTTGATCTGTGGCATCGTCGCTTGGCTCATCCATCTGCAGCTCGTCTTCGATCTCTTTTTCAGTCTGGTGTCTTAGGTCCTAGCACGTCATTTTTTTTGTCTCATTGTGAAGGTTGTAAACTTGCTAAACATACAGCTCTTCCTTTTTATTCCCATGAGTCTGCTTCTACTCATCCTTTTGATTTAGTACATTCTGATATATAGGGTCCTTCTCCTATTCCGTCTATGACTGGCTTCTTATATTACGTTAGTTTTGTGGATGTTTTACGTGTTTTACTTGGATTTATCCCCAGTTCATGAGATGGTGTCCACACATTTTCATTGCCGTATTAAAGTTCTCAGAACTGATGGTGCTCGTGAGTATCTTTCTTCAGACTTTCGTTCGCTTCTGGCATCCCATGGCACACTTCCTCAGCTCTCCTGCCCTTATACACCTCAACAGAATGGTCTTGTTGAGCGCAAACATCGTCACATCCTTGACACTTCTCGCACTCTTCTCCTTTGTGCCTCTATGCACCGTACCTTTTGGGCTGAAGCTGTTCTCACATCTGTGTTTCTCATTAATATCACACCATCTTTTGTCCTGTCGGGTGGCACACCTTCTGAGCGTCTTTACTCTGCCTCTCCCGACTACGGCCGTCTTCATACCTTTGGTTGTACATGTTTTGTACTGTTACCCTCTCACCAACGCACTAAACTCTCACCTCGAGCTGTTAAGTGTGTCCTCCTTGGCTACAACACAGAGCACCTTGGGTATCGCTGCTATGATCCTACTGCTCGTCGTCTTCATATCTCTCGCCATGTCACTTTTCTTGAGCATGTTCCCTTCTTCTCCACTAACTCACAGGATCTCTCCTTCCTGCATGATCATGATCTCTCTTCTACTTCCTCTATTGTTCCTGGTCTTCCGGGTCTTCTACCCTCCGATGACCCCCCCCCCCCCACTTCTACATCTCTATTGGAGCCCGAGCCATTAAGCTACTCTATGGCTCCGCTGCCCACCTCCACTCCTGGGTCTCCTATTTCTCCAGTCTCTAGTCAACGTGCTCCCGCCTTGGAAAATTCTTCGGGTTCTTCAGTTAATGCCGCTCCTGCTCCTACTCCTCCTCTGACGGCTGTGGATCCTCCTTGACGCTACCCTCAGCGCTCTCACCGCCCTCCTGACAGACTTGGCTATGATCCTACTGACTTTTATTATCCTCAGTTTTCAGCCTTTCTTACAGCTATTCACACTCATCAAGAGCCTCAGAGTTTCAAACATGCTGTTTAGTTATCAGAATGGCGTTAGGCTATGCAGGAGGAGATTCAGGCACTTCAGCAGACCCATACATGGGATCTTGTACCACTTCCTTCTGATGTCTCTCCTGTTAGTTGTAAGTGGACATACAAGATTAAGACTAAAGCTGATGGTTCTATCGAGCGCCATAAGGCACGGCTTGTGGCACGTGGTTTCACTCAAGAGTATGCAATTGATTATGAGGAGACTTTTGCACATGTGGCAAAGATGACTACTGTTCGCACTTTACTTACTGTTGCCGTCGTTCGTCGTTGGCCTCTCTATCAGCTTGATGTGAAGAATGCTTTTCTCCATGGAGATCTCACCGAAGAGGTTTATATGCAGTCACCTCCTGGTCTTCCCGCTCCGCCTGGTTATGTTTGCCGTCTTGGCAAGGCCATTTATGGGCTCAAGCAGGCACCTCGTGCTTGGTTTGAGCGTTTTCGGCGAGCAGTTCTTGAGATTGGTTTTCAGGAGAGCGCTGAAGATTATGCCCTCTTTGTTCGTGATTCTCCTAATGGCCGTGCCATCCTACTTCTCTATGTAGATGACATGATCATCACTGGCGATGACTCGACTACCATTGCTTCCCTCAAGGCTCATCTTCAGTAGCAGTTTGATATGAAGGATTTTGGGTTCCTTCGTTACTTTCTTGGTCTTGAGGTTGCATATTCCTCTCGGGGTTACTTACTATCATAGCAGAAGTATATTGCAGATATTCTTCAGCGAGCCTCTCTCTCTGACACTCGCTCGATAGACACTCCCATGGAACTACATGCTAAGCTTCGCCCGACTGATGGTGTTCCTCTGGACGATCCCACGCGTTATCGTCAGCTAGTTGGTGCTATGGTTTATCTTACTATTTCACGCCCTGACATCGCCCATGCTGTGCATGTCTTGAGTCAGTTTGTCAGTGCGCCTACTTTTGTTCACTATGCTGCTCTTCTTCGAGTACTCCGATACCTGCGTAGCACTATTCGTCGCTCGCTTCTGTTGTCTTCTACTTCCTCCTTAGAGCTCCGTGCCTACACTGATGCTGATTGGACTGGGGATCCTACTGATCGCCACTCTACCACTGGGTTCTGCATTTTTTTGGGTTCTTCTCTCATCTCCTGGCGGAGCAAGAAGCAAGCAGTTGTCTCTCGCTCTAGCACTGAAGCAGAGTATCGTGCTATGGCTGACACATCTGCTGAGGTTATTTGGCTCCAACGTTTTCTTCGCGATTTTGGGATTGCTCTTATCACTCCGACTCCTCTCTACTATGATAATCAGAGTGCTCTTCAGATTGCCAGCAATCCTGTCTGCCATGAGCGGACGAAGCATATTGAAATAGATTGTCACTTTGTTCGTCAGCACTATCTTTCAGGCGATCTGTCTCTCCCTTATATTTCACGAAATCACAGCCTACTCCACGTTTTCATGCACTGGTTAGCAAACTCTCGGTTCATGATCCACCGTGAGTTTGAGGGGGGGTGTTGATGTATATACAGTAGGTCTAAATTTAGTATGTACAGATTGGTAAGCATGCTGGCCTCTTGCCCTATTATGGGCTTTTGTACTTGTATATATCAAGGTTCAATACAATGGAGAAAGTTATGCTTCCTTCAATTTAGTATTCGTAACATATACTTCTATACCTACATGCTTGCATAAGATGGCAAGTTGTTCCTGTATGTGAATTGGGAAATCCCCACTCTGTTTTCAATGTCAACAGATGTTTATGCTTCTGTACCTAGATGCATGCATAAGGTTCCCCACCTCCTGCAATGACCTCGTCTTCTCTGTCCGAAGGCGCGAGCCCGAGCTGGTCGCGCCAGCCGCACCGACGCCTCGCGAGCTCAAGCCCCTCTCCGACATCGACGACCAGCGGGGCCTCTGCTTCCACATCCGGGTGCTCCAGTTCTACCGCGCCAACCCGACTGCGACGGCGGCTGCGAGAGACCCCGCTAGGGTTGTCCGGGATGCGCTTGCCGGGGCGCTCGTCCTCTACTCCCCGTTCGCGGGGCGGCTCCGTGAGGGGTCCGATGGGAAGCTGGCCGTCGACTGCACCGGAGAGGGTGCGCTGTTCATCGAGGCGGGCGCCGATGTCCCACTGGAGCAGTTCGGGGACGACCTCCTCCCCCCGTTCCCCTGCGTCGAGGAGCTAATGTACGATCCCCCTGGTTCGGCGGGGATCGTCGGGTGTCCAGTGCTGTTCATTCCGGTGAACCAACCAAGCAAGTTTCATACATGTATATATATAATGTGATCTTTCCTTTCTATCATGAGTATTAGATCTTGTTGGGGCAGCAGCTATATAATAATTTTACATCGGATAATTTCAGTTGTGGCCAGTGCTTATGATCTTAGGTCCCTTCAAACTCAATAACCGGGTTTTGTGGTTTGTAAGATGGTATCAGAGTAGGGCCTGATCCAACTTTATCTTTTAATTTGCGCCACCTCTTGTTATCTAATTTCTACGGCCCATCTTGACCGTGAGGGAGAGTGTTAGAGCAGCAACTATATAATAGTCTTATATCGGATAATTTCAATTGTAGCGCTTATGATCTTGGGCTCCTTCAAACTCAACACCCGGGCTTACATGTATCTAAGGTAGTGTAGTTTGTAGTCGGTGATGGTGCTGTTTGTGCATGTGCAGGTGACCCGTCTTCTCTGCGGCGGCTTCATCCTGGCACTCCGAGCCAACCACACCATGTGCGACGGTCAAGGCCTCCTCCAGCTCATGAACGCTATGGCCGAGCTCGCGCGCGGCGCGACGTCTCCCAAGGTGCTCCCCGTCTGGTGCCGGGACCTGCTGGCTGCCCACAGCACCCCCAGGATCACCAGAGTCCACCACGAGTACGATGACCCCGCCAAGTATAACTGCACCCCACCCGCGCCTGACGACCAGCTCATCCACCGCTCCTTCTTCTTCGGCCCCAGGGACATCGCCGCCCTGAGGCGGCTACTCCAGCCGCATCTGCGTGCCACATGCTCCACCTTCGACGTCCTCACGGGCTGCCTCTGGCGGAGCCGCACTGCCGCGCTCTGCCTGCCCCCCGGGGAGCTCGTCCGCCTCATGCCCGTCGTGAACGCCCGCGCCAAGGTCCCCTCCCTGCTCCCTGTCGGGTACTACGGCAACGGGTTCACCTTCCCGGCAGCGGTGTCCACGGCAGGGGAGCTCTGCCGCAACTCGCTGGCCTACGCCGTGCACCTGATCAAGAAGGCCAAGGGGGACATGACGGAGTAGTACGAGAGGTCGGTGGCGGACCTGATGGTGCTGCGTGGGCGGCCGCACTTCACGGAGGCGTCGGGGACCTGGATGGTGTCGGACCTGACGCGGATAGGGTTACGGCAGGTGGACCTGGGGTGGGGCGAGGCCGTGTACGGGGGCCTGACGGGGGCGTTCCAGGGAGTACTGGTCACCGTCTACGTCGCCTACAAGGAGGGCATCGTCGTATCCCTCCGGCTGCCGGCGCCCGCCATGCGCAGGTTCGCCGAGGAGGTCAAGAAGATGACGTCCGTACCACTGGAGCCACAGGACTACGCCAATGATGATATCGAGTAGGATCCCGATAATATTCAACTCCTATTCGAATCCCCATCCGACCAACATATCCGAATCTCCGTTTAATTATCCGACTAATATTTAAAGTGAATACTATCCGCTCCGATTATTATCCGACCGATTATGTATTTTGATAAATTTTAATTTTAATGATATTTATATATTTAAATAAGCGGTAATTTGATATTTGAAGTATGCTTAAGACGTGTTGAGTAATAATAATAGAGTTTGTTGTGATTTTTTATTTTTAATAATTTTACTTATTTAGATAAATTGTTTAAGTTATTTGTTAAAATTTATCTAGATATTTATAATTTAAATATTTATTTATTTTAATCTATGATATTCATGAATTATGCAAAGAATAAAATTTACAAGTCATTAAGTTATAAGACAAAATTGAAATAATCAAGTATTCGAATTACTATCCGAATTCGGATATTATCTGGCGGAGTCAGATTCGGATAAAAAATTTTATTATCCGTTGGATAACATCCGAAGTTGGATATTCGAATAATATTAAACGGAGCGGAGTCGGATACTTTGATATCCGCTCCGTTGACAGCCCTAATACCGAGCACCATTATAATTAGAAATTATTAATGCTTAGGCTTAATTATATCCCAGAAGAAACGTATGTTTCAGTCTTTTACATGATAAAATGTTAAGCTACAAAATTAATATATATCGTAAGAGATAGGTAGGGTCAAACCTTAATTAGTAAATAAATGGTGCTATATTCATGAGACTATATATGCTCATGTTAGCTATATGTACATATGTTGCACTACTGCATAAGCAAGGTGGGTACGCCACATTTTATTTGGACAGGTGTCTAGCAGAGGAGAGGATCCTCAAAATTAGTAAATATCTAGGCCTTCCTCCTCTGATCAATTGGACTATAGTTTAAATGTCTAATAAGATGATCTCTTCTCGTAAAATATTGGCATGTGTACTTCTTATGTATGGAACAATAAATAAAATAAATTAATGTTGTTGGAAGTGGATCGACCTTCATGAGAAAAATGTTTCTATCAGCACCATCTTCCTTCCTACGTAATCTCAGTACAGCTGACTTCAGTTTGTTTGAACTTGTTAGGATTTGGGCATAACCTAGGATGCATTTGGCATGGTGGTAAAAACTGCTGCATGAACATATTTCTCAAAAAAATTGAAGTACTTAATGATTCTAAAACAGCACACGGTCAAAAAACACATGATCCACAGACCGTCTTCATATTTGGATTTTGGCATTCACACCACGATCCTACATTGTATATATAATGCGATTCTATTGTCTTAGGCTAAGATAGTATCTTTATTATTTTATATAAAAATAAGAGAGAAGACTTTATCTCCCTTTATATAAAAGTGTAATAAGATGGCTCCTAAGGGCCTAGAAAATACAAACAAAAGACGTACGCTTAAAAAAAAATGTCAACAATACTATATTGCTTCCAGGTTGTTTCACACGAAATAGTATGGAGAAAGAAACATTTTGCAAATTGTTAAGGCATAACTATACTACAAACAAATCCAGATGTGTGCAAGTAAAGAAAACTAAGGGATTGGGTTTCAAAAATCATGATTTTCAAAAACTAAGGGATCATTTTTTCCAAAGCCGGTAAGCTCAACGATTAGTTGATATAAGCTAAGCTCACTTTTCAAAAAATGATATTCATTATTTTCAGCAATCATAAAGTAAGACAGTGTTGAGCACTTTTGCCATCTTTTGATAGGGCCGCGACATTGGGCGGGTCAACTTGAACCCGTATGGGTCAACCTGACTGACCCGACAAATGACGGGTTGGATTGGGTTAGGGTTAAGGTAATCGCCAACTTGAGGTTGGACAAGTTGGGTTCGGTTGAAAGGTCGGGCAACCCAGCCCAACTCGATCCCGTTACTGTAAAAGGCATCTAAAAATCCTAGTGCCCACAGTAACCCTAATTTGAATCCTCCATCTTCGTGCGCTGCATCCTCCATCCTTGCAAGTCCAATCCCCCATCCTCTGTCCTCGCTTTGCAGTCTACTCCTCTGGATAGTCTCCGGCCTACAGCGACGGTCATGTCCAGCTCCCTCCATCTCTGTGGCAAATGGTGGTGCAGCGGTAGTTGCAACACCCTTCTCTCTACGACGAGCGGCATAATCTGCGCCCCTCCCCACCTCTTTCTATATCTCTCTATGCACTCTTCTCTCTATGGCGAGCGGCGTAACATGAAGCCATTCCCTAAGCCTTCTTCTCTATACCTTCATCCCAAGATACTATGTAGGAAACACACTTCCTTCTCCTCCATCGCCGCATCCTCCAAGAACAACACCACAGGCCATGGCGTCTCCTCCTCCTCCTCAACACCACAAGCCAGAAGCGGCAACCTAGAGGTAGCCTACCATGTCTTCAACGGGATCCTTCCCTTCCCAGACGTCTACCACCACACCATCATGATCATTGTCGTGTTGGCCGCATATATGCACTCCTATTCGGCCCACGAGGGATGTGCCTTGCTGGAACACCATGATGAAGGGGTGGTCGGACTGCGGGGACTTACTTCTCGCCCACCACCTGCTCGACCAAATGTCGGACGTGTGTTTGAGAAGTTTAGGAAGACCAGAGTCCCTTCTATTTTCAATGCTCGCGCCCAACCCAATCAACCCGACCCGACCCAACCCGATGAGGGTCGGGTTACATGGGTTGGGTTGGGTTGGGTTGAGAGATTCATCAACGGGTTGGATTAGGGTTGATATGGGTCGGGTTAGGGTTAAGGTCTTTTGTACATGGGTTGGGTTAAGGTTGATATTAACCTGGGTTAACGCAACTCGAGTTGCAGCCCTATCTTTTGATACGACGGTACATTCGCCGATTCACTTAGTTAGAGAGTTGCATACGAGGGGTTATTTTAAAAAATTATTCTCTTTGCATTTACCGATTACCATCCACACCTGCATTTAGAAGATCCTGATTCATGCTTTCTCCTCTCCCCACTCCCCAGTGAGTTTATTCAGATTGCCCTCAGGAAGATGAAGCTTTCATTTGGCTCTCTGTGTGCACGCATCCAAATGACCTCCCGTATACACGTCAGCCGTGACGATATATTATGAGTTCGGATCCTCTCAGTATTATTTTAGACTGAACTTCAGTAGTAATCAGTCCCAGGATGCCATGTGTAAAGTAATTTTGTCGTTCGAGACGCATCCCATCGAGGTGGGAATCTTTTTCTTATTTTCTGATTTAGTAAGTTCTCAATACTACGCAGAGCATTTAAATACCACCAAGAACATAAAATTACAATCATAATTTAAAATACACCCTAATGTGCACCTGAATACAACCTAAAATTACTATACAAATATTACATTATGGTGTACTTTAAATTATGGCGGTAATCTTATGCTCTTGATAATATTTAAGTACTCTGCGTAGTATTGAGAACCTGTTGAATCGGAAAACTAGAAAAAGTTACCTACTTCGGTGGGACACATCTCGAACGACGAAACTACTTTACATATGGCACCTTAGGACGGGTTATTACCGGAGTCAAGTCTAAAATGGTACTGAGAAGATCCGAACTCATATTATGCACTACAGTCTGGATCGTCTCAATACAAATTTGGACCGGACCCCAACAGTCACCATTCTCATGGTAACATGTGCAAAATAGATGTGTCATTCAAGACGTGTTTCATTGTAATACAGAACTTTTTCCTTGTTATTGATTTTTCAGATTTCCAATACAACCTAGAACAGTTAAATACAACAATGAATACAAAACTACAACTATAATTTAAAATACATCCTAATAAACACTTAAATACACCCAAATTCACCTGGATACATCGTAAGCTCATGTACGAATTTGTTTATTTGGATGCATTTTAAAATTATGGTTGTAGTCTTATGCTCATAGTATATTTAAATATTCTACATTGTATTAAAAATTTGGGAAAAGTAGCTTTGGTTGTATTCAGGTGAATTGGGATGCATGTTGTATTTATTGGGATTTATTTTAAATTATAATTACAATATTGTGTTCATAATTAAATTTAAATACTCTGTGTTGGATTTAAAATCTAGGAAACTGATAACAAGGAAAAAATTTTCTATTTCGATGAGACATGCCTTGAATGACACGTCTACTTTACACGTCACCATGAAACTGGTGACTGTTGGACTCTAGTCCAGACTTGTATTGAGACGATCCGGACTCCATGCACTAGTACGCACCGTAAGCATCTGGATCTTCCGTAGTTATTTTTTATCTCCTTTATACTTTCACTTTAATCTGATTACTTTGAGATCTTTAAAATTTAGAAAAGCACTACTTTTCAAGTTCCACCTTTCTCTTGTTGTAATACATGAATCAATAATATCAAAATGAGATAACAAGGATGGAAAAAAAAAAGAGAAGTAAAATCTTTGAAGTCTGTGGGCTGAAATGTTCGTTAGGAAGGTCGGGGAAAATGGAAGTCCAGTATTTAGATTGACGTCAGCCTTTCCGAACCTTATCAGTAGTTCTTTGGGGCCCGTTGATCTCAACTGATAGGAAAAAGAATATAGATCCTATAAATATAAGGTTGAACTGAATTCGGACAATATGGTTAAAAAAAGATTTTAAAAAACTCTTATACATTACTTTTTTTTATTTCTAATGAGAAGTGATTTTAAAAAATTCTTCCCTTTCTTCGTACACTTACTAAGGTGCTGTTTGACAACGTAATTGGGGATCACCGACAGGGTAAGTGCAAATTTGGGGTGAGTTAGGTATAGCTTTTAGGATAAAAGTACAAAGAACTCCACGTGACCTTATTTTTATCTATTTTGTGACATTAAGTTGACATCACACATAGCCAAAAAAGTGATGAAAACGTTTAGTTTCCTGATACCTCTCTTGTAAAACTGCTTTTTTAAAATTTGCAGTTATTAGAAGTGGTGCCAAACTGCACCTAAAGTCCCAATTAAACTTGCACTTATAGGAACCAGACCAGAATGCTACCTCCCCCAAATTCCAAATTATCTCATGTCTCTGGGTTTCCGTAGCTCCACCTGTGACCCGTCGCTCTTTCTCCTTGATCACAACGACACTCTGGTTATCTACTCGTCCACGTTGACGGCATTATTATCACAAGTAATGCTCTACAAGCCATCCGATCTCTCCTTAATAATCTGTCCAGTGCCTTTGCCATCAAAGATCTAGGTCCCCTGCACCATTTCCTGAGAATCCAACTCATCAGAACGGCTGGGACACTTCATCTCTCCCAGCATCAATACATCCTGGATCTGCTTAACCGAACCAAGATGGCTGAGGCAAAGCCAATCAACACACCAATGGCACCCTCCTCCAAACTCTCCAAAGTCGACGGTGACCTTCTATTGGATCCATCAGAGTATCGGGCCATTATCGGCTCCTTTTAATACCTCACTATCACTCAGTCCCGATATTCCTTTCGCCGTCAACAAGACATGTCAATTTTTGGACGCCCCCCCCACGTCCCATTGGGGTGCCGTCAAACGCCTCCTTCGGTGCCTCAAAGGAGCTCCACTTCATGATCTCCTCCTGCGACGCTCGCTTATGCAGCTCCAAGCCTTCTTCGATGCCAATTGAGCTGGATTAATTCCCTGATGATCGCCACTCTGTAAGTGGTTTCGGCATCTTTCTCGGCTCCAATCTTATCACTTGGTGTGCGAAGAAGCAACCAACAGTTGCACGGTCTAGCACTAAAGCTGAACTCTGTGCACTTGCCTCGGCCGCAACCAAGCTCATATGGACGCAACATCTCCTTCATGACCTGTGGGTCCTCCCACGGTCGCCGCCGCGCCTCTAATGTGATAATGTTGGAGTGCTTTACCTTACTATCAACCCCATGTTCAAGGCACAAACAAAGCATATAGAGGTGGACTTTCATTTTATTCGTCAACTTGTGCTCCGAAAGAAATTGTTCGTGCAGTATATCTCCACTCGAGACCAAATAGCCGACGTCTTCACCAAAAGTTTGCCGACGTCCCAGTTCATCATCCTTAGAGACAAGTTGCACGTCCATGTCCCCACGTCCAGTTAGAGGGGGAGTGTATGGACTCCAGGATAACCTCGAACGGTTGGATCCTCTTCGGATGCAGTTCAACAAGATGGGAACACGCACCTGCATGGACTCTCACCGTTGTTACTTTATCTCCAAGCTATTGTACGCTCTGTAGTTATCCTGTACACCCATGTAGCGTGTGTAGAAACACATAACAGTTAAATAATCATGAGCACAAGACTACAATTATAATTTAAAATACATCACAATAAAAATTATGATTATAGTCATGGGCTCATAGTTGCATCAGTTGTGGACGTACCAGTTTTCTGTCCGGGTCCATTCCCCCACCAGCTATAAATACCACGCCTCCACGTACCCTTCCCCCTCGCTCTTCACACGCTTCACTGCTGGTTAGCTCAAAGTGCTGCTTTGCTGCTCCTCCCCAGCTGGCTATAGTTACGCTCACTGCTCGTACTGGGTCTCATGGCAGCCTCCTCCACCTCCTGCAATGGCCTCGTCTTCTTTGTCCGACGGCGCGAGCCCGAGCTGGTCGCGCCAGCCGCAGCGACGCCTCGCGAGCTCAAGCCCCTCTCCGACATCGACGACCAGCGGGGCCTCCGCTTCCACATCCAGGAGCTCCAGCTCTTCCGCGCTAACCCCCGCTGCGACGGCGGGTGGGAAAGACCCCGCTAGGGTTGTCCGGGATGCGCTCGCCGGGGTACTCGTCTTCTACTACCCGCTCGCGGGGCGGCTCCGTGAGGGGCCCGACGGGAAGCTGGCCGTCGACTGCACCGGAGAGGGTGCGCTGTTCATCGAGGCGGACGCCGATGTCCGGCTGGAGCTGTTCGGGGACGACCTCCGGCCGCCGATCCCCTGCTTCGAGGAGCTAATGTACGATGTCCCTGGGTCGGCGGGGATCGTCGGGTGTCCAGTGCTGTTCATTCAGGTGAACCAACCAAGCAAGTTCTTTATGTATATATATATATATATATATATTAATGTGATCTTTCTTTTCTATCATGAGTATTAGATCTGATGCTTATATGTATCTAAGATAGTGTAGCTAGTAGTTGGTGATGGTGATGGTGATGGTGCTGTCTGTGTATGTGCAGGTGACCCGTCTTCTCTGTGGCGGCTTCATCGTGGCACTCCGAGCCAACCACACCATGTGCGACGCTCAAGGCCTCCTCCAGCTCGTGAACGCTATAGCCGAGCTCGCGCGCGGCGCGACGTCTCCCACGGTGCTCCCCGTCTGGCGCCGGGACTTGCTGGCCGCCCGCAGCACCCCCAGGATCACCCGTGTCTACCACGAGTACGACGACCCCGCCAAGTATAACTGCACCCCGCCCGCGCCCGACGACCAGCTCGTCCACCGCTCCTTCTTCTTCGGCCCCAGGGACATCGCCGCCCTGAGGCGGCTACTCCCCCCGCATCTGCGCGCCACCTGCTCCACCTTCGACGTCCTCACGGGCTGCCTCTGGCGGAGCCGCACCGCCGCGCTCCGCCTGCCCCCCGGGGAGCTCGTCCGCCTCATGCCCGTCGTAAACACCCGCGCCAAACTCCCCTCCCTACTCCCTGCCGGGTACTACGGCAACGGATTCACCTTCCCGGCAGCGGTGTCCACGGCGGGGGAGCTCTGCCGCAACTCGCTGGCCTACGCCGTGCACCTGATCAAGAAGGCCAAGGAGGACATGACGGAGGAGTACGTGCGGTCGGTGGCAGATCTGATGGTGCTGCGTGGGCGGCCGCACTTCACGGAGGCGTCGGGGACCTGGATGGTGTCGGACCTGACGCGGATAGGGTTCCGGCAGGTGGACCTGGGGTGGGGCGAGGCCGTATACGGGGACCTGGCGGGGGCGTTCCGGGGACTGATCACCTTCTACGTCGCGTACAAGGACGGCATCGTCGTCCCCCTCTGGCTGCCAGCGCCCGCCATGCGCAGGTTCGCGGAGGAGGTCAAGAAGATGACGTCCGTACCAGTGGAGCCACAGGACTGCTCAGATGATGAAACCTCGGCCGCCGCCTTCGCTCTCCCTAAACTTTAATTAAAATTAAGGTTTAAATCTTAATAATACCGAACACCATTATGATTAGGAATTACTAATGTTTAGGCTTAATTATATCGTAAGAGAAAGGGTCAAGCCTTCATTAATAAATAAATGGTGCTATATTTATGAGAATATATATGCTTGTGTTAGCCATATGTATATATGTTGCATCGGTACGCCGCATTTTGTTTTAGCATCGATCTATGTATAAAACATGAAAAGAGATTTTCTCCCTATACATTTAAATCAGAGTCCAGCAATACAGAGAAAGAAGGAGAGTCGGACATTGCAAAAAATTATTCATATAATTCCTAACGTCGGCAAATATTGGCATGTGTACTTCAATAAATTAATGTTGTTGGAAGTGGATCGACCTTCATGAGAAAAATGTATCTATCAGCATCATCTTCTTTCGTACGTAATCTCAGTACAGCTGACTTCAGTTTGTTTGAACTTAATTAGAATTTGGGCATAACGTAGGATGCATTTGGCATGGTGGTAAAAACTGCTGGATGAACATATTTCTCAAAAAAATTGAAGTACTTAGTGATTCAAAAAATCACAGTAAAAAAACATATGACCAGAGACCGTCTTCAGATTTGCATTTTGGCATTCGTATATATAACGCGATTCTATTGCATTAAGTTATGATAATATCTTTGTTATTTTGTATAAAAATAGGAGAGAAGACTTTATCTCCCTTTAGATAAAAGTGTCATCCTCTATTGAACCAAAGCACTAGAGTCAATCTTCCTAACTTGAAATTAAAGTTTAAAGTCTTGTAAATGAGAAAATATAATTAACAAATATATTATCAGACTAAATCTTAAGAGCCGGATGCAAAAATACGTACGAAAGTTCAGATTCAGAAGCAGTTCGGAAAAAAAGAAACTTATTTTTTTAATGTTTTCACTTTTATTTCTGAAATGGAATTGAAAATCAGAAAGTGGGTACCGTGTACACTCCTGGTGGAGACACGTACGTTTAGACCCGATAGTTGTGAAATCGATCATCTGGATCATTGGTGGCATCAAATTATCTAGAAGTAGGATCTCAATCGTTTTTTTCTAATCATTTAATCAAACGCAGCTGTACGCCTCAGCTTGAATTTATGTTTTATGAGTGTTCGGTTTATGTTTTTTTGGTGTTTTTTTCTCTAGAATGTTATTTTAAGGAGAAAAAGGTAAGTGGAACTTGTCTAGAATCTCTTCCCTAATTTTTAGGCTAGAGTCCAGTTCTTAAATTTTTTTTAAAAGAAAAATAGCTCATGAGTTGTTTTATTCTTGGAGAAGCCTTGTGCGTTAGTTTTCTTCTTTTTAGGAAACTTTGCTCTCTATCTTTTAAAAAACATATCCGGATTTTGCCAAAAGATTGAGTAGATGAGTTATAACATTTTTAAAAATTAGAGTACAAATTAAGTTGAAACAAAATTTGAGAACAAAATAGCTTTGGAAACAAAATTGCTCCCAAACGGCCTATTAATTCTAGGGTTCGAAACTCGCCTAAACTCGAACATGAATGTCCCACGCCACAGGTCCGTACAATCAATCATGTACTTGTTCAAGTATGATTTGAACTATCAAAACGGATCGACACTCTTTTGGATTCCTTAATTTCAATTTTCGTATAAAATTAAGTCACGCGTGCACTTGCCAGCTTGGATCTTCACAGAAACCGTGCAAGTAGATAGTGTGAGGAGGCGCGATTTCTTTTCTTTTCTTTTCTTTTTAATTTTTTAATATTTAGATTAAAGACCAGGTGATATAATAAACATTGAGCTGGAATACTCCTCACTGGAACAATTTTTTTTCTTTTGAAAACATCAGAGCCGATTTGTTTCATGGATACGGTATTCCAGATTTCCCACACCCACATCTCTTATAGTTAGAACAGTAAGAATTCTCTGGAATAATTTTTCTTATTCTAGAATAAGCAATTCAAGTCTTTTAGATGAGTTAAGTTGTTCCACTTATTCCGAAAATAACACGTCCGCGTCAAAAATAATGCGTCCGCGCTCTTAAACTAAGATTAGAGAAATAAACGTCATAAGTCATCCTATTCGACCCCTTATTCCCTAAACAAGAAGTGGAAGTAGTTTTAAAAATATATTACAATTGATGATAAATGAAATCAATTTTAGACGAACTTATCTTTTAAAGTAAAAAAATAGTAAAGCAGAATCAAGATCCACCCATCTACTTGTTCACATTATTGGGTCCATTTTAGGTTTGAGTATGTTCATTTCGGCGGATTTATTGTATACGGCTAGGCATAATGAAAACTGGATGTGGGCCGACTTATGACTTTTTTCCCTTTTTAAATTTTAAATTTTTTATTTCAAACCTGGTATTTTTCAAATCTTATAGAAGAACTCCACCTCATATAAGAACTCCACTCGAAGTTTATGCCGTATGGAAATATTTAATTCCTTTGAATAACCTGCGTACACAAGTTCTGCTGTGAAGAAGTGCCTTCCATTAACGCGCTTGCATGCTTATTCACTTGATTACAAAACCCTGACAAATTAATTAAGGACATCTAAACAAATGCATAGAAAACCATGGTCCATTTTCAGGTCATTTTGAAAGCAAACTTAACCAAAAAAAGTTACATGAAGATAATACCTATATATTTAATTAATAAATATTTGAATATTTACGTTTGTTGGGTCCAAATCTCATCTCCCACGATCGAAGCCTTCTGCCCAATACCGTAAGGTCAGGAAGGAGTGGACTTATAAAAAGAAAAACCGTTAAAGACCCAGTGGTGATCCGAGGGATCTCTCTCCGATGCTTAAATAAGAAGAGTTGGGATTCAAAAAGAAAGTGGGACAAATTTGAGTTTTGGAGAGCCTATCTAATCAAGCCGAACTAAGGGTCTTTATATAATAGTTTCAAGGCTTCTCATTGGACGATTCTAATTAGGAAAAGTAGATCCTGACCAAGTTTCCCTCAAAACCCGATTACTAGAAGGAGATTGTTTTAGAAAGGCCGGATCCTTGGATTCATCATGATCCGCATGAGATTGGAAGGAAGTTGCCGTGAAGGGACCCATATCCAGATAAGTTCCTTGACTCCCCCTCCGGTCGCACCATTTTAACTAATTTATACACAACATGCTAAGCTATATGGTGATTTAAAAGTGTAATTTGAATCCCAGATCAATCTACATGTAAACGTGCAAGAATAGCTCCACATTCACCAGAATGCAAACCAAACTCCACCAAACTTCAACCAAATTTATAAAATTAATTCTATACCTTATAGACATGAAAACTAAACAACCTTCAAACATGTATGACAATAACTAAATGACTAATTGTATATTGAGTAGATAAGTTTTTATGTGGGCAATGATTTGTAGTGATTCTATTGGATCTTCAAATGGATGATTTAAATAATTATTAAAAAATTACTATAATAGTATAAAATTAAATCATTTTAAAGTATACGATCAGGTAGATCGTTACACTCTAATTCAAATGAAAAAAATTATTTACAATTTACATTGGGTGGAAGATGAAGTTCTTAATTTAAATAGAAAACATCATATTACTCATTATACTTTATGATTTTACTTAAATATAGACAATTGTCACTAAAGATTTACACTGTACTGATATCATTTTATGTAATTCATTTTGTTTGGTTTAGTTTGGTTTACGAAGAGGAGAAACCAAACCAAACCAAGTTTAGTTTTTTGGTTTGTTTTGAACTCAAAATAAAAAAATTTAAATTTCAAACTGAACCTAATTAACGAGTTTAATGTAATTTTTTTATTTGGACCAAATAGTGAACACCCCTAAGATAATAAGATGACTCCTAAGGACCTAGAAAATACAAACAAAAGACGTACGCTGAAAGAAAAATGTCAACAATACTATATTGCTTCCAATATGTTTCACACGAAATAGTATGGAGAAACATTTTGCAAATTGTTAAGGCATAATTATGCTACAAACAAATCAAGATGCGTGCAAGTAAAGAAACCTTAAGGCTCACTTTGTCTGCAGAATAACTTAAATCAGAATAAGATTCTGGGGATTTCTTAAATCAGAATAAGAGGTATTTTGATTTAGTAAATTGTTGGTTTTCCACCCAGAATAAGAAGAATTACACTGCGTTATTTTAAGTGATTTGGTAGGAATAAGTGGAATAATGAGTGAAATAAAAAGTAAAATTAAGAGAATTGGGGGATTAGATATTCCGGATAGATTTTGGGGAGTTGGGAGAATTAGGCATACCCTCAATCAAATTAGAATATGGTCTTTACACCGGTTATTCCGGCCCTATTCCACAAACAAAGTGAGCCTAAGGGATTAGGTTTCAAAAATCATGATTTTCATGTTGGGTAGTCCTTTCTTTTGTCAAGTGAGAAGACCATGTTTTCCAAAGTCGATAAACTCAACGATTAGTTGATATAAGCTAAGCTCACTTTTCAAGAAATGATATTCATTATTTTCAACAATCATAAAGTAAACCTGTGTCGAGCACTTTTGCCATCTTCAAGGGATTTTTCCACTGCCTTCTTTTGATAGGGTTACGACATTGGGCGGGTCAACTCGACCCACGAACCCGATTACCCGATTGACCCGACAAATGACAGGTTGAGTTGGGTTAGAATTAAGGTAATCGCCAACCTGAGGTTGGACGAGTTAGGTTGGGTTGAGAGATTGGACAACCCAGCCCAACCCGAACCCGTCACTGTAAAAGGTATCTAAAAACCTAGTGCGCACAGTAACCTCAGTTTGAATCCTCCATCTTCGTGTGCCGCATCTTCCATCCTTGCAAGTCCAATGCCCCATCTTCTGTCCTCCCTTTGCAGTCTACTCCTCTCGATAGTCTCCGACCTGTGGCGACGGTCATCTCCAACTCCCCCCATCTCTGTGGCAAATGGTGGTGCAGCGGTAGTTGCAGCAGAAATTCTCATATAATTTAATATTTTCAGCCGTGCATTGAAGTGAGAGTCCAGTTGCTGCTTTATGATTACCAATCATAAGTTGATTTGTAAGTCTCACATGTATTAGTTGGAAATAATAGATAGATAATTGCTATTAATCTCATAAGAGTATAAGAAATTATTGTCAAAAATACTAGTTGCTGTTAATCCCATTGGCATCACTACTCGCTGGCTTTTTTAGTCACTAGACTAAAGCTCTTACAATGAAAACGACATGGTCAAAACCCATAGGCCTCCAATCTACGCTACGATGATATTAATGATTATTTCAAGTTCTTGGTACACTTTTTACCGGTGCGTATTCAAATAATTTGTCTGCAATTACTAATTAGACAATCTGTGTTAACTTCATGATAGTTAGGAACACAGCCTAACAAGGACATGTTATGCAAGTGACAGATCATTCTAATTGAGCTATCAGGATGTGACAGCATCCCGATTCCCCTTTTTTAAATTCCCAGAACCTTGATGATGATTATCTACAGAGAAAAATAAGGATGATATTCCATGCAATAGCATACCTTGTATTCACAGGCCCCAGGGGCCTCATGGCAACCAGCTAGGAAACTCCCCATCATAACTGTAGATGCACCTAACGTCAAAGCTTTGACAATATGTCCAGAATTTGAAATCCCACCATCAGCAATAACGGGAACGTACCCCACTATATATGCCGACCAATAGATGCAACCTTGTAAACTGTTGTTGCCTACATGCACATTTGGGGGTGAAAAAACTTTTACAATTTGGGGATGTAACAAAGCTGTCTAAAACCATAAATATAGGAGATCCTGTAAAAAAATCGTATATAACGAATACTGTTGAGAGAGATATTTCATGCTTTGACACAAGATAAAAAAGAGCAGAAGGTATGACATCTCTTGGGGAATAACAAGTTTAAGTGAATGGAACATGTTTAAGTGAAAATAACACACGAAAAGGTACTTGTGCCCCAAAGGATGATAGTAGTGACATGATTAGCCACCAAGATTAGCCATTAGAGGCACTGAATTAAGCACGGCATGTACCTTTTCTCCACTATCAATTCTATGGTTCTCCAAAAGATAGGCGTCTTTTTAACTTATGAGCTAGGCAACCAAAAGAGCATTGTAGAGAGCAACTTTTGGATAATTTAAAGCTTTAAACAAATTCCAATAACTTGACTTTCTGATCTGATTGCGGTAATTAAAAATGACTCGTTAAGACTCTACAGGCAAGATCCAAGAAGGTGCCATGGTCCTTTATCGTCAAGAAACTTGAAATTTCACCACAATAAAAGGTATATATACTTATATTCATATCATTTCCATCCGTTTACAAGATGAGGATTTTATTTCAAAGTTTTGCATAGCCAAAATTTGTGCATGCCAAGATCTAAAAGCTTTTTCATACGAGACTTGTTAAACAATTACAAGATGTTTCCTAGAATTCTTTTAAAAAGATCAGTTTTCCCTGACCTTCACCACCAGTAGCCAAATCATCCCCTCTGCTCTCCTCTTTCTCCTTATCTCCATCATTCCTCATATTCTTGATCCTCTTACCAAAGAAGACGTTTGCCACATAGATTCGTACCAGCCAGGACCAGTCAAGGTTGCTAGTTTTCCTATTGACTACTCAAAGTGGCTTAACCAGGCTTAAAACAGTCCATACAGACCAGAAATGGGAGGTGGGTTCCTTATAGTTTGACAGATTTTGAGTACTCATTGAGCCAGCCAGAGTTACCCATGCATAGACACACTGGCGAATGCACAAGATAACTAAGAAAGGCTACAACCAGACTGATTTCAAAATCAGGTTTTGATTCCTTGCACCTCACTTTTTGGCTCATCCTCCTCATTCTCATCCTACTCCTCATATTCATTCCCTTGTTCAACTTTTCACCTATGTTGCTGAAGTGAGCCACCACCCCAAACTTTGGCACTGTAGCATTCCTCGGTCTTCCTTTGTTGGGTTTAGCATCTCTGAACCACAAATAAGGTCAGGTGATTAAACCAATAACAAATGCGCCATGTTCTAGAATGCATCATTGACTCTTTTAATGTTGCGTAGATGACCTGGATGATTGAGTCTGCTTGCATGAATTATCAGCAGAAAAGATAATCTGATTCTGCATGTCTGATTTTCAATTTTCATGTCCAAGACAAAGTCTATTGTAATTCTGGTTTTATGCAACTATGGTTTTATACTGTTGCTGTATATACAGTAGGTCTAGATTTAGTATGTATAAATTGATAAGCATGCTGGCCTCTTGCCCTATTATGGGCTTTTGTACTTGTATATATCAAGGTGATTAAACCAATAACAAATGCGCCATGTTCTAGAATGCATCATTGACTCTTTTAATGTTGCGTAGATGACCTGGATGATTGAGTCTGCTTGCATGAATTATCAGCAGAAAAGATAATCTGATTCTGCATGTCTGATTTTCAATTTTCATGTCCAAGACAAAGTCTATTGTAATTCTGGTTTTATGCAACTATGGTTTTATACTGTTGATGTATATACAGTAGGTCTAGATTTAGTATGTACAAATTGATAAGCATGCTGGCCTCTTGCCCTATTATGGGCTTTTGTACTTGTATATATCAAGGTTCAATATAATGGAGAAAGTTATGCTTCCTTCAATTTAGTATTCGTAACATGGTAACAGAGCCGAGGTGAGGTTTCCGTTTTTCCGAGCCGAGGTGAGGTTTTCGTTTTCCCGAGTGCGTCTGTCTTCCTCTGCGCCACCGCCGTTCACCTCCGCGCGTTGAGCGGGTCGTTCGCCTCGGTTCTGAGGGCCGCGACTGAAGCTTCTCGCCTCCGTCCTACCGTTGTCAGGGCCGCACGCATTCCCAGCAGCCTTGGCCGAAGCTTCCTGCTCCCCCCAGCCTCTATCCCGCAGGAGCGTTCTGTTCGTTGGTTGCTGCTCCCCCCCCGGCTTCGCGTTGGTCGTTGCTTCCAACCTTGCTCCCGCAGTAAGGACGCTGGTTTTCGCTGGGCTCTAGGCTCTTGTGCGCGAGGTTGGGCTGGAGGGATCCGGTCACCACCTATTTCTGCGTTGGATATTCCAAAAATGGATCTTCAATTAAAGGATGCCAATAATTATGCTGCATGGGCTGCTACTGTTCGATCTAATCTCCGTACTGCTAAGTTATGGGGATATGTTGATGGGACTATTATGTATTCGGAAGTTGAAATTGAGTCATCGGTAGGAAAATGTACTACTATTTCTTGCATTCATATTTGGAAGGATAATGATGAGGTTGTTATGGGTTATATCTTTCGTTCGGTTGATCCTTCTATTCATCTGGATCTTTTGGACTTTACTACTTCTCGAGCACAATGGACTTTTCTTGGCAGACGTTATATTCAGTCTAGTGGTGTTCGAGAGTATCAGCTTCGTAGTGAACTTGACAGTATTCGTCATGGTGAACTGTCAATTCAGGAGTTCTTCACTCGTCTTCGACGTATCTGGTCAGAATTAGATGCTATGCATGTCTCTGGTCGTATTTCTACGTGTTCTTGCAGTCTTCAACGGGATCGGCAGCATCTCTATCACTTTTTGACAAGTCTTCGTCCTGAGTATGAGGAACTTCGTGCTTAGCTTCTACATCGATCTCCTCTTACTGAGCTTATTGCAGAAGAGACACGACTGCGAGCTCTGGGGACGTCTGGCACTCCATTTGAAACTGTTCTCGCTGCTGCGTTGCGGTCTCGCTCATCGGAGCCTTCCAGATATTCTCCGCTACTTGACACTCCGATGCACTCACGTGGCATGGATTCTTCATCACAACTTGGTGACTCAGTTAGCACACCAGCGAATCTTTTCTGCAAGTACTTGTTGGGATCGCTGTGTCGGGATCCGATCTTAAAACGCTGCGGAATAAAGAAGTTTTCGGGATCGGATCTGTCCCGTTTCGGTCGTTAAAACTAAAACCGACGTAGATCGATTTACCTTGCGCGGATTCGAATCCGCGTCCGTTTTCTGGTTCCGTCGGAGTGATGCCGCAAGTCGCGCAGATGCCCGACCTCTAGCGGTATCCACGCGGTTCTCCTCGCGATGGATCGTCCTCGCTTCCTCGCTCGCTGCGGCGCTCGAAGATCCCGTCTGACTGCACGTAATCCGCCGCGACATGTGGATTCGGAATCCCCGTCGAACGGGAGGTGGAGCAGTTGGGAACGGCACGCCCAGAGGAGAGAGAAAGTGGGGAAGAACGAATGACGGCTAGGTCAGGGTTGCTGGCCCCGGACGTAGAATCCGTTCTTTTATAAGAAGTCAGTTTGCAGTTTTTCATAAAAATCCAGACTTATCTGAAATCCTGTCGGATTATCCATCGACTTGAAAACCATTTGCGTGTGACCCTCTAGGCCCAAATACCAGTCCAGTTAATAGCCCATTAAGTCCAGTAACCCTTTACTGACCCACTGAATTAATTAATATCCTTATATTCAATTAATCAGCCGAATTTAATGTCCCACAATAAATTCGGACGGACTGCCGATCACGTTGGATGCCAAGCAACATCGCGTGATCCTGGATGGCACTGGGGTTATCGCAACCCTCTATTGGAACCTTTCTGTCATCGGTTAGTGCGCGGATATAATCCTTCATCCGTACAATGTTCCCGAATCGACCTAGGGCATGGTTTACTGTTAAACCCTATTTGGTCGATTCACTTGAATCAGATGCCGCTAATCTGAATCCGATAACTCCTTATCGATTACAGAGTCCGCCCTGGCCAGGGACTTTAAGCGCATCATTCCCGGAACATTCTCTCTCAAACAACCGAGAGCGGATGATCCCGTATTGAACACACAATTACCTTCGAGGGTATTTCCCTGAACCCGATCGCTTGACTTATTGATAACCTATGGTTAAGGATTCGTTCGTCAAGGTCAAAGCTCAGAAACCTACCAACAAGATATCTTTGGAGTCTTAGGTCCAAGGATCATCCACGCAACTGTGACAATTGAATCGAGCTGGTTAACAGTGAGGTGATTACCATCCAGCGATTCATAGTCGGATCAGTTCAGTGAACTCATTCACCAATGAGCACCTATAGGTTCAGCATAGTCTCTCCACACAAGTGACTTATGGGATCAGTCACCCTCATCATATGAGCTGAAGTAACCTATACTAGTCTATCCGGATGTTTGATGTCCTATCTCAAACATCCTATGACTAGGAACAATTAAGAACATGTGTTTATAAGTCTTCGGTCCCGTAATTATGATCTCATCATAATCCGAAGACTATTGCACATATTCATGGACTTCATCGTGATACGATAAACACAGATCGAATTGATTACACACAATGAATTATTGCCATTTATTAATAATCTGAATATGTACACAGTATCGGATTGGCTTTGAGACCATCTAATACTATCAATCTCCCACTTGGACTAAAGCCAATCACTTTTATACAGAATACCCATATTCTCTAAGTGACGCTCAAAAACATTTTGAGACAAAGGCTTTGTAAGTGGATCTGCTTTGTTGTCGGCTGAGGGAACTCTTTCCACCACGACATCTCCTCGAGCTATAATATCTCTGATCAGATGAAAGCGCCGCAGAATGTGCTTCGACTTCTGATGAGACCTCGGCTCTTTCGCTTGAGCAATCGCCCCATTGTTGTCACACAGCAGTGGGACGGGACCAGATATGCTTTCCACCACACCAAGATCGCCGATGAATTTCTTCATCCATACAGCTTCCTTGGCGGCTTTAGCAGCAGCAATATACTCGGCTTCCGTTGTCGAATCAGCAGTGGTTTCCTACTTGGAACTTTTCCAGCTCACTGCTCCCCCGTTGAGTGTGAAAATAAAACCTGATGTTGACTTGCTGTCGTCAGGATCAGACTGAAAACTCGAGTCAGTGTATCCTTGCAGCTTTAAGTCTCCTCCTCCATAGACTAGAAATAGATCCTTAGTCCTTCTCAAGTACTTAAGGATGCATTTCACAGCCTTCCAGTGTTCATCATCTGGATTTGCCTGATGTCTGCTCGTAACACTTAGAGCATATGCTACATCAGGTCTGGTACATAGCATGGCATACATGATGGACCCTATGGCAGAAGCATAGGGGACTTTATCCATCATTGCCCTATCTTCAGGTGTCTTAGGAGATTGACCTTTAGAGAGTGAAATTCTATGTCTCATCGGTATGAGACCTCTCTTGGAATTTTCCATGCCAAACCTTTTGATAATGGTTTCTATGTACATGGATTGGGTTAAAGCCAGCATCTTCTTTGATCTATCTCTATAGATCCGTATTCCGAATACGTAAGATGTTTCTCCCAAATCCTTCATAGAGAAGTTCTTTGACAGCCATATCTTTACTGATGACATCATTCCCAATGAGTAGGATATGATGTAGGATGTCGTCAACGTAAAGAACCAGAAAAGTGATTGCGCTCCCACTGTTTTTCTTGTATACACATGGCTCATCTTCATTCTTAATGAAGCCATAAGATTTGATCGCCTCATCAAATCTTATGTTTCAGCTTCGGGATGCTTGCTTCAATCCATAAATTGACCTCTGCAACTTGCATACCATGTTTGGAGATTCTTTGGATGTGAATCCTTCTGGTTGTATCATATACACCTCCTCCTCAAGGTTTCCATTGAGGAAGGCAGTCTTCACATCCATCTGCCAGATTTCATAATCATGGTAGGCAGCAATGGCGAGAAGAATTCTGATGGACTTAATCATAGCAGCGGGCGAAAAGGTTTCGTCATAGTCAACACCTTGTCTTTGACGATAGCCTTTTGTCACTAATCTTGCTTTATAAGTCTCAATACGTCCATCTGCACCGATCTTTCTTTTAAAGATCTATTTGCAGTCGATAGGTACTATACCATCGAGTAAATCCACCAAGTTCCAAACTTGGTTGATGTACATGGACTGTATTTCAGAATTCATGGCTTCCCGCCATTTCCCGGCCTCTGGACTTTCAATGGCCTCCTGGTACATCTTGGGATCATCATCCTCATTATAGAATATCCTTGAACCATCCAAATTAATATGTCCCACATATCTTTCTGGTAGTTTAGGTACTCTTTCAGACCTACGAGGTTCCTGTGTATCATTTTGAACAGGTTCAGAAACTGACGGTTCATCTGATGAACCATTGCCAGTTTGTGGGTCTGGAACTTCTTCCAGAATTACTTTACTCCCACTGTCCTTCTGGAGAATATAATCTTCTTCCAGAAAGACAGCTCTCCTGGCCACAAACACCTTTTGTTCGCCAGGATGATAGAAGTAATATCCATAAGTTTCCTTTAGATATCCCACAAATCTGCATTTGTCAGTTCTGGATTCCAGCTTATCTGCGTCATGTCTTTTAACATGAGCAGGACATCTCCAGACTTTAACATGTTTAAGGTCTGGTTTCCTTCCATTCCATATCTCATATGGATTGGTCTCAACAGATTTGCTGGGTACCTTGTTCAGGATATACATAGCCGACCTAAGTGCATATCCCCATAAGGACACTGGTAATTTGGACATGCTCATCATGGATCGCACCATTTCCATTAATGTGCGATTTTTCCTTTCTGATACACCACTCATCTGATGTGTATAAGGAGGTGTAAGCTGAGAAAGGATACCATTATCCTATAAGTATTTAACGAATTCAGTACTCAAGTATTCACCACCCCGATCAGATCGGATGATTTTTATACTCTTTCCTGTTTGTTTTTCTACTTCATTCTTAAATTCTCTGAATTTCTCAAAGGCTTCAGATTTATACTTCAATAAGTATACATATCCAAACCTTGAGTAATCATCAGTGAATGTAATGAAGTATGAGAAACCACCAATGGCTTGAGTTGAAATAGGACCACATACATCTGAATGTATGAGTTCTAATGTACCTTTGGCTCGTTCTCTAGTTCCACTAAATGGAGACTTAGCCATTTTACCCATTAAACATGACTCACAGGTTGCATATGATTCATAATCAAATGGATCCAAATATCCATCTTTATGCAACCTTTGGAGTCTGTTTTCACCAATGTGTCCTAGCCTACAATGCCACAAGTAGGCTTTGTTCATTTCATACTTACTTCTTTTAATTGAAGAACCGATATGTAAATTATAATGAGACACATTCAATAGATACAAACCATTGGATAAAATAGCAAAACCTATTAATTTATTTCTGAAATAAATTGAACAACTATTGTTCCCAAAATTTAAATTGTATCCAATTCTATCTAAACATGAAATAGAAATGATGTTCCTTATTATCCTAGGTACATAATAACAATCATCTAATAAAAATGTGTCTCCGGATGGTAGCTTGAGCTTCACTGTCCCCACAGCGATCGCCGCAACTCTTGCGCCGTTAGCTAGTCTCAGCTCCACTTCGCCGGTCCTCAGCTTACGCCTTCTTGTCAGTGCTTGCACAGAATTGCAGATATGAGATACACATCCAGTATCTAATACCCATGATGTACAATCTCTTATTGACAAGTTTACATCTATCATATAGACACCTGAAGCGTCCTGCTGCTTCACAGTTCCTTGAGTCTTGTCCTTGAGGTATTCCTTGCAATTCCTCTTCCAATGCCCTTTCTGGTGACAGTAGAAGCAATCACCTTTTTCAGCACTTTTACCCTTGTCTTTCTTGACAACCTTTGCCTCTCTCTGAACCTTGTTCTTATTCTTTCGAAAAGCTTGGACTGCAAGTCTTTTTCTGTTGGTCTTACCAACCATTAGGACTTGGGGTTTATCCTTCACAAGGTTCCCCTCAGCAGTCTTTAACATGTTCAGCAGTTCAGCTAAGGTGGCCTGGATCTTGTTCATGTTGAAATTGACAATGAACTGAGCATATGAAGGTGGAAGTGAAGACAACACAAGGTCTGTGTGCATCTCCTTGGGAAGTGTAATCCCAAGAGCATCCAGCCTCTCCACCCATTCAATCATCTTCAGCACGTGATTCTGTACTGAAGTTCACTCTGCCATCTGAGCTTTGAACATATTCTTCGATATCTCATATCGTTCGATTCTACTCTGCTCACCAAATAGCTCCTTCAAATGGAGCATGGTGGATCTAGCATCCATCTCTTCATGTTGCCTCTGCAACTCATTGCTCATAGAGGCTAACATGTAGCATCGGGCCATGGTGGAAACCTCCTTCCATTTCTCATACGCTATCATTTCCTCCTCTGGAGCATCTAATGCTGGTTCAGCAGGAGGTTCAGTATCCAAGACGTAGGCAATCTGCTCAGAGCTGAGGACTATCTTCAGGTTTCTGAGCCAGTCTGAATAATTAGTGCCTGTCAAACGGTTGGCATCAAGTATGCCTCGCAACGGGTTATGGTGCGACATTCTCGCCTACAGGAGATGATCAATTGATAATTAGCAGATATTCAGATTATCTAAAACAAGATATGGTCTTTTATTATCTAGTTTTACTCCCACTAATTTTCGACGGACTGTATAACCTTCAGATATACAGAACGGGAGACGCCGACTGTCTCCTAGTGGGGATCAGAATCTCCAAGCATCACAGTATGACCTCGGGTAAACACATAGTATCATACTGCTATCTCAGAGCAATCATCTCATGATAATTGCAACTCCTTACAATATCCGATCTTACTTCGGCTCCCAAGTTTAATGGTCCCGGGTAAACACAGTAGACCATTATCCCTGGTCTAAGCTTTACCATCAATACGTGACAGAGTAAAGTAGAAATATAGTTCCCGGGTAAACACGTGGATGACTATATCGTTCCTCTACTCTTATCCAAAGGCATCTAATGCCATGATCAATAGTCCTCTCATCAGTTAATGACAGACCTCGGGTAAACACATAGTATCTGCCACCACCAAATTAAGTTCTATTAATCATATTGATGGAGAGCCACGCGGTACATTCTCAATGACTCGCGCTACGGCTTAGAGTTTGTAACGAAGGTTTTACTTATTTAATTTGGTCTCATCCTAGGTGATAGTATTAAAATATCGAATATATTTATTAATACTAATAACCTAGCAAATATAAAGCACACGCATCACATACATGTCATTAGTGTGGTCATGGACGGCACTGTGGTTTGACTTGAGCCATACAGTCAAGCGTACACACATACACAATATAACAACTTATATCATGAGTCTGCAAACCCATGGATTCAATGAACTCTTTCATTTTCATCTGGTCAGCAGTTGTGGATCATCCTCGCTCCGCGCGCATCCGCCTCGATCAAATTACATCGTAATTCCCAATTACATGATAATTCAGAAGTGGAAGCCTTATGGCGATTACATCTAGGAGGAAGGTAGAAGTACAATAGAATATGAGAGGGAGAGGTTCGCAGACTTCTATTTATTAATAGACAATAAACCACACAATCACATTCCACATCCACAATTAATGTTCGTCCATGACCACCATGTGTTTTATTATACAAACCACACATGTATTGCGCATCAAATGGCCAAATAAAATTTTCGAAAATAATATTAATTTTGGTTTTCATAAAACCAGAGACCAATCAAAAATTGGATTTAGAATTTTCGAAAAATTTCATTAAGTCTAAGCATGCCAATTTAAATCTAATTTAAATAAGCAAACCAATAACACATCAAATATGGATTAAAATCTAAAATTAATGGCTTCAGAAATATTCTATACTCAATTTGAACAATTCAAATATTTCTGGGGTTAATCTAACAAATAGATTGCATAAGGTTTAATCTAACATTTAGAATTAATTCAATTAACAACCTTTTGTTAATTAATTAACATTATAAACCTTAATAAGGGCCCAATCAAAAAATTGAATTTAGTAAAAATAGTAAAATCATATTTTACAGATAATTATTAAACCAATTTTATGATTAATTTTTTTTTTTTTTAAAAAAAATTAAACAAACTGGGCCCCCCTTAAAGGGCTCAGCCCTGCTGAGCCCCTGGCTCGAGAAAGGGCTCAGCCCTACTGAGCCCCTGGCTCGAGCCAGGGCTCAGCCAGGGGCCCGGACCCAGGCCCGCAGGCCTGGTCCGGCCCCTAGCCCGGGCCAGGGTCCAGCCGGGCCGACCCGGTCGGCGGCTAGCCGCCCAGCCGGGTAGCCCGTGGGTTCCCTGTTGTGCAGGGAACCTGACGGCGCCGGACCCCTTTTGGGGTTCTTCTCCGGCGCCGGCCTGGCGGCGGCCGGCCACCGGACCTCGTCGCCGGCGAAGCTCGTACCTCCGGCGAGCTCTGGCGATCGGTGATGGCCACGGGGGTGCCCCGGAAAGGGGTTTATTCGCCCCTCCTTTTCCTCCAAAAGATCTGTTTTTACAGGTTTCTCAAACCCGTGGGGAGGAAGAAGAAGGTCCATGGCCGTTCTTTTACGGCTTCCCATGCCACCAACAACTCGACCAGGGTCATTGGGCATGATTTACAGCGATTAGAACCCCTTAAAATCCATCTCTATGGATCCGACCACATCAAAAACACCCCGTTCTTCGTCCAACGAAGAACACGATGACCCAAAAATAAATTTTTCTTCAGATTTAAATCACGATCTCATCGCAGTAATCATCTAATGATTGTAAATCTTTCAAGAACATAAATTTAAGCATGGAATAAATTCAAAAATCATAAATTTTAGAGACCGAAACGGCGAAAACACAGTGGAACCTGGCTCTGATACCACTGTTGGGATCGCTGTGTCGGGATCCGATCTTAAAACGCAGCGGAATAAAGAAGTTTTCGGGATCGGATCTGTCCCGTTTCGGTCGTTAAAACTAAAACCGATGTAGATCGATTTACCTTGCGCGGATTCGAATCCACGTCCGTTTTCCGGTTCCGTCGGAGCGATGCCGCAAGTCGCGTAGATGCCCGACCTCTAGCGGTATCCACGCGGTTCTCCTTGCGATGGATCGTCCTCGCTTCCTCACTCGCTGCGGCGCTCGAAGATCCCGTCTGACTGCGCGTAATCTGCCGCGACATGCGGATTCGGAATCCCCGTCGAACGGGAGGTGGAGCAGTTGGGAACGGCACGCCCAGAGGAGAGAGAAAGTGGGGAAGAACGAATGACGGCTAGGTCAGGGTTGCTGGCCCCGGACGTAGAATCCGTTCTTTTATAAGAAGTCAGTTTGCGATTTTTCATAAAAACCCAGACTTATCTGAAATCCTATCGGATTATCCATCGACTTGAAAACCATTTGCGTGTGACCCTCTAGGCCCAAATACCAGTCCAGTTAATAGCCCATTAAGTCCAGTAACCCTTTACTGACCCACTGAATTAATTAATATCCTTATATTCAATTAATCAGCCGAATTTAATGTCCCACAATAAATTCGGACGGACTGCCGATCACGTTGGATGCCAAGCAACATCGCGTGATCCTGGATGGCACTGGGGTTATCGCAACCCTCTATTGGAACCTTTCTGTCATCGGTTAGCGCGCGGTGTAGACACGCTAATTTTGATGTCATTTCGAGTAAATTTCATATCATATAATAATGCCTCAGAATGGTCTGATATTTAATCATTGATTAATTGATATTTTTGAGTGTCGGGTTTAACAGACATGTTTAAGTTAATTAATTGAATTGATTTTAGCTCAAATTTCAGTTAAAATATGCAGAATTCTAAAAGACGTCGACCTGTGTGGACGCCATTTAGAGTTTATTCTTATTTTAACGTTTAAATTTGAATTTGAATCAATTGATTAATTAGCTAAAAGGCGTCTACGAGTACTGACGCGTTTTAGGTCTCCTAGGCTATTTTAACTTCTCTTCCGGATGTTTATCCTTATCTTAATTAGTATAAAAGACGTCTACACATGTAGACGCGTTTTATCTAATAAAGATAAAGATAAGTTTTTCCGGATATTTATCCTTATCTTAATTAATCTGAAAGGCGTCAGCCAAGGTGGACGCGTTATAGATAATTACAGATAAAGATGAATTAATCAGTATTTATCTGTCAGTTAAGATAGATAAATCCGAAATTTTTCTATGTTAATCCGCGAACGCAGAAAAAGTCTATAAATACGTTACATCTTGAAGAGTTAAAAAAAAGAGAGGTTGAAAGTCATTAAGAGAGAGTGTTATTATAGCAAGTTGAAGATCGAAGCAATAACATCGGAACGCCGGAGCGCTGCCATTTCCAGAAGTCGGCGTCCTTTCAAGAATCTTCATCCAATTCAAGGCTTCAACCAATTGGGCATAAGTGTTTCATTTCTGCATTTTCATTCTACATCTTTATTAATCTCTTATTCTTCATTATTCACTTTATGCAACACACACCACAGCATCATCTTTCAAAACCTATTTGATTAAAGGGGTTTTAAAAGCCATTTAAACAAGTAAGTTTGCTATTCAATTGCATGTTTAAAATCATGATTAGTTTAGATACTGCTTTCACTTAAATTCTCATCAGTATTTCTTCTCTCTCTGTCTCAACAACAACAAGAGAATCAAAAGGGGAAATCAAGCACAAAGCCAGAAGGACTTCTGGACGATCCTCAACTTCTCAAACTCCAAATTCAACAGCAAGAACAAAGAACAAAGAAAGGGCTCTCTTTCTTCAGCCGGCTGAAGGAGGGGAATCAAGGACTCGATATCTTCCGCGTTTAAACAGGTAGGCGATCACACTTCTTTTGAAACTTTTAAGTCAAAAGTTTCTGGCGATCACTACACTTAGTTGCTGTTTTTAATAAGATTATTCTACACTAAACAACATAGATTTCTCATGTTATTCACACGAGCATTCTAAGCACCTACACGCGGATATAATCCTTCATCCGTACAATGTTCCCGAATCGACCTAGGGCATGGTTTACTGTTAAACCCTATTTGGTCGATTCACTTGAATCAGATGCCGCTAATCTGAATCCGATAACTCCTTATCGATTACAGAGTCCGCCCTGGCCAGGGACTTTAAGCGCATCATTCCCGGAACATTCTCTCTCAAACAACCGAGAGCGGATGATCCCGTATTGAACACACAATTACCTTCGAGGGTATTTCCCTGAACCCGATCGCTTGACTTATTGATAACCTATGGTTAAGGATTCGTTCGTCAAGGTCAAAGCTCAGAAACCTACCAACAAGATATCTTTGGAGTCTTAGGTCCAAGGATCATCCACGCAACTGTGACAATTGAATCGAGCTGGTTAACAGTGAGGTGATTACCATCCAGCGATTCATAGTCGGATCAGTTCAGTGAACTCATTCACCAATGAGCACCTATAGGTTCAGCATAGTCTCTCCACACAAGTGACTTATGGGATCAGTCACCCTCATCATATGAGCTGAAGTAACTTATACTAGTCTATCCGGATGTTTGATGTCCTATCTCAAACATCCTATGACTAGGAACAATTAAGAACATGTGTTTATAAGTCTTCGGTCCCGTAATTATGATCTCATCATAATCCGAAGACTATTGCACATATTCATGGACTTCATCGTGATACGATAAACACAGATCGAATTGATTACACACAATGAATTATTGCCATTTATTAATAATCTGAATATGTACACAGTATCGGATTGGCTTTGAGACCATCTAATACTATCAGTACTGTCGCAACTGTGGCCACACTATTGATCAATGTCGGAAGCTTCAGCGTCGCCAACGTTAGTCTCGTCCCACTGCTGCTGTGGCCGAATCTCCTCCTTCAGTCCCGTCGCCTACAACTCCGTCTGGGTTAACTTCTCAAAGAAGTTCTCTTGACGTGACGCAACTTGCCGGATAGATACAATAGATTTAGCAGCTTCTCCAGACCGCTGGTTTCTTTTCTGAACCTTCCGCTCTGTCTGCCGCCACTGGTACTGTTTCAAACTGGATCTTAGACTCTGGGGCTTCCCATCACATGACATCTAATGATTCTATTCTTGTTAATTGTTCTCCTGTTCCACCACACCTCCGGATCCATACTGCAGATGGTACCCCTCTCTCTGTCTCCAAGTGTGGCTCCATTACTACTGACTTTGACCCCTCTGGTCATCTCACCCTCTCTTCTGTTCTTCATGTTCCTCATCTTTCTATGAATCTTGTTTCTGTTAGTAGCCTAGCTGACTCAGGATATCGTATTTCATTCACTTCCTCTTCTTGTGATGTGCAGGATCTACGTACCGACGAAAGGATTGGAACATGTCATAGAAAGGGTGGCCTCTACTGCTTGGGCACGTTGCATCTTCCTCGGTCTGCACTTACTGCGTCATCTTCTCTAGGACGTCCTTCTACTTCTGTCGATCTGTGGCATCGTCGCTTGTTTCATCCATCTGCAGCTCGTCTTCGATCTCTTTTTCAGTCTGGTGTCTTAGGTCCTAGCACGCCATTTTTTTTGTCTCATTGTGAAGGTTGTAAACTTGCTAAACATATAGCTCTTCCTTTTTATTCCCATGAATATGCTTCTACTCATCCTTTTGATTTAGTACATTATGATATATGGGGTCATTCTCCTATTCCGTCTATGACTGGCTTCTTATATTACGTCAGTTTTGTGGATGATTGTACGTGTTTTACTTGGGTTTACCTACTTCACAAGCGGTCGGATCTTCTCTCCATTTATCGCCAGTTCACTGAGATGGTGTCCACACATCTTCATTGCCGTATTAAAGTTCTCAGAACTGATGGTGCTCATGAGTATCTTTCTCCAAACTTTCATTCGCTTCTGGCATCCCATGGCACACTTCCTCAGCTCTCCTGCTCTTATACACCTCAACAGAATGGTCTTGCTGAGCGCAAACATCGTCACATCCTTGACACTTCTCGCACTCTTCTCCTTTGCGCCTCTATGCCCCGTACCTTTTGGGCTGAAGCTGTTCTCACATCTGTGTTTCTCATGAATATCACACCATCTTTTGTCCTGTCGAGTGTCACACCTTATGAGCGTCTTTACTCTGCCTCTCCCGACTACGGTCATCTTCGTACCTTTGGTTGTACATGTTTTGTACTGTTACCCTCTCACGAACACACTAAACTCTCACCTCGAGCTGTTAAGTGTGTCCTCCTTGGCTACAGCACAGAGCACCTTGGGTATTGCTGCTATGATCCTACTGCTCGTCGTCTTCGTATCTCTCGTCATGTCACTTTTCTTGAGCATGTTCCCTTCTTCTCCACTAACTCATAGGATCTCTCCTTCCTGCATGATCATGATCTCTCTTCTACTTCCTCTATTGTTCCTGGTCTTCCGGGTCTTCTACCCTCCGATGACCCCCCCACTTCTACATCTCTATTGGAGCTCAAGCCATCAAGCTCCTCTATGGCTCCATTGCCCATCTCCACTCCTGCGTCTCCTATTTCTCCACTTTCCAGTCAACGTGCTCCCGCCTTGGAAGATTCTTCGGGTTCTTTAGTTGATGCCGCTCCCGCCTTGGAAGATTCTGACGGCTGTGGATCCTCCTCAACGCTACCCTCAGCACTCTCACCGCCCTCCTGACAGACTTGGCTATGATCCTACTGACTTTTATTATCCTTAGTTTTCAGCCTTTCTTACAGCTATTCACACTCATCAAGAGCCTCAGAGTTTCAGACAGGCTGTTTAGTTACCAGAATGGCGTCAGGCTATGCAGGAGGAGATTCAGGCACTTTAGTAGACCCATACATGAGATCTTGTACCACTTCCTTCTGGTGTCTCTCCTGTCAGTTGTAAGTGGATATACAAGATCAAGACTAAGGCTGATGGTTTTATCGAGCGCCATAAGGCACGGTGTAACGACCCGCCACCCTATAATCGGGGATCCGATTACTAAATGGGTACCGAATCATTAATTTGGAACCAAACCAGGATCTAGTAACTCTGGGAAATAAATAATAAACTAAGCTAAATATTCACATCGCATTGAATTGAAATGAAAGTGCAGGAATTAAAAATATTACAATGCGACTCGATACAACAAATAATTACATATTCCAACTGAAAGAAATAATTAAACATACAGGCCAGAAATAAATAACAACTACATCGGGGCATACCCCGGAACAACCGCTGAAGGAGCTCAACACACAGCCGCACACGCCGCTCTAGGTCTGCTGGGTGTCCTCACCTGAAAACCGCAGAGGTGAGTCTCAAGACAAGACTCAGTAGGGATCCTTCGATCCCCACTGCCCACGCACACACCCACAAGTGCAAAATACAGCTAACGGTAAAGCAACAAGCACAGTAGTAAGTACAATTCCTAATTCTCAACATGAAATCACATGCAGTCGAAGTGTATTGAACATGCATATTTCTAAACTAACCGACAAGGGAACCTACAACTGCCGCCTCGATAGAACACGCCAACCACACAAACAACGGTGGAAAAAACCTCGATCCGCTGAGACCAAACAGTAACCCCTCGGATAGCACTCTAGCTACTCCGGCCCAACTGGCTCAGGTGGTTACTCCTTCCCTCAACACTAGTGACTCTCCGAATGTACCACTCCGACATCGGTACTAGCTGACCTCGGGGTTCACCAGGTGACCCTCTCTCACTAGGCGTCACCCCGCCCACGCCCCCACCGGCGCTGTGCTCACGCCCCCACCAGCACAGGGTGCTAAAGCGCTGCAATGTCACTCCAGGTCCACAGTAACATAAAACCCAGCACAGTACGGTCCGGTCACGTGAAAAGTCCGCGATCGCATAACACACACAATAGTATTACCCGGTCATACAGAATCCATCTCTACCGCGTACACCAAAACATGCACTAACCATCTATCTAGCAGTATGAACACATTTTACTGGCATGAATTAGCGAGGTTCTGTCTTGAATCGCGTCGCCCAAGGCCGACGCCATTCAAGCTCCATGTACTGGTTTATGTAAAACACTGTCTTCAGAATCAAGCCTTAAAAGGCGTCGACACCAGTGGTCGCCTTTTGAAAGGCGTCGACATCCTCAGACGCCATTTAACACAGAAAACTAGGAATTCCAAAAGGCCTTACTCAGGGGATTTCTACCTTAAAAGGCGTCATGGCTACCCGACGCTATTCAAAACGCGTCGCCCACCCACGACGTCTTTTAGTCCAAGAATCTCCGAACTGGCAGACTCTCAGTCAGGCGATTCCTGTCTAAAAGGCGTCGTGATGGCCCGACGCCCTTCAAAAAGGCGTCGTCCATGCACGACGTCTTTCAACCCCAGGAACCAGAGTCTGCCACGAGCCCGAGGGCTCCCTTTTCAACCCAAACAACTCCAAAATCACCCAAAAACGGAGGGGAAAGAGGAGCAATTTAATCAACAGAAAATCACATCGTGAAAATCCCCCATATCAACAGGAAGAATTCCTAAACATGCTTGTTCTACCCCCCCAAAACTAAAGATCCATAACATGTTTAAACGGGGGAAAACATGGTTTAAACACAATACTATGGGAACCGTCACCCTACCGGATACTTGAACGCCTTCGAGTTTCAAGCCGTCTACCTGTCTCGCCCCACGCCGCCGCCGGTACCACCGTGGTCGTCCTTACTCCACCGTGACGTCGGCCGCCGTCCGGAGAGTAGAACGCCGCAGTGGAAGTGGAGGTGGTAGTGGTAGGAGCTAGGTAGAGGATGGAGTGGAGGGAGAGATGAAACGGTGGGAGGAAAAGAGGGAGGAGGAGGGATCGCCGCCGAGTTCGTCGGAGGGGAAGGAGAGAAAGAGAGAAGGAGAAAATGAGGGAAAGAAGGAGGGCTCGCGGGGTTAACCAGAGACTGGCTAAAACGCGTCGACATCCACGGACGTCTATCAGGTGACGCGACGGCCGCTCTGACAAGACTCTGAAACGCGTCGTCCTACATAGATGCCGTTCAGAACACTTGTCAGGGCCGTACTCTGACACACCCAGAGTCGCAGTCTGAAAGGCGTCATCCCACGCGGACGCCGTTCAGACGACGCGACAGAGCCGTACTCTCGCGGCCCGAAGCCAGCCCACGTGGCACTCACGTGGCAGAACCTAAAACGCGTCTGCAACGGTGGACGCCGTTTAAACCGCGTCGAGCCCGCTCGACGCGAAACATCACAGAGCCCCAAACCCCACTAGGGCCAGAACTATAGGGTCCGACCCCGAAAACTGGATCCGAAAGTCTCGATCCTGACACACGGCTTGTGGCACGTGGTTTCACTCAAGAGTATGCAATTGATTATGAGGAGACTTTTGCACCTGTGGCAAAGATGACTACTGTTTGCACTTTACTTGCTGTTGCCGTCGTTCGTCGTTGGTCTCTCTATCAGCTTGATGTGAAGAATGCTTTTCTCCATGGAGATCTCACCGAAGAGGTCTATATGCAGTCACCTCCTGGTCTTCCCGCTTCGCCTGGTTATGTTTGCCGTCTCCGCAAGGCCATTTATGGGCTCAAGCAGGCACCTCGTACTTGGTTTGAGCGTTTTCGGCGAGCAGTTCTTGAGATTGGTTTTCAGGAGAGCGCTGAAGATTATGCCCTCTTTGTTCGTGATTCTCCTAATGGCCGTGCCATCCTACTTCTCTATGTAGATGACATGGTCATCACCGGCGATGACTCGACTACCATTGCTTCCCTCTAGGCTCATCTTCAGCAGCAGTTTGATATGAAGGATTTGGGGTTCCTTCATTACTTTCTTGGTCTTGAGGTTGCATATTCCTCTCGGGGTTACTTACTATCACAACAGAAGTATATTGTAGATATTCTTCAGCGAGCCTCTCTCTCTAACACTCGCTCGATAGATACTCCCATGGAACTACATGTTAAGCTTCGCCCGACTAATGGTGTTCCTCTAGACGATCCCACGCGTTATCGTCAGTTAGTTGGTGCTCTGGTTTATCTTACTATTTCACGCCCTGACATCGCCTATGTTGTGCATGTCTTGAGTCAGTTTGTCAGTGCGCCTACTTCTGTTCACTATGCTGCTCTTCTTCGAGTACTCCGATACCTGCGTAGCACTATTCGTCGCTCGCTTCTGTTGTCTTCTACTTCCTCCTTAGAGCTCCGTGCCTACACTGATGCTGATTGGGCTGGGGATCCTACTGATCGCCGCTCTACCACTGGGTTCTGCATTTTCTTGGGTTCTTCTCTCATCTCCTGGCGGAGTAAGAAGCAAACAGTTGTCTCTCGCTCTAGTACTGAAGCAGAGTATCGTGCTATGGCTGACACATCTGCTGAGGTTATTTGGCTCCAACGTCTTCTTCGCGATTTTGAGATTGCTCTTACCACTCCGACTCTTCTCTACTGTGATAATCAAAGTGCTCTTCAGATTGCCAGCAATCCTGTCTTCCATGAGCGGACAAAGCATATTGAAATAGATTGTCACTTTGTTCGTCAGCACTATCTTTCAGGCGATCTGTCTCTCTCTTATATTTCGACAACCGCACAGCTTGCTGATCTTTTCACGAAATCACAGCCTACTCCACGTTTTCATGTACTGGTTAGCAAACTCTCGGTTCATGATCCACCGTGAGTTTGAGGGGGGGTGTTGATGTATATACAGTAGGTCTAGATTTAATATGTACAGATTGGTAAGCATGCTGGCCTCTTGCCCTATTATGGGCTTTTGTACTTGTATATATCAAGGTTCAATACAATGGAAAAAGTTATGCTTCCTTCAATTTAGTATTCGTAACATAATACTTCTATACCTACATGCTTGCATAAGATGGCAAGTTGTTCCTATATGTGAATTGGGAAATCCCCACTCTATTTTCAATGTGAACAGATGTTTATGCTTCTGTACCTAGATGCATGCATAAGCTGGCAAGTTGTTCCAATTATGTGAATTGGGATTTGCCCACTTGTTCTCTTTTCAATGTGACCAGATGTTTAAAACGATATTTGACTAGTCATTGACCGGAGTATAAATTCAAAGAAAAGGTACTGGAGTGCATATATCTTCCTAAAGGAACAAATACTTTTCACAAATGTTATGTTCAAAACTACCTAATTGCATAAGAACAAACAGCGCCTGCCTACAAAAATTGCAAATGCTTGTCAATAAAAAGTGGCTGCATTTGCATCTTCATTCCATGCATTTTGTCATACCAAATGTGGAAACGCGTGAAAAAATTGCCTTATGTTCATAAAATGACAAACTTGAATGGTTTTTCTTGAAATTATTCTTTGTATTATGTTCTCATGCTTGCATTTTTTCTGAAAATTGATGCTTTTACCTCCTAATATATGATTTCTCACCAAAACGAACACATCATCATCATGGTAGCACTTAATATCAGCAAATAATTTGCATGTTAAGACTGCTCATTCCTCTCATTTTATTGACACATGCATGTAAGTTCACAATTTGGATAGGTACCATGTTCCACGGTCATGGTTTCGACCATCAGGAAATACCTTGGTGATATTTGAAGAAAAAGGTGGAGATCCAACAAAGATTTCCTTCTCAAGACGGCGAGTAATTGGTGTCTGCAGCTTTGTGCAAGAAGACTACCCTTCAATCGACTTGGAATCTCTGGGTCCAAGCTATATGGTGAATGGCCATGATGCCAAAGCGACTCTTTCCTTGACCTGCCCTCGCAGCACTACCATTTCCACCATACGGTTTGCAAGTTTTGGCAACTCAAGTGGAAGATGTGGATCTTACCAACAAGGAACCTGTGTGCGTGACGGAGGGAGAGAGGCAGAGCAGAATACGTAGTAAAGCTGGAGCCTGGAGGCCCTTTGCGAGCTTGTACACGAGGAAGAGAGATGCGCGAAGTGGATTGGGAGAAGCTGGAGCTGGAGTGCCCTCTGCGGTGCTGTGTGCGAGGGAGAGAGATGGACAGAGCCGCAGAGCGGAGACGCAACGTAGCTGGAGCTTGGATCACCTGCGGCTGTGATATTGTGCGCAAGGGAGAGATGAGTGCTGTGTGTGTGCGAGGGACAGAAAGGGGCAAAACCGGAAGATGACCTAATTCCCCTTCTATCGGGCATCACATAAGACCCATTATTGGACCTGTGATTTAATAACCAGAGTAAGACCCGAATCTGTCCAGCTCTTGCCGGGGTACAGGATGTATCATACCCGTCTTTTAAGTGCGGATAAGAAATGGGTATAAGGTACTTGGACATAGCTTACAGCCCTATCTAACAGTATTAAGAGGGGAAGGATCTAAATATTTGTCAAATTTTAGAATCATAATTTTTTTTGTAATACTTTAGATCTCTTCTCCGCTGTAATAGGGTCTCTCCCGCCGGCAGCCTGCATAGATGCCCTGGAACTGAATTGCCTGTTGGAAGTTAAACCAAATCGGAAGCCATTGAGTTTGATTTGGAATTCGTTTAATTCATACCCGTTGGAGTTTTATTTGGTGTTGTACACCACGTTACAGCCGTGGGTTATCTAGTTAGTAACATTTGAGTTGATGTGGTTGGAAGATTTGAATTGAAAAGATCTTGATTTAAGAGTTTGCTGTCTTGTAGTCATTGTTATCTAGAGGTTGTGTTTATCTAGATTTCTTCAAGGGTAATTATTTAGCTAGTGTCCAACTCATATGTAAGATGATGAGCATTCTTCTTCTCCTCTCTACGTGATTGTACATAGTTATGGACGTGCCACTTCAAATCACATTTGAGCTCCTCTACCTGGATGAAATTTACCCGTAACTCAATTTTCTTATACATTATTTATACGTCACTCAATTTGATTGGTTTAATTATTGTTGTTGGAGAAAAGTGGAACTTAAAAAACGGAAAAGTTTTTATTTTTTAAAAGTTTTAAACAAATTATAAGGAGTAAAATACAAGTAGTGTAAAAGAAATAGAACAGACGATCCCAATCCAAATCCGAGTCCACTCCCCCGCCAGCTTTAAATACCATGCCTCCGCGTACCCTTCCCCCTCGCTCTTCACACGCTTCACTGCTGGTTAGTTCAAAGTGCTGCTTTGCTGCTCCTCCCCAGCTGGCTAGTTACACTCACTGCTCACAAGGTCCCATGGCAGCCTCTTCCACCTCCTGCAATGACCACGTCTTCTCTGTCCGAAGGCGCGAGCCCGAGCTGGTCGCGCCAGCCGCACCGACGCCGCGCGAGCTCAAGCCCCTCTCCGACATCGACGACCAGCGGGGCCTCCGCTTCCAAATCTGGGCGATCCAGTTCTACCGCGCCAATCCGGCTGCGACGGCGGCTGCGAGAGACCCCGCTAGGGTTGTCCGGGATGCGCTCGCCGGGGCGCTCGTCCTCTACTACCCGTTCGCGGGGCGGCTCCGTAAGGGGTCCGATGGGAAGCTGGCCGTCGACTGCACCGGAGAGGGTGCGCTGTTCATCGAGGCGGATGCCGATGCCCCGCTGGAGCAGTTCGGGGACGACCTCCTCCCGCCGTTCCCCTACGTCGAGGAGCTAATGCACGATCCCCCTGGTTCGGTGGGGATCGTCGGGTGTCCAGTGCTGTTCATTCAGGTGAACCAACCAAGCAAGTTTCATATATATATAATGTGATCTTTCCTTTCTATCATGAGTATTAGATATGATGCTTACATGTATCTAAGGTAGTGTAGCTAGTAGTTGGTGCTAGTGATGGTGCTGTCTGTGCATGTGCAGGTGACCCGTCTTCTCTGTGGCGGCTTCATCATGGCACTCCGAGTCAACCACACCATGTGCGACGCTCAAGGCCTCCTCCAGCTCATAAACGCTATGGCCGAGCTCGCGCGCGGCGCGACGTCTCCCACGGTGTTCCCCGTCTGACGCCGGGACCTGCTGGCCGCCCGCAGCACCCCCAGGATCACCCGCGTCCACTACGAGTACGACGACCCTGCCAAGTATAACTGCAACCCACCCGCGCCCGACGACCAGCTCGTTCACCGCTCCTTCTTCTTCGGCCCCAGGGACATCACCGCCCTGAGGCGGCTACTCCCCCCGCATCTACGCGCCACCTGCTCCGCCTTCGACGTCCTCACGGGCTGCCTCTGGCGGAGCCGCACCGCCGCGCTCCGCCCGCGCCCCGGGGAGCTCGTCCGCCTCATGCCCGTCGTGAACGCGCGCGCCAAGGTCCCCTCCCTGCTCCCTGCCGGGTACTACGGCAACGGGTTCACCTTCCCGACAGCGGTGTCCACGGTGGGAGAGCTCTGCCGCAACTCGCTGGCCTACGCCGTGCACCTGATCAAGAAGGCCAAGGGGGACATGACGGAGGAGCATGTGCGGTCGGTGGCGGACCTGATGGTGCTGCGTGGGCGGCCGCACTTCACGGAGGCGTCGGGGACCTGGATGGTGTCGGACCTGACGCGGATAGGGTTCCGGCAGGTGGACCTGGGGTGGGGCGAGGCCGTGTACGGGGGGGCGGCGGGGGCGTTCCGGGGACTGATCACCTTCTACGTCGCCTACAAGGACGGCATCGTCGTCCCCCTCCGGCTGCCGGCGCCCGCCATGCAAAGGTTCGCGGAGGAGGTCAAGAAGATGACGTCCGTACCAGTGGAGCCACAGGACTCCTCCCCTAAAGAAGATGAAGCCTCGGCCGCCACCTTCGCTCTCCCTAAACTTTAATTAAAATTAAGGTTTCAATCTTAATAATACCGAGCAAGATTATAATTAGGAATTATTAATGTTTAAGCTTAATTATATCGTAAGAGAGAGGGTCAAGCCTTAATTAATAAAGTGCTATATTTATGAGAATATATATGCTCATGTTAGCCACATGTATGTATGTTTGCACCACTGCATCGATCTATGTATAAAATATTGGCTTGTATACTTCTTATGTATGGAAGGATACGTAGAATAAATTAATGTTGTTGGAAGTGGATCGACCTTCATAAGACCTATCAGCATCATCTTCCTTCGTTCGTAATCTCAGTACAGCTGACTTCAGTTTGTTTGAACTTACTAGAATTTGGGCATATGACGTAGGATGCATTTGGCATGGTGGTAAAAACTGCTGCATGAACATATTTTTCAAAAAAAATGAAGTACTTAATGATTCAAAAATATCACACGGTCAAAAAACACATGATTCACAGACCGTCTTCAGGTTTGGATTTTGGCATTCATACTATGATCCTACAGTGTATATATAATGCGATTCTACTGTATTAGGCTAAGATAGTATCTTTGTTATTTTGTATAAAAATAAGAGAGATGACTTTATCTCCCTTTAGATAAAAGTGTCATCCTCTATTGAACCAAAGCATTAGAGTCAATCTTCCTAACTTGAAATTAAAGTTCTAAGTCTTGGATGTCATTAGTTAACTCTTGTAAAGGAGAAAATATAATTAACAAATATATTATCAGACTAAATCTTAAGAGCCGGATGCAAAAATACGTGCGAAAGTTTAGATTCAGAAGCACTTCGAAAAAAAAAAAAAAAAAAAACTTATTTTTTTTAATGTTTCCACTTTTATTTCGGAAATGGAATCGACAGTCCTGGTGGAGACACGTACGTTTAGATCCAATAATTGCGAAATCGATCATCTGGATCGTTGGTGGTATCAAATTATATAGAAGTAGGATCTCGATCGTTTTTCTCTAATAATTTAATCAAATGGTTTGGAGACCCTCTTTAAAAACAGTGGTACTATAGTGCAGCTGTATGCCTCAGCTTGAATTTATGTTTTTATGAATGTTTGGTTTAGGTTTTTTGTCAAATATCGTAAGGTCAGGAAGCAGTGGTGATCCGAGGGATCTGTCTCGAATGCCTAAGGAAGAAGACTTGAGATTCAGGAAGAAAGGGGGACAAATTTGAGTTCTGGAGAGCCTATCTAATCAAGCTGAACCAATGGTCTTTATGTAATAGTTTCAAGGCTTCTCATGAGACGATTCAAATTAGGAAGAGTAGATCCTGACCGAGTTTCCCTCAAAGACCGATTACCGGAAGGAGATTGTTTTGGAAAGGCCGGATCCTTAGATTCATCGCGATCCGCATGAGATTGGAAGGAGGTTGCCCTGAAGGGACCCATATCCAGGTAGGTTCCTGGACTTTCGCTCGGGTCGCACCATTTTAACTAATTTATACACAACATGCTAAGCTATATGGTGATCTAAAAGTGTAATTTGAATCCAAGATCAATCTACATGTAAACGTTCAAGAATAGCTCCACATTCACCATAATGCAAACCAAACTCCACCAAGCTTCAACCAAAATTTATAAAATTAATTCTTTACCTTATAGACATGAAAACTAAACAATCCTCAAACATGCATGGCAATGACTAAATGACTAATTGTATATTGAGTAGATAAGTTTTTATGTGAGCAAAGATTTGTAGTGACTCTAATGGATCTTCAAATAGATGATTTAAATAATTATAAAAAAATTACTATAATAGTATAAAATTAAATCATTTAAAAGAATACGATCAGGTAGATCGTGACACTTTAATTCAAATGAAAAAAATCATTTACAATTACATTGGGTGGAAGGTGATGCTCTTAATTTAAATAGGAAAGATCATATTACTCATTATACTTTATGATTTTACTTAAATATAGACAATTCTCACTAAAGATTTACACTATATTGATATCATTTTATGTAATTCGTTTTGTTTGGTTTAGTTTGGTTTATGAAGGGGAGAAACCAAACCAAATCAAGTTTAGTTTTTTGGTTTGTTTTGAACTCAAAATATAAAAAAAAATTATTTCAAATCGAACCTAATTAACGAGTTTAATGTAATTTTTTGATTTGGACCAAATAGTAAACACCCCTAAAAGTAATAAGATGGCTCCTAAAGACCTAAAAAATACAAAGAAAAGACGTACGCTTAAAGAAAAATGTCAACAATACTATATTGCTTCCAAGATGTTTCACACGAAATAGTATGGAGAAAGAAACATTTTGCAAATTGTTCAGGCATAATTATGCTACAAACAAATCAAGATGCATGCAAGTAAAGAAAACTAAGGGATTAGGTTTCAAAAATCATGATTTTCATGTTGGGTAGTCCTTAATTTTTTGGTCAAGTAAGAAGACCATTTTTTCCATAGCCGGTAAGCTCAATGATTAGTTGATATAAGCTAAGCTCACTTTTCAAGAAATGATATTCATTATTTTCAGCAATCATAAAGTAAAATTGTGCCGAGCACTTTTGCGATCTTGAAAGGATCTTTCCACTGTCTTCTTTTGATAGAGTTGCGACATTGGGCAGGTCAACCTGAACCCGCATGGGTCAACCCGACCTACGAACCCGACTCACCCGACAAATGACGGGTGGATTAGGTTACGTTAAAGTTATCGCCAACTTAAGGTTGGACGAGTTGGGTTGGGTTGAGAGGTCGAGCAACCTAGCCCAACCCGAACCCGTCACGATAAAAGGTCTGTAAAAACCCTAGTGCCCACAGTAACCCCAGTTGAATCCTCCATCCTCCATCCTTGCAAGTCCATTGCCCCATCCTCTGTCCTCCCTTTGTAGTCTACTCCTCCGGATAGTGTCCGGCCTGTGGCGACGGTCATCTCCAGCTCCTCCCATCTCTGTGGCAAATGGTGGTGTAACGGCAGTTGCAACACCCTTCTCTCTATAACGAGCGGCATAATCTGTGCCCCTCCCCACCTCTTTCTAGATCTCTCTGTGCACTCTTCTCTCTATGGCGAGCGGCGTAACATGAAGCTATTCCCTAGGCCTTCTTCTCTATACCTTCATCCCAAGATACTCTGCAGGAAACACACTTCCTTCTCCTCCATCGCCGCATCCTCCAAGAACAACACCACAGGCCATAGCGTCTCCTCCTCTTCAACACCACAAGCAAGAAGCGGCAACTTGGAAGTAGCCTACCGCATCTTCAACGGGATCCTTCCCTTCCCAGACGTCTACCACCACACCATCATGATCACTCTCGTGTTGGCCGCATATATGCAGCACTCCACCTATTCGGAGCGATGCCCATGAGGGACGTGCCTTGCTGGAACACCATGATGAAGGGGTGCTCGGACTGCGGGGACTTGCTTCTCGCCCACCACTTGTTCGACCAAATGCCGGACATGTGTTTGTGAAGTTTTGGAAGACCAGAGTCTCTTCCATTTTCAATGCTATGTTACTCCGCCAAACCCAACACGACCCAACCCAATGAGGGTCGGGTTACATGGGTTGGGTTGGGTTGGGTTGAGGGATTCGTCAACGGGTTGGGTTAAGGTTGATAGGGGTCAGGTTAGGGTAAAGGTTCTTTGTACATGGATTGAGTTAAGATTGATATTAATTCGAACTAACCCGACCCGAATTGCAGCCTTATCTTTTGACGACGGTGCATTCGCCGATTCACTTAGTCTGAGAGTTAGCGTTGCTGGGCAAATACATTCTAGGTGAATGTACCCTAATAAAAAAGCAGCACAATGGTGCAACTTTTTTTTATTTAAGAAAATGTTGAGTTAGTGGTTCACCTTCACACTGTCTAGTTTTAAGATCGGACGGTTAAAAGAAAAAAGACAAAAAAGAGATAACATGCTGCTGTAATCTAGAATACACAAGCTAATGCGTGCACTTCAACAAATATTACTCTATCGTTAAAAAAATAGACCTTGTCCACGAGGAAATGAACGTCCATGGTTTTAGCCTTTTAGGAAAACCCCGAATCGAGTTCAACTGATTAGGAATACAAACGAAATTTCCAAAACAATTGCCCGCCTGCATGCTCAGCATGTGGCGGGCGGGGGATGGCCCGCCGCCTGCGTTGCGACCGTGTGCGCGCGTGAACGTACTGCAGCTAGCTAGCTAGCTGTGCCACACCTACGGATCTTGTCATTTGTATCCTCTACTGTAATGAGAGGAGATTTTCTTATTACACATATTTGGATCAAAGTACAATAATATTAAGAGGGGAAAGACCAAAGTATTAGTCAAATTTTGGAATCATATAAAAGATTTATTTACAATGTTTTAGATATCTTCTCCACTGTAATAGGGTCTATCCCGCCGGCAGCCTGCGTAGATGCCCTCCAACTGCATTGCACGTTGGAAGTTAATCCAAACCGGAAGCCATTGAGTTTGATTTGGAACTCGGTTAAAATATCTGTTCGTGTTCTTTTTTGGTGTACACCCCGTTATAGCCGTAAGTAGGGGTGTCAAGTGGACGGATCAGTCCGTAGTCTAACTCGATCTAGTTCATATTAAAAGAAATTAGACTGACTCAAATTATATAAATTAGGTTGTGCTAAATTTGAGTTGACATTAATTAGTTAAATCTAAATTGGATTGGACTGAAAAATGGATTGATCGAATTTAATTTATTGACTTTTATAATAATTCATACAAAAAGCAAAATACTTTTAACAAATTATTTATAAACAGAGCCGACCCAACCCAATCTAATCTAATCCCCTCATTATTGAATTTTCGCTGAATTTGGATTAACTTGAGCAGAACTTAAGCTAAACTAAAATTAGACTGAACTATTTTGAATTTGAATTAGATCTAAATTATCATATAATTCAGCTCAGCCCACCCAATTTACATCCTTAACCGTGGGTTATCTAGTTTGTAAAATTTATGTGGTTAGAAGATTTGAATTAAAAAAGATCTTGATTTAAGAGTTTGTCTTGTAGTCATTGTTATCTAGAGGTTGTATTTATGTAGATAATTTCTTCAAGGGTCTTTAATTATATAGCTAGTGTCCAACCCATATGTAAGATGATGAGCATTCTTCTTCTCCTCTCTACGTGATTGTGCATGAGGTGCTGCTTAGAAGACCCCACGTGAAGACCGCTTTCCACTTGCCGCTGGTGCATGCATGACATCGCACAAGGCTGCTGCTTAAGTGCTGAGGAGTAGAAGACCCAGCCCACACCCCCAACACCCACTGTTTTCGAATCAAGTTAGTAGAATAGGAGAAAAGTGCAAGGGAAAGGAGTTGTTTAAGAAATTAAATCCTTCCTAGGGAAAGAGAAAAGTTGCATACGAGGGGTTATTTTAAAAAGTTATTCTCTACACTTACCTACAACCATCCACACCTCCTGATTCCTGATTTCTCCTCTCCCCACTCCTCACAGTGAGTTTATTCAGATTCCCCCCACGAACATGAAGCTTTTATTTGGCTCTCTGCATGCACGCATCCAAATGGCCTCCCGTGTACATGTCAGCCGTGACGATATGTCATATATTAGAGTCCGGATAACGTCCGTATAATTTTGGTTTGGATTCCAGCAGTTACCGTCCACTTTCATAATGACATGTGTAAAGTAGACACGTCATTTAAGATGTATCTCATCATAAAATGAAATTTTTTTCCATTACATAGTCAAGTGATTTTGAAAAATTCTCTCCTCTCGATTACATTACATTTACAAAGTCTCGATTAAACTTGCACTTACAACAGGAGTCAAATTAAGGGAATCTTCCTTCGCAAATTCTACCTCCCCCAAGTTGTCATATCAGATCATATAAGCCGCCACCCCGTGCCTGCGGAAAAGGTTGCCTTCGGAGCCTCGAGCACGAGGGACCGAATCAATTTGTCTTTTTGTAAACGTGGCACGCGATGTTCACCAAGGGCCGTCCTACGCGGCAGCCAGGTTGGCAAGCACTTGACGAAAAAGCCCCTTGAGATGGGATATGTGTTCAATCCACAACAGTACCGGTGGACGGCGAAGAACGCGGTCAATTGGTAGCTTGTCCGTACACAGCCTCGGTACATGCTCTGATCCCACGCACGGCACGATACGTACCTACAGTGGCAGTCAAATATGAAGGCTTCGGCGCATGAGTTGTGGACGTACCACTTCAAATAACACTTGAGCTCCTCTACCTCGATCAAATTTACCCATCCCCACTCTGAGTCCATTCCCCCACCAACTATAAATACCATGCTTCCACGTACCCTTCCCCCTCGCTCTTCTCGCGCTTCACAGCTAGTTAGCTCAAGTACTGCCTTGCTGCTCCTCCCTAGCTGGCTAGTTACACTCACTGCTCGCTGGGTCTCATGGCAGCCGCCTCCACCTCATGCAATGGCCTCGTCTTCTCTGTCCGACGGCGCGAGCCCGAGCTGGTCGCGCCAGCCGCACCGACGCCTCGCGAGCTCAAGCCCCTCTCCGACATCGACGACCAGCGGGGCCTCCGCTTCCACATCCGGGTGCTCCAGTTCTACCGCGCCAACCCGGCTGCGACGGCGGCTGGGAGAGACCCCGCTAGGGTTGTCCGGGATGCGCTCGCAGGGGCGCTCGTCCTTTACTACCCGCTCGCAGGGCGGCTCCGTAAGGGGCCCGACAGGAAGCTGGCCGTCGACTGCACCGGAGAGGGTGCGCTGTTCATCGAGGCGGACGCCGATGTCCGGCTGGAGCATTTCGGGGACGACCTCCGCCCGCCGTTTCCCTGCTTCGAGGAGCTAATGTACAATGCCCCTGGATCGGCGGGGATCGTCGGGTGTCCAGTGTTGTTCATTCAGGTGAACCAACCAAGCAAGTTTCATACATGTATATATATAATGTGATCTTTCCTTTCTATCATGAGTATTAGATCAGATGCTTACATGTATCTCAGGTAGTGTAGCTTGTAGTCGGTGATGGTGCTGTCTGTGCATGTGCAGGTGACCCGTCTTCTCTGCGGCGGCTTCATCATGGCACTCCGAGCCAACCACACCATGTGCGACGCTCAAGGCCTCCTCCAGCTCATGAACGCTATGGCCGAGCTCGCGCGAGGCGCGACGTCTCCCACGGTGCTCCCCGTCTGGCGCCGGGACCTGCTGGCCGCCCGCAGCACCCCCAGGATCACCCGCGTCCACCACGAGTACGACGACCCTGCCAAGTATAACTGCACCCCGCCCGCGCCCGACGACCAGCTCGTTCACCGCTCCTTCTTCTTCGGCCCCAGGGACATCACCGCCCTGAGGCGACTACTCCCCCCGCATCTGCGCGCCAGCTGCTCCGCCTTCGACGTCCTCACGGGCTGCCTCTGGCGGAGCCTCACCGCCGCGCTCCGCCCGCACCCCGGGGAGCTCGTCCGCCTCATGCCCGTCGTGAACGCGCGCGCCAAGGTCCCCTCCCTGCTCCCTGCCGGGTACTACGGCAACGGGTTCACCTTCCCGACAGCGGTGTCCACGGTGGGAGAGCTCTGCCGCAACTCGCTGGCCTACGCCGTGCACCTGATCAAGAAGGCCAAGGGGGACATGACGGAGGAGTACGTGCAGTCGGTGGCGGACATGATGGTGCTGCGTAGGAGGCCGCACTTCACGGAGGCGTCGGGGACCTGGATGGTGTCGGACCTGACGCGGATAGGGTTACGGCAGGTGGACCTGGGGTGGGGCGAGGCCGTGTACGGGGGCCTGGCGGGGGCGTTCCGGGGACTGATCACCTTCTACGTCGCCTACAAGGACGGCATCGTCGTGCCCCTCCGGCTGCCGGCGCCCGCCATGCGCAGGTTCACGGAGGAGGTCAAGAAGATGACGTCCGTACCAGTGGAGCCACAGGACTACGCCGATCATGAAACCTCGGCCGCCGCCTTCGCTTTCCCTAAACTTTAATTAAAATTAAGGTTTAAATCTTAATAATACCGAGCACCATTATAATTAGGAATTATTAATGTTTAGGCTTTATTATATCCCAGAAGGTACGTGTGTTTCAGTTTTTACATGATAAAATGTTAAGCTACCAAATTAATATATATCATAAGAGAAAGGGTCAAGACTTAATTAATAAATAAATGGTGCTATATTTATGAGAATATATATGCTCATGTTAGCTATATTGGTTTTTTTTTTCATGTATATTCCTAGAAAATAGCGTATTTGCACGTATACCTCCAACTCTCACCTATTATCAAGAATACCGTCGTAAACTCATAAATATTGCATCTGTACCTTTATCTTCACGTCTGTTAACCTTAGTTAGTTGGAATGTAGTTAAATGGGTAAAAGGATTAACCTACTCCTGGTTATTACTAATTGTCTCTCACGTAAGTGTCTCTCCCCCTTGTAGCCTCAATTGCGCCGTCCCCCCTCCCCCCACATGCCACTGCCGACCCTCCAAACCTACTTGTTTACCTCCGGGAAGCCCTCTAGTCCCTTCCACTCCAGTTCTCCCACCCACGTATCCGTCAACAGCACCCCATCGGCGCTCTACAACAAGTGCTCCCATCCTGTGTGGCCGGGCATCTAGCCAGCGCCGACCAGCTCATCTTGGCGCGCGGAGGCTTCTGCCTCCTCCCCTATCTTAAATTTGGTCGGGCCTTCGATCATGTTGGGTGCCAAGCAATATCGCGTGAACTCGGAAGGTATTGGGGTTAAACAACCTGCTCTTGGAATCTTGCCACCGACAGTTACCGCGTGGATATAATCCTTCATTCGTATAATACTCTCGAGTCAACTCAGGATATGATGTACTATCAAATCCTAACCGGTCGACTCTCTTGGATCGGATGCTGCCGTATAATATCGAAAAACTCATTTCCTGATATTATCATCCGTCTTAGCCAAGGACTCTTGCGTATCTTTCATAGAGCATTCTCTCTCTAAGTACCGAAAGTGAATGATTCCTTATTAACAATCAATTTCATTGGACGGTATTCCGTTGTACCCGGTCATTAACTATTTAGAATCCCGTGAATAGAGATCCGTAAACCAACGTCAAAGTACAGAAGTCCACCAATAAGATATCCTTGGTGTCTCAAGTCCGATGACCATCCATGCAACTACGACAATAGAATCAAACTAGTTGACAGTTAGGTACAATACCATCCCACGATTCAGTCGGATCAGTTCAGTAAACTCATTCTCTAATGATCACCTACAGATTTGCCTTAGTATCTCCACACTAGTGACTATGAGATCAGTCACCCTCATTGTATGAGCAGGAGTAATCTGTACTAGTCTAACTGGATATCCGATGTCCTTCTCGGATATCCTCAGACTATGAACTATTAAGAATATGTGTGTTTAAGTGATCAGTCTCATTAGTATGATATCATCATAATCTGATCATTATCGCACATATTCACGGACTTCATTATGAGACGGTAAAAGAACAAATTGCACATAATGAAATAATGTCATTCTAGTAATAAATGAAAGAGACTTACATAGTCGGATTGGCTTGTAGGCCACCTATACCCTAACACATCTGACGCCTACCACAATGGTCGCTGCGCGACCGGAGACTGTGGGGCCAGCCTCTACTGCGCTGATGTCAGCAGTGCCCCCCCGACCACCCTCGCGGAGATCTCCCTAGGCCCCCAGCAAGACTTCTACGATGTCTCCCTCGACAGCTACAACCTGGGCATCTCCATCACCCCCTTCTGCGCCGCGCGGGGGAGCGGTTGTAGCTCCGCCGGCTGCGTCAGCGACCTCAACACGGTCTACCCCGCGGGGCTGGCCATGCGCTCGGGGCGAGACAGCCGCGTGGTGGCCTGCAAGAACGCCTGCTTCACCTTTAGGTCCGACATGTACTGTTGCACCGGACGCTTCAACAGCCCACAACAATGCAAGCCCACCGCCTACTTGCAGCTCTTCAAGGCAACGTGCCCCCGCGCCTAAATCCAGTATTTCACATTTTTTAATGCCTTCCATCCCACATTCATGGAATATTCGTTGTGGGTCAGCAGCTCCTTAACTGGAGGGATATAGACGCAACATTTATGAGTTTTTGGGAGTATTCTTGATAATAAGTGAGAGTTAGGGGTATATGTGCAAATACAATATTTTTGAAAGATATATATGCAAAAAAAACCCTAAATACATTAATGTTGTCGGAAGTGGATCGACCTTCATAACAAAGATGTATCTATCAGCATCATCTTCCTTCGTACATAATCTCAGTACAGCTGACTTCAGTTTGTTTGAACTTAATCAGAATTTGGGCATAACGTAGGATGCATTTGGCATGGTGGTAAAAACTGCTGCATGAACAAATTTTTCAAAAAAATTGAAGTACTTAGTGATTCAAAAAATCACAGTAAAAAAACATACGACCACAGACCGTCTTAAGATTTGCATTTTGGCATTCATACTATGATCCTACAATGTATATATAACGCGATTCTATTGCATTAAGTTATGATAATATCTTTGTTATTTTGTATAAAAATAGGAGAGAAGACTTTATCTCCCTTTAGATAAAAGTGTCATCCTCTATTGAACCAAAGCATTAGAGTCAATCTTCCTAACTTGAAATTAAAGTTCTAAGTCTTTGATGTCATTAGTTAACTCTTGTAAAGGAGAAAATATAATTAACAAATAAATTATCAAACTAAATCTTAAGAGCCGGATGCAAAAATACGTATGAAAGTTCAGATTCAGAAGCACTTCGAAATCATAAAAAGAAAGTTTATTTTTTTTAATGTTTCCACATTTAATTCCATTTAAATCTGAACGTCGGCACCGTTCCTGATGGAGACACGTACGTTTAGGCCCGGTAGTGGTGAAATCGATCATCTGGATCATTGGTGGCATCAAATTATATAGAAGTAGGATCTCGATCATTTTTTTCTAATCATTTAATCAAATGGTTCAGAGACTCTCTTTAAAAACAGTGGTACTGTAGTGCAGCAGTATGCCTCAGCTTGAATTTATGTTTTTATGAGTGTTTGGTTTATGTTTTTTTTTTTCTCTGAAATTTTATTTTGAGGAGAAAAAGGTAAGTGGAACTTGTTTGGGAATCTCTTCCCTAAGTTTTAGGCAAGAGTCTAATTCTTCTTAAATTTTTCTTAAAAGAAAAATAACTCATGAATTGTTTTATTCTTGGAGAAGCCTTTGTGCGTTAGTTTTCTTCTTTTTAGGAAACTTTCCTCTCTATCTTTTAAAAAACATATCTTGATTTTGCCAAAAGATTGAGTAGATGAGTTATAACTTTTTTAAAAACTAGAGTACAAATTAAGTTGAAACAAAATTTGAGAGCAAAATATCTTTGGGAACAAAATTGCTCCCAAACTGCCTATTAATTCTAGGGTTCGAAACTCGCCTGAACTCGAACATGAACGTCCCATGCTAAAATCGTAGGCAGCTTATGGATGAAAGGTGGTAAAGAGCACCAAAAGTACCACAAGTCCGTACAATCAATCATGTACTTACTTCAGGTATGATTTGAACTATCAAAACGGGTCAACAATCTCATTTACTCAATACGAGTAATATGATTTGTTGCACGCACGATGCGTTGTAGGGCTGTCAAAATAGGTTCAGGCCCATTAACAGACCCATTTGGACCCGTTAGTTATAGGTATGAGTATACCCGTTTACCTATTAAACTTTCTATCGGCATACATTGCAAAAATTTGTTAGCCAATTTCTTAGAATTTAGATCTAAAATCAAACCCAATTATCTGGCACATAGAAATTTAAGATAAATAAGTTCTATATTAGGCCCATTTATTTTTCAACATCAAATAAATAAGAAGTAAACCCAAAATCTAACCCATTTACCAATTTACCCATGACCCCTATTGGGTCTGAATCAGGTCTAGATACATTCATTTTGGGTATAGGTCTACTCAGATCTAGACCATTGACAGCCCTAATACGTTGCAACAAAATTGCGTCACGCATGCACTTGTCAGCTTGGATCTTTACACAAACCGAGCAATTACATAGTGTGAGGAGGTGCGAATTCTTTTTTCTTTAAAAAAAATTAATAATTAGACTAAAGACCAGGTGATATAATAAACATTGAGCTGGAGTACTCCTCACTCAACAATTTTTTTCCTTTGAAAACACCAAGTGAATCATGATGCCAGGGCATTGTAGTCCATGTCAGCTGATTGCACTGCCTATAGACACTAGCAAATATCACTCGAGAGGTATAGCGTCAAACATTGCATAAAATTGTAATCATGAGCCTGAAGTCAAGTCTATTTAAAAAATATTACAATTTATGACAAATTAAATCATTTTTAGACGAACTTATCTTTTGAAGTAAAAAAATAGTAAAGCAGAATCAGGATCCACCCATCTACTTGTTAACATTATTGGGTCCATTTTAGGTTTGAGCATGTTCATTTCGGAGGCGGATTTATTATATACGGCTCGGCATAATGAAAAACGGATGTGGGCGGAGTTATGACTTTTTTCCCTTTTAAAATTTTAAATTTTTGGTTTCAATCCTAGTATTTTTCAAATCTCATATGAGGAGTTTTGTGCTTGTGTAATCTCGCACTGAACATTAGAAGAACTCCGTGTCAAACAAGAACTCCTCTCGAAGGCTATGTGGTATGGAAATATTTAATTCCTTTGAATAACCTGCACACACAAGTTCCATTGTGAAGAATTGCCTTCCATTAATGCGCTTACATGCTTATTCACTTGATTACAAAGCCCAGAAAAATTAATTGAGTAGGGACATCTAAACAAATGCATAGAAAACCTTGGTCCATTTTCAGGTCATTTTGAAAGCAAACTTAACCAAAAAAAGTTACATGCAGATAATACCTATATATTTAATTAATAAATATTTGAATGTTTACTTTTGTTGGGTCCAAATCTCATCCCCCACGATCAAAGCCTCCTTCCCAATATTGTAAGATCAGGAAGCAGCGGACCTGTAAAAAAGAAAACCATCAAAGGTCCCCAGTGATGATCCGAGAAATCTCTCTCCAATGCCTAGGTTAGAAAACTTGGGATTCAAGAAGAAAGTGGGAACAATTTGAGTTCTAGAGAGCCAATCTGATCAAGCTGAACCAGGAGTCTTTATAAAGTAGTTTCAAGGCTTCTTATGGGCCCATTCCAATTAGGAAGAGTAGATCCTAACCGAGTTTCCCTCAGAGCCCATTACTGGAAGGAGATTGTTTTGGAAAGATCGGATCCATCCTTAGATTCATCGTGATCCACATGAGATTGGAAGGAGGTTGCCATGAAGGGACCCATATCCAGGTAGGTTCCTGGATTCCCCCTGATTTGCCCCGGGTCGCGACCAGACTGGGTCGAGAAAGATAGGATCTTCCTGCAAGGATGAGTCTCAGTCGAGTCAATCCATAGATGCTCCTAGGGGGAGGATCTGGATGCCTCCTTAGCGTACTTGATGCCATGGACTAGGTACTTTCGATGATGAAACGATATGGGCCTGATCTTGGGTTTTCTAGTTTAGACTATGGGTCGAGGACCATAACATAATTGGGCCCTAGCAGGGCTACATTTGATGGCTTTGACTTGTGTTACTGGGTCGGCCGGATAGCCATTTCAGTCAGGCAAAATTTTTATCATTCACTTGCCCCCCACTCCTTGGCGCACTTGCATGGTGAGGAATTGATCGAACAGTTAGGATTCTGTTGTGGCCACGTCCCGATCGTCTGGAGAGTCATTCATCTCTCAATAGTAAGTGAGAAAGAGTAGACGACACATAACGATTGTGTATGAAGCTGGTGGGGCATTGTTGCTCGGCCCAAAGCGTTCAAAATGATAGGGTGCTTTTCCCGCCATAGAGAGAGGGCCAATTTCTTCTATTGACTATTCGCTACTGTGAGCAGTCACAATTCCGTACCTCACGTCCAATCGACTTTTTTGAGTCGCTTCACGTCATCTGCCCCCTTGCGCCGCATGTTGTTCTGTCTTCAGAAGGGTGTCTCCTTTAGAAATGTCGAACTGTGCTACGTTGGGGCAGCCCTTCCATATAAGAGGCGGGTCGGAGGCCTCAAGAGGAAATCCATTGTTCCTCCCATCTTCGAGTAAAAGCCTCTACAAGCCCTTCCATTACCCTTAGAGCGAGAGTGCTATGGAACCTCCTCCTTCCTTTCTTTCCTTCCTTTATGCACCCTACATGATGGCACGTTGGGCATCAAAGGACATGCGATATGCTGAGTTGGTGGAGGAGGATCGAGGGGCGTTCAGAGCGACACAGGCTATGGTAGAGCTTATGGCGGACCTCTGGGCTTCCTACTATATTATGGCCAAATACACCCTTGTCTTACCATCGAGGGAAGAGAGGATCTTCTCGAGGCGGCACCGCTCTTTCATGGCGTACAAGGCCATGTTTGACATAGGTTTTAGGCTACCAACGCACCCTTCATGGAGGAGTTGTTGAAACATTTTTTAGTCGCCCCCACCCAACTGGTGCTGAACATCTAGAGGCTCGCACTAGGCTTCTTTGTCTTGGCTCGTGAAAGGGGCACCCAGCACCGATAGTGGATATGTTTCTAAATTTGTACAAAGCCAAGCGGTGCAACGCCAGGGAAGTCGGGGCTTTGTCTAACTCGAGGCACAAGAGGATGCACTGTAGGTGTTGGGAAGAAGTTTTCCAGATGTTTGCGGTTAGAAGGAGACATTCTTCTGGGCCAAGGAATGCCCTTACAGGTGGTGGATGTTCTCGGTCACCTTCTGGGATCTCTCTATCAATGCTAAACTTGACATGGGGGGGCCCGTTGTTGCCTGCTAGGGACGTCAACGCTGTCAACAAGATCAAGGATGATCCTTCGATAGACAGCGGCCAGCAAGTCGTCGAGACGGCCTGCGAGAGGCGAGTTTGGCCGACGTGCCTTTTCCTTGTAAGTGTCTTCTCTTCGTATTTTAGTTCCCAGACACCCGTGTCCTTACTCATGGCCTCCCCTCTTACCCTTTTGTCTCGACAGCTGTTACGGCTTGCCCTAGGCGCACGAGAGGCAGAGATATTGCAATTGGTGTTGCGTTGGGGCTTGTTTTTGCCCCAGAACTACAACAAATGTTGGACATTACCATCACCTCCGCCGGTGCATCCAGTCACCAATTCATTCGGCCGGACGGCCGGGCAAGGAAAGGAAAGGGAGTTGCTGCGAGCAACTTCTAGTCGAGACTGTCAGCACCACGTCTTGGGTACAAGGTGGTTCTACAGGCAAACCCGAAATCAGGGGAGACATGGTGGTACTACCAGAAGATCCACTTGTCAACAGTGGTCACCCTTGCTTCCCCTACACCTCAGCCCACACTGGCAAAGGGGAGTGGGGAAGAAAGCGAAGAGGAGGACGCAAAGAGCAGAGAGGAGGAAGAAGAAGAAGAAGAAGGAAGTGGAGAGGTGGATAAGGAAGGGTCGACGGACCCTGCGTGCTTGTCGCGGTCAAGAAGGGGCTTACGCCAGGTGACTGCCTTAATGCAAGCAGAGGGGAGCAGAGATCTTGAGGAGAGTGAGGAGGCAGCTGACTCTACCCCCTTGTCCAGAAGGAGGAGGGGGCACCATCCCATGGTTGTTTCGAAAGATGACGACGACGATGAAGTCCCCCTTGCCCGACTGGTAGGGGGATCCATTCGTCCGCAAGCCTACCCTAGGGTGCCGGAGGAGAAGGTCGTCAAAGCAAAAGGAGATAAAACCCGAGGGAAGGCTCCCATGGTGCAGGTGGACTTAGCTGCTCATCCTGAGTCCTCGGCGGAGAGCAGCAAGGCTCGTGCAGTGGGGGCAGCGACGATGCCGAGGATAGTGGAGAGAATGCCAACAAAGGCGGCGACGGGACCACCGAACAAGGTTTTCGAAAGACCCCCAGCCCGCTTCATCTAAAGTGGGAGGGAGAAGAGGTGGAGAGCCTTCCTCCACCGAAGCGCTTAAGGAGGGACGGTTACCTCTCGGTCTCCCCTGCCATTTTGGGTGATGTAATCTAGATTCCCTCTTCGTTAGAGGACTCTCCCCTCCATCTAAAGGAGGCCGGAGGGCTAGATTCCATGGTACCGCCAAAGAAGATGCCCCAACTACAGCTAATTTGAGTGAGGAGCTTCGAACCCCAGGGACCTCTCAAGTTGTAGGGCTTGCCCCCAAGGTTCTCCTTAGAGAGGAGGTACCCAATCCGAGGGTGGAGGATCTAGGGGTTGACGCTTCCGAGCCGGAGCAACCTGGAGATGCTAACTCGATCATTAGGACAACGGCCGAGGTTAGGGAATCAGCATAGGTACTATCCAGTGGGGGCGCGCACAACCAATCCCCTAGCTCAGGCACAGGCCAAATTGCAGGGACGACGATGGTGCACTCGGTGGATGCCTAGGACGTTTGGGAGGTTGAGGTTGCCATCCGTGCAAGCTTGGCAGTGGATTTCCAAGTCCTCCGTCAATGGGCGATCACCAGGTGGAAGTAGGTTGCGATGAAGACCACCCAAATGAGCGGTGCCAAGTGTTGGGCACGACAAAGGTCCCGAGGCGTTGGTGGGCTCCACGAGGCCCTTCCCTCTCCCTCTGGGCCTAATCTAGCCAAGAGTGCCATAAAGGTAATACTACAGAGCATTCGGGAAGACTCTTCGGTCATCGATGGGTAGGTGGCATTGGAGATTCTGCAGCAACTATGACTCCCTGCCAACAAGACAGTGTTGTAGTCATCAAGCGTCGCTGAGCTCCTGCGGCACTCGGCGACCTCCGCCCCTAGGATTTGTCCCTATGCCTTAACTCTCTCAGAGCACTGATGCATTGAGACCAAGCCGTCGGGGGCCTTATTTGCCCGGCTCAGTGGGCTTGATGAAGAGTTTTGTGTGGTTATCGACGAAGAGGAGGCACTTAGGCAAGAGCTCAAAACCTCTTTTTGGAGGGTTGAGGCAGCGGAGAAAGCCCTCGAGTCTCTCTATAAGGAGCTAGAGGCCGCCCAAGCAGAGAGGGTTGTTGCGGTGGAAGCAACCCAATAGGAAGGCACGAATGCCTACTGTGCCTCCGAAGAGCATCGGCTGGCCTTGATTGCTTATGTCGTCGCCATGGGAAGCCTACTTATGGCAATGCATGGGACAATGGCCACACCGTCGGGTTTGCCAACGTGAAGATTTGCTTATGTGCAACAGAGTTCCTACCGTATCTGCTTCCGGGGGGGTCAAGTAGACTAAGGCGGTTGTGTTTTTTCCTTTGCTTATGTAACTACGGTTATTGAATGAAAAAGTTCATTTCTTTTGTTGGCAAGTCGACATTATGCGTGGAATGCATAGCACATCTTCCCCCTGCTTTCTCCAATCGACTAGGCTAACTTACACTTGGAACTTAGGCTAGGGGTGCATGTGATGCTGAGTGCGCAGTATGTGTGATATTGCGGTGGGTAATTTATCAAATGGTACCTTTGAGATGTTTGATCCCCCCTTTCTTTTTAATTAAAAGGAGCATCTTATTTGCGAGGCGCGGCACAAATTTTGTTGGGACAAGTTTCATTCCATTTAAGGGTGGGGAGATCCTTCTCTGTGAGGCATGACTCTGCAAAGGGAAGAACGAGCGAATTTTATCCCATCTGAGGGTGGGGAGCCCCTTCTCTACGAGGCGTGGCTCGGTAAAGGAAAGAACGAGTGAGTTTTATCCCATTTGAGGGTGGGAAGCCCCTTCTTTGTGAGGCGTAGTTCGGCAAAGGGAAGAACGAGTGAGTTTTATCCCGTCTGAGGATGGGGAGCCCCTTCTCTACGAGGCGTGGCTCGGTAGAGGGAAGAACGAGCGACATCTGTGTTTGATTGGAGTTGTGTGTGGTCGACCACTCCTAGTCATGATCGATCGCTCTCAATAGCTATTTGTTGGTGTCGACTTTGATCGATCGCCCTCGCCTACCTCACCGTTGTTGGTTGATCAAAGCTTGTCAATATTATGATTTTATTGATCAATGTCAAATAATGCTGACATGACTCAAATCGCTTTTTGATAACGAATCATTATATTACTTGCAAGAGAACATAATATGTAAAAAGTCTTGCTAACTATGGAAGAGATATTGCGATAAAGGAACTATGCTAATTTAAGGGCACGGGTGATCTACATCCCACTTATTCCCTATAGGCTTGCCGTCTGGTCGTGGTCGACCGCACTTTCACACTCTCTGGCCCCCTGTTGAATAAGCATTATGGGCTTCTTCAGTTGGGCATTTGTAACTGCATGGTACGTCTGTAGAGAGATGTTTTAGTTCTCGCGGGCTTCTCTAATCCCCTTTGCGGTCGAAAATTTTAATTTCTGGTGCATGCTCGACAGCACAACCCCGAACCGGCCCAAGGATTCTCTTCCCAAGATGACATTGTAGGCAGAGGGGACGTTGATCACCGTAAACTCAATCTCCCGAATAACTAACAAAGGAGGAACCCCCATCGTCATTGAAAGAGTTATCGGGCCTTCGGCAGTCACATGATTGTGAGTGCTTAAAATGGGTGTGTGATTATCATGAAAAATTATGTTGTTTAAGTGAAAAATAAACCTATTAAAAAGAAACTAAGTGATGTGATCGCTAGAAACTAAGTGATGTGATCGCCAGAAACTTTTGACTAAAAAGTTCCAAAAGAAAGATTTGATCGCCTACCTGTTTGGATGTAGGAGATGTTGAGTTCTTGGTTCCCCTCCTTCAGCCGGCTGAAGAAAGAGAGTCATTTCTATCCTTATTCTTGCTTTGGTTGCTTACTGAGTTTTGAGGATCATCCAGATTCCTTATTGTTCGTTGTTGATTCCCTCCCTTTGATTCTTCTTTTGTACCTTGCAAGAAATAGAAAGAAATAAAGAACAATGATGAGAACTCAGGCAGAAGTAGTATCCATTCCAGAGAAAATTTTAAGTATGCAACTGAACAAGTGAACTCACTTGTATGATAGTCTTTTAAACCTCTTTAACAAATAGGTTCGGAAGACAATGCTAATGTGTGTGCGTGTGTGTTGCATGGAGTGATGTGACGAAGATGTGAGACTAATATGATGAAAATGTGAAAAGAAAAATAAATGGGAAGTTAAGCTGGATGGCCCCTAAAAGCTTTGGTCTTGAGAAGATCTTGAATGGACGAGGAATGGATGAAGACTCTTGATGGTAGCAGCACTTCGCTCCTTCAGCGTTCGGACGTCGTCAAACTTCTTTACTCCAATCACCACCAAAATAATTACTAATTATCACTAACATCATTCACTGTCACTCGTCCAAGAGGTTGGGTATTTATAGACTTTTTTGCATCCGCGGATTTACATGAAGAAATTTTGAAGTTTATCCAGCTTAACCAACATATAAATACAGATTAATTCATCTTTATCTGTAATTATATAAAACGTGTCGCTCATGGAAGACGTCTTTTATCTAATTAAGATAAGGATAAACATCCGGAAAGAGTTCATTATTATCTGTAATTATCTAAAACGCGTCACCCAATGAAGACGCCTTTTAGACTGATTAAGATAAGGATAAACATCCGGAAAAGAGACAGAAATAGCTTAGGAGACCTAAATTGCGTCATTCCTAACAGACGTCTTTTAGCTAATTAATCAATTAATTAAAATTCAAATTTAAACATCAAAATATGAATAAACACTAAATGGCGTCTACGTAGGTCGACGTCTTTTAGACTTCATCATATTTTAACTGAAATTTAAGTTAAAATCAATTTAATTAATTAACTTAAATTATGTCTGTTTGACCCGACACTATTTAGATAATTAACTCAAAAAGATCAATAAAAATTAACCGATGATTAAATATCAGACCATTCTGAGGCATTATTATATGATATGAAATTTACTCAAAATAATGTCAAAATTAGCGTGTCTACAATAATTGGCCACTAAATCCATAGATAGGAGTTCGAACCTTTTGCATGCTCGATAGGTCTAGGTCGAGCTGGTGGAAGTAGTCAAGGAAGATGATTTCGAGCGAGCTCCCATTGTCGATGAAGACTCTTTTAACGTGATAATCTGTAATGTCAGCCTCTATAATAAGGACATCATTGTGTGGGAGTACGATACCTTGTAGATCTTCATTGGTGAAGGTTATCGGTTGCTTAGTGAGCGAAGGGTTATGATAGCCACGACCTCTCAAGTGACTCTTTAAGTTCCAAAGGCATAGCTACGCCTCCTCTTATTAGTATCTCCGCTGCTCGAGGCTCCTTCGTAGATCACATAGAACACTCATTCAGGTTAGGCAGGACAACTACGATTGTCTGATGGGGCTGACCGGTCCTCATGCTTCTGAGCCTCCTGACTAGACTCCTGACTACTATTGTCGGTTTCTTCAAGTATCCGCGCCATATTAGGGCTTCAATTCTCTTTTGAGATCATGGAATTCTGATGTGAAGTGGCCATACTCATTATGGAAGGTATAGAACCTTCTTATCTTCTTCGCTCCGAGCACCAGCTTTATCTTTTTTACCCATCAAAGATATTCTTCATCCTTAACTTCTTGGAGGATCCAGTCGATCAGGGTATTCAAGAGAGTGTATCGACATAGTAGTCCCTTCGACCCTCGGTCTATTCTTGGCGTCGATCTTTGGCCGGTCGACCGACTTGGTCGCAATTAGGGCATCTTTTGTTCCTCGCCACCGATTGCTCTTTGCATTTATCTTCTTCCTTTGAGCATTCTTGAAGAGTCTTGAAGGCACGGAGTAGCTCATCGTTGTTAATGCACAAATTGACTTCGCGAACAAAGTCAGGGAAGTTGGTCGGGAGTTCTTCGCTTGGCTCAAACTGAACCTGCTAGCTCGCTGCCTCGGTGGTGCAATATTGGGCTACGTTTGGCATGTCCAAATTGGGAATTTTCAAGGCTACTTCATGTAAGCAGGTCCAGTACTTTCAGAGAGGCTTATCGTTCCTCTGGCATAGAGTAGATAGTGACACAGTAGTCACCGGCATGCACCTGCTGGCAGCAAAATTATTCTGAAATGAGTGTCACAGCTCTCTAAAATTATTGATGGAATTGCTCTTCAGCTAACTGAATCATTGTCGAGTGTGGTTGGAAAGGTACCACACTTGATTTCATCAGGCATGTTCAGTAGAGAAAAGATACTCTCGAACATCTACAAGTGATCATCTAGGTCCTTCATTCTGTCATACTTTTTTAAGGTTAGCATCCTGAAACATGGGGATAGAGGTTCCCCTCGGACCCTCCTAGTGAAACAGGAGCCCTTGCCCTCAAGTCATCTAGCCCGATTTTCCAATTGTGGCGGAGTAGTCTTTCTATCCGTTCCTTAAGCCTCCGAACCTGCTTCTCTCTCGAAAAAAGGTGGCAAAAGTGTTGAGAGTGCCGGTGAGACCTAGCATGTCACTGTCGAGACAAAGCCGTCGACCTCGAAAGGAAGATCCACAAGAAGACTTAGTTGAAGAGCTTGAGGATGACCAGGAGGAAGAAATACTATCGGCGGCGAGGGTTCATGCTTGCGGTGGCGATGGCGCGATGCCTTGGTTCGGGGAGGTTCATGACTTCCCGGTCGATTAGGCGAGCGATGGGCAAAGGGGATAGTCTCTCGCCGACCGCTCGCGTGACCGTCCTCGGACCTCATCTGGCTCAGGGTTATGATGAGAAGTATGTCCCTCAGCCGGAACCAGTAGGTCATTCTACATAGAAGGTGGTGGTGGAGGCATCGGATTCCCCTAGCTATGAGGCTTTTGAACAAGGTTGGCACTATGGCGGCTTCACGGGGTGTTTCCTGAACGTCCATGCTCTCGCCATAGGGTCCCTCTTTCCAACTGGTCGACTTTTGCCTCTAATCCCTGAATCATATCAACTACAACTTGAAAATTTGATACTGGGGACAACTAGTGTGTACCTTCAGTGGGAGGTCGAGAATTGTCTTCATTGTCCGGTACTAGTTCGCTTGGGCCCTCAACAACAGGAGGTGATGGGAGTGCAACGTTGCCTGCTACAACCCTCTTCTACTTGGAAGCTTGACTATTATTTGTACGTACCATAATTTTCGACTTACATTTCCCACAGACGGCGCCAAAAGATTTTGAAAAATCTCATCCTCCACAGTCAAAGCCTCCCGCCCATGAGCGTAAAGCTAGGAAGCAACAGACTTGCAAAAAAAAAAAATCATCAAAGGCCCTCGATGATGATCCGAAAGATCCTCCTCCGATACCTAAGTCAGAAGACTGGAGATTCAAAAAGAAAATGGGACAAACTTGGGCTCTAGAGAGCCTACCTGGTCAGACTGAACCAAGGGTCTTTATATAAAAGTTCCAAGATTTCTCATTGGCCCATTCTGATCGGGAAGAGTAGATCCTAACTAAGTTTCCCTCATAACCATGACTGGAAGGAGATTGTTTTGAAAAGGCCGGATCCAGCAGATCCTTAGATTCATCGTGATCCGCATGGGGTTGGAAGGGGGATTTGCCTTAAAGGATCGGACCCATATCTAGACAAGTTCCTAAATTCCCTCTGATCTATCGTGGGTCGCAATCAAACTAAACCTAGAAAGATAAGATCTTCCTGCAACAGTGGGTCTTAATCGAGTTGATCCAAGGATCCTACTAGAGGTAGGATTTGTATGCCTCCTTACTGAGCTTGATGCCATAGACTAGATGCTTTCGGTATGAAGCCGTATGGGCCCGATCTTGGACCTTTTTAGTTCAGACTCTGGATCTTCAACCATAACATTCTAGGGACCTAACAGGACTGCATTTAATGACTTTGACTTATGTTATTGAGCCGACCGGATAATTGTTTGGGCCAAGCAAAATTCTCATCCTGCAACTCTCAAACCGTTTTTTTTTAAAACATTTTCATACAGAAAAAGGTTACAGTGCACAGGTAGAACATTTCATTCCTCCCCCATCATATTCCGTCAAATAATACCTATATATTTAACGAATAAACATTTTGAATATTTACTCTCGAAAACCTTATTTTTTTACATTTTCTGGCAGAAAAAGGTTACGATGTACAGGCAAAACATTCCATTCCTCATCATATTCCATGCCGAGAGAGAGAGAGAGAGAGAGAGACAGAGACAGAGAGAGAGAGCGAACCCCCGGTACCAACCTGAACGTTGTGACGAAAAGAGTATGCAGTTTTGTTGGATAATGGCTTCAGATTAGATCTACCTTCTACAAATGCCAATAACTTTCTATAAAAAGTTGCACCTATCTCAGAGAAACCAAGTTACCAAGACGTTGTGGTAAAAAAGGCATAAAAGTACTTGAGAAAGGCAATCATGGAAGACGCCACTTGATGAAGGACATCCGATAGTTGCAAACTACACCTAATGCAGGCCCCCATGAGTGAAACAGAATATGAACATAACAAGAACGACAAGCAAATACTAATTACTATAGAGGAACACTCAATTAAAGTAAAAAGTATCTAACAACATAGGCCATCATCAGAGACATAGGCCATCATCAGAGACAAGCCTACCTGATCACTGAAATCTTTTCCAAAGTTGCTCAGCAAGAACAACATCCAACTAAAAGAATTTGCAAAATTTTCCCATGTCGATAATCATCTTTGTTAGAGCATTTCTAAGATTGTTAAGCTACTCCAGTAAATGAAAGAAAATATTTGACAAATGTTTCACCAAAATGGTAAATAATAACATGATCCCTTCAGCTTAGATGGCTAAACTGACCGTGTCTCCAATTCTTTTTCCGAAGAAACAGAGGCAATTAGATTGGGTGTGTACTCAATTTAAAAAGATTATAATCTTTTCTTTTGCTGCATAAAACAAGCTATATCAGTGATCCAATAAGGATCTACATTAATAATTGCTACTCTGAATTTGGTAAGCACTGTTGATGCATCCCAAATTATGATACCAAGATTCTTGGACTTGTTATCCTGTTATACATTTAGCATCTACGCATGACAAGCCTTATTTATTAGCCAATGATACGCCAAAATCTAAGAATACCTTCCTTACGTATAGCATCTACTCATGACCACTGGCAAGTGATGAGTGAAAAAGAATACAGTTACACAAGGTGGAAGTTAGAGAAATAAGGTATAGGTAGGCTTGCTCATCCACTTGGCATAAATTCAAACATCCACCTGTACACTGCATAAATCCAAATAGTTATACTAACCTGGTTTGACAAAAGGAAAAAATATTGAAAACATCCACTGGTGCACAGATGGAAAACACTGTTAATTATGTATCTAAACCATAATGAAGGAAGACCATAAAGAAGTGATTCAGGTGCTGAAAGTTGTCAATACTGTTAATTGTGGACAGCACTTGCATCCTCCTGCGTGAAATCATAAATGTAATATAACTGAATGACGGTCACGCCAATGTCTCAACAAAAATTTAGCAATGAAGACAAACCAAGACATATGGTCACAGCAAAATGGTCATAAAAAAGAGGGGCTGTGATAGAAACATAACTTCTCATTTTAACATTGACATGAATAATATGCTAAGTGATCATATATGCAGTTTCTATCACCAAGCCTAAGGTAGTCATAGAAAGTCGGTGTAAAACGGGTGACAGTGATTGCCCATCTAGTAGCAATACAACCTGAATATCTAATGTAAATGACAGCAAGAATATGAGGTTTCTGAAAATAGAATAACAGCTAGTAGTGCTTTGTTATATAGAGGAAAAAGTTTGATATCTGACGAGGAGAAATTTGAATTTCTAGATCTCATACTACTATCTGACAAGGATGGAAGTAAAAATTGGGCTCAGATTTGGGTTTTCGTAGCCCAAGCCTGGCCCAGATCTCATGCTGCTATCTGACTATATTAATATACATAGAGAAAAAAGGGCGGACAGCTGTTAAAAAAAAGGCAGTCAAGCTTAAGCTAGTAATACAAACAATTTAAAAGGCCAGCAAGGATGGGGTGTGTTGACATTGAAAACTGGTACTACAACTCTATATCCTTCGGTAATTCTAATGGCTTCTTGTGTTGTTTTTGGAAGCTCATGTGCTTGGATAAAATGCTCCCACCCATCTATGTCCCTGTAGATTTTCTTAGTGTAATCGTATAGATGAGCCTAATGTTGTTTATCATATGTAGATTGAATATTTCTTGATGTATCAAATAGGTTTAAAGTTATTACAAGGTGGATTGCATGTACGCAAGTATAGCTTGATTATTTATTTCTTGAGTGATTGCTTAGAGCTCTCAGAAAATGAGTTTTGCTCATTCTAGGATGCTTGTGAAATGGCTAAGAACATTAAGGGTAGGCCGTCGGCTATGACAAGCCATGGGCAAACCTTGGCATTGACATAATGAGTGTGGCTAGGGGAGGAAGAATGTGATTATGACACTGGTCTTCATTGTCTATATAGGTCTTAATTGTCTATGGTCAAGATATTGCATTCCCTAGGGATGTTCAGTAAGCCATCAGGTTGGTAGATACCAGCATGTAGTTCAAATTTGATGACAAACTGGTGATCTTCTTTTCTGGTTGATTTTTTATGCATTTTTGCTTCGTTCAGTTACAGTGATTTTGTGAAGAGGAGGTTTAGTTAATGGAACTTGGTCTTTTATCAAAAGATTGTTGGATTTTGAGGCTGAAGAACTGATACCATTGATGTGCTTGCTGCATTTTGTCTTCAACATTCGTCTCCCTAATGCAAATTGAAGGATTTTGGAGGTAGACTTGGACTGGGGAGTTTTCGCTGAGACCAACCTATGAGTTTATCATTTATGTAGAACAATATTCCATTTTGATGCTAATCTCTGGATCAAAAATGTGAATGCTCGGATTTACCCATGAATGATTAGTCTCTGTCGAATCTCATCATGAGGGTGGCGGCATATTTCAATCTACAAGTCAGCATATCCATTGAGTGTGAATCATGTGGATCTGACTTTGAAGCATTAGATCATCAATTGTTTGGTATACCCATACAATGAGTTGTCCTCATAGGATGACCTTTTAGATCTTATAAAACTGTTTGATTTCAACAAAGATATCTGACATTTTTGTGAGATGGGACTGCTTTTCCTGGTATGCGCTATCTATAGGTTATATATTGGGTGAAGAGAATTGGATAATCTTCTTGTTGAAATGGGAAACTGAATGCAAAAAACTAGGGTTCTTATTCGACTCAGCAGCATCAGCAGCAGATCTTCCTAGCTCATCTGCTTATCCAGCTATACAACTAGGTCTTGAGCACGTCTCTCTTGTCCCATCACCATTGCCATTAATGTTCCTCTAGAACCTGTATGACTTCAATGATTCAATCAGAGACTGATCTACGATGCCCAGACTTCTTCTGCTAGGTTAAGCAATCCGATTATCAAAGAGGCCCTATAATCTTTAAATTGCATCTGATTAAAGACAGTTTTCTACATTGTTTCCCAATCAATTTCTTTGTTAGGACAATGTTATAGAAGAATGCCCAAGGTGAATGGCCGTTGTGCACCTTTCTGAAGTCCTCAGCAGCCGAAGTCCCCAGGTTATCGAAATCTGAATTCACGGACACAACAATGACTTATAAATATGCATCATATTCCAGGTTCTAGCAGATGCAGAGTTTGGCAATCCGTTCTCCATAAATTTCACTCCCGCTTAGCAGCATGGAATGGCAAAGCTTTTGACTTATGAAGGTAGGCTAACCTTATGCAAGTCAATCTTGGTTAGTCTTCCAATATACTTCGTCTGCATATTCAGGATCCCCAAGTTGGTGGCTAGAAAGCTTGAAGGCATCCGTAGCAGATTCTTTTGGGAGGGGTGAACAGAGGTTGCTAGGGGGGAGGTCACGATGGTTGTTAGGGCGGCGTCTGTAAAAGCAAACAGAATGGTGAGCTTGGTATCAAGGACATCCGAGATTTTAACTTGGTTTTGCTGACCAATGGCTATGAAAACTTGATACCATTCATTCTGGGATGTGGTGTGATGTGATCGGGAGAAAATATTATGCTAGGGGCAGAGTAAGGGATGTTCTCTTACAGGTTGAGTATAATGTTCCCATGCTTGAAAGGGCATTTTGAAGCGCAGACATCATTCTGGCAGCTACTAAGATCTCAGTAGGTGGAGGAACTTAAGGGAAGAGGAGATCCATGATTTGGGTGTTTGACTACAAACTATCCAAGCCTTTGCCCTTGACTCTTCCCACCTTGATACCTGGCAGTGGAGATGGGATACTTGAGGTGTCTTTTCAGTCAAATCTATGTTTAGCAGAATTGCCCATGGAGGTAACCGGTCTCCTTTCTTTATGCATATCTGGACCCCAAAGTCCCCCCTGAAGGTCAAGGCCTTGATTTGGAGGATCTTTATTGGCAAGCTCCCCAATACACACAGGCTATCTCGCTTTGGATGTGATATGTCCTCCATCTGCTACTTAGGTGGGGAGGAAAATGAATATCTGGATCATCTTTTCGTCAAGTGCAGCTTTGCAAGGGAGGTCTGGTAGGCGCTGTTTGCAAAGATTCATGTGGAAGTAATTGGAGCACATCGTGGGGGCTGTAATCCAACATTGGTCTACTACACTGCTGCATAAAGGAGATCATATTTTGTGGTGGCTGATTCTTCATGCCACCCTTTGGGCCATTTGGATGGAGCGCAACAGGAGAATTTTCAAGAGGGAGGCTTCTCCTTTGGAAAGAGTAGTTTCTTTTATTTCCAATAGGGTGAGAGAGTGGATGAGGGTTTGATGTAAAGATTTTATTCATACTTCCTCCTTTTTTTTCTTTTAGAGGATGCACAGTGAGCCACCATCTTAGTGCATTGTAGAGTGAGTTTTTTTAGGTTGCTTTTGTTAACTTATTGTAATCTTTTTCAATTTAATACAATGTAGTGGTACTATCCACTTTCAACAAAAAGATGCATCATATTCAGACTCATGCATGTACTTCAGACATACACACACAGAGAGTTGTCTTGATAGGTAGAGAAGTTGGAGAGCATGAAATTGCCAAAGCATAAGTCAATTGGTATAAGGTTTTCTTAAGGAGTGGAAGGGAGCCTAGTTCGAATTTGGGTAAGTCAGATTTCTTTTCATTTGTTGAACAGTGCCTTGTCATTGCGGCAGGGACGCCCACACCACCACCACCACCACCACCAAAAAAGGCCGTCTAAGGAAAGGAAAGCGTTACAAATGAGTCACCATCATTTTGCCAAGAACCCATCAAAAGCTTGTATTTGGGGGTGATTAATAGGAAAGTTGCTTCTGCAAAAGAATCCATTTTCCTTTCTATAGTTTGTTTGAGTCATTCTACAGACTGACTTCACCCTATAGTACATATGCTATAAGTCCTTCCTTTGTCATTTCCGTCCATCAAACTTCTTCTAGTAGCACTCCTTATAGTTACGATCTCAACTCAGATTACAACAAGTGACATAAACCCCAGTATGTCAGATTGTCATATAGCTTTTCTTAGTTTCAATATAAACACCCAATTTAAAAAAAAAAAAAAAAAAAAACATTTTTTCATTACAAGACATTCTTCGTAGTACGTAGGTCCTGAGGCAACTTTCTTCTTGCTTTTTCCCTTTTTGTTATATTTTCTCCTACAACTTAATATGTTCCCCGAAACCTTTACCTTTTTTTTACTTAAAATTCTTTTAAGAGACTTAACCACTAGTTTAAATCTATATATATTTTATAGTCAACCATTAAAATTAGTGACATTCATTGTTCATCTTTTTAATTGGTAATAATCAAATAGGGTTGCCTTCCTGTAACCAGATCTAATCTTCACCTTGTAATTCATATTCGACAAGTTTTTTTTTCAACTAATTACTCATCTGATAACCCACTTACATTCCTCAAATATTGTTATCTATGTCAACCTTCATTTACCCCCTCCTTTCTTCTAACTCTTTCTAGATAACAATCACCTATACAATTGTTATTAAACAGAGGTCCCAACTTAGGTTACAGAGATAATTAATCTAAACCCTATCATACCCAGTGATTATCATAACTATGGCTTCTTTTTATGTATACACCCAGTCCTTTAAAGAATTCTTTCCTTTAAGCCTCACCTTCCGAGTTATGTTCTATGATATTTGATGCCTAATTCTGCCTTCGCTTTGGCATCTTTTCACCTTGTCTCTTGGTCCTCTTCTTTCTTTTTTGGGTAAATATCTTTCTAAGAATCTCGCCCAAAATATAGATAGTTTAAAAGGGAAATAGATCTCTAGATGTTTGTGTGCTAATAGGCTTCCGATCGTTACATGTGACGGACTACGAGGTCTGTTATTTTCCTCTTAATTGCAGCCCCAAAGGAAGAACCAGCATATAATAGTCCCATGGAGGAAACAAGTGAGAGGCCATCCTTACTAGAGAGGCTCTGTCTCCATGCACCCCACCCCCAAAAAAAAAAAAAATCGGACAAACAACACGAGACCAACACCATCATTCAATGCTTCCTCCAAAGGCCAGACAGATACAAGGGATCCATCAAAAATCACAGTTTGGTGACAGTGGCACTAGAAAGAAGAAGATTTATCATCTTGTAGATAGATTGATTCGGCTTGAATCGAGTCTTCTAATTTTAGAAACCACATAAAAGCATTTTTAGCTATGAATATTGTTAAAACAAGACTTTGCAATAAGATGGAACATGACTTTCTTACATACTGTTTTGATTATATATATTAAGAAAGAGATTACATAAACATTTAGTATAAATTCAGTTATACACTATTTTGCTTTAATAGATTTTTTTTTCTTTTCATGTAAGCATAATACCTTTTTTTCTACCAAATCTTATAAAGTCTTTGACTCTCTGTTATTACTTTTATTGTTCTCTCATTGTGGTGGTTTAATTATCACCATTAAACTTGTACAAATTTTGTGGTATGATCAAAATACCCACAATAGCATTAATGAAAAAATTAAATTGGTCACCCCATCACCAAATCCTGGTTTTGCCCCTGTTCATCGGCTACACAATTACTTTCTGTGCATGGAAAAGCACATGTTCATGCACTGCAGCGTATGGAAGCACAAACACTTTCTGGGCATGCAAAAGAACATCAGAAAGGAAGCACTATGTACAATATCTGTCAAAGGATGAAAATCCTTCTTTTACCCCCTTAAAACAGGCTCACAGTGGGGACAATGGTAACTCCACTCAAGGGTAGCGTGGCAACAATGCAGAGGATGAATGGAGAGAAACTGTAGTATCAAAGGTTGTGATTCATGAGGTTCTTGTAGGTATGAAGCATCTTCATCGGAGAAAGCCACTTAAGGTTTACAGCACATGCAGAGGTGTGGAGCTCAACACCTCAAGCAGCGAGCAAGATGCTTTGAGTGGGAAATTGGCAGCAACAATTCCCAAACATGCCGCCTCCAGATGGCCTAACAAAGACAAAGACACCTTGAATCCCAAGATTACTTCCCTAGTTGGCAACAAAGAAAGAATGGCAGCAAGAGGTCATGAGCAATGCTCGAAGAAAGAGATTGAGATTTCCAAGAAGTCTCCTTTGCACAATTCCTCAGGGGGAAGACCATATCACATCATTTTAGCTTCTTCTCCAAGGAGGAAAGAGAAAAAGACAAAGTACCTGATGGAAAGTCTCATGTAAGTACTCCAAATCCTCAGAAGTCCCCTACTCCTGACAATTCCTCCTCTCTAATGCAAAGCAAGGTGGCTTCACTGAAGACTGGATTGCAAGATAAAAGTGTGCCACTCAGCAAGAAGTCTTTTGATGCACAGCTATCTCCTAGATCGGAAACAAAACATCTAACCTTCTTGAGGAATTGCAGTGATGAAGAGATCCTTAAGAAAGCCAGACAATTATGCCTTGACATACATGGCAAGGTGTGTCAGTTTAGGAAATTTTGGGACGCAGAACATGGGGTGATCCAGGTGCATAAAGCCCAGGAAAAGAAGATCTATGGAATATCCCACACAGGATCTTGTGCAGAAGATCCGTCTTAAGGAGTTCCTGTACTTCCCATGTGTTGAAGAGTATCCATCCTGTTGGAGTCAGTTCAACATTTGTATTTTCTTTTAGGTTTTTTTTTTCCACAGCAAAACTTCAGTGAGCATTTTTGTGTTGAGATGGTTTAGTTTTCCCTGTGTTAGTTGGTGTGAGAGCTGTTAGAGATGCATCTTATGTCTTCACAGATGTGCTGTGAGCAAATGAGCTGAGTTGCCTGATGTATTGTAAATAAGTTAGCTGTGTTGTCTGAGGTATTATGAGAAAGCGAGACACGTAATGCAGAGACTCTTTTTTTTTTTCCTTTTTTTAGCGTGTTTAGTTGGGAGGATACTTGTGGCTGTACCTCCTCTATTTATCTAATGAAATTGGTGGCACAACCCACCTTCTTTCGGGAAAAAATAAAGAATATCTATCAAGTCAAAATCACACTAAGCGGCAGCAGTGAGACGCAAGCTTGAAAATGAAGCGGAAAAGACAATGGCTGTGATGGGGAAAGAGAGTATATATGAGAAACAGCTTACCAAAGGATGGAAGTAGATTGATATTAGCTATAAACTGTGAAAAACTAAATTAAAAGGAATTCAAACAGCAACTTAAACACTACGCCCATTGCTGTTTACACTAGGTGCTTTGATTTCAAGGCCTCCTGCTCTTGGAGAATTTGAAAAGGGAAGAAGCCTAGCCAAATGAAAAGGCATCACATCAAGATTACTGATTTTGCCAAAAACAAAATTGTGTCACTCCTACACATCTCGTCAACCCTTTTCTCTGATTCTGGGAAAATCCTTAAAAAATTAGGTACAAGGTGAATCACCCAACCTAAAGCTCAGCTCATTAGCCAAGGCAGAATAAAATGCAAACAAATGCAGCTTACATCCGATTAAAGATCAACTTATTTCAATGATATACATGCACAAAAACAAATAGAAAATGGAAGTAAAGAAATATAGAGGAAGAAATTTACCTTAGCCCTTAACTATTCCTCATCAGACAAACTCTCAGAATGAATTATGTCTGGTCCAGCTGAAGTGGAAGGATTCTAAATATATTGGAGAAATGCCCATGAAATCAGCACGCTGAGCCCTTGGAGCCACAGCAGGTAAACATAAACAACAAATATCCAAAAAGGATAAACTCTTACCTCCATCTTATCCCAATCCTTTAATTTCGAACTCGTAAGCATATAGCTGTCACGTAAAGGAGCCCATCCAGGTTCATCATTATTGTTACCTGCGGATGCAGGAACCTACAGATGATGTAATTAGTTATATAGGATACAAAATCATTTAAACACCATTGCACCCATGTTAAAGGAATAGGCAAACAAATATATTTGCATCATGATTACATGCAAGAGATGTTCAGGAACCCAAGAAGAAAAACAAAAAATGACCAATTTCTGGACGCCATGGCTGTGATTATGCGAGTGGAAGATTGCGTCAAACTCTTCGCAAATTAAAAATAAAATAAAAAGAGCATTTGTCACCAGCGAGTTATAAAATCTTCTCAAGGATGGAAAAGCCTAACTTGGTGGAAGCCAGGAATAATATGAGGATAAGAATAGATACTTAACATACCTACGGGCTGTCAGCTGCATGTTTTTGCTACAGGTGGTTTGCATGCTGCCTACTTTGGGTAGATTTGGCCATTTGCTTGGCAGATTACTAGATTTAATGCTTTTGCCTATCTTTTTGTGGATTAGTGGTTGTATGCTTACTTCATATGGAGTATAGTCCATGGTTTCATTGTGCTTCCTTTGTACTAGACTATAGTCTATGGTTTACCTGTGCTTCGTTTGTACTCTTTCGCACTTTACCAAAGGAGATAATTTTGTGCTGTTATTTTACCTGTTTAAGTTCATGTATTTTTTCATGTGAATTTTTTGTTAAAATAAACAGGTATGGGAAATCTCTATGGAGAAGAGTTGTTTTCATGTGAAATCTGCGAACCCAACCCAATGGTTGAGATTTGGCATTTCACTTGACCTTTTTCTAATAACCCCTAACTATGGAAATTTTACTTTTTTTCTCAGAATGATGTTTAGTCTAGAAATAAACAAGATTGCTTTCTCTAATAATCTCTGACCTTGGAAATTTTACTTTGTTTAGTTTAGGAAGAAAAAAAAGGCTTTCCCATGGAGTAAAAAAATTTCATGAACCCCTAACACACCCGATAGTACCAGAGCTGGCCACTAGCCACCACTTTCATTAGGCTTGACTGGGTGTTGAATAGGGGACCTCACATCCAAAGTCCAAGACCGATCACCCAGTGGAGATATGGGACCTCACCTCCTGACGACACGTGCATTACTAATGCATGTAAGAATGAAGGAAAAAACCAGTTACCTGGAAAAAAGATCCACAGAAATAAGCTGGAAAAGCTAACTTGATGTCTTGTTTCGCACTGCAGCACTTTTCACATATGTTTAGTGAGCCAGTATGTCTAATTTTTGGAATGTAATAGAGGTCACTCACCTCTGTTCGTGGATGTATTATTTCTTTTTATATCAATAACTTGGTGCTACATGCCACTTTCCAACACCCCCTTCAAAATACAGAATGAAGAAGAAAGAAAGGCAGTTTGGCTAACATAGCATCAGATTCCAATACCCCATGTCATCGAAAAGGCACATTCTCTACCTTAGTCTCATAATTATGCAGAGATGCTGATCATATTACACAACTTGGCTTTGCTCCCATTTTCAGATTACAACCCATTTATCTCGGAGCTAAAATGCAAAGCCACAAGGCAAAGGTCGAACTTTGCTTGCAGTTATGACAAGTGAGCAGCCGAGGAAACCAATAAAAGGACTGCATGAAAGTCGGAAGCTTCATTTTAGCAAGGAAGCGAATCATGACAAAAATCTACAGGAAAAAAATGGTGTAATGATGGGTAATTATCCACTCTTTCTGTGTCATTGGGATTGAAGATGTGGATCACTTGATTTGTTTTGCCCTATTAGCAAGGAAGTTTGGATGATCTTCGGAAGGCTGATAGATTGTCAGGTCCCTTTCAATTCTACCAAAGATGAGTGAGTATTTTCAAAAGCTCAATAATCAACATGGTAAATGCTCATGAAGCCAAGTTCTTCTCATCCTTGAACATGCCACCTGCTGGAGCATATGGAAAGAGTGCAATCACTGTATCTTCCGTGAAAATAGAATCTACATTAAAAATATTTACCTTAGAAATTTGACTCTTTCTTACAATTAATAATTTGTAAGCTTTTTCTCTTTTTTCCTTGATGGTACAGCCACAATTTCTTCAAAGAACAAATTGAAAGATAGAAGCAGCACTAACATCATTCCATTGATTTCAAGGAGTCAAGAACAGGGACGATAGCACAGCTAGAATGCACAATGTTGGTTAGACCTTCAGAAATGTTTTTTGACTTTTCTTATAAAATGGAAGATGGCCACTATCACCCAAACAAGACAAGTCACCTTAATCAATCGGGGACCACAACTTTTGATGGGGAACATTGTATCAAATGCATCCAGAGTATCAGATGATATGACAATGGATTTGAAAATATTCTTATTAAATGACACATCTTTATAAAGTTCAAATCTATACTTTAGGATAACAACATAATTGGCATAGGGTGCAGAGGATATGTGATACATTGAAGAGAAACAAAAATGGTACAAAAAAAATAGGTGATGCCAAAGAAGAAAGGGATGGACTTGTGGGTAGATCTTGAATGCTGCAATAATGAAATTTCGAAGCTTGATAGCAACACAAACTGGGAGGATAGCATTGCCAGTTACAATTGACCATCCACTACTCTGATGCGCCAAAAGTACAAAGATGAGGTGTGCATAGACCCCATAATGTCGCACCTCGTTACGGTTGAAGGAAGAATAGTTGCTGTTCACCCCTGCTGTTGACTTCCTTGTCTCAGAAAGAAAGGCTTCTCTCCTCCGTTTGGCCAACGCTGTCACAAAAACATTTCTTTAGACATAAGGATGGTCACGGTAACCAAATCAGATGTAATGTACTAAATAAATCCAGTTCAAGCATCCTCAAGATGGTCATACAAATAATTCAGACTTTTCTTGCCCAGTTTCATGACTTGTAAAGTTTAATGGTACCACCAAAACATTCACTTATAAACGTTCATGTAAACACCAGAAAAGCAATCTCTTCATTACAAATGCTGATGCAAAAATCTCTTCAGTCTTCACAAACAGAGACATTCAGAAATGAAAGCAAATAGTTGAAAAGGCAGGAAGCCAACCATCTCAATTAAGCCTTAAGCTTTTTTTACATAAACTCCATTCAGAGGATATTGGACAGTGATGTATTGGCCAATCTGTTTTTCAGATTGATTATTAAAAGCCCTTAAAACTCTAGATAATTACAAAAGGGCATCTCTATCTATGTTATCAAAGGCGATCGCCTCACTCACCTAGACGATGATGAGGCGAGGTGAGACAAAGACACCCCACTTTGCCTCATGTTCACCTCACTCACCTAGGCACTCGCCTATGTTGTCCATGCCAAACGCTTGTATCTTTTTTTAATTATGCGACACTGCTTTTGTACTGCTTTTTCTTATTCTAAATTTATCCAAAGTGGTTTTTAACAATATCCAGTGCCCCTTTTTTCTCTTACATGCTGCCACATTTTTCTTATTCTTAATGATTCCTAAAGCCATCCATTACTTATACGAGTGATCTATACAAATTAGTCTTTACATATTAGACATGATCAGTACATATCTATTTTCCTCCTATTGCCATTTTCTTCCTTCATAGTGACATATTGGAGAAAACACATCGCCTCAAATGCCCAGGCATTTGAGGTTAAGACGAACCATAATCGCCTTGTTCGCCTCTCCTCTGAAAACTTCCTTCATCCAAGGAATTTATCTTTAAAAGCCGCTTTCTTCAGCATTTCAATCGCCTAACAATCAAAGAAGCAACGGTTGTTACCAATTGTTGAAGTTATTGGGCCATCCAACTCAAAATCTTAAGACAATGAGTGGCGTAGGCACCATCTACTAAACACTTTTTGATTTTGTCCTTTTTTCAATGTAGAACTATTCTAACATGCCCCCTCATGTGCAGGCCGATTTTAGGCTCTGCCACGTAGACCACAAATACGGGATGTGCGGCCCAGTTCGTAACCATCGGCTCCGATACCATGATGAATAAAAAGGGGAGACAAAAATAGGGCAAAACTGGAGGCAGCGGTAGGTCTGCACAGACCGCACACCCTCCCTTCTTCTATAGTGTGAGTTAGAAGAGTTAAAAATATTGGGCAAGGACCAGAATACCCCTTGCTCCAATAGAACACATAATAAACCCCATAAACCCACACATAAAGAAGAAAAAGAGAGAGAAAAAATACTAGACAGATTTACCCCTGACTACACCAATCAACCACAGTTAAAAAGATCGTCACTGCCTTCTGAGCCTTGCGTCATCTCAGCCTAAAGAAATCCAGAAAAGACGACCCCCCCCCCACCCACCCCCAAATGTCATCCCCTTATCCATATGAATCTCCTCCATCAAAAACCAACTCTGCCTATCATTTTCTTCCTCTTTACCAGCAACATAAACAGATGTGTCTAAGCTGCCTGATCATGACAGCACAGATGTGGTCGAGTGCAAATGGACAATGCATGGATCTTCCCTCCTCGGCCCTTCAAATTCAATAGCAGGTCAATAGCAATGGCATCAAGAACTACAACATAACACATCTTACGGGTAGCCAAGAAAAGTGGACCCACAGATAACCATTCCCTCCCATCCTCTTCGCCAACTCCTATTACACAAATCTTGTTTGCAGTCTCATCATTAGCCTGGAGTCTGAAGCATACATGGGAGGCAACAATGAACTGCCTCCTCCATAAGCAGTGGCATCAAGCAACTAGATGTTGTCATCCAATTAAGGTGGACTAATTTAGAACCAGGCACCATCAGACTACTGAATCAAAGAACAAATGTAAAAGGCAGCCCAGTGCCATAAGGTTCCCACTAATGCAGGGCTAGAAAGGTAAATGCAGAATGGGCTCTTTCCAGGTTTGGCTGGTTAACTCCAGGTTACAGCGAAGCAACCTTAATATCGCACCAAGGCTACCCCTCACTCAAAGAACAACCGTAATCAGGGGGAAAAAGTGATCAACCAAAGGTCGATCTTTCTGTGTGAATTAGCTTTTCCCCTCTTCCACCTGGACTAGAAAACACCATGAACATACGACAATGTTTTAAACATGCCTAGGGAGGGCAGGGCATAGGTCACCCTGCCTCCTAGGCGGATTGCCTAACCAGCAAGACAGGCATCTCATCATTGAGGCCCTTCTAGTTTTTAAATATTGTAGTATTTCTTAAACTTTTATATAGGCTTCATCTAAAAATATATTTTTTATAATTACGGGCATCGTTTGAATCTGACTATCTTTTGAAAGTGAAATCCGACTGTAAATGCACAACAAGGGAAAATGAGTTAAAAATGTACTTCAATCGCCTAAATACAGTTTTCTTTTAAGTGGATAGTACCACGCATTGTATTGAAAGAGAAACAGGGGATGTATAAGTAAAGGAAAAGTTAGCTCATAAAAAAGGCCCCCATACAAAAAACACCAAAAAAGTGTGCCCAAAATCACCTAACCAACAAAGACAAAAGGAAGGAGTAGTCTGTCTTTATTCCTCTTTCTGACCTCCTCTTTCTATACAGGTATATGGTTATAGTGGGAATGGCATTCATTCTGTCCAGGGCACAGACATGACCCAAAAAAGTGCCCCACTCTGGACTCTATCACAAATGAAAGACAATAAGGCTCATCCATCCAGAGGACTCCTTTCTGAAGACTCTAGCATTGTGCTCCCCCCAGATAGTCCACAGTGTAGCATGCAAAACCAGCCACCAAATTCTATTATCCTCTTTAGAACCCTATTGTCTATTCCAGGCCCTCAATAACGAGGAGCATACGGTAACACACTGAAATTTATCAAGGACTTGCGGCCACACCCCCTGCAGAGAAGGGGCAAAGGACCATCAGGTGGTCCATCATCTCATCTACCAAACCATACATGGGGCAAGTCACATTCACACTCTCCAAAAAGTAGAGAGTCTATCACAAGTCAGTAGTCTACCATGAGCAATTCTCCATATGAACACATGCACCTTCAGCGGGCTCTTAGTGTACCAAACCTGCTTAATGAAAGGAAAAAAATAAGATCCCCATCCCGAATCTGTCTATATGGCGATCTGGCTGAGAATATACTTTTGGAGTCCTAACTCCAACTCCAACAATCCACTGAAGACTGTACAATAGAAAACTCCTGAAGAAGACAAAATAGATCCATCAACTGAAGAAGTTCCTCATCTTGAATATCCCTCCTGAACTGTGGAGATCACCCTCCCAACCTGCGTACTGGGGCGACAACAACATCCTCTATTGAAGAAAGTCTGAAAAGCAAAGGGAATCTCAACCAAAGCGGGATGCCATAGCACCAACTTTCAGACCAAAAAAGCCATGTATGTCTATCCCCGAGATCCTGCTAAGTCCCAGCCCTGAAGGTCAGAAGCATGAAGGATGCCCTTCTAATGGCTGAAAAGTAGTTTGTGAGTGGACTCCAGAGAGATATCCCATACTCTAGCCTGTCTATAGTACTTTTGCTTGATGATATCCACCCACAAGCTGTTATTTGTACCCAATTTCCACAACCATTTGCCAACGAAGGCTGAATTAAAGTTTCTAAGATCTTTAATTCCCAGCCCTCCCATCTCTTTCTCCATGCAGATCTTTGGCCAACTCATGCCATCCCATCCTCTAGCTTTGTCTGAACTCTCATGCAGAAAGAACCTGCAATAAATAGCTCTCAACTTCATAGCCAAAGACAGGGGGATCCAAAAAAGGGAGAGGTAGTAAATAGGTAGACAGTCCGACACTAAGCGACAAAGAACAAGTCTCCCACCATAGGACAATAGTCTACCTTTCCAACCTACCAGACAACCTTCAAACTTTTGAATGATCCTGCCCTAACTAGAACATTGAATGGCCCTTGAAGAGAGAAGAAGGCCCCAAGTAGGAAGTATGAAAACTCCCTAGAACACAGCTGAGCAAAGATGCAGCCTTGAGATGAACTCCTAATCTACATTGATACCAACTATACGACTCTTCTCAAAATTTACAGCAATTGTCTGATAATCACACACCTAGCAACTGCTGAAAGGACATCGACATAAAGAGGATAGTGTCATATGTATACTGTAGATGGGAAATCTGTCTACTAGAAGCTTGGACACTAAAGCATGAGATAAGCACCGCCCCTTCAGCCCTAGTCCACATAGCACTCAGAATATAAGCTGCAAACACAAACAGCAAAGGTGACATAGGATCCCCTAGCCTGAGAGCATGCCCACTATAAAAAGATGGAGAAGGCACACCATTCGCCAATATCGATAATGGCTGAGGAAATGCATGCTGAAATCCATCCCCACCCACCAGTCTACAAACCACATAACAGATAGGATATGCAACAAGCATCCCTAGTTAACCCTATCATAGGCTTTTTGGAAATCCACCTTGATCACCAAACTCTATTTTTTTAGGGATTCATGCCATGCCTTAATTCATGAGCCACCAAAAAATTTTCCTAGATGATCCTCCCTTGATGAAAGCTCCCTGATTCTTGCTTGCCACCTGAGCCACCACATTCTAGTCTAGAAGTAAGCATCCTAGTAATGGTCTTATAAAGACCATTAAGAAGACTAATGGGTCGATAATCTTGAAGGTTATCATCACCTTCTTTCTTAGGGATCAAAACAATGAGGTCTTAATACCTTCGAGATGGACCTTCCCATATTTGAACTCCTAAACCACTTGAGAATATCCACCTTAATAATCTCCTTACAGTGTTGATAGAAGAGCAAGGTTTTGATAACTCATATCACTCCTCTCGAGTAATTCTAGGGAGAAGCCCCTCTTGTACCAACGGTCTCTGCCTATCCTCTTCGAAAAATAAGGCTACATAGATATCCTTAGCATGTTACTGGATATCTCTCTACAGGAAGGACTCTATCTCTATCCCTTAAAATTATAATGGAATATAGCCTTCTCGTACCTGAGGCTACTTTTTGGAAATAAGTTGTGTTCTTTCCCCCCTCTTTAATCCACCTCTCTATGAATCGCTACTCAGCAAATCTCTTTCTTTATATGGATATCAATGTAGTCAGCCTTAAGTTTAATTCCGACATGCCTCTCCTGATCATCTAGAGGAACAACCTTTGCAAGTGTACCTAGTCACTTGATCTATTGAAGAATGCCTTCCTTAGCAACCTTGCCAGGAAATGAGTTGCCAGTATCCCACTGCTTCAGTTCCTTAGTCAAAATCCTTAGCTTGGTAACTATTCTAGCCGTAGCCAACTAGCCCCTAATGAGGGTATCCCATACTCTAGTCCCCCCCCTGCATGAAGTCCTCTTCATTCAGCCAGTACCTCTCCAAACAAAATAAGTGCTTTCTTCTACTCCTACTCAAGGTTTTAAGGAGATTGGCTTATGATTAGAGATTGGTCTCAAAGGATACACCACCTCAAGAGTAGGAAAATGGTCCTCCAAGACAGGAGGCAAATTAGAATTAAATGATAAGTAAAGACACCACCGACTGGAATTTGTATAGTACTTCTCCTTCACAATCTTAGCCCATAAAAAATCTGGTTCCTCACCCAATCTCCACATCCATTTGGCTATGCCCTCTTGAAGACACCGATTTTAGTCAAACCAGCTCCTTCTCGAACTGTGCTTTTACACACATTCTCCACCTAATCAAATGAACCCCAAACTCGGAGCTAGCTTGGAAAGTATCTACGTTCCAAAGATGAAGAGGAACTCCCTGGACTGTAGACCAAATCAAGAAGCCTTCACTAGCAGGTTCAGTGGCATCTTCCACCTTCCAAGGGGTGACCAACAGAGTGAGGTCCCCCATCTTAACCTCACAAAGGAAAAGCACCTCCACCACCTCCACCCTCCAGCTGGGAAGATCAGCTTTCACCAAAAAGGAAAGATCATAGATCTCATGAATCCACCGTCCCTTCACTACAGGCCAATGGCCCTGCAACTGGAATAACATAGTATCATTGTCGACCTTCATCGAGCTAGAAAAATCTGGGCTCTTGGCTACTAACACCACCACACATTCCCCCAACTTGCTTTTAGCCTCCAAAACTTCCAGTGACCAAGGGATATCAACTATTCCAGGTAAAACTCTTACATTTCTACTTGTGATCTTTCTCTTCAACATGACCTTCCTTCACCTCCTTAAGCTTCAGAGAAACCTCCTCCCTCAACTGGTTACCCTTTCTATGACAGGCCCATCTCTTATGACCTATTCCTTTGCATAGAAAGAATCAAACTGCTTCCCTGCACTCTCTAACCCAGTGGCCTTTTCCCAGACATCTAATGTAGACCATCTCCACGGATAAAATGGGATGATTGACTCCTCTTGACCATCCTCTGAGAGTTTTTCACCTGAACTGGAATCCATCCATCTCTACCTTCTCCATCTCACAACAAGAATGGTTCCCTATTGCGCAGAGATTTTTCACTTCCTCCTTTGATACACCCCCCCCCCAAAAAAAAAAAAATCATTACATCCCCTTCCCCCAACTCTCCCTCCTCCCTCCCATCCTCCGGATTTTTTAAATTGCCTAATACAGAAGAACATAAGAAAACCAAAACTGAACACTGAGATTAACTATAGTTCTTGACATGCAACCAAAACTGAATACTGAGATTAACTATTGTTCTTGAAATGCCATGGGATGATGTCATTGCTTAATTTAGCAGTAACAACACTGATAGCATAGACTCATAAGTTGACAAAAGTGTTGACAATAATATAAATGTGCTGCACATTGTACCATCACAACTAGCTATCTTTTTCCTACATTTGTAAAGTTTGAAAGCAATAAATAAATAAATAAGCTTCACCTAAAAAATGATCCAAAAACAGCATCTTCTACGCATTCTTTTGATAAAAATTAAAAACATGGAAAAGATGCTGGAAGAGTAAGGAAATCATGCACATTTGTCATGCCTGAGAGAAGATGGAAAGAGGAAAACAATGTCTGAAGTTTTAACCCCATGACCTACAAACAATGTTTGGTCCAACTACCACTAGGAAATAAAAAAGAACCATATCCAGAGGCTGGAAACATGGCTTCATGCTATGAAATGCATATCTTATGGAAACAAAGGTAACCCTGAACAAAAAGAACTAAATAGACAAGAACTTTGCAAAAATATTGAGGCAATAACCTTTGAGGACGCCAACCGGCCCAAGGCACCTAGGCAAATTGCCTTTCTAAACAGTGAAAGATGACAATGCATTTAATGATGGCTGCCAAGTTGACTCTAGCCCCTCCTACTTGGTGAACCAAATATGATGTCATCAATAAGGCATGCCTATATAGATGACAATATTCTCCTCTCACTGCAAGGGCCACGACAAGGTGGCCATTAGTAAGCCAGACAATGAAGCACAATCCTTCTATCAAGTATGACAAATAAGATACTTTAAGTCCCTCTCCTTGTCATTTCACCATTCATAGGTTCCTTGTGACCTCGTCCTCTTATCTGCCTATCTACACAAAACAAACCAACCTGACTATGAAGGTGCCACCTAGGCACCACTTAGGCAGGCACCTAAGTGCTTAGTCACTCGGTAACCCAAGTACGCCTCAGGCTGCCTTATTGCCTTAACACCTATGCAGAATATAAGCTTTTCTAGGCATGACAGCTTTAATTTCCTTAAGTTTGTGTGACTCAATCCAGATATGCTCTAGTTCCTCTGACACCCTAAGGCAGAGGTGGTTTGGCCTTTAGAACTCGGGTTTCTATATATGCCAGTCTTTGATAATAATAGGTTCTTCCAAGATCTAGCCTCCAATCAGTTATGAGGTATAAATCATTGGAGTGCTGGACTAGCCAATAGTGCATACATAATAGCCATTTGTTAACATGCTAGCGAAATTATTGGTCAATACCTAACTAAGCATCTTCACAACTTTTTTAGCATGCTTTGATCCAAAATGAAATAACTTTAGTTTGCAATCACGGATTTGCTTGCATACCAATATGGCTTTTTATCCTCATCTGTGAGCATGCATCTAACACTCTTTGTTTCTATTAGGATCTCATGGTCATTATCGAAGTTGACTCCCTTACCATTGTGTCTAAACATGTACTAAGGACTGAAAAAATATCCTGAAGAGATGAATTAAGAATGAGCCTTCAATGAAACATCTCCCTAAAATATTCAAAAGATTAAATGCAACTAAAAGCTTGCTCACTACATGGAGATCATGATGGAATGGCTTGTCCCACCTTTTGTCAATGATCTCCCACCATTTCCTATATGTCCTCGGGCTGGACAACCGCATAAACTTTTTTTGCTCTACATATAGCTTAGTAAAGGTTGCTCATGTCTCTACCTACTTCCTATCCACTGCACTTTTGACACCCATACAAGTGGCTCAACGACATTTTGAACCATTTCTATGCCCTTCTGGAAAGCTTTCGATTGAATTACTCTTCCCCTTCTAGCAGTGCCATCACTTGAGCCAAATTTGACTTTTGAATGTGTATCCTGTCCAAATGCAAATCTAGTGGCTATAGGATGAAGCAACTCCCTTTGATGAGTATACTTAAGCATATTCTCCAAAATATTGTTGCAGTTGTAGATGAAATCAATAATGTATCGTGCTTCCTTCACCATTTTATGTACCTTGGAATCCTGACAAATGTCCTCCAGCATAAAATCAATACGGCAGAATGCGCATGGAACCCAGTATAAAAGAATGTACTTCTCCAATAGCAATTGTCCAGCTACTTTTTTTGAGAACGTTGCGGATTATATTACCAATTTTATTATCAAAATAAACAGAGGTAGTACAACCGAAGGCATGGAAAGATACCAAAAAAGACAAACTTTTAAAAAAGGAAAATAACTAAAAGAGAGAAAGACATCTACTACATTTCAACTATATTTCTAAAAGATAAGAACTCTTATCCAAAGTACAATTAACTAGACATCATAATCACTCTAAACAAATCAATGATGAATAGCAAACTTTGTGAAAAGACTCCAAACTCGAATTCTTCGGCTAACATGCATATATCCGACCATTTTATGAGAATTTCGTCCTCCTTTGGCTTCTAGAACTGCAATCATTTTTCCAAGGTTTAGGTAGGGGTGCAACCGTGCAAACGAGCTGAGCCAAGCCGAGTTCTAGGTTGTTCAGACTCGGCTCGGTCCCCAAATTTTGAGCTCGAACTCGATCGAGTACCTAGACTCACCATTCAAACTCAGCTCGTTTAGATACTCAACAAGTTCGAGGTGGGCTCGTGAGTTCGATCACAGCAGCAGATGGAAACTCGGCCCGGTCCAAAACATTTTAATTGTTGCCAGCTGTCCACCAACCAGATCAGTGGGCTCTTAACGCTGTTGCACGCGGTTACCATCACCTTTTAAAAAGAGAACCCATTCTAAACTTTCTGGCGCCTACGATCTCGGACTATCTCAGCAACCATGACCAACCCAACATCGTGCCCTTCTTCTGACCTTACTCATTCTTTAGATTGATTATTTTTAACCATGGACCCATCAAATTTTATTTCTATCTTTTGCATCTCATAACCTTAAATTATTTGATAAAAATTTATAAAATATTCAATACATTAGTAACTAGCATGCATATGAATAAAGTAATCAAATGCATGTTTAAATGAATTCTTAACTAATACTAAGAAATAAAGTAATTAAAGGAGTACTTAGACAAGCACTTAACGAGTCCTTGGATGAGTTCTTAAAGTGACCCAAATGAGCTTGTTCACGAACATAATCAAGCTGAGCTCACTCATGTTCAAGCTTGAGCTCGTTTATGAATCAAGCCTAATTTTTTGGTCAAGTTTGTTCATTTAAATTAATAAACGAGCCGAGTCGAGCCGTTATTGAGTAGTCTCACGAGTTGTTCGTCGAGCATTTTGTTTCGTTTGCAGCCCTAGGTTTAGGCTTGATGATATTGCTCGATGAAGGAGGTCCCGCAAACAACTAAACTGTTTATTAGAAAATGCCATTTTCCAAATTAGTCCTCCACAAATGTTGAAATTGACCAAGGTTGTTGTGGATTTGAATTCCCAATGCAGAAGGTTTTGGCTAAAAGTTATTCATCACTCCAATTACTATGAAAATCTCCATGTGTATGTACCCGGTAACAGCTAAGTCAGCGTTACGGTTGTGAGATCCCTCTATTTCCACTACCAGCTGGATGCCTATGTTATTTCCCAAAGAACAGCTAATGGAAGAGTTATCTGCATGTGCATCGCCTTCTTTCACGGGGTCCCCTCCAGCTGTAGCCTGTAGAATTCTTGGATGCCAAAGAATACGGTTCGCCAGCTGCATTACATCTCTAAACCGCCTCACCAAGAAGCACATAAATTATAGCCGCCAGGAGAATCTTTCCTTAAACCTGTGATGATTTAGGATGCCAATTGTGAAATCACGTCTTTCCAAGCATTGTCGGCAGATTGAATATATGATTCCCTGCTATTTTTATCCTTGTGGATGTCACCACATGTCTGTGATGAAAGATTTAGAAGGAAAAAACAAGAAAATGAAGAGAAGAGAACAGGATAAGATGAGATGACCGCAGCCATACATGACCTGAGGCTCCTCCTCTCTCCTCTTTTATTTCATTAGGACAGTCATTAGATACATTACAAAGACAAAAATACCCCTCATAGCAGGGACAAAAAGAAAATAACTACCCTAAAGACTTTTAACACAAGAAACAAATAAATAAGGACCAAAATGTCGTCTCATTCTTGACTGAGACTATACCCCCTCAAGCTGAGCTATATATCAAGCATACTCAACTTGCTCAAACAAAGATGAAACTGAGCAGTGGATTGTCCTTTTGCGAAGATATCTGCAATTTGATCTTGAGACTTGACATACGGTAAATAAATTTCTTCAGAGTCAAGTTTCTCTCTGATGAAGAGGCAGTCGATTTATGCATGTTTTGTGCGATCATGCTGGACAGGGTTATTTGCAATGTTAATTGCAGTTTTGTTATCACAATAGAGCTTCATTGGTGAGCATACCCGAATACCAAGGTCCATCAAGAATAGCTTCAGCTAAATCATCTTTGTATCACAGCTTGCCATAGCTCTATATTCAGTTTCAGCACTAGACCTTACACAAATCGATTGTTTCTTGCTCCTCCAAGCAACAAGGTTTCCCCCCAGGAACAAACAATAACCAGTAGTGGATCTCCTATTATCCTTGGAAACTGCCCAATCAGCATCATAATAACTTTCAACCAATACTTTGTCACACTTGGCAAACAAAAGTCCCTTCCCAAGACAGGACTTGATATACCGAAGTATCCTTTCAACTGCCTTCATATGAGGTACCCTGGCGCATGCATGTATTAGCTGACCATACTAACAGCATATGTCAAATTGATGAGAAAGTCCTAGATAAAGTTGATGACCCACCAATCTCTGATATTTTTCATTCTCTGATTCTGATAAGAGATCACCATCAGTATCACCCAGACCATGGTTTGTTTCGATAGGAGTTTCTATTGGTTTACAAGCCAGCTTCCCTATCTCTTTCAACAAATCCAGAGCATACTTCCTTTGACAAATATATATACCTTTCTTAGATCAGGCTACTTTAAAGCCAAGGAAGTACTTGAGCTCTCCCAATTCTTTAATATCAAAGACCCATGCAAGATCTTGTTTCAACTTTTCAATTTCTTGTACATTATCACCCATGATTATCATATCATCCACATAGACCAACAATACAACCACCTTTCCATCTTGCCATTTTGTAAAAAGGGTGTGGTCAGAGTTGTCCTGTAAATAGGCAAAACTGAGCATTGCCTTGAGGAAACGATTAAACCATGCCTTAGGTGATTGTTTCAACCCATAAAGAGCTTTGTCAAACTTGCACACTCTCCCCCTTACATCATGTCCTGGATAAGGCAGCATATATACTTCCTCCTGCAAATCACCATTCAAAAAGGCATTTTTTACATCAAGTTGATAAAGGGATGTTTGTTCGGGACCTGACCAAGCATGTCTCTCCTATCGGATTATTTAAAAATCCATATCATTTTTGTTTGTATCTGGAGGAATATAGGTCGGTTTTATGTATTTTATTTATTGGACTATGAGAGCTTGGGATTAGCCCTCAGAGAGTCCGGGACTTCGGATCAGGCGAAGATCTGAGTATATGACCTCTCTCCACTGACCTCGGTCAGTATTAATTACGTCGAGCAACTACTCGACAACCCTTGATTAACCGTCCGTACGATGCCCTTATAACATGCAACACTACTATTGCAGGCAGCACATGCATATGAAGATATATTTTAGGTTAAGCTCTCGGCCTCACCCAAGTTTAAGATAGGTTTATATGGTTTTGGGTTGATTCCAAAGTATCTAGATTGATTTCAAGTTATCTGGATTGATTCCAAGTTATCTGGATTGATTCCAAGTATTTTAGACCCATGTAATTATGCCAAGTTAGAAGGTATAGGGGTATTATTGTCTCTTTAGTGTATGAAATGAGTTTTTAATGTTTTAGGAATGTTTCAAAACCTTAAAAGGTATTTTAGAGTTATTTTAAGTGTGTTTGGGTTGTAAGGGTATTTTGGTAATTTTATCCGAATTAAATTTCGAGACTTAAAGTCTATTTTTTTTTAGATATTTTTGTAATTATGTTGCATTAGGGTCATTATAGCCATTTTAAGTTTTTTTAGCTTTTTAGGAAAACTTGAAAACCCTTAGGATGTATTTTAAGATCATTTTAGACATATTTAAGTTATAGGGGTATTTTGGTAATTTTACCGATCTTATTAAGGTTTGGAGGGTATTTTGGGCATGGGGGAGATTTTGATATTTTTAAGAATTTTCTGTGATTTTTACAGATTTTTATCATATGTGAGGGTATTTTTTGTAATTTCATTAAGTTCTAGGGGCATTTTAGCCATTTCGGGAATTTTATATGTTTTCATATTTGGTTCTCTGTTTTTTACTGAATTTTACTGAATTTTACTGATTTTTTTATTAATTTTACTGATTTTTATTAATTAATTAAATATGTGAAGGGTATTTAAGTTATTTTTGGTTCTATGTAATTTTCAGATTTGGTTTCATGATTTTTACTGAGTATTACTGTTTTTTAAAGAATTTTTCTGATTTTTATATTCATCTTACTGATTTTAAATATTTTTTAGATATTTTATTAATTAATTAAGCATGAGAGGTATTTAAGTCATTTTTTAACTTAAGTATATTATTTTATGTCTCAATGTTTCATTATGAAATTTTGATTATGAGTTTAAGATTAGTTATGTTGGGATGAGGCCAATGATAGTTTAGAATATTTAATTATATATTTATATATTTTAATTAGTTATTAAACTAATTAATTATGCATGTGAAAATATAATAACATAGTGTTACTTAAGTAGTAGATTCATGAACACACATACACACACGTATCCTCAAAGAACAAATAGTGGCATTTCATTTATTATTTCGGCATAATCCCGTCTTATAGAACGGTGATTTTACAACATAAATTTGGCAGAACTTCCCCTTATGAATAAACCTTAGGAAGAGAGCCCTCCAAGAAAATATCTCCTCCAAATTGCAGCAAACCCGTGCAAGAGCATCGGATTTGGTCTTCAAATTTGTAGAGTTTCCCCTAGGAAATTTTGGGCCAAATAGGCATGCCCTTCTTCTTACCCCTTGGGGGGTATTTATAGGCTTAAAAGCCTTAACCGGTGGGGGTACCCACCGTTGGATCTTGAGGTGGGGGGTGCCACCGGAATTTTTTGAGGTGGGGGGGTACCCACCGGATACCAAGTGAGAGAGAGAGAGTGAGAGAGAGATTAGAGAGGATAGAGAGGGGAGAGGGCCCGGTTGGCACCCCCACCGGTTGGGAACCGGTGGGGGGTGCCACCGGTTTACCCCCCCCACCAGTTAAGAACCGGTGGGGGGGTGCCACCGGTTTGAGGAACCGATGGCCACCCTCATTCTCCTCCTCCTCTTTATTTTATTCCCTCTCTTGTTTGTATTAAATGAGGTGAACCCCATTTAACCCCCTCTTCCCTTTTCTCTATTAGTTTAAGTGTGAAAAGATGGGTTTCCACTAATCATTGGGGAATTAAATGTGAGTTAGTAGGAGCTCCAATAACATGGGGCAGAACAAGACTTTTAAAAAACCCCTCTTAATGGTGTTTATACCCATTAATTCTCCCCTCTCTCATTCTTTTTCTATTTTTTAATGGAGAGAAGAGCTCCCCCCCCCCCACCGATTGGGGTTTTTTTTTTCCTTTTATTTAATGGGGGCAAGACCCCCTACCGGTGGGGAGCTCCAATGGAACCGGTGGGGGGGGGGGGGTGTCTAGCCTCTCCTTCCTTTCTTTATTCCTCCATTAAAGGCCATCAATGGGCCATTGTTGATTTTTTTTTTTCTTGCTCATCTTTCATCTCTTTTTTTTTGTACCATTCAGAAAATGGGTTCAACAAATGCCCCCCACGGGACATGTGCTAGAGGTGAAGACGACGGTGCATGTCCCGTGCCTCATTTGGCTACAAGAATTCTCATTTTGCATGCTTAAAAAGCTCTTTGATGCAGCATGCCGATGCTGCCTGAAATGAATTTCTGTATCTTGCCTTATGTACCTGCGGCTATTTGGGGAAGTCAAATGCCATCTCGTATATGCCATGCGACACTTCGCTTTGGCTTGCTATACATATGCCCCATCTGAGCTTATCTGGGTCCCAATGACCCTCAATTTTGGTACTTAGACACCTCAAAATACATCCATGAAGTCTTGTTTTCATAACTTTTCGACTTTTCGGATGTATTTGGAAGTGTCCAACTTCTCTCATTATGGGAACCCTCTTGGCCTTAATGACTTAGAGGTTCCCTGAGAGTTGATGCCGCTCGAATCTTTTGACGTTTACTTAGATTCTGAGAGATCTCTTGGCCTTCATGACATGGAGACTCCTAAGAATACACAAGCGAGTCGTTTAATTCTTCCGGCATTTGCTCTATCTTGGGGTATCAGTACCTTATATTGGCATTTCTAGGAGCTCCGCACGAAGCGTTCTGGACTGGCCTAATATCTTGTTCATAGCCATTTGACTTTGTCCTATGACTTTATTAAGACTTGGTCGATTTTTGTTTTTCGGGACTTTTATTGCATCTCTTTGGCGCTGATTTCATCTCTCTATCTTCTTGTAGCTTGATGTCTTTGTCCTTATGGCCCACATGGGAATTCCTCCCATGGCGGGGCATGGGGACGATATTCTAGTCCCGCTAATTGTCGAGAAATCTTTCGCCAAAATGGGCCGAGATTGAAACTATCGAGGCAGGCTATGCAGCTCGGGTTGCGGAGACTCTTATGCTCCAATATCAGAAGGGTATTGTCCTTGCTAGTATCGCGGACGCCTAGATTGCTGCTCTGCGCCTGCAGGCACACATTCTTGAAGCTTTGTTTGGAGTAAGAACTCCTGTTCTGTGGCAACCATTGATCATTACTTCGACTAATACTCCGGAGATGGAGCCGAATTTTTTCAAAGGCTTGAAGTTTTCCATTTGCTGGTACATAGTCTATTGCAGTCTCTGGCAGGACATACCTCTTTCCTGGGTCAGAGTTGATCTGCCATTTCTCTATTGTAGTTCTTATTGCCTCCCCTTTTGTCGAAGAACTCGAACTACCCCGCGTGCTCATCTCGAGCTCCACAATTGCTTCAGTATATTGCTTCTGAAGATCAATGCTAAACTTGAGTGGTACGGACCATTTATTATATGTTGCATGTATTCTCTCTTTCCTTCTTTCTCTCTCTCTTTTTTTTTTTTAACTAATACTAGCGCCTTTTCAGGTTTTCGCCAGCATTAGCCCCCTCTTATTTTTGCCTGTGCGCCCCTGCGGGTTTTCACACAACGGGGTTACCCAATTTTGCCTAAGATGCCCTTTCGGATTTTCACCTTAGCTGGATATAAGACCTTTTACCCTTAACCGATCCCTTTAAGGACGAGATCGATTAAGTCCGTCGGAGCACCTCGTTTTTAAGCTCCTTTTTTTTTTTTTTTTTTTTTTTTTGGGTTCGGTAGGGAATCACAGTTTCCCTGAGAACCGCTAAGAAAATTATTATAGGGAACTGAGACTTCCCTGAGAACCGCTAAGAAATATATGTAAGGAACTGAGTCTTCCCTGAAAACCGATAAGAAATTTTATGTAACGAACTGAGTCTTCCTTGAGAACCGATAAAAAATTTTATGTAGGGAACTGAGTCTTCCCTGAGAATCGATAAAGAATATATGTAGGGAACTGAGGCCTCCCTGTGAGCCGATAAGAAATTATATGTAGGGAACTGAGGCCTCCCTGTGAGCCGATAAGAAATTATATGTAGGGAATTGAGTCTTCCCTGAGAACCGATAAGGAATTATATGTAGGGAACTGAGTCTTCCCTGAGAACTGATAAGGAATTTTATGTAGGGAATTGAGTCTTCCCTGAGAACAGATAAGAAATTTTATGTAGGGAATTGAGTCTTCCCTGAGAACCGATAAGAAATATATGTAGGGAACTGAGGCTTCCCTGTGAACCGATAAGAAATTATATGTAGGGAATTGAGTCTTCCCTGAGAACCGATAAGGAATTATATGTAGGGAACTGAGTCTTCCCTGAGAACCGATAAGGAATTTTATGTAGGGAATTGAGTCTTCCCTGAGAACCGATAAGAAATTTTATGTAGGGAACTGAGTCTTCCCTAAGAACCGATAAGGAATATATGTAGGGAACTGAGGCCTCCCTGTGAGCCGATAAGAAATTATATGTAGGGAATTGAGTCTTCCCTGAGAACCGATAAGGAATTATATGTAGTTTTCGAGAAACGGGGGCTCTAAGTAGCCGTGAATTTTGGGATACAACGGCTCCCGGAGACCGAGGATTTTGAGATATTGGGCCTCCTGTAGGCGAATTCCGAGGTTTAATACCTCCTATAGGCGAAATATGAACTTCAGGATATAAAACCTCCCGCGGGCGAATTCCGGGGTCTAATGCCTCCCGTAGGCGAAATATGAATTCCGGGATTTAAAGCCTCCTGTAGACGAAATATGAATTCCGGGATTTAATGCCTCCCATAGGCGAAATATGAACTCCGAGATTCAAACCCTCCCGTAGGCGAATATGAATTTCAAGATTTAAAGCCTCCCGTGGGCGAAATATGAATTCCGGGATTTAATGGCTCCCGTAGACGAAATATGAACTCCGAGATTCAAAGCCTCCCGTAGGTGAAATATGAATTTCAGGATTTAAAGCCTCCTGTAGAGCGAATTCCGGAGTTTAACGCCTCCCGTAGGCGAAATATGAATTCTGGGATTTAATGCCTCCTGTAGGCGAATTCCGGAGTTTAACGCCTCCCGTAGGCGAAATATGAATTCCGAGATTTAATGCCTCCCGTATGCGAAATATGAATTCCGAGATTCAAAGCCTCCCGTAAGCGAAATATGAATCCGGGATTTAATGCCTCCCGTAGGCGAAATATGAATTCCGGGATTTAATGCCTCTCGTAGGCGAAATATGAACTCCGAAATTCAAAGCCTCCCGTAAGCGAATATGAATTTCAAGATTTAAAACCTCCCGTGGGCGAAATATGAATTCCGGGATTTAATGCCTCCCGTAGGCGAAATATGAACTCCGAAATTCAAAGCTTCCTGTAGGCGAAATATGAATTTCAGGATTTAAAGCCTCCTGTAGGGCGAATTCCGGAGTTTAACGCCTCCCGTAGGCGAAATATGAATTCCGGGATTTAACGCCTCCCGTAGGCGAATTCCAGAGTTTAACGCCTCCCGTAGGCGAAATATGAATTCAGGATTTAAAGCCTCCCGTAGGCGAAATATGAATTCTGGGATTTAATGTCTCCCGTAGGCGAAATATGAATTCCGGGATTTAATGCCTCCCGTAGGCGAAATATGAATTTCAGCCCCTCGTGGCACATCAGTGTAACTGGTGTATACTAGGGACAATTTTAAGATACAATGTCTCCTCGGGGCAGATTCGACCCGTTACAACACGCCGATGGGACTATGATATATGAGGAGAATTTTTGGATATAACGCCTCCCCAGGGCGGATTCGACCCATTACGGCACGCCGATGGGACTATATAATATATGGGCACGCCGATGGGACTATAATATATGGGGAGAATTTTGAGATATAACATTCCTAGGAATGTAAGGAAGTTTTTCGTTTCGCCTCCCAGGGGCGAATGAGAAAGTTTTAGGATACAATGCCTCCTCGGGGCAAAAAAGAAATTTTCAACCCTTTGTGGCATGCCAGTGGGACTAGTGTATGCCAAGGAAAAATTCAGGATACAACGCCTCCTCGGGGCGGTAGTGAAAAATTTCAGGATACAACGCCTCCTCGGGGCGGCTATAGAGATTTTGGGGATACAACGCCTCCTCGGGGCGAGAATGGGAATTTTAGGATACAACGCCTCCTCGGGGCGGTAATGAGAATTTTAGGATACAACGCCTCTTCGGGGCGGCTATAAAGATTTTGGGGATACAACGCCTCCTCAGGACGGTAATTGGAATTTTAAGATACAACGCCTCCTCGGGGCGAGAATGAGAATTTTAGGATACAACGCCTCCTCGGAACGGTAATGGAAATTTTAGGATACAACACCTCCTTGGGGCGCAATGACTTTGGTGTTTCGGTTTGAATTATTGACATATATTTTCCTGGTGGGACGAATGATTTTAACCAAGAGGGTGAAGTGCTCTTCTTCGCCCTACCAAGTGAGAAATCGAGTTTCCCACTTCCTTGCCGAGTCGAGAGGACGTCATCATCGTCGCCTCGATCGTAGCCCTTGATGGGATAATTTATGTGCCACTTATCCAATGTAAAATGACACCAAGGATTTTCCCGTCATTGACGACTCTGATATCCTCCCTAGGTAGGAATGTGGGAAAACTCGATCCCCGCCTGAGACAGGCCGAGAGAGCTCTCCCCCCACCGGAGTATGACTATATACATATTTTGAACACACTTAGTACGAATGGCTTCTGTGAGCCATACCCCGGTTAGTTGTTAGATGATGATGATGATTTTTTTTTTTTTCTCTAACATCGGCGCCTTTACGAGTTTTCACCGAAACTAGCCCCTTCTATTATTTTTTTTTGCCTGTGCGCCCTTGCGGGTTTTCACACAGCAGGGTTTACCCATTTTTGCCTGAAGCGCCCTTTCGGGTTTTCACCTCAGCCGGGTTTTGGACTTTTTTGCCCTTAATTGGCCCCTTACAGGAGTGGGACCAATCAAGTCTGTCGGGGCACCTCACTTTTAAGCCCCACTTTTCTTTTTTTCTTTTTTTCTTTTTTTTTTTTTCATGGGTTTGCGAATTACACTCAATGTGTAATCGCATGTGACTGTGGGGGATTCACCAGGTATTTCCCCATATTTATCTTTCCTTCTTGAATCAGCTTTTCTACTTCATCTTTGAACATAAAGCAACGTTCAATTAAATGGGTGATGAAACGGTGGTATGGGCAGTAGTTGGGTGCATCTACCCGATGTATTTCTTCTTTCCTTTTTGGCTTGGGCGGAATAATTACTTTTCTGCTCATACATAACTCGAAGAGTTCTTTGGTCTTTTCCTTTGGAAAGGAGTATGGTCTCTTAAGCCTTTTTGCCAGAGATTCAGTATCTTTAAAACTTATCCTTGTTTCTGCACCAGCAACTTGTTTTCCCCGAGAACCTTGTCTAGCTGCAAAGGTGGCCTCGGGAATATTGTCGTGACTTTCACAACCTTTTCATTTGAGCACCATTCCATCTCGGTACTGGGCTTCTGGTGCTTCATTTAAGTCTATGATAAGTTTGTCCTTATTCTTTAGAGGACGGCTACATTCTGGTCCTGGCTCCTCAAAGGAGAAGGGCCTATTGATTCTGTCCATTGACATGACTTATGTCCATTGTCTTGCAAGACCTTCCATTACTTGGGTGAGTTCATACTGCTTATGAGAGATTTGTCCCAGACCCACTTGAATCCCCTCCAATGCGGCCATGATGGGCCCCTCTAAAGTGGTGGTTGCTGGAGTATATGATGGAGTTATTTTTTGCTCCAGTGAGACTTGCTGGTGAAAGAGCTGTATCAGACTCATCTAAATCTTCTCTAGTATTGTCATGATAGACCCTTCTGGAGTGGGAGTCGCTAGAGCATATGATGGTATTGCCTCATACTCTGGCAAAACTTGCTGATGGGAGAGCTGTGACATACTCATCTGAATCTCCTCCAGTGCTGCCACGATAGACCCTTCTGGAGTGGAAGTCGTTGGAGCGTATGATGGTATTGCCTCATGCTCCGGCGAAACTTGCTTATGGGAGAGCTGTGACATACTCATCTGAATCTCCTCCAGTGCCGCCACGATAGACCTTTCTGGAGTGGGGGTCGCTGGGGGATATGATGGTACCACTTCCTGCTCTGGAGAGGCATCTATATTCTTATTTGTAGACTCTTCTTCTGAAGAGTTTTCATCCATATGGACGACATTTACTGCAAATGTTTGTCTGGGCATTCGATGTGGCTGAGGCGGGTCTACCAGGTGTTTTCCCATCTCCACGGCCCCTTCTCGGATGAGCATTTCGATTTCCCCTTTGCAGATATAACAATCCTCTATTACATGTCCCAACATACGATAGTACATGCAATAGTTGGGTTCATTTATTTTACCAACTTCTGCTGGCCTTTTTGGTTCAGGTAGCGTCAAGAGATTAGCCCGCATGCAAACGTTAAGCAGCTCTCTTGTATGCTCTCTGATGAAAGAGTAAGGCATTTTCCTTCTCTCATGAAGGGTGGCATATGATCCCCTTCTATTGGATGTTGAGGTATTTGCATTGTTCTTGCCCCCTGTATTTTCTATAGCCGAAGTGAAGTCTATGGCATTGACCTCTTCTGTATCCATATTTTGCTTCTTTGGGACTTTCCCCCCAATGGGGGCAATAGTTGGATGGTCTGCGAAGAATATTTCGACCTCCGTCACAATGTTATTTAGTTGATCAAAGTTCTTGACATTTGCGCCAATCAACTTTTCACTTATTTCAGGCTTTAAGTCCCTTTTACACAATCGTACCGCATCCTCGTGGGTCGGCGGATCGCATTTCATGCAGAGGTTCCGCCATTTTTTGATATAGTCGGTGGCGGATTCATTCCTGCCTTGCTTTAGCGTCACCAATTCAGTGATGGTGACCTTTCGTTCCGACACCTTAAAGCGGTCGAGGAACTTTTTCTGCATTTCCTCACAACTGTTGATAGAGTTAGGTTTCAACTTTGCATACCATTGGAATGCAGTGCCCGTGAGAGAGGTAGAAAAGAACCTCAGAAGATGGGCCTCATCAGTAGCCAGCTCTCCCAAGTCACTCATATAGTGGGCAATATGCTCCTGGGCCGATCCTTCCCCGTCATACCTGGTGAATCTAAGACACTTGTTGTGATCCGGCGGGAGCTTCTTGAACATATGACGTACTGGAAATGGCACTTTGTATAAATCGAATGTGCCTATTCTGTCGTCTTGTTCTGCCATTTTGGCTTCAACAATTTGCTCGATAAGATGTTTCTGCAATGCCGTAGCATCATTTGCAGAAGCATGGGATTGCTGAGCATTATGATTGGGCTCCACAACCTGATCTTCTTGTATCTCATCAGGGTTGAAGTTGACTTTTGCAGCTTGCGGGCTTATCACCGTTGGCATAGGCACTGCCCTTGGAGGTGGTGCATTTACTGGGGGGACTTGAGCTACCCTTTGCTGCTCCTCTATCTTTTGTATTAGACCATAGAGTAAGGCCCTGAGTTGTTGATTTTCTTGCCTCATCTCATCTATAGTCTGAGGCTGTATTTGATCTTGAGGTTGTTCTGGAGTGGCTTCAATATCTGAAGCATTTGCCCCGTCTTCATCAGCTCCTCCAACAGAATTGCTACTGCCAATTTGGGGTGGCTCTGCCCCCTGGCTTCCTCGATTCAGCAAGCACATAGCTTGCTCCATTTGACGGGTTATGGGCCCAACCCGTTGCATTAGATTGATGATATCATTTGGGTCTTCCGGCTGGGAAGGCTGCCGATTGGTGATACTGGAGGTGTAGCATGTGTAGACCCGTATGCTATTCTTTGTCATTCTGGCAGTTCTCTTCTTTTTGTGAGTCGATCGGACCAGTGCGCCCAATCGCTCGAAAACAGATGTCCGCTGTCGGACTTGCTCATGTGCCTTATAGACACCTTTTCCCTTTTGACCTCGCAGGGAATAAGGTTGGGTAGCTGGGTTGGTTATCTGCCCCTCAGGCTCTGCGAGCTGTTAAGGCTGTTGTTCTGCTAGGGTAACCGTAGCCTGGCGAATTTTGCGGACTTCCTCTTTGGTTATCCACATTTCCTTTATGCGGAGGCTCCTATCCTCCGATGGATTGCCCCCAACCCGAGGCATAGATTTGCCCCCATTCCGAGGCATGGAGTTGCCCCCTGCTCGGGGTGTAGCATTGCCCCCTGCTCGGGGCGTAGCATTGCCCCCTGCTTTTTCTTCTTTTTAAACGTTGCCCCATCTTGGCAAACTTTCGGTAGAATCCCGAACCGATTCTGGACAGGAACTGTCGGGATATGATGGATCTTAGGAATGATGGTTTGTCCGCCATCCAGACGAATATGCAAGTTCCCACCAATATAGTTTTCTCCGTCCTGGACGGACTTGCAGTTAGAACCTTCCGCCTTTGCCTCCCGTTGGACAACGAGGAGGCTGGAGAGATGCTGATGGTATTCACGGCGAGCACTCACCTACATCGGCCGCCGTTGTTGCTTCTTCTGGCACGAGAAGCGCACCTCTTCTTCTTCTTTTCCGGAACAAGCTCCGGTGCCGAAACGACCCTCAGTAAGTATGGAGATCTTATTACTGCGGAGAAGTCCCCGAAGCATGTTGGTGTGGTCAGATATCCACACCGTACGTGGGTCGCCACCACAAGTGGGTCATACGTGACCCTTGCCGCCATCGTCGTCTTTTAAGCAGAAACTCGGTCACCTGCATAAGACATGACAAAGTTAGTAGTAGAGTTGTGGTGAGGGCATCACCGGACGGAGAGATGAAGGGAAAGAGAGGTCCCACCGGGCGTGCCAAATCTGTTTGTTCAGGACCTGACCTAGCATGTCTCTCCTATTGGATTATTTAAAAATCCATATCATTTTTGTTTTTATCTAGAGGAATATAGGTCGGTTTTATGTATTTTATTTATTGGACTATGAGAGCTTGGGATTAGCCCTCAGAGAGTCCGGGACTTCGGATCAGGCGAAGATCCGAATATATGACCTCTCTCCACTGACCTCGGTCAGTGTTAATTACGTCGAGCAACTACTCGACAACCCTTGATTAACCGTCCGTACGATGCCTTTATAACATGCAACACTACTACTACAGGCAGCACATGCATATGAAGATATATTTTAGGTTAAGCTCTCGGCCTCACCCAAGTTTAAGATAGGTTTATATGGTTTTGAGTTGATTCCAAAGTATCTGGATTGATTCTAAGTTATCTGGATTGATTCCAAGTATTTTAGACCCATGTAATTATGCCAAGTTAGAAGGTATAGGGGTATTATTGTCTCTTTAGTGTATGAAATGAGTTTTTAATGTTTTAAGAAGGTTTCAAAACCTTAAAAGATATTTTAGAGTTATTTTAAGTGTGTTTGGGTTGTAAGGGTATTTTGGTAATTTTATCCGAATTAAATTTCTAGACTTAAAGTCTATTTTTTTAGATATTTTTGTAATTATGTTGCATTAGGATCATTATAGCCATTTTAAGTTTTTTTAGCTTTTTAGGAAAACTTGAAAACCCTTAGGATGTATTTTAGGATCATTTTAGACATATTTAAGTTATAGGGGTATTTTGGTAATTTTACCTATCTTATTAAAGTTTGGAAGATATTTTGGGCATGGGGGAGATTTTGATATTTTTAAGAATTTTCTGTGATTTTTACAGATTTTTATTATGTGTGAGGATATTTTTGTAATTTCATTAAGTTCTAGGGGCATTTTAGTCATTTCGGGAATTTTATATGTTTTCATATTTGGTTCTCTGTTTTTTACTGATTTTTACTGAATTTTACTGATTTTTTTATTAATTTTACTGATTTTTATTAATTAATTAAATATGTGAAGGGTATTTAAGTTATTTTTGGTTCTATGTAATTTTCAGATTTGGTTTCATGATTTTTACTGAGTATTACTGTTTTTTACAGAATTTTTCTGATTTTTATATTCATCTTACTGATTTTAAATATTTTTTACAGATTTTATTAATTAATTAAGCATAGGAGGTATTTAAGTCATTTTTTAACTTAAGTATATTATTTTATGTCTCAATGTTTCATTATGAAATTTTGATTATGAGTTTAAGATTAGTTATGTTGGGATGAGGCCAATGATATTTTAGAATATTTAATTATATATTTATATATTTTAATTAGTTATTAAACTAATTAATTATGCATGTGAAAATATAATAACATAGTGTTACTTAAGTAGTAGATTCATGAACACACATGCACACACATCCTCAAGGAACAAATAGTGGCATTTCATTCATTATTTCGGCATAATCCCGTCTTATAGAATGGTGATTTTACAACATAAATTTGGCAGAGCTTCTCCTTAGGAATAAACCTTAGGAAGAGAGCCCTCCAAGAAAATATCTCCTCCAAATTGCAGCAAACCCGTGCAAGAGCACCGGATTTGGTCTTCAAATTGGCAGAGTTTCCCCTAGGAAATTTTGGGCCAAATGGGCATGCCCTTCTTCTTACCCCTTGGGGGGTATTTATAGGTTTGAAAGCCTTAACCGGTGGGGGTACCCACCGTTGGATCTTGAGGTGGGGGGTGCCACCGGAATTTTTTGAAGTGGGAGGGTACCCACCAGATACCAAGTGAGAGAGAGAGATAGATTAGAGAGGATAGAGAGGGGGAGGGGGCCCGGTTGGCACCCCCACCGGTTGGGAACCGATGGGGGGTGCCACCGGTTTATCCCCCCCCACCGGTTAAGAACCGGTGGGGGGGGCACCGGTTTGAGGAACCGGTGGCCACCCCCATTCTCCTCCTACTCTTTATTTTATTCCCTCTCTTGTTTGTATTAAATGAGGTGAACCCCATTTAACCCCCTCTTCCCTTTTCTCCATTGGTTTAAGTGTGAAAAGATGGGTTTCCACTAATCATGGGGGAATTAAATGTGAGTTAGTGGGAGCTCCAATAACATGGGGCAGAACAAGACTTTTAAAAAACCCCTCTTAATGGTGTTTATACCCATTAATTCTCCCCTCTCTCATTCTTTTTCTGTTTTTTAATGGAGAGAAGAGCTCCCCCCCCACCCCCCACCCCCCACACCGGTTGGGGGTTTTTTTTTATTATTATTTAATGGGGGCAAGACCCCCTACCGGTGGGGAGCTCCAATGGAACCGGTGGGGGGGGGGGGGGGGGGGGGGGGCTAGCCTCCCTCTCCTTCCTTTCTTTATTCCTCCATTAAAGGCCATCAATGGGCCATTGTTGATTTTTTTTTTTTCTTGCTCCTCTTTCATCTCTTTTTTTTTTTGTACCATTCAGAAAATGGGTTCAACAAGGGACCAAGAGAATTGAACTGTAAGAGCCAAGACAGCTCGAACAGACTTAAAACAAGCAACATGAGCAAACGTCTCTGAGTAATCAATCCCATAAGTCTATATAAACCCCCCGAGTAACTAGCCGGGCCTTGTATCGCTCAATAGACCCATCTGCATGAAACTTGATAGTGTAGACCCACTTGGAACCAATCAGACTATACCCTTTAGGCAGATCGCTATGTTATCAAAGGCAAGGGAGGCGCTCGCCTAGGTGGCGAGGTGAGGCAAGGCGGTGGTAAGCCGCCTTGCTTTGGCCTTCGTCGCCTAGGCGAGAGATGGAAACGCCTCAAATGACGAGGCACTCGCCTCAGCGTGCCTCCCGCGCCTTATTCGCCCTGGTCTGCCTCAAACGACATGTAGCCTGATCCGTCAGCCCATTTGACTCAGCCGAAAGGGCCTAATGCCACATATATATGCGATGAACCCATTAACCCTTCCACCCCTCCCGATCAAAACCCTAGAGCCCTCTGCCCCCTCCACGGTTCCCTTGGACCCCGAGCCCATTCCCTCCACAGTGCCTCTCTAGCGACGGCAACAACGCTCCAGTCCAATGATGGCGATGGCTAATGATGCTTCCGGTGACGGTGACAGGAGCCTTTGGCGATGGTGAAGCCTCTGGCGAGGGCTCCGTTAGGTAAGCTCCTACCTTTCTCTCTCTCTTTCTTCCCCCGATCACACGCACTATCTCTCTCTGTCCCCCCCACCCTCCCTCTCTTAACTGCACCTCTCTCTCTCTCTCTCTCCCCCTAACTCTCTCTCCCCCCTACCCCTACCCTCTCACTCTGTGTCTGCCTCTCACTCTCTCAAAGGGCCGAAGCCCTCGCCCTTCCCTATCTCTCTCACTCTCACTGTCTCTCTCACTCTCTCTCTCTCTCTCTCTCTCTCTCTCTCTCTCTCTCTCTCTCTCTCTCTCTCTCTCTCTTTCACTCTCTCTATCACTCTCTCACTACCTCTGTCTTTCTCTCACACTCCCTGCCTCTCTTTCAAAGGGTTGAAGCCCTCGACGCTCTCTCTCTTTCACTCCCTCTATCACTCTCTCACTACCTCTATCTCTCTCACTCTCTTTGTCTCTTTCTCTCTTAGAGGGTCGAAGCCCTCGACTCTCTCTATCTCTCTCTCTCTCTCTCTTTTATTTCAATTAGTTTGATTGCTTCTTTATTTCAATTAGTTTGATTTAAAATTATTTGGTTATATTTGAGTGAATGAATGTCATTTTGTATGATTTTATGTGTTTTTGGCATTTTATATAAATATATGAATTATTTATATATTTTTAAAAAAAAAATGTGGCCTCAAACGCCTAGGCCATCACCTAGGCATTTAGGGCTGAGGAGACCCCCGTTGCCTCACGCCTCTGACTACATAAGCAGATCCACCAAATCCTAGGTACCATTTACATGAAAGGCTACCAATTCTTCATTCATTGCTTATACCCACATAGGGTCTTTAACTACCTCAAAGTAAGAATGAGCTATGTGATAGGAAGAAATGGTAGTCAAAAAAGAATAATAACTAGGCGATAATCGGGAGTAAGAAACAAAACAAGAAATAAGGTGACGAGTACAAGCTCTGGAGCCTTTCCTGAGTGCAATAGGAAGGTCAGAGTCAGAAGTAAGCTCACCAAAGAGAGGACCTGTGGGCATATCTACTTCTGAGAGAGGCGGCTCAATGGAGGAATCATTCTCGCGCCAAGCAGCATCAACCAACTCAGAAGACACTAGAGCAAGGGGAGCGAGGGAGGAGTAGAGTTGTCCTCCCCCTAAGACGAGACAGGAGAAAAATATGACTGACACTCAAAGAAAGTTACATCTTTCATAATGTACTTCCAACCAGTAAGGGGATCTAGACATTTGTAGCCTTTCTGGGTAAAGGAAACACCCAAGTAAATTCCCCAAACAACCCGATGATCAAGTTTAGTGGCGCCATGTGTTAAACAATGAATAAAGCACAAGCATCCAAAGACGCGAGGTGGAAGCAAGAACAAGGGTTCAGATGGTGGAGGATGAGAGATGGAACCCACCTGTCCAGTGTGCGAAATGGCCTCTGATTAATAAGATAGGAGGCATGAAGAACAATTGTCCCCAAAAAAATTTTGAATAGATTCTGGTGGAAGAGAAGTGCTCAGGAGACTTCAAAAAAGTGTATATTCTTTCGCTCAACCACCCCATTTTGTTGAGGCGTATAAGTACATGACAATTCATGAATAATGCCAACATCTTCCATAAAGATATTCAACTTTTTTTCAAAGTACTCACGAGCATTATCAAAACAAAAAAATTTCACATTCTGATCAAATTGAGTCTCCACCATTATGTAGAACACTTGGAAAAGTCGAGGAACCTCCTCTCTAGAGCGTAGGAGATAAAGCCAACAATAATGAGAATAATTATCAATGAAAGATAAAAACTAGCAGTGACCATCCATAAAAGAAAGCGAGGAGGGACCCTAAACATCAAAGTGAACAAGATCAAATGGAGTAGAACTTCGTTTTATTAATATTGGAAAAATAGTTATACAATGTTTGGAGAGTTAGCACACTTGACACTGTAGAGACTCCATGGACTCAAAAGTAAACAACTGTGGGAAAAGAATCCTAAGCGACCTAATGGATAGAGGACCAAGCCGAGAATGCCATAGATAGACATCTCCAAGGGGCTGCTTTATTTTGCTACACATCAAAGATTGAAAAGCAACACTTTCCTTCGGGCTCGAAATGGCACAAACCATGGACTTTAGACCACTCACAATCATCTGTTGTGTTCGAAATCCTGAAAAACACAATATGTAGGAAAAGAGGTTACAGAGCAATTAAGCGATTTGGTAGTGCTACTCATAGAAAGAAGATTTATAGACAAACCTAGTACATGAAGAGCAGTTGGAAGAACTAAGTGACCATTGAGGCGGATGGAACCTTTACCAGCAATAGTGGCTCGAGTGTCATCAGTAATAGTCACCTTGTCCTATCTAGAAGACAAGGAATAAGAAGTGAAGTGAACGGAGGTACCGGTCATGTGGTCTGTAGCCTCAAAGTAAATAACCCAAGGGCTAGACCGAGGGTGTACAGTACTAGCACTAAGTGCTAACCTGGTAGTACCTAAAGGAGAAGCACTCATTTGACTAAACTGAGATAGAATCCTTTGTATGCAAGTAATGTCGGAAATGGACAGCAAGGGTGATTGAGATGAGGAGGAACCATCCTTAGTAGGCGACGCCGGGTTCGTATTAGTAGGCTGCGATGCAACAACATTGCCTTTTGTAGCTTGGCCTCCCTTACCACCAGCCTTGAATTTTTGTAGCTTCTTCTCCGGATAAAGCTCCCAATAGAAATCAATATCATGATTGTCTCGGTTGCAATTTGTACAATGCTTAGAGAGGTGAGCATCACTATTTTAGAGTGACTCCAAGTTGCCATTTCCTTATGTTGGTTTATGATTAAAAGGCAATGGAGAGACATTTGATTAATTCATCTCCCTTATTGATAGGCACCTCTTCGATGTGTACATTTGGACACACCTATATAATCCAGACTTTTAATTCTAAAGGAGATCCATCAACTGTAAGAAAAAAATATACTTGTTTCTGGAATTTTTAGATCTCAACCCCCAACCTAATCATATTGAAGAACGAATTATCCTATTTTCAATATTTATTTTTAATCTGCCTGCAATTGCACGCTCATTGGATAAAACTTCCTTTTCTTGATTTTTCAAAATTTTAGAGGGGATTATTCCTAATTTTTGAGGACTTACTGAATTACCTGAGATGACCCTAGCTAGCTAATAGATACGGATATCTAAAAATCGCTTTTCTATTTCTTTTTTGCCTCATGGACCCAACTACATATCCACTTTGATGGGTCCGTATTCAGATTCAGATTAATCCAGATTGGATCCGGAAATAATTTCGGATCCAAAATGGGTAAGGTTGGTGGCCCGTTGCTTCATTGTGATGGACCCGATTCCCATGGTGGGCATCCTTCACCACTCCCACAAAGAACAAATCATGCATCATCCGCATCAAAGCTACCCCAAATCGAAACCAATTTGGATGGAAGAGCATTAAGTGTGAAGCTTTCATATTATGTTGTTCTATCATATATGTTTGCATGGACACAAGAGATGTGTATAAGAGGATTATATGACGATCTTAAAATTGCAACAACACCTTTAGATATATCCTTCACATTTATATTATGTCAATTTTATATTTATCCTAGTTGTAAAAAGTTTAATCTAATGTTTTTTACTTGAAAGTCGAGAAAGATAAACTTTTGTTAATTTTGAAAATTTTATCTTTCTTTCTAGGTTTTCGATATCTGAAGATTGCTGACATCGTGAAGTGGCCAAATCAAGGTATCAAATCCACATAAGATTTTCTTCAATTTTTATGATAGCCTGGGTGGTGGCTCATTTATATTTTATTTTACTTTTCTTATATGTTAATTTTTATGATCCAGCGAGCCTGGGAGGTGGCTCATTTATATATTATTACTTATTTATTTAATGTTAAATGTTTGTGATCCAGTGAACCTAGGTGGTGGCTCATTTATATTTTATTTTGCTCTTCTTAGATGTTATATTTAATGTTAAATTTTTGTACTCTTTTTATTCATGTTGAATGTATTTTTTGGAAAAATTTGAATGTATTTTTTTTTTATTATTGAAGTGTACTATTTTTTATTTGTAGTGAATGTATCTGTCAAATAAATCGCTCAGTCTAAATGAACTCTATTGTTGTCCTAGCGATTGAAATGATAACCGATCGATGATCCGAATATTTGACCGATCATTAGCTTATAGCCTTATAGGTCAATTAGCAAATTATCTTTTCAAATCGATATTCATAATGGATAAGATAATGAATACACATTATTTTTTATCGAATGCATATGATATACTAAGATTTAATTATCTGACCGATCATTAACTTATAAGATCGTTGACGGATAATTTTTCTAAACCGATAACTTAATGGATACGGTCATGGATCTACCTTAGATCCGCACCGAATCCGACCCGTTTACGTCCTTGGCTGTCCCACCTTCAACTTGATCCACAATACTCAATCTGAGGACCCCACTGGACCAAATTCCTGCGTCCGCCACTGGAGCCAACTAGGAGCGGTTAGGTGTCTTTTGGACCGTAGTGTAACCAGTGTTACAGCATGAGTCTCTGTGTCACTCTCAAACAGCTATTCCATTACTATAAAATATAAACACCCTGCTATCGCTTACTCAATGTTCAAATGGGGAGCTTATTGGAGTTGTGTTTTCTCAATTGCTTGTTTGTTTTCTTTCTTTTCCCTTCTGGAGTGGAGTTCTTTTAAGAAAATGAATTGCTCGTGCAATCAATGTTTTAGACGGTATTTTTATTTTGCTCTAGCTAAAAATTATATTTAATGACACTTTGGTGAAGTTTCAGCTGATAATAGATGTCGAGAACTTAAAGAATCATCACATCAATATTCATCTCTTGGCACTAATTTGGCATCAAGTCTAGGCAAATCATGAGCACAACCCCTAGGAGGGTTGGCTCGGGACTTCGGCTGGTAACTGAAGGTCCTAAGTTCAAATCCTCCAAAGGGCAAGGGATTGAACTAGGATCCTATGAGCCCGATGCGCTCCCCATGGTAGGATCCCCAAGGTAGGTTTGACCTTTGAGCTCCCCTCGGCACTCTACAACTTGGACGGCACACGGTTGCAGCTGGGGTGGGGGTCTAGTTAGTGGGATGCCAAGGTGAGTTGGACCTCGAAAATCCAAAAAAAAAAAAAAATGTCTAGGCAAATCATTTCATTTGACATGCTGGACATAGAAATAGTGAAAATTATAAGCACAGCAACTTCTTAATGAACATCCTCTCCTTACATTTTATAAGCTTGGGGGCATAGCCCACCCATTCCATCACAAAAAGTAAGTACAAAAGACATCAAAAGAACATAATATCTGCGAAATTCCTTTAAGAGTATGACATGTCATAGAAGCCTTAAATTTGTCATACAACATGTGATAGAAGCATTTTAATTTGCCAATGTGATAAAAGCATATTTTATTTATTGCAACATGTGATAAAAGCATTTTAATTTGTCAATGCAATAAAAGCATTTTTAACATGCCATACAACATGTGAAAGACATGAAGCATTTTAATTCATCAATGTGACTCTATGAACTCAAAGGACTTCATATGAATAAAAAAAACAGTGCACAGATTGGGACTCTGATAGACAATTAGACCAACCTACAAGTGAACACCCACCAATTCCTTGAAAAAAGGGAAAAAAAAAACAAAGGAACTCGAAAAATTTTATATTCACATTTTTTTTGCATAAAAGCACTTTAATTTGTTAAACAAAAGAATGAATTGAAAGGACAACAAATGAGTGAGAAAAATAGTGCACAATTTGAGATCTCACAGATAATTAAGCCAACTTGCAAGTGTGCACAAACAAGAAACATGGTAAAACTCTCGATGTTTCTTTTGAAGTAACAAACGAAACCCATTTTATGGAGCCCATGCAAAATTGGCCGATCTAGAGTCGGATTGGTCGATTTGACTCGGGATCAGCCATGGGCGATCCGATTATAGGGTGAACCGGCTGTTCCCCCTCCAGTTCAATGAGAACCGGCCGGAATTGGCCAGGAATCAGCCGGCTCAGTCACGGGATCCCAAAGGATCCCAGCCAATCCCTGGCCAATCCGATCCAGATCGGATCGGGATCGCCGGGGTCCGATCCGGACCCCCGATCTGATCCGAAATTCCACGATGGAGCCAGTAAAACCCACAAGGCCCAGTAAGGGGAGCCCCTAAATGCTGGTTCATATGCTGGTGAGAGTCAAACATGGGACCTTGTGTTGGCTACCAAGTGAGTCCCACAACTACACTGCCACCGGCCAATGATAAACCTCTCAATGTTTTCACCTCATTTGTGCATTCTAGAGGTCCACCTTGTGCTAAATGTGGGAGATACTAATAGTTGACATGGGAAATTAAAATGATTCTGTATTCTCCAATTCTGAGCTTGTAAGATAAGTTGATTGTTCTGAGCCTTATCTTTCTTACTCACTGTGTACAGGATATATGAACCCTTTTCTTTACGGGATATAGTTATCTCTTTCCTTCTCTCTCCCTCCCTCATGCACTGCACATATGCACATTATCATGTTCACCACCATCATCATTGTTAGTGGGCCATGTGAAGATAATGCAGTTTCACTCACTATGTACAGGATATATGAACCCTTTTCTTTACGAGATATAGCTATCTCTTTCCTTCTCTCTCCCTCCCTCATGCACTGCACATGTGTACATTATCATGTCCACCACCATCATCATCGTCAGTGGACCATGTGAAGATAATGCAGTTTTAAGACAATCGAGTTTTTGGCTCAACTTAAACTATCACACTGTAAAGCAAACAGTGAAAGTTCAGGATAACATAAGATCAGAAGAACTTGACTTTCATAACTGGACTGAGCTCCAAAATGTTTATAGCTGGACCATTTGTCCAGTGTCTCATGCCATTTAGCTTCATAAGGAAGAATATGTAGTAAAACAGAAAGGAAAAAAAAAGAATTCCTTCTGATTTGTCAGAACCATGCCTCCTGATTAAATACCCAAGAACTCTCCAACAAGTGGGCATTGATGAGTGGAGCTGTAAAAATTGAAACATAGGGAGGCCAGGAGCAAACATTATCTGTGTTAATGGACTTAATTATCTAGGCAGCTGAAATCAGATTCATTCATGCATAAAAGAACCGGAACATATAAACCTAATTTGTTCATAGCTGCAACTAACATACCTTTTGCATCTTTGGATCTTGATGGGCCTCTCTGATGATTTAGTGCCTGGTTGACCTGTAAATTATGCAAAACAAATAATAAACGGGCATGGTTATAAGCCACTTTCACTTCCAAAACACAGATAAGATAACGAACACAGTAAAATAAAAAATTCAGGAAATACCATGGTAGCAATCAGGTGTATCTTACCTTATTGAACAACTTGACCACTGAACATCCAGCAAAGAACATGCAAGGGCATCAGTACACAAGTTAGAGGCGTTCCCAATCAAAAGAACAGGTTAGACACATCTGAATCGCTAAGGAAGAAAAGATCCGCCTTATTTTCCTGGAATAAGATAGCTGCATTACCTCCCTTGGTAGCAACACTAATAAGAAACTTCTCCTTCGAATCCAGGAAATTAGCAGGCTTCACATGCCCCCTCTCCGCAGCCTGTTGCGAAATCAAACACCCAGTGAGACATACGCGACACCGAACGAGTCAAAAGGTTAGAGTGTTACATGACAAGATTAGAGACACCGGAAAAAAAAAAAAAAAAAATAGATTATAAAAAGCAAAATACCATATGCCTCTCTTTCTTTGCCTCCCCTTTAGCCTTGTGCTCCTCCTCCTCTTCCGCGAGCTTCTTCACGACAAGCTTCTTGTACGCCGACAGCATAGGACCCTGCGAATCCCATGCAGATTGCAAAATGAGAAGAGCGCCTAGAATCAAAAGGAATTACTGCAAGCAAGCGAGCATATTACGAGCAGCGTGTCCCCCTGGGCACTCTTCTTCACGATCTTGGTGAAGGCCATCTTGAACGCCCTGCAGCCGTAGGTGAACTTGGTGACCTCCTTCTGCACCCCCTCCTCGCCAACTTCTTCCTCTGACCCGCTGCCGCTGTTGCCCTCCTCTGCCGCGTCGTCCTGCTCTTCCTCCGCTGCCTCCCCGTCTTCTTCGCTGGAAGCCGCCCCTCCTCGCCCCTCCTCCACATCGGAGTCGCGTTCCGCGGCCTCCCGCGTCTGTCGTCGACGCTTCTTCACCGGCTTGTGACTCTTCAAGTCCCGCCTCGGCCTCGTCGTCTTCGTATCTGTGGGGTTGCTGCTGTGCCTGCGCTGCTGGAGTTTGCGCTTGCCGGGGACTCTAGCCCGCTCCAGAAGCTGTGTCCCTGCGGCAGCTGCCGCCATGGCGTTCGACCTCTCCCTCTCCCTCTTCCTCTCTCTCTCTCTCTCTCTCTCTCTCTCTCTCTCTCTCCGCTCAGGCACCGTCGGAGCACTGGCGGCTGGGCGGCGACGGCGCCGACGGGGAGCGGACAAGACAATGTTAAACTGGAATAGAAGGGCCTGCGCAGGAGAATTTGGCGGAATAAGGCCCCTTATTTTCGGAATAAGCCGAAGTAAAATTTGATAAGAGGTAAGTATTTTGGCCATAATTATTTATTCTGATGAATTGTTTTAGTTTTAAAGGAGAAGAATTTAGCCTTATTCAGAAAGGCCCGTGGGCCGGCCCAGTAAGTATGGGTCTAAATTGTTAAATGCATCTCTGCTTAAGCACACGAACCATCGTTCATAGTCCAGTCCAGTCACGATTCATAAATGCATCCACAAAATTCGAGACTGCTCTAGACCAATACCCTATGGACTATCTAATCCGACCCCAAAGAGAGATGGGCCAAGATAAATTTGGAAGTCAGCTCAAAGAGGAATCTATAGGATATCCCTTGTCTTATGATTCTCTAGGGATTATGATGAACTAAAGAATCCGACTCAGACCCAATTTTTCCCAAAATAGGCTCTTTCCTCCTAAGTAACTCCCCCCAAAAAGGGGCTCGGGTGAGGTACTCTTGCTGATCGAAACAGGACCGAAAACTTCCTCTAGACTACTATATAAAGACCCTCCTGATCGACAGTGTTCTCTTTTATAGGAGCAGCTAAGTTCCCCCCTTTGATCACAAGCGGAGGGTCCTGGTCATGGTGGACGAGATTTCGGCCCATCATCTTTTAGCGCCGTCTGTGAAAAATGATCTAAGAAGGCCATGGCCGGAAGGCATCACAATCCGACACTTAGACGCTAAGATACTAGCCAGAGCAACTGCAATCAATCTATTTCAACTAGACTAATCGCTTGTGCAACTCAGGAGGACGATTGGAAAAGGAAGTGCGCCCCTACTGCAGGGGCTCATAGCACTAGTTGGAAAACTCCCGTCGGTCACCAATCATCACCACTAACGAGCCGATTACTTTCACAAATAAGGACTTGCGAGGTATAATACTCCCCCATAACAATGCCCTAGTAATTAAAGTTGACATCGTAGCCGCGTTGAAAGGGTCTTTGTCGACAATAGAAGTTCACTGGATATCCTCTTCTAGGATAGTTTTCGACAGCTCGGATCCATTCGCATGGACACAAAGAGAGAAAACTCGCATGCGTACGGATTCAACAGCCAGCCCATAGTTATCGAAGGATAGGTAACCCTCCTAGTAACTCTAGGGACTCCTTCTTTGATCATGACCAAGGAGGTCGAGTTCTTCGTGATCGACACCCCGTTACGTTATAACATGATCTTGAGAAGGGAGTCTCTAGGTCGGTTTTGCTAGTATTTGGGTGTCCTACGGGCCAATTGTGGGCCGGGTAGGCCTGATATAATGTACAATCTTGTTCAATATATAAAGTGATTATTAGAGCGTGAATTTGTAATTTGTCAATTGCTTTATGTTGTCCTTAAGATATATGGTTGTAAAATCAATTCGAGATGGAATCTCGAATGTAGATTTGACTATACATGGACACATATCTTAAATTGTTTCTGATTGGAGAGTAATTATTCTCGGACATTGATTATTAGTAAATTGGCACACATGATGTAAAGATGATCAATCTCACGGTCACAGGTGCGGGGCACCAGCACATATGTGTGGGTGTGCATCCTGGAAGGATGTCCACTGAACTAATCCGTTGATACCTAATGTCAACTGAAGATTCATCTGTCTCAGTAGTATCGTTGATCATTAGACTTGATACATTAATTAGGTCTTGCGTGAGGACCGGTATGGTTTGATTTTTGACTAAATGACTTTATCCATAAGTTATGAAATACCAAATTATTAGCCACATCGGAATACATGCGAAGACCGTTAATGTTCAAGAAGGGAATCGCTCATTATCAAGTATATGTCAGACAGTTAATGAGTCATGACATGGACGCTCCACTAAACCCCTGGCCAGGATAGTTTCGGTTTGTTTGGAATGAACTTGAAGTAATTGAGGAGGTCATGATCTGACGACACAATCTCTAGTGGTTTGACAATAACCATACCACACGATTGTATCAGACTTATAGAACGAGCGAGGGATTATAACGATACGGCAAGTGAAGACTGATAGGTACCAGACAGGGTGGTATTAAACCCGGCGTCCTCTGGGTCACGCGGATTTGCTTGACCTGAATAAATTAAACGCTTATGAAGAATAACTAGTTTAATTTACTTCCAATTGGATTATAAGTTAATGGATCTTAAAACCAGAGTGATTATGGGCCTAGAGGATCACACACAAATTAGTATCGCAGAACGGGATATTATTATATGGACGAATATACAATAGCCTAAGATTCTTTTAGGAAAAGAATCAACAAACGACTTAAAAGTATATATACAATAATACTAAGGACATATATACAATCCATGTATTATTAGGCTTATATACACAATAATACTAAGGCCGCCTGCGTGAGGTAGGCACTCGCGCAGGGCGCTGCCGCGCGGGGCAGGCGTGCTCGTGCGGGGCACTGCCACACAGGCACAACGCCCCAGCGCGCCCACACCTGGGGTGCGTGGCACCCCTTCCTGCGTGTGATGCAGTGCGCCGGTCCTCTCCAGTAGAGGAAACCAGCGCACTGCACCCGCTCGAAATTGTTTTATCTCAAACTCGTAGATAATTATGTAAATCAGATTAATTGAATTTTATTAGTCTAGATAATTATCATAAAAAGTTTGAGATAAATTGATAACAATTGAAGATAATTTCAAAATTCAAATTTTCGGATTTTAATTATTGGATAATTGTTAAATTCAAATTTTTGAATTTATAAGAGGATAATCATTAAATTTCAATTTTTGGATTTTAAAATTATTGGATAATTTTCAAAAATTCTAATTTTGGATTTTAGTAAAGGATAATTGAGGATAATCATTCATTTAAATTTGATTTTTAAAATTTAATTACTAGATAATTAATTTGAATTTAAATTCCATGTTTATCTCAATTGTCTAGATTACTTGAATTTAATTTTTATTTTAAATTCATTTCTCTCTTCCCTTATTATTTGGAATGATTCTATGCATGAATTATTATCTCGATGCCTTGTTTTGGTCTATGTTTGAATTAATTTTGAATGTTTCACTTAGATTTTAAAATTAATCAAGACCAAAAAAATTTGTATTGCACATCCCATGATTTCAATCTAAGTACAAGGATTATTTTCAAAAATAACCCTTGTTTGATTGATATGCTTGTTAGGAATGGTGGGTAATCATGGACTTAGTTAAATTAGCTCGGTTCGTTTGAGGCTTGAGAGCCTCCCTTCTCTCTCTATTTAATTTCGAATGTAATTTTATCTTCATCCAATGATTGTATTTGTCTTGAGGGTTTCTGGAAATTATTAGCATGTAATTTATTTTTTCCCGGCCTGCGAGCCGTGTAATCTTTGTAATTAATGCTGCGGAAAGAGCTTGAAGGTACGGAGGACAGACTGGTAGGATGATCCTATTACTTGGGAAGTAGATTGGATATCTCCGTAACTTTAATTTAGTCCATGATCACCCAGGCTTAATGTATTTGCATTGGATGCATTTATTTTGTGTAAATTACTAGGTATTGTAAATATATATCTCGAATATATTTATTCTACCACTTAAGGTGAAACTAAGATAAAAATAAAATACCCTATTTACCGAATATTAGATTTTAAATGTGGCTCTAGGAGCCGTCGTGGCCCTCCACCATTATAGGGTGACTAAATGCCCTCACCTCATAGATTTGTTGTGTTTTCCATAAGGTCCATGATTTGGTGGCAGGATCTTAACCCTAAGGCTTGGCTTCAATAGAATGAGGGACTGAACTTGGCCTTGTTGTGCTTTCTACAAGGGTCAAGTCACAAATTTATTGTTGTGTAGTAATTGTGGTACGATCTAACTATGAGTATGCTTTCTACAAGGGGATGACTGCTCAGGGGCCGAAAGTCTGATTTTGCATTAGATGTAGGTGCTAGTTGACTGTCCTTGAGATGGGATGTGGCTTGTTGTGCTTTCCACAAGGTCACACTTCAGTCTTGTTGGGATTCCAAGCCACTAGGAGGATCACCGTGATCTCCCGTTTTATATGATTAAGGGTCATATAGTTCAATTGCAAAATAGTAGAGCTAACTAAAATAGAAAACCACATCTAAGTTAGAAATTTGAATGCATGCTAAAATATTGTCTTTAATTTTTTATCCATATCACCATGTCCTTGTCACACCCTCTCCGTAGCATTCTAGATTCGAACAAGTTGACTGGACCAAACTATCAAGATTGGTTGCGGAACCTACAGATAGTCTTGACCGCCGAAAAGATTGTATATGTGTTAGACACAATTCAACCTGAACTTGCCATTGATGCCGAGGAGGGCGATCAATTAAATTATACGAAATGGTCAGAGGATTCTTCCCTTACTCAATGTTACATATTGACCTCTATGGCTCCCAAACTGCAGAGGCAATTTGAAAAGACTGATTGTAGAGTTATACTTCTCCAGTTACGTCAGCTCTTTGGGGAGCAAGGTAGGATAGAGAGGTATGAGATCTCTAAAAAGCTTTTCAGGACTAGAATGTTTGAGGGTGCTTTAGTACAGGCTCATATACTGAAAATGATGGAGTAGATTGAGAGACTCAATGGGTTAGGCTTCAAGTTGGATCTTGAATTTAACATTGATCTCATACTCTACTCATTGCCTAAATCATTTTTTTCCTTCATCATGAATTTTAACATGAATAGGATTGAGGTTTCTCTACTTGAACTTCTAAACATGTTAAAAAGTGTTGAAGTGACTATGCATAAGGATAAGCCATCCTCTGTAATGGTTGTTAGTCGGACCAACAAGAAAAGAAAAGCCACCCAAATACCCACCAAAAAGAAGGGAAAGAAACATACCAAAGGTAAAGAGGTCGCCAAGGCAAGCAATGGCAAAGGTAAAAAAGATGAGAAAGAAAGCAAATATTTTCGGTATGGACAAATTGGACACTGGAAAATAAATTGCAGGGCAATTCTAAATGAAGGTATTTTTGTCATTGATTTGAATTTGTCTTTTATGAGATCCACATCATGGGTATTGGATACTGAATGCGCGTCTCATGTCTGCAATTCTTTGCAGGTGCTGACAAATAAAAGAGACTTAGCAAGAAGGAGATTGGACTGAGGATGGGCAATGGAGCTTTGGTTGCTACTAAAGCTGTGGGGATTGCTTGCTTTTTCAAGGACAATTCTAGAATTAATGGATTGTTACTTTGTTCCAGAAATTATCAAAAATATTATTTTTATTTCCTGTCTAAATAATGTTGGTTACTTATTGACAATAACTAGCACTTGATGCTCTATTATTAATAACGATTTGATCATTGCTAATGGTTATTTGTTCAATGGATTGTATGTATTAGATACATGTACTGATGTTATGCAGGTTTCTAGTGTGAAGACAAAATAACTGAATCCTGCATACCTTTGGCATTGCAGGCTTAGTCATCTGGGTGAGAAGAGGATCTCTCACCTATGTTCAAATTGATACTTGAATTCATTTGAATTCAAATTATTTGATACATGTGAGTCATGTTTCATAGAGAAGATGACCAAGGCTCCCTTTAGTGGACATGGTGAGGGGGCTGCTGACCTTCTCGAACTCATACACACAGATGTATGTGGACCCATGTCAATAGAGGCTAAAGGGGGACATCTCTACTTCTTTTCTTTTATTGATGACTTCCCTAAGTATGGCTATGTGTATTTGATGAGATATAAATCACAAGCCTTTGAGAAGTTTAAGGAATATAAGAATGAAGTAGAGAAGCAAACTGGTAAGAGTATCAAAACTCTTCGATCGGATCGAAGAGGTGAATACTTAACTCATGAATTCACTTTTTACCTAAAGGACAATGGAATAGTTTCTCAGTGGAGTCCACCGTATACAACATAATGGTGTATCCGAAAGAAGAACTCAGACCTTGTTGGACATGGTTAGTTCTATGATGTTCTTATCAAGATTACCTTTGTCTCTATGGGGTTATGTCTTAGAGACTACAACCTACTTATTAAACAGGATTTCAAGCAAGTCAATTCCTTCCACATTATATGAGATATGGAATGGAAGGAAATCAAATTTTAATCACATTAAAGTTTAGAGGTGCCATGTCCATGTGAAAAGGAATGACACAGATAAACTAGAGTCAAGAACTGACAAGTGTAGATTTGTGGGATATCCAAAAGAGACTTTTGAATATTATTTCCATCACTCATCATAACAAAAGGTCTAGTGGCTAAGAAAGTTGTATTCCTGGAGAAGGAATATCTCCTCCAAAGAAACAGTGGGAGCCATATAGAACTGGACGAGGTCTGTGAACCACAAAATGGGGACACAATCTCATTAGATGAGACACCACCTTTGGAACTTGCTCACCCTAAAACACAGACATTACGAAGATCTGGTAGGGTATCCAGAGAACCTGAGAGGTATGTTGGACATGTCTCTAACAGTTCGTCTAAGGTACAAATCAATGAGGATGATGATCCTTAATCCTATTAGGAGGCAATTCGTAGTTCTGACTCAAAGAAATGGAAAGAGGCTATGAATTTGGAAATCCAATCCATGTATACCAACAAAGTTTGGAATTTGGTTGATATACCTGAAGCGAAATTCTCTATTGGCTGCAAATGGATCTTCAAAAGGATGATCAGAGGAAATGGACAAATTGACACTCATAAGGCTCGACTGGTGGCAAAGGGGTATCGTCAAAGACAAAGGATTGACTATGATGAAACTTTTTCACCAGTCGCTATAACAAAGTCAATCAGAATCCTCCTTGCCATTGCAGTATACCTGGATTATGAGATTTGACAAATGGATGTGAAGACAACTTTTCTTAATGGAAACCTGTCGAAAGAGGTATACATGATACAACTAGATTGATTCACATCTAAGCAGCATCCCAATAAGGTATGCAAGTTTCAGAAATCCATTTATGGATTGAAGCAGGCGTCTCGAAGTTGGAATTTAAGATTTGATAAGCTATCAAATCTTTTGACTTCATTCGAAATGAAGATGAACCCTGTGTCTACAAGAAGTTCAGTGGGAGCTCAGTGACCTTTTTAGTTCTCTATGTTGATGACATCCTACTCATTGGGAATGATGTAGGGATGTTAACATGAACGAAGTCTTGGTTATTCAAGGCCTTCTCTATGAAGGATTTAAGAGAAGCATCCTATATGCTAGGCATTAGGATTTATCGTGATAGATCCAAAAGGATGTTGGGATTGTCCCAATTCATGTACAATATACTATACTCAGGAGATTCAAATTAGAAAATTTCAAAAGAGGTCTTATTCCTATGAGATGGAATTTACCTATCTAAGGGCATGGCCCTTAGAACACCTGAGGAAGTAGCACACATGAGTCGAGTACCCTATGCCTCTACGATGGGGTCGATCATATATGCCAAGCTATGCACTCGCCTTGATATGGCTAATGCCTTGAGCATCGCCAACAGATATCAGAGCGATCCAGGCGAGGAGCATTGGAAAGCAGTAAAATACATTCTTAAGTACCTAAGAAGGACTAAGGATCTTTTCCTGCTATATGGAGGAGAAGAAGACTTGCAACTGAGAGCTTACACAAATTCTAGCTTCAAGTTAGATCCTGATGATAGTAAATCCATGTCTGGATTTTTATTCATGCTAAACGGAGGGATAGTCAGTTAGAGGAGTTTTAAACAAGAAACGACTGCGGATCCGACGACAGAGGCAGAGTATATAGTTGCGGCTGAAGTTGCCATGGAGGCTGTCTGGATGAAGAAATTCATCTCAGAACCTGGCGTAGTTTCCAGCATTTTTGCTCCCATCTCATTATTTTGTGATAATAATAGGGCCATTACTTAGGCGAAGGAACCTAGGTCTCACCAAAGGTCGAAGTATATTTTAAGACGCTTCCATTTGATTCGGAAAGATTGATGCATGGAGAGATGTAGTAGTAGAACGAGTACCATCAGAAGACAATATTGCAAATCCATTGACTAAACTTCTGTCACAAGTTGTGTTTGAGCATCATCGTAATAAGATGGGCCTCAAGATTGTGAGCAATTGGCCGTAGTACAAGTGAGAGATTGCTAGTCTTTGGGTGTCCTACAAGCCAATTGTAGGTCGGGTAGGCCCAATATAATGTACAATCTTGTCCAACATAATAAAGTGGTTATTATAACGTGAATTTGTAATTTGTGAATTGCTTTACATTGTCTCTAGGATATGTAGTTGTAAAGTCAATTCGAGATGGGATCTCGAATGTAAGTTTGACTATACATGGACACATACCTTAAACTGTTCCCGATTGGAGAGTAATTACTCTGGGACATTGATTACTAGTAAATTGGCACATATGATGTGAAGATGATTAATCTCACGGTCACAGGTGCGAGGCTCCAGTACATATGTGTGGGTGTACATCCTGGGAGGATGTCCACTGAACTGATATGCTGATGGATCTTCAAATGGTTAATTATACCTAATGTTAATTGAAGATCCAATTGTCTCAATAGTATCATTGATCCTTAGATATGAGACATTAATTGGGTCTTGCGTGAGGACCGGTATGGTTTGATTTTTGGCTAAGTGACTTTATGCATAAGTCATGAAATACCAAATTATTAGCCACATCGGAATACATGCGAAGACTATTAATGTTCAAGAAGGAGATCGTTCACTGTCAGGTATATGTCAGATAGTTAATGGGTCATGACATGGATGCTCCACTAAACCCCTAGCCATGGTAGTTTCGATTCGTTTGGAACGAACTTGAAGTAATTGTGGAGGTCATGGTCAGGCGACACGATCTCTAGTGGTTTGACAATAACCACACCACACGATCGTATCGGAGTTATAGAACGAACGAGGGATTATAGAGATGCGGCAACTAAAGATTGACAGGTACCAGACAGGGTGGTATTGAATTGGGCGTCCTTTGGGATCATGGGGATTTACTTGACCCAACGTGATCATAGGTCCGGATTAAATTAAACGATTATGAAGAGAAATAGTTTAATTTACTTCTAATGAATTAGAAGTTAATGGATCTTAAAACCGGAGTGATTATGGGTCTAGAGGATCACACACAATTGATTCTCGCAGAACGGGGTATTATTGTATAGAGGAATATACAATAGCCTAAGATTCTTTTAGGGAAGGAATCAACAAACGGCTTAAAAGTATATGTATAATAATACTAAGGGCATATATATAATACATATATTATTAGACTTATTTTACAAAAGGGCTAATATATATATATATATATATATAATATGCTCTAGGGTTTGGGGACAAGCCAAGCAGTTGTACGCCCATTCCCCTTCCTCTCCAACGCACACCTCTCTCTCCTGTCTTGGAGCACACGGGTCGAGTTGGGAGATCCGAGGTTTTGCACGCGTGGAGAAGAAGGATATTGTTGCTGCGAAGGATCCATGTGGATTGCGCTCTAGAGGTCGTACACTTGTGTGGTTCTGCGTTCGAGGAGATCGACATTGGCTTTTGCAGAACGACGTGTTCTGTGTAAGGTAAAATCCAAAATCGTCTAGATCGATTTGTTGCATTGATCAGAGCCCGATATGCGGCTTTTGGGGATCCATTTTTCTATTATTTTTCCGCTGCGAACAGGATCTCGGGGTTCTTCCAAACCCTATAGGTTTGAGGCCGTCCCATTAGCCTTCACTAAAAACTCAAATTTTCGACCGTTGGAGGAATTAGGAAAGCTTGTGGGAACCAGAACATTTCTCGGCAAATATATCTGGCATTAACCGATGGGCAAACAAAGAAACCTGTAGAACCAGATAAGGAAGTCTTGGAGAGACCCAAAGAAGCCTTCGAGCCATCCGAAGAGCTAGTTGCCACCAAGGTCGGACCTGCCCCGACCATGAATTGAAAGTAGGTGCCCTTATGTCCGAACAAAGACGGGAGGAATATTGGGAATTCCTCTCGGCCCACTTGGACCTATTCATTTGGTCTAACACCCCGCTCTTAGGAGTATCGGAGCATATAACAACACACTTCCTCAACCTCGATCCAAGGTTCCCCCCAATTCAGCAGCAAAAGCGTGGTTGCCACAAAGCGACAAGATGCCATCAGAGAATAGATAACTTCCTTGTTGAATGTAGGAGTCATATGGGATGCTCAATACCCTCTATGGGTGGCTAATGTCATCCTAGTAAAAAAGCCTCCAGAAAGTGGCGAATGTGCATGGACTTCACCGACCTTAACAAGGCTACTCTCAAGGATTGTTTCCCTCTGCCCAATGTCGACCAACTAATTGATGCGACGGCAGGAGATGAACAACTTAGCTTCCTTGATGCTTTCTCAGGCTACCACCAGATACAGATGAATTTGACAGACGAAGAACACACCGCCTTTATCATTGACATGGGACTGTACTGTTATACTCAAATGTCATTCGCGTTAAAGAATGCAGGGGCCACCTATCAAAGGCTTGTCAACAACATGTTTGATAGACAAATCGGATGAAACATGGAAATATATGTTGATGACATGCTAGTCAAATCCAAGCATGCTTTATAGTGACGCACCGAGTGGTCGAAGTTAATCCATACAAGATCAAGGCTATATTAACCATGAAATTGTCGATGTGATTTAATGATGTTCAAAGGCTAACTGGATGTCTCGCCGCACTCAGCCGGTTCCTGTCAAGGGCTGCTGAGCGATGCCTTTCCTTCTTCTAGCTGCTATGAGTAAAATATAATCTGCTTGAGCTCAAAGACATACTAACTAGATGTAGGAGTGTCAGCAAGCATTCAAAGATTTAAAATAGTACCTGGTTGCCCCGCCAATCCTCTCCAGACCACGCCTACAGAAATTCAGCTTAGCCCTGGTCATGGCCACACGAAAATTACGGCCTTATTTTCAAGCACACCTGATCGAGGTAGTTACAGACTGTCTACTACGATAGTTACTGCAACATCTGGATGCCTCAAGATGAATCATAAAATGGGACATTGAGATATCGGAGCTCGATATCTCCTACTGACCAAGGAACGCCATAAAAGCTTCCACCACGCTTACCATGTCGTCCTCATGCCGGTGGGATCATCCTCATGTCCTCCTCCTTGCATGCCGCGAAGAGACACTGCACCGCACCTATTCTCTCTCTGAACCTCTCTCTAGGGCTCTCTAATGGCTTGAGGATCGAGAGAGAGGCTTGAGCTATAATATGGGTGCTTAAATAGACCTCTAATATGAATCCCAAGTGGACTCCTACAACACTCGGAGAAGAGAGAGCCGGCTAAGGGTCGGACTCAAAAAACACTAAATCGCGTCAACGCAACCAGATGTGATTCAACTGAGTTTAAACGCGTCCGCCAGGACGATGCATTTTAGGCAACTTAACAAAAATTTAGAAAATCACAGAATAAACAATAAACTCGAAAGCTAACCTCACTAATGGGCCTACTAGAATATTAATGGCCCTATAACGGGTCTACTAAGATGATAGGTGTTATACTCTCTCTTAGTTGCTCCCTCTCTCTTGCACTCTCTTCCTCTCCCCTTCCCTCTCTCTGTCCCCCCCTCTCTCTCTCTCTCTCTCTCTCTCACACACACACACACACACACACACACACACTCTCTCTCTATATCCCTCTCCCCCTCACTCTCTCTCTCTCTCTCTTTATATGCCACTCTCTCCCTATCCTCCCCGATCTCTCTCTCTCTCTCTGTGTATCCTTCTCTCCCTTTACCCCTCACTCTGTCTCTATCTATCACTCTCTCACTCTCTGCCCCTCCCCTCCTCTCTCTCTCTCTCTCTTTCACTCTCTCCCTCTCCCCCTCGATCTCTCTCTCACTCTTTGTATCCCTCTTTCCCTCTCTCTGTCACTCTCTCCCTCTCCCTCTCCCTGTCACTCTCTCTCTACCTGTCACTCTCTCCCTATTTGTTGACCTCTCTCTCTCTCTCTCTCTCTCTGTCACACTCTCTCTCACTCAATCTCTCTTCCTCTCTTACTCTCTCCCTTCCTTTGTCACTCTCTGCCCGTCCCTCTCTCTCTCTCTTTTACTCTCTCCCTCTCCCCCCCTCTCTCTATCTCTCTCTTTGGATACTCTTTGTATCCCTCTCTCCCTCTCTCTCTGTGTCACTCTCTCCCTCTCCCTCTCTGTCTAACTGTCACTCTCCCTCTCTCTCTCTCTCTCTCTCACTTAATCTCTCTCTCTCTCAATAGATAAATAGTAAATTAATTAGTATATTGCTTTTTTTAAATATCATGATAGGTTATAGTCGGAGTAGGAGGACACTGATCTTCTAGCTGTCGTCAAGGTAAAAATCAAAATTCATACATCAATCGAAAGATAGAAAGATAGTGAGAAATAGTATAGATAGATAGATAGTTATTAAATAAATATAATATAAACACACATAGTATAGTATAGATATAGATAATTATGATACATAGATAATATAATGTATAAGATAATAATGATACATAGATACTATCATAATGTTACTTAAGTAAGAACTATAAGATAACTATAAGATAGCTAAGTTAATATATACTATGACTTAAGTTAGACTTAACTTAAATCTAAAGATAAAAGATACATAGATACTATAACTTAAGTATAACTTAGGTTAGACTTAACTTAATACTTAACTTAAGTTAGGCTTAAGTTATACTTAACTTAGACGTTAAGTTAAGTGTAACTTAAGCCTAACTTAAGTTAAGTATTAAGTTAAGTTAAGTGTAACTTAAGTATAACTTAAGTGTAACTTAAATATAAGTTATATACTTAAGTTATGTATAAGATAGCTAAGTATAGGTATAAGCTAAGTATACTTAAGTAAGAACTATAAGCTAGCTAACTTAATTAACTTAGTAATATATAGCCAAGTATACTTAAATAATAACTATAAGATAGTTAAGTATAAGGTATTACTAATAGATAAGTATAACTTAAGTATATATAAGTTAATTAACTTAGTAATAGCTAATTATACTTAAGCTATAACTTATTAATAGTTAAGTATAACTATAAGCTATTTAGATATAATATATCTTAGTACATATCGATGTGATTGCGATGATATGATTATAAATGATGTGATTGTGAATGACAATATCGAAGTAATTACGATGATGTGATTGTGAATGTGTCTGGATGTGGAGATATGAGTATGACAATATAGATGTGATTGTGAGGCTATGACTATAGATTTGAATTCAGTTGCCCGTTCAAGACTTTAATTAACATATATGTGTCTTCTATCATTCAATATGAGATGCATATACATAACATAAAGTCTTGAATAGTCCGACAACTTTCGAACTGACTATAGATATTTGATCACACATTTAATTATTTATTATGTGTTGTATAATTTTCTTAAAATTTTGATAGCATCTCCACACTCTTCTCTAATATACTTTACTAATTTGTTGGTATCTTCTTTAAGTCACTTATGACTTAAGAAAGATCCCTAAAGTTAGTAAAAATTAGTGGTATATTGGAGAAGTACGGGGAGATATTGCCGAAATTTTAAGAAAATTATATGTCACATATAATAAAGATTGTGTGATCAAATATTTATGGATGAGTAAATATACTTGATGTATCTATGTGCCCTCATATGCAGGTTGTGAATGTGTCCGGTTATGCCGGGATGTTGCCGAATTTTTTATGGCATCATGATGAATGTTATGTGTATTGTGAATGTGTTCGATTATGCCAAGATGCTGTTGAATTTTTTAGATGACTTATAACTTATAAAGGTGGAGACAACATGTTATGACTTATAACTTAAGTGTAAGTTATACTAAATATGGTAGATAGATAGATAGATATTACTTAAGTATAAGTTATTACTAACTTAAAATTTAAGTATAACTTAGGTATATAAAACTTAAGTATAAGTTATACTAAATATGGCAGATAGATAGATAAATATTATTTAAGATATTATTCTCGGGCTACCCGTGTAAGGTCCCTACCGCCAGGACAAACATACTCCATAGATGTGGTAGGGGGATCAACGATATGATTATTTGGTGCGCACTTCACTACGTATCTTGGAGTCATAATTATGGTGTATTATAACCTATGGCAGCAGGACTACATTAACCTTCCTCTTGAAATGAAGGAAGCTATTATGGCAGATATTTAAGTAATGTATATAATTAGGTTATTTAACTTTATTTATTACTAAAGTTATAATCACAATAAGTAATTCGATAATTATGCTATGCAGCGAAATTTTACTTTTGAGTGGTTTCCAACATTAGATGCATACAATTTTAGGCATATGGAGGAGATGCATCGGAAGTATATGGTTATCTGAAAGTCAAAGTAAGTTCTCTTATTATTTGTAATATTATTGCACACACACTCTCAATTATCTTATGTATGACAGTTTTTTAGGGAAAAACCATTCGAAGAGGCATCCTGCAATGTGCTAGACACAGTGGATCCAAATCAATTGCGACATATGTGTGAGCTTTGGAACAAAAAAGAAAGTCAGGTAATGTACTTTTTTTTATTTAGTCATATTCTATTATTTAATTATGGCAGTTATTTATGATATAATAATTTTTCTTTTATGAATGCAGGACATCGTCGAAAAGAAAAAGGCTAATTGATCTCATTTGAAGATGCCTTATCGGAGTGGGCGGACAAACATTCATCAATTGACTGATGATTTCGTAAGTATTGATTTTTATTATTATCAATTTTACTTATTGATTTTAACTTCTTTTATCTAATTATACTTCTAATTATTAAAGAGCAAAAAGAAAGAAGGTCATATGCTCACGTGTCCAGAGATTTTCTAGATGACTCAAAGTAGGATGTAATCGGATGGCAGTGTGTTCTAGAGCAATAAAGAAAGTCGTCAAGTGATGGTAATCATGATTATAATTTAAGATTATTTTATTACTTAACTTGTTCATTTATTAATTATATTATGTAATTTATAGGATCAGACAATTCAGTTGATGGCTCCCCCTCCCCCCAGACGATTCAGATGCCACAGCTCCTCCTCCCCCGCACTTACTCCTGAGGAGGCTTTCCTTCAAGTTTTTGGGAAGGATAGACCTGGATGTATCTGGTGCGGGGGACAAGGATAGACTTTGAGGAGCTAGTATGGCACGTCTGAGAGGAGCAAGACTGTGTATCATCAACTCATGGAACAATAATCTCAACAACAGATTGAGATTGAATGCTTGAAGAAGGTCATTGAAGATTATCAGCAGCGATTAGCAACTCAGTAGATGGATACAGACGCTCGAATTGCTGCGATGCAAGCACAGATGTTCCAAGATATGGATCGACGAGTTCAAGAGGCGGTTCATGCTGTTATGTATGGACGTGGGAGGGAGAACATGCCATCCGACCAGGAGGGGGGAGGGGATGGGGAGGGAGATGATGGAGAAGATGAAGGTGAAGATGATGATAAGTCTGGCTTTGGCGAGGATAAGTGATTGATGATATATTTGTTGTTGGTTTGTAGAAAAATTGAGATACATTATGTTCATATTTTATTTGACCTTTACTTCATGTTTTTAGTTTTGTATATTTGTAATATGTATCACATTTTACTTTTTAGTTGTGTATATTTGTGATGTTTTGTGAAATGTACTTGTGCATGTAGATGTTTAACATGTTGTAAATTTGTGGGTGTAAGTTGATGTTTTGTAATATATTTGTGATCTTTTGTAATGTTTAGACGATTATAAATTTATGAAAATCAAATATTTTTATAATTTTTTTCAAAAAAAATTAATAGCGACAATTGGGAGCCGTTGCCAAAACTTAATAGGGATGGCTACTAGCCATCGCTAAAACCTAATACCGACGGCTGTGACCGTCGCCATTACGTTTTTGCGATGACTTAAAGCCGTCTCTATTAAATCTATTTTATTCTTTTAATTTTTTATTTTTTTAGCGACAGCTTCCTCCATCGCTATTAAATTAATGGCAATGACTGATCCGTCGCTATTTTCTTTAACACAACGGACAAAAGTCGTCGTAATTTTTTTTAAAAGTTTAATTTTTCTTTTAGAGACGGGTTATAACTGTCGCTATTAATTAAATACCGACGCACAAAAGTCGTTACTGTTACTTTAATGCCGACGCCAGAAGCTGTTGCTATTAATTATTTAGCGACGATTCGTAGCCGTTGCTAATAACTTTTAGAGACGACATGCAATCAGCGTTATTTCCATTTAATAGCGTCGGTGTCATGGTAGTCGTTGCTAATATATTAGTGACGGGTATATCAGTGACGGCTTAACCGACCGTCGCTAATAACTATTAGCGACGGCTTCGTGACTATTGACGATGGCTGTCGCCAGTTGTCCTTCTCCTTGTAGTTGAGATGGAAACGGGCAGGCTTGCTAATGATATGGGAGTCTTAGGTCTACTGGGCTCATCAGCACAGAAGAAAGAAAGCAAATGGAAGGGGGCCATCCGGCGCCTGGGATGGATGGATGGGGTAGGCAATAGAGGAACTTGGATTTGGAGGGGGGGGGTTCATGACTAGGGATACAAACAATAATGGGTGAATTTGATTATTATTTTATAAGTAATTAATAGACAGTCATTCTAAATTGATTTGTATAGAGGATAAGGTACCAGATATAGAGTTGTTTTAATTGAATATGATGAGGCAGAATCCGATTCGGCCCATTTAAACAAGCCCAGCACTAAGATCAGCCCAACAGCAGTAGTAAAAGGCCCACTGGCAGCCTTCGGCCCATCAGCGGCCCAGCAGCCTTCGGTCCAGTAAGCAGTCCGGTGGTCCTCGGCCCATCAGCGGCCCAACAGCCTTCGGCCCATCAGCGGCCCAGCAGCCCTCGGCTCAGTAGGCTTCAGCCCATCAGCGGCTCAACCCCCTTCGGCCCAGTAGCCGTATCTGGCCCACTCCTGTGGGAAGGTTAGGCACTATGGTGGTTTACCAATAAACCCAGAACATAGTCCTATATCGGCTGCCACCGTTAAGCAACCTCTATCCTCCGCTATAAGGCTATTTATTACCAAAGGTATATCTTTGTGACCCCAAAGACTACAGTCCAAAAAGCATTAAAGCTACTTCTTCCACCTCTTCGCCTTCTAAATCGAACTATCTTCAGAAATTAATTTAACCGTCGGAGGGGGTTCCTTAGGGCCGAAGCCCGGGACTCCTGCTGACTGGTTTTTCTTCTTCTTTTCCTCCTTCTACAAGGGCTTCGATTTGAATCTTCGCCAACCTCTCCGAGTTGGTCTCGACTACCGACCTCGGGTCTTCTTCCTCCGGTCTCGACGCCATTCACCGGCTGATCTTCCTCGTCCGAAGGTGCATCGGCCCCGCTTCGCGCCAGCTGTTCCTCGTTCGGAGGAGCCTCGGCCACGCCTTCCGTAGGCTGGCCCACATCCGACCGGGTGTCCCTCGACTTCGGCTCATCGGCCTCGTCTCCGCCCTCGCCGCGTTTCGGATCCCCGTCGGACCTCTTCTCTGATCCGATCCAGCTTCGGATCCCAACTTCGGATTTCAGCCCCGGAATCCGGTCGTGATAGCTTCGGCTACATCAGAATACATACGGTAAACTTTCAAGCCCATTAAACAATTGATCATTAGTAACATATAGTCTTTTTAAATCGGTGGCATAACAAACAAAATCACGAATTGACCTTAAATCCGTGCTGAATTTGACCAGTTTGCATACCTAGTCATGACCCCTTAGCGCTCCTCTTCCCGTGGCTTAGCCGCTGACTGGTCTGATAGTCGTGAGAGGAATGCTATTATACTGTACATTTTTACCATCCTTTTTCTCACAATCATAAAGAACCGTCAAATCTCTTGATAAGTTGATTCTTACTAAAGTTATTTTTGACGTAACTTTTCATTCAACTAACATAGTCAACGAGAATTTGTTGATCAAGTGACCAAATGACACTCCTAAATATGATACAATAGCATTCCTCTAATGGAGATATTGATTCTACATCCAACCAATGGAGGCTCCATATCTGGCTATGAGGAGCTTGGTTTGTGTGGTGTCTTAAACTAAGGAAAAAAAGGCAAAGGACGGCAGGATGATGGAGGACCTGAACTTGAGTAGAATCATCTGGTAGCTCGCCACTGGGCCCCGGAAGGAGATAACATCTGTGGACCATGGCGCACGAGGTGCGAGAGCGACTTGGCAAAGGGGACAAATTCCAATGGGGGTATGGTCCCAAAAGGGAAGGAGGCAGAACCTTCCTCAACATCATGTGCCCATATACTTTCGTAGCTTACAACAAAATTGCCATACATCATTTGCTCATAAAAAACTATTGGTCTATAGTACGCAGTGGTAGACGTAAAAATTTTGTCCAGTGAAGTCACTCGAATATTAGGTCATAAGTATGGTTGTCTAAGTAAAATCTTAAGCTAGATCATATGAGGTTTTGGATTGAATCAGTGGGATTCTGAGCTGGATCAGTAGAATTCCGAGCTAAACTACTTTAGATTGGACCTATGGGTTTGACAAAATCTAGTGGGGTCTTAAAACCTTATTGAATGAACGTTGGATCTGCCACTGATAATACGGTGGGGTTAGATTAAGGATCTGTTCATCTACCAATGATGATGTTTTATAGTTGAACTGTAGGATATACTAGCTGTTTGTCACTAATCAAGCTTTTGTTGTTTTTTGAGGGTCCATATCTCGGTGGGAAGGATAGTTCAATTAAATCAAAAAATATGTCATCACCTTCGAATTTAGGGTGAACTATGTTATGTCAAGCTTTCTTACTTTGGTGGAACTTGGAAGTCATCCTAGCTGTGACATGCGGTTGATTCCAAGCTCACAGTTGCATCCTCTCATGGATGGTGGCCAATGGAAGAAGGAACTTTACTCAAACAAAGCGAGGAGGTTGACTCACGTTAACTAGGTTCATGTCATCTTCCTTTCCTTGTTAAAGCAAACTCTATTATTCACATTAATTAGGATCATGCCACTTTGCTTGTTAAACAGGCCTTATTGTTTATGGATGCTAAGCTGTATCAAGTCCCAAGGTAGTTACATGGGCAGGGATTGTGCCACAAATGTATGCTTTTTGAGTTATAATTGCTGCAATCCCTCCTACAGTTGCACTGCCGGGACACAGGGCCTAAACAGGGTCTACCCTTATAATATTTTTTTATTATTTTAAAAAAGTTTTAGATTATCCGATCAGAAATCGATCTTACATATATGGGGCATGTGGCCCCCTACTTGAAATTTTTTAATTTTTTTAATACTTGCGGCAGTCCCTCTGGTGCAACTGCAAGGACATTGCAGCAAGTATAACTCATGATCTTTTAGGAAAAAAAATAAAGGTTAGTTGTATGTTTTCATCTTGACGTATTTTGCATAGAGGAATCATGATTTATTAAGAAAATAATTTAAAATTTTTGATAGATTTGAAAATGCAGGTTATTTGAGGTTTAATCATGTTCTTTTATCGAAAAATCATTATCTTTTAAAAACAATGTAACTTATTTTTATGTCATATTTTGTTAAAATTTATATTTTATTTAAGATTATTTTATTTACTAAAAATAGACAACCTATTGTAGGGGGTGGATTGTGCAGACTTGCTGTAAGTGGACAGTTGCGTCCGAAGGATCCACCTAATGGTGTAGAGGTGCGAAGGGTCGCCCCTAGGGGAAGGAGGAGGGGGGGGACCTTCGTTATTGCGGGGGACCGGGAAAGAGGTCTTCCAACACTTGGTCCTTGGCCTTCGTCTGACTGATTTGCCGGTAGAAGAGGATTAAAGGCAAGGGCGGTAGGTGTTCCCCCGAGGCTCAGGGAGCTTAGTCGAGGGGGTCTTGAGAACAGCTACCAGACACAAGGTCAGGAGATCTAACAATCTGGAGTTGGTGGTCTCATAATCTTGCCTCTGTCATGCGGGTTAATATGAAATTTAACATATACAAGAGCAGTTAATATGAAATTATCCTAATTTAGTACCTCTATACTTAGCTTTGAGATTTGAACCTATACACCTACATTGGTGCAAATCCTAAGGGCATGCTACTCATTTCTTTCCTTGAATCCAATAGTGTCGGCAGCAAAGGAGTAAATGTAACTCCTTTAATAGAATATCATGGTATTAAAACAGTAGATTGATTTTAGAAGTATAGGTGCAAATCTAGCTGATTACAGAAGTATATGTACAACAATCATTATTTTAAATACCCTACATTCTACAAAAACTTGCACATATGCCTCACTGTGGTCTCTTCCTGACCATCTGACCATTGTGACCTCCACTTACAAACATATCCCTATATGTATACTTTTTAAAAAAATCAAGGTTGATTTATAAAAAATCCTAATATTCATAAAATGTCCTCAGAGTTGAGTGGCATTGTTCATCCTTTGAACACTACCACTCGTTAGGACATTTAATACCACCCTAACAATTCATCAAACATTTTTTACCACCCTAACAGTCCATCAGACATTTTTCTGTTACATGTGTAAATGGTTCTGCCTCAAGGGAAAGCATTAGATTAGAAGGTATGTTTGAAAATGTTTTCGTACAAAAACGATAAACATGAGAAAATATTTAGCATTAGTTTGAATAATAGTTTCGGAATATTCATTTCTCTTAAAGATTTATTATTAAATTACATCAGATTTAGAAGAAGTAATATCAAAATATACAAGATACAAAAATTTATTTTGAATTCACTATATTTATAAAAATAGATATAGAAGAAGTCCAAACGACAAGCATGAGAAAATACTTTTACGAAGCAAAAGCATCCTGTGAGGCCACTACTTTTAGGGTGTGTTTGGCAAAACTTCTACTTGAAAGTCACTTTTGACTTTTACTTTTGATATAGAATGAGTTGATGAAGTGAAATTATAATTAATTTTGATTTGTATTACAAAAGTCAACTCTTTTATAACAACTTCACTTTTTTTTCAATCTTGAAAGTTTTATCCTTGTAGCTTCTGGTTGAAAGTCAAAACACAAGTAAAATATTATATAAATAACTTCCAAGATCTAATAACTTCTAAAAAAAGAACTGAGCGCAAATATAAAAGTACTTCCAAATAAAAGATATACCAAACACGGCCTCATACTCCGTCTTTCCTATTTATGGTCTTCAAGCACCCTTTACAGTGGCCGTCCGAAGGAAGATCCCAATTCAAAGTTAAGTCCCCACGCAATTGCTTTGCCTCTCCACCTCCTCTTGTTATTTTTCCTATTAACCTTACGAATTATTTTCCCATGATCCACACCCCATCGTCCTTTGTCATAATGTGGTGAGCCCATTTGATGCTTGTATCAGAGAGAGAGATTTCATGGATGGATCAGTGGACCCCTTGGGAGAAGGCTTTGCTCTCCATCCCCTTGACCACAGTGAATCCATATATACCATCAATAAGGCTGTAAATGAATCAATATGTTCAATGAACAGCTGGTAAGACTACTCGATAACAACTCCACTCAGCCCGTTTATTAAGTTAAATAAGTAAATTCGAACTCAATTCAGTAAAAGAGTCAAGTTTGAACACAAGTAAGCTCCGCTTGATTATGTTCATGAACAAGTTTATTTGAGTACTTGTTAAGAGCTCATTTAAGTGTACATAGAGACCTCTTTTAAGTACGGATCATTTGATTATTCTCTTTATAGATAAACTTAATTAATAAAAATATTTAATATTTTATAAACAATTTTATGAAATAGCTAAGGATGCAAACAACTTGATATTCATCATAGTTTGTCTTGATTTGTACACTTTGATTTAAAAAAATTATAGAGAAAATCTATCATAGATTCATTGAGCTTGTGAGCTACTCAATATTCCGATCAAACTCATTTAATATTTGAACGAGTCAAACTTGAACAATCACATCATAGATGCTCGACTTGAACTCGAACTCCATTAATCGAACCAAACTTGAACAAGATAAAATTCGGCTCGTTAACCATCAATACCATATCTTTTTCTCCTCTGGAAGGAGCAGAAATCTTTGCAAGGCGAGCAATGGAATGCCCCTAGGACAGTCTAACTGAACCAAAAGGATTTCAATCAGAGAGATACCTTAATTACTTGCTTCTTGCAACACCTCCAGTTGGGTGTTTAATGAGGGAGGTGGAGGGTGAGAAAGAGGGTGACATTAGACTTGAACGAACCCACTTCTGTTGGCTTTTTTGATCGTTCCTCCCGGCAAGATTTGAGCCGTTGATTCTGTGGAATCTTAAGTAGTTGGACCGGGTAGGGGCGAGATCACCGTTTTCTAACAATCGTTTGATCAACAAAATATATCTCAGTCTCGAGTTTGATCCTTCTTTGCGCAATCTTTTTAAGCTTTGAGATCGGATGGCGTGCCATACAGCCATCTTTTGGGTGCCACTATCTAAAATCAATTTTCAAATTAATTATTGAAGAGAGAGAAATTCCGATTGTTAATTATTAAAATAGGAAAAATCTCATTAATTTGGATGATAAAAAATAAAATTTAAGATACCATTTATCAAAATATCTATTCTCTTCACTTAAAATATAAAAGGGTAACGATCATTTTAGTGTATTCTTCATAAATCAATCATGGATTCTATCTCACTTTTTCAAAAATTAATAATTTTTAATTTTTAATTTGTTCTTTTCTATTATGGTGTTGCGCCTATTTTTCTCTTCTTGTCATCTCCGTTCTCTAAATTTTAATTTTTCTCAAAAATGAGAAAAAATTTAAAGATTAAAAACACATGCTTTTCAATCATTGAAATTCAATCTGTGAAATATTGCTATAACTATTTTTTCATATTTTTATTTAAACTTATTTATTTAACTTAATAAACGGGCTGAATCGAGTTCTTATCGAACGGTCTTACAAATTGTTCATAGAGTGTATTGATTCATTTGCAGTCCTAATGATAAACATAATTAAATGCGTATAGAGCATGGCTGCCCTCTATTTAGGGTTGTTTTCCTGTCGTGGACATAACAAGTGCTGAGACAACCTTTATGAAATAAAAACTAGCCGCCTGTTACACCTTACAGTAACCGAGTAATGCATGCTTGTTGCTCTGCACGAAGCACGTCTTACTTATTTTTATCAGATTTTTAAATTTTTTAGAATGTCTGACCAAAAATTTAAGAGTATATCTGAAGAGTTTGAATCGGCTTTGACTCGACTGTATATTTTTTTTAAAAAGAAGAAGAAGAAGTTTTTTTACTTTGCATGCAAACTGAAGTATTCTTCAAACGAGTTTTTAGAAAAAACAAAATATATAATTGGGTCAGAGCCCTCTCCAAATGTACTCTCAAATTTTTGATCGGATATTTTAAAAAATTAAAAAAATCTGATAAAAAAGTGAAAAAAAAAACATACTCACTGCACCGCTTCCTATCGACCCTGTGCACAACAGTACAGGACACGCGTCCTACACTATTGCGGCATGTACGTGGAATTCAGAAATCCTCCACTCCCACCCTTTTAAAGGCAAGTCTCTGTGCACACCCACGCGGGCGGGTGTACGCGGACACCGCGCCCTGATAGGTGCTCGCGTGTGTGTTTTACCCGCACGCGCCCATCGCGCGCGCGGATGTGCACCACGCAGCACTCCTCTTTTAATCCGCCTTGAACTGGAAAGAACGCCAGAATGATCAAGTGGAGAGAGAGAGAGAGAGAGAGAGAGAGAGAGAGAGCAGGAGGAAGGAGGAAGGAGGAAGGAGGGAGAGGAGTGAACAGGGAGGAAGGGGAGGATGGAATGGTAAGAGACGGAGCTGTAGAGACAAGAGGAAGACGACGACGAAGATAGAACAGTAAGAGACTGAGCTGTATAGAGAAGAAGAAGACGACGACGACGACTGGGAGAGACGAGGCTTGGAATGGCCCATGGAACTAGTGCGCCCAAGCGCTACTACAAGAAGCAGAAGCACCAACACTGCCATGAGCAGACGGATGAGGAGCATCAGCACCACCACGAGCAAACGCCGAACCACCACCAAGATCAGCAGGACGATGAGGGGAAGCAGCAGCAGAACCAGCAGAAGCTGAACGACCACCATCAACGCCGCCAAGAGCAGGAGGAAGAAGATGAGGAGCAGCCTCTCCTGCCCGGTCTGCCGGACCACCTCGCCCAGCTCTGCCTCGCCCGCGTCCCCGCCCCACTACTCTTCTCCGTCTGCCGCGCCTGGCGCCGCCTCCTCCACACCCCATCCTTCCCACCCTTTCTGTGCCTCTACGCCCTCCTTTCCTCCCCCTCCTCCCCCTCCGTCGAGCTCCAGGCCTTCGACCCAGTCGCCGGGGCCTGGCTCCCCCTTCCCCCGCTCCCGCCTCAGCAGCTTCCCCACCTCCTCCTCGTCCGCCACCCCGCCTTCCTCTCTCGCCCCCTCCCCGTCCAGTCCGTCGCCGCCGCCGGCCACCTCATCCTCCTCGCCGCCACCACCCACGCCCTCCGCCCCGCCCTCCCCCGCCCCCTTGCCTTCCACCCCTCCACCTCCACCTGGCGCCTCGGCCCGCCCCTCCCCGCCCCCCGCCGCTGGTGCGCCGCGGGCGCCGCGGCCGGCCGCGTCTACGTCGCCAGCGGCGTCGGCCGCGACTACAGCGCTGACGTGGCCCGCTCCGTCGAGAGCTGGGACCTCTCGTTCCCCGTCGGCGACGGCTGGGAGCGGGCGGCGCCACTCCGGGATGGCCGCTTCAGCCGGGAGGCGGTGGAGGCGGTGGCGTCCCGGGGGAAGCTCTGCATCGTAAACGTCAAGGGCAAGGCCGCCAAGGACGGCGCCGTCTATGACGTCGCCGGCGACCGCTGGGAGGACATGCCGCCGGGGATGCTGGCCGGGTGGACGGGTCCCGCCGCCGCCGACGACGATGGCGCCACAATCTACGTGGTGGACGAGACGGAGGGGGAGCTGAGGGCGTACGACTGGGGGAGGGACGCGTGGACGGTTGTGGTGGCGTCGCCGAGGCTGCGGGGGGCGGCGCAGGTGGCAGCGGGGGGCGGCCGGGTGTGCGTGGCTGCCGCCGGGGGCGACGTTGTAGTGGTGGTGGACGTGGCGGCGCGGCCGGCGAGGATGTGGGAGGTGGAGCCACCGCCGGGGCGCAGGGTGGTCGCCCTCCATGTGCTGCCGAGGATGCCCCGCCGCCCCAGCGGCAGCTGAACGCGGCGTCGACGTTCCAGCCCCCCGGGCCTCTTTCTCAGAACCTCATTTTTTTGTTTTTGTTTTTTTTCACAATATCTTCTTTTTCTTTTTTAAATTAGTGAAAAAAAAGTCACCATATTACATGATAAAAAGGACAAAAATGATCTTTTTCTGCACCTCCCATCGTGTAAGTGTGGTGGGTTGTGGTCATGGTGACTTCACTTCTTTTGATGTTATCAAGTCTTCCTATTTGCACTATCGTTAGTCTACAAAATACTGCATGGGAAAATCTCGGAATCCTTGAAGAGTGTAGTAATACGATTATTTTAGGGGTAGAATGTGGACCTAATTGAATATTTCAGGTACATATTGGCCATGGAGAGCGAAATGCTATGGATTCAACTCTCATTAGGTACTTTCATCTCCTCATAGAGGGTGTGATTTATGAGATTTTTTCCATCAATCATCGAATGGACTTGACCTAAAATAACATTTGTTGAGTGTTTAAAAATCAGGTATTTGGGATTGGATCAGATTCTTACTGATCATAACTTTTCTTGTGACTCGAATGATCTGACTCGTGAATTAATGCAAAAAAAAAAATGATATATTTTTTTGATCGAATCGAATGGGACGATCCAAATTCCGAAAGCTTAGCCAACCGATCCATATTTGAGCGATTTTCAAGTCGGATCACCAAATTTTGGAACAGGATACATCCGATAGGCGAGATTATTACTCCAGTCTGAAAATATATATGATCCTCAATGACAAGAAAAAAAAGAAAAAAAGAAAAGCAAAATGTCCACACAAAAACCAGAAATCTCTTTATTTTTTAACCCAAATATTCCCCATACACAACAGGCAAAGCAAGGCCAATTTGTCCACGTCAGGCAGTTGACATTAATTCAAGAAGTAATTAATTTTCTGGTCAAGGCTTTGAACGGTCGCCGCGGTTTGATCAACAGAGATTTGGAAGGCAGCCGCCTCCTTCCCAATGTGGCATGTTTTAGACCACACAGGGCGAATAAGATCTGAAGCCTCTCTTCCTATTTTGGGAAAATTCCAAGTTAGGCCAGCTACTTGCACTAATACCCATCATGGGCCTCTCATGAAACTTGACAAACAAGTGGCCAGGCCAATGTAGAGGAGGGTCAAGAAAGTATATGGTGGGGCTGTCTTGCGGCCTTCATATCTCTCTCTCTCTCTCTCTCTCTCTCTTTAATGTAGAGGAGAGTTTCCAATTCCTTAGGGTTTTAGTATTCAACATCAATTTACAAATGTAAAATTGGATAGCTTATATTAAAAGCCTCACAGTTTAGTTTAACGGTGAAGTTTAAGCTAAAAGAGATAAATTTATTTTGGAGGGAGAGTTGAACATTTAGAAATTTATCATAATTTTAATTTTAATTTCCAATCTCTCTCTCTCTCTCTCTCTATATATATATATATATATATATATATATATATATATATATATATATATATATATATATATATATATATATATATATATATATATATATAAGGAGGGAGAGAGAGAGGATCAAATGAGCCACAGGGTTCATCAAACTTAGATGAGCCCTCCCTCGAAATCCTCTTCTCCTCATGTAAAAATAATAAAATGTATCAATAATTTTTAAATATTTAAATAGGCCCTTTAAGTTTGTTTCCATCTTTAGGACTTTAATTTTTACCGTTCGATCTAAAAAATGAATTGGAGCCATCCAATTGGATACATATAAAAAAATTATATCTAAAAATATAAAAAATAATTAATAAATAAAAAATTTATGAAATTAACCTTTAAGGTTGATCTCATTTCTTAGGACTTTAGTTTTGATTCCCAACAAAGAATTATTTGATTAGATGGCTATAATTGAAATTTTCAATCTGACGGTGACAATTAAATCCCAAGAGATGAAAATCAATCTAGTATTTAAATATTTTATAGTTTTTGATAATTTTTTATTTTTTAAGATAGAAAAAAGGGAGTTTTATGAACCCTAGGGCTCATTGTAGCTGACCCCATGTGTGTGTACGCGCGCGCATGCGCGCGAAAGGATAGAACGTGCCCCTGGGGCGCATCTAAGTTAGATATGCTTCTACTTGAAAAATCCACCCTCTCTACGTTAAAAAAATAAAAAAAAATTATAATTTTTTAAATATTCAAATAGGTCCCTTAGGGTTGATCCCACCTTTGTGATTTTAATTTTCACCATTCGATCTTGACGGTTAACTAGAGCCATCCAATCGGACAGGTATCAAAAGTCAACATTTAAAAATACTTAAAAAGGTAAAAAAATATAAAATGTATCAGATTAGTCCTTGGGGTTAATCCCATCCGCTGAGATTTTAGTTTTGATCTTTAAATAATGATGCATTTGATCGGATGGCTATAGTTAATTTTTTTGATTCAATCGTAAAAATTAAATCTAAAAAGGTGAGAAATTCTCACAACCTAGATGAAAGTATTTGAATATTTTAAAATTTTTGATGAGTTCTTATTTTTCTAATCAAGATGGAAGATTTTCAGGCGAGACGATTCTAAGCTAGATGCACTTTGGAGCGCGCATATCTGCCTCCTATATATATACATGTTAAATGAGCCCCCTCTCCAAATCCTCTTCTCCCCACATTAAAAAATAATAAAAATCATCAATGAATTTTAGATATTCAACTAAGCTTGAAGTTGTTCCCATTTTTAATTTTCACCATTTTATTTTGAAAATCAATCGAGGTCATCCGATCGGATACATATTAAAAAAATGTGTAAAAATATTTAAAAAATAACAAATAAGCGGCTCACCACTGTGGACGTCGGGTGTGCGGTAGAGCCGCCAAAAAGAAGGGTGTAGAGTTTTATTGTTCCTAATAAAACTGGACTTCTCCAATCTCTCTTTGGTTCTCTCTTGTGAGTGTGTGTGCACTACTAGTTGGTCGTCTCAGAGTCCTAGATTCTACACCTCAGAGCACTGACCCAACTGGATCAGTAGATGCACTGGGCCCTATCGTGTTTAGAGCCTCCTGGGCCTCTGTTGTTTCCGGGCCTTGAGGCCCTTCCTCGTAGCACCGAGGGGCACATCTAAGATGAACGTGCCCAATGTGATTGGTATATATAGAGCACAACCAATTCTCAGTCGGATCCAGGTTGCTGAAAGTGAGGAGGTACCCCCACGTACAGCTTCCAACAAAGCATAGAGACCGTAAGAGGAAATCTAGCACCATTCAGGTTGTTTGGAGACAAAGGAATGGTCACAGTCTGACACGAAGCACCATACCATCATAATCCTTCATTTGCGATCACTAGGACTGTCAACGGGTCGGAAGTGAATGTTTCCGCTCCCGCATCTATTTCTATTTTTAAATAAAAAATCGGAAACGAAAACGGAACTAAATTAAGTTTCCGCTATCATTATCGCTATATTAATAAGCTACTTAAAATCACTGTTAGTATTTACTTTTTGATAATTTTTTTCTAATAATTAAAAAATTTAAACCTACAAAGATTTAATATATGTAAAATTAACAATATATGAATTTTAAATTTTAAAATCTACTTTATCTATCGATCTAAATTTACATATAAATATATCCAAACATGTGCCATAAAAATATGTGCCGTACTTTTATCAAACTGTCAAGAGATATTCTCATTATTATGTGTGTGGATAGATGTATAAGGTACATGATCATTTGAAAACGGAAACGGATTAGCGGATGTGGAAATGAGTGTTTCCGTTTCCGACTCTCGGAAATCCATTTTCGTTTCCTATAGTTTAACGGATGGTCTTTAACGGAATTTTGTATCTATTAATAAAAACAGAAACAGAACTCGGATATCCATTAACAGCTTTAGTGACCACAGACAATCCAAGGGATTGACTTGATTTCTTCCACTATTGTAGCCAGCATATATATGTGAATAGGCACCACCACACGAAATTATGGAACCTTCATGCTACCCTTGAGAGCTGCTTTTATGCAGAGGGAATCGTAGTGAGTTCTTAGGCTTATTGATAATTTAGTACTTCTACATAATTTTCCCCTTTAATCAACGAATTTTTGTCCTCTCCACTTTCCCAGGGAAAAAAAAGGCAGTCTAACATCTGTACATACAGTAGAAGATATATAGATACTTGTGATATGGCAAGATCCAGCAACAAGAAGCTAATTAAGAAGCTCAAACAGCGTAAAATATTGAACAAAAGACAAACAGTGTAAGAGCAAGCGGCTAATTCATTGTAGTAGTCGTGTATAGATTTAAGACAAAGGAGTGAGATCAATTATGAGATGATCAAAGGCATATGAAAGGAGGAATTATAAAACAAACAGGTAGTAGTGCTGTAGGATACTGCATTTAGACAAGATAGCCTGAATTGTTCTGATGGTAGAGCATTTTGAGTTCTAGCTATACTTACACTTGTGTTTAGCATTCCACTCCTCTATTGTGTTGTACCAGCCACGGAGAGTAAATAGAGCTACGATGCGCAGAAACCCTGACAAGAGCACCTCAAGGAAAGCCATTACAAATGATCTCTGAGGGGCCATTCCAGCAGTTCCCAGTGACAGCATGATCCCCTCATAACCGAAACTAATGGAAAACTTTCCAGACTTGATGCCATCTAGTGATCTTCTAGCAATATCATTGACCTCCATACACTTGGAAGAGCTAGCTATAATGGCAGAAAGCCTCGGTCTCGTCTTATTCACTGTAATTAGCAAAAAAAAAAAATTTGTTCCATCAGCTAGCATGTATGGTTTCTTATAACCCTTTAATTACCTCTTCAGCAAATAATTCACACAAGTAAAGTTTCCTTCCTGATCAATTACCAACTGCATTCTGGATTTTTTTTTAAAAAATACAAGCTAATCATATGGAAAGACTATCAGGAAGCTCCAGACTAACACCTTATCAGAGGTTTAGCGATCAACATGACAACACAAGAAGTTAGAAAAACACTATGTAATATATTATTAGAAACAACATTGGTCATTGGCATGTAGCTAGGCTGGATGGTATAGAATGACCTTCTCAAATGAGAGGTGAAAGGTTTGAAGACCGTTGAGTACGTAAAAATATTCCTTCACATTGTGGTGCGATTTATATGCTTTCTTCTCAATTGACAGTTCCGGATCCAGAATATTCACCAAAACAAGGTGAAAATTTTACCCACATAAGTGGAAGTATTGTTATACAAACTTATTCCCAAATCAGGAAAATATTGAGTATCTTAAGATTAGGATCTTACTCCTTTGGGAGCCTTTGTATATAGCAGGTTAACTGGCTTACCTTTTAAAATAAGAAACAACATTGGTCACACCAGACATTCGAAAAGACAAAAGAAAAGCAAGCAGTGATTATTGTTTCGAGGAGAAACATAAAAGAGAAAAGATCCTCTCAATATATATTTGGATCAAAGTCCAATAATATTGAGAAGAGAAGAGAGATTAAATATTGTAAAAAATTTCTTATGTGACTAAAAAAACTTGACAAATATTAGGATCCTCCACCTCTCAATATTACTGGATTCCGATCTAAACGTGTACTAAGAGGAATTCTTCCAAAAAAAAGTCTTAAGTAAAAGAAACTAAAAAGGTTGCTCAGTCCCTATTAAACTTGGTCAGCACAGCATTGATATATATATACATATGATCTGTCCTACTACCTTCAATGAGACCCGGTGTCTCGACCGTCGGAGGAAATATGAGAGACACATGGATGTTGTCGGCGATGACCTCCTGCTGTAGGGCCTCCGCCAGTCCACGGAGGCCAAACTTGCTCGCAGAGTAAGCCGCGAAACCATGGACGCCCACCTGCAATTGCAGAGGAGGAACCCACCGGCCCTTGCATCAGACACCGGACGGAGCAGCTAAAACCCTAAAAACGAAAACTTGAGCGCTCCAAGAAGCATGCAAGAGGTTATTTTTATTTGTTTTTAGGGTTATTTTCAGTCACGGTCACCTGGCCGGCCTGGGAGGACATGAGGGCGATGGAGCGCGGCAGGCCGTCGCCGCCGGCCTTCATCCCGGGGAGGGCGGCCTTGACTAGTTGGAAGGTTCCCGTCAGGTTAATGTCGATGACGCCCCTCACCTCCTCCATGGGCTGCTCCGCCAGCTCCCGGGAGGGGAACACGCCGTGGCAGCACACCAGCACGTCGACGGCGCCCGCCGCTGCCACCGCCGTCCCCACGGCGGCCTCGTCCCGCACGTCGGCGCTGTAGGCGGCCACGTCCGCGCCGGTGGCTCGGCGGATGTCGTCGCGGGCGGCCTCCAGGTTGCGGGGGTCGCGGGCGAGGATTGAGACGCGGGCGCCCTCGGCGGCGGCGAGGCGGGCCATGGCGAGGCCGATGCCGCTGGAGCCGCCGCTGATGAGGACGTGGCGGCCGCTGATGGGGATCCTGACGGGACGGGGGAGCAGCAGCGGCGCCATTGTCGGCGGCAGTGGGAGGGGGAGGGGAGGAGGGAGCGTTTAAAATTAGAAGAAGAGTGTGGTGTGGTGGCGGAAACCGAGGGGGAAGGGCCCTGCCGGCCGGAGAGCCTTGGGGACGCCATCCCGTTGGAGACGCGTGGATTCACAGAGCGGGAGAGAAGGAGTCAAACACAGGAGCAAGTCGCTGCACCACTTGGAGGTGTAGCTCAATTATTTATTTATTTATTATTTTTTAAACGTTTAAAATTTTAAAACATTAAATTTTGATGAAAAAATATCTTTAATAGATCGAACCTAATAAACTTTAGATTCGGTCTCTACCCCCTGGGCCTACCTTTGGCCGCTTTAAAGCCATCTTGGAAGGAAGTTGACGAGTAACAGGGAAGCCATTAACTTCGCCATTCTTCCAACGGTTTAGTTATTCTAAGATTTTAAAATAAAGAAAATATTTTACTTTGACAACGAAATAAATTTTGAGTCGAAATAGATAGAATAAATAATTCTTTGATCTAAGAGATTCTCTATTTTTCCTTTCTAAAACTTATGTATGTTCTTCAACATGTTGAAATGAAAATAATTAAATAATTTATCATATAAAGATGAAAGAATATTAAGAACATTTGGTCATCACGTGTCCCACAACATCCAAAATTTTATCAAAAAAAATTGCGAACATCTCAACTCCCCACCTTTCATACTGCAGAAGCCATTAAAATCCATTTCTTACCTGTACGGTGTCAACACAAACAATCTCACGCTTGAGAGGACATCTTTCGTTTTTTTTTTAATGCATTTGTCAACGCTGTGCCTTTTTTCGATAATAAATGTAGATGAAGATAATTAAGTTAATTTGTTATTATTGCAAGAAGAAATTTGAGCTCTCGCTAATAGAGTATTATATACATTTTGACTTCATGATTTTGTCTTTTTAAGAAAATGATCCTTGTTGAAAGAAAGTATGTGCATGGTTACATTGATACAAGATTATTTAGTCTTCTTTCTTATACCTCTACACAGCTCTTTATACAAACAGTATTAATGTTGCAAAAAGGAATCTGGGCTCTTGTCAACAAGATATTATCTGTTTTGTCTCATAGGCCTCATGATTTTACATTTTGAGAAAATGACCCTTGTTGAGAGTAAGGTGAGTTGCCTTCTTTATAAGCATATGGTTGCTTTCTCAACAACCAATTCAACATTATTTAGCTTTCATTTATATGCTTCTACAATTATATATGAAAAAGAATTTTTTAGGTATCAATCTCTATAAACTTAGTGAATTTAAAATAAGTCCTTATATCTTGCATACTTTTTATGTTGGTCTTTATGAATTTGAATTTTTTAATTTTTAATCCCTAATGCGTGCTTCCTTCAATTTTTCTTAATTATATCATAATTAAACATGAGTTTAAATTTAAATCACTCTGAAAAAATCACTTATATCCATATTTAATTTTTAAGTTTTACTTGCAATACTAACATCTACCAGTTTCCAATGTAGTCAAAATAAAGAAATATTAAATTTTTTAGGTCACCCCAAACATACGTGACATGTCCGTATAACCCTAATCGCAGATCAGATGATCTAAAAATTTTTAAAAAATAAAAATTATTATTAGGCTCGATCCATTTAAGATCGTTTTTTTCACTATCATTGGGTTCAATCTTGTATTTTTTAAATTAGCTCAAGTATTTTTATCCGTTTCAACATTAGCTTGAAAAATATTCAATGAATATTTGCTTCTCTTAAATGATTCTTAATTGGAGGAATTTATTATTAAATTATAATTTTATAAAGACTTACATCAAAATATGCAATATGCAAAATTCATGAATTTATTGCAAGGTCACTATGTTATAGGGAGCAACCTCAAAATGTCTTATAAAAGATAAAAAAAAAGAATATCGAAGACACTTCATCCCTTATATCTACAGACATAGAGAGGCCCACCCTCTACACTGCAGAAGCCATCCTGTCTAGAAGAGATGCTTTGTTTAGGCTGCAACTCAGGTCGAGTTAGGTCGGGTTGGGATCAACCCTAACTCAACTCATGTCAGAGACTCTTCAACCTTAATCCAACTCAATCTACCATCCAACCCAACCTCCTCAACCCTAACCCAATCCGTCTAACAATGCCCCAACCCAATCCAACCCATGTAACCCAACCTTCATCGGGTTGGGTCGGGTTGAGTGGGTTTTATTCTTAATATACTTACTATCAAAATTCCATGTATAAAAGTATGAGTAAATTTATGTATCTACCTTAACAAAATAATAAAAAAGAAGGTAGACACATGGTTACATGGTTATTATTTGAGAACATCCTTATTCATATTATAAATTATATTTGTATTCAATGATATAAAATTAAATAAAATATATTCTAATTATCTACATTATCATTTATATATATTAATATCCGGTTCGAGTTAAGTCGGGTTGGCCGAACCTCAAGTCAACCCAATCCATGTAAGGTCGGATTGAAAGAACCCCCAACCTTAATCCAACCTAACCCTAACTTGATCGGTTTCAACTTGACCTAACCATCGGGTTGACCCGTTTAGATTCGGGTTGACCCATCCAAAATTGCGGCCCTAATTTGGGATGAGAGATTGAGAAAGCTTCCTCTCTCTATGTTTTCCCCTTCTTTCTTTCTATCTCTCTCTCTATATTAAAAGTTGAAAAAATCACTTAAACTGAATGGAAAAACTTCTCCCTTATAACGTGATCCGACATAAGACTTCATTCCTATTCAAACATAAAAAAGCAAGAAAACCTAGGTCTGCGGCTTCACCGTATAAGTTAAGAAGAATGTTATACGTAATATCATAGTAACATTTCACCGTATATGAAATAGCTTGCATACACATTTTATACACAAATTTGATAAGTTATCAAAGTCAGAAACGACAAATATTATTTTTTATTAATTTTGATTTTTGATTCCATTAAATATTATAATTTATAAATAATATTTATATACGATGGCGTATGAAATAGTTTTCTTTCATAGATCAAGATTTTGTAACCTGCATTCGTCTAATTATGATGTAATTAAGGGTGGTGGGTGGAAGTCTAATTTGTCGAACCTAAACCTTGGTTTTAATCTACCGGTCATAGGGGAATTTCATTCTCCCTCATTTAATTTAATCATTCGTTCCCTTGAACAATATTTTTAATTTTAAGATACTCTAGGGAGGTTTAAATTTGTTCATGTAGAGGAGGGAATTGATTCTAACTTGAGGATCGTCGGATCTCCGACCCACAATGATCAGTAGCGATTACCCTCCAAAATGATGGAAGATCCTCTGATGCCTAAATTAGTTGATATCAGAGATGAGTAGAAAATCGTGGTGGCAGAGATTACGATCCCTAGAATTAGAAGTGTCAATAAGCCAAACTTGGGTTAGCCCGACCTAAGCCCAGCCCAGCCCGAGTTCCACCTGACCCAGCCCAGCCCGAGGTCATTCCGTTTATCAAAGATTATCTAAAAATCCTAGAAATAGATATTCTCCACTTTCTAACTTCTACTTATTTTTTTTAATATATTTGAACATAAGAAAAAAAAAATGTAGCATCTGCTAGCAAGGAGAAAAGGGTGACTATAAACAAAACCGCTTATCTGACTTTTCTGTTTCTGATTTTTAAAGAGTGGATATAGAGAGCAAAAATTTCACCTAGTAGATATCAAAATTGGAATAAAATTTTTTCAATAAACTATCACAATCAGAAATGGAAACTATTGTTACGTAATCCTAATTTCGATTTTTTATTGTATTAAATATTTAAATCTTTACATAATAATTATAATACATATAAATTTTATCATACATTGGACATAATACATACAATGAAAAGGACATTATATTATTTCCGATAATTTTCTTAAACTATCTCCAGTTTCGGTATCAGAATAGAAATCAAATGGAAATAAAAATATCATTTTTCAATTATATTGGAATCAGAAAGTCATTTTTTTATCCCAATCGGAAACGAAAATTGGTGTTTCTCTTTCCGTATCTCACTGGTTTACAGCCCTGATGACCAAGTTTACAGCCAAAACAAATTCACAAGATCAGCCATATCTCAGTCTACAAATTAATAACTGTGTATAAGAGTGTATATCCCAAAATAACATATCATGAACAAAAACACCCACATTTTCCTAACCAGCAAATAAAACATTCACTACTAATTGGACTGCTATGGCACGTTGGGTCTAATTCCAGACCAAATCCGAATTGCTGACCAAAAATAATACACAAGAAAATAATTCAACACAAAAAACAAACCTGCCCATCATCTCTCCATCCAACGAACGTGTTTGAGTACTCAAAGCCCAGTGCTTAGTTCCCTGCTTTGTGTACGTACGTATGAAGAGGATGAGAACATAAAATTCGTATTTTCTTTATGAGCAAAGTACACATAAACTTGAATAATAGCCAAGTGCATCTGAATGTGCAATACATTCTAATTATTCTACAAGAATTTAAATGATGCAAAAAGAATTTTGTTGGAATATTATATCGGAATAGAGTTTACGGCCCGCATTAACTGTTGAGGGAAATGGTCTTAACAATGCATAACAAAAAGAAAAGAATCAAATTAAATAACCAAACATATCATATCCATGGCCTTGTCAGTGACAATATGCATCTGATTAAGAAGAAAACAACAGGAATATTAATTCAAGAACTTCTTTGCATCTTAGTCCACTGCACGCATGAGACGAAACAATATTAAGTTGAGGTACACAACATATGAAATTGGAACAACAGAAATCGGCTGTATTGACCTTACCTTTAGTTGTCCATCTATGATTGGAAGAGAGATTAATTCCAGTGCAGTGGACTACCCCAAGAGCCAAAACTGAGAACACATGGTCAGTTTTAGTCACTATATGAGTACTCAACTTAGAATTGTGCCTTCAAAAGGCAGCTGCCCGTAGGATTGGTTTGATCTCTAGATTGTGATATGATACGAAGAATAATGCAATATTCTGTGATGATCGAAGGTCATTCTATGCATTTGAAAGTATACTAAGCTTTCCTACATAGGAGTACTTCCTAACACAGCCAAGGAGAAAAGAATAGAGATCCTCTACATGCAGGTTTGAACTGAACTTAATCAGTACAGAGAGGGAAAGGTTTCGAAAAACTCCTTTATATAGTGCTTTTCTCATTCCCGAGGAAGAGCTTTTATGAAAAACTCTCTCCTACCCTTTCTGTACTCACTTCAGTCCAAACTTGTACTGAGAGGAACCGCACTCAGGAGAAAAACTGAACATTAAAAGGCCAATCATGTCATGCATGTGCAGACAAAGTTAGGGGCAACACTTTCCCATGTGAGCTTACCACAAGCAGCATGCCATACAGCCTTCTCAGTTCATGTCCATAACATGCCTCAGTATTGTAAAACTGATCTAAATTAGCAAACATAAGAATGCTATTATACTACACTTTTTACTATACTCTCTTTATCACACTTGTTGAAAGTCATTTGATCCTTGGTTCAGATGATTCTCATTAAAATTACTTTTGACACGATTCTTTGTGCAACTAATACAGTTAATATGAATTCTTTGATCAACTGATCAAATGGTTCTCAAGGAATGTAGCAAAAGAGGGTGGTAAAGAGAATCATTGTCAGAAAAATTCACCATATCTTAGTCATGTTTATGGGAATTTTTCTAGTGTGCCGGTTTGACAGATCAAAACAATGAGATGCCCGTCGATCGACCAATGGCCTGTCAAATAATCTAATTAAATACCATCTAAACCTCAAAAACTACTACTTACTCTTTTGTTTAGCATGGTACTTCTCTATGGCTCTGTACCAACTATACTGGAAACATATACCCAAGAAGCGCGTGAAACCAGCACCAAAGACCTCAACAAGTGCTCTTAGCCATGATCTCTGTGGAGACACGCCAGCAGTTGCTAAAGCTAGAACTACTCCCTCAAGGTTGCAGGTCACCATGAAAGCTGCAGACTTGATTCCATCCAAGGTTTTCTTAGCAACTTCGTCGGCCTTCATTCCACTGGAAGTGCTTGTTATAATGTCAGTAATCACCGGCCGTCTCTTAAGCTCTGAAATATATATATAGGCAAGGAGATAAGCTAACTACGAGATATTAATATAAAACTTGTATTGTTATGAACATAACAAAGATTGAGGACGTACAACAATCAAGACTACTTCTTGAGAGAAGCCTATATATATATATATATGAGGTCCGATGCAGCGGGCTCGACTGTACCATGCGGTCGAGCGCTACAGTGAGGAGATTTTTTTCACTTTATTCTTTCCGTTTTTTACAAAGAGAGATAAGTGATAAATGAAAAAAATCTCCTCACTGTGGCGCTCGAGCTGAACGAATCACTTTTGTATATATACCTTCTTCAAGGCCTGGGGTCTCAGTATCCGGAGGGAACACAAGGGACACATGGATGTTGTGGCTGATCACTTCCTGCTGCAGAGCTTCTGCCAAGCCACGAAGGCCGAATTTACTAGCACAGTAGGCAGTGTAACCATAGATACCCACCTGCAAAGAAGCCCATGAATGCCGTCTCTAGTTACATATTAACTGCTCAGCAAATTAATGTTATATCATCGTATATCTAGAAAGCAGTTTATAATGCTGATCAACAGCATGCACTACCCTCATGGTCGGCTAATTAAAATGTGCAATATGAACTATGGTATAACCCATCAGCAAGTATATATAGAAACAAAACCGATCGATGAGATAAAGTACACATGGCCTTGCCCAAAAAAAAAAAAAAAGTACACATGGGATGGGAAGGATTCCATTATATACCCCATGTTTTGAATAAATAATCTGAGAATGCCACTGAAAATCTTCACTAACAAAGGACCTTCTTGGAAAGAGCCATGCATGTAAAAAATTAACGAGGAATGCAGTACATATATCATGTTTGAAAGGACGAAGCTTGTCATATTAATCCTTCCTCTCAAATCGCACCAGGTAAATCCTTAGGCCCAGTTTAATTGCAGAAAAAAAAGAGACGAGATCCTCTCAGGTTTAGACTGGACTCTAGCAGTATTGAGAGGAGGAGGACTTAGATATTTGCCAACTTTACAGATCATATGAGGGGTTTTTTGCAATGTTTGACCTTCCCCTCCCCCTCTCTCAATACTGCTAGACTTCGGTCCAAATGCGTACTAAGAGATCTCTCGAAAAAAAAAAAAAAAAAAAAAAGTAAATTGAGACAGCTTATATATACATTCACGTTATTCTTTCTTTTCTTTTTTTTCATGAATTCCTTAAGCAGAGTAAGAATAATTTGCTTATTCTAACTAAAATAGATAAAGAATGGCTTGCTTATTCTAGCTAAAACAAACATTAGTCACAACTTCTTAATTTTTAATTTGTTTAATTAGAATAATTTATTTCGAGTAAATATAAAATAGGATTATCAAATTAGAATAGAACTAGTTCTAATATAAGTAATGTCAGATTCTTCATGAGAAACCAGCAATCTGGCTATCAAATTAAGCTTCAAGTGTCATAAATTAAATAAATGCAGACCCTTGAGAAAATTAACTAAATTTGTTTCTCAAGTTTGGTTTGCGGTAAAAACTTAAATTTGATTGCTTCAAGAACAAGAGAGAAGGGTCTGTGCCCTCTACCTGGCCGGCCTGGGAGGAGATGATGGCAATGGAGCGCGGCCCGTCTGCGCCGCCGCCGCCGCTCTTCATGCCGGGGAGCGCCGCCTTGATCAGGTAGAAGTTGCCCAGCAGGTTGACGTCAAGGGTGAACTTGATCTCCTCCGTGTCCTGGTCCTCCAGCTCCCGCGGAAGAAACACCCCCTGGTTGCACACCAGCACGTCGATGGGCCCGGCCGCCTCCACCGCCCTCCGCACGGCCGCCTCCTCCCTTACGTCGGCGCTGTACACGGCCACGTCGGCGCACCCCGTGTCGCGGAGGATCTCCCGGCGGGCCTCCTCCAGCTTGCGGAGGCCGCGGGCGAGGAGGGAGACCTTGGCGGCGCCCTCGGCGGCGGCGCGCTTGGCGATGGCCAGCCCGATGCCGCTGGAGCCCCCCGTGATGAAGACGTGGCGGCCCCTGATGGCGACACGCGCAGGGCGGGGCCGGACCAGAAAGGCGATGGCCGCCGGCGCCAGCGCCAGCGGCGCGAGGAGGAGGGCTGCCGGCGCCATGCACGGAGAGCGACGCCGTGCAGAGGTGGAAGGGCTCCTGCACAGCAGCCTGGTCACGCCGGCGACGCGCGAGCGGCAAGGCCCCCAGTAGAAATGGCAGGTTAGGATGACTTATTTGTAAATACAAAACACTTATAGGATTAACAAATAAAAGTCCCTAAACAGAAATGGGCACTGGTAACCGTCACGTACGTGGATCACGTGATGCACCGCCAAGTGGTAGCTGGAGGTAGCTGTGCGCATCACCTAAAACGCATTTATTCGCATGCGTGTAGAAAGGGGAGGCACCAACATTTTCTTGGGATGGCTCTTTCTTGCATTTTTGTTGTGGACACTTTTTTGATAATATTTTTAGAGATAATTGTATATATAATTTACTTAAAAACAAATTTATACTTTCATCTATCTTATTGTCAAATTATTAATGTTTAATGACTCTGCTACATGTCAATTGTTACAAAAATACTTGTATCGTTGCCATCTGTTACCATCCTGTTAAGTATCCATTATCCAACTTTGGTTGCCCTGTAAGCAAAGTTAAAAGTATCTAGAGTACATTTATTTTTTTCTCAACTCTTTTTCTCTCTCTTTTTATATGTCTCTCTTTCTCTTTTTTTGACACAATGTGTCAATCAAAAGAGCATCTTTTTGTTAAGGTAGTTTTGTCCAAATATTAGATTTAATAGTTGAAAAAAGAATATTTGTTGTATCCTTAATAACAATTAACCGTAAAAACGTTTTTGTAATTATTGTGATACAACCAGATTATTTATGATATAGGAATAAGATAGACAAATCTATAATTTTATGTTTAACAGTAGGATTATATATGTGTATCATCATCTCTTAGATATTTTATTAATTTTATTTTTATATTTTCCTGTACATGTGAGTGGAAAAGATTGTTTGTCCCAAGGCTTTGGAAGATAGAGTCATTTGAAAACTGCTGCCTTTTTTTATCTGACTTATTTTCTAATTTCTGAGGGTTAACACTCTCTGTTAATGCACAGGCTTATTTCCGCCAAATCTGTAAAATGTGAATTGATTCCAGATCTCTAGCTACCATTTACATCAGTATAGTCTGCAATCTTTGGTGGTCCATTCATTTGAAAACTATAGCATCTTATTTCTGACCTCTTTTTCTAGTCTCCAAAGGGTTAATTCTGCATTAATGCTCAAGTTTATCCCCATCAAATCTGAAAATTTATATATTCGGCAATCTTTTGTCGTCTGTGCATATGGAAACTGCAGCCTTTTATTTCCTTGACTTATCGCCAAAATTAAAAACAGGACGAGTGGCGGTAGGAAAATCTCTCTCTCTTTATCTCTCTTTATGAAGAATTACTAAGAAGAGTTTCTATTTTCTTGTCAAAATTAAAATATTCAAATTTGATATTTTAATGTGCATTGGACGGGCATAGAGCTAGTTAATTATATATAGATCTCTATTTTTACATCACTATATTCGTCTGCAGTTTTTAATTGGTGGTCCATTCATTTGAAAACTGCAGCCTTTAATTTCTTTGACTTATTTTCCAGGGTTAACTCCACTCGGTATAGTTTGCAGTGTCCGGTGGTCTGTGCATTTGAAAAGTACAGTCTTTTATTTGTTTGACTTATTTTTCAGAGGGTTTAACTCTCCATCAACACTCAAGTTCATCTGCATTACATCTGAAAAGGATTTGTGTATGCATATTTCTGAAAAATATTATATTTGTATGTATACTTCCAACTTTTCGCGTGTTATTCTCAATACTCCTGAAACGTCAGAATTGTTGCAGTTACACATGTATGTCAAAATGCCGTTAAATCAAATATAAAGATTTTATATGCATACGTCTAAATTCACTAATATTTTGCTTATATACTTTCAAATTCATTCAAATTTTGCATATATACCCCTGATGTTATAAAAAATTATGAAATCTTTTTGGCATATTCAGTTGGAGTTCACATTAACCCCTAAAACCTCAAAAATGTTGCAGTTATACCTCTTCATCAAACAAATGTGAATTCCAACTGAATATGCCAAAAAGTTTTTTGTAATTTTTTATAACATCAGGGGTATATATGCAAAATATTTGGAGGTTTATAAGCAAAATATTTGGAGGTGTATAAGCAAAATATTAGTAAATTTAGGAGTATGCATGTAAATTCTTTATATTTGATTTAACGGCATTTTGACGTAGAGGCTGTAACATTGATGAGATTCTAAGTTCCACTTTATTTGCAGAATAAGTTATTACGTGGGGCCCACCGATGGAATAGCGTATACTAGAATAAGGAGTGTTTCAGTTTGATAATTTTGTGGGACTTACTGATGGAATAAGAAGAATAAGCAATTCTTGAGTTTAGGGTGGGATGACTTATTCTCCATATTCTTCGGATACGTTATTCTACATAGTATAAGCCGTTCCATTTGTCAAAACAAAATTAAACTTATTCATCCCTTATTCGTCCTTATTCTTCTCATATTCTCTAATCAAAGTGGTGCTAAGAATATTGAAAACAATATGTGAGAGTTGAGAGTATAGGTACAAATACAATGTTTAACAGAAGTATATATGCAAAAATCCCAATCTAAAAAGATGCGAACCCACTGTAGAACACTAGAACTCTACTTTGACATTACTATAATATGCAAGTCTGTGGTGATCCGTTCATTTGAAAACTGCACTCTTCTATTTATTTGACTTATTGTTCCGAGGGTTAATTCTCCATTAATTACTTTAGTGCTCAGGTTTTCTCTCCATCAAATTGGAAAATAAGAATTAATTAGATATCCTACTTTTACATCATCACTATAGTCTGTGGTCTTCGTGGTCCGTTCATTTGAAAATTGCATGCAGCCAGAGATTACTTGATCATTAGTGCTAAAATATCGTTTGACAATTGAAATATTCAGGAGATGACTATTTTATAAAAGCAGTGCCGGAGCCAGAACAACATGAGAAGGAGAAAAAAAAAATACCATATGAATTTTCAATCATTTTGTTATATATATATATATCTTTAAATTACTTTTATAGTGAATAGTTTTCTAGAATTTCTATGTAAAAGCTAAGAAGTTTTTGCATACATTAGACTATCACAAAATTCTTACTATATTTGATCTACAAAATATTTTTACATTGGAGCTAATTTCTCTTAGAACGTAAATTAGGAACTCACCCTCTAATGCAAATGTGTATATATATACTTATTACAATAAAAGTCTCTCTCCAATAACGAAAATACCCGGACACTTATTATAATAAAAATTTATAAATTCAATCTTAAAGTATCAATGTATTTTATCTAAATATTCTAAAAGTACTTGTCCTAACACGCACAACTAATTTTTTTGACGAACAAATCCAGATAAATGAGAATCCCACAATGAGATGCTTTAGACTCGTAGTAAGCCTTAACCTAAGCATGATTGTGTTAAAAAAATGGTAATTAAAATGAATATACGGTAACATGTATCTATAAATAATTAAACTTCTTATAAGATTCCTTTTGAAAAAGAGAATATATAATCGCGATATGTTCTTTTACACATCAGAATTTACTCTTGATGCTTTCAAGACCAGATCCCCTCTTCTATATTTTCCTCATTCCTACATCTTCCTTTCTCCTTCATGTGTCCTTCCTTACATGTTTTTTAATATTAATTTATCATTGATATTATAGATCTCAAAAATATTATGATTTTTCATTTTTAATCCCTCTAATCTACTAATTTAGAAACAACTCTCTTTAACTTCCATATTTAGTAAAAACTTCACATAATCTCACTTCTATTAAGAAAACATCCCAAGAAATTAGAAAAAAGTGCCTAAATATGTTAAAATATTTTCAGAAAACCTCCCTGAAAGAGGGGCTTTTCCAAGTTGAAGGGAGATTACAAAGAACTTTTACTAAATACCGAGGGTATAGGGAGCTTTTCCTAAATTAAATAGCTTAGAGGCATTAAAAACTAAAAAACCGAAAATATTAACATCAAAATTAAATATATCAAAACAAATATTTCTACCAAACAAATATCTTTTAAAAGATATAAAAAAACACACTCTCTTCATTTATATGATAACAATAGGTAGCAAGTCGTACTATGAGAAATTACTACAATACTCTCTCTCATGTGTTACAATAATTTAGGGTTCCTTACAATGGAAGCGAATCCGCTGCAACTGGGGTTGCATAGAACCCCAATTATCCACCAATTGAAGAACACTTGATTCCTCTCTACACAAGGTAACTGGCCAAGATTAGTTTTTTTACTGAGAAAAGTTAGGGGTCATAATCAAGGAGATTACTCACAATCAAGAGAAAGATCAGCAGTGTAAGGGATGTTCTATGATCATGGCAATCTAGGGGATCATCGGCCGTGATTTAAGAGACCCTGGTTGATCCAGAGATCTTGAACAATCAAAGGGCCGATGATCGGAAAGATCACCATCTATTGATCGAGCAGATCATCCTTGATCAAGAGAACACTACTCAATGATGAAAGAGATCACTGATGATCATGAGGATCAAGGAGATCACCATTGGCCAGGGGGACCACCAGTGATAAGGATGATCTATTACGATCATCAGTGATCCAGAGGCTTATGGATTGCTGATGAATCAGTTAAATGCCTTTTTACAGCAAATCAAACAACACCAATGGAAGAGGGAAATGTAATTTCATTCCACCAAATATTTGGCCGTACGATTAAGACGAGCATGCAAACTCTTTTTGATTTGAAAGATGATTTCATTGATAATTAAAAAAAGGATTCAGACAATACATATTAAACTTCTGCTCTGAATCCCGCATCCAGTAATATCCAACTTTCAGTAAAATTCATAGACGTAAAAGTACAGAACAGAACATATTTAGAATCCATGGCGATTGGTTGTGAAATGATCTCTTTGGGATCTTGGAGCTTTATTCCGCGCTCGAGTATTTGAGCTTCTTCCATATGCTCTTGAGGTATGACTTTTCCTTTTTACATCGGCTCACTTTGTTTGCTTGCGGAATAGGGTCGGAATAACTGGTATAAAAGTTCTCTTCTGATTTGATTGTGAAGATGCCTAATACTTCTAACTCTCCAAACTCTATCTGGAATACTTAATTTCTTCATTCTCTCAATTTTATCTTTTATTTCATTCCTTATTCTATTTATTCCTACTAAATCACTTGAAATAGTACATTATAATTCTCGTTATTCTGAATGAAATACTAACAACTTATCAAATCAAAATATTTTTTTTCTGATTTAAAAAAAATTTAAAACTTTATTCTGATTTAAGCTATTCTCCAAACAAAGTGAACCCAGCGCGTAGGTTTTCTCTGGCTGCATTTGTAATCCCTTTGACTTATAATCATCACTACAGATTAAATATTGATGGCCATCGGTCATCACGAATAAAACATAAGAAAATGAAAAAACCATTGGCAGCAGCTGCATCCGTCGCTGATACATTATTAGCGACAGCTTCTAGCCATCACTACTAGGAAAATAAAAAATAAAATTAGAATGGAGATGGCTATCTGCCTCGCAGATAAAGTAATAGTGACAGCTAACAGCCAAAAATTAAAGATATAAAAAAATAATTAAAAAACAAGTGGCGATGGCTTAACCCGTCGCCATAGAATTACGTTGATATTGTAATGGCGATCAACGGCGGATCCAACCCACGGTCTCAACATTTTATTGAAATTTTAAACCCTTTTTTAAAAGAGTTTTAATTTAATAAGATAAATTTTAAATTTAAGTATAAAGTGACTCTACTGAATTTTTTAGATGACCCACAGGACTCCAGTTCCACTCGGATCTCAGTTCTATTTAATTTTTTACATAATATTATGACTTATATTTATGATTTAATAAAAAATTCGTTGAGTACATTTGGAAGAAAAAATTCCTCGTAACAAAGTGTATTGTTTTTATTGAAGTATATCATTTTTATAATGATTAAAATATATTATTTAATATTTTTATTATAATCAAAATAAAATATAAATAAATTTAATAATGATCCGAGTGACCTCACTGAACAAAATTTTTACGTCCGTCACTGATGGCGATGGCTCAATGGCGACGGAACTGTTGCCATTAAGTTAAGTTTTCGTCTTAAAAAATATTTAAAAAATAGTTTTCATAAATTTACAGCCTGTTAAATGTCACGAATGTACATTCAAATGTAACATATGTGACACGTCACAAATGTACAACATTCAGATTACATCTTTACAATCTAAAAAAAAATGTAAACAAGTTCTAGGGATTCAAATCGGGTCAGATATATACAGATTCGACCCGACAAAATTTCATCTAGTCGGATGTGAATATTCCGACATTACCTGCCTTAGTTAGAACATGCGGACCTCTGTCAGATCTCCGCTTTGAGCTGTCTTCAAATCTGGAAAACATACGGGACGCCATGCCGGCTAAAGTGTCGACATTTGGGGGCTGGACCTCGGGCTTGCGATGGGGCCAGAACTGGAGGCCATCGGAGAGAGCAGCACTGGGTGGAAGCTTAGAGACGATGACGGCGGAGGAGGCTGGCGCTAATGGGGAGGAGCGCCGCCAGGCAAGGGTCCGTGTTAGAATAGTCTTGTATTGGAAAAAAGACAAAATCAAAAAATGTTTAATAGATGGTGCCTACTTCACTCATTGTCTTAAGGTTTTGAATTGGATGGCCCAATAACTTCACTTTGTCCTGTTGTTTAACTGTTCAGTAACTATGCTCCATGATTCTTCATTTCTCCAAAAAACACTTACATTGTGAACTCCCCCAACATATGAATTGTAAGCGTTCAAAGAAATCATTGCGTTGCACAAAAAGGCATTACATATGAAAAGCCCAGATGAAATCTTCACGGGTAGAGATTAAGTATGATATTTAAACCCAATCATTCAAAATTCATGCACTACGGGTCGTGGTGGAGGACATCAGGAAGCAGACACCATAAGCCCAATCCGCAACCCTGTAAGATGCAACATACCACCGTTGCTTTCTGTGTGCAAATAAGAACCACCGAAGTAAGGCACCGGCTCGCAACTAGAACTACTCTTCGTTTAACAAGTGTTCTAACTCCTCGTCAAATTCATCAGCAGCCACAATTTCATTACCGCAAACCATTCCGACCTGTTTGCGGAGTTCTTCCTTCTGAGCATCCCAGCTCTCAACAAGTATCTTTAACTTTTCACCAACTTGCTCTCTGCTCTCTGCTATGTGCTTTATATCCCCTACGTCCACTGCTTCTGCAGCCTCTTTTGATGATCCCGAACGTAGAAGGAACATGGAAAATTCAAGATTTAGCACCATAATCCACTGCTATTCAAGGAATTACTAAGCAAAAGGCAGGTAAAGAAGGTACCTTTGATAGCAAGTTCCTTCGCTCTTGCATAATCATTCGACATCTTGTTGAACCCTTTAAGATCCAATTCCACACCCTGTCAAACAAAGAATAACATGCTTGTTACGTTTCCTAAAATGATCCAGAAGAATTGATCGAGTTTTGAGTAGCACGTAGGCAACGTTTAGCTCTTGGAAAGCAAGAAAACATAAATTTTGTGGGAATAGTTCTGATGACAGTAAGTTGTTCATGTTTCGCTCAAGAACTGAGTTTACTTTTCGCAGAGCACTAGAACCTTTCCCCTTTGTTAAACACAAGCACGTTTACAAGCACCATTAGCATCGGGACCTAACCAATTTTTCCATATTCAAATCTATGAGTCAATATCTTGTAAAACTTCAATTGATTTCTATGGCCAACCTATGCAGTGACCAAGTATTCTACATGCCCTTCCCGATCCAGAGAAGAGAGGGATTATTATGCATGTTATGTCGAGTTCGTACTTATGGCTAGTCAGGTGGCAAGATCTGAGCAAGTTAACAATGAAAGATAGAAAACATGAGAGATAATGACAATGGTAAACAGCTGCAAAGAAAAGAAGATGCCACAAAGTAAAAGGAGTAAAAGGTAAAAGAGATCATCAGTCTGGCTAATGAAAAGTTGTTATATGTCTGGCTAATGAAAAGGAGTTTCCACATGTAAATCATAATTTTTAATTATATCTTCTGGGAAAACAAATGAAAGAGTTTCCGTAAGACTCTCCTTTGAAGATACACGACTTACAATGTCCATATGTAGATAATCCTCGATCCGACTGTTGGCCAATAACCTGCATGTTCAAAGACAAAAGAGGTAAAACATAAGAAATGCAATCTCTCTCTCTCTCTCTCTCTCACACAGAGAGAGAGAGAGAGAGAGAGAGAGAGAGAAGCGTACTTCTCATATGCTATCTGCACAAGTTTGTTCTGCAGTGTTTTGACTTCATCAACCCTTTGGTTTAAAGAACCATCAACACTATGGACAGATCCAAATAAGAACATACGTCTTTCTAACATTCTCTTGACCAAAGCAACCGCCACATCTAAAGCATCCTTTTTAGCATCAATAACAAGCTCTTTGAGACGCTTCAGCTCTCCTGTGAAAGCAAAAGGAAAAAAAAAAGGGAGAAGAGAAACAAGTATCAGCAGACTAGCCACATGGGCATCCTAGAAATAAGGTTGGAATGCAAGAAGCAATTCACAAGTGTATCCTAATACAAAGGGTAATTGCTAAAATTTCTGTCATGATGTTCACAGAAAATAAAGATTTTTTTTTTTCAATTATGACCACCTAATTTCTTAGATCACAGAGATATAAGCATAAACAAGTAAACTTAAATTTAAATACGAAGGTGACGTATATTGAAGGCAACACAATATATATGTATGTATCACTGGAGCCGAAAGGATGAACTGTGCATACACCAGCCGAACACACAGGTTTTCCATCTCATCATCTTTTTCTAGTTAGATGCTCCAACAACCATTCACATAAGAGAGGAGATACTCTAGTGCACCGTTAGATAGAAGTCCAGCAGTGCAGAGAGGGGGAGGTCCCAGGTATTTGCAACATACAGGATGCTCCAATATATTCATCATCTCCGACGGTTATTTTGGAAGGTCAATGGTACCACAAGTTCATTAAAAAGAAAAAACAAATGAAGATCTACAAGTATGCTGTCCATAAGCCATCTAAAGTCCCTCTATACAAAAAAGGAAAAGTAGCCTGCATGAACGTGATGTCAATCATATGACTACCCACGAACACAAAAGGTAAGAATGTTGTTCCGCCACATGATATAAGAATTTCGCCCACTCCAAAACCCTAAAACAATGAAAGTAAGTATCCTCTCTGGAGTCCTACTTTGTCCTTTAGAAATTCTGCCATTTCTCTCCCCCTAAATGGCCTAAAAGATCGAACATAGAAACTGCCAAGTGGTCACGCTTAAGGGGCTACCTGTCAAACCAGCCCTGAATCAACCAGTCCAATCAGTAGCCAGTGGTGTTTGATAACTCTTAAAACAGCTCTTACCTCTTAAGCGGCCAGATTATTCCCTTTTAAGACTGTTTGGTAAAAAAACGTATTGAGGCTCTTAATTACTATTACATGGGCAGTCACTGTCTTAATCGCTAAGCTACCATGGCGCGCTTATCGCTTAAAACTAATTCCCGGCGCCTAGAGATACCCATCTGCCGTGACTTTTGACTCCTTCTCGAGATGCCTCTCCCCCATCCCACACCTCTTCCGTACTTCTTGAACCAAGCATACAAACACCACAGATCTCTTCCTTCATCTTTTCCTGGTACACGAGAACCTGCAAGGCATCTTCACTTTTGTTCTCCTCCTCCATCTCTTCTTGGTTAGAAGCACCGGCTGAAACAGGTAATAGCCACAGTAGGTCCGAACCTTTGTTCCTGTGTCCTGTGCATGTTTTAGACCCATCTCTATCAGAGTGCAAAGTTGATGGAATTTATCGACTCACGATAGTCTTCTACATGATGCACGGCAGAGACACCAACACGTTAAGAAAAGCCCAACTCTCTTTACTCTATATGGACACATGTCCAACAACTATTTCGGTGGGAGTGAAGAGGGACTTATATTATATTAACTATATTTAATTTATATATTAATTAAGTAATTTACTTATATTATATTATATCTATATAATTTATATATAATTAATTTTTAATTTTTTTTAAATATGTATATAAAATTCTTAAATAAAGTCATATTATTAAATAAAATTAAATGTTTATTTTCTCAACCATAACTAAGAGGAGAACGAGTCATCTACTCAAATGCCATCTTTGTAGTTATCAAACAGTCTTCCGTTCAGCATTCAGAACTCCTCTGCACCTTATTCAAGTTTAAGATGTGAATCTCAGATTTTAGACTTAAGTCTTCAGTTTTATCAAATGCCACCTAAGAATGATACCCAACGTCTGAAAAAATGAAGGCATATCTACTGGGCTAAGAAACACACTGTCTATTCTAGACATGGAAGGTGGAGTCGTAGAATTACTCCAAGTGAACCTCCTACACTTCAATGGCAATTCAATCAGCTCCATTGAATCAATCCAAGTATTAAATTCCTTCATAGCTCTAGTTACTGTTACTTTTCTCATTTGGGTTTCTCACCTCATTAAAATCTCTTGCAGTACACCAAGGAAGATCAAACTTCCTTCTACAAATAGTTAATTCCTCATTCACCCTCCTTCTCTCAACATAACTGTTTGGACTACTCTAGAAAGCAACCACGAAGATCCATTGGGAAGGTAATTCAAAATGACTGAAAGTGAAAATTCCCCCACCTCAGCAAGCAAACCATTCCATTTGTTGGTATCTCAGGCAATTAAAATTCCTCCTGACTGACCCTCTGCTCTTCGAAAAGCAAAATCTAACGAACTCATTCCTGTTATATATTTGACTTGTTGTAAATAAAAAAACAGCACATATTTTCCCTGGAATACAGATAGTATCCACATGATAACCCAACAGCATGTCCTTGACTGCCACCTGCTTTTGCTTCCCATTCAGCCCCCTTAAATTCCAGCACAACAGTTTCATTGATAACCATTGAATGAATAAAATTTGGTTGCTTACATTTGGAAAGAATGGATTTGATATTGTTGATAATCCAAAATTTATGTAGCTCTTTCAAAGTACGGAAAGTGGTTGTAGACAAATGTTATGTGAATCTTCTCCTCTCAACACTATTTATTTTACAAATAATGTCTTGCTAAATTTTATGTTTTTTATGGCCTTAAAAAGTTGTGGCTCCACCACTGCCTATCACTTGTGCATTACATGAACAGCTTGACTAAGGCAAGTTCCTACACTTGTTCCCTGAGGTTCCCCCCCCCCAACCCCCGCTAACACAGACAATGACAAGTCTTACATCATTACTCATATATCTCTCTCTTTTTTTGGTTATAGCTCACTTCTTTTCACTCCTATAGTCACTGCGGTAGATGACAGAAGGTTTAAAAAAGACCCTGTCACATTACAAAGAAAGTCACCATTATAGCATAGAATAAATGAGTTCATTACAAGAGGAAAAAATAAATACGAGATCAAATAAAGCTGTCATATATGCACTCAAACTGCAAGCATTACGCAATTGAGGAACATGGTCTAAAACTTTAACACTTTGATGAGAATAAGAAGTTAATATTAGGAAATTGATGAGATCAGAATAGGTGAATCTTATGACACCTTAACAACAAAAATAAACAAAACAAAAAATTCAATTTATAGCTAATGTGATGCCCATTGAATAAACACCGACATACCAAGAGAAAGATAAATCTTGAAGCTAGGCTTGAATGGTTGAGTCTCATAAAGACAGTAAAGGCAGTATAAGCCCCCCAATCGCTCTGACAATGAGCCTGTAGAAATCATACATCCTGCAGAACACCATCATTTTCATTAACAAGGAAGTATTCAAAAGATGTACTATACTCCTAATTCTAGGAGGCAAAGCCATCTAGTTGCATTATGAACAAGACATTTCTAATATTGATGTGAAGTATACTCTGACCCGATGAACTTGACACCAGAAGGAAACATCATCACGCACCATGTGGGTCAAATGCACCTACTCCTAATGTGCAAGCTCAAATTCAATTGAGTCTATGGAAAGACAAGTGTACAGAAGTAGAATATTTATAAGCTACCACACATATGAGAAGGCTACCCCACTCTCTGACAGACCCAAATTGAGCCATAAGAATCCACAGAAGAAGAGAGATGATGCAAAGAATATGCTTGCGGTAAACTTATTCACAAATATAGAGTGAGGTTTAATGGAAAGTGTTTTCTATAAAATTCAACCAAGATGTTGTTTGCCATGCCGCAATCTCCTGATTTTAAAATCACCAGTTTTTAAATCCTTGTATTTTTGTTTGTGGTGTTTTACAGTGTTTACAGTGCACTAAATTATGCCTAAACAGTGTTCTCATCTCTTTATCCTTTGAATTATATTGTTTTTTGAGATGGACCTATTGGATTATATTGTTGCATTTTATCTTTTGAAAAACAGAATAAACATAGGGATTCAGTTTGTGAAGTTGTTAGTGGCGATGGTGGTGAGCACGCCGGACCTGACACCTTTCAAGAAGGACATAGATGAGCTCTTACATGAGTTTACTCTGGTTATTCTCTTGGTCCTTGTTTGCTAATTCTTTGAACCAATTCACTTTCTTCACTCTTCTTCTAGTTATAGTTATTTATTATTTTATGAAAGGCTGAAAAATTGTGTTACCTGCAGTGTCGGTTGATTTCTTTTTCTGCCTTTAAGAAAGTGTGGCTGTCTCGGAAGTTCTCTTACCTCTATGAGGGTCGGCCTACAACCAACTCAGGTGTCTTTATGCAGGGGCTCTATGCCCACTGTATTGATATGTGGACCTTCTCAGGGTTGTTATCTGGTCTTTTCTTTACTGTTCTGGTGTTTATTAGTTTAGTTGTTTCATCAATATATCTGATAATTGATTCTTTTTTGGATTTTTTTGATCTTAATAATCCAATGTATTCTTGCCCACAGCTAACCTAAACAATTTTTTTGAGAAAAACGTGGATTGTATCACCAATTTATTAAAAGAGAGGAAGTACAATCAGCTAGATAGGAGAGATTCATACCCCGTAAAAATAAAAAAAAGCTACTACGGCATGCTAAAGTCAAATGCCTTAATCCAAGAATCAAGTAAACAACCTCCAATATGTCTATACATGAATACAAAAAAGATAAAGTCCGCATGCAGATGTTTTCAACATATATTTTACTTCTCCGAATTATGGCATCGTTTCTTTCCCGCCAAATGCTCCAACTAACTGCATGTGGAAGAATACCATAGAGAATCTTCAACTCCCGCTGCCTTGTTTGCTGCTTCAATTGTTTGAAAAACCGCCACAACTGGAGGACATTATGGAAGGTTGGCTGAAAATGAAGAATCTTCCTTTCCAAACATCCTACTGATAACACAAGTCACGAACATATCACGAACAGATGATCAACGTCTTCTTGAACGGCACAGAAAGAGCATAAAATATCTGCTCAGGACGCCATTTCCTTCTGTATACTTTAGTGATTAACTTTTTTCTCATACATTAACCACATAAAAGCCCTGACTTCGAGTGGAGCCTTCACCTTCCAAACATCATCATATTTCGGATAATTAGGCATTTCTCCTTCCAGCACAGAGTAACAGGATTCAATTGTGAACTTATTCTTACTAGGCTCCAAATCAATTTGTCTGATGAGTCTGTCTGCACTTGAAAAGAACCCATGTCATTCAAAAGTAAACAGAACTCATCAATTTCTCCATCCTTTAAATTTCTGCGCAGTTTAACAGCCCAATGAATAGCATTCCCAACCTCTTCAAAACAGTCATTAACCGAAGCCCACTTGTTTTCAGCTAAAGAAAAGATATTTGGCAAGCCTTCTTTATAATTTTCTCCCTCAACCATCTATCTTTCCAAAAGGAGGTGTTCCGGCCATCACCTACCTTGAAAAGGATATGCTTCTGGAAATGATTTCCCACTGTAATAATATCAGACCACACAGGAGACATATTGGAGCCATTAACTGAATGGATATAGAATCTGTACCTCGGCTGATAATGCTTGAAATTTATCATATATTTCCATAAACTAGCTTCCGTGGCCATCAACTCCCATAACCATTTCCCCAGAGGTGCAAGGTTTCACAGATGTGTATTCTTCACCCCCATTCCCCCTTTTGACTTTGGAGTACATACCTTGCTCCCTTTCACCAAAGAAATGTCTTTCTTGTTCTCATTATGACCTCCCCAGAGAAACTTTCTTCTGATCTTATCTATTTCTTTACACACAGGCTTCGGAATAAGAAAAAACTGAGAAAAAATGCATGGGTATGCTAGGGAGCACTGAATTGATCACAGTAAGTCCGCAACCTAGAGAGGATATTTGGCCTTCCACACAGTCGATCTCCTCTGAATCTTATGAATAATAATATCCCAATCCTTCATCTTCAGTCTTCTGTCATTTAATGGCAGTCCCAGGTAATTAATCGGAAGTTGCCCAATTTCACACCCAAGAATACTAGCAATCTGCATGGTCATTTCATCTTCTAGATTAACAGGAATAGTAGAACTCTTATCATAATTGATCATCAGTCCTGATAACTTTGGCAAGAAATTATTTGTAAAATAAATAGTGTTGAGAGGAGAAGATTCACATAACATTTGTCCACAACCACTTTCCGTACTTTGAAAGAGCTACATAAATTTTGGATTATCAACAATATCAAATCCATTCTTTCCAAATGTAAGCAACCAAATTTTATTCATTCAATGGTTATCAATGAAGCTGTTGTGCTGGAATTTAAGGGGACTGAATGGGAAGCAAAAGCAGGTGGCAGTCAAAGACATGCTGTTGGGTTATCATGTGGATACTATCTGTATTCTAGGGAAAAAAAGTGCTGTTTTTTTATTTACAACAAGTCAAATATATAACAGGAATGAGTTCGTTAGATTTTTCTTTTCGAAGAGCAGAGGGTCAGTCAGGAGGAATTTTAATTGCCTAGGATACCAACAAATGGAATGGTTTGCTTGCTGAGGTGGGGGAATTTTCACTTTCAGTCATATATGTGTATGCATGTAGATATGACCTGGCCCACATGTGTCATGTTTGAAGGACCCATATGTTGGGGCATAGTACGGTATTGTAATGCCTACAATCATTTCATAGGTCAGATTAGGGTGAACAAACTATGATTCGAAGTTCAAACCCTAATTAAGCTGCTCTTACCTTATCTTTTGTAGGATAATTAGATCATTTTTTAACCTAACCGGATTCTGCTTGTCTGATCTGACCTGATGCCATGCGTGGTAGGCCTGTAAACGGGTAGGATACAGGATACGGAAACAGGTGTTTCCGTTTTCCGATTCCAATAACAATTACCTGTTTCCGTTTCCGATTCCGATAAAATCGGAAGGTGCATTTTTCGTTTCCGATTCCGATAAATCGGAAAATCCATTTTCCGTTTCCAATTTGTTTCGGATTCCGATATCGGAATCGGATATTATTTCCGATAATTACCGAAAACTGTCAATTATCGGATAGATCTGATGGGCACCATTTTGGAGACCATAAAGTAGCTTTTACCAACATTCACCTGCTGGTTAGAGCATTTCTCATAATCTGAGATAAATCACAGAAATCTGCGGAACAATGAATTGATCCATTGAGGGAAAACTAATATGTCATCAGCATATAGTAAATGGGAAACAAGCATGCAGTTCCTAAGGCCATGAAAATATCTTAGTTGACCAATGGAGAAAAAAAAACCTGGATCACATCACCTGGTAGAGCTAGATTCGTGTTCTTAAAGCTGCACTGGGTAACAACACAAGGACAACAAGAGATCTCACAAATAGAGATAGAGAGAGAAAGAGAGAGAGAGGGGGGGGGAGGTGCGGAGGGGGAGGGGGGAGCTGAAGCGGATCGACAACAAGACAAACCGGCAGGTGACGTTCGCCAAGCGGCGGAACGGGCTGATGAAGAAGGCCTACGAGCTGTCCATGCTCTGCGACGCCGAGGTGGCTCTCATCATCTTTTCCACCCCGCGGCAAGCTCTTCGAGCTCTGCAGCAACAGGATGGTGCGGTGGAGAGGGGAGAGAGCAGATGGGGGAGATGCCGGCAGGTGACGTTCGCCAAGCGGCGGAACGGGCTGATGAAGAAGGCCTACGAGCTGTCCGTGCTCTGCGACGCCGAGGTGGCTCTCATCATCTTTTCCACCCGCGGCAACCTCTTCGGGTTCTGCAGCAACAGGATGCTGCGGTGGAGAGGGGAGAGAGCAGATGGGGAAGATGCCCAGCTGGGAATGCGTTGGCCTTGGGGGCTGCGTAGTGGGTAGGAAAGGGTTAGCCGGTTAGGGTTTCAAACTTTCAATTTTCTCTTCAGTTAAAACAGATCCTAAGGTTAATATTATTTATAATAATAAATTAAATAAATATCAAAATTGAAAATCAGATAAAAGATACGAAAATAAGCATTTTCGTTTCCGATTCCGTTAACTTATTAGAAACATTCGATTTCGATTCTGATAATTGTCGAATAAATATTTTTTATCAACAACGAATATTCTTTTTAAATCGAAAAATCGAATAATTAATTTCCATCGACAGCCCTAGTCCAAACATGTCATTTCCATCTTTTCCACCTTTTACCTCGTCGACCGTTGCCTTAAAACAGAAGGTACACCCCACTCCTTCCCTCCCAACCCTGGCCCCTGCCGCCCCGCCGAGGAAGAGAGGAAGTTGGCTGCGGCGCAATGGTGAGCACGAGGGGCCGGGCTCCGAAGCCCCCTGCGGCCAACGGTGTGGCTTTGGCGGACGCCACGCCGCCGCTGCCTCTTGCTGCGGGCACCGAAGTGGCCAGCAATGGCGGAGGAGGGACCCATGAGTACGAGAGGTGCAGGGATGAGAGGATCAGGAAGAACATGGAGAGGATGCAGAAGCTGGGCATCCTCGACCTGGCCAGCAATCTCAGGGCCAACATGGTGGGTCGCTCTCCCGCCTCCAAGCGCCCCTACAAGCGCAGGGCTACGTCCTCTTCTAGCCCGCTCGCGCCGGGCCTGCCACCACGGCGCTCTTCTAGGTTTGTATGGTGTTACCTTTTCTTTTGTCGTTTGTTTGGTGTGTCTTCTACTGGCAAGCATCTGGGTCTCTGCATTAGGGCTTCTGGTGTGGATTGGTGAGCAAAAGTTCGGATCTTGGAAGGGTTTATGAGGTTGATGAGCTTTTCTCAGTCGTGTTTGTTCTGGGTGAACACGCTGGTAAAAATTTTTTTTTCAATCATTGCACGAGAAAGGAAGGATGATAGTTCTTAGTCTTGACGGCGTGCGTTTTTTGGATAAAGATCGGTGGGTCTTGATGGGTTTTGCATGATTCTTATTTTCTTGATGGTGTTTGACGAATCTTTGGGTGGCTTCTCTGCTCGTCTCATCTTTGTTTTCTTCTTTCGTACATCGTAGGTTTTCTAGTTGTGCTTGGTACTTTGTTCTCAAGAGACCCTGTTGTAGTTGTGGATTTTAGGGAGATGATGTTCTGATTTATTTGTCGTTCGCATTCTGCGTTGCATTGCTGGGTTTCTGATATCCTCCTATTTCATTTTCTTAAACTATTTTCTTGAGTTGATGGTTTGATTTCTTTTTAGGATGAAGTGTTACAATTATTCTTGCGTTTGCGTGGTATAAACTTTTGCCTGACAAATTTCACTATGATTAAGAGCATCTGATGCAACCTACTTCCCTGGTTACCATTCAGATACTGACGTTGTTGGTTCAATGTTCTAAGTTTTGTGTGGGGTTTAGATTGCAGAATGTGACTCCGGTTAGCTATGTCGAATTTCCGGTAAAAAGGAAAGATGAAGAAAAAAATATTGAAATTTCATTGCGAGAAGGTTCGAAGGAGGAGATTTACACAGATGAGCATGAAAAGTTGTTGGGCACATACGAAACTAGTTGGACTCTCTTTGTGGATGGCTACAACAAAGATGGAGTGCGTGTATATGATCCAGTGAATGGAAAAACGTGCCATCAATGCAGGTTAGTGTTCCTTGGACCATTTCAGGACATACTAATAGTTTTTGGCTTTTGTGGGTTTGTGTTTCTCTTTCATACGTCTCCCATACTTCCATCATTGCTTATTTTTTTTTTATCTTTTTTGGATGTATTTCTTACAGTTCAGATTGAACAGACCATTAATTCTCTTGCAGGCAGAAAACTCTAGGACACCGTACACATTGTAGCAAGTGCAACATTGTTCAAGGCCAGTTTTGTGGGGATTGCTTGTACATGAGGTTTGCAAGATGTATCTCAATTGGTAGTCCCTTTTAACATTTCATTTTTTTTCACGTGACTGAGAGTTCTAGAATCAAACACCAAAATCTAAGAAAACAAAACCTTGATATCGTATGGCTGTTGCTCTCAACAGCATTTTCCTGTATACATCAAAACAGATATAAGACACTCTGTTTTCTATGTCTGAACAAATATGCGCTGGTTTACTATGTCTACTTTTGACTTTTAATGTGCTTGGCCTGTCGTCTTGACTTGTTAATTTTTTTTATGTCCTTGTCTTGCTGTTTCATCCTTATATGTTGGAATCAAGATGTGGTATACCCTTAATATGTCAGGTAAATTAATTTTCCATGTGTTTATTGAAGATAAAATTAAGAAGTTCTCATGTCTTCAACATTCATGATTTGTCTTTTCCCTTTTTGTTTTAGTTACCTTATTGGGCCATCTAACTCAATACCTCAACACATTGAGTTGAGTGGGTGATGGGGGACAAGGTGGGAGAAGGGGGTTGAAGAGACTATCAACGTCCCATCGGCAATGAGGAGGCCTCTAGTGTTGCACTGGCGACTAGGGCAGAGGAAAGTTTCACCTCGATGTGGAAATTGCACGTCAATATCACATGTGTGGTCAAAATTATGCTGGCTGATGGTGTCTTGAACAATCTTTGGCTGATCGACCACATCTATAATTTTATCTTCCTGTTTTAACTTTTAACTCATTCTGCTCAGCCATGAATGTTGAACTAGCCTAAAAGTAGACTTCAGGAACTACGTCTAACTATGGTTCAGTAAGGAGGATGTCATCATAAAACATCTTAGACTCAACGTCTTCAAATGCTAGTCTATGAGTGCTGGATCGGCTTCATAAACTACCTCTTTCATTTGGCTTTTATACTCCTTAATCAACACTGGGTCAATCTCATAAACTATTTCTTCCATTTCTTATGAGGAAGTTGACTACCCGTTAATCGGATTAGGATTGGCGCCGGTGAAGCAAAATTTATCTTTTAAGTGTACTGGCTGGGGAGTATAACTGGGTTGCTCTAAGTCAAAAGTGGTGTAGCGCTCTTCCATCTACTATAGGACAACAATAATGCTAAGATTATTTGAAAAGAATACGTTAGCCCATATACCATCAAAGTATTGAACCTTCCCTAATTGCTTGTGAAACTCCACAAAGACACCATCAGTTTTGACAATGATGGGAATCCAAGACCCAAGGAAGGCAAACTCGGGGATCAGACTCGGATTGGTCCGAGTCTCGATCGATCGGATCGGCCGATCCGATCCGGTCCGATTTCCTCATTTTATTATAAAGAAAGGTCTAAAAAAATAAAAAAAGATTAGAAAAAATAAAAAAAATAGAGTTTTAATTGTGACGTCCTTGGATTTAGTTTGACCATCAAGCCAAACTAAGTTAACCTAAATAACAAAGAGATGAGATCAAACTAGTGTTCTTTTAAATGATAAATCTTGTTTTATTTTTATCCTCACTTTCCATTGACTAAGGATAAATTTTACTAGTCAATAGAAGTTTTTATTCCCCATCCTTCACCTTCAACCTATTAAAATTATTTTTAAGGCATGTTTTTTTTTTCTGCAAAAATAATTGGGCCATGTTGATCTCATTAGGCTAGAAAAGCGTAGTCAAGCAAACTTTGATTCGATTCAATTAATTGGTTAAAATGAATCTAGTTTGAACGTGGATTTAATTCTATTAAATAAAGATCAGGATGGGTTAAATAATTGGATTGTTTCATGTTGCCTTCACCCATCGAACCCATCCAGTTTGCACCCCTAAACTAGATGCATGAACATGGATTTAATTCCATGAAACTAGCTATCGGAGGATCGGCCTATCCAGGCCGATCGCATCCGATCTGCCTGATCCCATTAAGGGAACGAGAGGTCGGGGCTTGGGATCGGATCGGGCCGGCTGATCGGCTAATCCGATCCGATCTGCGTCGATTCTGCCTTCCATGCTAGGACCAATGCACCATAATGGAGTGCATCTATAGCCATCCGAGAACCATTCCAGCTCTATTGTGGCTCAGAGACAGGTTAGAGACCATTTGATGCATTGTTTATTTTTAGAGGAGTCTATAGATACATTATTTGGATCATTAGGAGCCCATTTAGCATGCTTTTTTTCTAAAATTTAGGTGTGATCTTTTATTTTTTAAAGATTTTTAGTGTGAAATTTTCACAATAATTATCTAGTTAAAGATGTTTGAGTCCATATTGGAGGAGGGTAGTCGAGTTTGGGTCGGAAAGGTCCCTAAACACACTCTCTCTCTCTCTATATATATATGTTTGTCTCTTTTTTTTTTTAATTAATGACTGAATTTAGTACAAATTTCGATGGTTTCCTAGTGTTCTTCTCTGTGACGGAGAAGATGACCTTGCGATGGGGTCGAATCTGCCCTACGATAGAGGTGGGTGTGAAGCCCTAGCCACTAGCGCGACGTTGGAGGCTTCCCCACTGCCGGTGCGACGCTGGTAGTTTCCCCAACCCCCTTCTCCTTCGCTGTCCCGCATCCGTGGGCACCACACTTTTAAACATACTTTGTTTTGTTCCTTAATTTTTACACTTTTAAGCATATTTTATTTCATCCCTTACTCATATTTTTGAAAGAAGTTGTGGTTAATGCCAGTGTCACCAATTTTATGTTTTCAATATCGGACTATTCTAACGTTGAGTAGGTGTCACTGTTTTAAATACATTTTGTTTTGCCCCTTAACCGATATGGGACTATCCTAACAGTTTCCCTTGTGCTTGACCATTCTGTTCTTTTTGATACTATAACTACTTTTCTGCATATTGCTATTTTTGTGTGACTTGGCTTATGCTACATTGCTAATTTTTTACTTTTGTTCAGTAATAGGGATGCAAATGGTAACCAATAGCCTAATTATTTAACCAATTACTAGCGTATAGGTCAGTTAAACGACAGCCTTTCTAAACTGATATACATATATACATAGTGGATAACATGATGAATACAATCTCTTGTAAACTGAATGCACTTGATACAGAAATAATCCATAACCAATCAATTAACTTATAGATCAATTAACAGACAATCTTTCTAAACCAGTAGCATAGTGGATAAGCTCATGGATCCACTTTTGATCTGCACCGAATCTGACCCACTTCCATCCCATTCAATGATATGTCAAGACTCGAGAGTACTTGCATACATAAAGAGTGGCCAGAAGAAAAGGCCTCTTTGCACCTAAATGCCGTTTGTCTAAGGCTATAATTGCTGTCTATTTAATTTCATTCCTTGGAGTATAATGTGGTTGACATGAGTGCGTAGTATCTGCATATACATTGTTAAGCATTCTTTGGTTTTGGGGATAACTAGTTCTTTGTTGGTGTTTACATCAAGCGAAAGAACCAAACTCGAGGAGCTTGTTTAAAAGGCTGTACAAAGCTCGGTGTAGCTTGCAAAGAACATGAGGTGCACTAGGATCCAGAAAACCTGGAGGTTGCACCATATAAATATATTCATCAAGGCAATAGTGGAGGAAATCATTAATAACTTCGAGCTGTTGTCTCGGCCATCCTTTGGAGACAGTAATAGATATGACAGTTTGTATAGCAGATGGCTTGATCAATGGACTGAATGTTTCATTGTAATCAATCCCATGCTGCTGGGCGAAGCCTTTGGCGACCAAGCATGCCTTGTATCGGGCAAGGGACCCATCATCATGCCGTTTGACAATGTAGATCCATTTGCAGCCCACCACATTGTGATTGGGAGGTAGGGGAACCGGAGACCAAGTCCATTGTTATGGAGAGCATTCATCTCCTTGGTTTGTGGACAATTTCTCATTTGTGAACCAGAAGTTACTGGTCCAAAAGTGGAACCAGCCTTATTGCAAAAGACAATGCTTGAGTTGTGTACAGTTGACTCTTCCTGGACCCTTTAGTGGCAAAAGCCTTATTGCACTGGGCTGCCATTTTAGTATGTCTGCACAGGATTCGTTATTCCACAAATTCCGTTGATACTTCGAGAGAGTCTTGAAGGGGAAAATCTGAGTTTTGGTGGGGCTGCAAAGTAAAGGCATATAGGAGGACAGTCAATTTGGATTTGGATTTCAAAAGTTCCAGCATCAGTTGATCCCAATTTAGGTTCTCAACCCAAGCAACCTCAACACATGCTCATTCCTTATGCAGAGCGGCAAACTTACTCTGGGTCAGGATGCTATGTATTCCCATATATTACTCTCCGGTTCCAAATGTCAAATGACTTGCATGGCTAACAACTTATAATTGCAACTGCATTCTACCAAAATTGTCTCAACTGGCATTATATTTGGCTGAATTCCTTAGAATGAATTTAGTGGCTACAATATTACCAAGTTTTGGCTCAAGTCAGTTCATGTTTAGGCTGACCTTAGGGTAGAATTCCAACCGGGCTGGATGTGGGTTCTTTGGTTGGATTGAGCTCAGCCAAACCCAACTCGGCCCAAAGTTACATGTAGCGCTAACTGTTGCCCTGAATTCAGCATAATCCAACACTGTGAAATTGGGTTGGGTGCATTTTCCAGCCAAACTGACCAAATTTGCATCCGTAGTTAGTTAAGTGAACTTGCTGTAAAGGCACACTTTTGTTTATTTTTATCATTTACCTTGCCCCATCGGCACGAGCCCAGCTACACAGATGAAGGATCCAATAATGCATAAAGTTTCCAGCCTACTCTACCTACTTGACATGATTCTTCTTCACAATAGTGCCAATTACATGGACAATGAAGCTTAGGACTTTAGAGGATCTGTCCAAAGTCTTATAAGACAATTTGCATGTAGAAAACTGCCTTTTGTTTATTTCACCATTTAAGCTCATGCAAATAGAGAGCTGAAAACAGATTGGATTAGTTTTGATTAAACAGATTGGATTAATTTTGATTAGTCTTTGCTTTGTTTATGGTAAATATGAGCAGATATCTTTCAACCATTGTGAGCTCAGCCAAACCCAACCTGGCCCAACTTTGACTAAGCCATACTTTTGTTTATTAACATCGTTTATCTTGCCCCAACAATGTGAGCCAGTTTGTACCAATGAAGGATCCAGTGACATATAGTTTCCAGCTGATTATCTACTCGACGGTTGACACTATCCTTTTCCAAGATACATGCCACTTACATGGACAATGAAGGCACAAGAGGATACATCAAAAGTCTAATAAGATGAGTTTACTTGTAGAAAACTGTCTTTCGTTTGCTTCACCATTCAAGTTCATGCAACTAAAGAACTGAGAACTGATAGGACAAATTTTGTGTCGTCTTTGTTTACAGTGATTATGAGCAGATATCTTGCAACCATTACGACCTCAGCCAAATCCTCGTTGGCCCAAAATTAGACTCAGGGCTAAGAATTGTTAGCCTGAATTCAGCATGAGACAACACTCTGAAATTGGGCTGGGTTGGTTTGCATGTCAGACTGGCCGAATTTGCCCCCCCTAGTTAGTGAAGTGAACTTGCTCTGAAGGCATAACTTTGACTGAGAAATAGCAGCAGGCGCTGCACTGCTGTGTGTGCATTGTGCGTGGGCATGATCCCTTTTTACTTTGGGATTTTCGTGTGTATACTCCTGTAAACTGTGGTGTGTATAACACACACACACACACATATACGCACACTTGATTTCTTTAGAAAGGTTGCTGTTACACCCTTGTTAGTAGGATTAACTCATTTTGCCATTGTTCCAGATCCCACAAGTGCTCCCACTCCCTATTTCCACTCCTACTCCCAATAGAAATTTGAATGGTAAACTACAAGTCCTCCACTCCCATCTTATTCCCATTACATCTCCATGCAACTATAGTTATACCCCTTCCATCAAAATCCCATGAACTCTAACAATTATGCCCAAAAGATTTTGTCCACTCGGGCTATGTCAGGGGGTATATATGCAAAAATCCGAACTCTTTCCGGACATTGTTTTCAAGGCATCGCCTAGGCGACAAGGCATTCCCTTGTGCCCAAGGTGACATAGTTTCTAGGCAAGCAGCCCATTAAGGCACTCGCGTAGGCTGCCTAAGGGAGCCCAACTCAAGTAATACTTGCCCAGCCTGCCTTGTTGCAGAAACAACCTACTTTCTTTTAGGTCTATTTTAATCATTAGAAAGAAGTTGAAGGATATTTTTTATACAATTGTCCATATTTACATAAAAAAGGGGAAATAGATTATCAAACTTCCCACTCTGTGTGCGATTCTTCTGCCAAGGTTTCTTTCCCCTTATTATCCTCTCAAATTTAGAAGTCACTATGTTTAGTATGTTGATTTTGCTTATTGTTTTTTTAAGTATATCTTCTTTGTCTTTCTTTCTTTATATAGCATTAATACTTAACTAGTAATTTCACGTTAGGTTGATTTTTTAATCTTGATTGACATACTCCAAGTTCTCATTGGTTTTCTTTATTCATTTAATATTTGTCCTTTATTTCTATTTTTTCTTTTAACACCATAAATATATGTTGAATATTGTGAATGACACCATTGTATACAAATAAAAATGGATCTTATATGGTGGAAAATGGAGATAGCAATTCTCTTGAAACATAGTCGGTTCTGTAAACTAGGCTCCGCCTAGGCGCCTTGCCTTGGCACCTTAAGAGTAAGGCAGTAGGCCACCGCCTTGATCGCCTTGGACGCCTTGACAACCATGTTCCGGCATATCCCGTTCGAGTTCACAGCATTCTGACTATAGGCGTTTAGTCACAACCAATGGTAACAAGATGTAGGAGTCAATGATGCGGGACAAGGGGAAAGAGGGGGAATGGGATAGGGATCCTGCCGGCCTCGCACCAGCAGGGAGAGTTTCCCTGGTGTCGCACCGGGGAGGGGAAGGGGACTGGCGTTGCACTAGTTAGGTACCTCCGTCGCAGAGGTAAAAATACGCAAATCTGATCATTTTTTTTCCCAAATCTTCTCTTTTTCTAAAAAGAAACATACATATTTAAAGAGTTTAGAAGAGTAACTCCTGACTTTTGGACGCCCCTATGACTCTAGGACTTCCCATCTCTTATTCCGTTTCTTTAATTCCTAGGAAATAAAAACAAACATAATGGACCATAAATGGTCCTAATAAAAGCCAACAAAAGTGCCCCAATCCCTGCATCGTATCCTGCATCAGTCAGGGTTATGTATAAAATATGCTGGTATATATACAGAAGTTCCTTTTCTTTTTGAACGATCTGATCAAAGATCAGATGGTACAGACATGAACTGGAGCTGTCCCCAAGTTGCCATTTTTTTTTTTGAAAATAAAAAATTGTACCCTGGTGCTGCTGTGCAATCTTGATTGGATGGCAGCGGTGTGGGGGATACAGTCGTGTCAGATCGCATCCCCCACAGGGGGTGCAACAAGTATTTTTCTTTATTTATTGTCATCATTTGCCTTGCCCCATCAGCATGAACCCATATATACAAATGAAATATCCAGTGAATCCATAAACTTTCCAGCCGACTGCCTACTTTGACATTATAAGACCAGTTTGGCATGTAGAGAATTGCCTTTCATGTGTTTCACAATTTGAGCTCATGCAGCTTGAGAACTAAGAACTCATTGGATTAATTTTGGGTTTGTTTACAATAATTATAAGCAGATATCTTGCAACCGTTATGGGCATTTGCTAATACGTCAATGTTGAGTTTGTTGAGTGACAATTTGATTGGATTTTAATGGCAGGTCATTTATCCATTATCCAACAATTTATTAATCAAGGACATGGGTGACATCTATGCCATATATTTGCAAAATCATGCAAGTTCATGGCATTGTTTGTGCTCCTATGTTCATGACCATTCTTGCATATTCATTATTTTGCGATCGCTGTAGACAAATTGTTAATGATGTTGAACTTGAGGCTTTGGAAAGTGTCTTTTCAATTGGGATTTGAGGACCTCCAGTCATCGGCTTACATTTTGAAAAATGTCCACTCTATGTAGTCAAAGGCGAGTGAGGCGTTCGCCTAGGCGACGAGGCGAGGCGAGGCGATGATAACTTGCCTCACTTTGGGCTAAGTCGCCTAGGCGAATGTGGTAAACGTCTCAAGCATTGAGGCGCTCGCCTCCGCGTGCCTTGGGCGCCTCCGTCGCCTAGGCCCACCTCAGTCGATTCGTTTGCCATGCACCCGGCCTATTTGGCCTAGCCCAAAGGGCCCAATGCCCGGGCAATAAAATCGAACCCTTAACCCCCCTTTCCCTGTCCCGATCCATTACGAACCCTAACGCTCGCACAGAGCTTCCTCTTCCTCCCGCCCACCACAGTCGCCGGTCGTCACGGTCGTGGCTGGTAGCTCCACAGTCCCTCCCCGGCGACGACGACGGCGACAGCGCATCACTCTGGCGACGGCGACGACGACGACGACGGCTACGGGGATTTTAGGTAAGTCCTCTCTCCCTGTCTCCCTTCCCCCGACCCTCTCACTCTGCCTCTCTCCCTGTCTTCCTTCCTCCCCGACCCACCTTCTCACGCTCTTTGCCTCTCTCCCTGTCTCCCTCCCTTCCCCGACGACCCTCTCATTCTCTGTCTGTGTCTCTCTCTCCCTCGCTCCCCTCCCCCAACCCTCTCACTCTTTGTCTCTCTCCTTTCTTCCTCCCCCGACCCACACCCTCTCACGCTCTGTCTCTCTCCTTGTCTCCCTCCCTCCCCCGATGACCCTCTCACCCTCTATGTGTCTCTCTGTCTTCCTCCCCCGACCCACCCTCTTTGTCTCTCTCCCTCCCCCGACGACCCTCATTCTCTGTGTGTGTCTCTCTCTCCCTCGCTCCCCTCCCCCAACCCTCTCACTCTCTATCTCTCTCCATGTCTCCCTTCCTCCCCCGACCCACCCTCTCACGCTCTGTCTCCCTCCCTCCCCCGACGACCCTCTCACTCTCTGTGTGTCTCTCTGCTTCCTCCCCCGACCCACCCTCTTTGTCTCTCTCCTTGTCTCCCTCCCTCCCCCGATGACCCTCATTCTCTGTGTGTGTCTCTCTCTCCCTCGCTTCCCTCCCCCGACCCTCTCACTCTCTATCTCTCTCCATGTCTCCCTTCCTCCCCCGACCCACCCTCTCACGCTCTGTCTCCCTCCCTGTCTCCCTCCCTCCCCTGATGACCCTCTCACTCTCTGTGTGTCTCTCTGTCTTCCTCCCCCGACCCACCCTCTCACGCTCTGTCTCTCTTCATGTCTCCCTCCCTCCCCCGACGACCCTCTCACTCTCTATGTGTCTCTCTGTCTTCCTCCCCCGACCAAGGAATTCCGGGTCGGGTCGGAACCGGGAATCGGGACCCGGCGATCTCGACCCGATCCGATCTAGATTAGCCGAGTCGGCCGATCCAGACTAAGTCCGGCTGGTCCGACTCGGCCGGATTTAAAAAAAAAAAACAGAAAAAATAGAAAAAAAATAGAAAAAATCAGAAAAAATTTAAAAAAAATCAGAAAAAATTACATACATATTATTCAATTGATGTACAATAAGAATGAATGCAATTCATGTACATCCATAAAAAATAAACATTAAAGACAACTAACTAACTAATAATTTTTGTTGTGCATTAATTAAAAAAGACATTGTTATTGAAAATACCTTAGAAAGATCACATTTGTGATCCTTCATCATCCGGTTCATAAGTTTGAGCAGGCGGGCTATAATCTGCTGACATGTATGGTGCATATCCATAGCCAAACAAAGAACTAGCGAGGTCTTCGAATCCTCTTTGAATACCTCTAGGTGTGTAAGCTTGTTGGCTTGAACTTTCTCCTGATTGTATTGGAGGGACAAAAATGCCGTACTGTATAGGTGGAGGTCCAAAGTACCCTTCAGTAGTGCTGCTGATGTCTGAATACGGCAGTGTAGGGGGATGAAAAATAGGCGGATAAGAAGGTGCATCTTCCCATGGTGGCCAATCACATCCTGCCTGTCTCTATTGGCCTTCAAATCCCCTTTGTTGTCCTTGTCTCTGACCTTGAGTTCTTTCAGAATGATTCGGAGGTGCGGAGTAATCATCGTATCCTGTGTAACTGCTCTCAAGTGTAGAACCTCCTGATAGTCCAGCAACAATAGCGCCATCACCATCACCATCTCCATCATCATCATCATCATCATCATCATCATCAGTGGAGTCATCACTCCGCACTTGGCTTGTTTTCCTCAATCGCCTTCTTCTACGCCTGTAGGTTTGTCTTTCTGCCTTGTACATGCTGGCCAAGTGAGGTGGTAAAGCTGAGGTGTCCTCAGGTGTCTCTCCAGTCTGCTGAACTGTCCCTTCTTCTCTTTTTCATGGGTCCACTCGTTGTTTAGACTTTCCTTTTGATTGTTTTCTCTTTTTGCTGCTCGATGACTGTAATGAAGGTCTCGCTGGCTCTTTCTCCTTTCTTCTTTGTGGATCCACCTGAGTAGCTGATCTCCTGAGTGTTGGCTGAACATGTAGACTGTAATCCCTTCGTCTCTAACGTGCTGATATCTCATCTTGTAAATCCATGTATTGTTGAGATGATAAATCTTTGTGTGCCTTTTTACCCATCATATAAGTCCTCATTTCCTTCTTCAAGTCCAGCGGGACTGACTCACATCTACTGACATCTCCTGATATACCAGTAAGATGACTTTTTAGGCGATAGATGCCACCACCCATCTCCTTTCCACACCAGTTGCATTTGACCCTCCTCCTAACACTGTCCACTAGTATGCAATGCTGCCAACCAGGATCAGCACCATACTGCTCCACATCCTGTTCTGCCATATTCCTGCATAACATAAAAACACAAAAATGCAATCAGGTTCTAACAAGTTCAATTGAGTGGTTGGCAGACTCAATTGAACCTTAATCACACTAATCATACAAAAGTCCCAATTTTTAACACTTAATTAGAGTTAATTTTAACTAATTAACGCTAATAACAGACAATTAATGCAAAAAAATGCACATTTATGTCCTAACAAGTTCAATTGAGTAGTTGGCACACTCAATTGAACCTTAATCACGCTAATCATACAAAAGTCCCAATTTTTAACCCCTAATTAGGGTTAATTTTAACTAATTAACGCTAATAACAGATAATTAATGTAAAAAAATGCACATTTATGTCCTAACAAGTTCAATTGAGTGGTTGGTACACTCAATTGAACCTTAATTACATTAATCATACAAAAGCCCTAATTTTTAACCCCTAATTAGGGCTAATTTTAACTAATTAACGCTAATAACAGGTAATTAATGTAAAAAAATGCACATTTATGTCCTAACAAGTTCAATTGAGTGGTTGGCACACTCAATTGAACCTTAATTACACTAATCATACAAAAGTCCTAATTTTTAACTCCTAATTAGGGCTATTTTTAACTAATTAACGCTAATAACATGTAATTGATGCAAAAAATGCACATTTATGTCCTGTTGGCACACTCAATTGAACCTTAATTACACTAATCATACAAAAGCCCCAATTTTTAAGCCCTAATTAGGGCTAATTTTGAGAATTTTGTCTAATCAACATGCTAAATTTTTTTTCAACTTAAATATTAAGAGATCTACACAATATACACAATCATACATCATTTCTAATTTTTTTAGAATTTTAAAAAATTAATTCGAAATATACCTAAATTCGGATCGGAATGCGAAAGGAAAATCCGACGTCGAGGGCGGCGGTGACGGCGACCACAGCGGCGGCGGCTTCCGGACGGCCGGCCGACGATGACGGGATGAAAACTCCCTCTTTTTGGTCGATATCTCAAAAAAAAATAGAAAAGAGAGAGAAAAAGAGAGAGAGAGAGAGGAAAGAGCGGCGGCTGACCGGCGACGGCGGCGAGCCGGGGAGGGGCTGGGGAAGGGGGGCGCCGAGCTGCCAGCAGCGTTTTTGCTGCTGGCGCCTGGTTCCCGAAGGGGGGGTTCGGGCCGATTTCGGCCGTTTTTTTTATTTATTATTTTTTATTTTTAAATCGGTGGGGGGGAACTATAAATTCCCCCCCAAATCGGCTCGGGACCCGCCGATTCCGCAATCCATGCCCCCGACCCACCCTCTCACGCTCTGTCTCTCTTCATGTCTCCCTCCCTCCCCTAATGACCCTCTCACTCTCTATGTGTCTCTCTGTCTTCCTCCCCCAACCCATCCTCTCTGTCTCTCTCCCTGTCTCCCTCCCTCCCCCGACCCACCCTCTCACGCTCTATCTCCCTCCCTCCACTGACGACCCTCTCACTCTCTGTGTGTCTCTCTGTCTTCCTCTCTCGACCCACCCTCTCACGCTCTGTCTCTCTCCATGTTTTCCTCCCTCCCCCGACGACCCTCTCACACTCTATGTGTGTCTCTCTCTCTATGTCATTATGTATGATTATATTTGTGTTTTTGTCATTTTGTATAAATAAGTGAATTATAAATATATATTTTTAAAAAATGTCGCCTCAAACGCCTAGGCCATCGCCTAGGCGTTTGAGGCTGAGGCGACCCCCTAGAATTTATAAAAGTACATATTTATGTCAATAAATTAAAGATTTCTTCCCACAAAAAAATAAATAAATCTTGAACCGGCCTGAACCGGCCCGACTCGTACGAGTCAAGCCGATCCAGATCGGATCCGACTCGTATCTGGCCGGACCCGATCTGATCCAGATCTACGATACGGCGAACCTTGCAACAAATACATAGCATATTCATAGAACAATAGATAAAAGTAATGCAATAAAAACATTTAGGATGGGTTCATGGGTATGCCAAGGAGTATCTTCATCAAATGAAACCCCCCAAAAATACATTTACAAAGAGCTTAAGGAGCTTGAAAAATCTCAGGCTAGAATATAAAAATCTGGCTGGGACAAGTTGGGTCTGGGACACCCCGCTGGAACAGACAAGAAGGCGTCTCGCCCCGTTTTCTCACTAGGACGGGACATCCCAGCAATTTCGGCCAGGACGGAATGGGATTGAGTACTATGTTCTAGATATCACCTGGTTAGAACTGGGAATAATTCTTTCAATTAATTGTTGTAATAAACAATGGATTCCTTTGTCATTACGAGCATGTGAATATTTAACATTTGGTTATTTTAGTGCTTTCCTGTAGAATACGATCCTTAAGATTACTGAACACTGTAGAAATAAGGCCCTCGGTGCTCTTTCGGTTCCTAGCTTGGGTTACATATACCCATGAAAGTCTTTTACTCTCTTTTATGAAATGATGCTATATAGTCAGGAGATGGGTAACAATTGTATTTTAGTCTTGGACAATTTGATGTGTTCATAACAATTCAAGCTGAAGATGGCTTGAAAACTGTCAGTAGCAGGTGGAACAGCTGGATAAGATTGTTATCCAAATTAAGCACAGTGTATCTCTTGAGGCATTTTAAAAATCTTCTTTTGGGAACCCTTACGAATGAAGACATATGGAAGTCATTTGTTGCCATTTTTTATAGCATAGAGCCACCTTAGTGGCTGGTTCTTTTCCTTCCTATCTTTTGAAAACATTCTGAAGCTTATGCACTAGGGGTGCCAGAGTCCACATTTCCTGGATGTACATGGTATCATCACAGCATGGAAGCTTCACATGGATCATTGTCTTACTTCTTAGGGCATAAATAATATTGTGTAATGAACCATTTGTTTTCCTTAAAAAGATGCAATATTCACTGTATAATAAGATATGGCATGCCTTTAGTATTTGAGAATTGATTTGTTTGACTTTTTCTAAAATGTAGATATGGTGAGAATGTCCTAGAAGCCAACAAGAATCCAGACTGGACATGTCCTGTTTGTCGTAGTATTTGCAACTGCAGCATTTGCCGTACAAAGAAGGGATGGGCACCAACTGGTTCTCTTTACAAGCAAGTGAGTAATAATCAAAAGTTCGCAACTAACGTACTTTAATGTCATTTCTTCAGGTTGAAACTGTTCCTCTGTGTTGTTTCAGGTCTCTAGACTTGGGTTCAAGTCAGTTGCACATTACCTAATTCTGACCAGGCGTGGAGGGGAAAACATTGGAGGCGAGGCATTGGTCAACCCAATCTCTGCAAAGAGGTCATTGCCTTTCACTGATGAAGAGGGACCATCGGAGAACAGTGATTCTAACAACAATGATGATCACTGCAATGGGCAAGTGTTGCTGTTGGACTTTGACAACAATGAGAACAGAGATGCTAAGTGCAGTAGAGATGAGGATATGCAGAATCTGAATGAGTGTAATAGTGTGCCTACATTGGGAAGCAGTGAAATCTCGAGGATTAAATTGAAGAAATTAGAATCTGGGCTGCTGTGCAGTGAAGAGGACAAAGATGCTAAGTGTGGCGGAGATGAGGAAATATGGAATGGGGATGAATGTGATGGAAGCCCTGCACTAAAAGACGCTGGAATGCTGAGACAGAAAGAAAAGAAGGTGCAGTCTGCGCTAATTTTGAAACCAAGTCCGGACTCTATTGCTGGAAGATTGAGAGCGCAAGGCACTGGCAGTCCATGCAGCCAGTTCAACGGAGAAAAGAAAACAGGGAATGGAGATGAGTGTATTGGCAGCATTGCACATGAAAGCAGTGAGAAACCTGTCAGAAAAGGTGAGGAGCATGATCTGATAGTACTACCAAGTTATGAATGCATTCCTGGGAGGCTGGGAAGTCGTACCATCAAGACACAAAATGAAATTGCATCATAAAGTAACAGTAGATCTGGAAGCAACATAAGAAGGGAATGGACTTTTCTTTGATTGTGAAACTAAGCCTGGATTAAACAGCAAGATAATCGATGCATTTAGCCCGACCATAAAGCTGAGAGAGACTGATGGAGATGTGCAATTTTTGTCCACCAAGATGGGTGCCATGGAACTGACATTTTGGTGCATGTGCGACTTTTTGTCCACCAAGAATGTGCGGTTGAGCTGACATTGTCTCTGGGAAGTGAATTTTGGTGCTCTCTCCTGCAGTTAATTTTGCATTTTGTGGCATGATGATATGATCCAATTTCTTTTTGTGGTCATTCTGGCAACATATTGCAGTTTTGGAATCACTGGGAGATGATGCATCCTGCTGCAGACTCGTAGGTGGTTTGGAGTTTCTTTTGAACTGATGACCTGCTCAACAAAGTTCCGAAGTTCACCTTCTGTCAGCTATTGCAGGCACATGCATAGACTGGCATGGAGGGCGAACCCTGGACTTTTTCTTCTCTATTGCTGCAAGCCTTTGAAGCTGCTGACTCTGTCTTCTGCTCACTTGGTATGTGTTTTGGTCGCAGACTAGGCTTATCCAGATATTTTATAACACAGCCTTTGCGGTTGTGTTAATACTTTTTAACTCTTTACAATGATACAGAGTGGTTTTGTTATTTCATGCTCTAAATGCATCTTCAGTCGTCGATTTCGGTTTGGCTAAAGATGATAGGAATAAATAGTTTTCTTAACAACAGCAACGGATATCCAACTTTTTTTTCTCTTTTTATCTAGGGACCGAGACCCCAAATAAAAATCATCAGGTTATTCTGCCTTTTAATGGAATATTCAGCTCTTCGGATATTTCACTTGCCAAATGATATTTTAACATTGATGACTGAATAATCTGTTATTCCAGCCATTTATTTCGTTATCAAATGGGGGCTTTGGTTCTCATTTTTTTTTCTTTTTTTTTTCTTTCCTCCGTTTGTTTGGAAATTCCACTGGAGAATTAGGTAATTGACTAGGGCCATCTGCACATCCCCCACATCGAAACCGTGTTAATCCAAGTCTTCTTTGGAGATCGAATTCTGGGTCACTGGCTGCCAACCCAGTGTTGTTGTTGGCCTCTAGCTTCATGAACATAAAAATATCACTAGCTAGAAGATTAGAGTCCAAAGTAGATTTGATGTTATTCTTTTGATCTGTACAGCACCTTAATGCGTTGTGTATGGATGCTTAACATCACATATAAAGACAATCAACTTTAGAACCCCCATGCGTGCTTAAATAATGACTCCTTTCTGCTTTGTGTCAGGAAGCAATGCCAAGTTATCCCGCTGTTCTGTGCGTTCGTGCGTGTGCATGTGCGCGTGTGAGAGAGAGAGATATTACGGTTTCCTTCTGCAGGTGTCAATGGGCCGACTGGCTACAGGCCCAGCAGCTCTGGACCGGCTCAAGTCGGTCTAGAAAAGTACTTGAAGTTCTTTTCTACTAAGTTCGGCAGCTGTGGTTGGATCATGTTATTCATCGCTATGATCAACAATTGTTGTTGTTGGAGATTCGTCTCCGCTCAACCTAAACATACTTGTTACAATGCCCAACTGCAATAGAGCTGCAACTGCCGCCCAGATCATCACTAGACTAGACAATGTGGAGTTGCTGCCCCGTCGCACACAAGGAGCAGGTGGGCATTGCAACAAGTACTCAATGTGAGCTTTAAACCTAGGCGAGTGTAAAGAATTTTCCTTTTCAGAAAAAAAAAAATATAATGAGTTCAGGCCCCATTCGAACTTGTTAACTAATTGTTAGATTTTTGATCGGACGTTCTAAAAAAAAATATGAAAAGAAAAAAAATAAACAATGGCACTTAAGGACGGCTTCTTGGTGCATTGCAATGCGCCAGGGTATTGTGGCAAGCAACTCTGACTCAATTGGGTAAGATGTGGGCTTGACCAGAGAAGCCTTATATATATATAAATACTCGCTGCACCGCGCGAGTGTGAGATTCTATTTTTTTTAACCATGCGATCGGATGCCGAGTTAGGGAGGGCTCAACAATTTTTTTTTTTAAAAGAAAAATACTTGCTGCACCGCTCACTGCTATCCGAGCTAAGAGATTGGATGGCACGGGGCGGTGCAGCAAGTATTTCTCTATACATATATGTGCATTTATGCTTTCAGCCTTCACACTGGATTACCTCTATCCCCACTCACAACATGTAGTCATTGGGTCTCTTTCCACATAATTTGAATCATCAAATCATCGTATGGACTAAATCTTTTCTCTTTTACATCTATCTGATCAAAAATTAGACCGTTCAAATGCCATACATATGTGATCTCTAGAATTTTTTTTCTTTCCAGTGTCTATTCAATCTTGAAGTGCATAGCTGCAGCAAGACAGTGCAGAAGTGCATGGGTGCAGCGAGTCAGATTCATGTATAATATCAAATAGGGGTGGATATAATGCCCCAGACATCTAACTTAGATGTGTCCTTTTTATCCACAAAAAACTTATCCTCCCAATTTCAAAAATAATAATAATAATTGTCAAAAATTTTAAATATTCTAATACCCTCTAAGGTGTTTTTTTTTCCCTTGAAATTTAATTTTCATCATTGAATTGAAAATTTTAACTGTAGCCATCCAATTAAATCCATTGTCGTCTATGTATCAAAACTAAAATCACAGGAAATGGGATCAACCCTAAGAGTTAATTTGACGATTTTTTAAACTATTTTTTCAACATTTTCAAACGTTTATGTTCGATACCTATCCGATTGGACGGCTCCGATTGATTTTCAAGATCGACGGTAAAAATTAAGGAAATAGATACTTCAATTAGTAAATTATATGGCAGAAGGAAATAGATATACATATAAACGGAAACCGATGGTCGGTATTATATCTACAATGAATAAGTTGATATAATAATGAATGCATATTCATATTGTTTTGTGTTTAGAGAAACTATTAAATTAAAGTTCTTATAAGTGGGTCGAGAAATGAAATTTTTTATATAAACTAAATGCAGTTAGACTATCCGATATCGGTACATTGTTAGATGAGATTACGATATTAGATAAGTCACCAATAGGATATTTCATCCTAACTTTTTTTTTTTTTTTCACTTCATCAAAATGATGAATCCAACTCATTGAAATTTCAGTCATAGAATTGAAAAATTATAAAACTTCAAAAAAATAAAAAAAATAAGTAAATAAAAAATAAAAAATAATAATTAAATAAAAAAGTATAAGTAGAAGAACCCAAATTCTTAATACAAAAAATTCAAACTAAAAAAACTCTTTTATTTTCGAAGAATGAAAGACCACAGCAGTTGTGTTTCTTATTGGATTGATATCTCCACAGCTAATGCCGAAACGAACCCCACACCAACATCGTATTGCATAGTTCAGGGTGCAAATCCAATTGGCGCCTCAGGAGTGTGACAAAAGTATGTGATTTTTTGAAAATCGCGATCTTAATTATACTTTCTACCGTTTCATATTTTATGAATAAATTATGATCTATTAAAAAAATCATCAAACTTGCCACCTGAAAGCCTGATTCCCAAATGAAGAAGCCCCAAACGAAGAAGCCTATAGACTTGGGGATGAGCTTGAAGCACTCTCTCCTTTTTCTCTTGCTCCTCTCCCAAATTTATTGTACATTTTTGAGCTTAGTGGAGAAGGATTTTGGAGCTTGGAAGGTGGAAAAACGCCTGCAAATGTTGCTTTCTCTTGCCTCCAAGGGCTCCAAGAGTGCTTTATAGAGCCTAGAAATTCATGTACTGTTGGAGTAGGTGGGGCTTCAACATTCAAATCCGTAAGTCATGAAACCTAAAAAGGTGGAATTTCAGTTGACTGTTTAGTGGTCGCTCGCTTGATTGGCTCTATTCAACCAATGTCACCAAGTCAAGATTTAGGAAAAAATTGACATGGGGAAAAAATCTTAAGTTGACAAAAAATCTTAAAACTTCCCGAAAAAAAACCATGAAAGATACGTTAATGTCTTACTATATAAAATATAATATAAAAATTAAAAATATATACTACATAAATGAGTAAGTTCCTTTTATAAAGGTACCCTTTTCCTGAAAAATAAATGATTAAATTGTGATTAAATCACTACCTTTTAGATTTACGAAGATTTTAAAGATTCTTTCAATAAATCGAGAGTTATTCATGAAAAATAGTTAAGATGAAAAAATGTGATTAAATTGTGATTTTTTCAAAAAATTACAGATTTATGTTATAGTTTGTTCAACCGCTTTACCCTTGGTTTGTTCTTGTTTCGACTTGGTTGCTTTTGTTCCTTCTTTAATTCTTCCAAACTTTGTTTTTATTCATTCTAAATTGGTCTTGAGCATAATTTCACCTTGCACACTTAACCCACTGATGTAGCCGAAGCTATCACGACCGGATTCCGAAGCTGGAATCCGAAGTTTTGGATCCGGAGCTGAGTCGGATCGGTGTAAAAGGCCCGACAGGGATCCGGAAGGCGACGGAGGCAGAGACGCAGTTGAAGATCCGAGGCCGAGAGTCGCTCGGTCGGAGGTTGGCTCGTCTCCGGAAGGTGGGGCAGAGGTTCCTCCGACTGACGGGCGGGCAGCGCGGAACCGAGTCTCCATCGGTCGAGGGGCAGCCGGCGCACGGCGTCGAGACCGGACGGAGAAGTCCGAGGTCGGCGGCCAAGACCGACTCGGAGAGGTCGGCGATAATTCGAACTGAGCCCCTGCAGGAAGGAAAGAAGAAGAAACCGGTCAGTAGGAGTCCCGGGCTTCGGCCCTTAGGGACCCCCTCCGATGGTTAAGTTAGCTTCTGAAGATGATTCGATTCAGAAGGCAAATAGTAGCTTTAATGCTTTTTGGACTATGGTCCTTGAGGGTCACGGAGACATACCTTTGGCAATAAATAGCGGTGTATTTATAGCGAAGGATAGAGGATGGTTAACGGTGAAAGCCGATATAGGACTATGTTCCGGACTTATTGGTAAACCGCCATAGTGCCTAGTCCTCCACCGGAGTGGGCCGAACACGGCTGTTGGGCCGAAGGGGGTTGGGCCGCTGATGGGCCGAAGTCTGCTGGGCCGAGGGCTATTGTGTCGCTTACGGGTTTGTAGGTGCTTAGAATGACCGTGTGATTATCATGAAATATCTATGTTGTTTAGTGTAAACTAACCTATAAAAAAAACAGCAACTAAAGTGCAGTGATCGCCAGAAACTTTTAACTAAAAAGTTTCAAAAGAGAGTATGATCGCCTACCTTTCAAACGCGGAAGATTGAGTCCTTGGTTCCCCTTCCTCAGCCGGCTGAAGAAAGAGAGCCCTTTCTTTGCTTCTTTGTTCTTGCTGTTGAATTTGAGGTTGAGGATCGTCCAAAAGTTATGCTTGATTTCCCCCCCTTTTTGAATCTCTCGTTGTTGTTGAGTGCAGCAGAGACAGAAACAAAAATAAAGAAGAACTATGATGAGAATTTAAATAGAAGTAGTATCTGAACTAATCATGATTTTAAGCATATTTAAAACAGCAAACTCACTTTTTTAATGGCTTTGAAACCCCTTAGATCAAGTAGTTTTTTGAAAGATTATGCTGTGGTGTGTGTTTGCATGAAGTGAATATGAAGAATGAAACTAATGAAATGAATGCAGTAATGAAAAACTTATGCCTAATCGGTTGAAGCTTTGAAAGGATGAAGATCTTGAAAGGGACGCCGACTTCTGGAAATGACAGCGCTCCGGCGTTACGACGTTGTTGCTCCGATCTTCAATTCGCTATCACGCTATGGCTCAACTCAATTCTCTTTTTTTTTTTTTCTCTTTAACTCCTCAACATGCAGGGTATTTATAGGCATTTCTTGCGTTCGAGATTAACATATAAAAATTTCGAATTTATCCATCTTAACCGACAGATAAATACTGATTAATTCATCTTTATCTGTAATTATCTAAAACGCGTCCACCTTGGCTGACGCCTTTCAGATTAATTAAGATAAGGATAAATATCCGGGAAAACTTATCTTTATCTTTATTAGGTAAAACGCGTCCATCTATGTAGACGTCTTTTAGCATAATTAAGATAAGGATAAACATCCGGAGGAGAAGTTAAAATCACTTAGGAAACTTAAAACGCGTCGACCTTACAAGACGCCTTTTAGTTAATAAATAAATTAATTAAAATTCAAATTTAATCGTTAAAATAAGAATAAACTCTAAATGGCGTCCACGTGGGTCGACGTCTTTTAGAATTCTTCATATTTTAACTCAAATTGAATTAAAACCAATTCAATTGATTAACTTAAACACATCTGTTAAACCCGACACTTAAAAAAGATTAATAAAAATTAATTAATGATTAATTATCAGACCATTCTGAGGCATTATTGTATGATATGAAATTTACTCGAAATGACGTCAAAATTAGCGTGTCTACAGGGTTGAGGGCTGTTGGGCCGAGGGCTACTGTGCCGCTTACGGGCCGAAGGCTGTTGGGCCGCTGATGGGCCGAAGCCTGCTGGGCCGAGGGCTGCTGTGCCGCTTACGGGCCGAGGGTTGTTGGGCCGTTGATGGGCCGAAGGCTTTCTGAGGGCCTTCTATTGCTGCTGCTGGGCTGAACTGGGTTTGGGCTTGTTTTAATGGGCCGAATCGGATTCTGCCTCATCACATAGCCCCCCACTCTTGTCTTCCTCAGTTCTGAGATGGCGAGAGTATAGTCCGAAGCCTTTTTGAGAAATAACGTAACAAGTGTTTTATCCGAGGCTTTCTGTTCTCTTTTTTAAGAAGAGGATGTCCTCGGTCGGCCGAGGGTCAGCAGTCACTTATCCGTCTTCATTCGGGATGTAGCGACGAAGGCCTTTACTTCCAAGGGCGAAGGGCCGAGCCTTCTGACTTGTGTCAGGCTCAATTAAATGGACGGGATGGGCGTCGCTTTTTCCGTCAGAACGGTCGCTTCGCGAAGAAGCACAGGACACGCGTCGCGCATCCGGCCGCTCCGTTAAAAACACAAAAAGATCCTGGCCGCTCGCGGGTCGCGGGTCACCTCGGCTCTCTGCCTGATGTTCCACTCGGATTGCCGCCTCTTCCTTCCTTGGCACGTGGATCGGAACACGTGGCGGGCATCCGAGTGATCAGCCGAAGGGTCGGAGCGCTTTCGGCCGTTGATCATTCTGCTTCAATTCCCGGAGTCTATCCGTCATCATTACCGAAGGACGGTACACGTGGCGCGCATCCGAGAGAGGTAGTGAGACGAAGGGGAAGATCCCGGCCGTTGGCTTCGGCGGGAAGGGTTTCGAACAACGCCTATAAATAGGAACCCCTCGCAGGGCACTGTTCTTCTTCCTGCTTCCTGCGCCTGCGTTCTTCTGCGATCATCCGAGCTCTCCTTCTTTTCCAGCGAAGGGCTAGTCCTCTGAAGGTGCTTCCGAGCTCGTCACCTGTCGCAGGGAGCTCTCCATTGCCCGGAGCTGTTGCCGGGGGAGTTCCTTTGGCTTGAGAGGCGGTGTCTGATCGAGGAGATATTTTTCCTTTGAGGGTAAGCCTCAATCTCCTTTCTTCATTACCGTGACTTCATGCCCCGCAGTCCTTCTTTGAGTGAGATTACTCCTTCAGACGAGGAATATACTCCGTCCCAGTCCCCCAAGTCTTCTTTGTCATCTCCTCTTTCTTTGGATTCTCTCGCTTATGTCATGGCAGACGAGGCCGAAGCCTCCGGTGCCGAAGGGTCCGAGGAGGTTCACACCCCGGGCCAGGCTTCCTCCTCGGGACGTCGTCGTCCCGAGACTGCTTCGGAAGCAGCCTGCGCCCTCTCGGACGACGGGGTCAGCTACCTTGCTTCTTACTACCAACTCCCTTCCTGGATGACCCCCTATCGGCCTGGTTCGCATACCAGGGCCAACACTCCTCGCCCGGGTAGTTTTTCTATTTACGAAGAAAACTTCCGGACGGGCTTTCGTCTTCCTCTCTCCACCTTCGTCATCAACCTCCTATGTTTCTACGGGCTGGCCCCGTCTCAATTTTTTTCCAATTCTTGGCGCACAGTCTACGCCTTCTTGGCTGTGTTTGCCCATACAAAGATCATCCCCCCGGTCAACATCTTCCGCTACCTCTTCAAAATTCAAAGGCAGGGGAGATCCGAGTGGTATAGTTTTGTCCCTCGTCTCGGCCGAGGCATTTTCTCTGGGAAGCCTTCGTCCATTCATGGTTGGAAGAGGAATTTCATTCTAGTTTCTCTTCCGGAGAATGAGAGGAGCGTGTGGCCCTTTCCTACCAAGTGGGCACCGCTGGCCGCAGGCCTTTCTGATCCTCCCACCCTCAATTCCGCCCAGCGCAACATCGTGGGCCTTATCGAAGCCGCGGCTCCGTATGATATCTCGGAGCTTTTAAGCAAGCCGGAGTTGCTTGTGGGTGCCGGGGCATGGCCGGACCCGACGAGGGATCCTCGGCGGGCTTTCCCTTACCTTCCCCCCGGGGAGACTTCACGGGAGATCTAAGGAAATGCCGGGGTCGCTCCTCCGGCCGAAGCTCCTCCGGCCGCCGAGGTTGCTGAAGCTTCGGCCGAGGGTAAGTCGGTCTTGAGTTATGACCTTTGCGTGTTATTAACATCTAGCACTTCTTCTCCTGTTTGCGGCGATGTCTGGGATCAAGGGCCTCCTCAGCCGGATAGCCCAGCAGGGTGGCCAACCCCAGTCGTCCCGCCCGCAGGCGGCAGGAGGGTTTGGACGAGGTACCGTGGCCCCGAGCGTCCGGGCCGGGGTCACGATGACAGCGGCTTCCTCCGAGGGCCGTGCTGCTGCTGCCGCTCTTGAGAGGGAGCGGAAAAGCAAGTCGGCTGCCCGAAGGGGCGGTCGTTCATCAAAGCGGAGCCGGGCGGACGAGCCTGGCGAGGCAGAGCCCGCCCCGGCTAAAAAATCTGCCGCGGCCCGAAGGGCCCCAAGGCCGTCGTCCCCCGAAGCGCCGAGGGGCGACTCTCCCCCGGCCATGATGGCGGGGGCGGAGGACCAGGAAGGCGCTGGGTCGCAGGTGCCTCGCGTGCGGGAACGCGAGCTATGGGTCCCCGACCTGGGGATCTATAGGGACGAGAGTGTGGAGGACTCGCAGACGTGCCTGCGTCTGCTTCGCGGCCTAACCCTTCCGTCGGCCCTAGAGGAGCTGAAGGACCACTCGGCCACTGATCTGGCGATGATAAGCACCCGATTGGCGGTCCAGGTAAGAAGCTTCTTTGTGTGCTTCAGTCTAGCATTCCCCTTAGATTATTTCGGATTTGCTGACCCTTATCCGCTTTTGGCCGCAGGCCGCGGTCACGGGTAGCGTCCTGATCCATCGTCAGGCGCTCCTCCGGGATCAACTCCTGGAGGCCGAGAGGGCGTCGGCATCGGCGGGTTCGGGCGAGGGCCCCTCGGCGGGACGCGACTTCGAGTCTAGCGTTGACTGGCTCTTAGCTACGAACGCCCGGATGCGGGCTCAGCTGGAGGAGCAGGCAGCGGCGACTCGAGCTTCTTCCGAGGCCAAGGCGAAGGCCGAATGGGAGAAGGAGAAGGTCGAGCGGGAGCTGGCGGCGGTCCGGGTCGAAAATCAGGCCCTTAAGGCCGAGATCCAGGACAAGGACGCCCGGCGGGCCTCGGATAGCCGTCGCCATGCCGAGGAACTGTCGGCCCTGAAGCTGGAATTTGAAGCTAAGGCCGAGGAGGCTGTTAGTTCGGCCGTGGCCGATTACAAGGCTGGCCCAGACTTCGCCGAGGAGATAATCCAGGCGCAGCTTCTGGCGGCCTCCTCGGTCTTCACCATTGGGCTGGCTACCGCCCAGAAGGCTTGCCCAACCGTGGACTTGTCCGGAATTGCCCTGCCGACGGACGAGGAAGGTGAAGAGCTCCTGTCCTGGTGGAAGGGGCTTGCGGCTGAGAGGGCCTCAGCCTCGGCGGAAGGCGACGAGGCCGTTCCAGCCGAGGCGACCCCTGTCGAAGCCGCCCCGTTCGAAGCCGTGCAGATAGTTGATTCTCCCTCCCCATCTCCTGGCCGGAGCCCAGTTGATGTGGATGAGGGGAATACCGAGGGCTGATGCGGGGGCTTGTCCCGGTTTTTGTTTTTCTTCTCTTTGTAAGCCTGCGGCCAGATGGACGGCCGATTTTGTACTTCCTCTGCTGTATATATAGGAAGTGTTTTTTACTTTACCTTTGTGTTCTGAACAAACGACCGAATCTGGTTCTTCTTGAATCCGAGACCTTGTCGTTGTTTTAGTTGCGGCTTGCACGGGCGAGACCCGATGTAGGTTCGGATACGAAGTTTGATCGCCACCGATATGGTTTTTGAGGCCGGGGCCTTTACCAATATGGTTTGTACGATCTAGGGGGTTATCCTGCCGCTCCCGACTCGGTTTTCGTGGCCGAAGCCACTCCCGGTACGGTTTACACAGACTTAGAGATATACATCGCCGCTTCCCGATCCGGTATACATGGCCGAAGCCACCCTCGGATCAGGTTACCTGCGGGCTTAGAATATAAAATCATGCCGCTCCCGATACGGTTTGCATGGCCGAAGCCACTCCCGGTACGGTTTACACGGACTTAGAGATATACCTTGTCGCTTCCCGATCCGGTATATATGGCCGAAGCCACCCTCGGATCAGGTTACCTGCGGGCTTAGAATAGAAAATCATGCCGCTCCCGATACGGTTTGCATGGCCGAAGCCACTCCCGGTACGGTTTACACGGACTTAGAGATATACCTTGCCGCTTCCCGATCCGGTATATATGGCCGAAGTCACCCTCGGATCAGGTTACCTACGGGCTTAGAATAGAAAATCATGCCGCTCCCGATACGGTTTGCATGGCCGAAGCCACTCCCGGTACGGTTTACACGGACTTAGAGATATACCTTGCCGCTTCCCGATCCGGTATACATAGCCGAAGCCACCCTCGGATCAGGTTACCTGCGGGCTTAGAAAAGAAAATCATGCCGCTCCCGATACGGTTTGCATGGCCGAAGCCACTCCCGGTACGGTTTACACGGACTTAGAGATATACCTTGCCGCTTCCCGATCCGGTATATATGGCCGAAGCCACCCTCGGATCAGGTTACCTACGGGCTTAGAATAGAAAATCATGCCGCTCCCGATACGGTTTGCATGGCCGAAGCCACTCCCGATACGGTTTACACGGACTTAAAGATATACCGCGGTTTTCTGAAAAAGAGACATTTATTCATTCCTTCCGGCTAAATTCCGGGAGAAGTGGTTTACATGAATAACGCCGAAGGCGTTCCACATTCCAGGTGAGAGGGAGAGGTTGGCCCGAAAGGGTCTCCAACCGATAAGCCCCTCGTCTGATTACCTCTTTTACCCGATACGGCCCCTCCCAGTTGGAGGCAAGCTTTCCTGCGGCTTCGGCTGGCTTAGATGCATGAGCATTCCTTAACATGAGGCTCCCGATTTCAAAGCTTCGGAGCTTCACTCGAGTGTTGTGGTACCTGGCCATGCGCTGCTGATAAGCCGCCAGCCGAACGCGAGCCTTATCTCGGGTTTCTTCTATGAGGTCGAGATGATCCTTCAAGACCTCTTCGTTGGCCTCTGGATCGTAAGTAATGACTCTTGGAGAGGGAAGGCCGATTTCTACAGGAATAACGGCTTCTATCCCATAAGCCATGCGAAATGGAGTTTCGCCGGTAGGGGTTCGGCTCGTAGTCCGATATGCTCAAAGAACACTTGGTAGCTCCTCTACCCATTGGCCTTTGGCTTCGCCGAGGCGGGTTTTTAGTCCCTGCAATAGGCTTCGGTTGGTGACCTCGACCTGGCCGTTTGCCCGAGGGTGTGCTACCGAAGTGAACTTATGAAGGATGCCGAAGCCGGCGCAGTTATCGCTGAACTGATGGCTATCGAACTGCTTGCCGTTGTCCGAAATGATGGCCCGGGGGATGCCGAACCGGCAGATGATGGACTTCCATACGAAGTTCCAAGCATTGCCATCGGTTATTGATGCAAGGGGTTCGGCTTCTACCCACTTGGTGAAGTAGTCTACCGCCACGATGAGGAATTTCCTTTGGCCGGTGGCGGTGGGAAAAGGCCCCAGGAGGTCGATTCCCCATTGAGCGAAAGGCCAGGGGTCGGATAAGGGGGTCAGAAGGGTGGCTGACTGGTGGATGAGGGAGCTGAACCTCTGGTACTGATCATAGCGCCGTACGAGGGCTAAAGCGTCCTCTCGGAGTGTCGGCCACCAGTATCCTTGCCTTAGAAGCTTATGAGCCAGGGCCCTTCCTCCCGCATGTGCTCCGCATACCCCTTCGTGTACCTCTCTCATGGCGTAGTCGGCTTCGGTCGGGCCGAGGCACCGTAACAACGGTCGGCCGAAAGACTTCTTATACAGCAGCCCGTCCAGAAGAAGGAAGTGAGATGAGCGCTGCCGAACATGCTTCGCTTCCCTTGAATCGGGCGGGACTTCTCCTCGGAGGAGAAAAGTGACAAGGGGAGTCATCCAGGTCTCGGCTTCGGCCTCGGTTACTTGCATGACCTCAGGCTCACCGAGGCTTGGTTCGGCGAGTTCCTCTACTAGGATCATTCGGCCTCCTCCCCCGTCTTGGGTTGATGCCAGCCAGGAAAGGGCATCGGCTCGGGCATTCTCGGCTCTCGGGATCCGCACGATTACACAGGAATCGAATTGAGCGAGGATCTTGCGAGTCACCAGGAGATAGGATGCCATTGTCGCATCCCGAGCTTCGTATTCCCCGGAAACATGACTGGCGATTAGCTGAGAGTCGCTAAAGGTCTTTAGGTTCCGGACGCCAAGCTTACTTGCTGCCCGAAGGCCGGAAATGAGGGCTTCGTACTCGGCAGCGTTATTGGTGGCTGGAAAGGAGAAGCGTAACGCGTACTCCGTGACGACCCCTTTGGGCGATGCCAGAATCCATCCGGCGCCGCTGCCCGTGGAGCACGCGGAGCCGTCTACATAAAGTTGCCATTCGTCTGCCTGTGTGTGAGCCGAAGTGCCCTCCGCTTCGGGTACGTCGGCTTCCGGCTGAGGTGCCGAGGAAGCACTGGGAGTGAGTTCGGCGATAAAGTCGGCCAATGCCTGGGCTTTTATTGCTATTCGAGGAGCATAGGAGATGTCGAACTATCCTAGCTTAATCGCCCATTTTGCCAGTCTGCCGGATACCTCCGGCCGGAAGATAACTTGCCTTAGGGGCTGGTCGGTGAGAACCTTTACCGAATGGGCAAGAAAATAAGGCCGGAGCCTCCTCGCGGACGAGACGAGGGCCAAAGCCAATTTTTCTAGAGCGAGATACCGGAGTTCTGCTCCTTGAAGGGCTCGGCTGGTATAGTAGACTGGCTTCTGAACGCCATCTTGTTCTCGGATGAGGACGGCGTTGATAGCTGTCTCGGATACCGCGAGGTAAAGGCTCAGCGGCTCCCCGGGGACTGGCTTGGACATAATGGGGACTGTAAAGAGGTAGGCCTTCAGTTGGTCGAAGGCTGCCTGGCACTCATCCGTCCAGGCGAAGCTATTGGCCTTCTTCAGTAACTTGAAGAAGGGGAAGCAGTAATCCGCCGCCCTCGACATGAAGCGGCTTAGGGCTGCGATCCTTCCATTTAACTTCTGCACCTCTCGGAGGTTTGCCGGAGGGCGCATCTGTATGATGGCCGAAACCTTCTCGGGGTTAGCTTCTACCCCCCGGTGGGTGACCATGTAGCCGAGGAACTTCCCGGAGGCTACCTCGAAGGCGCACTTGGTCGGGTTCAGCTTCATTTTGTATCGCCGTAGAGCGGAGAACGTCTCGGCTAAGTCGGCCAAATGTTCTGTAGCGACGCGGCTCTTGACCATCATATCGTCTATATAGACTTCCATGTTGCGGCCGAGCTGCGGGGCGAACACTTTATTGACGAGGCGCTGATATGTCGCGCCAACATTCTTCAGGCCGAAGGGCATCCGGGTATAGCAATATAGACCTAGATCGGTCATGAAGCTGGTTTTGCTTTCATCATCTGGATGCATTCGGATCTGGTGATAGCCTGAATAGGCATCGAGGAAGCTCAGGAGTTCGTGGCCGGAGGTTGCATCCACCACCTGATCTATCCGAGGTAGCGGGAAGCTATCCATCGGACAGGCTTTGTTAAGGTTGGTGAAGTCCACGCACATTCGCCACTTGCCATCCTTCTTCGGCACCATCACTACGTTGGCGATCCAGTCCGGGTGATGCACCTCTCGGAGGTGCCCGGCGTCCAGCCCCTTCTGCACTTCGGCTTGGATGGCGGCTCTCCTTTCCTGATTGAAGGTACGCCGCTTCTGCTTAACCGGGGGCTGGTTAGGATCGGTGTGTAGTCGGTGTTCCGCTACTTCCGGGTCGACCCCGGGCATGTCTGTCGGAGACCAGGCGAAGATGTCGAGATTCTTTTTCAAGAATTCGGTGAGCTTCTCCGCTTCGGTTTTCTCCAGGCCGGAGCCTATCATCAGGGTTCGTCCTTCTCCTCCCGGAACCGGAATGGCGACGAGTTCTTCTCCCGGGGACGCCTCGGCTGATGATTCAATCGCCAGGGACTCGGCTGCAGCCTTCCCTTTGATCGAAATCATATAGCATTGCCGGGCTGCTTCTTGATTTTCCTTGGCCTCGCCTATTCCGTGGCTAGTATGGAACTTTAGCTTTTGATGGAAAGACGAAGGCACAGCTCCGACCCCGCCGATTAGCCTTCGGCCAAAGATGACGTTGTAGGCTGAATCGATTTTTACAACGGCAAAATCCGTTTCAACGGTTAGTTGCCGGGGGGCGGAGCCTATGGTTACAGGGAGTCGGACAATGCCCTCTACCCGGCAGGGCGAACCGTTAAAACCGAAGAGGGGGCCCCGGTGAGGCTTCATATTAGCCTCACTCAATCCCATTTTTACAAAGCAATCGTAAAATAAGATGTTCGGGGCGCTTCCATTATCGACAAAAATACGATGTACATCGTAACTGTTTATTACAGCGTTTATGACGAGGGCGTCGTCGTGAGGGACCTGAATATCAATCAGGTCTTGTGAGCTGAAAGTAATATCTTCTTGGCGAGGCCGCTTCGGCTCGACGTCGATCGTCGCTATAGTGGCAGAGCTGCACTGCCGGCGCCTTGACCCTTCTCCCGGCCCTCTGGATATCATCATAATGGACCCAGAGCTGGGTCTTTGATGGGATGCTTCCACCGGGGCCGAGGTGATCTTCGGCGGAGGAGCAACTCCTTTTTCCGGGGGCTGCTGTTGCCTGGCCGTCTCAGAGACGTCCCGGTTTCGCTGCGGTGGGGGCTGCTCTCGCCGAAGCTGCGGCAGTCTACCTTCCCGGATGAGGCGGTCGATTTCTTCCCGAAGGTGTCGGCACTCGTCCGTCGTATGGCCGATCTCCCGGTGATACTCGCAGTATTTGCCGGGATCCCTTCGGCGAAGATCCGTCTTCATGCGCTCTGGTCGCCGGATCATGTCCTTCACCTCCATGAGCATTCGAGAAGGGGGAGCAGGCAGTGGTAGGTACCGCAGTTGCGGATCCCGTCGCCTCTCTCGGTCCCACTCCTCCCTGCGACATCGCTTTCGAGAGGGCTCTTGATCTTCGGGCCGAGGGTGGACCACCTGGGGGGCAGGTGCCGAGGCTGCTTCGGCTGCGCCTTTACCTTTGGACATCATCAGGGCCTCCCGGTTGATATACTTGTGGGCCCGGGCTACGAGGTCCTAGAAGGTAGGGGGATGGCGCTTCCCGATGGAACCGAGGAGCCCTTCGTCCCGACACCCGCTGATCACGGCCGAGACCGCAATCGAGCTATCAAGGTTTGAGATTTGGGCGGCCTCGGTCCGAAACTTGGTAAAATACTCCTGGGGAGTTTCGGTGGGGCGTTGCCGGATGGCTAGTAGGCTGGCGGAAGTTTTACACTGCCGGGTGGTGTCATAGAACTGGTCGATAAACAGCTGGCCCAACTGGACTAGGGAGTGGATGGAGTTGGGGGCCAGTGTCTCGAACCAAGTTAGGGCAGTCTTCTCAAGGGTGAGGGGGAAAAGTCGGCAGCGGACTGCCTCGGCGACCCCTCGGACCGAGAGGTATGTGTTGAATCTCTGGAAATGACAGACCGGATCTGTCATTCCGTCGTAGAGAGGGCCCTTCGGCAGTTTGAAATTGGGAGGTACCTCGGTAGCCAGGAGCTCTGGCGTGAACGGGGTTTGCTCCAGGATGTTGCTAGCAAGGGGCACCCCGTATGGCCGAGACACCATCTGCTGCATTTCCTTCCGCATCGCTGTCAGCCGTCGGTTCAGGTCCGGGGCGGTTGAGGTGGCGACTGATTGCCCTCCGGTTCTGACCGGGCGGAATTCTGACGAAGCATAACCTTGCTCCGTTATGCGGTCGGCGCGAGGAGCTCGGGCAGGTAGCGCCGAGGGCTCGCTGCACGCCGTAGCGGTTTCGTCGGGAGAAACCGGTGTGGGCGCTGGCCGGAACCTTACATCTTAGACCGGGTAGAGTGGGGGGAGCTGTGCTTGCTGAGGAAGCTGTCCCAGCAATCCCATGCGCTGGGCGATGGCGGATACCATCTCCTGAAGAGGCGCGAGGGATGTGACGGTAGTGGCTAGCGTCGCCATTTGTTGCTGGAGCACTCCCACCCGGTCTTCTGCAGTGAGGGACTCTGGTATGACGGGCAGAGCCACGCTCGGTGGAGCAGAAGGGGCGCCTTCGGAGGGCAGCAGCTGTGCCGAGGCTTCCCGTGTCTCTGCTTCATTCTGTCCTGATCGTCGAGTTATAGATCGTTGAGACATGACTTGTTTGTTTGATTCCCACAGACGGCGCCACGTGATGTAGCCGAAGCTATCACGACCGGATTCCGAAGCTGGAATCTGAAGTTTTGGATACGGAGCTGGGTTGGATCGGTGTAAAAGGCCCGACAGGGATCCGGAAGGCGACGGAGGCAGAGACGCAGTTGAAGATCCGAGGCCGAGAGTCGCTCGGTCGGAGGTTGGCTCGTCTCCGGAAGGTGGGGCCGAGGTTCCTCCGGCTGACGGGCGGGCAGCGCGGAACCGAGTCTCCCTCGGTCGAGGGGCAGCCGGCGCACGGCGTCGAGACCGGAGGGAGAAGTCCGAGGTCGGCGGCCGAGACCGACTCGGGGAGGTCGGCGATGATTCGAACCGAGCCCCTGCAGGAAGGAAAGAAGAAGAAACCGGTCAGTAGGAGTCCCGGGCTTCGGCCCTTAGGAAGCCCCTCCGACGGTTAAGTTAGCTTCTGAAGATGATTCGATTCAGAAGGCAAAGAGTAGCTTTAATGTTTTTTGGACTATGGTCCTTGAGGGTCACGGAGACATACCTTTGGCAATAAATAGCGGTGTATTTATAGCGAAGGATAGAGGATGGTTAACGGTGAAAGCCGATATAGGACTATGTTCCGGGCTTATTGGTAAACCGCCATAGTGCCTAGTCCTCCACCGGAGTGGGCCGAACACGACCGTTGGGCCGAAGGGGGTTGGGCCGCTGATGGGCCGAAGCCTGCTGGGCCGAGGGCTACTGGGCCGCTTACGGGCCGAGGGCTGTTGGGCCGAGGGCTACTGTGCCGTTTACGGGCTGAAAGCTGTTGGGCCGCTGATGGGCCGAAGCCTGCTGGGCCGAGGGCTGCTGTGCCGCTTACAGGCCGAGGGCTGTTGGGCCGTTGATGGGCCGAAGGCTTCCTGAGGGCCTTCTATTGCTGCTGCTGAGCTGAACTGGGTTTGGGCTTGTTTTAATGGGCCGAATCGGATTCTGCCTCATCACCCACCAATTAGATCATTAAATTTAATTTTGTTATCATCCAAATTAAGTTTGGAGACAAAAATGATGATTTAATCACATTTTATCATCTCAGCGTACTTGCATCAATAAATTATGCTTTACTAAAGAACATTTTAATAATTATAAATTCATAGAATCTAATTTTCATATTGAATATTTTTAGAATCATATTTTTTAGATGTCTTATTTTCATATTACATATTTTATAAATTTTAAGATTTAGTTCATATCAAAAAATGATACTTTTATATACAAAAAGTAATGTGATTCATAATTTTTCCATTTTTTTTTTGTTTTTTGCCGATTTGGATTTTTTTTTCTTTGTCAAAGATGACTTCAAGCCAACCAACCTACCCATTTGCACTCTTAATTAAAGGTAATAAAACAGAGGACAGAAAACTTTGGACCTTGGTGCATGATGGTACTTTCTTATCTAGAATAATGCCACCTGGTTTATGGCTTCTTGGACGAAATAGTCGAGGCTTATATGAGATGTTTTCCTTCTTAAAAAGGATTTAAAAGGTTTAAGTTTATTTTTAAGTCATGGTGACGCTGTAAAAATCATATCTTAATTGCGAGATTATTATAGCAGAATAACTTGAATTTGATAATATTTAGGTCAAAATAATTTGTTATTATTAGGCTGAAAATAATGTCGCCAAGTTATGATTTCTAGGACGAAATGGTCAAGGCTTATACGAGATGTTTTCCTTCTTAGAAGGGATTTTATATATTTAAGTTGACTAACTAAATCATGGTAAGGCTGTCAAAATTATGTCTTAATTTCAAAATGATTATAGCAGAATGACTTGAATTTGATAATACGTATGTCAAAATAATTAGTTATTACTATGCTTAAAGTATTCTAATAATAAAATTATGTATCTTTTGGAGATTATTATACTTAAAACTATTTTAATAGTAAAGTTAAGTATTTCAGGGAGTGTTTGGCTATATTGAATGTGCATATCACTCGTAATTTTGATAGTGCTATTAATAACATGTGTTCACTTGTCTTGCATCTATGTTGATATTAATGTCTTAGAAGAGACAATTATACAGCTTCAATACATGCCTGAAGGTACATCAAAAAAATTATAATTCACTGTTCTAGAATCTCAAGACTACCTTTCCTCTCTGGTCAAAGAAGACTACCTTTCCTCTCCCTCTCCCACCCTTTAACTATCTCTTTCTCCCTCTGATGCCACCACTACACTTCTCCTGTAACATTGATACTCTGAGATGATATTTGGTTTTACGTAAAATATATTCGAATGGAAAATATTTTATAACGAAATAGATTTATATGAAAAAAAGAAACAAAATTCATCGTTTGTTACATATGAAAACATTTTCAGCTGTTTTAGAAAAGGGGATTCGGATCTTATCTCATGGATGCCAAAATCAGAAAAATAAGGAGCCAATGGATTAAGTTTTCCGTTGACTAGAATTTTTCAAATAATCAAATAAGTTATTGCAATATACTTTTTGGAAAAAACTTTTTCATATAGCCTATTTTATATGGAACCAAATGGATCCTAAATTCTAACCATATAAATATCAAAAACTAATACCACAACAAAGCTAATACTCCATGAGACATTAGCCATTTCTTTGAGAAAATAAAAGCAAATTTTCCTTCAAATTCTTTTCAAATTATTATTTTATGCCAACCTAAACAAAGTTTCTTAGCCGATTTATACAAGTTTGAAGTCTGAACTTCAACATATCCAGAGTCCAGCCTGTAATTCTCAGAGTTTGCAGTTGTACCCTTTAATTTCTTGGTAGCCAAAGCCATACGCTACCTTTTGCTCAAGACTTAGGTCATTGACATGTTGGAAGGAACCCTAGGTGAAGAAGACGAAGAGAACTCAAGTACCACCATTAAAAATATGCTTCTGAATGGCGTAGGAACTCATGTACCTAGAAAATAACTAAATAATGCCAGGTCAAGGGAAGCCCTATAGTTTAGTTGGGGAAGCTGTCCCTCCGACATGCTCCTTAAAAAAACATCTATGTCAAAATCCCCACTTGCCCTAATCTAGGGTTTTGGGAAGTCCACACCCATGACATATTCAAATAGTTTAGAAAGAAAATGACAAGATGTTGAATTGTCCCAATTTTGTACAATGTTGACAACCTCACTAGCTACACACTTCACCATGCACCTGTCAGGAGGGAAATATATCTATTTGGAAGCACTAGCTTTGATGCCAATTTAATACTACCCCATTATGCAAATTGCACACTAGTGGTTAAGGGGAAGTGGCTTTGTGAGTTGTGCCATGTTGTGATGCTATTATGTCGGATCAACAGGTTTATAATCTCAAGGCAGATTGGCCACCTCATCTCCATTGACCTCACCCAAAGAAGTAACAAGGGTTGACCATGTGTCGGTCAACTTGTTAACAGGGCCTCTCTTCTCAATCCACACATTTGATCACAATCCAACGGCTTGCATGGAGGAGTGGGGATTCTCTCACCATTGGTGTACTATATCTTACTGATAAAATGGTGTTACGTTTGTCTAGTACCTTGCCTCTTTTACATAAGACTTATGAGGGGGAAGAACAGTAGAAGCGATTGGTGACGGAGGAAGCGATGAGGAGAGGAGTGTGAGGAGACTGAGGGCATCGATCATTGAGAAATAAAAAATCTCTTTGTTTGATATATGCTCTGAGGGGGAATATGTGGTGCCTCCCTATTAATCTGACATATTAAACGTACTTAATTTTTTATTAGGAATGTGATGGAGCTAACTTAAATAGTCCAATATAAAATGCGACGAGGGGTATATTTTGAGTTGGCGCATACGTTACAATGAACTAGTTAATAAACACATTAAGATAACATGAAACTATGAAAATTTAACTCTACCTACATTTTGATTTCTTAACTTGAATAAGCTTTGCTTATTTAAATTTCTTATGCTCATGAAAAAATTCCCTTATGTCGATGCACCTTTATCAGTCAATGTATGTGTAATTTTGATAAACCTCAAAATTCTTCTATGTTTTTAGTCAGCTGTCATGATAAGTATTTAATAGCTTCTTCAAATAGGAAGAATTCAAACCTAAGCTTTCATGATGATTCTTTTCACTGGAAGTTTTTTTTTTTTTTTTTGGGCATATGTCACTAATCTTTTGCATTTATGCAGATGTTTACTTGGTGAGCACATGCATACTTATATTTGTGAATAGGTTCGGGTTAAGAGTTGATTATATTTTTTAATAATGTGGTCATATTGGTTGAATAGCCTTCTTAAAATTTATTTAATTACTTAACTAATAAAAAATATGTAGAATAAATGCCTCTTTTTCACTCATTTAACAGTTCAAACAAGTTGATAAAATGTTAAAAGACGTAAGATTGTTTAGTAATCAAAGAGCTCGAGTACTGAAACCCGGCTTGTTTAGTGTTCAAGTAGCACGAGCTCAACACAAAGTTGGTCAATAATAAACAAATCAAGTTTGAAGAGAACTAAACTCATTTACATTTCATAAAAAAGAGAAAAAAAACATACTAATGTCCTATGTCAAAAGAGTATTTTTCATGTGTGCAAAAACCATCAACTGATGGAGACGACGACATAGTGGACCGATTATATATGCTACTCACTCGGTGCATGGCGACATCTTAGGGATGTGTGTATTTTAATCGAAGCAAATGGAAAACTCTTATAGAGGTTTGTGTTGTTGGTCTGAAGCAAATGGAAATGAGGGAAATATATTATAGAGACTAGAGAAACTGTGACGACATCATTAAAGAATAAACATTAAACATTACCGTTGTGCTACGCCTAACAAGTTTTGAGGGGTCATTATATATATAATTATCACGGACAAGAATTAAGGGCCCTACCTAAATCTCGTGCCTTAGCAAAATCGAAATGGCCAAAATAATCAAACTGCGTGTGCCCACGAGTCCACGACCACCATCGAGGAGTCCAAATAAGGGCCACGCACCCAAGAAAGTTTGGCTTCTTGGAAAATGACAGGTGAAGTGGTCAGAATAAAACAAGTTCTGAGATCTTAATTAGTCGTTTGTCATATCGGATCGACTCGATTGAATCTGTACGATTTAGAAGAATTTTTTCATATGACTCGGTCGAGTCGACACGAGTCGACCCGACTCGTACGTACTAAGTCATGAGAAAATTACCGAGGTAAAATTTTCCAAGAAACCTCTAATTTATGACGCAATCAAAAATTATAGAGAAGAGATCAGCACAATGTATCGGACCAATAGTAGTATATATATCTATCTTAGTAAATTTTTTTATGACAAAATATAAACTATGACATCTTCTTAATTATGTGTTTAGGGTAAAAGAGAAACACTTGTCTAATGAGGCGTTCTTTGTCTTCTTGATTAAATAAGTAAGAGCAACGAAAAGAATTCCAACATTTAGGAGTAACGCAAAGGAAGAACCATAGTTTTTGATGAGGCAGAATCCGATTCGACCCATTAAAACAAGCTCAAATCCAGTTCAGTCCAGCAGCAGCAGTACAAGGCCCTTAGGGAGCCTTCGGCCCATCAGCGGCCCAACAGCCATCGGCCCGTAAGCGGCACCGTTGCTCTCGGCCCAACAGGTTTCAACCCGTCAGCGGCCCATCAGCTTACAGCCCGGGAGCAGCCCGGCAGCCCCAGGCCCAGAAGGCTTCGGCCCATCAGCGGCCCAACTCCCTTCGGCCCGATAGCCGAGTCCGGCCCACTCCGGTGGAGGACTAGGCACTATGGCGGTTTACCAGTAAGCCCGGACATAGTCCTATATCGGCTGTCACCGTTAACCATCCTCTATCCTCTGCTATAAATACACCGCTATTTATTGCCAAAGGTATGCAATTCTATGCCTCCGAGACCCTCAAGGACTATAGTCCAAAAAGCATTAAAGCTACTCTTTGCCTTCTGAATCGAATCATCTTCAGGAGCTAACTTGACCGTCGGAGGGGGTTCCCTAGGGCTGAACCCGGGGACTCCTGCTGACAGGTTTCTTCTTCTTTCCCTCCTGCAGGGGTTCGGTTCGAATCATCGCCGACCTCTCCGAGTCGGTCTCGGCCGCCGACCTCAGACTCCTCCCTCCTTGGTCTCGACGCCGTACGCCGGCTGCGTCCCCGACCGAAGGAGCCTCGGCCCTGCCTTCCGAAGACAAGCCGACATCTGACCGAGCCACCTTCGGCCTCGGACCTTCGGCTTCGTCTCTGCCTCCATCACCTTCCGGATCCCCGTCGGGCCTCTTGCACCGATCCGACCCAGCTCCGGATCCATAACTTCGGATTCCAGCCTCGGAATCCGGTCGTGATAGCTTCGGCTACATCATGTGGCACCGTCTGTGGGAAGCAAACAAACAAGTCATGTCACAACGACCTGTCACCCGACGATCCGGAAGAGCGAAGCAGAGGCACGGGAAGCCTCGGCGCAGCTACTGCCGTCCGAAGGCGCCCATTGTGCTCCGACAAGCGCGACTCTGCCAGTCATACCAGAGTCCCTTGTCGCGGAAGACAACCGGGTGGGAGTACTCCAGCAGCAGATAGCAACACTGGCAACTGCCGTCAAATCCCTAGCGTCTCTTCAGGAGATGGTATCCGCCATCGCCCAGTGCGTAGGACTGATGGGGCAGCTTCCTCGGCAGACGCCGCTTCCCCCACTCTATCCAGTACAAGATGCCCGGTTCCGGCCGGCGCCTACACCGGTTTCTCCCAACGAAACCGTGGCGACACGTAACGAGCCCTCGGCACTACCTGCCCGGGCTCCTCGCGCCGATCACCTGATGGAGCAGGATTATGCTTCGTCGGGATTCCGTCCGGCCCGGACCGGAGGACCATCAGTCGCTACCTCGACCGTCCCAGATCTGGACCAGCGGCTGACAGCAATGCGCAAGGAGATGCAGCAGATGGTGTCTCGGCCTTACGGGGCGCCTCTCGCCAGCAACATCCTGGAACAGACCCCCTTCACGGCGGAGCTCTTGGCTACCGAGGTGCCCCCCAATTTCAAGCTGCCGAAAGGCCCCCTCTACGACGGAATGACAGATCCAGTCTGTCACTTCCAGAGGTTCAACACCTACCTCTCGGTCCGAGGGATCACCGAGGCAGTCCGCTGCCGACTCTTCCCCCTCACTCTCGAGAAGACTGCTCTGACCTGGTTCGAAGCACTGGCCCCCAACTCCATCCACTCCCTAGTTCAGTTGGGCCAACTGTTCATCAACCAGTTTTATGATGCCACCCGACAGTGTAAGACATCGGCCAGCTTATTAGCCCTCCGGCAAGGCTCCACTGAAACTCTCCAAGAGTATTTTACCAGGTTTCGGACCGAGGCCGCCCAAATCCCAAACCTTGATAGCTCGATCGCAGTCTCGGCCGTGATCAGAAGATGTCGGGACGAAGGGCTCCTCGGCTCCATCGGGAAACGCCATCCCCCTACCTTCCAGGACCTCGTAGCCCGGGCACACAAGTATGTCAACCGGGAGGCCCTGATGATATCTAAAGGTAAAGGCGTAGCCGACGCAACTTTGGCACCTGCCCCCCAGGTGGTCTACCCTCGGCCCGAAGATCAGCAGTCCTCCCGAAAGCGGTATCGCAGGGAGGAATGGGACTGAGAGAGGCGACGGGACCCGCAACAGCGGCATCTGCCCTTGCCTGCTCCCCCTTCCCAAATGCTCATGGAGATGAAGGACTTGATCCACCAACCAGAGCGACATTATTCAAGGGCAGCGTCAACCCGATCCGAGGGCGGCTCCGGCCATTAATATCGGATCGGCATGATATTTTTTCTGAAGTCCGCGGGTCCTTCGATCCGACGAATGGCTCTCGGCCATGTAATCCGGATCAGGACGCGGCATGGTTCTAAAGTCCGCGGGTCCTTCGATCCGACGAATGGCTCTCGGCGGGTCCTTCGATCCGACGAATGGCTCTCGGCCATGTAATCCGGATCAGGACGCGGCATGGTTCTAAAGTCCGCGGGTCCTTCGATCCGACGAATGGCTCTCGGCCATATAATCCGGATCAGGACGCGGCATGGTTCTAAAGTCCGCGGGTCCTTCGATCCGACGAATGGCTCTCAGCCATGTGTAGACACGCTAATTTTGACGTCATTTCGAGTAAATTTTATATCACACAATAATGCCTCATAATGGTCTGATAATTAATCATTGATTAATTTTTATTAATCTTTTTAAGTGTCGGGTTTAACAGATGTGTTTAAGTTAATCAATTGAATTGGTTTTAATTCAATTTTGAGTTAAAATATGAAGAATTCTAAAAGACGTCGACCCAAGTGGACGCCATTTAGAGTTTATTATTATTTTAGCGATTAAATTTGAATTTTAATTAATTAATTAATTAACTAAAAGGCGTCTGGGAATGTCGACGCGTTTTAAGTTTCCTAAGTGATTTTAACTTCTCTTCCGGATGTTTATCCTTATCTTAATTAGTCTAAAAGACGTCTACATAAGTGGACGCGTTTTACCTAATAAAGATAAAGATAAGTTTTTCCGGATATTTATCCTTATCTTAATTAATCTGAAAGGCGTCAGCTAAGGTGGACGCGTTTTAGATAATTACAGATAAAGATGAATTAATCAGTAATTATCTGTCGGTTAAGATGGATAAATTCGGAGTTTTCAAATGTTAATCGCGAACGCAAGAAATGCCTATAAATACCCTGCATGTTAAAAAGAGAGAGAACAGAATTAAGTTGAGTTGAGCTATAGCGTTATAGCGAGTTGAAAATTGAAGCAACAACGTCGGAACGCCGGAGCGCTGCCATTTCCAGAAGTCGGCGTCCCTTTCAAGATCTTCATCCTTTCAAGAGCTTCAACCGACTGGGCATAAGTTTTTCAATACTGCATTCATCTTCATTAGTTTTATTTTTCATATTCACTTCATGCAAACACACACCACAGCATAATCTTTCAAAAACCTACTTGATTTAAGGGGTTTCAAAGCCATTAAAAAAGTGAGTTTGCTGTTTTAAGTATGCTTAAAATCATGATTAGTTCAGATACTACTTCTACTTAAATTCTCATCATAGTTCTTCATTTTTTTGTTTTTGTCTCTGCTACACTCAACAACAACAACAAGAGATCAAAAGGGGGAAATCAAGCATAACTTTTGGACGATCCTCAACCTCAAATTCACAGCAAGAACAAAAGAAGCAAAGAAAGGGCTCTCTTTCTTCAGCCGGCTGAGGAAGGGGAACCAAGGACTCAATCTTCCGCGTTTGAAAGGTAGGCGATCATACTCTCTTTTGAAACTTTTAAGTTAAAAGTTTCTGGCGATCACTGCACTTTAGTTGCTGTTTTTAATAGGTTAGTTTACACCTAAACAACATAGATATTTCATGTTAATCACACGGTCATTCTAAGCACCTACAGCTTTTTTTGGCGATCACGGTGGGACTTGGTCTCGCCATCTTTTAGTTTCTTTTTGTTCTTGCTATCATCATATCGGGCACCCACGGTGCACCATTTGTGTCTCTGGACACGTCCTCACCAATTGGTGAGTGTTTAGTTTAATTAATTTCCCTCGTGCACCATGTGCACACCCCAGTGGCAAGATCTTGCCCTCCCCTTGATTAAATCAAAAGGCTGTTTTTGTGATAAAAATGATGTGTGATTGATTGTTTTCTAGTTGTTTAGTTAGTAAATCACCCTGTTTAAAATCTGGAACTAAAAATTTGCATGAGTCGATTGTTTACTGCTTTTCATCTTGTTTAAGGAGGATTCAACCCAGAAAATCCTCCTGGAAAATTGTTTCTGCGAACTGAAAAGCGTCCAGGATAGCTGACGCGTTTCAAAACCGCGTCAACACACCTAGACGCCTTTCAGGCTTCACAGTTTCTCTGCTGTCTGCATCTGCTTCTGCGAAAAATTAAGTTCTGTTTTGAATAGCGTCGACTACCATCGACGCGATTCAGACAGTTTCTTAATTTTTTCCAGTTTCCAGATTTTTGTGTTTTGAGTGCTAGCTACCCATTACTTACTAAGCATTAGAGGCCGTCCAGGCCACAGGACATACGCATTGAGGCTAATCCCTCCTCTTCTTAGGAACACATTACTCGACGTCAGCAACTCTCTCTGATTGGGTTGGTCCCTTGATCAGACTAGAGAAGTTGACGTTGAGACCTCCATAAGTCCCCAAAATCAATGTATTCCTCCTTGATCATCGGGCTGGTTGTACCAATTGAAGTCCCGGTTAGATTCTGAAAGCGTTGTGAGAGAAAGCCCTAGAGAATAACGGTGGAAATCGAACTGAAACTAGGATCCTTTCCTTGAGCGAAATTGTGGTTTAATCCAATTCAAATAACTCAACAAGGAATCCTAAAATCACGTTAAGCATCCACTTGTTTGATTAATCTCTGTACGACTTGTTTGATTAAATCTTTGAAAAGGGAATCTAACATCATGTTGCTACGATCAGGTAGGGACTTGAGTGTGGCTCCAGACGCCATGGTTAATTACGAGGGAGATGCTAATGCCCCTCGGGATTCTGAATACAACTATGAGAGTGGGAGAGATGCTGATGCCTCCCGTAGTTCTATCCCCATTCCGTATCGTCTAGATGGGAATGTTCGGACACCTCTTTTGCCTCCACGTGATCAATATCATGATCCTCTTCCGCATGAATATGCGATCCCTAATCCTGATCTTGAGGGGGACATGAACCAGAATGATCCCTCATCCTCTGATCCTACGGATCTCATCAATGCTCTGGGAGTTCTTGCCTCCCGACTGGACCCTCAGCAGTTCGAGGCGATCCAATCTATTTTGAAGGGGAAGGCACCTATGCAGCCTGCCGAGCCGAACCCTGTGGCTCCCCCTGCTGTTCCTCAGCAACCTTCTTTTCCTCCTCCTTATATCCATCAGGCCATGGAGGGCCTTCACATTACTTCTCGGCCAGCTGGGCCGCAGCTTTCATCATCTAGGCAACCGGCTAGACCGCAAACGCCTACTTATCAAAATGCCCTCGGGCATGGCGGAAGCGCTGCCGGACCTCCCCTCTATTGTCCACCCTGCCCAACGTACTCTAGGCAGCAGGCCTACCAAGTACCTCCTCCTCCTCCTCCTCCTCAAGCAGATCTGACCACACAAACGCTGTTGGCCAAAATGGAGCGTATGGATGAGCAATTTAATAACCTCCAGAAAATGATGGGGGTCAAAGCTGTGCCAGAGATCAGTCTACCGAGTCTGCCAGTATTCCATCTGCCACCCTCTGAAATGCCAGTGTACCGAAAGTACAACGGTACTGGTAACCCCTTCACACATCTGAAGGAGTTCATGTATGAATCCTCTTTCTGGCAGAACGACAAGAGGTCGTTGGCCTTCTTGTTCAGGAGATCTCTAGAGGGACCAGCCCTCGAGTGGTTCTTTTCCCTGGAACCCTCAGAAGTAGAAGATTACGGTATCGTTTCACGCAAATTCATTCAACGATATCAGGACAGAGTTGCACCCTCCTTGTCTATCACGGACCTCATTGCAGAAAAGATGAAACCTGATGAGGAGTTTGTCAGTTTTGCTGACAGGTGGCGGGGTCTGGCTGAAAAGGTGAAGGATCACTTGTCCGAATCTGAACAAGTGAAAATGTTGATTTCTAATGCCACACCCCAGTTCAAGCTCGTCCTCTCCTTGAACAATTTGACTAACATGGCAGAGCTCTATGAAAGAGCACGGTACTGCCAGAATGCTTTCAAGGACGCTACATTCTCTAGCGTCTTTGATCCTCATAGACCTAGCAGGCCTCCGCCTCGGAAGCCTGCAGTGCCGAACTCTCCCAGCACAGGTCCGACTACCGAGGGCACGCTCTCTCATGAGCAAGTGAGTACCATGAACAATAACTCGCCCCAGTTCGTGAGGAGTCAGCAGCAGTACCAGAGGCCACAGCAGCAAGGGTACAGACAGCAGCAGAACCCCCAGTACCAACAACAGTATCAGCGGCCCCAGCAGCCGAATCAGAATCAGAACCAGCAACAGCTACAACAACAGCCGCAACGGCAACAGCAGTACCAGCAACCCCAGCAACAGCAGTATCAGCAACGACAGCCACAGTACCAGCCGCGCGCACCGCCGGCGTACCACAATGTCCCTCCTCCTGGTGACTACAACCAGCAGAGGAGACCTCCAGGCCCGAAGAGGGCAGAATACCCGGCTCTCCCAGAATCCTTGGCCGATATCTTCAGTGCTTTAATGGCAGCCAACGCCTTAGTTTTGCCAAGGGAAAAGGCCGTCTGGCCTCAAAATGCCGATACGTCCAGATATTGCTACTTCCATAGGCAACCTGGGCATACCATTGACACCTGCTTCCAATTCAGAGATTACATTCATGATCTCAACGAGCAGGGCGGCATAGACTGGGAGGAAATGAAGAAATACATAACAGCCCTGAAGGCGAGGAGACCGCAACAGCAGCAACAGCAGCAGCAAGCAAGACCACCAGCACAAGCAGCAGCACCACCCAACATGGGCATAGTGCAGAATCCGCTCCCGGAGCACCAGAACCAGAACCAGGTTGCTCCCATTCTGACGAACAGCCAGTCTGAGGCTGGTCGTGGGCAACAATGGAGGATAGAGGACTCTTCCTCTCTCTACTCAACGGGTCACGTTCAAAGTACCGCAGAGCGACTACCACGCCGCACCATCCACATACCCAGACCACAACCCGTCACCATCACCCCTCTACCCACACCCACATATCACTCGCCCGCACCCAATAACCCACTACCACTACCCTCTTTCCTTAGACCCATTGCGCCCCGCACTCCTACGCCTCTATCATATACCCCCCCGCAAACCAATAACGCACCCCTTTTACCATCTAGGCCACTATTACGCGTACCATTTCCTACTTCACCTACTACTACTACTACCACCTACCCAGATATGCCCCAACCATCCAAACCGCTATTACGCGTCCCGTTCCCCACTTCACCAACCGCTTACCCATCTACCATCCAACCCTCTAGGCCTTTAATCCGCACCGCGCCATCACCACCTAACCCTACGCCATCACCACCTAACCCAACGCCACCACCTACGCATCAACCCTCCGCACCGCTTACGCCACCCGACTCTGCGGTACTCAAGGTGTCACTCGGATCCTCCACGGTCGAGGAACATGCGCTCCGGAGTGGAAGGATTTTCAACAAGGTCTTTCCTCAGTCCACAGTCCGAGACGGCCCATCACAGCCGACTGAGGAAGCCCATAATGAAGAGAGTGCACCAGGCACTCAATACGACTTGTTGAAACATCTGGACAGAACACCGGCACGGATCACTGTACTTGAATTAATTAAAAGGTCCAAAATTCACCAAGAAGCTTTAATGGAATACCTACAGAAGGTGATGGTTAATGAAGACGTGCCGGTAGAGAAGATTGCAGCACTACTAGTTCCTCAGGGGGATCAGCCCTCAATTACATTCCACACATCGGAACTAGCACCGCCAGCCGCCAGAAGCATGGCTCTGAGCATCACGGTCAATATCTGCAAAAAGGCCGTGGATGCATGCCTGGTTGATACAGGGGCTTCAATTAACGTTTTACCTCCGAAGACCCTGGAGCTATGCGGTGTGCCCAAGGAGAAATGGCTGCCTAGCCCCATCTCAGTTACGGTATATGACAATTCTACCCGTTCCCCTCTGGGAATGGTTTATTTAAAGGTGGAGCTAGGTCCCGTAAGTCATGCAGAGGTTGAATTTCACATTCTCGAAATTGACCCTTCTATAAATGCCATTCTAGGACGTCCTTACATTAAAACTCTTGAGGCGATTCCTTCTACGAATCACCAATGTCTCAAATTCCCTTATAAAGGACGAATTATTAAAGTGACGAGCATGCCGATCCTTGCTGCTGCTCATACATTGAATATTAAATCTGCTGTTTTACCTGGCCGACAACCTTTTCTGTCGGTATTACAGGTCTACCGTCCAGTGGCTGATCCTTTGAAAGCCGCTACCATTTCTCCGTGCCCATTAAATGCTATCAAAAGGGGGAAGTGCATGAGTACCCCGGGATGGAGAATTATGATGAAGAACGGCTACAAGCCTGGGAAAGGTCTGGGCACACAGTTGCAAGGCAGGACCACTCCTGTTAAAGATCATCGGGCAGTACCTGGAAGCGGTCTGGGCTATAGGCCAATGAAACTAAAGCAAGACAGGGTTCAGCAAGAAGATGGTCAAGAAATCTTGGAAACAATGTCTACACCACTGAAAGAAGGCCGAGATCCCTTAACATGGACTCTATATACTCACTTTGTGAAAGGGCCCATACTTAGTCACGACAACATGGTGGTCATTACTTCCTGTTTTGACTTCCATGACATATATGGGAGGGACTTGCCCAGACATTGTTCCGAACTACTTACGTACCAATCCTTGGAGGCTCTGCGGCCTATGAAGAGGAGGAAATTCCATGACCCTGAATGCGAATGGTACAGATGGTTCGACCTAAGGGACCTATACATAGCACTGAACAGACTATTCCTGGATCCCGCAAAACCAAGTGGCCACCGCAGATCGACGAGCTAATTGAGAGCCCTGGCGTAATCTTTGACAAGCGGATACTGCTATCTGAACAAACTGATGAAGGGGAGCCAGATGACCCCTATGAAGCTGGTTATACAACAGATCTGCTCTGGAGGGGGACATATCCTTCACATGTCCTAATGCTCCACACTCTTTTTCGTACACTACTCTTGACCCCGACTTGGTCGCGGGTCATAATTGAAGATATTCCACGGGCTCCGCCCATTATGATAACTCTGTCCCCTCGGGACTTTATACCACAACCTCCTCTCGACCTGGAGAGGTTGTATAATCTGATCTGGGACATATTACTATATGATCCCCCTAATCCTCTGGCCTTGGTGCCGCTTCCTCCGTCCGATTCTCCTCCCATTTGTATTCACTCCTGCTTCATGTTTAATTCCTCGATGGTCCAAAAAAAAACGCCAATTTTACAACAAATTCTTTCCAAATCATCATCGAGGAAACATCTTACTTGTCCGATTACACCCCATCGCGCGGGTCCGTCGGTCAAGATTCTCTCCTAGATCTACTCTGTCCCTCCGCACGGGAGGATTCCCCTGTATTTCCACCTGTATCCCAGGATTTTCATCCTGCTTTATCTTCATTAGGTTATGGTAGGCAGTTTAGTGAAGTTAGTAAGTCTAGTTTTAGGCAGGTTAGTCAGTTTAGGAAGTCTAGGAAGCCTAAAGGTAGGCAAATTCCAGAAAGATACCTCCAGGATTTGGCTGATAAATGTTCCTTTTGCTCTTTAATCCCTCAGCTCTTAGATGATCCAATTCAGATGCCAGAAGATTGTACAAATGATGAGTCAGTCAATGATGGGTACGGGGTATATGAGTTACTACATGAAAAGGACCCCATTGTTGAGGATGAGGAAGATGATGAGGACGCAGCGGAGGCATATGCCAGTGGAGTGAAGAGATTTGATGAACCCTCAGCTGCCGTCGAAGAGCCCACCAAAGAAATAAACTTAGGGACTGAAGACGAACCTAAGGTTGTCCTCGTTAGTAAAAATCTTTCTATAGAGGATGAGAAGGCAATGGTACAAGTGCTTAAGGATTATAAGGACACTTTCGCCTGGAGTTACGAGGATATGCCAGGGTTAGACTCATCTTTAGTTGAACACAGGTTAACATTAAAAGATGGAGCTAGTCCGGTCAAGCAAAAATTAAGGCGATTCCACCCACAAATGGCTTTAAAGATGAAGGAAGAAGTCGATAAATTACACAAAGCCAAATTCATTAGAGTTGTCCTTTATCCACAATGGGTGGCCAATATAGTCTCGGTTATGAAGAAAGACGGGAAGGTCAGAATTTGCATTGACTTCCGCGATCTGAACCGGGCGTGTCCTAAAGATGATTTTCCATTGCCTCATATTGATGTACTCATCGATAACACTGCTGGCTATGAGACGTTATCATTTATGGATGGATTTTCAGGATACAACCAGATTAAGCTGGCAGAAGAGGATCAAGAGAAGACTTCATTCACTACACCTTGGGGAACATATTGTTATGTCGTCATGCCATTTGGATTGAAGAACGTTGGAGCCACTTATCAAAGGGCTATGATGGCAATATTTCATGACATGATGCATATAGATTTGGAAGTGTATGTGGATGACTTATTGGTTAAGTCTAAAACAAAGGCTGAGCACGCCAAAGTTTTGGCAAGGGTATTAGAGAGATCGAGAGAATATCAGTTGAAGATGAACCCCAAGAAATGTGTATTCGGGGTATCTTCAGGGAAATTGCTTGGATTCATTGTCAGCAAACGGGGAATTGAGATCGATCCCAACAAGGCGAAAGCTATCAGAGAAATGCCACCTCCCAAAAACTTGAAAGAGTTAAGAGGATTAATCGGGAGGTTACAATTTATTCGTCGTTTTGTCTCCCAGCACTCACAAAGGTGTAAGCCGTTTTACGAGCTTACCAAGCCAGGGGTCAAATTCAATTGGGACGATAAGTGTCAGGAGGCATTTGATGGATTAAAGGACTATTTGGCAAGTCCTCCTGTTTTGAGACCACCATCTCCAGGCAGACCATTGATACTTTATATTTCTGTCCTGGATGATGCAGTGGGGGCTGTCTTAGCACAAGAGGATGAAGAAGGAAAAGAGAGGGCAGCCTACTATCTCTCTAAACTTCTCAACCCCGCTGAACAGAGATACACGGCGATGGAAAAAACATGTGCAGCATTGGTTTGGGTTGTTCAGAAATTAAAGCATTATTTTCTGGCCCATGAAGTCCATCTCATCGCTAGGATGAATCCGATTAAGTTCCTTCTGGAGAAATCTGTTCTTACTGATAGGTTAGCGCGATGGCAAAGCTTTCTATCTCAATTCGATATCATTTACATTCAACAGAAAGCGATCAAGGGCTATGCCATAGCAGAACATCTCGCTCATCATCCCCTTCCTCGATTTGATCCAGTGCGATCAGAGTTTCCGGATGAGGAACTGATGTCCGTAAATCAAATCAGAGATGATATGTGGACTCTGCATTTTGACGGAGCTCTGAATTCTCATGGAAAAGGGATCGGAATCGTTCTGTTATCACCTGAAGGTGTCACCATTCCACAAGCCTTTCAGCTTGACTTTCCAGTCACCAACAACATAGCTGAATACGAGGCACTCCTTGCTGGTCTCGAGGCTGCTCATTTCCATGGTGCCACCAAACTCAGGATTGTGGGTGATAGCCAATTAATTCTTCGCCAAGTGCTGACCAAGTATCGAACTCTTGATCCCAAGCTCAAGCCATATCAAGAACTTACTTCTGCTTACTCGAAGCTTTTCACAAAATTGATCTTTGTCCATGTCCCTAGAAATCAAAACATCTTAGCTGACGCTCTAGCTTCACTTGCATCTTCCCTTGATTTTCCTATCAGCAAGCAATCTGAATCAATCATAGTTCATAGGCGTCTTTCACCCGCCGTGAAAGATCCTTCATTTCTTAGAACTAAGGAGAAGTTGCTGAAGAAATTCAAAGATGGAAGTATTGTGGAGAAAAGAGAAATCATGTTGATGGAGCTGTTAGAAGAGATGGATGATGAACATAAGCCATGGTATTATGAAATTGCAAAATATTGTGAAGATCAATCGTATCCTGAAGAAGCTACAACTGATGAAAAAAGAGCTATCAGGAGAGTTTCTCGACGATACACCCTAGTTGGGGGAGCATTATATAAGAGAGGTTTTGATGGAGTTCTTCTGAGATGTCTAGACGAAGATGAGCTTTGGAAGGTTATGGAAGGAGCTCATAGTGGAGTCTGTGGTGGCCATGTCAATGGACAGATGCTAGCAAAGAAGATCCTTAGACAAGGATTTTATTGGCCAACCATGGAAGAAGACTGCGTAGGATATGTCCGTAGGTGTGCCAAGTGTCAACTTCACGCCGACAAAATTCATTCTCCTGCATCTTCACTCCATCCTGTTTCTTCCCCATGGCCTTTCTCCATGTGGGCTTTCGACATTATTGGACCCCTTGGTAACCCAGATTCCGGCATCAAGCAAAAATCTTTCATTCTCACGGCAACGGAATACTTCACCAAGTGGGCAGAAGCTGAAGCATACGTGGAGATCAAAGCATCAACCGTCTGCAAATTCATCATGAAGAACATCATCACAAGATTCGGAATTCCAAGTACCATCGTCACCGACAACGGACCGCAGTTCGTGTCACAGGAATTGAAGGACCTCTGCAACAGGTACAAAATTGCATTGCATCATTCATCTCCTTATTATCCGCAAGGCAATGGCCAAGCAGAGGCAACTAATAAGACTTTGATAAAAATTATCAAAAAGACGTGTAAATCTAACAAATTCGCAGATTGGCCAGAAAAATTGGTTGAGGCTCTATGGGCCTACCGAACTTCAATCCGCACGCCTACTGGGCAAACTCCTTATTCCTTAACATTTGGAATGGAGGCGGTAGTTCCATATGAGATCCTTATACCGTCATTAAGAGTACAATTGAATAAGGAATTTTCCATTGATGAACATCGTTCAGCACTTCTTGCTCAATTGGAACTTTTAGACGAGAAAAGATGGTCAGCTGCTAATCATGCAAAAGTTTATCAAAACAGATTAGCACGTTTTTATCAAAAGAAAGTCATTGAACGAAAGTTCAAAGTCGGTGAAATGGTCGTTAAAAGAATTTTTGTAAAACCTAGTGGTCCGCGTTCTAAGCTCCAACCCAACTGGGAAGGACCTTATGTTGTATCGCACGCTTATCCTGGTAATGCTTATCGTTTGGTTAATGCAGAAGGAGAAGAGCTAAATCATCCTTGGAATGGTTTACACCTTAAGAAATACTACCCTTAGGTTAAAGAGTCGATCAGTATGGTACAAAGACCAGTGGAATCAGAAAATTTATAAACTCAAATTTCTTTGTTAGTCTGAATAATTTAATTTCAAACCCATTACCGCACACACTGACACGTTTGATTCGTGAGTAACAAGAGATGCCAAGTCCTAAAGAATATCAAAAGCTTGACTAAGAGTATAAAGTACAAATCATTCCTTTTAAAGAAAAATTCTGTTTTACACTCGGCCCATGATGTCGGAACGAGGCTTAGAATAGACTACCAAGAATACCCGCCATCTTAGTAGGAGGCCGTCATAAAAAAATGGGGGAGATCCGTTCCAAAGCAAAGCAAGAAAAGAATAGAAAAGCAGAAGCAAGGCAAAAAGCCAAATTCAAAATCAAAAGGCCATTACACTACAAACGTTACTTCAAGGCCATGAAATGAAACAAAAGGGAACGCAAGGTCGATAAATACCCCGGAAAGAAAATGACCGAACCCCAACAGATATTAGGGTTAGAAAGGGACATCTTTTTAAGTCTCCGGAACCGTCTCATGGGCTTTCTAAACTTACTCTTCTTTTCTTTCTAAAGAGGTGTACTTCAAGCTTAAAGAATGGCTTAGATTGACTAAGGGTCGAATCATCAAATGGGATCACGAATGGAAACACAAGTTCAAACACGAGGGGTTTTAAGTTAAGTTGTTAAAGAACAATTTGGAAATTAAGTTAATAAATGAATATGATCTTTTGATCTAAGTACCATACTGGTCTTTTAGTCAAAAAAAAAAAAATTACATAGTCAAAAATTCAAAAAAAATGCATGTGTCAAAATTCAAATTCAAAAAATTGCATAGTCAAAAATTCAAAAATATATATATTTTTCAAAATTAGATATATATCTCAAAACCCAAACAAAAATGAATATTTCAAAACCAAAAAAAATATTTCAATTAGCATTTGCTTGTGGCATTTAGTGTGTTTCATTCATTTTATTTTCGGTGAGCATATGTTTGCTTGCATGTTGCATTTTTGCTTAAGTCTGATTACTCTTATTACCTTTGTTAATAAAGGCTATGCCCCTTGACCATTTATTGAAGGAAAAGATCGATCGACCATTTATTTGGTCAGGCAAGGGGCTAAGCCTAAACAGATACTTAACCTGTTTGTTAAGTGTTGTACAGGATGCGAGATAAGTGCAAGAACACGAAATTGGAGCCCAAAAGTTTCATGTATATATCAAAAGTATTTTGTACATGATACATGAAAAGGAAAAGAAGTACAAAAGCCCTCAAGGCTGGCTCTCCCCTCCGCCCTCATCCAACTGGCTCTGGGCCTCATCCTGGGCATCTGGCGGTGGAGCTCTAGGAGCTGGAGGCGGTCCCATCGCACTTGGCCCTGCCTGGCCAGATGATATGTCTATGCTGGCAGTAAAGGCACTCGCCTGACCCCGATCAATAGCTCGCTGGCGGGCTCGTTGATATCGCTCCTCCACCATCTTGCGCTCATGCTCCGCAACTGACAGCCGACCCTGAAGACTCTCCAGTCGAAGGCGGTCGCGATCTCTCTCCTCAGTCACAACCTCCAGGCGAATCTGGAGGCGTGCAAAATCTCCAGTGGAGAGATGCGCCACCTGCTCCTCTAGAGCCCGGATCCGCGCAGCATCAGCTTCGGCGCGAGCCGCTGCAGTACGGGCATGCTCCAGCTCCGCTTCAGCTCTCTGAAGGGCTTCCTGAAGCTCGGCAACCTGAATAAAAGTCATTATTAGTCCAAGGCAATCAAGTAATTAAAATCAAATTCAGAAATGAAAAGTTGAAGAACTTACCCGAGCAGCACGATCCTCCTCCGCGAGAGAAGCCCGGTGGATGGCGGAGGCAAGCTGACTCTGGAGGTCAGCCAGAGCCGCATCATAGGATGAAGAAGTGGATGATGAAGCCCCGAAGGTAGGAGGAGCCGCCTGGGTGTAGACAGCTCGCTGCACCAAAAGAACACTGTCAGTGGTTAATCGCCAAAATAAATAATTAATTAAAACATGCATTCATATTCATGCATACATACCAGATCGAACAATTCTTTTTGGACTTGTTCTAGCTGGGCCTCCGCATCATGTAGGCGGGCCCGGAGGTCGATGATGACCGCATCACGTGCATCCTGCAAGTCACGCATTCATACATTCATTCACAAACATAAATCAAGATAATAATAAAATTAAAAACGCATGAATGCATACTTACATCGAGTGGTCGGAGGAGCCGCAGTTGATCGGCGTAATGGGCCCGGTAATGCTGGAGGTAGCCCTCGCTACTCTCCGCACGGGACTCCACCCGTACGCCGCGGCGGTGCCAATCCTCGTACTGCTCGGGGAATTTCGCACGCCAATCTGTGAGAGGTTGCTTGCCCCTCATGCTTCTCCCGACGTCCTCCGGGACCTCCTTGTCGATCCATTCCTGGTGGAGGCCCAGGGTCCTCATCACAAGCCGGAGGCGGAGGGGCTCAATTTCGTTGAGGCAATGTAGCCACATTTGCCTCCCGAACCTCCTCCTGCCAGCCGTCACCCACGGCTGACCCTCCTCGCCCATACCAAGGTACGGGCGCCAGATCACCTGCATATAGATTAGATGCATTCATATAAATAATTTGCATTTAAACAATAAAAGAATTGCATTTAATAAAATTTTTGAATAAGTTAAAAACTTACCAAAAGCTCTGGATAGTCCAAGAACTGACGGCGGAGGGCCGTCAGCTGATGGTGCTGTGGAGCCGTGTCCACAATTGGCTGCCAACGGCAGGCCAAGGGGACAGCATCTGGACGAACGATCCTCGCTCTGCCGAGCGGGAAATAATAGTAGCTCCACACCTGCATGCATAAACATATAAGTTAGGAAAAACATCATATCATATTGCATATCATGAATAAATAATAAAACATTTAATACCTGGAGGAACGGCGAGAAGCCGCTGACAGTAGTCTCGCGGTCCGGAATGACCGCGGATAGATCTGCAAACAGGTGGGCCAGGAGGGCCGCACCCCAGGCATACTCACCTAAGCTATCTAGATCATCTAACAAATACAAAAATCTACAGTGGATATGGTCGCCCTTCGTACCGAAGAGCAACCGACCGAAGAAAAAGACAAGGAAGACCCTAAGCTGTCGGTCTACCTCCTCTACCTGGCTAGGATCCCTGCAATAGACAGAAGAGGATGACTCTGCTAGCCTATCCCTAAACTCCTCCCGGGTCTCGTCAGACCGACGCCGGGGCTCATCTAATCCAAGGGCAGCTTCTACTTCTACCCTGGGAACCATCCTAGACTCCCTGCCCATGCTAGATACCTCTATCCCTAATAAGGCCTCTGCTAACCCTCGATAATCGGGGTAAGTCACCCCACTCACTGGTCGGCCCTCTACCCGGAGGCTAGTGATCCTGGCCACATCCTCTAGGGTGGGGACCATATGTCCCCACGGCATTAGGAAAGTCCGGCTTTCCGCATGCCAACGCTCCCTGAGCGCCTGTAACAAGACTAGATCTAGCCAAAATGGCTCGATGTCTAATATCTCACCGAACCCCATCCGGCGCAGGCGCACCTTCTGGAAGTCCGGGAGCCCTCTGTAAGCCCCTATGACTAGGTCCCAGGAGATCCTAGCCCTCATCACTCCCTGCAAATAAAAACAACAAAAAAATAGGGTCAGTAATAAAAACAGGAAAATTCACTCTGTTTTGAAAGGCGTCAGCATACACAGACGTGTTTCAAAACACGTCCACATACCTTGACGCAATTCAAACCTATTTTCTACCTATTTTAAAAAATTCGAAATTTGACTTAAAAGACGTCGACCAAGGGCGACGCCTTTTGAAAGGCGTCACCTGGTCTGGACGCCTTTCAAGTCCAGATTTCGGGTTCTTCGAAAAACCCCTTTCTTCCCCGCTTTTCCTTGCCCATTCAAACCACAAGGGACTTACCGTGTGGAGGTCGCCCTCCTCTTCCTCTTCCACCGCCATGGGCGCCGGTGGAGGGAGCTCTTCCTCCAAGAAGGCCGCCGCCTCGGCTAACGCCGCCGGCACCTCCTCGGGAACCTCTTCTTCTTGCCTTCGCCTCCTCTTGGCCAAGGTCTTCTTCTTCCTTGAACCCTCGCCGTGTTCCATGGCTCTAGAAGGAGTTTTGAGAGAGAGATCACCGGAATCGCCGGAGCTCGGGTGGAGAGAGGGAATTTTTTGAGAAAGTGGGGAAGAAAGGAGGGCCTTCGCGGGTCTGTAACGAAAAGGGTGAAAGGCGTCGACTCAGGAAGACGCGTTTTAGGCGCATTAGTTGAGGCGGTAAAGGACAACTGTTTGAATTGGTTGAAACACGTCCACATGGGTCGACGCGTTTCAGGTTCTGTTCAGAGCCGTACACAGGAAAATCATGAAAGGCGTCTTCGTTACTGGACGCGTTTCAGGGAATTAATCATGGAATTAATGGCAGAATCCTGGGAAAAGTAGGAGAGAGAATTGAAAGGCGTCTAGTAATGTAGACGCGTTTTAAGCTTAAAACGGGTTTTTAAGGATTAAATTGAATTTTTGGAAAAGAATATAGTTTTAAAGGCGTCTTTCTGAGTGGACGCATTTTGCATTTTACAGAACCCGAACTGTTGAATTTTCAGGAAAAATCATGTTTTTACTTAAGGAAAAATCATGCGCACTTCACAGAAAGTTGGGGAAAGATTCTAAGACATGAAAAATCAATCTTTATTCATTGGAATCAATCTTTATTACATCAAAATCAAAGAGAGACAAAGGACATTCAAGGGAGAATATCATGAAGACCTTTAAGATAAGGAGATTTCAATCCTTTATCTCTGTCTTTAGAGGATCTTACACGATAGCTAAAGCCAAGATTCCATAGAGTAATAATGATTTGTATGGCTTCATAATCTTTATCGAACTCCAGGTCGCGCTTCTTGATTGGAAGTGTAGGAGAGAATTCAGGGAATTCGCGACGAGCCAAGCTGAGTTGAGTAAGGCACCGGTGTGGATTGTATAACACAAACTCAGTAGCTCCAATTAACTTGAGATCTGCTCCTGCTGTGCGGCGCACCCAAACTGGTTTTCCAACGAGAGCAAGCGGAGACGAGTCGAATATGTCGGACGTCATGAGTTTCAAATACTCTCTCCAATCGGCTCGGGTCTTGAGTTTTGGAACCTTGTTGACCATGTACTCGTTGAACTTTACAATATTAGCAATGCAATGGATTGGACTATTCAAGAAGATCTGAGATGGATTCAAAGGCCTTTTCTTGCTATGCTCGAATTTGAAGTGAAGTTCTACCCACAAGGCAAAGAGTAACATGCATCCATATGGAGGACGACCCACAGAAGCTGCAGAAAGTCCACTGTAGAGATATGCTAAGAGAGCAGTGCTAATGGATTTACCTTCGAAAATTGCGCAAATAGCACTGATTTGATCGTCTTCCAAGATGTTATCCTGTGCAGGAAAGAATAAGGCACCAGCAAGGCATGTAACGAGAGCTTTCGTTACATCTTCTGCCTCATCCTCCCTTAAATCTTCAATTTCATAAAGAGTCCACTCGGCTAGTTTTGCGAGATTGATCCCTTTCTTCGTGAGGCATCCTTTAGCTTCTGAAGGATCCTTCATGATAGATGTCAATAGCTGTTGACCGGTGATTCTGTCTTTTGTCAAGGCTATCTTGTCTCTGTTATCTCTGGTCTTTGGGAGACCTAATAGAAGTTCCGCCTCTTCTAGAAGGATTGTACACTCGAAATCTTGAAAGAAGAACGTGTGAGTTTGGGGATGCCACCACTCGATCAAGGCGCCCATAGCCGCCCAGTCTACGTTCGCACTCTTGTAATTTTTAGCGAGTACTACAAGTCCTTGAAGATCCCACTTGGATATGAACACTTGCATAGAAAGCTTAATGCTTTTTGCAAGTTTACGAATCCAAGGGAGAGACGTGAACTTTCTTGGGCCAGGAAACATGGGGTAGGTCTGAAAGAAAGATAAAAAAAGGAGGCTTGATGAGGAGCATGATGAAGAGCATGATGAAAGACATGAAGAACATGAAAGAAAGTTGATTGAACTTACTTAAAGATTGGGATTTCTTCCACTAAGATGATTCTCTATATCTGCAAACATCTCTAGAGACATCTTCATCTTCTTGTTTGAGGAATCCATATCTCTTTTTTTCGGAGTTTCTCCTTCTTGAAGCTTGGGAAGTTGGGAAACCTTGAAGAAACCTTGAAGATTTGGAAGAAAACTCTCCTTTGGATCTTTGGATTATGATAGGATTACTTGGGAGTAACCTTAGGGTGTTTATATAAGAGGAATCGCGATCCTAAGTAGACCTTTTCCGGATTGGAAAAGGGATGTGCATTGATAGAGTTGGAGTTCGAATAGAGAACAATCAGAAATCTGTTTCTGTGAGTAAAAGGCGTCTATGATACCTGACGCGTTTCAAAGTTAAATAGCGTCTGCTCGACACGACGCGTTTTAACAAATCTGCTATTTTTCCGAAATTCTGTGATTTTAATTGAATATTTGTTTGGAACTAATAATTTTGATTGCAGAAAATTCAAGAAAGCCTGAGCAAAGCTGGAAATGTCAAGAAAATCCCATTGTGGAATTCAAGTCCCGACCGTGGCTAAAAAGACGGTTATTTTTATCCTTGTACTCTTCTATGTAAAGCATTTGCATTACTATATATTAAGTATTTATTAGATGATGTCAAGGACCTTGTGGTTTTGATGAAACTGGAATTTGAGTTCCCCTACAACAAAAACAGTGATAATTCCAGAGGATTCTTAATCGCATGGATAGGCCGTTAGATTGTTAATTAGTGGGGACGATGGTTCCGTTTTTGTAAAACGGTGCGTGGATAAACGAGCTTCGGCTTAGCACTGAATTACAAGAATTGGTATCTTGACTCATTAATGACAATTTAACAATATTATCCTTGATTAATTTATATTTTATTTGACTTTATATTTTTCTTTTAGCCCAGCATGCATCATGTAGGACTTTGAAATTATTGTAACAAGAATTAATTACTGATTAAGTTTCAGACCATTAATCAAATAATTTCAAACATGATGTGAGATATTCCATTCTGAATTGAGTATCTTGATTATCTTTGAGGTTCGCTTGAAGATATCTTTGGAATTCTATCCTTGATTGGATTCTTTATCCAATATTCTTGTTTTTTTTTAAGATCCATCATGGCTGCAGCACGTCCACATTGGCTGGCAAACGCTCCCCATGATGAAACCTACAGTGTCTACGACCTGGGGTACTTCCCACTCCGAGGAGGTTGATCGACCTTATTTTATTTCCTTGTCTACCTCATCCAGACGGGATTGATTCCATTGATCTCTTTGAGCTATCTTCATTGATAATTTTGAGAAAAATTCCAGTCATGTGATGTTAAGAGCGTGTCTCATCACACCTTGGCATCACCTTTTCAGTACATTCCATTCCATTTCACTCCCTTGCAAAGACGATGCCAAGGTGAGGCAGCTGTAGACACGCTAATTTTGACGTCATTTCGAGTAAATTTTATATCACACAATAATGCCTCATAATGGTCTGATAATTAATCATTGATTAATTTTTATTAATCTTTTTAAGTGTCGGGTTTAACAGATGTATTTAAGTTAATCAATTGAATTGGTTTTAATTCAATTTTGAGTTAAAATATGAGGAATTCTAAAAGACGTCGACCCAAGTGGACGCCATTTAGAGTTTATTATTATTTTAGCGATTAAATTTGAATTTTAATTAATTAATTAATTAACTAAAAGGCGTCTGGGAATGTCGACGCGTTTTAAGTTTCCTAAGTGATTTTAACTTCTCTTCCGGATGTTTATCCTTATCTTAATTAGTCTAAAAGACGTCTACATAAGTGGACGCGTTTTACCTAATAAAGATAAAGATAAGTTTTCCCGGATATTTATCCTTATCTTAATTAATCTGAAAGGCGTCAGCTAAGGTGGACGCGTTTTAGATAATTACAGATAAAGATGAATTAATCAGTAATTATCTGTCGGTTAAGATGGATAAATTCGGAGTTTTCAAATGTTAATCGCGAACGCAAGAAATGCCTATAAATACCCTGCATGTTAAAAAGAGAGAGAACAGAATTAAGTTGAGTTGAGCTATAGCGTTATAGCGAGTTGAAAATTGAAGCAACAACGTCGGAACGCCGGAGCGCTGCCATTTCCAGAAGTCGGCGTCCCTTTCAAGATCTTCATCCTTTCAAGAGCTTCAACCGACTGGGCATAAGTTTTTCAATACTGCATTCATCTTCATTAGTTTTATTTTTCATATTCACTTCATGCAAACACACACCACAGCATAATCTTTCAAAAACTTACTTGATTTAAGGGGTTTCAAAGCCATTAAAAAAGTGAGTTTGCTGTTTTAAGTATGCTTAAAATCATGATTAGTTCAGATACTACTTCTACTTAAATTCTCATCATAGTTCTTCATTTTTTTGTTTTTGTCTCTGCTACACTCAACAACAACAACAAGAGATCAAAAGGGGGAAATCAAGCATAACTTTTGGACGATCCTCAACCTCAAATTCACAGCAAGAACAAAAGAAGCAAAGAAAGGGCTCTCTTTCTTCAGCCGGCTGAGGAAGGGGAACCAAGGACTCAATCTTCCGCGTTTGAAAGGTAGGCGATCATACTCTCTTTTGAAACTTTTAAGTTAAAAGTTTCTGGCGATCACTGCACTTTAGTTGCTGTTTTTAATAGGTTAGTTTACACCTAAACAACATAGATATTTCATGTTAATCACACGGTCATTCTAAGCACCTACACCATGTAATCCGGATCAGGACGCGGCATGGTTTTCTTAAGTCCGCAGGTCCTTCGATCCGACGAATGGCTCTCGGCCATGTAATCCGGATCAGGACGCGGCATGGTTCTAAAGTCCGCGGGTCCTTCGATCCGACGAATGGCTCTCGGCCATATAATCCGGATCAGGACGCGGCATGGTTCTAAAGTCCGCGGGTCCTTCGATCCGACGAATGGCTCTCGGCCATGTAATCCGGATCAGGACGCGGCATGGTTCTAAAGTCCGCGGGTCCTTCGATCCGACGAATGGCTCTCGGCCATATAATCCGGATCAGGACGCGGCATGGTTCTAAAGTCCGCGGGTCCTTCGATCCGACGAATGGCTCTCGGCCATGTAATCCGGATCAGGACACGGCATGGTTTTCTTAAGTCCGCGGGTCCTTCGATCCGACTAATGGCTCTCGGCCATGTAATCCGGATCAGGACGCGGCATGGTTTTCTTAAGTCCGCGGGTCCTTCGATCCGACGAATGGCTCTCGGCCATGTAATCCGGATCAGGACGCGACATGGTTCTAAAGTCCGCGGGTCCTTTGATCCGACGAATGGCTCTCGGCCATGTAATCCGGATCAGGACGTAGCATGGTTCTAAAGTCCGCGGGTCCTTCGATCCGACGAATGGCTCTCGGCCATATAATCCGGATCAGGACGCGGCATGGTTCTAAAGTCCGCGGGTCCTTCGATCCGACGAATGGCTCTCGGCCATGTAATCCGGATCAGGACGCGGCATAGTTTTCTTAAGTCCGCGGGTCCTTCGATCCGACGAATGGCTCTCGGCCATGTAATCCGGATCAGGACGCGGCATGGTTCTAAAGTCCGCGGGTCCTTCGATCCGACGAATGGCTCTCGGCCATGTAATCCGGATCAGGACGCGGCATGATTTTCTTAAGTCCGCGGGTCCTTCGATCCGACGAATGGCTCTCGGCCATGTAATCCGGATCAGGACGCGGCATGGTTTTCTAAGTCCGCAAGTAACCCGTACCGATCGGGAAGCGGCACGGTTCTTCTAAACCCGCAGGTAACCTGATCTGAGGGTGGCTTCGGCCACGTATACCCGATCGGGGAGCGGCATGGTTCTTCAAACGAAGCATATACCGTATTACTTCTTCGAGAAAGCTTCGGGCTATACTCTCGCCATCTCAGAACTGAGGAAGACAAGAGTGGGGGGCTATGTGATGAGGCAGAATCCGATTCGGCCCATTAAAACAAGCCCAAACCCAGTTCAGCCCAGCAGCAGCAGTACAAGGCCTTTAGGGAGCCTTCGGCCCATCAGTGGCCCAACAGCCCTCGGCCCGTAAGCGGCACCGTTGCTCCCGGCCCAACAGGTTTCAGCCCGTCAGCGGCCCATCAGCCTACAGCCCGGGAGCAGCCCGGCAGCCCCAGGCCCAGAAGGCTTCGGCCCATCAGCGGCCCAACTCCCTTCGGCCCGATAGTCAAGTCCGGCCCACTCCGGTGGAGGACTAGGCACTATAGCGGTTTACCAGTAAGCCCGGACATAGTCCTATATCTGCTGTCACCGTTAACCATCCTCTATCCTCTGCTATAAATACACCGCTATTTATTGCCAAAGGTATGCAATTCTATGCCTCCGAGACCCTCAAGGACTATAGTCCAAAAAGCATTAAAGCTACTCTTTGCCTTCTGAATCGAATCATCTTCAGGAGCTAACTTGACCGTCGGAGGGGGTTCCCTAGGGCTGAACCCGGAGACTCCTGTTGACAGGTTTCTTCTTCTTTCCCTCCTGCAGGGGTTCGGTTCGAATCATCGCCGACCTCTCCGAGTCGGTCTCGGCCGCCGACCTCGGACTCCTTCCTCCTTGGTCTCGACGCCATACGCCGGCTGCGTCCCCGACCGAAGGAGCCTCGGCCCCGCCTTCCGAAGACAAGCCGACATCTGACCGAGCCACCTTTGGCCTCGGACCTTCGGCTTCGTCTCTGCCTCCATCGCCTTCCGAATCCCCGTCGGGCCTCTTGTACCGATCCGACCCAGCTCCGGATCCATAACTTCAGATTCCAGCCTCGGAATCTGGTCGTGATAGCTTCGGCTACATCAGTTTTCTTCCTTCGAGATGTCCTTATCATCTCCACAGTCCTAGTTTAGACCTTTGAGAGGTGTCAGCCTATTCTGGTATTGATCTTTGAATTCTTTAAACTATCATGCACTTGCCTCCTATACTACGATGCTCATGACTAGGTTGATAGCTGCATGAACAATATATTTTATCTAATTATATGAACATACATATATGATAGCCATCTGACTTGCTCATGAAACCAAGTAAACCCATTAGATTAGCCGGCCAACCACCAGAGTCTTTGGTAGGAGCACCATACAAATTATCTGACGTGTTTGGCAGGAATTTTTAAGTGGAAGCGCTTTTCAACTTCTATCATAAATGCTTTAATTGACAATTAGTTTAAGCGAAAACACTGCGTTCCTTGGCTTTTGTCCAAAAAAACGTGTCACTTGACCAGAAGTTCTAGAAGGAAGTTCTTTAAGATTAAGAGAGGACCATTTTAGACTTAACGATCTTTAATTTCCTATGAAACATTCTAACTCATTAAACCCACAGATTTAAATTAAGGAGGAAAAAGATTTTTAGGCATCATGTGACTTTTAACAAAAATAGCTTTCTTTGGACATTTGATAATCTTAAGGGATAATATTATTTGAACTTTTTGCGCCTTTATCAAATTTAATGTCTATTTTAGCATCCAATTAAATAATGGATCAAAGATGCCCTTAGGCACCCTATCACTGCTGCTTGTTGTCTTTTCACTTCTTAGGAGGATGCCTTGGTTGCTGACTGAGCTGTTGACCAACAGCGGACAGATGTGTTGACACAACCTAATTAGGAAAAAATTGTAAAGAAGAATATGCAACTTAGCTGCAATGTAATTCGATATAGGGATATATTTTTGTAATTTTCCTTCGCACCAATTAGAACCAATAAAAGATGCAGATTATATGCGCATAAACTTAGGGTTAGTTCGGTTACACGTAAAACATAATCGGACGAAATCTTTTTCTAAAGAAATGCAATTATAAGGAAAAGGAAAACAAAATTCTTCATTTGATGCTCATGAAAATATTCTCAACTCCTATGGAAAAGGACATTCGGATTTTATCCCATGGATGCCAAAATAAAAAAAAAGAGGAGTCGACGAATTAAGTTTTTGGTTGACTAGAGTTTTACATACTACCAAATAAGTAATTGTAATATATTTTTTAGGAGAAGCTTGTTATGTGGTCTATTTTATATGAAAATAAACGGACGTAAAATATAATCAGACAGAAATAATTTTCTAAAGAAATATATTTACAAGGAAAATAAAAACAAAATTAGTCATTTGGCACTCACGAAAATATTTTCAGCTCTTTTAGAAAAAGGCATTCGATCTCATCTCATAGATGTCCAAATCAAGAAAAAGAAGAGTGAACGAATTAAGTTTTACGGATTACCAAATAAGTGACTGTAATATGTTTTCAGAAAAAAGTCTTTTCCTGTGGCCCGTGAAAACAAATGGACCCTTACTATCCAAAATTTTCACTGTATTCTATTGACTTATCCTTCATTTTAAAACTACTCTCCACTTTAAAAAGTAAAAGCAAGAAAGTGAAAAGCCGCTTAGGGGAAGTTGCTTCTTGTCTGACCCTCAAAGAAGGTGAAAGTTTAGCCGTACAGCAGGGCTAGAAAAGGCTTTTTGGAGATAAACGGGATATAACTATTAACATTAGAGAAAACCTTCTAATTACCACATGTTAAAAACCCATTTTCTCCCTAACCACACCCATATGATCTCCTGTCTTGAAATCCTATCCTAACTTACGAGGAAACTATACAAGGAAACTAGAAAACACATTTTGTTAATTTATATATTAAGCAATATCAGCGTGCCATGCTCGGAAGCTTGCTACACCATGTCATATTAATTTATCTTATTTGATTCGTAGAAAGAACCAACCTTAGTTTAAATGTGATGCTTCTAATCTTGAAAACGTCAAATTTAATTTTCTGAAAGAGTAAACTCAACTCAAATTTGATCATATGATTTGAAGATCAGACGGTTGAGATCCCATGTTGGATAGCATTTAAGAATTGTGATTATTAGCTGGGCACATTCCTAATAATTAAACACCAGAACATGCAAGCTAAGACATAATTAAGCAGGTTTTTTACAAACGAAGACATAAGAGCCCGGGACTGGTGAGAATAGGTGAAGGCTCGGTAATAGATAGTAAATCTTAACTTAGAGTTCTCCAAAATGTTGGTTGGAGTAGAAATTCTACACTTACAAATTAGACCAATTTCTTAGAAACTGAGGATTCTGAGGCCACTGAGGAGGATTATGAGGGCCAGGTTATCTCTTAGGTTCACTTTGTATGCAGAATTGCTTATATCATAATAAGATTTTGAGAATTTTTTAAATCAGAATAAGAGATATTTTGATTTAATAAGTTGTTGGTATTCTACTTAGAATAAGAAGAATTATACTGCGCTATACCAAATAAATTGATAGGAAGGAGTAGAATAAAGAGTAGAATTGGAAGAATTAAAAATTCTAAGTTGGGGATTGAGAAAATTAGGCATTCGACAACCAAACTGGATACGGACTCTTATGCCGACTAATCCCAATTCTGTTCCGCTAACAAACCGAGCCCAATGGAGATCATGTTGGGAGAATTATTCTAAGATCTTTAGTTACTTCAGGGTAAATTGACCTTCATTCAAAGAGAAAGAAGGCCTTCACACACAAAGGAGAATTAAGAAGTGGTGACCGCACGTATCATCATCAATGATTGTAAGTATTGTGATAAGTAATTTTTTTTAAACAAGTATTTCTCTTTTTTTTTTTTTAGTCAATAGGCCAGTGGTATTGGGGCTTGGTGCCGAACTCGGAGGAACTGAGATCGAGCCGGCCGGAGGCCTAAGATTTATCTTCTAAGAGAAAGATATATTTTTTTTTTCAGTCGACGAGGGAGATACGCTGCCTAAGGCATAAGCTTTTACGGAGTACCGTGAAAATTCCTCTAAATAAGGTAGAAACCCGCGGGATCGAACCCGCGATCAAGCCTCCCGAGCGGGAGAACGTGTCCTGCCCAGCGCCACTGCGCTACGGGCCTACGGACTTAAACAAGTATTTCTCAATAATTAAATATTAGAACAATCAAATGAAGGCAGTAGATTCTCCAAAAGGGGGTAGGCCACATGTAGGGATGGGTGAGGAGGGTACGAGATAAAGGGAAGACTTTTGATCTTCTTCCTTGTGGTGTACTGTAGCGGCTCTGTTCAATGAGAGGTCACAGTACATTTATAGTTTACAAAAAAAAAAAAAAAAAACACTAAACAAGATGGGATCATGGTGATTCTTTATTAGTCCTTTTTTTGGTTAAATAATACTTACTGTAATGCCTGGAACACTATGATAATGCGGGCCAGTAACCTTTTTTCTTCTAAAAATTCAAGAAGGTGGGGTACTTAATTCTAAGGAGTCAATTTATACTGTTCTTTCTTTGATCAAGTGATTAAAATTTTTTAAAAATAAAAAATTATCCATAGTTTTTAGATTCATTTAATCGAATGACATGGATCCGCGATCACCTTCTCTACCTAAATTTTTAAAAATAAAAAATATACTTATTATAACAACCATTCGATTAAAGTTAATTAGATGGCTCCTGGTGCTACAAGGCACCTATTACTCTTTTTATTGTAGGTTCTACATTAGCCCAGCTCACTGCCTTATAGCACAGGAGATCGCTTCAATAAGATGCTCTCCTCACCAATCGCATTAATTAGTCCGCACGGAAGAAGCATGTGCTGCTTGGGGGTACTTTCCATGTGAGGCGAGAACAGTGAGAATTTAATATTTTAATGAACAAATGTGGGTACGGCTTCTTGTTTTATTTAAGGATCCGTTTAATTTCATGTAAATAATACGTATGAAAGACTTTTTTCTATAAATGTAATTTGGCGATCTAAAATTATAATTAACAAAAATTTTAATTATTTAGCCCTCATTTTTTCAATTTTCACATTCAAATGACAAAATTTTATTTTTATTTTTTGTATCAATTTATTTTCTTATAAAATTTGTTTCATTCTGATGTGTCTTAAGTGGAACTAAGCGCACCCTAAATTAGTAGGAAATCTAGTATATTACAGCGGAAAATACGTTGTTCCTAAATACAATAAATGCTATTAATTCATCTCTCTAGATGTACACATATCAAGGGTGGACGTTACCATGTTTTAGTTAATCTTTCCAATTATCCCTGCCCATTATCCTTTTTCATTAACGGCTCCCTACTTGAAGCCGTATGGAGTGGGTGAAGGGAAGACGCCGGTTGGACCTACGCCCCAAATATATTTCTGTACAAGTAGGATGCAAATCGTAACTGATAACCCTATTATCCGACTGTTCGTTAGTTTATAGGTTATTTAATGGATAATCTTTTTAAATTACGACAAGATAATGGATATAAGTTTTTTCTGGCCGAATACATATGATATATTAAGATATGATTATTTGACCGATTATTAGTTTATAAGACAATTAAAAGATAATATTTTTAAATTTATAACTTAATGGATACGATCATAGATTTACCTTAGATCCACACATAATTTGACTTATTTGCATCCCTATATACAAACGATATCTCATAAGTCGTAATTAATTAGTTCTTCAAGTTGGGTTGAGTCGATTCGTTGGGCTGAGACCATTGGGATATATGACTCAAATTGTCAACCTTTTAAGCGACGTTGGTGGACTATTCTAGGTAGCCTCCATGCAAGCTCCAGTGTGATATGGTGTGGAGGAGCTTATAAAAGAATCTGATTAAATGATCGACATAAATATTTATCTTACATGTCAAATGAAGATCAACTCCATTTGAAGTCAATAAACTTTTTGAGAAAACTTGCGGCGATGTTTTTGGAGTGTTAAAAGGATGGTATACGACTATGGTTGGTTGTACCGTACCGTATCGTCTTGACTCGGATGACTTGTACTGTATCATAGTGAATTCGAGTGTCTAAACTTAATAAAAAAATTTAAAAATATTAATATTAATTAATTGTTATGAGATTGCATAGAAAGATTTGAAACATTTTTTTTTCATAAATCTAAGGAGATTGAGAGTTGATTTGAAGTATTTGTTTTGAAATGTGAAAATGAATGAAAAATTAGAAAAATGTAAAAAAATATATTAGTGTTAGTTAATTTTTATAAGATTACATATCATAGAAATTTTATGATTTGAAATTGATTGTAAAATATTATTTTTTCCTGAAACTTAATTTTTGTTGAAAATTTATTAAAATCTAAGAAAATAAAAAATTCTCTTTTTCATGCGACTCGGCCGAATCTATACGAGTCAGTCTAATTCAGTTCGACTCATGTCATATCATGACGGGAGATCTGAGTCGGGCCGACTCTTGTACTGGACGAACCTTGTATACTACTGTTGCACTTGTCCCATAAAAATGGAGTGAATTTATTAAATAGATGGCGATTATATTATAACACCCTCAAAGTCATGACAGCATTTCCCAACTCTTTGATAGTTGAGAGGCGCTGATCCATCCAATCTCACTTACGCAAAGCCTTGGGATTTTTTTTCCCTCTTTGCTTTGATCGGCTTTTAGCCCACAAACACACACAAAAAGTTGGCAAGACAGCACCACCAGCCCTACAGTGCTCGTTTTTTGTGATGTGAGCGCCCCCCCATCAGCAGGCATGCTGCCTCACCAAAGAACTGTTGTTGAGAGTGAGTGATGTTTACGGAAAGAGTGGGGTTGCTAAGAGAAATCTCGCGGAACCGATGAGATTATCAAAGAAATCAGCTGATAATGTGAAGTGGCATATTAAAATTGATGGGGAAGTCAATGGTGGAGGAAGCTGCTTAATTTTTCTGGAGTCAATTATTTATGTGACTACTTTATTTGGGTTGTTTTGTTTGATCCTGTTACTTGTGGTTAAAGTGGGGTGAAGTGAAAGCAAAAGGTGGGTTATATTTTTTTCCTTGGGTGGGGTGGGAGAGATAAATAAATAAACAATAAATGTGGGGGGAGGAGGAGGTGTACAGGACCAAATTAATCAATGCAGAGATGTCTGGAATCTGGATTTGACCCTGTGGGAGTAATGGTGCTGCTGATGGGTAAGTTGGGCAGCTTTTAATTGTGTTGCAGAGGAAGGAAGGGGAAAGAGAGAGAGAGGGAGAAGGGAAGAGAGAGACAGAGGAAGAAGTTAGAGAGAGAACTAGAGAGAGAGTGTGCCTGTCTATGTGAGGAGGGGGAAGAGGGTTGTTGGGGCTGCTTGTTCCGTCTCCCTCCCTCTCTCTCTCTCTCTCTCTCTCTCTCTCTCTCTCTGTGCTGCCAGGTCCTTTATGCGGTTCTTTGATGGGCTGCCGGTGCTATTGTGCTCAGCGGTGGGAAGGAGAGAGGGGGATTGTTCTAGGGTTTGTACTGTGTTGGGACTTGTGAGGTCTGGGGGAGGTGGGCTGGCCGTTTGGTAATCTGGTGGCTTCAACGGCTCTCTTGAGAGGTATATCTTCCCTTGCTTCCTTCGGATGTGGGTTTCTTAGAAATTTGGGTTCTTTGAGTTCTTCTTGGCTCACTACTCGTCGTTCATCCTGGGCTCTTCTAGATTTCCTTCCAATCCTCCACCCATGTCAGAAAAGAAGCTGCTTTTACGCTGATAACCCCTTCTGTTTGTTCTGATAGAGGTAGGTTTAGGAGGGAGGATTGGAAGAAGTGTTCTGAGCTTAGGGGGGAAAGCTCTCCAAAATTCTTCATTCTTTACCTCTCCTATCCCCTTCTCTTTTACTTTTTCTCTGAATCTGCAAAAAGGAAGAAAAGGGAGCTCTTGGAGGTGTCAATGGAGAATCTCTCCTCTTGTTCTAAGGTTTGAATGATCTCTTCTTCCTCTGCCTCTATCCCTTTTCCTTTGTCTCTTTCAAAATCAAATGCCCTTGTCCACATCCAACAATTCCACAGAAAGTTGCTGAATCCCCACTCCTTCCACTCCCTTCCCTCCCTCCTTTCCCCAGTTCAAAATTTCGATCTTTCAAGGAAGTCCATGTGCCGAGGGTCCTTGGTTGCCCTTGTTTGTTGAAGATTAGGGTTCCTGGGGTTGAATCTGATGGTTTCCTAGGCTCCTATTCTTCATTCTTGGAGAGGTTTCTGGCGTGGTCGTGGTGTTGCCGCATTCAGCCTACATGCATCTATCACTATGGAAGCCCATAACCCACTGCGCAGCCTTAATCCTGGACAAGAAGAGCCGGTGGAGGGATGGGTCTGATCTCTCCTCGGAGGACGGCCGCCGGAAGCCGTCGTCGTTCCTTCGGCAATCGCAGGAAAGCAAGCTCCGGGAGGCCCTGGAGGAGGCGTCCGAGGATGGGTCCCTGACCAAGTCCCAGGATGTGGACTTCGACCCATCCTCCCACCCTGATGGCACCCTCATTGGCCGCTCCCGGTCGCTGGCTCGCCTTCAGGCCCAGCGCGAGTTCCTCCGGGCGACCGCCCTCGCCGCTGAGCGCATCTTCCACACCGTGGACTCCATCCCTGAGCTTGGGGAGGCCTTCTCCAAGTTCCTCACCATGTACCCCAAGTACCAGTCCTCAGAGAGGATCGACAAGCTGCGGTCCGAGGAGTATGTCCACCTGTGTGAGAATGGCTCCAAGGTATGCCTGGATTACTGTGGTTTTGGGTTGTTCTCTTACTTGCAGAGCTTCCATTGCTGGGACTCCTCTGCATTTAGCCTTTCAGAGATTAGTGTGAATTTGAGCAACCATGTTCTCTATGGTGGTGCTGAGAGAGGCACTGCAGAATATGACATCAAAACTCGCATAATGGACTACCTAAACATCCCTGAGAATGAGTATGGCTTAGTTTTCACTGTGAGCAGGGGCTCTGCTTTCAAGTTGCTTGCAGAATCGTACCCATTCCATACAAACAAGAAGCTGTTGACGATGTTCGACTATGAGAGCCAGTCGGTCAGTTGGATGGCGCAGAGTGCAAAGGAGAAGGGTGCGAAGGTTTTCAGTGCGTGGTTCAAGTGGCCGACATTGAAGCTTTGCTCTGCGGAGCTCAGGAAGCAGATCTTGAACAAGAAGAGGAGGAAGAGAGAGACTGCGACTGGGCTCTTTGTGTTTCCTGTGCAGTCTAGAGTTACGGGTGCCAAGTATTCGTATCAATGGATGGCATTGGCACAGCAGAACAATTGGCATGTATTGCTTGATGCAGGGTCTTTGGGTCCCAAAGACATGGATTCACTCGGGTTGTCTCTCTTTCAGCCTGATTTCATTATCACATCCTTTTACAGGGTGTTTGGGTATGATCCTACTGGATTTGGGTGCCTCCTTATTAAGAAATCTGTGATAGGAAGCTTGCAGAACAGGAATGGTGGTACAGGGACCGGAATGGTGCGAATAGTTCCAGTTTTTCCCCAGTATCTGAGTGACTCTGTAGATGGTCTGGATGGACTGGATGGGATGGAGGTTGAGAGAGAGAATGAGAATGAAGATACAGTGACACCTGAAACTCATCAAGGATCACAATTACCTGCCTTTTCTGGTGTATTCACATCAGCACAAGTTAGAGATGTGTTTGAAAGTGAGATGGATCATGAGAACAGTTCAGACAGGGATGGAGCAAGCACCATCTTTGAGGAAACAGAGAGCATTTCAGTTGGGGATGTCATGAAGAGCCCAGTATTCAGTGAGGATGAATCTTCTGACAATTCATTGTGGATTGATTTAGGTCAGAGCCCAATAGGTTCAGACAACTCAGGACAACAAAGTCGGGGAAAGCTGGGCTCTCCATTGCCCCCGTCATGGTTCACCGGCAGAAGAAACCACAAGAGATCATCTCCAAAAGTCTCCTCTAAGGTATCAAAGAGCCCAATTTATGATGACCATATGATTTCTTTTGATGCTGCTGTTTTATCAGTTTCTCAAGAATTAGATCGTGTTAAGGAGATCCCTGAAGAAGAACAAGCGGAAAATGGTGTGAAAGATGCTAGTTGCCAGTATATTAGGGAGATCCAAGAAGAGCTAGAAATTCAAGAGGAGCGAGGTGTTACATTTATTTCCAATGCCAATGGGACCAAGTTTAGCAGCTCGACTCCAAAAGCTAAACATCACAGTGGTCGTGAGAATGGATCATCATCTGAGATATGTCAACTAACTGCTGCAAAGACCAAGGAAAGTGCCATAAGAAGGGAAACAGAAGGAGAGTATAGGCTGCTTGGTGGGAGAGAAGGATATAACAACAGATTTGCAGGGGGCAGATTCTTTGGTATGGAAGAGAATGAAAGAGTGATGAGCATGGGTCGCAGGGTTTCATTTAGCATGGACAATAACAGTGATCACAGAGAGAAAAGGACCGATGATGTAGATGATGCTAAAGTGTCTACCAATGCTTTTGGTGATGATGATGCTATCAGTGATGAAGAAGATGGTGACGGTCAAGACTGGGACAGAAGAGAGCCTGAGATAGGCTGCAGGCATATTGATCATGTAAACATGATGGGCCTCAGCAAAACAACATTGAGATTGAGGTATCTCATCAACTGGCTTGTGACTTCATTACTGCAGTTACGGTTGCCAGATCCGGAGGGAGGAAATGGTGTACCTCTTGTTCATATCTATGGCCCTAAAATCAAGTATGAAAGAGGTGCAGCTGTTGCATTCAATGTGAAGGATTGTGGTGGCTCACTGATTAACCCAGAAGTTGTCCAGAAGCTGGCTGAGAAAGATGGTATCTCTTTGGGAATTGGTTTCCTTAGTCACATACGGGTGATGGAGAACCAAAAACAGCTTCATGGGGCAGTTGAGCTGAATGACACTTCCTTGTGTAGGCCAATATCAAATGGGAGACATGACAGCAAGAATGCAACGATCCGGGTGGAAGTTGTTACTGCTTCCCTTGGTTTCCTCACAAATTTTGAGGATGTGTACAGGATGTGGGCTTTCGTGGCCAAATTTCTGGATCCAGCTTTTGTTAAAGTTGATAGATTATCCACAGTTGTGGAGGGATCAGAGACATGAGAACGGCAGCTAGGCACACAGATTTATATCAGGTGGGAAGACAGAATCAACCAGCTTGTGCCTTGTGGATATCTGCTGCTGAACAACTGTAGTGCCTTGGTTGAGATGCACAGGGCAGTTGAAAAGCCAGCGGTATGATTTTACATGTTCTTATGCATCTTCCTCAAGAACTCTCTCTTCATATCAGAATGATGCATTACATTGCTGCCATTCAATTTTTTTATTCTTATATTTTCTCACTGTGTTTTTTTTTTTTTTGTAGCATGTAGAGTTTGCTTTAGAAGTACGTATCAACTTGGGTGTTTGGGACTTGGGATCATGTTTGTAAGGCAGAAGCTAAATAGGCAGCAAAGTCAGTTCTGCTATTTTTGTAAAACTTAGTCTAATAGCATAATGGAGAAAGCGTCTCAGCCCTTCAATTCATCTCCATCATAGAACTTTTGGATTTATTTGGGTGTTTAAAAGAATTAATTCTAACCTAATAGCATCTTTTTTCCCCTTTGTCGGCGGGTCCAAGTATGTCTTCTGATATTTCATCTCCCTGTGGTAAATTCCTAGTAGTTGCCTATTGGCTATTTGATACTCGTCTACAAAAGTTACTTGTGAGATGGTCTACATGGAAACAGGATACATGTTTCCACACTGGAATAGCTTGTGAAGCGGGGAGTATACTCTGGTGTTTCTCTGTATGAGGTCTTGTTTATTTCAGCACTAGCTCCACTTGCTGAGAACGATGGTCTGCAGTCTGACCTCAGGATCCATGTGGCTGGGAGCCGTTTTGACTTGGCCAACCTTTCTTTAGTGAGTAAAATGTTTCACAATGCTACCCAAACATTTCCCTATTGTGTTTCCTGTTCATTGTCAATCTTACAGGATTATTATATATGAGGCTATCAATATACTACAGTTGCATAATTGTTAATCCCTCCAGTGCTGCAGTCTAGACCGATAAAATGACTTCGCAATCAGTCTTTGTTGGAAGGAAATTATTCTATGTACGATACAGCTAACGAGAGCATCATATAATCACTACAAATGGACCACCCATACCTTGTGCTAGTGAAACTGATGATCCCGGTGGTGATGATGAATAATGATGCTAATAATAGAAGAAAGTAGATGCTTCACTTTTCTGTTGATAAGATTGATTAGTCTGTGATTCCATTTCCATGAAGAGATCTTTTGTGCTATTTTGCATTGATCCTGCTTTCCCGGTTGTTGTGTAGGATCTCCATTTCAGGCATGGATGTGTTTGATATTTGATGGGGGCTGGTCCCTCGGGAAATCCAGTAGTGACCATTGGAAACGATTACCAGCAGAAGGTTGACACAAGTTCCTCTGTGCCATGGCTCGGAGTGCCCAATTAATGGATAGGTGTCATGGTCCAGTGTGCTCCAGACCATTGAGATGAGATCCTCTAGACTTCTTTTGAGGAATACTCTGGTGTTTTTTCACATATCATGGGCATATCTTGTGTCATTTTTTCATGTGATGGGAAATGATCTTGATAAATTACTAAAATATCTTCACATTATATGAGAGGACACATGAGGTTTTATCGAAAAGAGGTCTAGAGGATCTCGTTCCTAACCATCTGGGTACCCTGCACCAATATAAGGGATCTGGGTCCGAAAGTTTTCGGTCCTTTTATGACAAACTGCTCTTGTGCGTTCCACTTTATGCTGAAAGGGACCCCTTGAGGGGCCAAAACCGCACTTTCTCCCTCTGCCTTAGCCCATCTGGCCACCAAACCTTTCAAAGAATCATGCCCCGTTCTGGGTGATCACAAAGTAATCAAATCAACTGCATGACGAAGGTGATTCCCCCATGAAGACAAACTTTCCAATTTGTGAATTTAATAGCCCCGAGACTTTGATGCATTCTAGGTGTAAATGCATTATAAACAAAGTTGCAGTGTGCGATGTGATGCTGCAGCATCTCCGGATGAAAACGTGAGTCTCATTAATGTTGTTTGTTTTATAATCCATACACTTGGGCTTCCGAATTACTTTAAGCAGTGCCCAAGGGTTTAGTTGAGATAGAATGTACTTGTACAACCCAGCATACAGGTCTAAGCACGTGTAGTAAACGACTTTAGTAGCTTAACGAATAAGAATCCTGAAATAGTATTGGATTGAAAGATCAAATCTTTGAAAGATTAGAATCTCGAAAAAAGAAAGACAAGTGTATAGCATTGGTGACTTGCGTAAACCAAGCAACTTGCTTGTGTTTTTCATCACATAGGAGGCTGGGTGCTCTTCCCACTTCACCAATGTTAGTGAGCATCTGTGACCCATCTATCAGGAAGTAGACCATAAAGGTGCGTGTCCCACCACCTGCAATGGCTCCTGTGCCTTATCTAAAGCCTACTTTTGTAAGTGGTAGCTGATGATGATGCCTGTACAAAAGTTTGAGATACATCTGCTGAGCAGTGAAAGGTGGGCATCCCCATCATCATCACCACCTCCACCGCCAGCTTGACATGGTGCAATGAAAAGATGGGTAGAACCAATAGGAGACGTACACCGGCTGTGACAATTTTGATGAAGCTCTAATCCATAAGCCGTGTGGTACTCCCACTTTGTTTGCATAATTAGAAGAGAATAAGGTTATTTATTCTTAGAATAAGGTTAATTTTAGTTTGATGGGTGGAACGGTTTATAATACATTAGAATTACTTATACTAGAATAAGGAGAATAAGTAATTCGACTCTAGAATAAGGGGTGTTTAGCTTTGATAATTTTGAGGGACCTACTGGCGGAATAAGAAGGAAAAGTAATTCTTAGGTCTAAGGTCGAATTGTTTATTCTCTTTATTCTCCGAATAAGTTATTCTGCACCGGTATAAGTCATTCCGCTTGTCAAAGTTAAAGTAAGTTTATTCTCCCTTTATTCTTCTTTATTCTTCTCCTATTCTCCAATCAAAGTGGCGCAAAAATTGTTTATCCTTTCTATTCGGCCGGTAGGTCTCACAGAAGTATCAAAGCTCTAGCATATGTTATTCTGGATAAGTAATTCTGGATAACTTATTCTGCAAACAAATTGGGTTCGCTCTTTCCTTGCCACGCATCAAGCGCACAAGGTTGGGAAACGAAGGCCTACCACAAGAGTACACCAGCTGTGATAAATTGATAAAATCTACCAATCTATGAAGAGTTGAGCTTCCAGCACAGTTTGAATTTTTGTAAGTGTTTTGTAAAAATTAAGTCCTAATGAACAGTAAAAAAAAAATCTTAATGAGTTGAGTTCAATAATAAATTTTGATATTTTTAGATTTTTAAAGTCATCTAAATGGAGATAAGTCTGTAAAGATATGTTGGACATATTGAGTCTGACTTTAAAAAAAATATATTATTTTTAATCTTTTTTTTTGTTGCGCTGCCGGATGGTGCAGCAAATATAACTCTTCCACGAACCGTGGCCTCATCCAAACCTATGAGCTGCGTCGAACTGCTTCCTCTTGAAGACAAGCAATGGGAAACATATTTGGGTGTCGAGTGCTGCAGCTGCACATGCACTAATGTAGCGTGCTATCTATAAACATCTAACTCTTCAATGCAAATAAAAATAGCTACCAAATCATAAATGTGGAGAAGATTTGAATAAAATATTGCAGCTTTAGAATGTGCTGAAGTACCTTGTTTCAATATCCGGTGCATGTTCCTTGCAAATATTGTTCTTTCCTCACATTTATGCGGTTGGACTAGTAAGCTATTGTGAACCATGAAAAATGCTGTCAAGAAAAACCATTAAGCAGCCTCAGATACTCTCTGAAATTTCAGGAGATACCAACCTGGGTTGTTTGTTGCCCATTCCATCTGGAAGCATTTTCCTGGTTGGAAGAACCGATTTTTGGCTTGCATTTGACGTGGAAACAATCAAAATCTAAAATTTTAAAAGATCACAAACATTTGCACTTGATTTTTATATCTCAGTCGGATCAAGAACTTCCGAAAGGAAATGCTTGGAACATGGATTAGGAGGAGGCTTAGGGCGTGCTTGGGCGCACCTTTTAATATTTTTGACTTACTCAGCGCCACTTTGATTGGAGAATAGGAAAAGAATAAGGATGAATAAAAGGAAAATAAACTTAATTTAACTTTGACAAGCGGAATAGCTTATACCGGTGCCGAATAACCTATTCGGAGAATAAGGAGAATAAGCAATTCGACCCTAGACCCAAGAATTGCTTATCCTTCTTATTTCGCCAGTGGATCTCACAGAATTATCAAAGCTAAGCACCCCTTATTCTAGTATACGCTATTCCGGATAAGTAATTCTGAATTAACCTATTTTGCAATCAAATTGAGGTATAAGAAATAATAGATGAAAGTGGTTATAACTAATTTTAGCTAAGTTAAAAAAAATCAAATCCCTACAAGTAATTCTATTCTTTCTTCATGTTAAAAAGCTCCAATTTAGACTTTTTAGTTGGATGACAAAACAACCAAAATCTTACGTAAATGACTTCTAACAATTTTTATTTATTTATTTATTTATTTTAAGGAATGAGCTTCTCTGAACCCCAATTTTAAAAGACTACCTCAATGCTGGGCTTGTATGACTTGGAGATATCTTTGTTAATTATTACTTTGTATGATACTTATTTTTGTCTTATCGTATATGAATGATGAAAATATCATTAAATCATTAAAAAATAATAATACTAGGAGGGCCTATTAAATTGAGGTCTACACAATCTCATTCTACTTTTTGAGAAAGAAGTGGGGGTAGGTATAGTAAGGGTTGGTCAGAGGTCACCTGACGTAAAGGACAATTATGACCTCCAGTATTGTGTCAAAGAATTAGACCACTCAACTCAAATCAAGTGCCTGTGAGTGGAGTACACCGCTAACCAGCTAGAGTTTAACCCTCGTTTTGTCCTATAACATTGCTCAGATGATGTAATACTCTAAGTCCTATAACATGTTGACCAGTTTCGGGGTATTTGACCAGTTTCAATATTTTTCGAATGTTTAGCATGATATGAAATAATACGATACAAAATCTTATCTAGGTCTTGTTTGTCCACTTGGCAGCTCTTTTCTTTGGTATCAGTTTCAGGAAAGATTTACTGCAAATTAAAATAAGAAGATTTAAGTATTTTTTTTTATTTTTTTTTGAAAGAACTAAACAAATTCTTTAATTCTAAAAGGGATTTTGGCATATATATACTCTTGAAAAATATCCTATTTGTATTTATACTCTCAAATCCCACTTACTATATCAATACCTTTAAAATCTCAAAAATGTTATGGTTATACTCCTCCATCAAAATGCCATTCAATCAGACCTAATGCATTTGCATAAACACCCCTAAATTCACTAATATTTTATATATTTACCCCCTAAATTCAGTAAAATTTTGCATACATATATTTGATGTTATTAGGATTTACGGAATCTTTTTGACATATTCAGTTGGAGTTTCCATTATTTTGACGAAGGGATATAACCATAACATTTTTGAGATTTTAAAGATAGTTGATGACAATGTGTGAGAGTACATGTGCAAATATGATATTTTTATGGATATATATGCAAAAAATCCATTCTTTTTTTCACTGTTTTACAACTGCTGATTTTGAAACCGGTGAACTACTGCAGAGCTCTACATTGTAAAAACAATCCTAAGATTACATCTAAAAATACAATTCCAAAAAATCTACGAAATAATTGTAGGATTAATGTGGATCCAGCCCAAATATCTTTTAACCAAAAAAGATTGCGATCTGATGCTTCCTTCGTGATCCTCCACGGCCCAAACCTTTTAGATAACAAGAGAATCGGTGGATTCTCCCATTGTTCGCGGATACGTGCCTTTTATTGGGCTGGGTCCCTCTTTCGGCCCATCGAAGGGACTTTGATGAAGTAGCAGTTCTTATCAGGCAATGAAGCCCATCAAAGGGATTTTGATGAAGTTAAGAACATCTAATGAGAAATATTTTGAAAATTTGAGATTTTGATGAAGTTAAAGAAACTGTAAAGAGAAATATTTGAAAATTAAATTGGACGGGGGCCGCGCGGACGCAGGCCCCCACTACCACAAATTATGACGTCTACTCTCCCACTTGGGGAGATGGTAGACGGGCGCTCCTACCAGGTGCAATGTGGGCCGCCAGCCTAGGCCATGGGCCTTCTTGATCACCCATCGACCCCGTCCAGGTAAGTATGGCCTCCCCGATCCACCTTGGTGCCTTTTGTAGCTGTTCCAAGTAGAGCGATTGTTAAAATCTTACGAGGTCCGACTAAACGGAAGCTCTCCATAACCTCTCTTCCCAGGTTGCCGTCTCTATCCTTGTTGGGAGGGCTCCCCTAGGAAAATTTCACATAGACGTTTTCGTTTAGGGATATATAACCATCATTTTAGAGGGTTATCGCAAATTGTTTTCCATCTCTCTCAAGCAAGTCCCTTAGCTTAGTCTTGCACCTGGTAGGCGTATGAGTTTGTAAAACCCTTGAAAACGTCTTCATCGTTCTCAGATAATATTGGTCAGGTCCTAAAGTTCTGATGGAACTTTGCCCTCCTAAAAAGGATCATGTGTATGATGCTCCTCTTGAAACAATACTTGGTCATTCCCGAAAATAATTTTGGCGATAACTCTTTTCCGTTTGAGATGCTTTAACGATGGATCAACTTCATGTGGATTATGATTAACTAAATGAGTAAGAATAGTGATTCTTTGCGTGTTATTCCATTTCGGATCTTTTAGAGGAATAAGAATATAAGACGTTTAATTGGAGAAATCCCATGTAGTATGTCTGCAAAGTCACTGAACAGTGCTGGTAGACTAGTCCAGAACAAAATGGAACAGTATCAAGTCAAAAATCTTATGTTTTGTTTAGTTGGAGTATTAGTTTTTAATATAATAATAATTTTAATATTAATATTCTTGAAGTTTATAATATAAATTTTGAAATTGACATTGGAGGAAGACGGAGGATGATGGTTAAAGGGCAAAGAAAGAGTTAGAAGTCGGAAAAAGAGGAGAGAGGGCCTTTAGACACTTAGAAATTAAATTTTAACATTTTTAATATAGGTTCAGACCTTATTTAATTTTTTAATGCCAATACATTTTACAATATATATAAATATCTAAATTGATGAAGCGTAACCAAACATCTACTATTATTGACAATATAAAAAGTAATATTTAATAGAACCATTTAGTACAACAACCAAACATCATAGGGTTGTTCGTTTTAGCGTAAAACAACGTAATTTGAAATAATTGTTTTACTTTACAATATTTTCAGTTGTTTGGGATGATGTAAAACAATGTAAAGTAAAATCCTGTCTGGACCTTGTCTGCCCACTTAACAGCCCAATTCCCTTGTTTTGGTTTACAGCAAAGACCCACTATAAACCAAAACAAGAAGATTGAAGTATCCCTCTTGTTTTATTTTACAAACAACCAAACAAATATTTCATGATTCTAAAACAAGAAAATTTGTGATTTACAAAGTTTTACACTAAAACAAACAACCCCTATATGTAAAGCATGCAATGTATTTGGCTCTTTTTTCGCATCCCTCTTGTTTCTAGTACAGCTAAAATTTAGTACAGCAAAACTTGTAAGAGAATTTTCATCGACATTAGCCCCAAACCCCGCTAGGGTTCTGACTGTTGTGATAGTGTTGTAGCAGCTTACATATAGCCCATGACCGACTGGAGTTTCAACAGGATCACTCTCAACCCCAGCCCAAAGAAAAAAGATAAACGCTTGCTCTAACATTCTCCTAAATAACACAACATTCATCTAATCACTAGGCCATATTTGGCGTAACTTTTAATGGGAAGTATTTTTACATTTCAATTTTTAGTTATTTTTTGTGAAAATCATTGGATCTTGAAAGTCATGTATATTTTACTTGTGTTTTGACTTTCAACCAGAAACTACATAATAGAACTTCTATGATTGGAGAAAAATGAGATTAGTATAGGAGAGTTGACTTTTATAACGAACCAAAATTAGTTATAATCTTTCTCTCTTAATTCATTTTGCACGAAAAGTAAAAATCAAAAGTAAATTTTAAGTAGAAGTTATGCCAAACACGTCCTTCATCAGACAAAGCACTATTTTTAAGGTGTGCGACACCCGTGGGATGAGGCAATGACCACACACGGTGTCGGACAATTAAAAAACAGTTAAATCATAATGCCTAGAGGGCATTACAACAAGTTGAACTGAGAGACTATCTTGAGTTGAATATTCAAGTCAGATGGCAGTATAAAAATAGGGGATCAAATACACATGTGATCCTCCTGTTGGACCGCAGGCACGTGAAATCTAATATCCGCAGCAAGTATTTCTTGATCAAGAATATAAGAAAGAGTTCACAATAACATAAGTAAGCTGCGTTAGTTCATCAGCAATAGTGAGGACAAGATGAAAAGTACTCCCATTGATGTCATAACATCAATTTAAGATTAACCCTATCCAACCCCCATCAAGTAAGTGACATGTTGCCAACAGGTCATCATCTATGCTGTCTTCTTTCCCGAGCCTGCTATCCGTCCTGGATGGGCCACCTTACCTTTTCCTAGTGGGCCCAGTTTTTTGTGTGGGCCTAAGCATTCCAGTTGTTTTCCTTTCCAACCTTTCCGTATACTGCTACTTAAAAAGAGTAATACTTGCTGCAGCTCGCGACCTGCGACCTAAAAAAGAAGAGATTTTTTATAATTTTTTTATGGTCTGTCTCATCATGTCTTACATGTTCGAACTATCTAACCACTGATTAAGCCATGAAAAAAATCTAAAAAATAAAAATCAAGTCCCAATGAATAGTAGAAAAGTCTTTACTGAACCAATATATTGGAATTAAGTTTTTTTTTTTTAATTTTTTTATTAAGTTATTTGATTAGTGATTAGATTGTATGAACACATAGAACATGGTGGGATCGACCACAAAAAAAAAAGAAAAATATATTTATTTCTATTTTTCAGACTGCACCTCATGCAGTACAACAAGTATTACTCACTTAAAAACTCTCTCAACCTGAACCTTATTACTTGTTAAACCACTTGTGGGCACTGCAAGCGAGCAGCCATCCTGTCGTCTTCAATCAAATGGCTGCAAGTAGCAAGTATATATATTTTTTATTTTTTCTAAAAAACCTAGCGGCACATGACAACTCTAAGGGAGCCATCTATACTATCATTTTTTTTTATTTATAATTTTTTTTAATCATCTCATCAAAGAATGAGCAGTATAGATGACTCGATGTTACCCCCATCTCCCATGGATTTTAAGAAAATAAAAATAACGTTATCTGTAGTTGTTCGATTGAAGCTGAACGAAGGCTTCCCACTTGCAGTGTAGAAAACATTAAGAGGTGTTTGGTAAAACTTCTACTTGAAACCTATCTTTTAACTTTCGTTTTTTACATAGACTAAGTTGAGGGAGAGAGTTTATAACTAATTTTGTAATTTTTAGTTAGAAATTAAAATACGACCAAAATAATGCATAAATGACTTTCAAAATCTAATTTTTTTTTCCTAAAATAATTAAATGAAAGTGTAAAAATACTTTCAACTGTTAGTTGCGCCAAACAGCCCTTACTCTATTTATTTATAGTGCTGCATTTGCTCTGGTTGGATGTCTATATATGTAGGGTAGCTCGTACAATAAGAAAGGAAGTGATCTCCTGTGGGCCCACTTACGAGAATCCATGCAAGTGGAGCCAGGAGTAGTGTGTGACACTATATGTGTGCAGTTGGATAGCAGAGACTAGGGAAGTGCATCGATTTTGTAATAATTAGGGCTCATTTGGTGTAATTCCATAGAATCTCAATTCTGAAATTATTAATTTTAAAATCAGAGAAAATAAAATGTTTGATTTTAAAATCAATATAGTGATTTTGAATAAAAACCAAATCAACTAAAAGAAGGATGTTAGGAGTCAACAGGTTTTAAAATACAGCAAGCTACAACATTGAAAACATTAAAAAAAGTAACATAAAATGATTTACATCAATCTAAACAAAAAAAATAATATTTTATAATTATTCATAAGGTTTTACAGTATTTTGGCCGTTTTTGGCACATCTTTCAAGTAAAAGTTCTTTTGCATTTCCATTTAGTTATTTTTTGTGAAAACAATTGAATCATAAACGTCATTTATTTACTTTTTTACTTGTGTCTTGACTTCCAATCAAAAGCTATAAAATGGAACTTTCAAGATTGAAGAAAACATAAGGTTGTTATAAAAAGATTGGCTTTTATGACAAACTAAAATTAATTATATCCGCTTTCTCTCTCAACTCATTTTATGTGAGAAGTGAAAGCCAAAAATGACTTTTGAAGTAGAAGTTTTGCCAAATACGTTTTGTATAACATATCAAATGATTCATACTTGCCAGGACACAAACATGAATTGCAAAGGTAGAGTTCCACTCCCGGATTCTGGTGTGGTTTTGATCATGTCATGGATGGAAGAACCAAAGACATGTTTTCAGTATCGTACTAACTCCTAATCATGTCGTCTGATAATGGATGATAATATGCTTCGTACATAATGCTTTTCTTAGTGTAATCTTAAATGGAAATACAGATACGAAAAGACCAAGTAAATTGTTTGATTTCCTAGCATACTGATCAAGGCAGATCTTTCTTCCTTGACAAAGGGGTCAGTGAAGCTTGGCCCATGATAGTAGAAACTTTTTGATTTGTTGCCTTGTGCATTTGATGGGGACTAGAAATATTAGACGTTAACGTAAAATGTTCAAAATTTAACTCTTCAGTACACAACACCACTACACTATTTATAGTGACGGACGACCTACTTTTGAAGGTACAAGTTTAGACTTATTACAAAAATGCCTATTGAAATAGGTTTAAGCTACTTGCCAGTACATTATTATTAATAAAACTTTTAGAAGAAATAAGCAGTAAGAATGTTTATTTTAAATTACTAAATAATTTGGAGAATTCGAATTGGTCAAATGCAATGTGGGCCGCCAGCCTAGGCCATGGGCCTACCTGATCAACCATCGACCGCGTCCGCGTAAGCATGCTTTATCCGTTCTATTGTAACATCTTTTATAGCCGCGGGCATGGTCTGATTCACAAGATCATACGAGACAGGACTGAGTTGAGGCTTTGGACTGGACTCAGTCAGTAAAGAGAGGTGGGGGACCAGAATTTTAAAATCACAGGGACGTGGGGTGGGGTGAGTTGGTGGGTTTTGACACTGTTTGGGCCTCCTCCTCCTCTCTTTATTGACCGAGTCCAATCTAAATCTGGACGCAAAGGATTTCAATTCGGACTAAAATGTATCCTTGCTTTGGAGCAGATAGGCGAGCATGCAAGTTTTCAGTCCTGAACAATCATGCCCTCCTGCAACCCAATTGCATGCTTTGAAGACGGATCTCCCTGCAACGTCTTCATGACTTCCAGGTAATAGGTTCTAAAATTCCGATAGAACCATATCCCCTTTCTCTCTCTCTCTCTCTCATACACAGATTTTCCGAACCCAAAGAATGCAAGATAAGGGTGTACCAGTACCTAAACTTAGGTGCATGCATACATATATCTTAGTTCACCAATAGTTAAGGCGAAGTCCGTTAGTTACAAGCTCACATGACTGTGAAAGATCAAAAACCCAAACATAATGTAGTACTGCACGTACGGAGGAGTTGGCTTGTGATTTCCCAAGCAAGCATAACGAGCGAGACAATGCAGGACTGCGGAATGGTAGCATCTACTGTGCAACTGCCTCAGACTTGATCACCTCAACTTGGAAGATAGCTTTCCGCATTCCAGACTTGAACTTGAAGGCGCACACGTCGCCAACTTTCACATTGTTTGAGTCGCGGAACGCCTTCCAACCGGAGGAAATCGATACACGTTCCTTTCCGGTTCTTGTTTTGCGACGGCTAACCTTCACCGGCCACTGTCGAGTAGAATCCACCAGGATAACTTCACGCACCGCAGAAAAGTCTACTGATGATAGAAATGTCCTCGGTATGTTCTGTTGATCCCATCGCAAGATTAATGCAGAACATGCGCTAGCAAGTATTCAGAGTCCAACCTACACAGGAACGCTGTATGTAGTATGGGTGCTCACCATGTAATCCTTTCGACGAAGGTTCGAAGGAACCATGGTGGACATGAACTGTGGAGAAGTCTCCAGTGACCGTGACCCCTTCCTCATTTCATCAGTACAAGCTTTCTTGTGGGAGGGTCTCTTCCATCTCTTACTCTCATCTAGACCACAGAAACAATGTTTACATATAGAGTGTGCAAAGAAATGCAAATGGTGTGATAGACAAATAAAATTAACCACCATGTTTTCCTTCAACGTTTAAGTTTACCCTCTGAAATCTTCATGGGGTTGAGGTTTCCTCTTCTGTGTATGTGGACGTGCATCTCATTCTTCTCTTTTATGAGCTCAAAGACGCAGACATCGCCATCTTGCAGGTTGTTGCCAACACGAAAGTCGCGCCAGCCAGTGCCAAGTGATGAACTTGTATGAGATGCATGGTGTCTATGGACAAGCTTTGTAGGCCACAGATGTCCTTTTGGATCTCTGAGGAGTAGTTGATGAATGCTGGAAATGTCACTTGCTTCTCCATAGTTAGCTGGAATTTCCTGCATGTCAGCAAGTAGCCTTAAGATGTATCTTCTTCTCTTTTTTTTTTCAAGACAAACTTGTGTACAATTGGAAGTGACTATATATATATGGTTAATATGGCCAGCTACCTAGTAGTGGGAAGATTTTATGATGTCCACAAAATTTGAAAGGAGAGAGATAATTATACATGTGGGAGTCCTACTGGTTCTATTTCCAGTTGTTTAATTTGTGAGAGAATACAAAAACTTAATGTGACTTGTTCTTAATGTGCAAACAAAGTCATCCTTCATAGAATGCGCAGTCAGCTGTGGCTTTGAGAGAGAGTTAGCATAGAAGACAAGAAAGCACTTACCAAGGAGTACCTGTGACAACGCTTTATTGTAAGCACAAAACAGGAATCCCTCCTGCCCCCTCTAGTTGCTTCATGTGCCTCACAATTTTGCATTTGAGCCACTTGTTCCTCTGAGACATCTGGCTCAGGTTTGCACGGTGCTTGTTCCATCATTACAGCTGCAGTCCTCTTGCCACATGAAGATGCTGATTGCTTCCTAAGAACTAATCAGGTGAAGGCAGAAAATTCACATAATTGTATCAACTCTTTACTTATCTCTAATGAATTTGACACAAAGTGATATGAACACTCACATTCAGATGCCCTCTCACAGTTTTTCTCTTGGCCAGGGATCCTGTCATTAGCAACTCTATCTGTAACACTGTAATCTCTTTCACATGTACTACTTTGATCAAAGATAGTTACGTCGAAAACCAAGCCACCTTCATACTTGAACACTAAGACGTTGCCCATGTTTAGCTTGTGGGCTAGGGCAAAGCTCTCCCAACCTTCTGCAAAGTGCAAGCTTCTATCATCACCATTAATCTTGACATGCCAAGACTTGCCAAGGGGGCTCAAGATTGTGGCCCATGTTGAGTTCTCTTCAATGAAGTACTTGACGAATTCATGTGGAATGGACTGCAAGAGATGTTCAAGTCATTGGTCCAGTCACAGTAACAGGTCATTAGATTCTAGAACCAACAATGAATTTGTAGCAAAGACATCTGAGACCAATGGCATGACAAGGGGGCACAGGAGAAATTTGGTTAGCAACACCAAAAGAAGAAATGGATAACATGGTGGAATAAACGTTCAGGGAAAAGTTCATGGATCAAAAGTGCATGCCATAATATACAGAGCATTGCATTTACAAATGCCCATTGAAACGTTTGCAGTATATGGTGGACATGTTCACAATAGGGATTAAGATCGTCTACTCCATCCTTTCTACACCATTAATGCTCCACTTCATCTTATTAATTCAAGTATTGTAGTGAGAGAAAAGTGATGCTTAAAAAAGAGAAAATTTTCTACTTTTTAAAGATTCTAGACCAATCAGAATGAGTATAGTACAAGTAGTGTAGAAGAAATGGAGTAGACGATCTCAATCTTCGCAGGGATAGACAGCGTAAACTATTCCTCAAAATAAAGAAAGAAATGTTAACACATAAAGCCTACTAAACAAACAGAAAAAGAAAGGGCAAGAAAGAAAAAAACACTTGAACCATTTGTGTTGGAATAAAACTCGAAAGAACACAATGGCTTTGCAGCAGGGCGACACGAGAAATTTTGTTTACAACAACAAAAGAACAAATCGACATGGTTAAATAAAGTTTAGGGAACTATCTCTCAAATTAAAGAAGAAGCCAAGTGCGGGAAGCCAAATAAACTTGGAACACAAAAGTTCTAGAATAAAATCGAGGAAACAGGGACATAAGAGCAAACCATCTTGCTGGTGAAGCCGGGAAGCAAGATCCTAAAGAACTTGAACTTCCGAGGGCAAACACTTGGATACCCGGACATGATGTGGGCGATTAGATCCGTGGGAAGAAATCATATGCAGCGGTTGTTCACCTGAGAGAGATGGGAAGCTGTGACCGATCACCAAACTAGCAATAGCCTTAGTTTTCGATTTAAAAAAAACAGAGAGCAACAAACTACTTAAGACCACATTGTTCTCAGTGAAGAAAACAAGCTGTTGTTTGCCATGAGAGCTAATAGCAGCTGTAGAAATCTCAAGAACTAATAGCATACATAGTAGGAACGACAACGCACTACAGCCTTTCGTTTTGCTGCCGTGAGCTCCTGCAAATTTAGATGAGAAGAAAGAAAACGTAGGGTAACGACCTAATTCAGATTACAAAACATGAAGCATGTTGAGAGGAGTTAAGAGTATACTTCTCCGTGAAATCTAAGAGCCCTTAGAAGCCACGATTTGCCATGCTTGTAACGGCGGTACCAAAAAAGTGTAGAGACCAGCGGGTTAAACGGCAGAAAGGAGAGAAATGTGAATTCTTTTTACAATCCATTTTGAGCAATTTTTTAGCCCGATTAGAAAATAAGAAAAGAATAAGAGAGAATAAGAGGAAAATGAGCTTAATTTAGTTTTGACATGCAGAATGACTTATACCGGTGTAGAATAACCTATTCAAAGAATAAGGAGAATAAACTATCTCACTCTAGACCTAAGAATTGCTTATTCTTCTTATTCCGTCAACGGGCCCTACGAAACTATCAAACCGAAACACCCCTTATTCTAGTATACGTTATTCCGTCTGTAGATCTCACGTGAAAGAATGGCAAACGTTGTCCCACTTTGACAGCAGTATAAGTTACTTGATTATAATGGATTACTTATTTCAGAATAAAAAAGATTTCACTTCCACTGTAAAACAGAATCTAAGATGGGGTACAAAATTATTAAGAGTAAAAAATAATTACTTATTCATTTAATTTTAAAAATAAATAAATTTATGTGAAATAATCAATTATTCTTCCCTTATTCTACAAAGTGGAGTTGAGAATTTTGTAGAGAGGAAAGCTAGCTAAGAGTATGAAATGATAGGCAGGGATAAAAAAAAACTATTCTTAAGGTAAGATCATTATATAATTTAACTCTTTATTCCACTTACTCTTATCAAATCATTTGAAATAGTGCAATATAATTTTTCTTATTCTGAGTGAAATACTAACAATTTATTAAATCAAAATACTTCTTATTTTGATTTTAAAAATTTTCAAAATCTTATTCCGTAAACATGCGAACCTATGAGAAGTTCTTAATAATCTATAATCTAATAAAGAGAAAGTGCGGAGCTTATGTTTAATAATGTGGTTCTTAGGTTCGACATCAAACAATCCACTTATAATGGTAGATTTTGATGTGCTCTCTCACGTGGTAGCCAGATATATATCTTTATCATTTATTTATAAAGACTTTGCAAGCTGCAAAACAAAAATGAGGATATCTTCACGAAGTGGAACAGAAGTCTACCACTGGCAGTTAACAAATTCTTGCCTCTCCATGGGGTAACTCCCGCTCCACACATAACTAAAGACCTAGCCAGATCGATGCGTGGCCTAAAAGGGCACCTGAACTTTCTAAACAGTAGAATCCTTTCACCATTTTCCAATGCACAACTAGGTGGATTCGGGAGGAGAGGAACTGCTCGCCTACGTCACATTTCCTGTACGAAGCCAGTCGCATCACTTCATATCGAACAGGCTTTGGCTTTTGCTTTTGGACTGAGAGAAAACAGGGGATACAAAGGAGGGAAGCCAGATCCTCTCGGCCATCCTTCATTTTTTTGAAATTTTCTCGGTCATCCTCCCGTGCACCTCTGCATGCTCTTCAGAGATTTGAGAGGAAACGGAATCTTTTGGAGCCTTACTTCGATCAGATTAATTTACAATTTAATTTAACGGGGCACCAGTAGATGTCAAGACGAACAAATGAGTAAGCATCAAGAGACAGACGAAGAGAACTTACATTACCCTAAGGTCTCGCTTGGCAAAGATTTTTGTTGTTAGAGTTTTTAGAATTTTCTTTTTCCGTAAGGTATAAGAAGGTCCATGTCTCTTTCTCACGTGACCTTCCATAGGGCACGTGAACAAACTTTTGAACTCCATAGAATCCTTCAGCAGTTTCCTAATACACACATAAATCAGGAATGGAAAGAACTGCCGATCTCCATCAGATTACCGTATGAAGTCACTCACGTCACCTTTTCTTTGAAATAAGATCTTCTGACCTTTCTTTGGAGTTTATGTGCCTATTGGGTCGGAGATTTCACCGTTCTGAATTAGACAACTAAAACTCCTTAAATCACAGAAGGCCTTTCGTATTTTTATAAAACAGATACTAGGTCAAAAAAGACTTAGTTGTGATCCGGGGAAATCCCGTTCGATGCCTAAATCAAACTATGTAGGGACGAAGCGAAAGTAAGGACTCAGATGTAGAATATACCTTATGAGAATACTGGAGGATCCCTTTTATAAAGATAGGTTTGAGGTAGTAATCGAGTCTAATCGGAGAATGTATCGAGAGAGCTCTGTCCAATGCCCAGGCGAGACAGGACTCTGACTTCCTTTATCTGAGATTCTGGAGTTAATTCGGAAGACTGTTCATTCGCTAGGAAGTCTCTCAGCGCCCACTAGGTGTCGAAGTCCGCTTTAAATTAAGGTGCTCCCCATTAGAACCTGGATGCATGGGCCCACCAATTAAAAGTCTCATGCATTCTTAGTAAAAGACTAGAACGTTCATTTGTGAGTCGGCCTACCTAGTAAATGGGCTAGTGAAACTGGACCTTCTCAGTATCCCAGACATATGAAACATATGAGAAGGATGGTGAATAAGTCATTTGTCCCTAAAATGGTATGAAAGTACATGTACACTTCTCTCCCATGTATCCGGAGTGTACAAAGGTTAGGAGAAGTTATTCAACAATATTCTTATGTTAGATTGAGTCTTAGTTTAATAGAAAATCCAACGGAATAAAGAGTTATTTGCAGAAAATAAGTTGGATTTATTTAATAAGTGGGACACATTATTCAGTCCAGAACGGCATATTCTTGGAATAAACTAAAAAAGTCATTCATCTCTCCATCAAAGTATTCTGCCGTTCTATCAAATCAAAATATCTCTTGTTCTAGCATAAGTAATTTAGAATAATTCATTCTATCACAATCCATTCAACTAACAAAGTGAGACTGAGAGAAAGTTGGAGTATAATACACTACTTAGAACTCTATATGCATTGGAGGGTATAATAAGAAGAGTAATACTTGTTGTACCGCACAGCGTGTAATTCATTTTTTTTAGTTTTTTTACCGTCCAGACTTTGCGTGATCTTGTTTTTTTCTAAATTGAAATTCACGTGGTCCTTTTTTTTTTAAAATATTTTAACCATTCAATCTTTGATCAAAATGGTACGGATGTCAAGTTAGGGCCCTCCTTGAGCTCGGCAATTTTTTTTTTTTTTTTAATTATTAGTTGGTGGTGTCTGATCTAAGAGATCTTACTCAAATTAGAATAGACTCGGCTGCCGCCACTAATGCGATTAGTCATAATCACTTATTCGATGACTTTTCTACATATATCCATAATAACGGATATATTTGTATGTACCCAAAAAACTGATATATTTGTATTATTCTCCTAACTCTCACATATTTTACAAATGTTCCTGACATTCTTAAAAGATTGAAGTTGTATTCTTCTTGTCAAAATGTTGTAAATTCCAATGGCATATGCTGAAAAGGTTTAGATATTTTTGCATATATATTCTTGAATTTTGTGTGGTACATACCTAGTTCCAAATGAAAATAACTAATGCGATTAATCATAATCACTTATTCGACGACTTTTCTACATATATCCCTAAAAACTGATATATTTGTATCATTCTCCTAGCTCTCACATATTTTACAAATATTCCTGACATCCTTAAAATATTGAAGTAATATTCTTCTTGTCAAAATGTTGTAAATTCCAATGGAATAATATTCCTGAATTTTTGTGTGATATATACCTAAATTCACTAGAATTTAACATATCCTATTGAAGTTTGTGTCAGCTTGACAGAAGGGTATAATTACAACCTTTTTAAGTATTTGCAATAATTTGTGAGAGTTAGAGATATACATGTAAATATAATAGTTTATAGAAACTCAATAACATAGTCAATACTAATGTTTCCAATAAAAGAATTGAACAAATAACAAAATCTCCACCCTTGATGTCTGAAATTGTGTCATTCTCCCATTCCTACTACATTAATTTACTAAAAAAGATCAAATAACTGTTCCACAACATAGCACCTTAGTAGAAATCTTACTCGAAGTTCAAGTATCCTATATGACACCCTTACACGTTAGGACAGACACCTGGTACAATTCGATGATCACTGTGATTTGATCAATCCTTTGGATAAAAGACATTCAAGTTATTTGTAATGCTGGAATTCTGGAGGCTCAAAAGTAGGTGGAAGATAAATCAAAGTGATGCAACTCAGGTGACACTGGCATGGCTTGAATATCTAAAGATAAGAAGAGAAGAAGAAAAAGAAGAGTTTGATAAAGAATTGGATATTCTGTCAATAAAATAGACATACTTTTTTATTGGGAGTTAGATTTGTGCACAGGACATGACTCCAATTAAGAGTCGTCATTCCAACGGGATCGCTATAGTTTGTAGTCCAATGCGTCGTTTTCCATGTTAAATTCCTTGATTTTCCCAACGGTCCAATTTTAGTAAAAGTTTACTATTTTTTATTTTCCCAACGAGCAGGTTCCGGTGTATGTACGCGTGGTTGCTTCTTTTTAAGAGTTGTTTGTTTCAGTGTAAAACTGTGTAAATCACCAGTTTCAAAATCACTGGTTTTAAAACAAGTGAAATTTTCTTGTTTTAGAATCAAGAAATGTTTGTTTGGTTGTTTGTAAAATAAAACAAGAAGAATGCTTCAATCTTCTTATTTTGATTTACAGTGAATCTTTGCTGTAAGTCAAATTAAAGGAATTGAGCTGTCAAGTGGGCAGACAAGATCCAAACAAAATTTTACTTTACATTATTTTACATCATTTTAAATAATTGAAACACAGTAAAATAAAATAATTATTTTCATATTACGTTATTTTACGTTAAAACAAACAACCATTTATAATCTCTCCACGGGAGACGCAGTCAGAGTCCTACTGTTGATTAAATTAGCGTGGTAAGGTCCCAGTAGATCAGAAGACTGGGGTTCCTTTATTTATTTACATAGTGAGGCACCATTAGGTTAGGGACATTATATCATTACTTGGTTAATTATCGTAACCATACTGTCAATGGCCCATGGTTTCCGATCCTTATACTTTGATCACGTCCCTATATCAAATGGGGGGCCTTAACATTGAAGGGGTGCTTTGGTAACACCATGTAGCGTGAAGCCAACCATGCCTACATGTAGCTGGCCGAGTCTACGACCCTTGGACCAGCTATTGTTGGTAGTTGGCCAACCATGCCTATATACAAAATAAGAATTTGTATGAGCCGATGCTTGGGGAAGGGATGTCATCCTATTATTCTTTTGGGTCCATATGGCCCTTGAGTTGTTGAAACTGAATGAGTCCCATTGATGATCCTCTTGGTAGGGCTTTTAGGCCTTCTTGAGGTTTGGCATATTTGGCAGAACTTCTATTTAAGAGTCAATTATTTTTTATTTCTAATTCTCGTATAGAATAATTTAAAGAAGAGAGATAACTAAAGTCGTATCTGACATATCTTCTATTTAGAAGGATTTTTGTATTTCTATTTGTTTATTTTCGTGAAAGTCATTAGATCTTGGAAGTCATTTAAGTGATAGTTTACTTATATTTTGATTTACAATAAAAAATTTCAAGATGAGAGCTTTCAAGATTGAAGAAAAAGTAAAGTTATTAAGAAAGAGTTGAGTTTTGTAACAAATCAAAATTAATTATAACATCTCTCTCTCCACGCATTCTACGTAAGAAGTGGAAGTCAAAAGTAACTTTCGAGTAAAAAATTTATCAAACACGTTTTAAATAAAAGTGCTAAAATACTTCTAAATCAAAGTTGTGCCAAACATAGCCAATGCACTTAAGTGGGCATAAGCCACGTTTTGCCCGCATTAGATAAGGCTGCAAATGATTAGATAACGAAAGCAGAAATAGCCATTTTAGTTTTCGATTCTGGTAATAGAAATATGTTTCTAATTTCGATTCCGATATGGTTAGAAAATGATATTTTCGTTTTCATTTTATTTTTCATTCCAATTCAAAAATAAAAATAAATTTTGAAATTATTGAAGTAATAAAGGGTTCTCAATTCTATGGTTGACACTAGCACATACGTGCAACAATCGCTGCATTTCTTATTTTGTGCACCACCCTCGATAACCATTATCCGGCATCACTAGCATCCTTACCCCTTGGCACATTATTTAGATTATTTCCTTTCACATCTTTTTCTTCAATAACCACAGCATTTATTCTTTTTTACCCCTGCTATTAATATCATTGCCATCATAACTAATGCAATTAAAGGTGAATTCTTATTATATTTAATTAAGAATAATTTCCTTTTTCATTTGCCAAGTTAATTAACTATTAATATGATGTAAAGCATTCATATTTGATGTGCATGGGCTAAGTTTTAGGTAGTTTTTAAATATCTCCTTAAAAATTCTTGTATATGCAGAAATCTCTGGTAAAATGCATATTATATGCAAAATAAATCTACATATAATCATTGTATACATAAAGAACCACCTTATGATTAAGTAAAAAAATCTCTTGTAAAATGCCTATATGCAAAAAACAGAACATCTATTTAATCATCCGATTAATAACCCGAGAGGAAATAGAAAAAATGATGTTCACCCCAATTACTATTCGAGTGACTATATCTTTTAATGGTTCTTCTAATTTTGATAATATCTACTTGTTTAATTACACTGTATATTTGAATTATTCTTAATGGTTATGTGGAGGGATAGTTGTAGAATTTATTGTGAAATAAATTTATTTTTATTAATTTGATTTTTTGGAGAAAGTGCTTAAGCCATTTTTTATTATTATTTAACGCATATTTTGTGAATCTTTTGAGTTGTTTAAAACCGATTACATTTTACAAAGATTATATCTTCCTACGGAGGTAGGACGTCTCCTCAAATTTTATTTGAATATAACTCTAGTTGATCAAGGGCTCATTAATTCTTCAATAAAAAAATAACATTATGCATGTACGGTGTTTTCTTAATTGCCTTCCCTAACTTTCTTGAGCTCTTCCATACAGTGTATTGAATGTATAAAATTAAAGGATATGCATTTTCTTACATCTTATCCCCAACCAACGTGAAATTTCTCTTAACATAAAACATATAAGGGCATCTATAGTTGCCCTTCACACTTTCATTTCTATGGTCCTTCCCATTCATTTATATGATTATGTTAGCGCATTTCAAATCCATTTTTATTGGCAAGCAATTCTCTTGATCCTGCCATCTAATCTTTATGATCAGATAGTAGTGTCAAATGTGTAAATTTTATTTTTTATTTTTAAACCGAAGGACCATTTTTAACTCAATGTATGTATCATCTGATCTTTGATCGGATGGACACGGAGAGATTGACACGTGTGTGGAATCTCACGGAATACTATCCGACACGCAGCTACATGTGATTTGTCAGCCTTTCCTTTGTGATTTTATGCTCCCGAGGAAGGCCTCTCGTATTCCATGGCCGTTCCTTTAGCAATATTTTCCCTGTTTCTGTTTTATTTTCTCCTGTGTTTATATATCCAGGGTGGAGCTCAGATTTAGGCGTTGCCCTGTGTTTATATATCCAGGGTGGAGCTCAGATTTAGGCTTTGCATCTCAAGAAGTTTGTGGTTCTACGCTTTCCCTTTTCCGTTTGCAGAGGCTTGCATGTGTGGGGCAGCAACAGGCTTCTAGTGTATGCCTATATAGTCCATCCATCTCTTTGTTTCGGTTGGGTTGCATTTCTTGTGAGCCAGTTCTGTGTCTAACCCCTGCATGGTTTGTTTAGCTTCGCTTTCTGTGAGCATTTGCTTGTTTCCTATTATAAATTCCTTAACAGTCTAGTTGATATGTATCTTCCTTTTGTTTGGTCACAGCCTCCAAACACTTGCTGCCTCCAGTTTCTTCCAAAGATCTGAGCGCCATCTGTTAATCCTCGTCGATATCATGTCTGGGGATCAAGACGTTTACCCTCGAAAGTTCAAGTTCTTCCGGGTCATGCTTCCTGGTTTCTCCAGCAAACTGGTTTGCGCAGCTTCACTGGTCTCCCTGTTTCATTGGTTTCACTCTCAAACACATTTTAGTGTTGGGCTTTCATGGCTTTTCCACTTTTGTGGCTTAATTACTAACTTACAATTGTTCTTTATATATTTTTAAGAGAACAGCTTACACTAACTAGTATCTATGCATTTGTGCCTTGCATATCCTTCCTTTTAAACTCCCTGCAGCCTCTGCCCTCTATGTTCATCAACTGTTTCGTGGAAGGGAAGGGCACATGGGCCACACTCCTGAGCCCCCTTGGCAGGTCCTGGCATGTCAAGGTCGTTCATGGAGACGACCAAGGAATGAACTTTGCCGATGGTTGGCAAAAGTTTGCAGTGGATCACAACCTAGACACTGGAGACTTCCTGGTGTTCAAGCACCATGGTGACCTTGTTTTTGATGTCACCATCTTTGACCTGACTACCGGCGAAAGGAACTACCACCACAGTGCACCATGTGGAGTCACGATTCCAAGGGAAGAGAACAAGTACTCTTCAAGTTCAAGCAAGGAGGACAAATATGAGCTGGAAGCATCTAAATGTAAACTTGTTAATGGTCGCAAAAGATATTGTCCATAGATTCAAATACATGTAGTTTATGGATAAACCATGTACCACTGTGCATCTATGGTTGATTAGGCTTTAGAAGGCAGACAACATGTTCACATGGCAAGAGAGCTGCTGAAGAAATGGTGGTGCCAGGCGCCACGAAACGCCGGCCAGTCGTGTTTGAAGACATACGACAAAGCGGAGATGACAAGCCACGGATGGCGAAGAATCGACCTCATCAATTTGAGCTTGTCATTAGAAAACACCATCATAGATCACACTTGGTGAGTTCTTTATTTATGATCACCCATGCTGTTTGCTTTATGCATCTTCACTGCAATCTTCTAAACTTACCAACATTACATCAACAACAATTGCATATATATATATATATATATATATATCCAGGAGCTTCCAACCAGTTTTAGGAGATCAAGTGCCGTTTCTGGCGTTCGTCACCTGTTCCTCAGAGATCCAAAGGGGCAGCTGTGGCCTGCAAGGCTTTGCCATGGCAAGAGTGGCACTCGCACCCATTCAACGATCTATGCAGGTTGGCGAGAGTTTTGTGCTGCTAATAATTTGAAAGCAGGCGATTCCTGTGTGTTTGAACTGAAAGGGGGGAACGAGTTGCATGTACAGATACATAGAGAGGAGAAGGGCCTACGCCAACGGAGAGCGTCCTGAAGGGTAATTAGTCTGTGATGAAATGTGCCTAATGACCTTCTTTAATTTTCTTATCAAACAACGCCCTATGTAAGCATCCTATTTCAAACTCAAGTCCAATATTTCTCGGTGATTTTTACTAATTAAGAAAATAATCATGAGAATTACGTGGAACTGGACGTTCTAGTCAAGTGATTTTTAGTCAAACGGTAGAATAAAAAATGTGTGAATCTACAACTACTTATCAACAAGGGAAAGACTTGTTGAAATTTACGTGGATTATGAGACACTGTTGTCCAATCGCTTTCATCGTATGTATGGTAATGCAGGCCATGCAAATATATATTCTTTGATTTCTAAAGAAAATATTAAGTTGGGACCCTCAACTCAGCCTCTAATCATCTAATTTTTATTAGATGATTAAAAAAATAAAAAAAGAGACTGCATGCGTGTTACAATAAGTACTTCTCTTTGTCAACAAATCTCTCAGTAACTTTCATGCCATTTTATATCCGTTAATGTATTCAATAGATTTTCATACTTATCTATCTAATTCTAATCATTCCATTAACCATCTTTCAACTTCTATCTTACTTTTCAAAATAAATAAGCTACTTAACACTATGCTAATAACATTAAACTGTCCAAGTTATGTAACAAGCCCAATGACGATGACTATTGATTACATGCTGCCCTGCCTGGGGCAGCGTGTCCTGTACTGTCCTAGGTCCTGTTTGACCCTTTTTTTTTTTATTTCTTGTTAAATTTTTTAAAGTTTTTTGAAGCGTCTAAAAACTTTGAAAAAAAATGACTTCGGATCCATCTCAGGTTCGTTATATATTTTTTGAAAAAAAAAAACTTTCTTACTTATACATAAATCAAGGAATTCCTCATTTTTTTTAAAAATATGCAACTAGCTCAAGGCCGACCCACACTCACTAAATTATCTGATTTGTGATGAAAAAAAAAAAAAACCAATCTGACAGAAAAACTAAAAAAAGATAAAACAGCCCACTCTAGGTTAGCTGTCCTATCCCTTGGATCAGACGGCCCTGCCTGAGGAAGTGAAGGACACGTGTTGCGCATTGCCCCATGCAGTCCAGTAAGTATTACTATTTGTGTTAGGAGATCGGTAAATGAGTCTCACCTCCGTCTGGTCAAATTAAATTAGGTATCCAAGTTTTCGAACTAAGTATCCGTTTGATCACTTAACCATCTCATATAAATCGGGCCCAAGGGTGTACATATATATTTTCCTTGTTCAAATATGTTTACGCTAGAGACTCATGCCGTTTGGTCAAAGAAATGCAATGCGCGTAATGGAAACGGTTCTTACTATTATAAGATGGAGCAAATACATCTCGAGATGCATCTAAACATTCTTCAATTTCCATTATTTTCCTTATTCTTAATAACAAATAAAAGGTGGTTTGTGAAGGATTGTCATGCATGGTATCAGAGGTATTTGTGCCAATTCATGGTGGAATGTGTGTAGAGAAGTATTTACAACAACACTAGGGATGATGTATTTGTGAGGTGTAACTGTATTATTTATGAAGACATGTACGTATATGAAGAGTAAAACGATAAAAACTTTTTTATATATAATGAACCCTGGGGCTCATCTAAGTTAGGTGAGCCCCCTTGTTAAGAAGTAAATAAAAATTATTAAAAAAATGAAAATATTTAAATACTTCCTCTAACTTGTTTTCCATTTTTTGGGATTTAATTTTTACTATAAGATTGAAAATTTCAACCACAATCATCTAATCAAATGCATAATTTGTTGGAAATTAGAATTAAAACTTCAAGAGATGAGATCGACACTAAAAGCTTAATCTGATAAATTTTTTATTTATTAATAATTTCTTAATATTTTTAGAGATTACTTTTTGATATGCATATGCCCTCGCCGATGCTGATACATGGAAAGGTGCTCGATGTCGGAACAAGATTGTCCGGACGCCGTGCGCCTCTAGACTTATCAAATGGAGGTGAATGAGTCATTTATCCTTGAAATGACCTAAAAGACCAACTACATCTCCCTATGATGAGTCTAGGGACACAGAGAGTCTAAACAATGGAATGAGATCGTCTAGACCTGGCTATCTGATCAATTGGTTTCGCTGCCCTCTTGTTTGGCATTCTACAACTTTCTTTGTGAGTGGCTCGTCTGGGTGCCCTTATCTCTTTGTTGTCCCCTGTGAAGACGAATCTGGTCCCTCTTCTGCTGCTCTTGCCTTAAGCGATCTATGTTCGGGCTCTGTTTGGGTTGCAGGAGATGGGCCTTCTTTTCCACTATATTTTATTTGGGTTGCATGAGATGAGCCTTCTTTTCCACCATGGAAATTGAGTTTCCAACAAGAGCTTACTTCAGCTCTCTTCTGCTTTAGCTGATTTGAGGATGCTTTGAGATTTTCTAAGATCTGACCATGGCATAACGAAGACTGTCCTTTCTCTTCTGACCTGCCACAATTCTTCGGTACACCACATGTCCCTTTCTTACACGATACACCACCCATGTCCCTGCCTGTGACCAAGGTGGTGGGAGTTTGAAAATTAATATTTCAATACATTTTTTAAGCAGGCCAAACAACGATATGTAAGACTAAGTAGGACTATGCAACCAGTAAATTATGCTGCTAATGAAATCATGGGTATCTGAACAGAATGGAATCATGACTATGCAACCAATAAACAATTGGTAGTAGACATACAGATTATGGGTTTGCATCAGTGAACAGAATGTTCATTCTTCAATTTTTCAAGGTGCAAGACATTTGTTTATTCAACAGTCTAAACCATGGTCCTATTCAAATCAACCCACAATTATGATAGATGGCACATACTACAACTTAATAAATATTCATCATAACTTACAACCTAAGCTTCCAACAGAATTTACATTCTTCTTAAAAAACAAATTACCTAAGCATAACAACCACTAAAACAAAATAGTAAACCATGGTCCGAATGGAATTATGGGCATATGAGCCAGTAATATAAAGTAGGCATATGAGCAAAATAGCGTAAGTCTGCACACACAAAGGAAAATAAGGGCAACAGACTTGAAAATCATGGGCTGACATTACAACACAAGATTCATGTTTTTTTTTTTATAAATTACATATGCAAATAAGGCACTAAATTAAATGAAAGGGCAACAGACATGCAGGTCATGGGATTACATTAATGAACAGAATTTTCATACTTCTACTTATCAAGGACCTATGCATAGAGACCACAAAAAAAAAACACAGAATTATTAAAGACTAATAATAAGGTATGTGAGTAATAACAAGGCTGTCAAAGTCACGAATCTGGCATCTATCAATACAGGATTATTGGCACAGGTCCACCAACACGTACGAAACTAAGGGCATCAAACTTGTAAAAAATGGCCTTAGATTATTAGACACAAGTTTCATAGTTTTATTTCTTAAATTACATATGCAAATAAGGCACTAAAATAAATGAGAGGGTAGCAGACATACAGATCATGGGAATACATTAGTGAACAAAAATATACATTAATAAACATTTTAAAGAAATAAGCCTAATAAACATATTTAAGACTAATAACAAGTCATATGACTTTGCAACCAGCAATTAAAAATAGACAAGATTATTTTGTAAAATTTATCAAAAGTCCAACTAAACTAGCATAACATCCATATTTAAGACTAACGAAAAGATTCATGATTTTTTTTAATTACATATTTAGTAAACTCAAGGTTGATGGTTTCCTTTAAAATTACATATGCATAGATAGCACAGAGCACAACTTAATAAGATACATCAAATCCTACAACCAACAGGCCTAACAACTATTTAAAAAATATGATAAAATACAAGATGTTTTTGAAAAGGGGATATCGAACTAGCTCCTTTAAACAGGCATAACAACCATATAAAAGAATAAATAGCAAGGCATAAGGCTATGCAATCAGTAAACCATAGTGCTAATGGAATCATCCTACAAATGACATGCATACCGTACTCTTAGGGCCCTTATAAATAGGCCTATTAAATCTACATGAAAGCCTACAATATAATACATCTAAATATCTTAATAACAAGCCTAACAACCCATATTAAATCTACAGCTCTTTTAAACAAGCCTAACAGCCATATTTAAGATTAATAACAAGGCATATGACTATGCAACTAGTAAGAACATATAGACAAGATTATTTTGAAAAAACTTTCACTAGCTCAACTAAACAAGCTCCCCCCAATCCTTCTCTGTTCTCTCCTTCACCTGAGGCACCCGTGGCCATGGCAGCGAGGAGAAAACCAGCACAGGCCCCTCCACCGAAGCCACAGTTCTTCAAGATCTTGTTGCCAGGCTTCTCACAGAATCTGGTACGTCCCACCCCTCCGCCCTCAACATCCCATTCCCCTCCCTTCACTGGTCCCTGTCAAACCTTACTGCAGGGAAAAGAACAAGCTCGGTAAGGCCGTCACTGTTATGTGTTTTCTCCACATGCATGCAAGTCATTGTGACGAATCGAAGATTCTAAGTGCTCTGACCAAATCTTCCTTTTGTCTTTTTTAAAGATGTTCAAATCTTCTTTCAAGTGCAATGGGTGCCGCCGCCTTCACCTATGAACTAATGCAGAGCTCCAAGTAATGAGCTTGTCTGTAGCTTTATTAGTCTACAACAATTAGAATATGCTTTGCTTTGCCTGACCATAATATCAATGCAGAGCCCTGTTAACATATAGCCACTGGTTGAATGCTACTCTAAAGTGGTTATTCACCTGACTGCATTTTTAAAGTATGCATCTTGCCAACCCTTTGTTTCTTTTTCTTTTTCTTTTTTTTTTTGCAGATAATACCACAACAATTTAATAAGTACATTGTGGGAGAGATCCAAAAGAAGGAAACCATTATGGGCCCCCTTGGCAAATCATGGCTGGTGAAAGTCCATAAGGATTCTCAAAATCATAATGCCACTTCCGCAAGCGTATGTCCAGAGGGATCACAGTTTGAGATCAACATAAGTTCATATGATGCCAGGGAGGAACCTTACTTGGTGAGTAGCTTACAAGTTGTTTCATCTAGAGGTGGTAATTAAAGCAGTGTAACATATCGGTTTTGAAACCACCGGTTGTAAAATCGCAAAAAGCAACCGGATTTCAACTCACTTATAAACCCTTCCTTTTGGTTTTCAATAGTTTCTTTTACAACCCCCTGGTTTTGGTTTTGATTGTTTTATATTGAAAATTGAAATCAGATGGTCGATAGGTCTTTGACATCCAGCAATTTGTGACACTCGAACAAACAAAAAGTAAAATAAAATAATTTGGTAAAGTACTTACAACACTCCAAACAGAATGAAAATGCCATATCATGGCGTTTCAGTATGTTTTACAACATTTGATGGCACACCCAAGGGGTTGAATGCCTTATGTCTTCCCTTCCTTTTGGTCAACTAATTCCTCCGTTGACATTTAGCAAGAGTGCTTTTTGGCCTCGCCCCCAACTGATCACATCTTGGTCGGCTAATCTGTTCCCATAAATTATGCAGATGTGTATGACATCCAATTGCCACATACAAAGTAGGAGAACACAATCTCTTTGATTGGGGGTTATCCCATTTCGGGCCGTGGGATAACCTTAACTTGACCCATTGTTTGCTTTGGCATGCATTTCAGGTTCACAGTTTATCCATACCATATCCCGGAGTAACCTTCTTGGCAAGGGTCGCTTGGTGATGCTTCCACATTGACACTTTTTCCTGTTGTTTTGGATGCAGATGCTTATTCTAAGTATATGACCTTGACATGGAGACAGAATATCCCAAGAACATTCTTATCCTCCGTTGATCTCTCTTCAGTCTTGGGGTTTAGTGTCACTTTTCCTGTTACCTTGGAAAAAGATCAGATATTCTTTCTGGCACTAGTAGCTTCTCTGTTACTGAGAGGTTAATCTTAATCAAAACTATTTTTTTAAGAATCATATTATTTTATTAGATATTTATCAAAGTATACTTGGGTTGGAAATATTGTCAAATATATACCTCTTACAGTTTTGAACTAGAATACACAGTTTTAATTCAAAGACACACCTCTTACAGTTTTGAACTAGAATACACAGTTTTAATTCAAAGACACTTTATAATGCACACTGTAGATTTGGAATATACATTTTCTAAGCAGCCTGTTTATATACTACAGTGGATGTGCTTCCGCATCATAGCGCACATGTATAAATCAGAGTACATATTTTAATTTTATAAAACACATTTATGAATTAGAATACACATTTTCACTTCGTAACAACAAAATGTTGACGGGAATAGGTAAGGATTTTTAAAAAAATCTTCGATCCAAATATATAGTTGGTTAAATATTTAATAAAATAATATTATTGTTAAAAAAAAGCCTCCAATCAAACTATCTGATTTAGATCGAGCGATTCTCTTGTTAGATCACGAAGTTTTAGAATAGTGCTCTTTGCATTATTGTTAAAATAACAAAATTAAAAAGTGTTTAATAAATAGTAACTATTCTACTTAATGCCTTAAGATTTTGAGTTAGATAGGTCAATACTTTCAATACGATATTAGAGTCAGGTTACGAATCGGGCCGTACACTCTATCTTTATAGTCTATGTGACAGAGCTCAAATTCTGCACATGAGGAGAAGTATTAAAATAATCTCACATCGAAAAAAGAACAAAAGAAACTATAGTTAATATAGATGGTGTTTACTCTACTTAATACCTTAAATTTTGAGTCGGATAACTCAATATCTTCAATAATTATGTTACTGAAAAAACATTTTTGGTCTTGTAAAGATCACAAGCCGCATTCTACTTGCCCTGTAGCATGGTTTTCTTGCAGGAAATCCCAATAAGCATTGTAAGATCAAATGATCTTTCAAGCATCTGCCAGTTGCTGCTCAGAGACCCAGAAGGTCGACATCTGTGGCGCGCGGAGCTTGTCCACAAGCAGTATGCGTCCCAAAGACGCTCATTTCTTATTGCTGGTTGGCAACACTTCCATGCCGGCAACAGCCTGGAGGCCGGTGATGTTTGCGTCTTTGAGCTCGCAAAGAAGAACGAGCTGCACGTCCAAATACGTAGAGGGAAGGCCTCAACACCATGAAGATTTCGGATATGATGCAACTTTGAAGAAAAAATTATCATAGATCAGTGGCTAGCTCCATCCTCATGTTTCTCAACTTTTGATGTGAGCATTTTCTTGTAATTTAATTAGATGACACTAATGAGGAGCTAGAACCATGAGACCAGGACGACCTTCCAAGTTCCAACAACGGGGGTCTTCACCATGGGGTATGGCGAGGACTTCTTTGGGGGCTGCATTAGGACGTCATTGAATTGGCTCGTTAATTTTTATTTTTATTTTTTCTATCCTTATTTCTCAGTGCATGCTGCGACTTTTTGTGTATCTTTTGCTACGAGAACAGAGCATGCCAAAGTCATTCCTGTGATCAGTTGATTTCCCTGCCGGGAGGAAAGTTGTCTTACAAATCACTAAATTCGAATGTTGAGTTTGAAGGATCCCAGATCATAAACACTGCTCAATATAGCAATACACCATGTCCTAGTGATTTTCATTGTGGAGTATTAAATAAGACTCATATTTTAGGTTTTTTTTCTCTTGAGTGTGATTTGGTCAGATATCTAAATGAGAAAATAAACGATAAAAATATAATGGATAGACAATATCACACCTCTGACCTCCGAATCATTTCAATTGGACAATCTAAATCGATCAAGCATCTCAAATATGTTCCTAGTTCAAACAATGATATGATATCAATATAGTAATTTTTGGATGGTACATATTGAAAATCTATATATCCACCTAATTGTACAATGAAAAAGAAAGATTTTTAACGATAATAAAGATAAAATGGAGACACGATGAAAAGAAATAAAAAACAAAAGAACCTTAATTGACCTCTTTTTATGATGATCCATCTAAGTATCATAAATAAACAATATCTAAAAGAGATGATGATCACTATCGGGTTGGGCTAGATGTTGGGGAGGAGAAAGCTACCGAAGAAAGAGGAACTTTTCTAGACAATAGTTCAAATGGCTAAGGACGGAGTCCAACAACCAGCCCTCTCTCTCTAAAATAATTATTTTTCAGATGTTTAGTACGTGACTCCTAATGAATCTCATATATTCAGAAAATCCCTTGCAATTAGTAACATCCAAAAAAATACCATATATAACGATTCTATACATAAAGATTACCCTACCGTCAAGTTTACTATTACCAATATCACTTGAGGATTTACTTTAGAATCAAAAGAAAATCTAGAGAAGAATTTATAGACATGTATATATGCAGATAGTTTTTTACATATATGAGATTTTTTAGGGGATTCTGTGCTAAAATAATATGTTTTATTTTGTCTAAACATGTTAAAAAATAATAATGGGAAACCGTGGACCGAAGGAGTTTTCTACTTTTTTATTTTTATTTTTGTGTAGATTAAAATTAAATATATATATATATTTTTTATCAAGGCCGTTGGGAGGCTAATGATAACAGTGGTCCTTCCTCAGCCGTGTGGCCCGTTTTCCCCAGCCACAAACAAAGCACGTATAAATGCTTCATCAGGTATCGTTTTAGTTGTACGTAGTGCTTGTTGGACTATACCAAAGCAAGAAAATTTCAGAGTACATGCACATACATATATTTAATTGTATAAGCTCCAACATCTTTATATTATACGTTAGAAAATTTTCATACATACACTTCTATAAATAAAAAATTTTAAGAGTTAAATGACTTGATATGAGCTTTTTTGGTGGAGGGATATGTGCCCTTTGGACAGGACAGTTGAGTTAGATTGGGGTGCATGTGAGACTCCTGCAGGGTTAGTGGGGTGTTATCCGAGGCTTAGCAGACCCAAAACAGGGTGGATCCAATGCACAGTCAGCCCATTGCGGGTTGGTCAAACTAAGATGCTAGTGGGCCTTTTTTTCAGGCCACTATTGAGCCTCCGACATTTTCCATCGTGAACATGTATGCCTCTTACTCTCGTATATTACTATAAATATCTTTGACATCTTTAGAAAGATTGTGCCAAATATTTTTGGCATATTAGTTGATATTTACATTACTTTGACTAGGAAGATAAAACTACTACATATGACCAATCTAAATATGTTTAAGATGTTTATTGTAATACGATAGGGTTCTCAAAAAATATACATATATAAATAGATAGACGGATAGATAGATAGAGGAGCGCTACTGTGCGACCATGGAGCATTTAAATCTCTTTAGTTGATGTTCAAATTTAAAACCTCAAGGAATGCAAATAATCCTAAGATAATTAATGTAATTTTATTTTTTATTTATTTGTAGCTTTTTACACCACCCAATCATGAAAATCAAGTGTAGCATCCAACCAGATGATTACGGTTGAATTTCATGATTGGGCGATGAAAATTAATCTTTAAATAAAATAATCGTAAAGATACTTAAATATTTAAAAATTTATGATGGTTTTTATTTTTCTTTAAACATGCGGATGGAGAGGTGTAAGCCCTGTGTGTTCCAACTGAGGAACCATATATAGGGAAAGATGTTCCTGAAACGGATTAACAGGAAAGTTCCAATTTCCATTTTTCCCCAACCGTTAGATCCTAATCTAATGGCTTAGAAAAAGAGAAAGAAAACCTAAAAGTGTGGGACCGACTGCAGTATCTGCACCAACATGGGCTCACGCTGGGCTTTGTTATGCCCAGCGCGCTGCGCTGGCCACCCGATCAGCATCCTAGTGCTGATCGGACAGCCAGTGTAAGATCTAAATTTTATTTTTTATTTTTTAAGGTTTCCTCCTTTTTTGTCATCCATTTACCTCCCGTGAATTTATTATGGCCGGGAGGTCGCGCAACACACCTTCCACCAATCATCATTTTAAAAAGCGTAACAAGAAAGTTTCCTATTACGTCATTTTAGAAAATTCGTTGCATATTATGTATATATATAGACACATGGGTATGTTACTGTGCTTCTACCGATGTGGCTGTATGGCACTTTTATGAGTTTAAACTTCTTAATAGATGATGCAAATTAAACATCAAGAGATAGAAACAACTTAAGGATTAATAAGACTAATTTTTAATTTTTTTAAAAATTTAAAAATATTTTTGCACAACTCAATCAGATGATTACCATTGAGTTTTGCGCTTAGGCAGTGATTTTTTTTTAAAAATAATTATAAAAAAAATACTCAAACTAACTTTTAGAGTTGCTCATCTCTTAATATTTTAATTTTCATCATCAATTAAGAGGTTTAATCCCCCGAAGATGTCATGTAGTCAGATGACTCAAGTCACTAGCTGTACATATGTAATGAGGAGTAATACTTGCTACAATGTCCCCTCAATCGCAATGAGGGCATTGTACTGTTCATTGGGTTGATTTTTTTTTTTTTTTAAATCGTCTGATCAGATATTGCACTGTACTGTAAGAGACCTCAGAACTGACCTAATTTTTTTTTCTTCTTCTTTTACAAGATTGCCATGTCCCCATTGCAATTAGGGAGGAAGGGAAGGTTTTGCAGCAAGTATTACTCTATAATTGGGGGATATGCTGCCACTAGTGGCACTGGATCTTGATTTCCACTTATTTGGAGTCTTCCAATTAGAAATGCAAACCAACCAATATGCTCGATGGACAACTCATCAGAGGACTTAATAATAGTTCGACTCAACTTATTTATTAAGTTAAATAAATAATTAAGAATAAAAATTAAGATCAGTTCATTAAACATAATAAATTTAAATACATACAAATTCGACTCGATTCTGTTCTGTTCATAAATAAGCTCGTGAGCCACTCGATCCTCCGCTTGAACTCATTTCAGGCGTCAAATTCTTACGTTGCTCACCTACTGATGAGGCAGAATCCGATTCGGCCCATTAAAACAAACCCAAACCCAGTTCAGCCCAGCAGCAGCAATAGAAGGCCTTCAGGAAGCCTTCGGCCCATCAGCGGCCCACCAGCCTTCGGCCCGTAAGCGGCACAGTAGCCCTCGGCCCAGCAGGCTTCGGCCCATCAGCGGCCCAACCCCCTTCGGCCCAACAGCCGTGTTCGGCCCACTCCGGAGGAGGACTAGGCACTGTGGCGGTTTATCAATAAACCCGGAACATAGTCCCATATCGGCTGTCACCGTTAACCATCCTCTATTCTTCGCTATAAATACACCGCTATTTATTGCCAAAGGTATGTATCCGAGACCTTCAAGGACCATAGTCCAAATAGCATTAAAGCTACTCTTTGCCTTCTGAATCGAATCTTCTTCAGAAGCTAACTTAACCGTCGGAGGGGGTTCCTTAGGGCCGAAGCCCGGGACTCCTGCTGACCGGTTTCTTCTTTTTTCCCTCCTGCAGGGGCTCGGTTCGAATTATCGCCGACCTTCCCGAGTCGGTCTCGGCCGCCGACTTCGGACTCCTCTCCCCGGTCTCGACGCCGTGTGCCGGCTGCCCCTCGTCCGAGGGAGATTCGGTTCCGCGCTGCTCGCCCGTCAGCCGAAGGAACCTCGGCCCCGCCTTTCGGAGACAAGCCAGCCTCCGACCGAACGACTCTCGGCCTCGGATCCTCAACCGCGTCTCTGCCTCAGACGCCTTCCGGATCCCTGGCGGGCCTCTTACACCGATCCGACCCAGCTCCGGATCCAGAACTTCGGATTCCAGCTTCGGAATCCGGTCGTGATAGTTTCGGCTACATCACGTGGCGCCGTCTGTGGGAAACAAACAAACAAGTCATGTCTCAACAACCTGTAACCCGACGATCCGGACAGAATGAAGCAGAGGCACGGGAAGCCTCGGCACAGCTGCTGCCCTCCGAAGGCGCCCCTTCTGCTCGGCCGAGCGTGGCTCTGCCCGTCATACCAGAGTCCCTCGCTGCAGAAGACCAGGTGGGAGTGCTCCAGGAACAAGTGGCGACGCTAGCCGCTGCCGTCACGTCCCTCGCGCCTCTTCAGGAGATGGTATCCGCCATCGCCCAACGCATGGGATTGCTGGGACAGCTCCCTCAGGAAGCACAGCTCCCCCCGCTCTATCCGGTTCAAGACACGAGGTTCCGGCCAGCGCCCACACCGGTTTCCCCCGACGAAACCGCTACGGCGCGTAGCGAGCCCTCGGCGCTACCTGCCCGAGTTCCTCGCGCCGACCGCACAACAGAGCAAGGATATGCTTCGTCAGAATTCCGCCCGGCCAGAACCGGGGGACATTCGGTCGCCACATCGACCGCCCCAGACCTGGACCGGCGACTGACGGCGATGCGGAAGGAAATGCAGCAGATGGTGTCTCGGCCTTACGGGGCGCCCCTTGTTAGCAACATCCTGGAGCAAACCCCATTCACGCCAGAGCTCCTGGCTACCGAGGTGCCTCCCAATTTCAAACTACCAAAGGGCCCTCTCTACGACGGAATGACATATCCGGTCTGTCATTTCCAGAGATTCAACACATACCTCTCGGTCCGAGGGGTCGCCGAGGCAGTCCGCTGCCGACTTTTCCCCCTCACCCTTGAGAAGACTGCCTTAACCTAGTTCGAGGCACTGGCCCCCAACTCCATCCACTCCCTGGTCCAGCTGGGCCAGCTGTTTATCGACCAGTTTTATGACACCACCCGGCAGTGTAAAACCTCCGCCAGCCTACTAGCCATCCGGCAAGGCCCCACCGAGACTCTCCAGGAGTATTTTACCAAGTTTCGGACCGAGGCCGCCCAAATCCCAAACCTTGATAGCTCGATTGCGGTCTCGGCCGTGATCAGCGGGTGTCGGGACGAAGGGCTCCTCGGTTCTATCGGGAAGCGCCATCCCCCTACCTTCCAGGACCTCGTAGCCCGGGCCCACAAGTATATCAACCGGGAGGCCCTGATGATGTCCAAAGGTAAAGGCGCAGCCGAAGCAGCCTCGGCACCTGCCCCCCAGGTGGTCCACCCTCGGCCTGAAGATCAAGAGCCCTCCCGAAAGCGATATCGCAGGGAGGAGTGGGACCGAGAGAGGCGACGGGACCCGCAATAGCGGTACCTACCCCTGCCTGCTCCCCCATCCCGAATGCTCATGGAAGTGAAGGGCATGATCCGGCGACCAGAGCGCATGAAGACTGATCTTCGCCGAAGGGATCCCGGCAAATACTGCGAGTATCACCGGGAGATCGGCCACACGACGGACGAGTGCCGACACCTTCGGGAAGAAATTGACCGCCTCATCCGGGAAGGTAGGCTGCCACTTATTCGATGAGAGCAGCCCCCGCCGCAGCGAAACCGGGACGTCTCTGAGACGCCCAGGCAACAGCAGCCCCCGGTGAAAGAAGCTGCTCCACCGTCGAAGGTCACCTTGGCCCCGGTAGAAGCATCCCATTAGAGACCCAGCTCTGGGTCCATTATGATGATATCCGGGGGACCGGAAGAAGGATCAAAGCGCCAGCAGCGCAGCTCTGCCACCATAGCAACGATCGACGTCGAGCCGAAGCGGCCTCGACAAGAAGATATTACCTTCGGCTCAGAGGACCTGACTGATGTCCAGGTCCCTCACGACGACGCTGTCGTCATAAACGCTGTAATAAACAGTTACGATGTACATCGTATTTTTGTCGATAATGGAAGCGCCCCGAACATCTTATTTTACGATTGCTTTGTAAAAATGGGATTGAGTGAGGCTAATATGAAGCCTCACCGGGGCCCCCTCTTCGGTTTCAACGGTTCGCCCTGCCGGGTAGAGGGCATTATCCGACTCCCTGTAACCATAGGATCCGCCCCCCGGCAACTAACCGTCGAAACGGATTTTGCCGTTGTGAAAATCGATTCAGCCTACAACGCCATCTTCGGCCGAAGGCTAATCGGCGGGGTCGGAGCCGTGCCTTCGTCTTTCCATCAAAAGCTGAAGTTTCATACTAGCCACGGAATAGGCGAGGCCAAGGGAAATCAAGAAGCAGCCCGGCAATGTTACATGATCTCGATCAAAGGGAAGGCTGCCGCCGAAACCCTGGCAATCGAATCATCAACCGAGGCGTCCCCAGGAGAAGCACTCGTCGCCATTCCGGTTCCGGAAGGCGAAGGACGAGCCCTGATGATAAGCTCCGGCGTGGAGAAAACTGAAGCGGAGAAACTCACCGAGTTCTTAAAAAAGAATCTCGACGTCTTCGCTTGGTCTCCGACAGACATGCCCGGGGTCGACCCGGAGGTAGCGGAGCACCGACTGCACACCGATCCCGACCAGCCCCCGGTTAAGCAGAAGTGGCGTACCTTCAATCATGAAAGGAGAGCCGCCATCCAAGACGAAGTGCAGAAGGGGTTGGACGCCAGACACCTCCGAGAGGTACATCACCCGGACTGGATCGCCAACGTAGTGATGGTGCCAAAGAAGGATGGCAAGTGGCGAATGTGCGTGGACTTCACCAACCTCAACAAGGCCTGTCCGATGGATAGCTTCCCGCTACCTCGGATAGATCAGGTGGTGGATACAACCTCCGGCCACGAACTCCTGAGCTTCCTCGATGCCTATTCAGGCTATCACCAGATCCGAATGCATCCGGATGATGAAAGCAAAACCAGCTTCACAACCGATCTTGGTCTATATTGCTATACCCGGATGCCCTTCGGTCTGAAGAATGCCGGCGCGACATATCAGCGCCTCGTCAACAAAGTGTTCGCCGCGCAGCTCGGCCACAACATGGAAGTCTATATAGACGACATGCTGGTCAAAAGCCGCGTCGCTGCAGAACATTTGGCCGACTTGGCCGAGACATTCTCCGCTCTACGGCGATATAAGATGAAGCTGAACCCGGCCAAGTGCGCCTTCGGGGTAGCCTCCGGGAAGTTCCTCGGCTACATGGTTACCCACCGAGGGGTAGAAGCTAACCCCGAGAAGGTTTCGGCCATCATACAGATGCGCCCTCCGGCAAACCTCCGAGAGGTACAGAAGCTGAATGGGAGGATCGCAGCCCTAAGCCACTTCATGTCGAGGGCGGCGGATTACTGTTTCCCCTTCTTCAAGCTACTGAAGAAGGCCAATAGCTTCGACTGGACGGATGAGTGCCAGACAGCCTTCGACCAGCTGAAGGCCTACCTCTCCAAAGTCCCCATTCTGTCCAAGCCAGTCCTCGGGGAGCCTCTGAGCCTTTACTTCGCAGTATCCGAGACAGCTCTCAGCGCCGTCCTCGTCCGAGAACAAGACGGCATTCAGAAGCCAGTCTATTATACCAGCCGAGCCCTTCAAGGAGCAGAACTCCGGTATCTCGCTCTGGAAAAATTGGCTTTGGCCCTCGTCTCGTCCGCGAGGAGGCTCCGGCCTTATTTTCTGGCCCACTCAGTAAAAGTTCTCACTGACCAGCCCCTGAGGCAAATTCTCTCCCGGCCGGAGGTATCCGGCAGGCTGGCAAAATGGGCGATTGAGCTAGGAGAATTCGACATCTCCTACGCACCTCGGGTAGCAATAAAAGCCCAGGCCTTAGCAGACTTTATCGCCGAACTCACTCCCAGCGCTTCCTCGGCACCTCAGCCGGAAGCTAACGTGCCCGAAGCCGAGGACACTTCGGCTCGTACACCGGCAGACGAGTGGCAACTTTTTGTAGACGGCTCCGCGTGCTCCACGGGCAGTGGTGCCGGGTGGATCCTGGCGTCACCCGAAGGGGTCGTCACGGAGTACGCGTTGCGCTTCTCCTTTCCAGCCACCAATAACGCCGCCGAGTACGAAGCCCTCATTTCCGGCCTCCGGGCCGCAAGGAAGCTTGGCGTCCGGAACCTAAAAGCCTGCAGCGACTCTCAGCTGATCGCCAGTCATGTTTCCGGGGAATACGAAGCTCGGGATGCAATAATGACATCTTATCTCCAGGTGACTCGCAAGATCCTCGCTCAATTCGATTCTTGTGAAATCATGCGGATCCCGAGAGCCGAGAATGCCCGAGCCGTTGCACTTTCTCGGCTGGCGTCATGTAAGGATCGAGACTTTCGGATCCGGTTTTCGGGGTCAGATCCTGTAGTTCTGGTCCTAGTGGGGTCTGGGGCTCTGTGATGTTTCGCGTCGAGCCCGCTCGACGCGGTTTAAACGGCGTCCACCGTTGCAGACGCGTTTCAGGTTCCGCCACGTGGGTGCCACGTGGGCTGGCTTTGGGCCGCGAAGTGTACGGCCCTGTCGTGTCGTCTGAACGGCGTCCACGTAGGACGACGCCTTTCAGACTGCAACTCTGGGTGTGTCAGAGTACGGCCCTGACATGTCGGCTGAACGGCGTCTGCCTCGATCGACGCGTTTCAGAAACTTGTCAGAGCGGCCGTCACATCACCTGATAGACGTCCGTGGATGTCGACGCGTTTTAGCCAATCTCTGGTTAACCCCGCGAGCCCTCCTTCTTTCCCTCATTTTCTCCTTCTCTCTTTCTCTCTTTCCCCTCCGGCGATCTTGGCGGCGATTCCTCCTCCTCCCTCTTTTCCACCCACCATTTCACCCCGCTCCCTCCACTCCATCCTCTACCTAGCTCCTACCACTACCACCTCCACCTCCACTGCGGCGTTCTACTCTCCGGACGACGGCCAACGTCACGGTGGAGCAAGGACGACCACGGCGGTACCGGCGGCGGCGTGGGGCGAGACAGGTGGACGGCTTGAAGCTCGGAGGCGTCCAAGTATCCGATAGGGTGACGGTTCCCATAGCATCGTGTTTAAGCCATGTTTTCCCCCGTTTAAGCATGTTATGGATCTTTGGTTTGGGGGGGTAGAATGAGCATGTTTAGGTGTTCTTTTGATGATATGGGGGATTTGCTATGAATGTGATTTCCTATGGATTGTATTGCCCCTCTTTCTCCTCCATTTTTTGGTGATTTTGGGGTTGTTTGGGTTGAAAAGGGAGCCCTCGGGCTCATGGCAACTCTGGTTCCTGGGGGTTGAAAGACGTCGTGCATGGACGACGCCTTTCTTGAAAGGCGTCGGTCAATCACGACGCCTCTTAGACAGGAATCGTCTGACTGAGAGTCTGCCAGTTCGGGATTCTGGGACTAAAAGACGTCATGGGTGGGCGACACGTTTTGAATAGCGTCGGGCAGCCATGACGCCTTTTAAGGCAGAAATCCCCTGGGTAATTTCTTTGGAATTTCTGTGCTAAATGGCGTCTGAGGATGTCGACGCCTTTTTAAAAGGCGACCACTGGTGTCGACGCCTTTTAGGGCCTGATTCTGAAGACTGTTTTACATGAACCTGTACATGGAGCTTGAATGGCGTCGGCCTTAGGCGACGCGATTCAAGACAGAACCTCACTAATTCATGCCAGTAAAATGTGTTCATACTGTTAGACGGATGGTTAGTGCATGTTTTAGTGTACCCGGTAGAGATAGATTCTTCATGACCGGACGATGCTACATGTGTGTTATGCGATCGCGGACTTTTCACGTGACCGGATCGTACTGTGCTGGGTTTTGTGTTACTGTGGACCTTGAGTGACATTGTAGCGCTTTATCACCCTGTGCTGGTGGGGGCGTGCGCACAGCGTCGGTGGGGGCGTGGGTGGGGTGACGCCTAGTGAGAGAGGGTCACCTGGTGAACCCCGGGGTCAGCTAGTACCGGTGTCGGAGTACTACATTCGGAGAGTCACTCGTGCTGAGGGAAGGAGTAACCACCTGAGCCAGTTGGGCCGGAGTAGCTAGAGTGCTATCCGAGGGGTTACTGCTTGGTCTCAGCGGGTCGAGGTTTTTCCCACCGTTGTTTGTGTGGTTGGCGTGTTCTATCGAGGCGGCAGTTGTGGGTTCCCTTGTCGGTTAGTTTAGATATATGCACGTTTAATACACTTCGACTGCATGTGATTTCACATTTAGAATTAGGAATTGTATCTACTACTGTGTTTGTTGCTTTACCGTTAGCTGTATTTTGCACTTGTAGGTGTGTGCGTGGGCAGTGGGTGTAGGTGCTTAGAATGACCGTGTGATTAACATGAAATATCTATGTTGTTTAGTGTAAACTAACCTATTAAAAACAGCAACTAAAGTGCAGTGATCGCCAGAAACTTTTAACTTAAAAGTTTCAAAAGAGATATGATCGCCTACCTTTCAAACGCGGAAGATTGAGTCCTTGGTTCCCCTTCCTCAGCCGGCTGAAGAAAGAGAGCCCTTTCTTTGTTCTTTTGTTCTTGCTGTGGAATTTGAGGTCGAGGATCGTCCAGAAGTTATGCTTTGATTTCCCCCTTTTTGATCTCTTGTTGTTGTTGAGTGCAGCAGAGACATAAAACAGAAGACGAAGAAACAATGATGAGAATTTAAGTAGAAGTAGTATCTAAACTAATCATGATTTTAAGCATATTTAAAACAGCAAACTCACTTGTTTAATGGCTTTGAAACCCCTTAGATCAAGTAGGTTTTTGAAAGATTATGCTGTGGTGTGTGTTTGCATGAAGTGAATGAAGAATAAAACTAATGAAATGAATGCAGTAATGAAAAACTTATGCCCAGTCGGTTGAAGCTCTGAAAGGATGAAGATCTTGAAAGGGACGCCGACTTTTGGAAATGGCAGCGCTCCGGCGTTACGACGTTGTTGCTTCGATCTTCAACTCGCTATAACGCTATGGCTCAACTCAACTTAATTCTCTTCTCTTCTTTTTTTTTTCTCTTCAATATGCAGGGTATTTATAGGCATTTCTTGCGTTCGCGATTAACATAGAAAAATCTCAAATTTATCCATCTTAACCGACAGATAAATACTAATTAATTCATCTTTATCTGTAATTATCTAAAACGCGTCCACCTTGGCTGACGCCTTTCAGATTAATTAAGATAAGGATAAATATCCGGGAAAACTTATCTTTATCTTTATTAGGTAAAACGCGTCCACATATGTAGACGTCTTTTAGACTAATTAAGATAAGGATAAACATACGGAAGAGAAGTTAAAATCACTTAGGAAACTTAAAACGCGTCGACATTACCAGACGCCTTTTAGTTAATTAATTAATTAATTAAAATTCAAATTTAAACGTTAAAACAGGAATAAACTCTAAATCGCGTCCACTTGGGTCGACGTCTTTTAGAATTCTTCATATTTTAACTCAAATTTGAGTTAAAATCAATTCAATTGATTAACTTAAACACATCTGTTAAACCCGACACTCAAAAATATTAATTAATGATTAATTATCAGACCATTATGAGGCATTATTATATGATATGAAATTTACTCGAAATGACGTCAAAATTAGCGTGTCTACAGCTGCCTCACCTTGGCATCGTCTTTGCAAGGGAGTGAAATGGAATGGAATGTACTGAAAAGGTGATGCCAAGGTGTGATGAGACACGCTCTTAACATCACATGATTGGAATTTTTTCTCGAAATTATCAACGAAGATAGCTCAAGGAAATCAATAGAATTAATCCTGTCTGGATGAAGTAGACAAGGAAATAAAATAAAGTCGATCAACCTCCTCGGAGTGGGAAGTACCCCAGGTCGTAGACACTGTAGGTTTCATCATGGGGAGCGTTTGCCAGCCAATGTGGACGTGCTACAGCCATGATGGATCTTAAAAGAAAACAAGAATATTGGATAAAGAATCCAATCAATGATAGAATTCTAAGGATATCTTCAAGCGAACCTCAAAGATAATCAAGATACTCAATTCAGAATGGAATATTTCATATCATGTTGGAGTTATTTAATTAATGGTCTGAAACTTAATCAGTAATTAATTCTTATCTCAATGATTTCAAAGTCCTATATGATACATGCTGGGCTTAAAAGAAAAATATAAAGTCAAATAAAAATCAAAATTAATCAAGGATAATATTGTTAAATTGTTATTAATGAGTCAAGATACCAATTCTTGTAATTCAGTGCTAAGCCAAAGCTTGTTTATCCACGCACCGTTTCACAAAAGTGGAACCATCGTCCTCACTAATTAACAACCCAACGGCCTATCCGTGCGATTAAGAATCCTCTGGAATTATCACTGTTTTTGTTGTAGGAGAACTCAAATTCCAGTTTCATCAAAACCACAAGGTCCTTGATATACTCTAATAAATATTTAATATATAGTAATGCGAATGGAATAAGGGTAGAAATAACCGTCTTTTTAGTCACGGTTAGGACTTCATGAATTCCACAATATGATCTTCTTGATATTTCCAGCTTTACTCAGAATTTTCTGCAATCAAAATCGTTAGTAATTCCAAACAGATATTCAACTTAAACATTAAAATCACAGGATTTCGGGAAAATAGCAGAATTATTGAAACGCGTCGTGTCGAGCAGACGCCATTCAACTTTGAAACGCGACAGGTATCCTAGACGCCTTTTACTCACAGAAACATGTTTCTGGTTGTTCTCTACCCGAACTCCAACTCTATCAATGCACATCCCTTGTGTCCGGTATATGACTTGAACAAACAGGTTAAGTATCTGTTTAGGCTTAGCCCCTTGCCTGACCAAACAAATGGTCCATCAATCTTTTCCTTGAATAAATAGTCAAGGGGCATAGCCTTTATTAACAAAGGTAATAAGAATAATCAGACTTAAGCAAAATGCAACATGCAAGCAAACAGATGCTCACTGAAAAATAAAAGAAGTGAAACACATTAAATGCAACAAGCAAATGCTAATTGAAATATTTTTGTGGTTTTGAAATATTCATTTTTGTTTGGGTTTTGAAATATGTATTTTTCTTTAGATTTTGAAAAATGTACATTTTTTTGAATTTTTTTTTTTTTTGACATATATACTTTTTTTTGAATTTTTGACATATACATTTTTTTTGAATTTTTGACTTATGTATATTTTTTTTGTTTTTGACTAAAAGACCAGTATGGTACTTAGATTAAAAGATCATATTCATTTATTAACTTAATTTCCAAATTGTTCTTTAACAACTTAACTTAAAACCCATCGTGTTTGAACTTGTGTTTCCATTCGTGATCCCATTTGATGATTTGACCCTTAGTCAATCTAAGTCATTCCTTAAGCTTGAAGTACACCTCTTTAGAAAGAAAAGAAGAATAAGTTTAGAAAGCCCATGAGAAAGTTCCGGAGACTTAAAAAGATGTCCCTTTCCAACCCTAATATCTGTTGGGGTTCGGTCATTTTATTTCCGGGGTATTTATCGACCTTGCGTTCCCTTTTGTTTCATTTCATGGCCTTGATGTGACGTTTGTAGTGTATTGGCCTTTTGATTTTGACATTTGGCTTTTTGCCTTGCTTTTGCTTTTCTATCCTTTTCTTTTCTTTTCGGGACGGATCTCCCCCTTTTTTTTATGACGGCCTCCTACTAAGATGGCGGGTATTCTTAGTAGTCTATTCTAAGCCTCGTTCCGACATCATGGGCCGAGTGTAAAACAGAATTTTATTTAAAAGGAATGATTTGTACTTTACACTCTTAGTCAAGCTTTTGATATTCTTTAGGGCTTGGCATCTCTTGTTACTCACGAATCAAACGTGTCAGTGTGTGCAGTAATGGGTTTGAAGTTAAATTATTCAGACTAACTAAGAAATTTGAGTTTATAAATTTTCTGATTCCACTGGTCTTTGTACCATACTGATCGACTCTTTAACCTAAGGGTAGTATTTCTTAAGGTGTAAACCATTCCAAGGATGATTTAGCTCTTCTCCTTCTGCATTAACAAGACGATAAGCATTACCAGGAAAAGCGTGCGATACAACATAAGGTCCTTCCCAATTGGGTTGGAGCTTAGAACGCGGACCACCAGGTTTTATAAAAATTCTTTTAACGACCATTTCACCGACTTGGAACTTTCGTTCAATGACTTTCTTTTGATAAAAACGTGCTAATCTGTTTTGATAAGCTTTTGCATGATTAGCAGCTGACCATCTTCTCTCGTCTAAAAGTTCCAATTGGGCAAGAAGTGCTGAACGATGTTCATCAATGGAAAATTCCTTGTTCAATTGTACTCTTAATGATGGTATAAGGACCTCATATGGAACTACCGCCTCCATTCCAAATGTTAAGGAATAAGGAGTTTGCCCAGTGGGCGTGCGGATTGAAGTTCGGTAGGCCCATAGAGCGTCAACCAATTTTTCTGGCCAATCTGCGAACTTGTTAGATTTACACGTCTTTTTGATAATTTTTATCAAAGTCTTATTAGTTGCCTCTGCTTGGCCATTGCCTTGCGGATAATAAGGAGATGAATGATGCAATGCAATTTTATACCTGTTGCAGAGGTCCTTCAATTCATGTGACACGAACTGCGGTCCGTTGTCGGTGACGATGGTACTTGGAATTCCGAATCTTGTGATGATGTTCTTCATAATGAATTTGCAGACGGTTGATGCTTTGATCTCCACGTATGCTTCAGCTTCTGCCCACTTGGTGAAGTATTCCGTTGCCGTGAGAATGAAAGATTTTTGCTTGATGCCGGAATCTGGGTTACCAAGAGGTCCAATAATGTCGAAAGCCCACATGGAGAAAGGCCATGGGGAGGAAACAGGATGGAGTGAAGATGCAGGAGAATGAATTTTGTCGGCGTGAAGCTGACACTTAGCACACCTACGGACATATCCTACGCAATCTTCTTCCATGGTTGGCCAATAAAATCCTTGTCTAAGGATCTTCTTTGCTAGCATCTGTCCATTGACATGGCCACCACAAACTCCACTATGAGCTCCTTCCATAACCTTCCAAAGCTCATCTTCGTCTAAACATCTCAGAAGAACTCCATCAAAACCTCTTTTATATAATGCTCCCCCAACTAGGGTGTATCGTTGAGCAACTCTCCTGATAGCTCTTTTTTCCTCAGTTGTAGCTTCTTCAGGATACGATTGATCTTCACAATATTTTGCAATTTCATAATGCCATGGCTTCTGTTCATCATCCATCTCTTCTAACAGCTCCATCAACATGATTTCTCTTTTCTCCACAATATTCCCATCTTTGAATTTCTTCAGCAACTTCTCCTTAGTCCTAAGAAATGAAGGGTCTTTCACGGCGGGTGAAAGACGCCTATGAACTATGATTGATTCAGATTGCTTGCTGATAGGAAAATCAAGAGAAGATGCAAGTGAAGCTAGAGCGTCAGCTAGGATGTTTTGATTTCTAGGGACATGGACAAAGATCAATTTTGTGAAAAGCTTTGAATAAGCAGAAGTAAGTTCTTGATATGGCTTGAGCTTAGGATCAAGAGTTCGATACTTGGTCAGCACTTGGCGAAGAATTAATTGGCTATCACCCACAATCCTGAGTTTGGTTGCACCATAGAAATGAGCGGCCTCGAGACCAGCAAGAAGTGCCTCGTATTCAGCTATGTTGTTGGTGACTGGAAAGTCAAGCTGAAAGGCTTGTGGAATGGTGACACCTTCAGGTGATAACAGAACGATTCCGATCCCCTTTCCATGAGAATTCAGAGCTCCGTCAAAATGCAGAGTCCACATATCATCTCTGATTTGACTTACGGACATCAGTTCCTCATCCGGAAACTCTGATCGCACTGGATCAAATCGAGGAAGGGGATGATGAGCGAGATGTTCTGCTATGGCATAGCCCTTGATCGCTTTCTGTTGAATGTAAATGATATCGAATTGGGATAGAAAGCTTTGCCATCGCGCTAACCTATCAGTAAGAACAGATTTCTCCAGAAGGAATTTGATCGGATTCATCCTAGCGATGAGATGGACTTCATGGGCCAGAAAATAATGCTTCAATTTCTGAACAACCCAAACCAATGCTGCACATGTTTTCTCCATCGCCGTGTATCTCTGTTCAGCGGGGTTGAGAAGTTTAGAGAGATAGTAGGCTGCCCTCTCTTTTCCTTCTTCATCCTCTTGTGCTAGGACAGCCCCCACTGCATCATCCAGGACAGAAATATAAAGTATCAATAGTTTGCCTGGAGATGGCGGTCTCAAAACAGGAGGACTTGCCAAATAGTCCTTTAATCCATCAAATGCCTCCTGACACTTATCGTCCCAATTGAATTTGACTCCTGGCTTGGTAAGCTCCTAAAACGGCTTACACCTTTGTGAGTGCTGGGAGACAAAACGGCGAATAAATTGTAACCTCCCGATTAATCCTCTCAATTCTTTCAAGTTTTTGGGAGGTGGCATTTCTCTGATAGCCTTCGCCTTATTGGGATCAATCTCGATTCCCCGTTTGCTGACAATGAATCCAAGCAATTTTCCTGAAGATACCCCGAATACACATTTCTTGGGGTTCATCTTCAACTGATACTCTCTCGATCTCTCTAATACCCTTGCCAAAACTTTGGCGTGCTCAGCCTTCGTTTTAGACTTAACCAATAAGTCATCCACATACACTTCCAAATCTATATGCATCATATCATGAAATATTGCCATCATAGCCCTTTGATAAGTGGCTCCAGCGTTCTTCAATCCAAATGGCATGACGACATAACAATATGTTCCCCAAAGTGTAGTGAATGAAGTCTTCTCTTGATCCTCTTCTGCCAGCTTAATCTGGTTGTATCCAGAAAATCCATCCATGAACGATAACGTCTCATAGCTAGCAGTGTTATCGATGAGTACATCGATATGAGGCAATGGAAAATCGTCTTTAGGACACGCCCGATTCAAATCACGGAAGTCAATGCAAATTCTGACCTTCCCGTCCTTTTTCATAACCGGGACTATATTGGCCACCCATTGTGGATAAAGGACAACTCTAATGAATTTGGCTTTGTGTAATTTGTCGACCTCTTCCTTCATCTTTAGAGCCATTTGTGGGTGGAATCGCCTTAATTTCTGCTTGACCGGATTAGCTCCATCCTTTAATGTTAACCTGTGTTCAACTAAAGATGAGTCTAACCCCGGCATATCCTCATAACTCCAGGCGAAAGTGTCCGTATAATCCTTAAGCACTTGTACCATTGCCTTCTCATCCTCTGTAGAAAGATTTTTACTGACGAGGACAACCTTAGGTTCGTCTTCAGTCCCTAAGTTTATTTCTTTGGTGGGCTCTTCGACGGCAGCTGAAGGTTCATCAAATCTCTTCACTCCACTGGCATATGCCTCAGCTGCGTCCTCATCATCTTCCTCATCTTCAACAATGGGGTCCTTTTCATGTACTAACTCATATACCCCGTACCCATCATTGACTGACTCATCATCTGTACAATCTTCTGGCATCTGGATTGGATCTTCTAAAAGCTGAGGGATTAAAGAGCAAAAGGAACATTTATCAGCCAAATCCTGGAGGTATCTTTCTGGAATTTGCCTACCCTTAGGCTTCCTAGACTTCCTAAACTGCCTAAAACTGGACTCCCTAACTTCACTAAACTGCCTATCATAACCTAATGAAGATGAAGCAGGATGAAAATCCTGGGATACAGGTGGAAATACAGGGGAATCCTCCCGTAGGGAGGGACAGAGTAGATCTAGGAGAGAATCTTGACCGACGGACCCGCGTGATGGGGTGTAATCGGACAAGTAGGATGTTTCCTCGATAATGATTTGGGAAGAATTTGTTGTAAAATTGGCGTTTTTTTTTTTTTTGATATCGGAGGAATTATACATGAAGCAGGAGTGAATACAAATGGAAGGGGAATCAGACGGAGGAAGCGGCACCAAGGCCAGAGGATTAGGGGGATCATATAGCAATATGTCCCAGATCATATCATACATCCTCTCTAGGTTGAGAGGAGGTTGTGGAATAAGGTCCCGAGGGGACAGAGTAATCATAATGGGCGGAGCCCGTGGAATATCTTCAATTATGACCCGCGACCAAGTCGGGGTCAAGAGTAGTGTACGAAAAAGAGTATGGAGCATGAAGACATGTGAAGGATATGTCCCCCTCCAGAGCAGATCTGTTGTATAACCAGCTTCATAGGGGTCATCTGGCTCCCCTTCATCAGTTTGTTCGGACAGCAATATCCGCTTGTCAAAGATTGCGCCAGGGCTCTCAATTAGCTCGTCGATCTGCGGTGGCCACTTGGGTTCTGCAGGATCCAGAAATAGTCTGTTCAGTGCTATGTATAGGTCCCTCAGGTCGAACCACCTGTACCATTCGCATTCGGGGTCATGGAATTTCCTCCTCTTCATAGGCCGCAGAGCCTCCAAGGATTGGTACGTAAGTAGTTCGGAACAATGTCTGGCCAAATCCCTCCCATATATGTCATGGAAGTCAAAACAGGAAGTAATGACCACCGTGTTGTCGTGACTAAGTATGGGCCCTTTCACAAAATGTATATATAGAGTCCATGTTAAGGGATCTCGGCCTTCTTTTAGTGGTGTGGACATTGTTTCCAAGATTTCTTGACCGTCTTCTTGCTGAACCCTGTCTTGCTTCAGTTTCCTTGGCCTATAGCCCAGACCGCTTCCAGGTACTGCCCGATGATCTTTAACAGGAGTGGTCCTGCCTTGCAACTGTGTGCCCAGACCTTTCCCAGGCTCGTAGCCGTTCTTCATCATGATTCTCCATCCCGGGGTACTCATGCACTTCCCCCTTTTGATAGCATTTAATGGGTATGGAGAAATGGTAGCGGCTTTCAAAGGATCAGCCACTGGACGGTAGACCTGTAATACCGACAGGAAAGGTTGTCGGCCAGGTAAAACAGCAGATTTAATATTCAATGTATGAGCAGCAGCAAGGATCGGCATGCTCGTCACTTTAATAATTCGTCCTTTAAGAGGGAATTTGAGGCATTGGTGATTCGTAGAAGGAATCGCCTCAAGAGTTTTGATATAAGGACGTCCCAGAATGGCATTTATGGAAGGGTCGATTTCTAGAATATGAAATTCGACCTCTGCATGACTTACTGGACCTAGCTCCACCTTTAAATAAACCATTCCCAGAGGGGAACGGGTAGAATTGTCATATGCCGTAACTGAGATGGGGCTAGGCAGCCATTTCTCCTTGGGCACACCGCATAGCTCCAGGGTCTTCGGAGGTAAAACGTTAATTGAAGCCCCTGTATCAACCAGGCATGCATCCACGGCCTTCTTGCAGATATTGACCGTGATGCTCAGAGCCATGCTTCTAGCGGCTGGCGGTGCTAGTTCCGATGTGTGGAATGTAATTGAGGGCTGATCCCCCTGAGGAACTAGTAGTGCTGCAATTTTCTCTACCGGCACGTCTTCGTTAACCATCACCTTCTATAGGTATTCCATTAAAGCTTCTTGGTGAATCTTGGACCTCTTAATCAATTCAAGTACAGTGATCCGTGCCGGTGTTCTGTCCAGATGTTTCAACAAGTCGTATTGAGTGCCTGGTGCACTCTCTTCATTATGGGCTTCCTCAGTCGGCTGTGATGGGCCGTCTCTGACTGTGGACTGAGGAAAGACCTTGTTGAAAATCCTTCCACTCCGGAGCGCATGTTCCTCGACCGTGGAGGATCCGGGTGACACCTTGAGTACCGCAGAGTCGGGTGGCGTAAGCGGTGCGGAGGGTTGATGCGTAGGTGGTGGCGTTGGGTTAGGTGGTGATGGCGCGGTGCGGATTAAAGGCCTAGATGGTTGGATGGTAGATGGGTACGCGGTTGGTGAAGTGGGGAATGGTACGCGTAATAGCGGTCTAGATGGTAAAAGGGGCATATCTGGGTAGGTGGTAGTGGTGATGGGTGAAGTAGGAAATGGTACGCGTAATAGTGGCCTAGATGGTAAAAGGGGCGCGTTATTGGTTTGCGGAGGGGTATATGATGGAGGCGTAGGAGTGCGGGGCGCAATGGGTCTAAGGAAGGTGGGTAGTGGTAGGGGGTTATTGGGTGAGGGCGAGTGATATGTGGGTGTGGGTAGAGGGGTGATGGTGACGGGTTGTGGTCTGGGTATGTGGATGGTGCGGCGTGGTAGTCGCTCTGCGGTACTTTGAACGTGACCCGTTGAATAAAGAGAGGAAGAGTCCTCTATCCTCCATTGTTGCCCACGACCAGCCTCAGACTGGCTGTTCGTCAGAATGGGAGCAACTTGGTTCTGGTTCTGGTGCTCCGGGAGTGGATTCTGCACTATGCCCATGTTGGGTGGTGCTGCTGCTTGTGCCGGTGGTCTTGCTTGCTGCTGCTGCTGCTGCTGTTGCGGTCTCCTCGCCTTCAGGGCTGTTATGTATTTCTTCATTTCCTCCCAGTCTATGCCGCCCTGCTCGTTGAGATCATGAATATAATCTCTGAATTGGAAGCAGGTGTCAATGGTATGCCCAGGTTGCCTATGGAAGTAGCAATACCTGGACGTATCGGCATTTTGAGGCCAGACGGCCTTTTCCCTTGGCAAAACTAAGGCATTGGCTGCCATTAAAGCACTGAAGATATCGGCCAAGGATTCTGGGAGAGCTGGGTATTCTGCCCTCTTCGGGCCTGGAGGTCTCCTCTGCTGGTTGCAGTCACCAGGAGGAGGGACATTGTGGTACGCCGGCAGTGCGCGCGGCTGGTACTGTGGCTGTTGCTGCTGCTGATACTGCTGTTGCCGTTGCGGCTGTTGGTGTAGCTGTTGCTGGTTCTGATTCTGATTCGGCTGCTGGGGCCGTTGATACTGCTATTGGTATTGGGGGTTCTGCTGCTGTCTGTACCCTTGCTGTTGTGGCCTCTGGTACTGCTGCTGACTCCTCACGAACTGGGGCGAGTTATTGTTCATGGTACTCACTTGCTCATGAGAGAGCGTGTAAGGACTGAGGTTTCGGGTTCTGTATTCGGGTCGGGATCGGGCCGGATCCCCTGGTTTGGACCCCGTGGGGTCTTGTGATTTCTGGCTGAATGGCGTCAGCGCTCGTCGACGCCTTTCAAAAGGCGTCAGGGTGTGTGGACGCCATTTAGGATTCGCAGGATGTTGTGCCACGTGTGCGCCACGTGGGCGGTTTTCGGGCCGCGAGAGTACGGCCCCTGTCATTTCGTCTGAACGGCGTCCAGGTGGGTCGACGCGATTCAGACTGTGACATCTGCGATGTCAGGGCATGGCACCAGAGCGCTGTCAGTACGGCTGTCCTGTCAGACTGATAGGCGTCTGCCTCGATCGACGCGTTTTAGTTGGTTTCCGATTGACCCCGCGAGCCTCCCCTTCTTTTCCTCATTCTCACCTTCACTCTCTCTCTCCTCACCCTCTCCGCCCTCTCCGACGCTCTTCCTTCCCTTCCCTTCCTGTTCTTCCTCTTCCACCACTCCAACACCACCTTACCTCTCACCTCTACCTCCACCACTTCCTTCGCGCTGTTCCACTCTCCGGACGGCGGCCGACGTCCCGGCGGAGTGGCGGCGTCCTCGAGGGTATCGGCGGCGGTGTGCGGTGCAGCGGGACGGCGGCACGGAGCTTGGCGGAGTTCAAGAACCGGTAGGGGGACGAACCTTGCTTGTGTACCCGTGTGTTTCTTGGCATGACATGATGTGTGGGGTTAGACTGAGCATGCTTAGGGGGATTCCATGTGGGAATGGCGGTGTTTGTGATCGTGTTTTCGTAAGCATGGTCGTATGGTTGAGCTTCTCTCCTTCCCCCTTTGATTTTGGGGTTTTTGGGGTGCTTGGGGTTCAAGGGAGAGACCCTCGGGTCGAACCAGGAAATCTGGTTTCTGGCGCTAAATGGCGTCGTGCCTGGTCGACGCCTTTCCGAAAAACGTCGGGTCAGTACGACGCGTTTTAGGGCAGAAACCTCCCTGTTCGAGGTTTCCTGAGTTAGGGGTTCTGGCGCTAAATGACGTCATGGATGGACGACGCCTTTTGGAAGGACGTCGGGCCATCATGACGCCATTTAGGCAGGAAATGCCCCCGTTTGAGGGTTCTGCAATCCGGATTTCTGGGTTGAATGGCGTCGGGCGACCCTGACGCATTTTAAACGGCGACTTCATTGGTGGACGCGTTTTAAGGGATAATCTGGCTTTTAATGAACCCGTCTGTGGAGCTTGAATGGCGTCGACCTCGGTCGACGCGATTCAAGACAGGAATGCTTAACTCTGATTATTTGATACATGTTTCACGGTGGGATGGTTCAGATGCATGCTTTGAGTTGTATACTGAGACTGAGGACTTCTGCATGAATGAGATTTCATCATCTGTGGGTGTGTGCTTTAACCGTACGTTGAGACTGGGGTTTACTGTGCGAATGGAATGACAGCATGTTATATATGTGTGTGTGTGCTCATACGACTGTGGATCGATATGGCTGTGGTTTCCGATGTCACCATGGACCGGTGGGGACAGGGTCATGGTGTCTGTGAGGAGGGGTACATGTTGTGGTTTACCTTTAGCTGAGGGAAGCAGAACCACCTTGAGCCCGTCGGGCCGGAGTAGCTGGTGCGCTATCCGAGGGGTTGCTGCTTAGCCTCAGCGGGTCGGGTTTCCCTTGTTTGTCGTGACAGCTTCCGGCGTGTTTCTTGCTGTGGAGCTGGTGGTGTTACTGGTGGGAGTTGGTTTACCCTTTAGCCATTGGGCCTGATGTGACCTTTGATCAAGGTTACGAGTGGTACCCTTAGCCCTTGGCCTGATGCAGCCCGGGAGAGTTGGGTTTGCGGGTAGTTCCTATAGCTTCGGCTTGACGGGGGTTCGCCGGTCCCCAGGGCCCTCCTGGAAGCGCTGAGGCCTAGCGTGGAGGCAATCCGGTGGTAGGACAGTAGTCTAGACTGCTTGTGTGCACACGTAGCTGGCAGTGGCGGTACACTGAGTCCAGCTAGTCCTAGTTTAGCTCACTGCCTCACCCTACAGTGCCCCGGAACACTGTAGGGGTGGACAGGCGTGAGCACTGGTGGTAGTGTTGGTAGGCGACGTTTGACTTCGGTCGACTGTGTGGTTTAGTCGCCTTGTGGACTTCGGTTGTGAGACGTGACTCTGTGTTGGGTTCTTCGGGTTACTCAGAGTTGTTCCTGCTACACTGCTTATCGTGCGTTTCGTGTCTGAGTTGGGTGCTATGTTTACTGCTTTACTTAAATTGCTTTATATTACTGTTGCTTCACTTGTGGGTGTGTGAGTGGGAGGCAGGGGATCGGATGATCCCTACTGAGCCCAATTCTGGTGTGGCTCACTCCCTGCGGTTTCAGGTGTGGACTTCGAGGCGCAGCGGTAGCGTGGTGTCTTCTTGGTGTGCGGACCAGCAGCTGTCTCAGTTCCGGGGTATGCCCCGATGTTGTTGTACTTTCCTTCTGCCTGTACTTATTTAATGTGTTGGACATTGTAAATATTGTTGGACTATATACGGACATTGATATTTTCCTTCCTGCGCACTCATTTACCTTTGTAGTCCGTGTGATTGTTATATTTAGCCCTGTTTAGCACTTACTCCTCCAGATGTGTTGTGTGAGATCCGGGTGTGAACCCGTAGTTAATGGGCCGACATCCATTTAGTGACCGGGTCCCCGGTCATAGGATGGCGGGTCGTTACAGAGCGTGCCCTCAGTAGTCGGACCTGTGCTAGAAGAGTTCGGCACTGCAGGCTTCCGAGGCGGAGGCCTGCTAGGTCTATGAGGATCAAAGACGCTAGAGAATGTAGCGTCCTTGAAAGCATTCTGGCAGTACCGTGCTCTTTCATAGAGCTCTGCCATGTTAGTCAAATTGTTCAAGGAGAGGACGAGCTTGAACTGGGGGGTGGCATTAGAAATTAACATTTTCACTTGTTCGGACTCGGACAAGTGATCCTTCACTTTTTCAGCCAGACCCCGCCACCTGTCAGCAAAACTGACAAACTCCTCATCAGGTTTCATCTTTTCTGCAATAAGGTCCGTGATAGACAAGGAGGGTGCAACTCTGTCCTGGTATCGTTGAATGAATTTGCGTGAAACGATACCGTAATCTTCTACTTCTGAGGGTTCCAGGGAAAAGAACCACTCGAGGGCTGGTCCCTCTAGAGATCTCCTGAACAAGAAGGCCAACGACCTCTTATCATTCTGCCAGAAAGAGGATTCATACATGAACTCCTTCAGGTGTGTGAAGGGGTTACCAGTACCGTTGTACTTTCGGTATACTGGCATTTCAGAGGGTGGCAGATGGAATACTGGCAGACTCGGTAGACTGATCTCTGGCACAGCTTTGACCCCCATCATTTTCTGGAGGTTATTAAATTGCTCATCCATACGCTCCATTTTGGCCAGCAGCGTTTGTGTGGTCAGATCTGCCTGGGGAGGAGGAGGAGGAGGAGGAGGTACTTGGTAGGCCTGCTGCCTAGAGTACGTTGGACAAGGTGGACAATAGAGGGGAGGTCCGGTAGAGCTTCCGCCATGCCCGAGGGCATTTTGATAAGCAGGCGTTTGCGGTCTAGCCGGTTGCTTAGATGATGAAAGCTGCGGCCCAGCTGGCCGAGAAGTAATATGAAGGCCCTCCACGGCCTGATGGATATAAGGAGGAGGAAAAGAAGGTTGCTGAGGAACAGTAGGGGGAGCCACAGGGTTCGGCTCGGCAGGCTGCATGGGTGCCTTCCCCTTCAAAATAGATTGGATCGCCTCAAACTGCTGAGGGTCCAGTCGGGAGGCAAGAACTCCCAGAGCATTGATGAGATCCGTAGGATCAGAGGATGAGGGATCATTCTGATTCATGTCCCCCTCAAGATCAGGATTAGGGATCGCATATTCATGCGGAGGAGGATCAGGATATTGATCACGTGGATGCAAAAGAGGTGTCCGAACATTCCCGTCTAGACGATATGGAATGGGGATAGAACTACGGGAGGCATCATCATCTCTCCCACTCTCATAGTTGTATTCAGAATCCCGAGGGGCATTAGCATCTCCCTCGTAATTAACCATGGCGTCTGGAGCCACACTCAAGTCCCTACCTGATCGTAGCAACATGATGTTAGATTCCCTTTTCAAAGATTTAATCAAACAAGTTGTACATAGATTAATCAAACAAGTGGATGCTTAACGTGATTTTAGGATTCTTTGTTGAGTTATTTGAATTGGGTTAAACCACAATTTCGCTCAGGGAAAGGATCCTAGTTTCAGTTTAATTTCCACCGTTATTCTCTAAGGCTTTCTCTCACAACGCTTTCAGAATCTAACCAGGACTTCAATTGGTACAACCAGCCCGATGATCAAGGAGGAATACCTTGATTTTGGGGACTTATGGAGGTCTCAACGTCAACTTCTCTAGTCTGATCAAGGGACCAACCCAATCAGAGAGAGTTGCTGACGTCGAGTAATGTGTTCCTAAGAAGAGGAGGGTATTAGCCTCAATGCGTATGTCCTGTGGCCTGGATGGCCTCTAATGCTTAGTAAGTAATGGGTAGCTAGCACTCAAAACACAGAAATCTGGAAACTGAAAAAATTAAGAAACTGTCTGAATCGCGTCGATGGTGGTCGACGCTATTCAAAACAGAACTTAATTTTTCGCAGAAGCAGATGCAGACAGCAGAGAAACTGTGAAGCCTGAAAGGCGTCTAGGGGTGTTGACGCGGTTTTGAAACGCGTCAGCGATCCTGGACGCTTTTCAGTTCGCAGAAACAATTTTCCAGGAGGATTTTCTGGGTTGAATCCTCCTCAAACGAGATAAAAAAGCAGTAAACAATCGACTCATGCAAAATTTTTAGTTCCAGATTTTAAACAGGATGATTTACTAACTAACAACTAGAAAAACAATCAATCACACATCATTTGTATCACAAAAACAGGTTTTTGAATTAATCAAGGGGAGGGCAAGATCTTGCCACTGGGGTGTGCACGTGGTGCACGAGGGAAATTAATTAAACTAAACACTCACCAATTGGTGAGGACGTGTCCAGAGACACAAATGGTGCACCGTGGGTGCCCGATATGATGATAGCAAGAACAAAAAGAAACTAAAAGATGGCGAGACCAAGTCCCACCGTGATCGCCAAAAAAGCTGTAGGTGTTTAGAATGACCGTGTGATTAACATGAAATATCTATGTTGTTTAGTGTAAACTAACCTATTAAAAACAGCAACTAAAGTGCAGTGATCGCCAGAAACTTTTAACTTAAAAGTTTCAAAAGAGATATGATCGCCTACCTTTCAAACGCGGAAGATTGAGTCTTTGGTTCCCCTTCCTCAGCCGGCTGAAGAAAGAGAGCCCTTTCTTTGTTCTTTTGTTCTTGCTGTAGAATTTGAGGTCGATGATCGTCCAGAAGTTATGCTTTGATTTCCCCCTTTTTGATCTCTTGTTGTTGTTGAGTGCAGCAGAGACAGAAAATAGAAGACGAAGAAACAATGATGAGAATTTAAGTAGAAGTAGTATCTAAACTAATCATGATTTTAAGCATATTTAAAACAGCAAACTCACTTGTTTAATGGCTTTGAAACCCCTTAGATCAAGTAGGTTTTTGAAAGATTATGCTGTGGTGTGTGTTTGCATGAAGTGAATGAAGAATAAAACTAATGAAATGAATGCAGTAATGAAAAACTTATGCCCAGTCGGTTGAAGCTCTGAAAGGATGAAGATCTTGAAAGGGACGCCGACTTTTGGAAATGGCAGCGCTCCGGCGTTACGACGTTGTTGCTTCGATCTTCAACTCGCTATAACGCTATGGCTCAACTCAACTTAATTCTCTTCTCTTCTTTTTTTTTTCTCTTCAATATGCAGGGTATTTATAGGCATTTCTTGCGTTCGCGATTAACATAGAAAAATTTCAAATTTATCCATCTTAACCGACAGATAAATACTAATTAATTCATCTTTATCTGTAATTATCTAAAACGCGTCTACCTTGGCTGACGCCTTTCAGATTAATTAAGATAAGGATAAATATCCGGGAAAACTTATCCTTATCTTTATTAGGTAAAACGCGTCCACATATGTAGACGTCTTTTAGACTAATTAAGATAAGGATAAACATACGGAAGAGAAGTTAAAATCACTTAGGAAACTTAAAACGCGTCGACATTACCAGACGCCTTTTAGTTAATTAATTAATTAATTAAAATTCAAATTTAAACGTTAAAACAGGAATAAACTCTAAATCGCGTCCACTTGGGTCGACGACTTTTAGAATTCTTCATATTTTAACTCAAATTTGAGCTAAAATCAATTCAATTGATTAACTTAAACACATCTGTTAAACCCGACACTCAAAAATATTAATTAATGATTAATTATCAGACCATTATGAGGCATTATTATATGATATGAAATTTACTCGAAATGACGTCAAAATTAGCGTGTCTACAGTGGGGATCGAAGGATCCCTACTGAGTCTTGTATTGAGACTCACCCCTGCGGTTTTCAGGTGAGGACTCCCAGCAAACTTAGAGCGGCGTGTGCGGCCGTGTGTTGAGCGCCTTCAACGGTTGTTCCGGGGTATGTCTAATTATTTCCTTTCAGTTGGAGAATGTAATTATTTGCGGTATCGAGTCGCATTGTAATAATTTTAATTCCTGTACTTTCATTTCAATTCAATGCGATGTGAATGTTTAGCTTAGTTTATTATTTATTTTCCATACTCACTTAGATCCTGGTTTGGTTCCAAATTTAATGATTCGGTACCCATTTAATAATCGGATCCCCGATTATAGGGTGGCGGGTCGTTACACGTCAACCCAAGACGGGGGAGGAGGCCGAATGATCCTGGTAGAAGAACTCGTTGAACCAAGCCTCGGCGAGCCTGAGGTCATGCAAGTAACCGAGGCCGAAGCCGATACCTGGATGACTCCCCTCGTCGCTTTTCTCCTCCGAGGAGAAGTCCCGCCTGATTCAAAGGAAGCGAAGCATGTTCGGCAACGCTCATCTCACTTCCTCCTTCTGGACGAGCGGCTGTATAAGAAGTCTTTCGGCCGACCGCTGTTACGGTGCCTCGGCCCAACCGAAGCCGACTACACTATGAGAGAGGTACACGAAGGGGTATGCGGAGCTCACGCGGGAGGAAGGGCCCTGGCTCACAAGCTTCTAAGGCAGGGATACTGGTGGCCGACACTCCGAGAGGACGCTTTAGCCATCGTACGGCGCTGTGATCAGTGCCAGAGGTTCAGCTCCCTCATCCACTAGTCAGCCACCCTTCTGACCCCCTTATCCGACCCCTGGCCTTTCTCTCAATGGGGAATCGACCTCCTGGGGCCTTTTCCCATCGCCACCGGCCAAAGGAAATTCCTCATCGTTGCGGTAGACTATTTTACCAAGTGGGTAGAAGCCGAACCTCTCGCGTCAATAACCGATGGCAATGCTTGGAACTTCGTATGGAAGTCCATCATCTGTCGGTTTGGCATCCCCCGGGCCATCATTTCGGACAACGGCAAGCAGTTCGATAGCCGTCGGTTCAGCGATAACTGCGCCGGCTTCGGCATTCTTCATAAGTTCACTTCGGTAGCACACCCTCGGGCAAACAGCCAGGTCGAAGTCACCAACCGAAGCCTGTTGCAGGGACTAAAAACCCGCCTCGGCGAAGCCAAAGGCCGATGGGTAGAGGAGCTACCAAGTGTTCTTTGGGCATATTGGACTACGAGTCGAACCCCTACCGGCGAAACTCCATTTCGCATGGCTTATGCGATAGAAGCCGTTATTCCAGTGGAAATCGGCCTTCCCTCTCCAAGGGTCATTGCCTACGATCCAGAGGCCAACGAAGAAGTCTTGAAGGATCATTTGGACCTCATAGAAGAAACCCGAGATAAAGCTCGCGTCCAGCTGGCGACTTATCAGCAGCGCATGGCGAGGTACCACAACACTCGAGTGAAGCCCCGAAGCTTTGAAATCGGGAGCCTCGTGTTAAGGAATGCTCATGCTTCTAAACCAGCCGAAGCCGCGGGAAAGCTTGCCCCCAACTGGGAGGGGCCGTATCGGGTCAAAGAGGTAATCAGACGAGGGGCTTATCGGTTGGAGACCCTTTCGGGCCAACCTCTCCCTCGCACCTGGAATGTAGAACGCCTTCGGCGTTATTTTATGTAAACCACTTCTCCTGGACTTTAGCCGGAAGGCATGAATAAAGGTCTCTTTTCCAGAAAACCAAGGTATCTAAAGTCCGTGCAAACCGTACCGGGAGTCGCTTCGGCCATGCAAACCGTATCGGGAGCGGCATGAGTTCTTATTCTAAGCCCGCAGGTAACCTGATCCGAGGGTGGCTCCAGCCATGTATACCGGATCGGGAAGCGGCAAGGTATCTCTAAGTCCGTGCAAACCGTACCGGGAGTGGCTTCGGCCATGCAAACCGTATCGGGAGCGGCATGAGTTATTCTAAGCCCGCAGGTAACCTGATCCGAGGGTGGCTCCGGCCATGTATACCGGATCGGGAAGCGGCAAGGTATATCTCTAAGTCCGTGCAAACCGTACCGGGAGTGGCTTCGGCCATGCAAACCGTATCGGGAGCGACATGAGTTATTCTAAGCCCGCAGGTAACCTGATCCGAGGGTGGCTCCGGCCATGTATACCGGATCGGGAAGCGGCAAGGTATCTCTTTAAGTCCGTGCAAACCGTACCGGGAGTGGCTTCGGCCATGCAAACCGTATCGGGAGCGGCATAAGTTCTTATTCTAAGCCCGTAGGTAACCTGATCCGAGGGTGGCTCCGGCCATGTATACCGGATCGGGAAGCGGCAAGGTATCTCTCTAAGTCCGCATAAACTAAGCCGGGAGTGGCTTCGACCACGCAAACCGCGTCGGGAGCGGCAGGATATCCCCTCGGATCATATGAACCACGTTAGCAAAAGCCCCGGCCGCATATACTATCGGTGGCAACATGTTATCGACCTCGTATCCGAACCTACGTCGGGTCTCGGCCATGCAAGCCGCAACTAAAACAACGACAAGGTCTCGGATTCGATCGTTCATGCACAGTACCAAGGTAAAACCAAAAGATACTTCCTGTATATATACTGCGAAGGAAGTACAAAATCGACCGTCCATCTGACTGCAAGCTTACAAAAAGAAGAATAAAAACCGGGACAGGCCCCCGCATTAGCCCTCGATATTCCCCTCGTCCACATCAACTGGGCTTCGGCCAGGAGATGGGGAGGGAGAATCGACTATCTGCACGGCTTCGGACGGGGTGGCTTCGACAGGGGTCTCCTCGGCCGGGACAGCCTCATCACCTTCCGCCGGGGCCGGGGCCCTCTCAGCCGCAAGCCCCTTCCACCAGGACAGGAGCTCTTCGCCTTCCTCGTCCGTTGGCTGGGCTATCCTGGTCAGGTCCACGGTTGGGCAGGCCTTCTGGGCGGTAGCCAGCCCAATGAAGAAGACCGAGGAGGCCGCCAGAAGCTGCGCCTGGATTATCTCCTCGGCGTAACCTGGGCCAGCCTTGTAGTCGGCCACGGCCGAACCGATAGCCTCCTCGGCCTTGGCTTCCAATTCCAGCCTAAGGGCCGACAGCTCCTCGGCATGACGACGGCTATCCGAGGCCCGCCGGGCGTCCTTGTCCTGGATCTGGGCCTTAAGGGCCCGATTTTCAGCCTGGGCCGCCGCCAACTCCCGCTCGACCTTCTCCTTCTCCCGTTCGGCCTTCGCCTTGGCCTCGGAAGAAGCTCGGGTCGCCGCTGCCTACTCCTCCAGCTGAGCCCGCTTCCGGGTGTTCGCAGCTACGAGCCCGTCGACGCTGGACTCAAAGTTGCGTCCCGCTGAAGGGCCCTCGCCCGAACCTGCCGAAGCCGACGCCCTCTCGGCCTCCAGGAGTTGATCCCGAAGGAGCGCCTGATGATGGATCAGGACGCTACCCGTGACCGCGGCCTGCGGCCAAAAGCGGATAAGGGTCAGCAAATCCGAAATAAGCTAAAGGAAAGCTAGATTGAAGCACACTAAGAAGCTTCTTACCTGGACCGCCAATCGGGCGCTGATCATCGCCAGATCAGTGACCGAGTGATCCTTCAGCTCCTCTAGAGCCGACGGGAGGGTGAGGCCGCGAAGCAGACGCAGGCACGTCTACGAGTCCTCCACGCTCTCGTCCCTATAAATCCCTAGGTCGGGGACCCATAGCTCGCGTTCCAGCGCGCGAGGCGCCTGCGGCCCGGCGCCTTCCTGGTCCTCCGCCCCCACCATCGTGGTCGGGGGAGAGTCGCCCCTCGGCGCTTCGGGGGACGCCGGCCTCGGGGCCCTTCGGGCCGCGACGGATCTCCTAATCAGGGGGGCGGGCTCTGCCTCGTCAGGCTCCTCCGCCCGGCTCCGCTTGGACGGACGACCGCCCCTTCGGGCGGCCGACTTGCTTTTCCGCTCCCTCTCTAGAGCGGCAGCAGCAGCACGGCCCTCGGAGGAGGCCGCTGTCATCGTGATCCCGGCTCGGACGCTCGGGGCCACAGTGCCTCGTCCAGACCCTCCTGCCGCCTGCGGGCGAGATGGCTGGGCTTGGCCGCGCTGCTGGGCTATCCTGCTGAGGAGGCCCTGGATCCCAGACATCACTGCAAACGGAAGAAGAAGTGTTAGATACAAATAACACACAAAGGTAACAACTCAAGCGACTTACCCTCGGCCGAAGCTTCAGCAACCTCGGCGGCCGGAGGAGCTTCGGCCAGAAGAGCGGCCCCAGCACTTCCTTCGTTCTCCCGTGAGGTCTCCCCGGGAGGAAGGTAAGGGAAAGCCCGCTCTGGATCCCTCGTCGGGTCCGGCCATGCCCCGGCACCCACAAGCAGCTCCGGCTTGCTGAAAAGCTCCGAAATATCATACGGAGCCGCGGCTTCAACATAGCCCACGATATTGCGCTGAACGGAATTAAGGGTGGGAGGATCGGAAAGGCCTGCGGCCAGTGGCGCCCACTTGGTAGGAAAGGGCCACACGCTCCTCCCATTCTCCGGGAGAGAAACTAGAATGAAATTCCTCTTCCAGCCGTGAATGGACGAAGGCTTCCCGGAGAAGATGCCTTGGCCAAGACGAGGGACAAAACTGTACCACTCGGATCTCCCCTGCCTCTGGATTTTGAAGAGGTAGCGGAAGATGTTGACCGAGGGCATGAACTGCGCATGGGCAAACACAGCCAAGAAGGCGTAGACTGTGCGCCATGAATTGGGAAAAAATTGAGACGGTGCCAGCCCGTAGAAACAGAGAAGGTGGAGAGAGGAAGACGAAAGTCCGCCCGGAAGCTTTCTTCATAGATAGAGAAACTACCCGGGCGAGGAGTGTTGGCCCTGGTATGAGAACCGGACCGATAGGGGGTCATCCAAGAAGGGAGTTGGTAGTAAGAAGCGATATAACTGACCCCGTCATCCGAGAGGGCGCAGGCTGCTTCCGAAGCAGTCTCGGGACGACGACGTCCCGAGGAGGAAGCCTGGCCTGGGGTATGAACTTCCTCGGACCCCTCGGCACCGGAGGCCTCGTCCTCTTCGGCCATGGCAGAAGCGAGGGAGTCCAGAGTAAGAGGGGATGATAGAGAGGACTTGGGGGAATGAGACGGGGTATACTCCTCGTCTGAAGCGGTAATCTCGCTCGAAGAAGGACTGCGGGGCATAAGGTCACGGAGATGGAGAAAGGAGATTGAGGCTTACCCTCAAAAGGAAAAAGATCTCTCCTGGATCAGACGCAGCCTCTCAAGCCACAGAACTCTCCCAGCAATCGCTCCGAGAGATGGAGATCTTCCCGCGACAGCCGGCGAGCTCGGACAACACCTCCAGAGGGCCAGCCTTTCGCCGGAGAGGAAGGAGAGCTCGGATGATCGCAGAGGAACGCGGGCGCGAAAGCAAGAAGAAGAACAGTACCCTGCGAGGGGTTTCTATTTATAGGCGCTGTTCGAAACCTTTCCCGCCAAAGCCGACGGCCGAGATCTTCTCCGTCGTCTCACCACCTCTCTCGGATGCCCGCCACGTGTACCGTCCTTCAGTAATGATGACGAACAGACTCCGGGAATTGGAGCAGAATGATCAAACGGCCGAAAGCGCTCCGACCCTTCGGCTGATCACTCGGATGTCCGCCACGTGTCCCGATCCGCGTGCCGGGGAAGGGAGAGGCGGCAATCCGAGTGGAACCTCGGGCAGAGAGCCGAGGTGACCCGCGACCCGCGAGCGGCCAGGATCTTTTTGTGTTTTTAACGGAGCGGCCGGATGCGTGACGCGTGTCCTGTGCTTCTTCGCGAAGCGACCGTTCTGACAGAAAAAGCGACGCCCGTCCCGTCCATTTAATTGAACCTGGCACATGTCAGAAGGCTCGGCCCTTCGCCCTCGGAGGTAAGGGCCTTCGTCGCTACATCCTGAATGAAGACGGATAAGTGACTGCTAACCCTCGGCCGACCGAGGGCATCCTCTTCTTAAAAAAGAGAACAGAAAGCCTCGGATAAAAAACCTGTTATGTTATTTCTCAAAAGGCTTCGGGCTATACTCTCGCCATCTCAGAACTGAGGAAGACAAGAGTGGGGGGCTATGTGATGAGGCAGAATCCGATTCGGCCCATTAAAACAAGCTCAAACCCAGTTCAGCCCAGCAGCAGCAATAGAAGGCCTTCAGGAAGCCTTCGGCCCATCAGCGGCCCACCAGCCTTCGGCCCGTAAGCGGCAAAGTAGCCCTCGGCCCAGCAGGCTTTGGCCCATCAGCGGCCCAACCCCCTTCGGCCGAACAGCCGTGTTCGGCCCACTCCGGAGGAGGACTAGGCACTGTGGCGGTTTACCAATAAACCCGGAATATAGTCCCATATCGGCTGTCACCGTTAACCATCCTCTATCCTTCGCTATAAATACACCGCTATTTATTGCCAAAGGTATGTCTCCGAGACCCTCAAGGACCATAGTCCAAATAGCATTAAAGCTACTCTTTGCCTTCTGAATCGAATCTTCTTCAGAAGCTAACTTAACCGTTGGAGGGGGTTCCTTAGGGCAGAAGCCCGGGACTCCTGCTGACCGGTTTCTTCTTCTTTCCCTCCTGCAGAGACTCGGTTCGAATCATCGCCGACCTTCCCGAGTCGGTCTCGGCCGCCGACCTCGGACTCCTCTCTCCGGTCTCGACGCCGTGCGTCGGCTGCCTCTCGTCCGAGGGAGATTCGGTTCCACGCTGCCCGCCCGTCAGCCGAAGGAACCTCGGCCCCACCTTTCGGAGACAAGCCAGCCTCCGACCGAACGACTCTCGGCCTCAGATCTTCAACCGCGTCTCTGCCTCCGACACCTTCCGGATCCATGTCGGGCCTCTTACACCGATCCGACCCAGCTCCGGATCCAGAACTTCGGATTCCAGCTTCGGAATCCGGTCGTGATAGCTTCGGCTACATCACCTACCATTCAACAAATTTGTCACCTGATCCTAATCCAAAACGATGGATCCAGATCTCTGATACTGTCAATAATATAATTCCATATAGTTCGAATACTTAACCAAGGTGGCTTAAATTAGTTTAAATTAGCATATACAAAATTTTTTGCCGTGCTTTCCAACAGTGCAACCTTTCTTTTAAAGGGCCAATTGATCACGCATCACACATATGTACGGCAGCCAAAGCTTTCAATTTCGGATAAAGTTTGACATTTTTTTAAAAATATTTCATATAATTCTGATGACTCCACCTAATAAGATGATTATTCCTGATCCAAGTTAATCTTTAGAGAAGCAATATCACAAATAATAAAAAGTAATTCTACAGTGCACTAAGGTTGAACCGTATGGAACTAACTTTAATATGGTATCAAGAGTGTATAGTTACAGATCGAGTCATACATTTTATCTTTGTGATTGATGTAATGAAATCTAAAATCGACTTAAACGTGTTAAAATAGCCATAAATAAAAAAAGAGATAAAAATAATTAATAGTTAAATAAATAGTGTCTACTCACTCAAAACTTTAAGCTTCACTTCGTTTGCAGAATAAATTATTACGTGAGGCTCACTGACAGAATAACGTACATTAGAATAAGAGATGTTTTAATTTAATAATTTTGTGGGGCCCGCTGACATAATAAGAAGAATAAACAATTCTTGGATCTAAGTTTGGATGACTTATTCTCCTTATTATCTTATTCATCTTTATTTTTCTCTTATTCTCCGATCAAAATGGCACTAAGATTTTGAGTTAGATAACCTAATAATCTTAGATGTCATTCATAATCTTATATGTCATTCAGTGCATCGTAAATAGTCATAAAACATCATAAATAGTAGTAAATTTGCCATAAAGACTTTTATGGTATTTTTTTCATTAGTTTGGTACGACATAAACTATCATATTTCAAAATTGGTTGATCTTTAAAATCTTCATTTTATTTTATTTTGGTTTACAGTTGGCAATCACCGTAAAGTAAAACTAATGATTTTAAAATTGAAAATCAAAAATTTTATTTTTACTAATTTTAAAACCAATTGGTTTCAAATCTAAATTTTATGACAATTTACAACCTACCAAACGAGATCTTAATAGGAACATGAGAATCCGAACTAGCTTGAATCCCATACCTCCTAATTTTTTCGGCTACAAAAAAGCTCACGGCTAGTCAGCTATATTAGCCAGATGGTGGTGCCTCTCTTGTTGCCATCTCCACAATTGTATCATGGAAATCATCGGACCAGTCGGCAATCTGGTTCGTTTCTCTTGGCTCAAAAATGAAATCCAATTGCTTGATTTGATTCTTCAACAATTTGATGCACTGCAGCCAATGTTCTAGCATCCAGGGTCCCAGTCTCTGATCCTTGACAAACTGGATACAGTCCAGGGAATCACCGGAAACCAGAATAGGGCTATTTTGAATGCTCAAGCTAGCTGTTTTCTGACCCAGAAAATTAATGCTTCCCGCTTTTAGAATCTTCCCTGTGTAGTCTCTGGTGACATATCTAACAACGGCTTTACCATTTCCCAAATCACATGCACCCTCAAAATTTGCTTTGATCCAACCCAAATTAGGTGGTTTCCAGCTGACACTCCCAGATGAGTTCTGGTCGATATCTGGCCCCGACAAACCCCATTGCTTACAGACTTGAGTGTTGTTATCACTAGAGAGCATGCTGCTGTTTTTGGACTGCAAGAAGGCGAGGTATTCGGCTTTTGCATGCCATAAGACAAAGCTCAAAGAAGGCACTGGATTATTTTGCTCTGTAAAGACCTGGTTCATCTCTTTTGGGCACTGGGGCGATGCTTTGCCAAAGTTCCTCGACAGGTAGGTATAGAGCTCCAATTTAGCCAGCTTGCAACTGAATTCCACAATAAGTGCTAGTCTTGACACCCGAAGAAAATATGGCTTGTATCTTCCGCTTCTTTCTTGCAGATAGTGCATATCATACTAGGGATAATGTGACTTATTCCTGAGAAAAAATGCTGGGGTCAGGCATTTTGAATGCAATCTCCAAAGAGACATTTTGATATTCCCATCCGCTGGCCAGCTCCAGACTAGTAAATACTCTCCCTGAGTCGGTGTGCCTCCATAGTAGTCTATCCTTCTCATCTTTGAATCCTAGTGGTAATTCAGATTTTATTAATTCGATCATCTGGGCACTGAGCTGGTTCTCCATGATCTCTAAATCCCACTACCCATTGGTTCCCCTCCACACTGACAGCTTCTCATTAGATTGAAGAGTGCTAGTGTTTAGGGTACATGCATGGCCACTTGCACAGCCTCCTTGCTTTCAACCGCAAGTCTACCACCGGATTAGATTCACCATTCCTTAACCTTTAGCATCAGCTTTGATAGCAAATAAGAGAAAGAATAAGAGGTCGTATTTTTATAATAAATTTAATTCTATTTTGATTGGAAGAATTATTTATGTCTCAGAATTTGTTTATCACAAATAAGACAAATAAATAATTTTACTCTATAACTAGGAATTAAATATTTCACTTAGTATTTCATATGATTGTCAAAGTGAAGCACTTTTTATTTTAAAATAAATAACTTAGAATAATGAATCTCATCGTAACCTAATCTACTGTCAAAGTGGAAGAATTTGGTCTCTCAGTTTATTTGAGAAGTTTCAAGATTTGTTTGGTTGAACTTTTTTTTTTTGGACAATAGTTTATATGGTTAGAGACAAAGTCCAACAACCAGTCCACCGAAAATCGATCCCGAAGATTACCACAAACCCGCCTAAACCACCCTTCCCCCCGCCACACCGCCCACTCGCCCTTGCGAAAGGCGAACACCCGACCTCCTCCCCACTGGGCTACACAGCAATGGGCTGTACTTGATCTTATTGGATTGGCAACATTTGAATCATGACAGTATTTTGCCTAGAAAAATAATGCCCAAAGGTTTGATTCATCTTGTAATAGAGTACCGGCCTGTTTTCAAAAGACCTGTCAAGTTCATATGCTGCAGGGACAGAATGGCAAGTCCCCCATTTTCCTTACTAGCTGTCAAGATTATCCACTTCTTCAAGTGAATGCCTTTCTTCCCCTCTCCTCTCTCTGTTTCGAAGAAAAAGGCTCTGCCAAGTGCCAATCCTTTCTAGCCTCGTAGATGTGGGTACATCGGCTCCAACAGTGTAACCTGAAACTTCAGCCACACAACTCTTGGGACAAAAAGAGACAAACCGCAACCAATCCTCTCATACAGCGAATCAAGGTACGCACTGCACGATCACGATCAAATCAAAATCTTCGGAATCATCACGGCCTCGACCAGAACAGTACATGGATGGATACCCAAGGCCATCCTGCATGTGCTTTCTCTTCCATTTTCTTTATTCACATGGGACTTCCAATCCCTGGTGGAGAAGCGGAGATAACAGCTAGCCATGACGTGATTGGACGGAGCGTTTCTGTCTTACATGCACGGGTAATGATTACCATCTGCCAACTCCTTCGTGCTTCATACATCTGCTGATCTCTTCACCCTTTTTTTGTATCTTGGGTCTTCATTCAGAGGAGACACCAGGCCATGGGAGCGAAGGGAAAGCAACAAGCGCAGGGTCCCCCACCGAGGCCTCAGTTCTTCAGGATCCTGTTGCCAGGTTTCTCTCAGAGACTGGTATGTCCTCTCTCTCCCTTCTCCAGACCCTCTTCTCCACTCGTTCCACTTTTCCTCTGTCAAGTCTTGCTGCTGGGGAACGAGCAAAGCTCCCAAAAGATGTAACAGGTCTCTCTTTTATTTATACTTCTGATGCATGGAAGAGTTACTCAGAGTTCAATCTTGTCGTCTTTTTAAGTGCAAACCTTGCTGCCTTCACAGTTGAACTCGAGCATCTCTATTACTTGCGTAGTCTGCAATACTTGAGGCAGGCTCTACTTTGCCGCAGCTGGTTACCTAAAAATGTTAGTCTGAAATAAATATCCACCGATTATGTTTCCAAACTAGACGTTGAATTGTAGCTTCTTTCTTTGCAGACAATACCACAGCCATTTAATAAGTACATTGTGGCAGAGATTCAGAAGACGGCTACTATCGTAAGCCCTCTTGGCAAACCATGGCCTGTGGAAGTCCAGAGGGCTACCAGCTTCTTCTACTTTGGAGAAGGTTGGCAAGAATTCTCTCAGGCGCATGAATTGAACGTTGGATGCTTCATAGTGTTCACATATGAAGGTGAAATGGTTTTCACTGTCACAATATTCGACCAAAATACGTGCATGAAAGAGTACGGCCTCGCTGGGACAGGCAATAAGATGGATTGTAACTCCTATTCCAGTGTGGACGTGAAGTCTTCTGAACCTCAAAGACAACACTCGTACTTACATGAACAACCTGAACAATCACTCCGGTTAAGGTCTACAGATTCTCAGAACCATGATGTTGATTTGGCAAGCGCTGGTACAGAGGAGACGCGATTTGAGATCAAAATAGCTTCATATAATCCTTGTGAGGAGCCTAGCTTGGTAAGTGATTTATTATTTATTTCATTTAGCTCTATTTGGTTGGAGTAATGCTTGCCGCAACACCCAGGGCATTGCCTATAGGGCCGATTTTTCATCTTTTCTGTTTTATTTTCGGATTGTTTTAATATTTTTTTTTAAATGTCCGATCAAAAAATCGATGGTACAGTCAATAGGCTCAGGTCCAACTGAATAATTTTTTTAGAAAAAAAAAATTTAGTATACACCTTGGTTTGCATGTAATTTTTTTTTATTTTTTTTTTAAATATATAATCAGGTTAAGGTCGACCAGAGCTTGTTGTCTGTACCGTTAGATTTTTTATTGGACGCTAAAAAAAATTTAAAAGATTTGACAATAAAACAAAAAAAAATTCTAAAACCGGTGCCTCCCACACCCAATGGACTGCTGCCCAGCTGTCTGATCATCACGTAGATCGGACGTGAATTGCAATACATGGGTATTGCATCAAGTATTATTCATTTGGTTGTGTGTAAAATGTCATCAAAACAAAAGTTATTCCAAGGAAATAAGTTTTACACGAAATTATACTTTTCAAAATATATTTTCATTTGTTTGTTTTCCTGTGTGATTGTAACATCTTCGAGTTTTGACGGCATAGTATAAATAAAAATAGTATTACAAAGAGTACAAATAATATTAAAAATATCAAAGAAATATATTTAACTAATTTTAAGATGGCGTCAAGTGTCTTCCCTGTAGAGGCAGAGTTCTGGATTTGACATGATCAAAATATTTTCTGACTTTGGTTTCTCCCGTCACCAAACAACCCATCTTCGTGGAGCTTTCAAGAAAACTCATGCATGCATGTTTTTCCCTTTTTTATTTATTTATTGCGTTGTACCAAACGGACGTTTATAAGTCTTGTTTGATTTGATATAAAATATTATAAAATATGATATTTACAATAGACTTCATTCTTAAGAGTTTAGATCATCTCAGTATCAAGTTGAACCGGACTCTAGCAGTAATCAATCCTAAGACGCTACTTGGAAAGTAGGTTCACTCTTTGAGACACATCCCACTTAATTTGGCAACTTTTTCTTTGTTACTGGCTCCGCAGATTTTCAATACTACGAAAGCACTTAAATACTACTCAGAGCACACGATTACAACCATAATTTAAAACACTCCAACGTACTACAACACAAAACACTTAAATGCTACAAAAAACACAAGACTACAACCATAATTTAAAATACACCCAAACATAATACAATACATAACACTTAAATACTACCAAGGGTACAAGACTATAACTATAATTTATAATATATCCAAACGTAATACAACACAGAGCACTTAAATACTACTAAGAGCACAAGATTACAACCATAATTCAAAATACACCCAAATATAATATTCATATAGTAATTTAGGTTGTATCCAGGTGCACATTAGGGTGAGTTTTAAATTATGGTTGTAATTTTGTACTCTTGGTAGTATTTAAGTGCTCTGCGTAGTATTAGAAATATGCTGAACCGGTAACAAATTAAGAAAAAGTTGTCAAGTTTGGTGGGATGCATCTCGAACGACGAACCTACTTTTCACATGGTGTCCCAGGACTTGTTATTGTTGGAGTCCAGTCCAACTTGATACTGAGACGATCCAGACTTCATTCTTAACCATTCGTATGTAGGCTGGATGGTATAGAATGAAATCTTTAAAGAGGAAGTTGTAGGTCCAAGGACTGTTGGATACTTGAAAACACCCCTTCACATGGTGCATGTCCTACACTCTCAAAAAAGAGAAGACACGAATTCTTAACACATGGGTTGTAGTATGTCCACTGTGAGAGGAGCATAACTATGCCCCTTGAGGGTAGATCAAAAGGCTAAATGCGAGTTGCAGTGGCTTTCTAGTCCTTTTTTTGGGTTGGGGGAAGTCCAGTCAAGAGAGGAGTGTGCTCGGAATCTAAAAAACTTTGGGGTCTCCAAAACCCAAAGTTCAACGTGAAAGACGCTTAGGTAGCAAGGCGTGCTAGCATATTACTTTTCATTTATGGTCAATTTTTTCTTTCTTACATTTGTTAATCTCAAATAGGTAAACTAAAATAGATTAAGATTAAGGGACACGATTCATATAGAAGAGATACAGTTTTGACGACGACATTTGTTACTCTCAATCGAGCTATTGGTTTTACATTCTTCTGCACTCAGCTATGTACGAATCTGAACCCATTATCTAGCAAGTCTTTTGAAATTTTGTGAAGAGAACTGGTTATTTCTGCATCCGTTTCAGCCTCTGCCTCAGGAATTTTCCAAGTGCTTAAGAGAAGGGAATAGCACATTGGCCACTATCTGTTGCCCTCTTAGCAAACCTTGGCGTGTCGAGGTGCACAAGGACAACAAAGGCAGCTTCCACTTTGCGGACGGTTGGCCAAGGTTTGCAGGAGCACACGACCTAAAGAGAGGTGACACATTAGTATTCAAACACAGTGGTGCTTTGAATTTTGATGTTGCAATCTTCGACAACAGCATCGGTGAACCAGAAAGCCCTCTTGACGTAGCAAGTGGAGTTGCAAATGGTAGGATCCCAACAGCAGAGAAAGACTCCAACGAAGGTTGTGATTTATTATAATGTGAGCTTTATTTATGCCATATTCTTTTGTTGGAAAACTGGCACCTAGTACAACATTGATAGTATGAACGTGATGCCAATGTGAATTATGTTTCTTTGATTGATTAGGTCATGAAAAGCCTGTGTGTGGCATGAGGTTCATTGAAGCAACAGAGCCTTCCACAGGCCAACATGGGTTGGTTAAAACAGAAGAACTTGTAGCACCACATCACCATGCTGAGGCACCAGATTTAGTCATGAGTGGGAGTGCTAAGATGTTGCATTTTGAGGTTGTCATAAACTTCTCACTCCATTATCGTAGATACATGTTTGTAAGTACTACCTACCATGCCTTCGTTTATGTGGAGCCAAACCGCTTGGAGAGCCTAATACTAGCTTGTTTCCGGAAAGTTTTTAGGATTTGTGTTCTTCCGCTAAGTATTGCTGGTATTAGAAGATGCAAACTATTTAAGTTTGCTGTGAATGCAGGAAATTCCAGGTAAGTTTGCAGCATCAAATGGACTTTCCAGCAGGAAGCAATTGTTCCTTAGAGATCCAAACGGGCAAATGTGGCCTGTGAGGATCAGCCACAGATCATCTGGAAGACAGCGTTCAACAATTTACGCTGGTTGGAATAACTTTTGCATTGGTAACAATCTGCAAGATGGTGATGTATGTATGTTTGAGCTTAAGGGGAAGAATGTGCTTCATGTCCAAATACGTCGAAGAAGACACCTAAAGTCCGTGAGGGAGAGGGGTAAATCCAGCCTGTGTCCAACTCTTTGGCCTTAACTTCTCTTTCCTAAACACTACTGTTATTATTTTTTTTTTTAGACTGTGCATCTCTTCTATGTTTAGACACTAGTAGGAAACTCAAGAGATCCTTACGTGGGTGTACTGCTGCTCAATCGGGGACAAATCGACGAGCAGGGCGGTCCACAAGGATGAGTCAAGATCAGAAGCTGTCTGAGTTAGTGGGCACTTGCACCAAACGCGTACAGTTTACCTGCACTATATTCCGGAGTAACCTTGACAACGGCAGCTTGGTGAGGATTTTTGTCTGTGCTATGTTTCTGAGTTGAATCAAAAACCATCCCTCTCCCTTGCTTTTCCTAATCTGGAGGCATCTTTTTGCTGTTCTTCATGGTGTTCCATTTTCTAACCTTGGATCCTGATGCTTATTCTTAGTAAGTTTATGACATTGTTGTGGAGACAGAACATCCCAAGGTCGTTCTTGTCATCGGTTGATCTGTCCTCCGTACGCCAATTAGCCCTCCTGGATACAAAGGGGCGGCGCTGGCCCGTGAATGTGTACCATTGGCAATCACAAGGGAGGCATCAAGTTCAAATAGGCTCTGGATGGAAGGCGTTTTGTATCTGCAACAATGTGAAATTAGGAGATCAGTGCACCTTCAAGCTTGCATCCAGGGTGAAGAATCATGTATTATTCCATGTTAGCATAATCAAACAGAAGCCTGCGGCTCGTCTTGGAATGGCTGCGAAATGAAGGCAGGGTTAATCGAAAGAAATGTGATTCAGTGAACTCCACCTCACGGTGAAGTCGAATCCCACAGTTAAGGGTATTTTCCATTTTACTCCCTTCGTAATAAATGGAAGAGATAAAGTAAAAAATACATCTGACTGTTGGGCTAGACCTCACCGTGAGGTCGAGCTCATTGAATCACTCCTCTATAGGAAAATGCCCTCTTGATGTTTCCTAGCAATTGTCTCGGGTGAAAGAAATGCAGGATTTCATATGAAATGTTTAGATCATTATTGTTTTTGGATCTGCTTCTACCTTTCACTTGTGGGATTTACTACCTAGTGGAAAAAGACTAGATCATCTGTCTGACGGAAGTAAGCTTCTGATGCTGGGAGATTAATGTGTACACCCGAATAGCAATAGACCAAATATGCTAGTGCCCTCTTTTATGGGAAACTGTAGTTCCCCATCATGATGGAGCACATGATAGAAAAGTCATTTTGCTGCTGATTAGGGCTGCAACTTGGGGTAGGTTAGGTTGGAGTCCACCCTAATTCAACCTATGTGAGCCCTTCAACTTTAACTCAATTCAATCTAAACTTTAACCCAATCCCCTTAATTTTAACCAAACCCATTTAATAATGTCTCAACTCAATCCAACCCATACAATGCAACCTTTTCTGGGTTGGATTTGGTCGAGTCGGGTTATCTCCTTAATAGTTAGTATATTTTTTTTTTCATGTAATCAAAATAAAAATTTCATGTCAAATGAGATGAATGAAGTTATTTATTTATCTTAACAAAGTAACTGAAGAAAAGGACAAATACAATTACATGGCTACTATCTTTGTTCATGTTGTAACTTGAGTTTTTATTGAAAGATATAGATTAAATGTAATATATTCTAAAAATTTAATTAATTATTTGTATGTATTAATGTCTGATTCGAATTAAGGCAGATTGGTCAACTCTTAACCCAATTCAATTCATCCGAGGTGGAGTTGAAAGAACCTCCAATCTTAACCCAATCAGGTCCTAACTTGGTCAGATTCAATTTGATCTAGCCATCAAGTTGGCCCGCTCGTGTGCTGTTAACCTACTCAAAGCTGCAATCTTAAATTTGATCCCTTGGAGTGAGTCCTTGATGTATAAGTCACATTTTATTCAGTATATAGGAGTTATCTAGGTGAATTATTAAAACCAATAAACCAAGCTTACATGTAACCATATGCAATGTGAACTTTGGATCCTCTTTTGGTAAGTGCTTCACAAGTCAACTTGGCTTCATTTGGAAGGGTTTATGAGAAGGTACATGCCTCATCTCTGACAACTTTTAAGTCTTTCCAAATGAGTCAAATGCTTGTAAGATTTTGTACATAGGAGATTAAAAGAAAAGAAGAGAGAGATAGTTATAAAATCCAAATGAGTGAAATGACTTTCCGAAAAGTAGCTTCTCATTGATTTTTGGATTTTGAGATTATTTGATAATTTTTTAAACCCATAATAATTTCAAAAGGATAGTGATAAAATCCTCCTAGCTTGCTTTTAAATGCCCATGTAGTAGATGTATGCATTTCAATTTCTAGATTGCATGTTAAAAATAGACAATTTGCGTATGAGTAATACTTGCTGCATTGCATCCCATGGGTTGTGGCACACAAAATAATTTTTTTTAGTTTTACATGTCCGTACGACTTGATCTTGATCGGACAATCAAAAAAATTCTAAAAAATAAACGATCAAGTCTCAATGAACAACAATAGTTCATTTTTTTTGTTTTTAGAATTTTGGAGTAAATGAACATAAATATCTTTTAATTTAGAAATATCAACATCTTTCTATTACATTTTAGAATGCACACATATTTATGTATATATATATATATATACAACCATATTTTACATATATACATCTGACTCTCACATATTCCTCACATATTGTTATAAATATGATTGACATTTTTAAAAAGATTACACTCATGTCAAAAGACCATGAATTCTTATTGAGTATGCCAGAAAGATTCATATTTTTTGGTATGTATACTTTTGACTTCACTAGAGTCGATGAGTCAAACCTTTCCAACATATTCTGTTAGGGTTCATCATATTTTGATTAGAAAGATTTAACTATAATATTTCTAAATAATTAGGCCCAATAGTCAATGGGTTAGAAAACTCAAGAAAGAAAAACTAATTAAGTCTTGGACTAGAGTAAGATGTAATGTTTTGAAAGGTCATATCGGGATCTAGGGAACTCGGACTTGACTAAACTAAAACCATTAGTTACATTGTTTATGAAGAACAATTTTCTTAAAAATAAAGGACATGGACTGTCGAATGGATAGAAACTAAGGGTCAGTTTCAAAATCATTGAAGGTCATAATCCTTGCAAAATTCTTAACCTGAGACCGGAGAAAGAGATTAAGGTGAAATTAGAGCCATTGGATCAAGCGTTGAGATGGCTACAATTGTTATGAAGAGAAGATTCTCAAATGAAGATTTAAGAGAACATTTAGAGTAAGTTTTTGGTCGATAGTCAAAATTTGGCTGGAAACTGGTTTCTGCATTATGCATTAAGCATTTATGTTATCATAGGAGGTGAAACGGCACAGGAGTTAGAAGATGACTTGTGGGAAAAATGAAAGGTTACAACATTTATACACGAGAGTTACACCTTTTCATGGAGATATGGGAGTGAAAAGGGCAACGGGCTCTTTTGTAATATCATATGCTGGGTTCGATACTAGTAAGGTGGAATATGTGTGATCCTCGGTTCCACAATAACTAAAGCCCATTTATTTTTGCCTAGGTACATCAAGTCAGTTTTGTTCAACCCCTTTTTGTGTTTATGACTAATGCCAATAAGATAAATGGAAAAAATAAGAGGATATGAAGTTAGTTCAGTTAAGCATCCATTCATTTGATTATGACATGCAGAATAAAATAATGAAATACATACATATTCTGATCCATTATGAAATATTAGATTTTATCTATTTGTTTAGTTACTTGTAAATGTTAAAATATGATAATAAATTTTGAATATTTGATCTGCATCATTGCAAAAATTAGTATTGTTAGCACACTAAACATCATATAGAATTCTGTAATACTCTAAATAAAATGTGGTATGATGAATTAAAAATAACATATCACCTGCTATCTTTTGTGCTTATAAGTTATATTATTAGAACATGAAAATTGTTAGTCCACATTACGAATATGTATAAGAAATTTTTCTTAATTTTATTATATGATAGATTATTGAACGGGGTTTGATGCCTACTGAGTTCTTTTGACTCATTTAGTTAAGTAACCATCATTTTAGAAGAGGAGGAAGTTGAGACAAGATTAGACTTTTGAGTTTGCTGTGTAAAGCTTACATCAAGACTATTAGGTCGTTATTTTAATTTTTATTTACTTTAAATAAATCCAAATATTAGGTATTATAACGAAGAGAATGAAAACTTAATTCTAGCAGATTTGAATTTTGATTATGAGTTATGATGGTTAAAGCTTAATCATTAATTAATATCTTGTAAATTTTTCTTTCTATCTTGTATGTATTCTGCTAAGTTATTCCCACTGTAATGGATTCTAAATTTAATGTGTTGGAAAAGTCATATCAGATTTGAGGGCGTTACACGAGACGTATGTGGACGATGGCGCACAGATACACAAAAATCTGTAGTTCTGACAACCATCTCCAAGATCTACAATGGATTGAAGAAAAACCTTCTTTGAGTGCCACAGATATATGCGCACCGCACCGCACAAAGTCGAAATTGCAACAGGGGAAACACTTGGAACCTATTGACCTAGACCCCATCCTGGGCAAAAACTCGAAGAGGGCAGGAACAAAAAGAAGGAAGAGGGTGGGCCGATAGAGAGCATGGAGGGCGGTGACAGGGGCCGGGTGAAGGACAACACAGGGGCGAGGGAGGTGGAGGTTCGGAGGCTAACATGTTGGGAAACAAAGGGGATGAAGGGATTGAATAGCATATTCGGGAAGGAAGCAGAGGGGATGAAGGAGACGGTGAACATGTCGGATGGAGGAGGGAGGTCGGTGATGGACTGGATAATGGAAGGGGAGAACGAAGGTTAACACGTGAGGGGTGGGCACGAGGTATAACAGGGCGAGGTTAAGGCAGGAAGAAGGTGAAGGCGGAGGAAAAACAAACAAGGAGATCTGAGGGAGAAGAAGCGGAGGAACTAGAAAGCTAAGAAAAATAGGGGGAGCACCAACAAGACAGGGAGGGGCTACAGAACTGGAGAAGGGAACGTAGAAGAAGAAAGACAGGTAAGAAGATCGAATTGGTGAGGGTTTCCAGATAAGCTCCCTGAAGTTTTCTTAGGCCCGACTCTTATTAGACTCATCAACGCCTTTGTCAACCTGTTCTTTGACTGTTCGATAGAAATATATATGTATATAAATATAACAATAATTTGTCAAAGTCGAGTAATATCTGTTGTGCGTCCGGCATGCCTTATCATAATCCAAATTGACAAATCACATTCACTATGAAAATGTGATGAACTATTATAGACTATGAACTTATCAATGATTGAAATTTATAAACGTAAATCAAATCAAATGCACCAACACATCTTAGCTTGCGTGCAAGAATGGTTTTGGAGAGGAAGAGAGATGAAATGAAAAGAAAAGAATCCACAATCTTCAAAAGTTATTAAAATCTAATTTTTACATGGACGTCCATACTTCATCTTTTATAATAAAAAGTAAAAATATAAAATGCATCAACAAAAGTTATAATCTATAAATATCTAAATGAGAATTTAAACATTTAAATTCTCATAATTAAGTATATATTTTTAAAAAGATGAAATTTAAAATATTCTTCGTAATTTAGTTTTTTAATAAGTGTTACCAAAACGAGTCTAATCAAATCCAATTTAATCTTTCATTTAGGTAATTTTTTAAAATAAAAAAATATTTATTCGAGAAACAAACCGATTGAACTATAATGACTCTATACATGGCAACAAATATTACCCCTCATATTCTTATGTTATTAGTCTGTCATTCAACAAATTAAACACACTGTTTTTTAATGTCTATTGGGATTTGATTTAGCACTCAATTTTTGACTTTTCATCTTTTTAGTGATGTTTAAACAAAAATCTAATTATACAAACGTGTAGGACATATTAGGGTCTTTCAAAAATATATATATATTTTATATTAACTGTACGGTAAGACCGTGTAATAACGCTGGGGTGCAACAAGGCTTTCTCTTGCCAGTAATATAGCAGGATTGCTTATATTAGCAGATGATGTAATTAGCGCCTTGCTTTCCCACCGTGCAACCACAGAGCCGAGCAAGAAAAAAATAAAAAGAAAGGACAAACAGCAGCCACCCATCAAGCGAACGGCGAATCATGTTGCCCACTTCCTGATCACGTCAAAATCTTTAGAATCATGACAGCCTCGTTCCGGAACGTGCTTTCTCTTCCGAATCCCTGGAGACGCAGAGATCACAGCTGACCGTGACGTGATTGGGCCGAGCAGTTCTGATCTGTCACATGCACGGATAATATTGATTACCATCTACATACCAACACCTTCGTACTTGACAAGCCTCTGCTGATCTCTCCATCTCTTTTGTGGTTATGGGCTTCATCACAAGAGACGCAAGGCCATGGCAGTGAAGGGAAAGCAACAAGCGCAGGGTCCCCCGCCGAGGCCTCGGTTCTTCAGGATCCTGTTGCCAGGTTTCTCTCAGAGACTGGTATGTCCGGTCCCTCCATTCTTCAGACCCTCTTGCTGCTCGGAAGAGAGCAAGCTCCCTAAAGTTGCCACAGTTCTCTCCTCTCCTGATAGGCCATGCAGTTTGTAGTGCTGATGCATGGAAGAGTTACTCTGAGTTCAATCTTGCCCTGTTTTGAAGGGCAAATCTTGCTGCCTTCACAGTTGAAACCACGTCCATGAGCGTCTCTCTGACTCGCTGTATCTATACAATGCTTGAAACAAGCTCTACCTAATTTGCCGCAACTAATTAGCTAATATTTATTCACCGATTATATTTTAAAATTGTGTTGAGTAGTGACGTCTTCCCTTGTAGGCAATACCGCAACCATTTAATAAGTACATTGCTGGAGAGATTCAGGACACGGCCACTATTTTGAGCCTTCTTGCCAAACGATGGCCTGTGGAAGTCCAGAGGGCTACCAGCTTCTTCTACTTCGGAGAAGGTTGGCAAGAATTCTCTCAGGCGCATGAATTGAACGTTGGATGCTTCATGGTGTTCACATATGAAGGTGAAATGGTTTTCACTGTCACTATATTCGACCAAACTACGTGCATGAAAGAGTACGTCCCCGCTAGGGCAGGCAATAAGATGGATCGCTACTCCTGTTCCGGTATGGACGTGAAGCCTTCTGAATCTCCAAGACATCACTTGTACTTATATGAACAACCTGCACAACCACTCGGGTTAAGGTCTACAGATTCTCAGAACCATAATATTGTTGATTTGGCAAGCACTTGTGCAGAGGGGACGCGATTCGAGATCAAAATAAGTTCATATAATCTTAGCGAGGAGCCTAGGTTGGTGAGTAATTTACTATTTCTTTCATTTACTGTCCATTTGGTTGTGTAAAATGTCATAAAAAAGAAAGGTTATTCCAAGGAATAAGTTTTACAGGAAAGTATTTTCATTTGTTTGTTTTCCTGCGTGATTGTAACATCTTTGAGTTTTAAGGGTATGAATATAAATAAAAATAATATTAAAAAGAGTAGAAATAATATTAAAAGTATTAAATAAATATATTTAACTAATTTTAGGACAAGGGTTCTCAATGAAATCTTTAATAGCATAGTCTGGTGTTGCCCATTTCACCTGAAAAATTGCATCAGATGCCTTACTGCGCATGCTGAATTCTGCTTTCGACATGGTCAAATATTAGGTTTACTCTGACTGTGCTTTCTCCCCGTCACCAAACAACCCATCTTCATGAAGCTTTCTAAAAAACTCATGCATACATTGTTTATTTTATTTTATTTTATTTGTGGAGTTCCAAACAGACTTTTAGTGTTGTTTGGTTTGATGTAAAGCATTATAAAATATTATATTTGTATGGGACACAAAAATATGATATTTTTCGTATTTTAAAAATATTTTTTATTAAACCAAATGACTCTTAGATGTTCAGCCCTAGAGCTGAATATCTGAATATTTCTTGTGGCCTGCTAATTCTCACTCTGTAAATGTTGCTTCTTGAACTGCAGTGATGATCTTGAAGGGCAAAAAAAAGACCACTAAGGGTCTTATAATAACTAAGAAAGGGATAATATAGTGGTGAGCATGGAACTCACTTTGTAATAAATTGTTTAAGTAAATAAAAAGAATGCATAGCAGTAGAATTTGGCCCTGTCCCTTCTCACATATGGCTCTTATAAATATGCAAATATATGGGACACATTTTTTACTCATAACACATCTGCAACATCATGTTCATTTTGCTGCAGTTTTATCATTAGCAACGAACAAAGAATAGGAAAGAAAACCCCTTCATCACTTCAAAGTATATTTGACCATTCGTCTCCTGCTGTCCCTTTAGTGTTGCTGCCCCAACATATTAGATCCACCATGTACTATCGTATCTTAATATATATGACTAGGGTAAGACGGAGAGGATTGGGGGTGGTGATGTTGTTTGAAAGAGTAGTTCAGGTGGAAGTCTAGTTAAGAGGGGAGTGTGCTTGGAATCTGAGAACTTTTGGAGTCCCCAAAACTAAAGCTTCAACTTGAAAGGGTAGTCTTAGGAAGCAAGGCGTGCTAGTGTGTTCCTTTTCATTTAAGAACAACTTTTTTCCTCCTTACATTTGTTAATCTCAATTGAGCTATCGGCTTTACATTCTTCCGCACTCTGCTATATGTACACATGAACGTGATCCCACTATCTAGCAAGTCCTTTGAAGTTGTGAAGAGAACTAGTTATCTGTGCATTCGTTTCAGCCTCTGCCTCAGGAATTTACCGAGTGCTTAAGAGAAGAGAATAGAGCATTGGCTACTATCTTTAGCCCTCCTGGCAAACCCTGGCATCTCAAAGTTCACAAGGACAACAAAGGTTTCCACTTCGCGGATGGTTGGCAAAGGTTTGCAGAGGCACACAATCTAAGGAGAGGTGACACGCTAGTATTCAAACACAATGGTGCTTGGAATTTTGATGTTGCAATCTTCGACAACAGCTTTGGCGAACCAGAAAGCCCTCTTGACGTAGCAAGTGGAGTTGCAAATGGTAGGATCCCAACAGCAGAGAAAGACTCCAACGAAGGTTGTGATTTATTATAATGTGAGCTTTATTTATGCCATATTCTTTTGTTGGAAAACTGGCACCTAGCTGAACATTTAGCCTCACTTTGTTTGCAAAATAAGTTATTACGTGGTGTCTACTAACAGAATGACGTATATTAGAATAAGCGGGTTTCGATTTGATAGTTTTGTGGGGCCCGCAGACATAATAAAAAGAATAAGTAATTCTTGGGTCTAGGGTGGGATGACTTATTTTCCTTATTTTTCAAATACACTATTCTTCACCGGTACAAGTCATTCTTCTTATCAAAGCAAAATCAAATTTATTCTCCCTTTATTCGTCTTTATTCTTCTCCTATTCTCCGATCAAAGTGATGCTTATAGTATGAATGTAGTGTTGATGACATGTCAAATATTATGTTTCTTTGATTGATTAGATCATGAGAAGCCGTCGTTGCCTTTGTGTGGCAAGAGGTTTGTTGAAGCAACGGAAATACCTTCCACGGGCCAACATGGGTTTGTTAAAACAGAAGAACATGTAGCACCACAGCAACATGCTGAGGCACCAGATACAGTCAATGGGAGTGCTAAGATGTCGCATTTTGAGGTTGTCATAAACCTCTCAATCCAGCATCAGAGATACATGTTTGTAAGTATTACCTACACTGCCTTAGTTTATGTGAAGCCAAACCACTTGGAAAGCCTAAAATGCTAGGTTGTCTATAGAAAGTTTAAGGATTCTAGTTGTCCACTGAGGATTGCTGGAATCAGAGAATACAAACTACTGCAGTTTGCTGTGAATCCAGGAAATTCCAGCTAAGTTTGCAGCGTCAAATGGCCTTTCCAGCATGAAGCAATTGTTCCTGGAGGATCCAAATGGGCACATGTGGCCTGTGAGGATCAGCCACGGATCACAGAAACAGCGTTCAACAGTTTACGGCGGTTGGAGAAACTTCTGCATTGGTAACAATCTGCAAGATGGTGACGTATGTTTGTTTGAGCTTTGGGGAAAGAATGTGCTTCATGTCCAAATACATGGAAGAAGACACCTAAAGACCGTGAGGGTTTTGAGGGGTAAGTTCAGCCTTTGTCTAACTCTTTGGCCTTAACTTATCTTTCAAAAACAGTACTATTCTTTTAACTCCGCATGTCTTCTATGTGTGCAGATGCTAGTAGGAAAGTCCAGAGATCCTTACGTGGGTGTAGTATTGCTCCTGAATCAGTGAAGTCAGTGACATGTCAACGAGCAGGGCGGTCCACAAGAAAAAATCAAGATCAGAAGCTATCTGAGTTAGTGGGTGCTTGCACCCAAGAGTTACAGTTCACCAGCACCATACGCCCGAGTACCTATGACAAAGGTCTCCTGGTGAGGATTTTGGTCTATGCTATCTTTCTAAGTTAGAATCAAAACACGGTGAAAATAATTGCACATTGAGAAAGGGACAAAATTAAAGTATGTTTAATAGATAGTGCTTACTCTATCCAATGCCTGAGCCTCAGTTTGATAACAGAACAAAGCAGAATAAGGATAAGGTTATGATTTGATAAGTGTGATTCATTGTTCCGGCCCAGAATAGAATATTTTCAAATAAGATCAAGTCATTCTTCTTTACATGCAAAACTATGTTATTCTGCCTTGTATTCTGCCCCGCTATTAGAATAAAACATCGTTTATTTTAGAATAAGCAATGTAAAATAATTCATCCCATAAAAATTATTTCTCTCCTTAATTTGCTTTCCCTAATCAGGAGGCATCTTTTAGTTGTTCTTTATGGTGTTCCGCTTTCTTATATATCTTGGATCCTGATGCTTATGCTTGGTAAGTTAATAACCTTGTTGTGGAGACAGAATATCCCAAAGTCATTCCTGTCATCAGTGGATCTCTCGTGTGTACGCCGAATTGTCCTCCTGGATACAAAAGCACGGTCTTGGCCCGTGAATGTCTACCACTGGAAATTAGATACGAAGCATCAAACTCTAATGGGCTCTGGTTGGAAGGCATTTTGTATCAGCAACAATGTGAAATTAGGAGACCAGTGCACCTTCAAGCTTGCATCCAGGGTGAAGAATGATGTTTTCCATGTTAGCATAATCAAACAAAAGCCGGAGGCTTGTCACCAGAAGGCTGCAAAATGAGTGCAGGGTTACAGGAAAACGCTTGCTTGATATTTCCTAGCGATTATGGAAGGATAAAGAAATCCAGGATTTCATATGAAACGTTTGGAATTGTTGTTTGTGAATCTGCTTTTCCTTTTCACTTGTGGAATTTACCATCTGCTGGTTCTAAGCCTGGAAAAAGACCAGATCATTTGTGTGACGGTGGTAAGCTTTTGTTGCTGGGAGATCAAATTTGTAAACCTCTATAGACCAAATTAATATGGCGCCAGAGTATCCTCTTTATGGTGAACTGTTCCGCATCATGCATGATAGAGTACATAATAGAAAAATAACAGTTTTGCTGCTGCGTTACTTAAATAAGAAATGCTCAACTTGAATCAATGCTTTTTTTGTATGTCATTCTGATCCCTTCGAACGAGTCCTCGATTGTAGAATATGACTTGTTTGGGTGAACTATTAAAATTAACCAAGAAACCAAGTTTTCATGTGACCATATGCAATATGAACTTTGGACTTTGCTAGAGTTGTTTTTGTATGCATACTTTTTGACTTTGCTAGAGTTGGTGTCCGATCTTTCCAACATATTCTGTCAGCGTTCACCGTACTTTGACTAAAAAGATATCGCTACGACTTTTTAAAAGTTATTGAGAATATTTATAATAATATTAGGGGTCCGGAGTATACACACAAATGTAGTAGTTCACTATATATGGCTATAAGAATTAAGAGTAAAGCGTTTGTGATACGTGTAGGGTTTGACAGTACATATTTAGTTAATTTCTTGTTCGAATGTTCAAGAAAATATACATGCATGTAGCTAGATACAAGATTTCATATGGTACGTTTAGAGTTGTTCTTAAATCTGCTTCTCCTTTTCACTTGTGGGATTTACTGCCACCGTTTGAAGCCTGGAAGATCAGATCATCTGTCCGTCGGTAGTCAGCTTCTGTTAGATTAATATGTAAAACTTGCGAGTGTTTCAAATTATCCTCTTCTGGTGAGTGTTTCACATGCCAACTAGTATAGAATCCTAACTTACTTTAGATGCCAATGAAACAGATGTGTGCCTTTCAATTTCTAGATTCCATGTTAAAAATAGACAATAGCTTATTATTTCATACCATTGGCCTTTCAGTTTGTACGAACAACGTGTCTAGCGGCACTGAGTTTACATCTGCCATTATGACCTTTCAATGACCAATAAACCAGGATAGGCCTAACAAGGAGGTCTGAAGAAGCCCTTGCAACGAATGTTCATACATATAAAAGAAGGCTGTTATATAATCCTGCAGATGATTGGGTTTGGTGATTTATTGGGCAACCTAAGGGAGCACATCGAGATGGTTATGCATATTGATTGAACTAGAAGACTTCCTCAAACGTAATACTTGCTGCACGTGTGGTTTTTAAGGCAATGCAGCAATTCTTATTCCAGTTTAGAGAGATTTTTATTTAATAGACATATAATCATATTATTAGTTACCATAACCGTTGTGCATGTATGTCTTTAACCTACATATAAACTAATAGTCCGGATCCTCTACAGTCCTCGTTGGACCGTAAAGGATCAGTACTCACTGGGGGAGGGAGGGAAAAAAAAATCGAAAAACACCTCGTCTGGGCCCCCCCTGCATTCACTTCCGCCCCCCTCTCCCAGTGAGTACTGACCCTCTACGGTCCAACGAGGACCGTAGAGGATCCGGACTCATAAACTAATAGTCGATTGGATACTCAAAGGTATCTGTTACCATGTGCGCCGCCAGGTTACGTTACACAGGACCCTAATAAGTAAAACGTACTCTAACCGTTAGATACCATATCGGCAAGTCCTCAACATAAAGAGTCTGGATTCTTTCAGTACATGGGTTGTTCGAACTTAGTCAGTGCATTGGAGGGTGTGACTTGTCGAACTATCTAGATCGTGATAAACATTTTTTTTTTCAAAAGTCTTCCCCCAATATACTGATTGAGCTCAAGTCAAGATCCGGACTCCAAAATAAGACGTAGCTGGACCGTCCGAAACCGCATCTCGTAGCTCTCTCGCTCTCTCTCTCTCTGCTCTGCTGTTGCTTTTGTTTACGTCAGTTCTTTGTTTTTACGTGGAGTGGTCTTGTATGCGAAGATCTCCTTCAGAAGGGTTTACGTCAGTTCTTTGTTTTTACGTGGAGTGGTCCTGTATGCGAAGATCTCCTTCAGAAGGTAGAGGTTGAAGGTTCAAAATATCTGCAAGAGCGAAAAATTTTGCCCCTGATAACCCGGTTTAGGAGGGGTGCTGTGACTGCTGTCCAGTGTCCCTCGACACTGGCCCTTCCACAGTTGGGCCAGACTTGGTAGATCTTTGTTGTGAAGATTGTTGGAAGCTAATAGTGGGCTCTTACTCACACAAGGTGGAATTGTGGTGGAAATATGTAGAGAAGGTAGAAAATATAAAAGTTGAAGAAGACCTCAAAAAGTGGATATTCTATTAATCATATGTGACTTCTTACATGAAAACAACTAGCCACATGTATATATAGACCTTACATGAGCTTTCTAGATGGATAACTTTCCTAAAATGACTTTTAGACACCCAGTAACTAAGGCTCCAAGGTGGAGCACGAAAATCTCCCCATTACATGCATGGGAGTTACACTTGGGTGGTTACAAAAGACTCTTCAACTCCTATTAATGACAATTACATGACTCTCCACCTCTCTTACATTCTTAACTCAAATGAAGGTTACAAGAGTTACAAGAGAAACCCAAAAGATACCATAACCTCTAAATAATAAAGGACCTATTATTTTTTCTCTGACTCATAACATAAGAAACTCCTTACATAATTATAAAGAGATCCCCATGAAATAAAATTTATTTCACAACACCCCCTTGTAAACTTAATTCTCTTCCATCAAGCATTCCAAGTAATTTCTTCAATTTGGAGAAGACATCAAACTTCAAAGACTTTGTGAAAATATTCGCAACTTGATCTTGAGATTTGACAAAAATAAGTTCCATCTCTTTGTTCTTCACATGCTCCCGAATGAAATGAAATCTTATATCAATGTGCTTGCTCCTTTCATGATAGATCGGATTCTTGGCTAAGGCAATTGCCGACTTGTTATCAACAAGTATCTTTGTAGGCTCTCTTTGATTAACATGAAGATTCTTGAGTAAATTTCTCAACCACAGTGCATGACACACTCCGGATGATAATGTCACATACTCCGCTTCACAAGTAAAAAGTGTAATAATAGGTTGCTTCTTAGAAAATCAAGTGAATGTCGTTCCTCCTAAGAAGAATACAAATCCAGTGGTGCTCTTCCTTTCATCAATGTCACCTCCCCAATCACTATCAGAGTAGCCTACAAGATCAAATTCCTTGGATGATGAATAAAATAATCCATGATAAATAGTACCTTTGATGTACCGAAGAATTCTCTTTGCGGTTTTGAAATGTGTTGATTTTGGTTCTTCTATATATCGGCTCACTAAACCAATACCATATAAAATATCTGGCCTTGTGCATGTCAAATATCTAAGGCTTCCAATCAAACTCTTGAATAAAGTTGAATCAATCACTTCACCTTCTTCATGCTTTGACAATTTGATGTCACTTTTTACAGGAGTGTTGACCGGATTGCAATCTTCCATATCGAACTTCCTGAGAATTTCTTGTGCATAACATTCTTGGGATATGAAAATACCTTCAATTGTTTGCTTTACTTCAATGCCAAGAAAATAGGACATAAGGTCAATATCTGTCATTTCAAATTCTTGAATCATGCATTTCTTGAATTCTTTGAACATATGTAGATTATTTCCTGTAAAGATTAAATCATCCACATACAAACAAACAAGCAATATGTCTCCATTTTCATGTATCTTCAAGTAAAGTGCATGCTCCTAAGGACATTTGACAAAATTATTTTGTGAAAAATAATTGTCAATTCTACTATTCCATACTCTTGGTGCTTGCTTCAAACTATAGAGCGTCTTCTTGAGCCTTAGAACTTTTCCTTCGTGTCATTTCTTCACATAACCCAAAGGTTGATCAATATAAACTTCTTCATCAAGAAAACCATTCAAGAATGCCGATTTAACATCCATTTGAAAAATACTCCAATGATTTTGAGCCGCTAAAGTAATAATCAAACGAATAGTTTCCAAACGGGCAACGGGAGCAAATACCTCATCATAATCAATTCTGGCATTTTGTTTGTATACTTTGGCTATCAATCTTTCTTTGTATTTTTCAACTTCTCCTTTGGCATTTTTCTTCATTTTGTACACCCACTTCACACCAATTGTCTTTTTGCCTTTTGGAAGAACCGTCAATTTCCATGTATTATTCTTCTCTATTGATTTGATTTTTTCATCCATAGCATCTCTCCACCTTTTATTTTTTACTGTATCATCAAATGTTAGAGGCTCACAATCTGCAAAAAGACAAAAGAAGGTTAGATCATTTTGATTTTCAGTTACATTGTAGATCTCATCAAGAGATCTCATCTTTCTTGGCCTTGAATTTCCTCTCGATGATGAAAATGATGATGGAGATCCACCACCATGTGGAGACAAAGGTGGCAAAGGTGGTGGCGACTGAGGCAAATGAGGTTCTTCACGTGCATCTTCATCTTCATCAACTTGTGGTCTCATCTCATCACTAGTTTTATTGGTACTCTAATTCCAAGTGTCTTCTTCATCAAAAATCACATCATCATTGACATCAACTTTTTCATTAGAAGGATCAAATAACTTATAGCCTTTAGTACGTGGATCATAACCAAGAAAGATATACCTTTTGCTTTTGTCATCTAACTTGGTTCTCCTTTGATCCGGTACATGTGCATAGGCTACACTTCCAAACACCTTTAAATGAGAAACATCCGGCTTCTCTCCATACTATGTTTCATTTGGTGTCATGCTTTCCAAACCTTTTGTGGGACATCTATTCAACAAATAAACCGCACAAGCCACGGCCTCCGCCCAAAACTCTTTCGGCATATTTTTGCACTTCAACATATTTCGGGTAATATTGAGAATGGTCCGATTTCTTCTCTCCGCGACTCCATTTTGATGTGGTGAATATGGAGCCGTTAATGAACGATGAATCTCATGCTCTTCACAAAATGCTTCAAAAGACTTTGATGTAAATTCTCCACCTCTATCCGATTTCATGGCTTTGATGTAGCAACCACTTTGCTTTTCTACAAACACCTTGAACTTCTTGAAAGTATCAAACACTTTGGATTTTTCTTTAAGAAAATACACCCATATCTTTCTAGTAAAATCATCTGTAAAGGTAAGAAAATATCTATTCTTACCAAATGATGTTGGAGAAATTGGCCCACATACATCGGTATGAATGAGTTGGAGTGGCCCATTTGTCCTTCTTGTTCCTTCTTTTGGAAAACTCTTTCTATGATGCTTTCCAATAATACAACCTTCACATAACTCATCCGAATGATCAATATGAAGCAATCATTTCACCAACTTTTGCTTAGACAAAAACTTCAAACTAGCAAAGTTAAGATGCCCATATCTCAAGTGTCATAACCAAGAGAGATCTTTAAAACATGCTTTCAAGGACTTTGTAACTTCACTTTAAATATTCAAAACAAACATTCTATTCTTTTGCATACCAACTCTAGCAATCAAGTTGTTTCTTTTATCTCTTATTGAAAGACAATGATCTTTCAAGCGAATATCATAGTCTTTCTCTAAGAGTTGTCCCAAACTCAAAATATTATCTTTCATCCCCGGAACATAATAAACATCGGAAATCAATTGATAATTTCCATTCTTTGAACAAATCAAGATATTATATTTTCCCTTGATTGCTATTTTGGAGGAATTACCAAAGGTAACTTGGCCACCAACTGTCTCATCAAAATTTGTGAAGTTCTCTCTTTGTCCACTCATGTAATTGCTTACTCCGGAGTCAAGATACCATGCTTCTTGATTGTCCTTCTCTTCTCCTTTGTATGCCAACAAGACAAATGGTTCTTCATCTTCATTTTGCTTCTTAACATGATTAGCTTTCTCATCATCATTGTTAGTAGAATCACGCCAACATTCACTTGCATAATGTCCACGTCTATGACAGTTGTAACATTCAATTTGAGATTTTTCATACCTTGGCTTTCCATATGAATCACCACGGCCTCTACCACGGCCTCTTATGGAGTTTGTAGAAGTGCTTCCCTTCTCTTCATAGGAGGTGCCTCGTCCTTCTCTTCCACCGCGGCCACGACCACCACGACCACGACCATGTCTTCTTTGATTCTTGCCTTCACCTTTTCCTTCTTTGAGAGAAAGTTTGGCGGCAAGTGCTTACTCCAAGGCCTCCTTCTTCTTCTTGAGAAGCCTATGTTCATGGACCTCTAAGGACCCAATGAGTTGCTCGACGGACATGGTATCCAAATCTTTGGATTCTTCTATAGCCACTACTATATGGTCAAACTTAGAATCAAGTGATCGTAGTAACTTCTCCACCACACGAACATCTGATCTAGCCTCGCCATTTCTTCGTAGTTGATTTACAACTATCTTTACCCTTGTCTAGTAATCCGATATAGTCTCGGACTCTTTCATTTGTAAGGTTTCAAATTCACCTCTTAGAGTTTGGAGGCATACTTTTTTCACCCTCTCTTCTCCTTTGCAAAACCTCTCGAGCAACTCCCATGCCGCCTTTGAAGAAGTTGCTTCGGCAATCTTCTTAAAGGTAGCTTCATCCACCCCTTGGTAGATGAGAAAAATGGCCTTTTTATCCCTTTTTCTCGAATCCTTCAATGAAATTCTTTTATTTTGAGGTAAGGTCGCTTCATCTTCTGGCTCATCATAGGCTTGGGTGACGATATCCCATACATCTTGGGATCCAAGAAGCGCCTTCATTTGGATGCTCCAATTCTCATAGTTGATTTTGGAGAGTTGAAGAATTTGGAACGTCATATTCCCACTAGCCATACTAATTAGTAGAAACCTCACTCTGATACCACTTTGTTGGAAGTTAATGGTGGGCTCTTACTTACACAAGGTGGAATTGTGGTGGAAATATGTAGAGAAGGTAGAAAACACAAAAGTTGAAGAAGATCTCAAAAAGTGGATATTCTATTAATCATATATGACTTCTTACATGAAAACAACTAGCCACATGTATATATAGACCTTACATGAGCTTTCTAGATAGATAACTTTCCTAAAATGACTTTTAGACACCCAGTAACTAAGGCTCCAAGGTGGAGCACGAAAATCTCCCCATTACATGCATGGGAGTTACACTTGGGTGGTTACAAAAGACTCTTCAACTCCCATTAATGATCATTACATGACTCTCCACCTCTCTTGCATTCTTAACTCAAATGAAAGTTACAAGAGTTACAAGAGAAACCCAAAAGATACCATAACCTCTAAATAATAAAGGACCCATTATTTTCTCTCTAACTCATAACATAAGAAACTCCTTACATAATTATAAAGAGATCCCTATAAAATTAAGTTTATTTCACAACAAAGATATCACATATGTATGACAATATCTTCCTCACATAAAGTTTTTATGGATTTCTAACGTCTCCTCCACGTTAGACCTAGAAAAGTATGCACTAAACTTTTAAGTCTTCAAAAGAAAGATCATAGTACTCTTTCTAATGCTGTGGGGTGCATGCGTAACCAAAGATCTTCTGCCACTGTCGTATTGTTTCCAGTTCATTTGTTGGTCATCACGGACGAAGGCTCTGTATCTTTCCATCAGCCATCTTGTGGCCGTACGTGGACTCGTGACAGCTCAAGGCAAAGCCAGTAAGTTCCTACGCAGGGCAACCCACGCCAATTACGTTTGTCTACGTGAAACAAAGAGTACGCAAGGAAACTTTGAGGTCCTCAAACTCTGTAACAAGAGGAAAGAAGAGGGGTGGAAGTGGAACCAACGAACGAGCTTTTCGTAGAGGTATCCAACGTGTTATTCCGACAAGAAAAAAGGAATCTCTTCCTGGGCTTCCAGCCGCTCCATGTGATGCGATTGGATGGTTAGCAGCGGCTGCTGATGTCACTCCAAAATATTAGCATTTTTCCTGAGATGTTTTACTCACATACGCAAAAAGCGCTTTCCTCTTCCTTCCCATGGTCGTTCTCTCTAAGATGCTCTACTTTGCTCTGTTCCATTTCCACTCATCAGTCTCCAGTAAGAACTGGGCCTTGCCACTACAGCCATGCTAAGAACTGGTCTTCATGGTGAGCTACTATCTTCTGCCTTTACCACCCAGCAACCCCCGCCTCTCTCTCTCTCTCTCTCTCTCTCTCTCTCTCTCTCTCTCACACACACACACACACAGTCGTTAACTTATATGTTATTTTTCTTTTGCAAGCTTCTGGCAGTGAAACGAGAGACCGTGGTTTATTACCCTGGTGCCAAGTTTCGTTTTTATTTTTCATATTATTCTGGCAGTGAAACGAGAGACCGTGGTTTGTTACCCTGGTGCCAAGTTTCGTTTTTATTTTTCATATTATTCACCGGTTGTTATATGCACCAGTCGTCTTATTCATGGTAATTTCATACCTCTGTGATGTTTGTTTCATGTTTTTAACTCTGCTGCTCCTGACAATGGGCTGTTGTTTTTCTAGCTTGTTAAATTTCTCAGTGCGTTTGGCAGAAAGTACCACTTGGAACATCGGCTGGTCACTGCTTCTCATCTTGGTGGGAACACTTGCTGGCTATAAATCCTTGCACATCATGTCCGACATTCCAAGTGTTTGGCCTCGGAGGTTCAAGTTCTTTAGGATCTTGCTCCCTGGCTTCACCAGCAAACTGGTTTGCACTCCTCTCCCTGTTTCATTGGTCTCATTCTAACACAGTTATGTCTCAAGTGTTGATATTTATTGCCCCTCTCTTTTCTATGTGCTGTTCAATAGCTTTTCTTGCGAACATTTTATTTTTTTTTCTATTATGAGAAAGGTTTATATATATTTTGCATGATTTGGCTCCAAGAGTTATATTCACATGTTAAACAAGATGTTTAGACACTAAAGGAGACTAGTAGTCCCTATCCGCTGTGCATGATGCTGAATCTGTCCCACTGGTTCCACAGAATTTCTCTAACTCCTTTTCTTTATCATGTTTGCGCTATTTTTTATCTGAAGTTTGTTGAAGCCTATTTTTTATCAGGTAGTATATCAGAATGCTACTAGTTACATCTGCTTTAAATGCATATAAAGGGACTATTTAACCCATATGATAGATACTATTCTCATAATTGAATTAGATTGGTTCCAGCCCAAGTACCGCGAAGATCGATGCTGAATTACATGAGACAATTTCCGTCCATTTCTGCTAATTAAAAACATGCTATCAGCAGTTAGCTTCCCAACCATCCATGGCAAAACCTGAGGCATTTTAGCTCACCAATTGCAAATCCTGCTTCATTTCTTGCTTGCATGAGATGGGAAATTTTGATTTAAGAGCTCTCCTCTGTGTCAGCATTTCCACAAGTCATGTTGTGCATGTCTCTTTGCCATACAGGAGATAATAATGTCTCCCTTCAACCAATTATCAACTTAGTTCAATGGGGTTGGGTTCAGGGAATTTCCAGAATATCTTCCTGTAATGTAGCTAGAATCGAGGGAATTTCAAGAACATTTCATATCCTTGCCTCTTTTAGATTTCCTTATCTGGCCCTTGTTTTTGCTGTTTCAAACAGATTAATTTTTCCTAAGCAGTTTGTATCGTGCGTCTTCATGCTATTAGCCTTGCATGCCTCTGGTGAAATGGCATTGCTAGAATAGAATCTGATGAAGTGTTACTTTGATTGGACTAATCCTGTCCACATCTCTTGCAGCCTATCCCCCAGGGATTCACCAAGTACTTCATAGAAGAGAGCACCGCATGGGCCACGATTTTGAGTCCCCTTGGTAAGGCTTGGCATGTCAAGGTCCATGGTGACAGCAAAGGCTTGCACTTCGCGGAAGGTTGGGAAACATTTGCAGCAGCTCATGAGCTAAGTGTGGGAGATTTCTTGGTGTTCAAGTACAAAGGTGGCCTGGTTTTCGATGTCACTATCTTCGACTGGAGTACTTGTGAAAGAGACTACAGTTTCCTGGATGGAGCTGCCAGTGACAGGGCACCTGGTCAAGAGGAAAGCACCAAGAGAGCATCTGAGTGTCAGTGTTCATACAATCTTTATCATAGGAAATGACATCTTATTTGTCTTTGATGAATTAATGTCTAAATAGAGCTTTTATACAATCGTGTGCACTTTTCTCCTCCAATTGGTTAGGCCTTATGAAGCAAGCAGCACCTTCATGCAGCAAAAGAACTGCAGCAGTGATGGAAGAAGGGACCAGCAAAAATCCAAGTGGAACAGAGGAACAGGAGTCGCAAGAACAAGACTACATAACACCAGAAACAATTAAAAGGTGCAAGAGAGGATCCTGTTTTGAGGTCGAAATAAAACATCATCACAAATACACCTTGGTGAGAGCTTCCAATGCCCTCTGCACCTCTAGTTTATCAAAGTTAAAGCCAGTGTGTGCGCGTCACTAATAGGAAGAACCATGCAGTGGTGCAACTTGGCTTGACTACTCGAAAACACTGTGAAAAGCCATAATTTTGTGAGACAAAATATGGGCATTTTACAATAATTTTACGGTGTTTTACACTAAAGCATACAGCGTCTGACTGTTCCTGTAGAAATTAAAAGTTACGAGGTCATCTGCCTCCATGGTTTAACATGCAGGAAATTCCATCCATTTTTGGACAATCAAATGACCTCTCCAGCATTCATCAGCTGCCTCTCAGAGATCCGAAAGGGCATCTGTGGCCTGCAAAGCTTGTCTATAGGGTATTACGTAAGCGCTCATACATATCAGCTGGTTGGCGGGAGTTCTACATTGGCAACAGCCTGGAAGATGGTGATGTCTGCGTCTTTGAGCTTATAACAAGGAAGCAAGAGATGCACGTCCAAATACGCAGAAGAGGAGGCCTCAACTCCATGAAGACTTCAGAGGGTAAATGCTGAAGGAAAACTTTGTAGCTAAACCATTTCCATGTTATTTCCTCTTGGATATGATGAGATGAACATGTTTCTGTGATTTAGATGGCCGTAGAAGAAGCAAGAGACTCATCCAGGAGAAAGCAACTGTTGAACTGGTGAAGAGGACAGTCCCCCAGCAGAAGGCATCTCAATCAATAGGTACCTCTGCCTCTGTGCCAAAGCCACAGTTCATGTCCACCATGGTTCCCACAAACCTCAACAGGGCAGGTTACCTGGTGAGGACTTTATACCGCAACTTCCTTGTATAGTTGGACTACGAACAGTCCTCCACTCTTGAACAAACCTTGCTAGATCTTCTTGTTCTTCAACTTTCTCCATTAGGCTGCATGCTGTGGATCTTTTCTTCCCTTTGTCTAGAGGGTCTTCTCAATACATGTTCTCATTTGCATATTGTGTAAATCTTGCGATGAAAACAGAACATTCCAAGGCCATTCCTATCATCTGTTGATCTGTCTGCCGTGCGTGAAGCTGTCCTCGTGGATCAAAAATCTCGACGGTGGCCGGTAAACGTCAACCATTCGAGAACAGAAAGCAAGGAGACCATACGGCTGGGCAGTGGTTGGTGGAAATTTTGCTACGAGAACAATGTGGAAACTGGCGACATCTGCATCTTCACATTCAAATCCAGAGCGTGGAAGGCAACTTTCCGAGTTGAAGTGGTCAAATCTTCATGAGGGGCAAAGTAGATGCTCTCTCCCACCAGTCCTGCATCATTTGAGTGTGCTCTTCCCACAAGGTCTATGTACTTTGTGTGTTTGCATTTGGTGACCTTGATGCATTAACTGATGTTTTTTTTCCCTTTCCCGTCAGTTAGCCACGAACTAGGATTCCTGACTTTGATTAGCCTTGACTGTCGAGAGGAGGTGGATGATACGCGTATCTGAAGGCATTCTATCCGAGTATCTAGTGAAATTTTTGGCATCTAGTAGAATATGGAGAAATCTTATTTTAGAGACATATTTGCTACAATGTCCTCCTAGGCATTGTAGGACGACTGCTATGTAATCGGTAGACAGTACATGTCATTTAAGATGTACTGCACCATCTGTAGAATAGTGCAGCTAACATGTGTCATCCGAATCAAATAACAATTATGCTACAGTGCCCAAGAATTGTCAACTTTTTTATTACATTCTTCTTTGGAGCTTATCTAACTACCTGAACAGAGCTCATCAAAATAGACTAGCTGCAAAAAAAAAAAAAAAAAAGATGTCAAAAATACATTCAACAGGAGACATCTATTCTGATACATAGACAACTTCCAATAAATGTGACGAAGAATGTAACAAAAAGTATAGTACAATAATATTCTTTTTTAAATATAAGTTAGAAATATTATTATGGGTTAATTTCATGTTGACCATCCTTACGTGTGAAATATCAAATAGGTCATTCTTAGTTACACAATATCATATATACCATTATTACGACAACATATTATCTAAAATGCCATTAAGGTCAACTTCTGTCTATAATTGTCGGAATATGCCAAGAAGATTCCCCATAATCGTTACCATGCAACGGCGAGTGAGTGGGGAAGGGGGACACGACTAAAATGCCCCCTCTCACGTCAGATTCTTCAGGTAGACATACCTCTTCCAGAGAGAGAGCGATGCAGTGAGCTCCCCTCATTTTTCAGGTAGACATACCCCTTCCTGATATTTGATATTATGTCATACAACCTACTAATCACTTTCAGAATCCACAAAATTTCGAGAAACCATTATGTCATAATGTTTTCCTACAAATAGTTTTTTTTTTCTTTAACCTAGTCTCATAGTATATGATGGGAGAAAAGTTAGACAAGAAAGACGAAAAGGTCAATGACAATAGCTTGAACTGGCGAATTTCAGCTTTTGAGGTATGCATGAAATCAGAAGGTCGTATACTTTAGCATTCAAACATGTTACACTGGAAACCCCGTTTCTAAAAGATGATTGGGAGTAATTTGTGATGTAGACTGGATCTATCACGACCGGATTCCGAGACTGGAACCCGGAGAAATGGATCCGAAGCCGGTTCGGATCGGTGTTGCTGAGGCCCGACGGGGATCCGGAAGGCCGAGGAGGCGGAGGCGGAGACGAGGGTCCGAAGGCCGAAGGGCGCCTCGGTCGGTGCGGACTCGTCCCCGGGAAGCCGGGGCCGAGGCTCCTTCGGCGGGCGAAGGGGCGGCGCGGATGAAGCTCTTCTTGGCTATACAGCCGACAGGCGATGAAGCTGAAGCCGACGGTCCGAGGCCGGAAGGGTCTCGGACTCGGCTTGCTCTTGGATAGTGAGCCCAAGAGCCCCTTTTTGTCGGACGAAGGGACAGCGCGGGGCCGAGTCTCCCGTTGCGGGGCAGCCGTCGTACGGCGTCGAGACCAAGGAGAGGAATCCGAGGTCGGCGGTCGAGACCGACTCGGGAAGGTCGGCGATGATTCGAACCGAGCTCCTGCAGAAGGGAAAGAAGAAGAAACCGGTCAGCAGGAGTCCCGGGCTCTGGCCCTTAGGAACCCCCTCCGACGGTCAAGTTAGCTTCTGAAGATGATTCGATTCAGAAGGCAAGAAGTAGCTTTAATGCTATTTGGACCGTAGTCCTTAAGGGTCTCGGAGGCAAAGAGTTGCATACCTTTGGCAATAAATAGCGGAGTATTTATAGCAGAGGATAGAGGTCGGTTAACGGTGGTAGCCGATATAGACTATGTTTGGGCTTACTGGTAAACCGCCATAGTGTCGGATCCGCCACTGGAGTGGGTCGGACTCGGCTATCGGGCCGAAGGGGGTTGGGCCGCTGAGGGGCCGAAGCCTGCTGGGCCTTGGGCTGCCGTGCTGTTCCCGGGCCGAAGGCTGGTGGGCCGCTGACGGGCTCAAGCCTGTTGGGCTGGGAGCGACGGTGCCGCTTACTGGGCCGAGGGCTGCTGGGCCGCCGATGGGCCGGAGGCTCCCGGAGGGCCTGATACTGCTGCTGTTGGGCTGAACGGGGTTTGGCCCTGCTCTAATGGGCCGAATCGGATTCTGCCCCATTACATAGCCCCCCACTCTTGTCTTCCTCAGTTTTGAGATGGCGAGAGTATAGCCCGAAGCTGTCAAAAGAGCATCGTGACAGGTGTCTTACCCGAAGCTCTGCTCTCCTTTTTTATTGGGAAGAGGGGGCCCTCGGCCGGCCGAGGGCTATGCGGTTGCTTCGTTTTCCGCTCGGAGTGGCGACGAAGCCTCGGAGCCAAGAAGGCGAAAGGGCCGAGCCCTCTGACTCGTGTCAGGTTTCATTAAATGGACGGGATGGCGCATCGCCTCGCGAGGAAGCACGGGACACGCGTCGCGCATCCGGTCGCCCCGTCGAAAACACAAATGGATCCTGACCGATCTCTGGTCACGGATCGCCTCGGCTCTCTGCCCGAGGCTCCACTCGGATTGCCGCCTCTTTCACCTTCAGCGCGCGGATCGGGACACGTGGCGCGTATCGGGCGGTCAGCCGAAGGGTCGGAGCGCCCTCGGCGGTCGATTGCTTCGCTATAAGTCTCGGAGCCGGTCCGTCATCATTGCCGAAGGACGACGCACGTGGCGTGCATCTGAGAGGGGCGAGGAGACGAGCGGGACGATCTCGGCCGTTGGCTTCGGCGGGAGGCGCTCCGAGCGAGCTCTATAAATACAAGCCCTCAGCAGGGCACTGTTCTTCTTCCTGCCGTTGTGCCTACGTCTTCTCTACAACCTCCCAAGCTCTTCTTCCCTCTCCTGCGGAAAGCTAGCTTCCTGAAGGCTTCGTCCGAGCTCGCCGGCCACTGTGGGAAGGTCTCCATTCCTTGGAGCGCATCGCTGGTGGAACTGGGAGGTTTGAGGAGCCGCACTCGGCTCAGGAGAGACCTTCTTCCCCCTTTCTGCGAGTAAGCCCCAGCTTTCCTCCTTCCCTTCGTGGCCTTATGGTCCGGGATTCTTCTAGTGAGATTACTCCTTCGGACGAGGAGTATACTCCTTCCCGCTCCCTGCGATCTCTCTTGTCGGATCCCCTCACCTCAGACTCCTCCGCCCCAGCAATGTCCGAAGAACCCGAGGTCTCCGGGACTGAGGGGTCCGAGGCTTCCGGAGCCGAGGTTTCTGGGGCCGAGACCTCCGGGGCCGAGTATGCCGAAGAGGCCCGGAGCCCAGGCCAGGCTTCTACTTCGGGACGCCGTCGTCCGGATATGGCTTCGGAAGCATCCTGCGCCCTTTCGGACGCAGAGGTTACGCGTCTGGTCTCCTACTTCCAGCTCCCTTCCTGGACGACGGTCATTCGGCCTGACTCCGCCACCCGGGCTAACACTTTCCGCCCGGGTTCCTTCTCCATTTACGTTGATAGCTTCGAGGCGGGTTTCCGTCTTCCACTCCCCACCTTCGTCATCAACCTTCTCAGTTTCTACGGGCTGGCCCCGTCTCAGCTCTTTCCCAACTCCTGGCGCACCGTATACGGTTTCTTGAGCGTTTTTGCTCAAGTGAAGATCCGCCCTTCCATCAATGTCTTCCGCTGCCTCTTCAAAATTCAGAGGCAGGGGAAGTCCGAGTGGTATTGCTTCGTCCCTCGGGTTGGGCGAAGCGTATTCTCCGAGAAGCCTTCGTCCATCCACGGCTGGAAGAGGAAGTTCGTCTTCGTCTCCCTGCCGGAGAAGGAGAAGGGTTTGTGGCCCTTCCCTACTGAATGGGCGCCGCTGGCTGCGGGCCTCTCGGATCCTCCTACCCTTACCCCGGTCCAGAGCGTCCTCGTGGGTCGCATCCAGATGATGGCCCCGTATAGTGTCTGGGGGCTTCTCAGCGCGTCGGAGCGTCTGGTGACCGCCGGGGTATGGCCGGGTCCGAGGTCCGATCCGGTGCGGGCCTTCCCTTATCTTCCTCCCGGGGAGACTCCGCGGGGCCGCGGAGGAAGGGCCGCCGCTCCTCTGGCCGAAGCTCTTCCGGCTGAGGATGCTGATGAAGTTTCGGCCGAGGGTAAGTCGGTTTTGAGTTTGCACTTGTTCTCTGTTTTGTTTCTGACGGGTTTTTCTTGCTTGCAGCGATGGCCAATCTAGACTCCCTCCTCGACCGGATATCCGACCGGCGCGGTCCGGGCCGAACACTGACCCCGCAGGCGGCAGGCAGGCCCGGTCGAGGCGCCGGGGCCCCGAGGACCCGAGGCGGGGTCCCAAGGACTGCGGCTTCTTCTGAGGGCCGTGCCGCTGCTGCCGCTCTCGAGAGGGAGCGAAAGTCGAAATTCGCCGCTCGAAGGGGCGGCCGAGCGTCGAAGCGCCCCCGGTCGGAAGAGGCCGTAGATGCGGAGGAGACTCTGCTGATCAGGAGGAGTGCCGAGGCCCGAAGGGCCGCGAGGCTGGCATCTCCTGAGGCGCCGAGGGGCGATTCTCCTTCGGCTGTAGCGGCCGGGGTCGGCGACGAAGGCGCCGGGTCGCAGGCTCCACGGGTGCAGCGCAAGTGGTGGCGCCCCGAACCGGGGATCTATGAGGACGAGAGTATGGAAGACTCGCAGACGTGCCTCCGTCTGCTCCGCAGTCTCACTCTCCCTTCGGCCTTTGAAGGGCTGAAGCACCATTCGGTCCTCAGCCTGGCGGCGATGAGCGCTCGGCTGTCTGTCCAGGTAATACGCTTGTAGGCGCTTCAGCCGAGCTTTCCTTCGCTTTCTCTTGATTTTCCTTTTTTCTGATCACTGTTCGCTTTCGGCTCGCAGGCTGCGGTGACAGGCAGCGTCCTGATGCACCATCAGGAGCAGCTCCGGCTCCAGCTCCTGGAGGCCGAGAGAGAGTCGGATGGCTCGGGCGAGGGTACTTCGGTGGTGCCCGACATCGAGCCTCTAGTCGGGGGGCTCGTGACCTCGAGTGCCCAGGTGCGGGCGCAGCTGGCGGAGAAGACAGCTGAGGCCCGCGCTTCTGCCGAGGCCAAGGCAAAGGCCGAGGGGGAGCTCGCCGTGGCACAGTCCAAGATCCGGGCCCTCAAGGCCCAGATTCGAGAGAAGGACTCCCGGCGGGCCTCGGAGAAGCAGCGGCACGCCGAGGAGGTATCGGCGCTGAAGCGGGAGCTGGAGGAGGTGGCAGACTTGGCCGTAGCCGAATACAAGGCCGGCCCGGACTTCACTGAAGAGATCATCCAAGCTCAAGTGCTGGCTTCTTCCTCCGTCTTCGACCTTGGGTTGGCTGTCGCTCAGAGGGCCTGCCCGAGTGTCGATCTGACTGGGGTCGACCTACCGAGGGGCGCGGAAGCCAAGGAGCTCCTGTCTTGGTGGCAGGGACTTATGGCCGAGAGGGCCTTGACTCCTGCGCCCGATGATGAAGCTGCGCCCGCTGAGGGGGTCCCCGAGGAAGCTGTCCCTGAGGAGGCCGCTGACGAGGAGGTTACCGCTGAGGAGGCTGCTGCTCCTGAAGCGGTGCAGATCGTCGACTCTCCCTCTCCCTCTCCCTCTCCGGGACAGGCCGCAGCCGAGGCGGAGGAGGCCGAAGCCGAAGAATGACGTGGGGATCTTCCCCGGTTCCTGCCTCTTCTTCTGTTGTAAGCCCTCGGCTTAGGGTATGGCCGGTTTACGCTTCTTCTTCTATCGTAAACCTCCGGCCAATTATACAGCCCGCTTCTACTTCTTCTTCTGTTGTAAGCCCTCGGCCTAGGATATGGCCGGTTTTTGCTTCTTCTATATAAATACAAGGAATGTGTTTGGCTTTACCTCGGTGCTTGCGTATGATCGACCGAATATAGCCCTTCAGGAGCCTGAGGTCCTATCGTCGTTCGCCATAGCTTGTAAGGCCGAGACCCGATGTAGGTTCGGACAGAATGTCGCCACAATATTCGGCCGGGGCCTTTACTATTGTGGTCCACATGATCCCGAAGGGACATCTGGCCGCTCCTTACGTTTGTCGGATGGCCGAAGTCATTCATGCTTCCGCTTGCGCGAACCCAGATATGCCCCGCCACTTTCCGAATCGGCATACGTGGCCGGAGCCATTCCCGGTGCGGCTTATATGGACTTAGAAAGAATATCATGCCGCTCCCGATACGGTTTGCATGGCCGAAGCCACTCCCGGTACGGTTTACACGGACTTAGAGAGAATACCATGCCGCTCCCGATACGGTTTGCATGGCCGAAGCCACTCCCGGTACGGTTTACACGGACTTAGAGAGAATACCATGCCGCTCCCGATACGGTTTGCATGGCCGAAGCCACTCCTGGTACGGTTTACACGGACTTAGAGAGAATACCATGCCTCCTGACAAAAGAAGTCTTTATTCATACTCTGCGGCTGTAAGCCCGGGAAAAAGTGACTTACACATAGTAACGCCGAAGGCGCTCAACATTCCAGGTGCGAGGGAGAGGCTGGCCCGAAAGGGTCTCCAACCGATAAGCTCCACGCCTGATCACCTCCCTGACTTGATAAGGCCCCTCCCAGTTGGGGGCAAGTTTTCCTGAGGCTTCGGCTGGTTTGGAAGCATGGGCGTTCCTCAACACGAGGCTCCCTACTTCAAAGCTTCGGGGCTTTACTCGAGTGTTGTGGTACTTCGCCATGCGCTGTTGATAAGCGGCCAGCCGGACGCGAGCCCTGTCTCGGGTCTCTTCAATGAGGTCCAGGTGGTCTTTCAGTCCTTCATCGTTGGCCTTCGGATCGTAAGCAATGACCCTGGGAGAGGGAAGGCCGATCTCCACCAGAATAACGGCCTCTACGCCATAGGCCATGCGAAAGGGAGTTTCGCCGGTGGGGGTTCGGCTTGTGGTCCGATAAGCCCACAGAACACTTGGCAGCTCCTCCACCCATCGGCCCTTAGCTTCGCCGAGGCGGGTTTTTAATCCTTGTAGGAGGCTTCGGTTAACGACTTCGACTTGGCCGTTCGTTTGAGGATGCACTACCGAAGTAAATTTGTGAAGTATGCCGAAGCTGGCGCAGTTGTTGCTGAACCGCCGGCTGTCGAACTGCTTCCCATTGTCAGAGATAATGGCCCGAGGGACGCCGAACCGGCAAATGAGGGACTTCCAGACGAAGTTCCAAGCGTTGCTGTCGGTTATTGCCGCGAGGGGTTCGGCTTCAACCCACTTAGTGAAATAATCTACAGCCACGATGAGGAATTTTCTTTGGCCGGTGGCAACGGGAAAAGGTCCCAGGAGGTCAAGTCCCCACTGGGCGAAAGGCCAGGGGTCGGATAAGGGGGTCAGAAGGGCGCCTGCCTGGTGGATGAGGGAGCTATACCTCTGGCACTGGTCACATCGCCGGACGAGGGCTAAGGCGTCCTCACGGAGTGATGGCCACCAGTAGCCTTGTCTTAGAAGCTTGTGAGCCAAGGCCCTTCCTCCCGCATGCGCTCCGCATACCCCTTCATGGACTTCTTTCGTGGCGTAGTCGGCTTCAGCTGGGCCGAGGCACCGCAGCAGTGGTCGGCCGAAGGATTTCTTGTACAGGGCCCCGTCCAGAAGAAGAAAGTGGGATGAGCGCTATCGAACGCGCTTTGCCTCCTTCGGATCTGGCGGGACTTCTCCTTGGAGAAGGAAAGCGACGAGGGGGGTCATCCATGTCTTGGCCTCGGCCTCGGCCTCGGCGACCAGCATGGCCTCGGTTTCGCCGAGGCTAGGTTCGGCGAGCTCTTCGACGAGGATCATTCGGCCTCCCCCCCCGTCTTGGGTGGACGCCAGCCGGGAAAGTGCATCGGCTCGGGCATTCTCGGTTCTTGGAATCCTCACAACTTCATAAGAGTCAATTTGGCGAGGATTTTGCGAATCACCTGGAGATAAGAAGCCATCATTGCGTCCCGAGCCTCGTACTCCCCGGAGATGTGGCTGACGATTAGCTGGGAATCGCTGAAGGCCTTCAGGTTCCGGACGCCGAGCTTCTTTGCGGCCCGGAGGCCGGAGATGAGAGCTTCATACTCGGCGGCATTGTTGGTTGCCGGGAAGGAGAAGCGCAGGGCGTACTCCGTGACGACCCCTTCGGGCGACGCCAGGATCCATCCGGCGCCGCTGCCCGTGGAGCATGCGGAGCCGTCTACGAAGAGTCGCCATTCGTCGGCCGGTACGGGAGCCGAAGTAGCCTCGGCTTCGGTTGCGTTTAGCACTGGATGAGGCGCCTCGGAGGCGCCAGGGGTGAGTTCGGCGATGAAATCCGCCAATGCCTGGGCCTTTATAGCTACCCGAGGAGCGTAGGAGATATCGAACTCTCCTAGCTCGATTGCCCATTTCGCCAGCCTGCCGGACACCTCTGGCCGGGAGAGGACTTGTCTCAGGGGCTGGTCGGTGAGGACCTTCACGGAATGGGCCAGAAAATAGGGCCGGAGCCTCCTTGCGGTCGAGACAAGGGCCAGAGCTAACTTTTCTAGGGCAAGGTACCGGAGTTCTGCCCCTTGAAGGGCTCGGCTGGTATAGTAAACCGGCTTCTGTATGCCCTCTTGCTCTCGGATGAGGACGGCACTGAGAGCCGTCTCGTAGACCGCAAGGTATAAGCTCAGGGGTTCCCCGAGAACCGGCTTGGATAAGATGGGGACTTTGGCGAGGTAGGCCTTCAGCTGGTCGAAGGCTGCTTGGCACTCTTCCGTCCACTCGAAGTTGTTGGCCTTCTTCAAAAGTTTGAAGAAGGGGAAGCAGTAGTCAGCCGCTTTCGACATGAAGCGACTGAGGGCTGCGATCTTCCCGTTTAGCTTCTGTACCTCTCGGATGTTTGCCGGGGAGCGCATTTGTATGATGGCCGAAATCTTCTCGGGGTTAGCTTCCACCCCACGGCGGGTGACCATGTAGCCGAGGAACTTGCCGGAGGCTACCCCGAAGGCGCACTTGGCCGGATTCAGCTTAATCTTGTACCGCCTAAGGGCGGAGAAAGTCTCGGCTAGGTCGGCCAAATGCTCAGAAGCGATACGGCTCTTGACCAACATGTCGTCTATGTAGACCTCCATGTTTCGGCCCAGCTGTGGAGCAAACACTTTGTTGACCAGGCGCTGGTATGTGGCGCCGGCGTTCTTCAGACCGAAGGGCATTCGGGTGTAGCAGTACAGGCCCAAATCGGTTGTGAACCTGGTTTTACTCTCGTCATCCGGATGCATCCGGATCTGGTGGTAGCCCGAATAGGCGTCGAGGAAGCTTAAGAGCTCGTGGCCGGACGTCGCATCCACCACCTGGTCTATCCGAGGCAGCGGAAAGCTGTCCATCGGACAGGCTTTGTTGAGGTTGGTGAAGTCCACGCACATACGCCATTTGCCCTCTTTCTTTGGCACCATGACCACGTTGGCGATCCATTCCGGATGATGCACCTCTCGGAGGTGTCCGGCGTCCAGCCCCTTCTGCACTTCGGCCTGGATGGCGGTTCTCCTTTCTTGATTGAAGGTGCGCCGCTTCTGCTTTACCGGGGGCTGGTCGGGATCGGTATGGAGACGGTGCTCGGCTATCTCCGGGTCAACCCCGGGCATGTCCGATGGAGACCAGGCGAAGACGTCGAGATTCTCTTTCAAGAATTCGGTAAGCTTCTCCGCTTCCACCTTATCCAGGCCGGAGCCTATCATCAGGACTCGTCCCTCGCCTCCTGGAATAGGGACGGCGAGGAGTGTTTCTCCCGGAGATGCCTCGGCTGATGACTCGATCGTCAAGGTTTCGGCTGCGGCCTTCCCTTTGACCGAAATCATGTAGCACTGCCGGGCTGCTTCTTGGTTTCCTTTGGCCTCGCCGATCCCGTGGTTGGTATGAAACTTCAGCTTCTGATGGAAGGATGATGGCACGGCTCCGACCCCGCCGATGAGCCTTCGGCCGAATATGGCGTTGTAGGCTGACTCGATCTTTACAACGGCAAAGTCCGTTTCAACGGTCAATTGCCGGGGGGCGGAGCCCAAGGTCACAGGAAGCCGAACAATACCCTCTACTCGGCAGGGCGAGCCGTTAAAACCGAAGAGGGGGCCCCGATGAGGCCTCATGCTAGCCTCACTCAATCCCATCTTCTCAAAACAATCGTAAAACAAGATGTTTGGGGCACTTCCATTATCCACAAAGATCCTATGTACATCATAGTTATTTATTACAGCGTTGACGACGAGAGCGTCATCATGAGGGACCTGAACATCAGTCAGGTCCTCGGCGCCGAAGGTGATGTCTTCCAGACGAGGCCGCTTCGGCTCGCCGTCGACCGCCGCTACGGTGCTGCGTTGCCGCGACCTTGATCCCTCCCCGGGCCCTCCGGATATCATCATGATAGACCCAGAGCTGGGTCTTTGATGGGATGATTCAACCGGGGTCGCGGTGGCTTTTGGCGGAGGAGCGGCTTCTATTGCCGGGGGTGGTTGCTGTCTGGGTGCTGCAGGGACGTCCCGGTTCTGCTGCGGCGGCTGCTCCCGCCGATATTGCGGCAATCTCCCCTCCCGGATGAGGCGGTCGATTTCTTCCCGGAGCTGCCGGCACTCGTCCGTCGTGTGGCCGATCTCTCGGTGATACTCGCAGTATTTGCCGGAGTCCCTTCGGCGAGGATCGGTCTTGATGCGATCAGGCCGCCGGAGCATGCCCTTCACCTCCATGAGCATCCGGGAAGGGGGAGCAGGTAAGGGTAGGTACCGCGGCTGCGGGTCCCGTCGCCTCTCCCTGTCCCAATCCTCCCGGCGATAACGCTTCCGGGAGGGCTCTTGGTCCTCGGACCGAGGTCTGACCGCCGGGGGAGCAGGCGTCGAGGTAGTCTCGGTTGCGCCTTTACCCCTGGACAGCATCAGGGCCTCTCGGTTGATGTACTTATGGGCCCGGGCCACGAGGTCCTGAAAGGTAGGGGGATGGCGCTTCCCGATGGAGCCGAGGAGCCCCTCATCCCGGCACCCGCTGATCACGGCCGAGACCGCGATCGAGCTGTCGAGGTTTGGGATCTGGGCGGCCTCGGTCCGGAACTTGGTGAAGTACTCCTGGAGAGTTTCGGTGGGGCCTTGCCGGATGGCTAGCAAGCTGGCGGAAGTTTTGGACTGCCGGGTGGCATCATAGAACTGGTCGATGAATAACTGGCCCAACTGAACCAGGGAGTGAATGGAGTTGGGGGCCAGAGCCTCGAACCAGGTTAGGGCAATTTTTTCAAGGGTGAGGGGGAAAAGACGGCAGCGGACTGCCTCGGAGATCCCTCGGACCCGAAGATAAGTGTTAAACTTCTGGAAATGACAGACCGGATCTGTCATTCCGTCGTAGAGAGGGCCCTTCGGCAGCTTGAAGTTGGGGGGTACCTCGGTGGCTAGGAGCTCCGCCGTGAATGGGGTCTGCTCCAGAATGTTGCTGGCGAGGGGCGCCCCGTGAGGCCGAGACACCATCTGCTGCATCTCTTTGCGTATCGCCGTGAGCCGCTGGTCCAGGTCCGGGGCGGTCGAGGTGGCGACGGATTGTCCTCCGGTTCGGGCCGGACGGTACCCTGACGAAGCATAATCCTGCTCCGTCAGGCGATCGGTGCGAGGAGTTCGGACAGGTAGCGTCGGGGGCTCGCTGTGCGTCTCCGCGGCCTCGTTGAGAGGAACCGGCGCAGGCGCCGGCCGGAACCGGGCATCTTGTACTGGGCAGAGCGGGGGGAGCGGCGCCTGCGGAGGAGGCTGTCCCATCAGCCCTATGCGCTGGGCGATGGCGGATACCATCTCCTGGAGAGGCGCTAGGGACGTGACGGCAGCGGCTAGCGTCGCCACTTGCTGCTGGAGCGCCCCCACTCGGTCTTCCGAGCCGAGAGACTCCGGTATGATTGGCAGAGGCAGGCTCAGCGGGGCAGAAGGTGCGCCTTCAGAAGGCAGCATCTGCGCCGAGGCCTCCCGCGCTTCTGCTTCGCCTTGCCCGGATCGTCGGGTCACAGGTCGCTGAGACATGACTTGTTTTGTTGGTTTCCCACAGACGGCGCCACGTGATGTAGACTGGATCTATCACGACCGGATTCCGAGGCTGGAACCCGGAGAAATTGATCCGAAGCCGGTTCGGATCGGTGTTGCTGAGGCCCGACGGGGATCCGGAAGGCCGAGGAGGCGGAGGCGGAGACGAGGGTCCGAAGGCCGAAGGGCGCCTCGGTCGGTGCGGACTCGTCCCCGGAAAGCCGGGGCCGAGGCTCCTTCGGCGGGCGAAGGGGCGGCGCAGATGAAGCTCTTCCTGGCTATACAGCCGACAGGCGATGAAGCTGAAGCCGACGGTCCGAGGCCGGAAGGGTCTCGGACTCGGCTTGCTCTTGGATAGTGAGCCCAAGAGCCCCTTTTTGTCGGACGAAGAGACAGCGCGGGGCCGAGTCTCCCGTTGCGGGGCAGCCGTCGTACGGCGTCGAGACCAAGGAGAGGAATCCGAGGTCGGCGGTCGAGACCGACTCGGGAAGGTCGGCGATGATTCGAACCGAGCTCCTGCAGGAGGGAAAGAAGAAGAAACCGGTCAGCAGGAGTCCCGGGCTCTGGCCCTTAGGAACCCCCTCCGATGGTCAAGTTAGCTTCTGAAGATGATTCGATTCAGAAGGCAAGAAGTAGCTTTAATGCTATTTGGACCGTAGTCCTTAAGGGTCTCGGAGGCAAAGAGTTGCATACCTTTGGCAATAAATAGCGGAGTATTTATAGCAGAGGATAGAGGTCGGTTAACGGTGGTAGCCGATATAGGACTATGTTTGGGCTTACTGGTAAACCGCCATAGTGTCGGATCCGCCACTGGAGTGGGCCGGACTCGGCTATCGGGCCGAAGGGGGTTGGGCCGCTGAGGGGCCGAAGCTTGCTGGGCCTTGAGCTGCCGTGCTGTTCCCGGGCCGAAGGCTGGTGGGCCGCTGACAGGCTGAAGCCTGTTGGGCTGGGAGCGACGGTGCCGCTTACTGGGCCGAGGGCTGCTGGGCCGCCGATGGGCCGGAGGCTCCCGGAGGGCCTGATACTGCTGCTGTTGGGCTGAACGGGATTTGGACCTGCTCTAATGGGCCGAATCGGATTCTGCCCCATCAATTTGTATTAGTAAATCAGGGGAGAGTAAGATGATTGCACTGGCAGATGTCAATCCAGGATTACCTTGTTTACAGTCCTACAAATTTGTTACTATCTACTGAACAAAAGTTGCTGTTACCCTGTTTACAACTCCTATGAATCATTCTGTCAGTGTAGCATATCTAGGATGTTGTTGATTGTATGATTTCAAGTCCAATTGAGCCTTTGCCTCTTGTTAGAGGTAACCAGTTTAGGCTTTTCGCACTCCTATGTTCCCTGTTATGCCTAACGTGACCCAAATTTTCGGACATTGCTATAATGTTAAAATACTACTATATATAGTTTAGTTTTGGTTGCATTTTGTAATAAGAAGAGGTCCACAAGACTGTCATGCAGATTTCAAAAGAAATCCGTCCTGTAGTCTCTCTTTCACCTCCCACCTTGCTGTCCTCACTATCATTAGAAGGATTAGATAGATGCGTAGCGTTCTCCAATTGTTATATAATTTACATACTTACCAAATAGATTGCAAAATTCACCTTTACAAAAAGTATATTTCAATACATATTCGCATTGCTTGGCATCATGTGTAGATCGCTCATTATAGACACATGGGATGATTTCTCAGACCAGCTATGAATTAGAGAAATGCAATCACAGTTTTCCCCATGGAGGAGAACAAACAATGGATGAAAAGGCAGCCAATTTCACAACTGAAGCCTTTTGCATGCCCATTTCACAACTTCCCTCCTTTACTCCGCTGAAGAAAGCTGTCCCCTACACCCCCTTCAGCCCTATATGCAGCTTCCCATTCCCTACCTATGGGACCCGGTAGAAGCCCACAGCAGAGATAACATAACACCACCAGTCAAAAACCAGCGTCTCCATTTCCTAGTCAGTTTCTCACCCTTCACCTCAAGCAATCGGAAATCCTTGCGTTTCATCAATGTCCTCTTTGCTAGGCAGATTTGAACTGGGGGCTGGCAGCTACAACGATGTTTCTCCTGGCAACACTTCTGCTAGCTGCTGTGTTGGCTCCAGCCTCAGCTTACCGATGAGAAAGAAAAAAGTTGTGGATATTGTGGAATTGAATTCGCCTCGAACCCCGCACCAATATCACCTCTGTCAGACTGCCCGAATGTGCCGACCGCTCATTTGCTGGGTTTATGAGCTCTCTCTACTCTTCTTATCAGTGTTGCTGTCAAGTTCATTTTCCCGCAAGTGGAAGTCTCGCTGAAGGAAAGCCAACAAAGAGCTCTATCCATGTCTCTTGCTCTTTCATTGCAGGTATACCTGATTTTCTTGGATTTTATCTATCAACATCACTTTGATTCCATAGGATTCAATTGGCTGTTAAATAAATAAATTGCATGGAACTGAGTAAACTCAAGTGGTTGTGGTTTGTTAATACATTACATTGAATAGAGTAAAGTTTAATAAATATCTTTTAATACCTGCTATATAGAAATGCTGGAACAGGGCACTTTAAGAAACAGCTTCCTTGTGTCAGAATCTTCAACAGGAGCAGAGATTCTGTATTTGTTTTACCATGCAACCACCTGACACAAAATCACATGCCAAAATGTAGATGACACTTCCTGCTGGGAGGATGATACACCAAACTTACAAAATCTAAGATGACCAGATGAGAAGAATAACTATGAAGCAGGTGAAAGCAGGTTAAAACCTTCTTGACAGTGTTAGGCTGTTGGTTATGATTGGAAGGTTTAAAGCAGATTAAAGCTGTAAAGGGCAACGATGAACATGCCTCAAAAGTAGTTTTAGAAGGGGATCGGTAGGATCACAGTCTTATTTCAGTTAAAATCATACTGAGCCCAAATATCAGATGTTCAATGCCAAAGCCCAAAATGTTTTTTCAGGCTGAAAGCCAGTCCAACACAACCTGAGCATCTTGAACACAAAGAAGCTGAATTTTGCTATTTACATGAAACAATAATCTCTGTCCTAGATCTTCAAAAGATGACAGGTTTCAAGATTCAATTTTTAAACAGTTACAAGGGTCACAATGTCATTAATGTCAATTCCTTTTTTTCCTTTGAGCCCACATTGACAAGAAGAAAAATGAGGAATTCATAGATATTAAAATTGCATGAGCCACCTTATAACCTCTTTAACCACTGCCGGGTGAAATGAAGCTCAGAGCATGCTTCACATCTTTGATTCCAATAGCCAGGTGTCAGCAAGTATACTTATACTTTTAAAACTGGCATAGATAACTATAATGGTCGAAGGTCCTAAACCACTTTCCAATCTTGACCGCTTTCGTTCCTAATGTAATGTCAGATGGCATTTTCAAATTTTCTTATTTGATGCTTCAGGATGTTGCAAGCATCAGCAAAAGCAGCAGATCACATGCAAACATTCTGAATTGCATAATAAGCAATGAAATACTTTAATTTATGATGTCATCTGCTAATCCAACTTACCAAGGAAGTCTCTCCATAAAGTGTTTCAGATTCGAGCTCAGAAAAATTGGGATCACCCACAACTGAGAGCATCACATCTATAAAATAATCCTCACCATCATCAAGCTGGCTGAACCACCACCACTGGCACCATTGATGCTCCTTGAGCCAAGCTGCAACTATAGTGTCCATATATTTAGACAGGAGACACATACCTCATTGCATTCTGATGTCCCAAGGCCATCCATCGGAGAAAAGGAAACATGTCTGATGCTGCGAATGCCCCAAGAAGGTGAAAGGACTGGACATCACTTGTTTAAGCTGTCTGGCTTGCCTCGTCGGATGCACTGTCAGGACCGAAACGCACATCCCAGCCACTGTTATGAACTGCAGCATAATGTAAGCCAAACTGCTCATATATTCATTTCTATAATGAAAAGAAATTGATTTGCTAACAGAAAGTTGCTTCAAAACACGCCATGTGCATTTTCCAGTATGCCAGATGTGAACACAATACAGCAATATATAAAGAGCATCATGCTATGATGTGGATCATAACCGGCTTACCAAAGCAATACACAAAGAGCAGTACATAAGCTTTATCCACATGTGAACAGGCAGCACCAGAATGCATCAAGACTAAGACAATGTTGAACTTTAGCTTAAATAGTTGGCTGTTCCAACCCTTCACATTGTCAAACTCGAACTTCTTGAAAATAGATTATTATGATCTCTTTCAGAAAAGAAAAGAATAATTCATCCAATTGAACCTCTACTTCAAAATAGTAAGCCACTTCTACATGGGGATGACTTGCGCTTCTCAATCTCAAAATTGATTGGCATGTATAAAAGGTAGCACATTTTGACTTGATGAGACTTTTCATGAGTATGTAGATATTGAGAACAATAAAATGTTTTTCACCTTCTTAAAGAGTTTGGTCATAACCATCAAATCAACAAGCTGCTAACCTACAGCATATGGTGAAAAGTGTGAATTAACTTACCATGGCAGTGAAAATCAAATCCAGTACATAAATCAGGGAGCATATTGCAGTAAAACTGGTACCTGTGCAAAAGAAAAGGAAGACCCATGGCCTTAAAACCAGAGTTTGAAAATTTGACAAAGCATAGACAGTTTCAAGAATTGATCTCACCCGCTAGGAAGGGAACAATAATCATTTTAATCTTGGGCCTCGTTTCCACAAAAGACCACACATCAACTCAAGTAATCAAGCAACAGGCAACATAACTATCGTCCATGTTCTCTTGCACTCAGGTACCAACATTGCCCAATCCCCACGATCCATTCTGCCCTTCCCAAAAGCCTTCACTCATTTCCCTTTTCCATTATGCGGAAGTTCACACTCAAAACATTTCACTCTTCATGTGACTCCCCATTTTCAATTCCAGTTGTGAGGGATTTCTCTATAGCTTCATCACAAAGCTCAAGTGTCAACTCCATGTCCCCTTCACTGTAGCTTAAGTCAATAAAAGTGTTGTATATTTCTCTATCGACAACAACACCTCTTGCTCTCATTTCCTGGAACAATTCCCTAGCCTCTGTCAACTTTTTCCTTTTAATTAGCCCTTTGACAAATGCATTATAAGAGGTCTGTCTGAGATGAAATCCCTTCTCAATCATTTCTTTGTGAAAATAGCATGCCTCTTTCATGTTTCGGACCTTGGAGTGCCCCTTAATCAGAATGTTATAGGTGTTTTCATTAGGTATTATTCCCCTCAAGCGCATTCCTCTGTAAATTTCCATTGCAGCTTTCAAATTCTTCTCAATGCAGTACTGTTTTATAAGAGAATTGTGAGTAGTGGTATTTGGCATTATACCTCTCTCCACCATCCAATTCAAAAGCCTCATGCCATCCTCTAACATCCCTGAACTGCAAAATCCATTCATCAGCACATTAAAAGTAACGATACTTGGTTTAAGACCTCTGTCCAGCATATCCTGAAGGAGATCATGGGCCTGATGCATTTTACCAGATTTGAAATAAGCATCCATCAGAATCGTGTAAGTATATGTATCTGGGCAAAGCCCAGCAGCTTCTAGCTCCATGGCAATCTTCACTGCATGTTCTATGTTTCCAGTTTTACAGAGGCCATTGATTAATGAATTATATGTATACATATTCAGCTCAAGCCCCTTTCTGCACATCTCATGCAAAAGTTCATTTGCAGTTCCTACATCTCCCTGTTTACAGAGGCCATCACAGAGAGCCGTATAAGTTACAATATTTGGTGTCAGGCCCATGTGAACCATCTGGTTGTGGAGGTCAAAAGCATCCTTCATCCTCCCATCCTTGCTGTAACCATCAATGAGTGCAGTGTAAGTCACTTCATCAGGACTTAACCCCATACTCAGCATTTCCTGGAATACTTCATTTGCTTCGACCACCTTCCTGTTTTGGCAAACCCCATTGATCAAAGCGGTATAAGCCACAACATCAGGAGTCATTCCCCTTTGCTTCATTTCATCAAACAACTGATACATTGCCACCAAATTACCTGCCTTGCAAAACCCATCGATTAAAGCTGTATAAATCACTCCATCAGGAGATACTCCACAGTCTACCATCTCCATAAACACCTTCCTTGCAGCTACAACATCTCCATTCTTACAGAGATGGGTAATTACACTACTATAAGTAAACATGTTCGGCTTCAAGCCCTTCACCTTCATTTCTGACATCAGCTCCGAGGCCTCCTCCAACTGACCCACCCTACAGTACCCATCAATGAGTGTGCTAAAACTCACAACATCCGGACAAACACGGCCCTTGGGCTCCATCTCAAGCAACATCTCATGGGCTTCTTTTAATTTCCCAGTTCTACAAAGATCGTGTATCAGGACATTGTATGATAAAGCATTCCATTGAACACCTGATTCGGTGAACTCCGCAAACGCATTCGGCATCTCGTCGGCCGGAAGACGCACTAGCAGCGTGTTAATCGAATCAACAGACACAATGATGCCATAACCGACGAGACGCCGAAAAAGAGCCCAGGCATCGACGAGCCTGTCCATATCAGCCAGCGCGCGGAAGAGCACATCGAAGACAACAGGGTTGGAGCTCCAGTGCTTGTATGTGTAGATGACCTGTTCGACGAAATGCCTGTGAGAGGAAAGTCCATAGATCACGACCTCCAAGGCGGCCTTGACCTGCCCAGAGGAGACGGCAACGTGGGCGACGATGGCGTGGGCCTCTGCGGTGACGGGTTGCCGCAGGGAGCGCGCCCAGCGGAAGAAAGCGAGGACGAGGGCGGAGTCGGAGCGGATGCTGGGGAGGACCCAGGCGACGTGGTCGGGGCGGAGGCGGGCGGAGAAGGGGCGGAGGACCCGGCTGAGGGGCTCGGATCGGCGCTGGCGGAGGGCGACGGCGACGTCGCGGACCAGCTCGGCGTCGCGGATGGTGGGCCTGCGGGGGGAGTAGTCCGGGAAGGGGCGGGCGGCGGTGCCGAGGGTGTCGACGGTGGAGAAAGGCGTCAGCTTGAGGCACGGGAACCGGCGGCTAAACAGGGAGGAGGAGGTGGCGTGTCTGTGGGCCGCGAGGAGGAAGGGCATCACATGTACACCGAAATGGAGGGGATAGAGAGGGAGGGAGGGAGGTAGACAGAAATGGAAAGAGAGAGGGAGGGAGATGGAGGAAGGGTTACGCACTCTGTGAGAGAGAGAGAGAGAGAGGGGAATGGTTATGGGCTGGTCCAGGCGAATAATTATGGGCGGCCTTTCCACCTGGACCAGCCCATTAACATGGTGGTGGATGATAAATGTGCCATTGGGCCCAAAGAAAGACCAGACCGGCCCGGACCCATTAGACGCGTTGTCCTCTGGGCGAGCTTTTTTAAATTGAGAAATACTTGCCACACTACTTTTGGTACAGTAAGGATGACATAGAACGCACCCCTAATCTGGAGACATCACGTATGCACTCCCATGTGCGTCTGCAGCACCAACATCAGCACGCATCAGTGCACATGGGCGCCCCTAAAAAAAAATTACTTATGCCATGATGTTTGTGCTCTCAGAGCACATGCTCCCGAAGCTTTCTACATACTCCCGAGAGCGTGTACATGCTATCGAGAGCATGTATATATATCCTCCAAGTGTAAGTAATTTTTTTTAGGAGTGCCCATGTGCACTGACGCACATTGACATCAGCACCATCATTGCGCTATATGGCCACATAGGAGCACGTACATGACGTCTCCAAGTTAGGAGGCACATTCTACATCATCTTTGTTGCATCCAAAGTGGTGTAGCAAGTGTTTTTCTTTTGGATTAGAGGTGGTGTTAGATGTTAAAGGAGTTTGTATAAAGAGTGCATCTGTGGGACATTGCAACCATATTTGGTTGTATCATACTGGATCATATTTACTCGCATGAATCAGCTCGTATCTAGGCAAATCTGAGTCGCTTGCACGCATTGTATCGAACTGGATCGTGCCAAACCGTACACCCATAATTAGTTGTTTTAGATTGAGTTTCTCTCATTTGATAAGTAAATTTACATTTTCATATCAATTAATAAGGTACATTTTTCTTAAACATGGCTTAAACTCATAAATCAAACCGTCAGATTGGTACCGACTTGTATCTGGGAAGATACGATCTGGTATAGATCAATGATATGCCAACCTTGACTGCAGCAAGCATATAGGTCGACCCAAATAAATCTTAAAAAATAAAAAATCAAGCTGCAATAAGCGGTAAAAAAAAATGTTGTTAACAGGCCGAGCTTGATAATGATTTTGACATTTTAAATTTTTTGGATCATTTGACTAGATATTGACCTATACAGACATGGGGGGCATGTGGGGCTTGACCTAAAAAAATTAAAACAAAAAATTATACCTATTGTAATGCCCGCATGGTGCAACTGCAAGGACATTGCAGTATGTATAACTCTAATATATGATAGGACTGCAAGCAGGTCAGAGACAGAAACTAAATGACACTTTTCACTTTTATTTCCTATAAGATGTATCAAAGATAGAATCGGAAATGAGATTTTCGCTTCTGCATCCATTTTCGCTTTTGAATCGAAAACTAAAATGAAAAGAAAAACAGAAGTGTTTGTTATCATCATCACTATAATAAAAAGTTACTTTAAATGATCATTCTTATCCACTTTCATAAATTCTAAATTTTGAAATCTACTTTATATATTGGTACAAGTCTTACCCTTTCTATGCATGTAAAATAATATATATAAAACACATAATATTTTGTAAATCTGGAAATAAGATTTTTGCTTCCACATCCATTTTCACTTTTAAACCGGAAATTGAAATGAAAAAACTAGAAGTAAACAAAAGTTTTCGCTATCATCATCAACATAATAAAAAGCTAATTTAAATCATCATTATTATCCACTATCATAAACTCTAAATTTTGAAATCTACTTTATCTATTGGTACAAGTATTACCCTTTCCATATGTGTAAAATAATATATATATAACACATAATATTTTGAAAATAAAAATGGGTTAATAGATAACAGATGTGGAAACAACTATTTTCATTTTCGACTCTAATAACTACTAGAGATCCATTATCCATTTCTGATGACTTAACAGATGTTTGTTAGAGAGCTCTATATTGGTTAATAAAAATGGAATAGGTTGGATAATCGAAAATTGGATATCCATTTATATTCTTAATATAAGATCTGATAATCTCATCTTATTGCCAATATTTTACATGGAAAAGTGATCAAAAAACACAAACTAGGGTATATGTAGGCCCTCTTCAATAATCAAATAAGTCTAGGATAGGATGGTTTATTCGAATTTTTTTGGCTTATTTGCTCTGGTTGTTAGGATATGTTGTTAAGGCGAGAATAAGTTGTTCCAAAATAAATTGGAATAAGAAATTTGACAAAAAACTTCGAACTAAGTATTTTAGTCAAAATAGAAGTTAATTTTACATACCTTTGTTTATTATATTTTAATTATTCTAACTAATTATTTTTTATTCTAAGTAATACCAATAGAGTTATCAAAGCAAAAAATTACTTAAAAGCAAAAAGGCACTTAATCTCTATAGGCATAATAAGCAAACTAGCTAGCTATCAAAGAGTGCCATATGGAAATAAGCCATTAGGTCCAAAAATGAGATATGATTTGTTGTACGAGGATTAATGCTTACTATATCATATGTAGTGCACCAATGTGTTTCTCAGGATGCGGTGCAATGTCTTGCATCGCACGAACATATGATTTCTTTTTAAAATTTTTTAATCTTTTGAACTGTGGAGTTAAAGTGAACCCCTAGATTTATTTTTTCTTAGACGATAGCACCGGGGATGGTACAGCGCACCTGGCAATGTAGAAGATATTACTTTTTGTCATATATATCCAATGATAAGGCTCCAAAAGTGTTCACTCAATTCAGGTTACCTCTGGCTAGGAATGATACTCGGACCATATTATCTAATATTCAATCAAAAATACCCTATATCTATGAAGGATATATCCCTTGGTTTCTATCTGACTTTACCTGTATCTAAATTATTCTGAATTTCTATTCTATGGGAAGAGTGGAATAAGAGATTGTCTCTTGCTACATCTTTTCTTCTCTGTAAAATTCAAAGACAATGGTATAATAACATTGTTTTCTAACGTCACTTTTTAACACATCTAAGTGACAATCACATAGTGGAATGTTTGCTGTCAAAGGTACAAGGCAATAACACTTCTCTCCAATATGTGATTGTCATCTAGGCATGTCAAAAAGTAGTATTATGACATAATGTTACTGTACCATTTTCTAAAATTCAAAGAGTTATAAAACTTATTAGATTTAATGCTCTTTAATGTAAAACTATTCAAGAGTTATATTCAAGAGAATAACTCTATGCCAATTAAAGAAAATTAGAATAATTACGTGTCTTGTAAATTTAGTACACTCATGCATGTGTTTTGCAATTCAATTACCAATCTAAAATTTTCAAATTTGTGGATTTTGATACCGCTATACCGTGCATATCGTTTGAAGAAACTTCTTTGTGATAATATGGTATATGCTATGGATACTTCTTATACATAGGGCTATGGGTTCTGATATATACATGCTATGATTGTTTATGGACTTCTGTTTTTTGTTACATAAATGAACTTAATGTCGTGTTTTTTTCCTATATTTGTTTGATAGGTATGTGAATTTATAAGATTATTTGAGCTTCGACTTGACTTTATTCATTCTTAATTTGTTGATGAGAAAGAAGTTAAAAATTTTAAACCTTGATCCAAAACAAGAAGAAATATGTTGGAGCGACTATATAATAGTCTTATATCGATTAATTATAGATGTGGCCAGTACTTATAATTGATGGGGATCCAGGAACGGCTAGAATGGAGTCAAAGGCCCAATGTGCAGTTTAGTTGGCCCATTAGGGTCCCATTTGGAGTCTTTTAATTTACATGTAATTTTCCCGTGTTTTTTTAGTTATTTTCGGAGTCCTAGGGGTAATTTAGTAATTTTCCTAATAGGGTTTCTTTGAAGAGTCTATATATTGTCCTGTACCCCCTCGTGGGAGAGCATTGAAGAAGATTTTTGAAAAGATGAGCCGCCTTTGCGTGTTTTCTCCCGAGACGGGACGGGAACCCTAGTCTTCTTCTCCTCCAACCCCCTCTCTTCTCCTACCTCCAGTCTACCCCCTCTCCTGCCCCGCATCAATTTGGTATCAGAGCCCAACTCCGATCCCCATCGTGCCTCCACTGCCTTCTCTTTTTCTCTGCCTTCCTCCACCTTCTCTCTGCGCTGCGTAGTACCGCCGGCAACGACCCCCGTCCACGCGGCCAGTCGGCTCTCCGGCGAGTTCCCACGTCTCCCTGCAGTCCAGAGGGTGGTTCTTCACCGTGAGTTTTCCCCGCCGCCGCAGGCCCCGGAGGCCCCTCCCCGCAGGCCCGCTGTCACCACAGGTTCCGAGGATCCCCTCCCTCGGACTCCCTTTCCACGCGACGCGGACCCCATGCGGTCTTCCCCTCCCCCGCTGGAGTCAGCCGTCCCCTCTGGTTCGATCAGGGCTTAAGAGGAAAGAAGCAGAAGACGAGGAAGAGGAGATCGGCGAAGCGGTGCCTGGTGTGGAGAGGATTGACCGGGTCGTCTGCTGCTGCCGCGGCAGCCGTCGCCGTCGCCGTCTTCCACCGCCAACGCCAGCTTCCCCGCTCTCTTCCTCCCTGCGTAGACCCCTCCCCGGCCATCACCGGCACCCCTCGCTGCCGGCGCCGCCCTCGCCGGCGCCCCACGCTGTCGCCGGTCACCATCGCCGCCGTTGACGTCGCCAGCCAACATTGCCCGGCCGCTGGCGCACCCCGCCGCCGCGGTGGCCACCCAACCCCCTTCCCTTCTCTTCGAAGAGATGAACAGTGCAAGGGGCTAGGGTTCGAACCCCTTTAAGCTAAACCCGGTCAAACCGGATTTGACCCGGTCTGGTCCAAGGCCCTTGCCTTGGGACCGAACCCTTTGGCCTTTGGCTCGAGCCTGTCTCGGGTGGTCCGAACCACCAGCTATCTAGCTGAGCCAGGGTCCCTTGGGTTCGAGCCAGGTTGAGTTTCCACCGAGCCAGGGTCCGAACCCAAGCTCCCAACGGCTCGAGCCACCCTGCCTCTTCAACCTGGTTTGCTACAGTGCACAGGGGGTGCATTAGAAGTTCTTATCGCACCGCCAGCACCCAGGGCTCGTCCGTGCTCCGATTTGCGCGCCGCTTGTGCCGTTGGGATCATATTGGCGAGGCCGACCTCGCTGTACGTCCCGCCTGACAGCAGTGTCTCGTTTTGCGTGCCGCACTTGCACGCTTTACGAGGACGCTCGGGCGCGCCGTACGAGATCTTTCCGGACTCCGATTTGTGCACCGTTCGCGTCATCGGATCCGTCTCGACGAGGCCAACTCGGATCCAGTGTGCTGTTCCCAGATTTGCCTCGTTTTGCGTGTCACTTCTGCACGCATACCGAGGACCCCGATCGTGCATCCCGAGGCCAACCCAAGTTGCCTCGATTTGCGTGCCAGCATCCCAGCGCACAGATTTCGCAGCAACTAGTGCCAGCTTACCTCGTTTTGCGTGCCACTTTTTGCACGCATATCGAGGATGATGATTTGAGCTCCAATTCTTGTGCCGATCGTACCGTTGGCATCCTTGCAGTGAGACGGACCTCGTCCATCATTTCTTTGACCGATGGTACGTTTTATCATCATGGATTTTAGTTTTGAGGTAGAGCTATCCAATTCCGTGAAAACTCGGGTGTATCTTGAGGCAACGTCGTTCGGCAACGTTATTTCACAATCTATTGTGGATTCTATCTCCCACACGGACTACGTAAGGGTCTCTGGAAACCGAGTCTATGTGCCATTTTTCCATATCTTAAGGAGCAGCAGTACTTCCCGAGCCGTCAGGTATTATGATGATGCATGGTGCAAGATTATACCCAATGGCTCATATATCAGTTTGGGTAGAGAATGGATAGACGAGCGGCAAGTTGTGATTGATCATACTGGACGAGATTGTCTAATACAACCTGAGGAATACCAGGCACACTTTCTTATTCTCAATGCCACTTATCAGGATCGAGAGAGGTTTCAACAAGAGGATTGGGAGCGCGAGAAGTCCCAAATGAGGAGTGAGCTTCAGAAGATTTCTGCCATGCTGGCCAAGCTGACCAAGCCAAAAGATGTTGTCTATGAGGCCGACCCAACGATGCTTGAGGAGTATGAAAATCAAATGAAGGAGGTGCACTATGTGGCCGATCTAGTCCTAGAAGATGAATATTTGGGGGAGGTTGAATCAGTGACGCCTATAGCAGATAATGACCTCTTCCTCACTAAAGGGAATGAGCCGAAGACAGAACCGCTAATGGGAGATGTAGTCGATCAGCCGAAGGTCGTTAAAGATGTTATCAGTTTGCATGATTTTGATCACATATGGAGTGACGTTGAGGCACAATTTTCTCCTCAAGTTAGAGCATTCATGCGCGCGATGGTTCATGGGTCATCGGTGTTGTTTTCCGAGCATGCTACCATCATTCCCCCATGGATATTGACTCATTTTAAAATTCGAGGACGAATTTTTTTGAACCAGGGGAGAATGATGGGGATCCAGGAACGGCTAGAATGGAGTCAAAGGCCCAATGTGCAGTTTAGTTGGCCCATTAGGGGTCCATTTGGAGTCTTTTAATTTACATGTAATTTTTCCGTGTTTTTTTAGTTATTTTCGGAGTCCTAGGGGTAATTTAGTAATTTTCCTAATAGGGTTTCTTTGAAGAGTCTATATATTGTCCTGTACCCCCTCGTGGGAGAGCATTGAAGAAGATTTTTGAAAAGATGAGCCGCCTTTGCGTGTTTTCTCCCGAGACGGGACGGAAACCCTAGTCTTCTTCTCCTCCAACCCCCTCTCTTCTCCTACCTCCGGTCTACCCCCTCTCCTGTCCCGCATCAATAATCTTGAGCCCTTCAAACTTAACACCCAAGTTTTATGATTTGTAAGAAAACCCTTTCTAACTAAACCCGTCAATATAACTTTGGGCACACCAAGTTGTTAAAATTTCAGATGGAGTCTAGACAAAAAATAAACACCAATATAACGTAATGGTGTTCGCTTCATTATACTTCTGAACATGGGATCAGAACACAATTATCCCCTTAGATCACATATCTTTTATTTATCATTGTACACATGTTAGAGTCTAACGCATCTACATCTCGCAAAAAATATTAAAATATCTCTATGTTGAAACAAAATAAAAAAAAATTTGAATACAAAATTTAAAATCAGACAGCCCGTTCTTTAACACTTCTACAACCTTATAGTCCAGATTTCTTTATGCAAGAAAACTTTCACCCCATGTGGTGAATCAGCTGCCTAGGACGGTTGGTACACCACCTTCCTCCCACAGAGGAGGTCTCAGGTTCGATCTGATTGGAGTTTAAAAACTCTTCAGTCATATAGTCTTATGTTGTTGAGATATTTGTCTCCTGGTCTATAAGATTACTTTTTCGAAATCAGACGAATCTGAAATTGTCATCTAATTAGGCGGTCCCATCCACTTGGCCGGAATTATCTCCAATTTTAGAAAAAAATTTCTACATACTTTACCACCACTGTGCCACTTCCAAAAAAAAAGAAAGTCTGAGACATGACATATGCCCTTTTGGCACCTACAGAAGCCTTCCCATCAATTAAATGACCGTATGGATGGTCTTTCTTAGGATCCATCTCTTTACCAACAAAATCATTAAAGAATATTATGAACTTCACCAAGAACAGAGAACAATATTTTTTATATCGCAATTTTAACGGATCCTTCAATTTCTTCTTCCATGATTTGAAAATGTTTTTATCGTTTTATATACCTTTTTATTTCTCATGCCTCTCATCATGAGTAAATAACAAAAATACTCTAACATCGTGTGAGAGATTACAGCGGAGTTATCAAAATTAAACATTAAAGGATCTCATTCTCAAAAAGAGATCGTCAAAGAAATTCCGGACAGGGATGACATGCAATGTGAGAGTTTTTGACCTATCAAGTTAACTCAAATCTAATGGTCTCAATTCAAGCCTTCGAAACTTTTGATGTTATAAATAACTTTTTCTAATTTGACTATTTATAAATATAATCTCAATTTTTTTACAAAACAATATTTTTGAGGGGCTTTTATGTATTATTCTCAGGATTTTTTTTATAACCTTTTGAGGCCTTGCACCGACTCATGGAGGATTATGAAGGCTTAATAAATAACTGGATTAAAAAGATTTTTTGTAAATATACTATTTTCAAGGGTTAAAATGTAATTATATCATTAACTAAATTTTAGAAGCTATCTTACATATTTATCATGGGAAACTAGTTTTTTGACATTACAAATAGACACTATTAAAGTTGACATGCATGAAGATAAAAACTAAAATTTAAGGATTGGATGTTTGACTTGCTGTAATAGAAGCAACGTATTTAATTTGATATTTTCAAAGCACATTAGCAAATTAAGCATGCCAAAAGCTTGTTTTGCTATGGATATCATGCAAAGAGAACGAGGCAGCCAACATGTGGAATTTCTTTTTTTTTTATCTTATATGTATGATCCAATATACAAACATCTTGAGAAAATGTTGAAATTATTAGGTCATCCAACTCAAAACTTTAAGACATTGAGGGAAGTAGGCACCATGTATATTAAGTATTATTTTTTTTGTCCTTTTTCCAATGTGAAATTATTTTAACACACTCATTCGCGTGTAAACCGATTTGAAATTCTGTCACCTCGACCACAAAAATAGAGTATGCAACCCGTTTCGTAATCATAGACTCTGATATCATGTTAAAATTATTTAGTCATTTAACTCAAAACCTTAAGACATTGAGGAGAATAAACATCATATGTATTAAGTATTTATTTTGTCTATTTTTCGATGTAGAATTAATATAACAGAAAGCAGCAATTAAAGTGTAACTTATCTCATTCTTGTTCTATCATGTCATATGATCAGCAAACATTAATTCAACATTCAAGGACAAAAATAAACAATAATTCAAAGGATTCGCTTCCATAGAATGTGGCAATCTTTTAGCTTCAATAAGACGGGCAACCACCTGCATGCACCTTCCACAATGATGGCCTTCTGTAAGGAAACCAGGGGCTGCACTGCACACAATCCCTACAGCCAGCACACTGGTTAAGTGTATATTCAAAGAAGTTGTAGGGAGTGTGGCTTCTCTCAGTACAGGTTTGGACTACATTGAATCAGTATAGAGAGGAAAGAGGGAGTCTTTCATAAAAATCCTTTCTTGAGAATGAGAAAAGTACTATATGAAGGGATTTTTTGAAACATTTCCCTCTCTGCATTAACTGAGTTTAGTCCAAACCTACGTGCAGAAGATCTCTATTCAGCCTTAGGCTCCACCCCCAGAGCCACCGAAGGCTAGACGCTGATGGCCCCCCTATCCACAAGCAAGACAATTTTGATAACTCAAGCAAGATCACCATCCTTCTTCTTCAGCGTCACACCACTACATTATATAATCGCTTCGTCTCCACTAACCCATTAGAAAACTCCTCTCAGTGTTCCCACTTAGAAGCTCTGCCGTGTTCCACCACCCGTTGTTGCTTCTTTGCCAACGTGGCGGCCTCGAGCGCACGCCGATGTCGAACAGTGTGGCGGACATGCGGACTGTCGAGGCGGCGAAGCTCCATGAGAAGAGGCGGGCCACCTTCTCCGCCTCCGCCGAGCTAAACTCGGTGGAGGAGCAGCAGGGAGCGCGAGCTACGTGCATCGGCAGGATGGAGGCGGGGGCAATGCCTATTGTGCACCCTGGCCTGAGTCAGGCCCTGCGCATCAAGCCGCGGTCGCCGCGCACGTCGCCCTACTCTGAGGCTGCTTTGTCTATGATGGTAGACTGCTTCAGCCCTTAACACTACATTTAAGGGTTTTGTTTAGGAAAACGGTATAGTAACATTGTTTTTTAACATAAGTTTTGGCATAATTTAAGTGGCACACATATATTGGAGTAAAGTATAAATGCCGCACACCTTTAACAGTTGTATTTTCTAATATATGTGTGTCATCTAAATTGTGTTGAAAATTGTGTTAAGAATGATATCATTATACTATTTTCCTTTGATTCAGAGGTTGTATGTCTTTTAACGTAAAATATTGAAATGCTTAAAAGTTATTTTATTGTGCAGCATTTGTTATGTTTGATATGATATAAAATAATATGAAATTAAATCCTGTTAGGCATTTCTCAGCCCATTTAATGGCGCAGTTCCTTATTTGGTTTCTACCAAGGGACCACCTTAAATCAAAATCAAATAATCTGCGTTCTCTTATTTTGTTTTCGTGTGGTTTACGTGCATCCCAATAAAGCGTTTATAGTTCTAAAACCATAAAAATATACCTTGATTTGAAAATTGGATAAAGCAACGGGCACTAAACAAATAACCCCCTTAATGAAAAATATCACAAAATTATCTTAAAACATTGTGTGTGTGACAAAACAAAGTAGTCTATAATGTTTTATACAATTTTATTTCAAATTAAATAACTTTTAAGATGCTGTTTGATTTGATGTAGAATATTATAAAACTCTGTAAATAAAATATGATATTTTACAATATTTTTGCATCAAATTAAGCAATCCCCTAATATATCTATATATACATATCACTTTACTTTCGGCTCTGTAATGTAAATAGATGTGTAATGATTTGGGAAAATGTAGAGAGGATGGAGGCATTCCATGTTTGGAGTAAATTATTTTGGTTTTTGTCTTGTATGTGTCTCAAATTTAAAGTGGATCCAAAGTCAAGATCTAGCCCAATTCTATGTTGGTGTTAGATCCATAGTAGGAAAATTTGTCGAGGTTTGGCGTGGTATAGATTCTTCCTATTAAGGATTCGCCAATGACGGATATATATACCCTAAGTTTTGTGCTAAGCTTAGCACGTAGTTTCTGAATGTATTGGGGCTTTGGGGTTTTTGAGAGAAGAAAGACAGAATTACGTACTCATCTCGCCCGTGAACATAAGTTGTTAAATTTTTGTGTGTTCTACTGTTCTTCTTCTTTCCTTCTTTTCCTCTTGTTCGTGCTACTCTGGTGTTCGTTCCCGTCATCGACATCATCTAGAACGAGGGGAAATTCCTCACAGTATTTCTCGAGATCAGATAAACATGGTGTAATAGAAAACATCCAATTTTGCAATTACTGTCTCCTCAATTCAATGGCCATACCAAATAGGACAATCACGTTAGATAACGAGAAAAAGATTAAAAAATTTGTATCACTATAACGAGTACTACTCGAGAGAAGGTATATCTGTGCAATAATGAGAAGCCAAAAAACATGGTTTTACTGGGCTGAACGACCAACAGCTGATGACCCAATTAAAGTCATTAATTAGAAATCTCCAAAATTTTGGATACGTTTCTACGGTTTCCGTCATTTGAAGCACACATCAACTTGGGATCATCTAGATCGTATGTGATCTTAGAACTTTATACAATATTAATATTAATATCACGGCAATTACCTACAGCATTCCTTTTTTTTTTGGTCAAGGAGATAAACTCCTACATTAATTAAAAGAGACAAAGTTCGTCAAAAATACTGCAACATTTTTTCTTGCAGTCGAGTGTGAAGTAGACTCGAAGCCGTACATCACTTGAAGATGCATGCAATAAGCTCGGTACCCACAGCACTCAGCACTCTGTTTTGTTCGGCCAGTAATCTTTTTTTTTTTTTTTAATCATGATCTATGGGCCTCAGGAGGGGAAATCCGTGGGTTGATGCCATCCCTAGTTTTTTTTTTCTGTTATGTTTAAATTCTAGAAGGCCACGCAGGAAGTCTCGAAGGCCACACAGGAAGTCTCGGCTTTCCTTTCCTTTTCTATTAATTTATCCATATAAACTTACACAAGGCTTATACTTTGACATTGTGAGGAAGGTTATTTTTTCTATTAATTCGTGCATATATGCTCACAGGGTTCACACTTTTACTTTGCGAGAGATGTACTTGTATACATGCATTTTTGCCATAACCCCACGATCAAAAATCAGACCTTAGGGATAAAATGACAGCACAAATTTTCGGGGACTTATAGATGAATAAAACTTCATTACCCACAATATATCCTTACCAAGGTTGAAAAAGTTGTAAAGTATAGATTTAGTCGAGTAAGCATTTAAGAAGCTTGTAACCCAAATATTTTGGTTTTCATACTCTCATCGTCGATGGTAGATTGGTATCCCTAACTAAATCATATTCCTTTCTAATCCAAGTATGAAATAATAATTATACTCTTAAGTATGAAATGATAAATATACTCTTAAAAATGAGTGGGGAGGACAGAAAGGATAAGAAAGAAAAATTTTAGTACCTAAAAAATGAAAATCATAATTTGCTAGAGAATAGTTCCTCCAAATTTTTTTAGCAGTAGCACAACACCCAACATGATAATTTGGAGGCCACAAAATCAAATCCACAAGACGTTAAGGGACACAAGAGGGAACAAAAGCCTAAAAAAGACAAAATCGCCTCAAGAATATCAGGGGAATATTCCAGTGGAATCTTCTTCCGTTGGCAACACGGAAAAAAAAATAAAACATGGGCGAAAAACCACCACGTTGGTTATATCTGTCATTTTAACTGACCTCCGCACACAACCTTTGGACATCTTCGCTGGCCGCGCGGCCCCTTCCTCCGCACAGAAGCGCTGGTCCAAAGCCTTGACGCCATCTGCGTGGAGCCGCCGCCGAACCCACGAGCGCGCAAGTGGAATGACCAGAATGCCCTCCATTTCCCGCGGGCATGCGCTCCCCGTTTTCCTCTTCGCTTCGCACGACGTTTTCCCGTAAAAACCAAAACCAGCCCACTCCCCTTCTCTTTCCATCTCGCTCTCTCTCTAGCACTCTCTCTCTGCCCCTCTCTTTACTCTTCTATAAGTACGTTTCCTGCACGGGAGAGGTGACTTCAGAGAGCAAAGGTTGCTGCTTTATCGCTTCTGAAAGAAGGCAAGAACCAGAGAGACAGAGAGCAGTGGTAGAAGGTTGGGAAGTTTAGCGATATGTCGAGCCTGGTGGACATCTGGGTCAGCGAGCTGGTGAAGCTGGGCAAGAGGCGCCGGGCGGCGGCGAGCCGCAGCAAGGCCGAGTCGGGTGTAAAAGAGGAAGCGCGGCAGGAGGAGGCCCGGGAAGTTCAGAGGCCTCCCCGGCGGCCTACGTTGTCCGAGGCCACCGTCTGCATGCTCATGGACCGCTTCGCTCCATGTTGAAGGCATGAAGGGGCCATCCTTGTTTCATGCACGGCCAACTCCGGCAAGACTCCAATCTAGATAGATAGATGGATGCATATATGTATATATAGAGAGAGAGGAAAAGACGGCTCTTTTGTAGTGCGACCACTGGTGCGTGTATGTGTTTGTTTTCCTGCAGATGTAATGCGTGGCTCTCTAGTATCAATGGCATGCACATCAAAGTTTTCCATTTCTGATGGCCGTTCGGTTCTCATCTTCTAATAATATGATGGAGGCATTTTGCTGTTTCTTTGGATCGGATTATCTGAGATTCGAATTCAATCAAAAGACTTTGTTTGATAAATTAAAAATCTTCTCAAATCACCACTTGTTGATATGTTATTATTGATGTGATATACTGAAACAAACCCTTAAAAAGGGCTTTAAAAAACAGAGTGGGTTTTCGTCTCTTGGTATCTCTGATACATTCCCTCTGTTCTCATTCCATCAGCCATTCCTTCTTGGTTGATTTCATCGGATCTATGAACAGTGAACAGTGCACAGTTTTGGCAATGGACATGACACACGAGCACTTAATTTGGATAAGTTGCAGTTTTTCTCCTTTTGGGGATCCCTCGGGAATCTGCAGTGTGGGATCCGAATATTTTCTTCTTTTCCCTTTCATGTTCTTCCAAGTTGCAGTTGTGAAATCTTAGTTATTCATGCTTGTGAGTAAGGCTGACAATGAGCCGAGCGAGCTAAGCTCAAATCTATGTTAGAGTTCGAATGGTTTAATGAGTTGAGCTCAAGTTTAAGGTGGCTTGAGCGGGCTCAATATATTTAATATATATTTTTTAATTTTCTAAATTACGTCATTGTAAGTATGGTTGTGTGATTGTCTACATTTAAGTGGTTTGAGTTCGAGTCTAATAAAAACGGAGTGAGTTGAGCTCAAACTCATATTTGTAACTCGAATCAAACTCGAGCTAATTTTCTTTGACCCGAGTCGAACCTAAGTCATCTAAAACTCGGCTTGACTCGACTCATTGCCAGCCTTACTTGTGAGTAAGCTAGGGGAGACGAACTCGGTCCAAATCGGGCTACTGCGAGCTGGCGCGGCCCTTCTTGGCTAGTGCGCAAGAAGTCGCAACGAAATTGCCACAGTGGAATGCTATCTTGACCTTCCATATATATCCTTTCTGCCAGGTGCACAAAATATCTCCACAATATCCACTGTGAAGAAACATTTTGTTTATTAATTTGTAGCGGAAACCACGTAAACAATTGTTGATTTTTTCTTTTGAACCAGTTGCCTTTCACCACCTTCCTTGAAAGGGAGGTCTCATGTTCGATCTAGATTGGGGCCTAAAAACCTCTCAGTCATGTAGTCATGGTGTTGTTAGATCTTAATCTCTTGGTTTGTGGGATTACTTTCTCAGAAATCAGACAAATTTGGAATTGTCGTCAAATTAGACGGACCCATCAATCGAATCGGAATTATCTCCAACTCTGAAAGAAAATTTCGGATTCCCGATTAAAACCTCGGTCGCTTGTAAATAGTTATACATAATCGGTCTCTGGGCCCTTTCAAAAAAAAAAATGTTGATTTTTTGGTTGGCTAGTTGGAGCCAAGTCGAGCTTTGCTCTCTTCAAGTTTAGTTTGTTCATTAATGTCACGTGAAAATTATATTTTGATCCTAGATTATTTGAACAATAAATGAGTCGAATTTTGTTCACCTTAACCATGTCTTGTTCACAATCAAGCCTAATTCAATAATTTAGATCTCTTTAAGGACGCAGAAATTGAAGTTAAAAGATTTCTTCTCGGGGGGAGGGCACGTTAAGAAAATTACATGTACAATGACTTCCTTGAAAACTAAGACCTAGCTATAAGCCATTTTGCGTAGGGGTACTTGCGTATGCTACCATTGCCACTAGTTTACGGGAGGAAGGAGTTGAAGGAGGGGGAGGGAAGAATTGGGATGTAGGTGAATCCATCAGCGTCGCGGCCATATTGATGGTAGCGATGCTAGCTTGGTGGCATTTCCTTTTAGGACAGACATTCAAATGTTATATCAACATGCGCATGTGAGCATACAAGTGAGAGGGGACAAATTTATGTCTTCTTAAAAGAGAAAGCCTGGAAGGTTAGTTTCCTGATTCCTTTATCAGTCCCCCTCCTCCTCATTCAATTTAGATATAGCTCCATGCTCCACAGCCAATGGATCTCTAGTTGCTTGACCTAACAGGCAACTAGGGAGCTTTGAAGCTTTGGGCTAGAAACAGGGTAAGAAAAACTGCTGAAAAAAACCGAATCCAAACACACTGTTAGCTCAGAAACAGAGTAAGGTAATGATCACATCTGTTAGATCTTCATGTATGGATTTGGGGAATGGGAAGTAAGGAAACATAGAGCTGTGATCTAATCAAATGGAAGAAACTATTGGACCACGTGGGCCTAAAATATTCTCCTGGGCCAATGACGGGAGCTTGGACCTAGAAATCTGCAAGACGGCAACCTAACGTTTGGCCAAGCCAACTTTTGGGAAGGCGTCACATTACTACATTAGTGACATTCTACTGTTTGCTATCTTCCAATTAAAGACCTTAAAAACTTGGTTTTAATAACGTGGTATTATTAATGCACAAGAAGACCGATACCATCTACGAGATGGAATTTGACCATCCGATGAATAGATCTTTCTTTCAAAGGCTTTGTAGGACCAAATGGCAATGACTATGACTTAGGGTTCATTTGGTTTCATAATCGGATGGAAAAGATTTTTTAAGAGAATACTTTTACAAGGAAAATGAAAACAAAATTCATCATTTGGTGTTCATAAAAATATTTTCAGTTCTTTTGGAAAGGGGAATTCAGACTTATTCTATGGATACCAAAATTAGGAAAAAGAGAAGTCAACAAATTAAATTTTTCGTTGACTAGAATTTTACTGACTACCAAATAAACGATTGTGACATACTCTTCCAGAAAAGTTTTTCGTGTGGTTCATTTTACATGAAAACAAATAGACCCTTACCTAAGAATCTGATAGCAAACACAACAAAGCAGAAGCCCAAAGGACTACTCATCAGATGGTTTAAAATCTTTCGGAGCCAATGGTCCAAGATCTCTAAGGCCGTGCTTGGCACGGTTTCCATTTGGCACAGCTTTCATTTGGAATTACCTTTGTACTTCCATTTAGTTATTTTTTGCACAAGTACTTGAATCTTAAAAGCCATTTATATAGTATTTTACAGCGGGCAAATAAAGATGGCATGAACCATGGACGACAAAGAACCGCACTTAAAGGTTATAGATTAAAAGGTTGACCCCATATTTGAAGTCAAATTCCATACTGTGAGAGAAGCCATCTTTCAATTAGTTTAGGAAAACTATGATCTAACTCGATACCTCCTTTAATTGACATAAGAGACAACATATAACTCAATTCCACCTACAACCAGTGATTGGCCTGCAAGAACTTCTAACTTAAATATTACAGCTGCAAATCTACAAAGAAAATCAAAGCGTTGTGCATTATTGTATTTATGCCTGCCATCTCTAAGTGCCTCTCATTGCAAACTTATAGAACCCAGTGATTGGATTATTCTGATGAATTACCAAAGCAACCTGCAAAACAAAGGTCACCCTTTTGCCCCCCAAGGAGACAAGAACCACTTGGCATTAATGCTGATATAAGAGTCAGGTGCTTGTGTTGCCCTGCTAAGAGGTTCATTATCGTTATAGAAGAGATCTTCTTAGTACTGCGTTAGATTGGAATTCAGCAGTACTGAGAGGGAGATGGGGAGGCCAAAGATTGCAAAAAAATCTTTCACGTGACCTAAAATTTTTATCAGTGTCTGAGCCTTCCCCTCTTAGTACTGCTAGACTCCTGTCCAACGTTGTACTGAAAAGATCTCTTCTCTTATCATTACCTACACTAGAGGAGGAAAGCAGCTTGAACCCCCCACCCCCACAATGACTGAATACAACTAATTTGCCTCATAGCATAATTAGTTTCCAAGGAGTCCATTTACCTGACATGGGTGAAAGCAGCGATCCATTTATCTCATGTGGGAGTCTGAAGGAAGGTGGCTGCAATGATAATCCAATTGGGTAACATTTTCTTACATTTTTGAAGTACTACTTTAAGATATTATCTCCATCAACACTATTCATTGAGTAATACAATATTGTTATAATAAGAAATTTACTAATAGCATATCCCATTAAATTACTTCACAAGTTAGTGCAGTTTATTTGTGATTGCTTAGAGGAAAATTGGGAGAAGACCATCATCCCTCGCCACCTCCAGCACAGTTTCCTTATGTACACTTTTGAATTCGTAATCAAAATGTTAACAATGCATCCACTATTATAATGAAGGTAGGCATTTAAATTTTAAATATGGTATTCTTTGTGTGTCTTTTATGTCTTGTATCAAATTCAATATCTGCAAGATGATATCCCTCCTGTGCAAGAAGTGGTCACTGATGACAGCTAATACCAACCGGAAGAGAACCTAATGGCCCCTCAGAGAGTACATGAACCTAACCTCAGGAAGCCAAGAAGATGACCCCTCTCGTATTGGCGCCCCCACATGCTTAGCTCCCTGCATGGCTCCAAGATCTTGAACTCCCCTCCCTTGTATGGCCACTCAAACTATAAGGGAAGGAAATATCTGTCCATATATCTCTTCCCATCCCAATCACAACAGCCAGCAACACACTGTAAAGGTAGCTAGTAGTCCCCCCTGCCATGAATACTTAACCGGTCCCCCATAAGACCAGCTTGGAGAAGCACCCTGTACGCTCTTTGTTGGGATTGGATGGTTGTAGTGGAGTCCGGATCCTTTTAAGTCCCTTATCCCACGCTTGGAGGGGTTACCGCTGCTGCACTGGCTCCAAATCTCAGCTAGGGATGATGTTAGCGGTTTGGTTTGATTTAATTTAAAGGTAAATTTTAAAAAGTAAATCAATTCGAAGTAGAGAGTCAAATTAAACTAAATTAAACCGTAATAGTCTGAAATCGAATCAAACCGAAATAATTCTATTTGGTTCAGTTTTATTTGATGTTTGGGCCTTATAATGGGTCACTATAGTTAAATAATCCACTTCAACATTATTTTTTAAAATTAATTATCGAAAAAAATATTATTTGAAATTTATTTGAAGACTTTCACAACCTCATGTTTTTACGATCTCAATCTGTACTTACTTGAATGATGCTACAAATCTCCATCAAATGTTTCATTTAATAATTGAATAAAAACGAGTAGCCTTATTTTTGAGGGGGCTACAAACATCTTATTTTATTAAAGATTCAACGTCTTTTTGTAAAAGATGATGTTCTAAAAGGTATTGTCTCAAACTAATTTAAAATTTTATATCTTATAATTTACATCAACGCCAACTTAATCTAAGAATTTAATATTTATATTATGTCCTTTTAACGTAATTCGATTTATTCAGATTGATTTGATTTATGAATAAGAGAAACCAAACCAAATTTCTTAATTCGGTTTGATTTCAAACCAAATCGAAATTTTCAAAAATTCAAATCAAACCAAACCAAACTGAATTAATCGGTTCAATTTAATTTTTCAGTTTGAACCGAATAGTAAACACCCCTAGCACTTATGGATGCATATGGCAATGGTACCCGGGCATTGTAAATCTTGTAGGAAGGATTCATAAATATGTTTTTGAGGTTAGAACAAGGATGATGATTTATCATCTTTATTTAGGATAGGAAAAGTTATCCATTTTTAACATTGATTTACTTGATATAAGATAATTAATGGAGTGTTTAGTTGTTGTATTAGATGGACGTATCATATCAAAGAGTTTATAGTTTAAATCTCACCTCCAGCAGTTGTACACGAAGAAGAATTTATTACACAAGTTTGTGAGGGTCCATGTTTGATTGCTTATTTGCTCCTATAATGGTGTGAAGAGAATATTTTCTCTACAATGGAAACTCTGAACTCAAATTAAAGAGTCACTTGGAGAAGATATATGGAACTATCCCGGTGGTGCAATACTTCTAACAAACAAAATGGATGTACCAATACTGACTTTGTTACCACTAACGGTTAGATATTTGTTTGTATTCTAGTAATTTTAATATTCATATACTAACAAAATATATTGTCATAGGTAGCAAATTTAGCACACGCATGAACATGTAGTTAAACACATTCCAACTCAGGCTTCAAAAGTCTCAGGACTTTTGCTTCTTCGATCTCTTGCCGCCCCTACCTCTCTTCTTGTCTCTCGGCTATATTCTTCCACTTTCTTCAAATAATTATTTCAATATTAATGTTATAAGATTTAAGAATGTTAGTATCAAAATTAATAATATATCAAAACTAATATTCTAACCAAATGGCATTATATGATCTTCAACATGGTCAGGGTTAATCAGTGATTATCATTTCTAATAAAAACTCTAGCTCCCTTCCATCTTTTCCTTTATAAATTATTTTCCTTTTTTTAGATTGAAATAAAAAGGGAGAGTGGGCAACCTTGTCTTCATGTTAAAATTAGAGTAGTAATACTTATTGCACCACATGATGTGTAACCAACATTTTTTATATTTTGATTTAAGGTTGGACTCATCATGTCCGGCATGTTCGTATAACTTGATATATGAGCGGATGATCTAAGAAAACCTGAAAAATTAAAAATCTAGCTTCCTTTTATTGTGTTCACCCATTCAAGACTTTTCTCACTGTTCATTGGGGAGCGATTTTTTTATTTTTCAGATTTTTTTGAATCATCCGATCAAAGATCAAATTATACGAGCATGTTAGATATATTGGGCTCAATCTTAAAATTTCAAGAAAAAAAAAAAAAAAAAGCAGCTTGCACCGCAAGTATTACTCAAATGAGAGTACTTTAGTTAACAAAGAATTGAGATATCCAAATGGTCAGGAGTGACAGTTCTGCCTCGGTACATGAACCTCACAAAAATGCCAATGAAATATTGGGCTGAAGCGCTTTCAGTCTATAAATGCAACGGTTATACGAAAAAAATATTATTTAAAGAGTTATACTTGTTGTACTGACTCTTAGCACTGTACTGATGGTCAGTGCAGTGGATTAATCAAAAAAATCATAGTGCAGTAGGTTAACCAAAAAAATTATTCTTTAAATTTTTTTAAATAGGTCCCGAGGTGTCCTACACATCTGTTTTGGCTAATCTTTGACCGGAGAACCCAAAAAAATTAAAAAATCAAAAAAAAATCACTAAACATCTTTTTTTACTTTTTATTGATGTTTGATTTTTTATTTTTCAGATTTTTTTGGTCGTCCGATCATATATCAGACTGTACGAACGTGTAAGACACCTCAAGGCCTACTTAAAACAAAATTCAAAAAATATTTTTTATTAATCTACTGCATTGGCCTTTAGTACAGTATTGAAAATCAGTGCAGCAAGTATATATAACTCTTATTTAAAATAAGAAAATTAATGCAGTCACTAACTCACTAACTTTTTTTTCATCCTCAACCACATCTCCGATGTTCTGTACAGTATGCAGCGTGGAAATTATGTATTGCTATGAATGAGGCTGATTTAATTGTTGTATTTGTATATATACTTCTCACTTTAAGATGTTATTACAATTACTAACTATCAACTTCCTCAGAAATATTGTGAACCTGTCCCTTCCTCCTCAAACCTTCAAGTGTCAAGAAATAGTCATCAAATATCTATGGAAGACATAACTAAATACAAAATATCAAAAATAACCTCAAGGATCGTGATGCCATAAGTCACAACAGTCAAATGTACTTAATCCAATGATAGATACATCATTTTAGTCCTTTAACTACACTTTCGTTATCTTAAATAAATGGAAGCGTAACTATAATGTTTATGAGGATGTCGAGGCATTCGTAATATATCTCAAAATGAAGATACATATACAAATACGGTAGTGATAAGCACACGAAAAACCTAATTCATAAACTCTCTTCTAACCTTACATGAACTGAGGACTTAAGTTCTTAACATGTATGTGCAATTAGAATCACGGTTTGGAAAAATGTGAACAGTTGATACGACATATTATATCTATTATAAATAGGTCTTAGTCATCAAAATATTGATTTTTAATATGATATCTACTCTAAACCATGCCTATTGCGATCTACAAAGAAATAGGTCACCCTTGGATAAAGATATCCTCCAATCTGATGTGTGCCACCTCCAAATGTAGATAGAGAAAAAATAAACATAATCTAATCCGATTTAATCTGAAAAAAGATGTGGATCAAGAATTTATCCTCTGACATTTAATGGATCTACACCTATCCATTTGCAACCTTAGTTGTAGAGGTCACCAATTCAAGTATCGTTAAAATATTATTTAATTTAACATTTCATGAGTTTATGGTCATTCATAAAATGTAGCAAAAATAATTTACAATATTCAAGAATATTTTGCGTCAAATCGCGACCCTAAAATTCATTTGCACCTTCACAAGTGAAAGCATAGTCTTTTTTTTTGTCAAAGTGAAAGCGTAATCTACGAAGTTTCTCTCCTCATTGATACATTTGACCCAAAACAATTAATCAATAAAAAAAAATATAGCATTTTGGTGCTGTAAAATCCTTAACAAGTGGACACTTGCAACTCAGCATGACTCTCCCCCAAAAAGGACAAAATAAATATTTGATCACAAACACTTTGACAAGGAGGATCAGAAGTCAAAGTACAAGATCTACTTTTTTTTTTCCCCTCAATTAAATGTCCGAACGGACAGAATACAGAATACTGTGTGGAGGAGAGAGAAACGGCACAAGTCGAACTCACGTGGCACACTCCAGTGCAACACGCAGGAGCCGCCACCATCACGTTGACTAGATATGTACACATATATGCAGGAGATTAAAATACGACTCAAGATAATGTTTAATATTTTTTTTCAACGTGGAGTTAATTCATTTGCACAACGCCCGTCAACTTTGTCTAATTAAGGGACAATTCTAAACCCCAATCAATTTTTAGAGAAGTAATTTTACGGACCGAAAAGAATTAAACTCGCGACATATACCTTAACAAATGGAAAAAAAAAAAAAAAAGGACTCTCTATATGACCTCCTAAAGAAATGATCAAGAAATGAAGTCAACCGAGTTACCAGCCGTTGAACCCATTAAATTGACGCTCCCCCTCCTTCCTCATATGATCAGGTCCAGACCCGTCCTCCCCTTCGTGGTTCCACTTATTTGTGCTGCCAGATTCGCCTCCACGGGGGAAGCCTCCAGATGCGTGCGCCAGTGCTGATGACAGCCGGCATCAGCGTCTCAGATCGATCAGGGCTGTCCGATGGGAGTACCCCCCTGTCACAGTTGATTGGGGGCTCTGTCCGTCTGATGTCATCCTTGGACGCGCGAGGCCCACCCTTCTCGTCCGTCCGATATGGGCGGGCTCTCGGGGACACGTGGGGTGCTCCCCCCCACCGGTTGTCGTTTTGTGCGTTTTTTCTGGTGGGCTTCTCCGCATGGTTTGGTGCAGTTCCCGCCAGCGGGCCTCCGGGCTGCTGGGCCGATCGGGGATGCGCGGTCTAAACGGAAGTGGAGCCCATGAATCATTTAACAAATCTTTCACCTTGTTTTGCGAAATTGTGACTTGTTCTCATCTTTTCTCCTTTGAAGACCTCTTCTGAATTGAACAGAGTTACTAGGGAAATTTAACCAACATCTTAGTTTTACAATTAGGATTGATTTCTATGGTAATTAGATTTTGTCGTACTCTACAAAATATAGATTTTAATTCATCTTTTAGAAAAAATCCAACTTCCTGACACTGAAGTTAACACCCTCAGAATTGGACATGCATGAGGATAAAAAGGGTACTATTATTTAGGGTGCGTTTGGCGCAGCTTACATTTGGAAGCACTTTTGCATTTTTATTTAGTTAATTGTTATGGAAGTCATTGGATCTTGAAAGCCATTTATGTAGTATTTTACTTGTGTTATGGCTTCCAACTAAAAGTTACAAGGTGGGAGCTTTCAAGATTGCATAAAAAGTGAGATTGTTATGAAAGAGTTGACTTTTATAATAAGCCAAAATTAGTTATAACCTATCTTCCTAACTCATTCTATTTAAGAAGTGGAAGTCAAAAGTGACTTTCAAGTAGAAGTTTTGCCAAACACGTCCTTAGTGACCGATGTCGAGACATGTTGTAATAGAGAAGAGATATATTTAACATTTATAGGGTGTGTTAGAAAAGTGTTTCACGAAGTTATGTTATTATATCGTTTAGAAAGAGCTTAGAGGATTCTTCTTCTAAAATTTTTAGACCCATCAAAATCGTTTGCAGAATTATTTGTAGCAAGTGTTACTCTTCAATCAAAAGTTCCAAATTAGATCTAATTAGGCTAAGAAAAAATAAGATTCCTAGAGAAAAAAATTGAATTTTATAATTGCAAAAATAATAATTATACCTGTTCCTTCACTCAATATTTGTCACATAGGAAAAACAAAGTTAGAAGTCAAGAACAACTTCCCCACAGAAAGGCTTTCCTGCCAAACAAGCCCTTAACCCTTGGGCTGGACTTGGTGACAGTCTGAATATTCTTGCCAGTCTCCTCCCTTCTCCCACTCTCTTCTCTTCCTCTCTCTCATCAATGATAAGATACAAGTACAATGATAGCTAACCATATTCATAAATACAAATTTCTCTATTATATCCTTCCTCTCCCATTCCACAACTGCTAGCTCCACCTCTCGCCATGGCTACAGGCCCGCCTTCAAGCAAATAGACCTGAGCATTAAACGCGGAGGCAACCAGGATGATGCCACCCACCTTGAAGGAGAAGAGAAGAAGCACTGAAGCATCTCAGGAAGAGTGAGAGAGATCAAGAGATCAGGAACACAGGAGGGGGAAATGGCGGGGCTCCGACGGGGGAACCCCCCACCGGAGAACGCGGTGGTGGTGGCGGTGAGAGCCGAGAGGGAGATATCCAAGACGGCCCTGGCGTGGGCGCTCACCCACGTCGTCCGCCCCGGCGACTTCGTCACCCTCCTCGCCGTCATCTGCAACCATGACAAGGGTATGCCATATGCTCTCTTAATCCCATTGCTCTCCATTTCCTCCCCCTCTGCTTCCCTTTCTTCTTAGCGGTTCTTGCCCACTTCCTCAACAACAAGATGATGAACTCTGGAGCTGTTACTTTCCACCGTGTTTTTTTTGTTTCATGTCGGCCCTGCTGAATTGTTGAATTGGACATATCTGGTTTGGTTATATCAATTCATGAACTCATTTCCTGGTGTAATCTTGGTTTGGTTAGACCAGAGGAGGAGGCTATGGAGCTTCCCAAAGTTCGCCGGGGACTGCGGCAGCGGCCGGCGGGGCGGGTCTCCGGAGAACCGCCGGAAATGCGAGGTGTCAGCGTCGTGCTCCCAGATGGCGCTGCAGTTCCATGGCTTCCAAGACAACAATGAGGTAATTACTTAACATCACAAACCTCTTAAATGGCTCTTTGAGTTAATATAAGAAAAAATACAAAATCTCATTTATAATACGTCACGTTAAACCCGTAGTAGGGCATCCAGCATTAACCCCAGTCTAATTCAACACAGTCTAGTCTGAGATTTTATTGACCCAATCTAAAACCTCACTGACACAATTCAGAACTTTATCTGGCTCAACTTAAAACTTCACTAACCTAACTACTTATGACTTAATGTTTGAATGATCTCACTAAACAAAATTTATGCGTCTACCACTGACTGTAAGTCTGCCTACCTTCTTGTCTTGGTGCGTGTTTAGTAACCAACTGCCTTGTCTCTTAGGGTGTTTACAGGTGAAATTATATTAAGATTGTGGTCATTGGTGCAGGTTAACATGAGGATCAAGGTGGTGGTATCGTCGGAGACGCCGGCCAGCGGCGGCGCAGTGGTGGCGGAATCAAAGCGGGTCGGAGCCAACTGGATCGTCCTTGACAAGTAATCCTCCTCCCCGTTCTGTTAATGTTCTTATCCCTGCCACCACCACTGCCATGTTTACATATATGTAGGCACAGCCCCACCACCGGTAGTGCAGCATGCTATTAGATTCCAAGTGCTGGATACTAGTTAAGCAAGACCCGTGTCCCCCAGCACTCTAAAGCCGAGCAAGCCCATAAGAAACATACACATAAGGCTTCCACAGGGTCCGCTAGAGTCAGTCTGCCCCTGTTCTTATTCGCAAAAGGAAAGCAACAGTGATGTTAGCACCTTATTTGTCAGTCATAAAGTGCATCATAAAAAACCCAAGATTTTTTGCGCAGATTATACCATGAAATCTAATTTACTGGGTATCACACCTCTGAAGGGATCATATCAACACCTATACAGTAGAAATTCAAAGAAAATTTGTAGACATACCTTCTTGATCAATTACTGTTCAAAATGAAAACTAAATACCTTTTTGAACAACTACTGTTAGAAATGAGTAACTTTTGCTTTCTCACATATTTGTTTTCCTTTTTCTCTCTTTTCAAGGGTATCGTTGTTTCCTAATTGAGTTACGTGCCAACGCCGGTATTGTTAGGGTTGGGAGGTGGACATTGAAAACTAGGATGTGAAAGTAAATGCAAGGTCAATTGTAGGGCTGTATAATGATAAATATGACAAACATAAAGATGTAATAACAAATAGGGTTTTTTGGATCTATACCCTTGACAACTAGTGTATTTGTATCTATACTCTCATATATTTATATAAAGTACTTCCGAAAACTTGAGAATTATTCTGGTTATATCTTTTTATCAAAATGTTGTGAACTCTAACTAAATACGTCAAGAAGATTTTAAATTTTATATATATATATACTCTTAAATTCACTAGAATTTTACATATATGCTCTTAACTTTATTACAATATACAGAATCTTTCGAACATATTAGGCTAGAGTTCATGGCATTTTGATGAAATAGTATAATCGTAATATTTCTGAGGTTTTCGGGCATGTTTCCGATAATGTATAATAAATGGGAGTACATATATAAATACACTAGTTTCATGAATGCATATGCAAAAGTATGACAAGATTTTAAGGGTATCCAAATAAAATACACACGCCCAGCGACTTCTTCGTCGTTGATTCATAGAAGAGGGCTTTACTTTACACAAAAAATTGTTTCATGATTGGAAGTAGAATTTAGAACTCCTTCCCCATTAAAAATATTGTGGGACATGACCCTCACAGAAACACTGTGAAACTATTACTAAAGGGGAATGCAACAACAAAAAGAACTTGCCTTAAGACGCGCCCGAAAAGGGGATGTTGTAGCATGAGACAGTCGGGAAGAGGTGCAAGTGGCCCCTCCCAATCTCAGTGCGTAGATATGTCGAGGATTGGAGGACCGCGTTATCAAAATGCCGCAAGTGCGACCAATCACATGGCTGGTGCCCCACGCGGATCGAGCACGGAATTATTGGTCTGGCCCATGTCCTCATGTGCTGCTCTGGTGGGGATTGGGTCAATCCTCCTTGGTGCCCATCCACTCCAAGGTTAAGACCTTGAAAGGGTTACTTGTTACGACCTTCCGTGTGAGACCTACGGCGTCACTTTGACTGGAGAATAGGAGAAGAATAAGGATGAATAAGGAGAGAATAAGTTTAATTTTGTTTTAATAAAAATCAAATGACTAATAGTCATGTAGAATAACGTATTCGGAAAATAAGTCATCTCACTCTAGACTCAAGAATTGATTATTCTTTTTATTCTATCAGTGGATCCCACAAAATTATCAAACCGAAATACTCCTTATTCTAATATACATTATTCCGTCGATAGATCCCACATAATAATTTATTCTGTAAACAAAGTGGAACACAAGGTATTTTTCTGAAACCCAAAAGAGTGCGAAGCACGTGGCTGTGTACTCGCAAGTAGTTCAGTTATTACCTGCGTAGGTTGAACCTAATAATTGGCACCTACTCATAGTTAAAACAATTTTTTTTTCTATATCAAGTCACGACCTCCCTCCCTTGTGTAGAACACTGACATTTTTTTGCAAAAAAGAAATCCTTTCATGTTGACTTTGTTGCAGAAGCCTTGAGAAAATCATAGCTCAAGCATAAGTGAGTACTGACTAAGTTTGCTTCCATCCCAAAATATAGACAACTTGCATCCCCATCAGTGGCGGACGCAAAAATTCTGTCCAGTGTGATCACTCGGACATTAGGTCATAAGTATGACTGGATCAGTAGGATCTAAGTCATATGGGGTCTTAGATTGAGTCAGTAAAGTCCTGAGCTGAGTAAGTGAAGTCTTCGACTAGATTATTTTAAATTAGGCCAATAAATTTGACAAAATCTACTGAGATCCTGGTCGATGCAAAGTGAATCCACCGCTGTCTCCTCTAGGCTCACAAATCTTGAATGAAATCTTTTAGGACAGAAGTTGTATATCGATAAAAATATGCCAAGTTTGGCATCGTGAACCTGTAAGGGAGTATTTAGACCATCCAGATCATTCTAAGGTCTAAACTCCATCAAGAACCAACGAAAGTAAGACATGTGATCAACACCCCAACTCACATGGGGGTAGGTGATTTTTGAGGTATTTTTTTTCTTGTAAAATGGCTTGTCATAATACCTTAAATAATGCAATGATATGTCATAATGTTCATTATACATTAACAATTTTAGCACAATTATCGTATGACTAATTTATTTGAATTAGGACACACGATGGTCAATATATTGCACATTAGACTATCTCCTGGTGTTATGAATTATATCCCTATATCATGGAGTCTAAGGATTATATCAAGTTACCATTTTTCAATTAATACGCATTATCTGCATCATCAAGTCACCTAGTCCATTTGACTTTAGGTGGCTAACATGTCCAGCCTTTTGGTTGTTGACGGAAACTGGGACCAACAATGGTTCCTGCAAGAGAGGGTTGTGGTGCAAATTCTACGTATGTCAGCCCTTATACTTTACACCTAAAGAAGCTAACTAGCAACCTTTATGTTTCACTATACTGTCATGGTCTGGATTCAATGGACATCAGATGAAGGAATATGCTCCAATTTGCATGAAAAAAGACCTTCAAGAACTACAAGATTAATGAACGCTTTGGAGACTTCTTTGCATATGACAGAACGATAAGCCAAATTAATATTACTGAAGTTTGGATTGTTACTTGTTGGAGAAGATCCACTTTTTTTTTTTTAACCTTTAAAAGATACTATTACTTAAACAGGGGATTACAAACAGGGGATTTGGTACAGAATTTGGAGGGACCCCCTGTCTTAGGTTTAAAAAAGGCATGTTTGCAAGTCAGTATAAGGTTATTCCTTGGAATGCTTAGAAAGTTCTTAAGGTAGATAAGGTGGCAAATTCACGAACTGGTGCTCATCAGAATTGTTCTATTTCTTGGTTCCCATTAGGCGATCTGAAGTGCATGCCATATCTGAGATTTGAAGTCAAGAAAAGTTGGAGCACCTACGCAGACTTTTCTACCTTGGGCCATCTTTGGACAATCCCAGCCTTTTAGAGGTCCGACAAATTAGGCTGGCCTAACTGCATTGGGCCATGAACATTAGGGGTGCAAAGTAGTCGGATCCGGACTAGATTCGACCCGAATCCGACTGATACCCAGATCCATATTTTCAGATCTATACCCGGATCCGAATCATAATGCATCATTTGCGGATCTCCGGATTCGGATCCGTCAGGGTCCGCAAGTCCACACCAGCAGCACGTTCACGTAGAACTCCAGGCCTCAGTCTAGACAGGGTAGAACCAGACAAGCTCTCTTCACTCCTCGAGACATTTTTCCAGCTGATGGTCCCTCCGCCATGGCCTCCACGTCCGCCAACCTATCCTCCCAACCCTCCTCCACAGGAACGTGTCACATCTCCTCAGGTTGTATGCTTCATGCGGCCTTCTCATGGACGCCCAACACCTGTTCGACGAAATGCGCAGTAGTGACGCAGAACGTCCACCTGCATGTGGATTTCACTCATGTCCGACTATGCTGAACTAAGGTAGTACAAAGACGCCATGGCCCTCTATAACTAGATGGAGGACGAGGGCATCGAGCCAGACCAGTTCACCTTCCTCCTGCGTGCTCAAGTTTTGCATGAAACCCCAACTCTGCTCCACGAAGTGGTTGATGACGCCTGCACATCGGACCCATATCCAATGCTTTTGGAACTCAGGCAGCAAATAGTGTTAGAAGGCCAACCTGTTGAAGACGAGGCTTCCCGCAGCAATAGCAATCACCACGAAGCAGCCTTGTGCACTGTCATGCGTGCACCAGCGGCAAGTGGAAAGCAAACTTCACGTAGAGCCTTCTAAGCAACACTCATGCACAACCACGTAGAGGAGGAGAACACGGTGGAGAGAGAGAAGGAGAGAAGACAAGTGAGATGGGAGATAACTATTATTGAACAACCATGCTGGTTACATATGTTAGAATCAAGCACCATGTATAAAGTCCCTTGAAGAAATATAGATAAACACAAACACTAGACAATCATAATTACGAGATGAAGTCCTCAATCAAAATTCTTGACCAAACTCAAACTCTTAATACTACTAACTAGATAAACTAGTTAACCACGATTGAAACGTGGTGCTTCCAAATCTAACCCAACTAACTTGCCAATATAGCATAGAATCGGATTAGTATAGAACCAGGTCGACTCCAAACCAAACTCCAACACTAGCTTCAGATTTGGATTATCTTCTAACAAGTAGGAACCCTGTGCTGAGGACACACATGGTAGTGGTGACAGAAATGGTGTCAATATGGTTGAGATCCTGAGCTCCGTGGCGCACTTGCCGTCCTCGACGTTGAGAGTGATCCTGAAGACATTGCGATACTCGGTCTGCAGCAGGAAGACGACGAGGCTCTTCTGGCTCTTCAGCTGGTGGTGGCGGTGGGCACAACCAGCACACCCCTCTCGTCGGGGAGGTCGGCTCAGCGGGAGACTACAGTGCACATGTCTATATGGCATTGATTCTTGTAGATGATGATGTTTCGGTGCACACGAAAACAATGCCAGGTCGGCGCCTGAGACAGTGACGAGGAGGTTGGCACTATTTTCTACGGGCTCGGACCACTTCCTGTAGACATGGTTCAGATGAGGTCAAGCTGGTAAACGGTGTCTGCACGATGGCGGCGGTGTAGGCGGTGGGGTCCTGGTCAGCCTTAGAGTAGTCGAGTCCGACAACGGTGAACACTACGGTGCTGGCGATGGAGTAGCAGAAGACGTGGTTCTTGCGGGACTCTAGCAGGGAGGAGATGGTGACTGGTGGGATATTGGCCGGAGATGATAGGGCGGCAGCAGACTTGCCAAAGGTCTCTTGAAGGACCTTGTCGAAGTGGGCGACGACGGGATTATACTCGAGGATGAAGAGGCGACCGGAGTCGGAGCAGACGATGAAGTAGTCCTTCTGGGATTCGGCGATGCGTCAGTGGGCGAAGGAGCGGACGGTGCCAAAGGCCTCAACGGAGTGGAGGGTCTGGACTCTGGATGCGACCAAGGCTTTCTTCATCGCTTTTCCAAATGTGGATATCCGACGGATGTCCACTTCTCCAAATATGGATATGACGCGAATCCGTTTCATTGCATCTGGATACGCGAGAGGATCCGCATCTGCAGATTTGTCATCTGGTCAGGCCGAATCCGGTTGAACCCGACCCAGTTTGCAGTCCTAATGAACATAGACGACATTAGGAGCTCCATCTGTGTCCTTTTTTATTTTTTATTTTATATCAATAAAGTTGATAATGTTATTCCTCCTACTCAGTACAAGGGGAAAAATTACTTTTGTATTTCACTACTTGATTATCCTTAATTATAATTAACGACATTAATTTTTGTTGTGTATTAATATAACAGTAATTATATCTCGACCAAACACAGTTAATTCCCATGGTTGTCCAAAGAAGCCTTTTTTAGCTTTCGTCTTTCTCTTACCCAACGGTCCAACCCACCGTCATTTCTTTGTCTGTTCCCACGCATCCTCTCTTCCTTCCCTTGACTCAGCATCCCTTTTTGCCTCGTATTTTGTCAATTTGCCAACACACTCCTTTCTATTTCAGAAAGCCAAAATTATTTACATATATAAAAATATCTTTTTAGGATCGTCATATCATGAGAGTAGCTTCCCTGAGTAGAAATTTTTTTATTACCCTTGTTAATATCATCATTTATGGACACCCTCGTATAGTGACACAGTTTACGTACGTATCCCTCTACATCTAAAAGAGTACTAGTCATGTTATTGCTTTTCTCGAAGGAGGTTGCATGTTTATGATATTACAATTTCAAGGAGAATCTTAATGTAAACAAATTCGATCAAGGTTATTCATATATATCAAATAATAAGAAAATGTGAAAGATGTTATGCCATAATATTTCTCAAACTTTTGTATATACTTGCAACACCAAGGACTGTTTGGAACTTTTCTCAGTGAATTAATCAGTTTTATGATAAACTTGGGAGTCACTTTCATCATAACCTTATTTGAAGTAGGTTTATGAAAAATACATTTACGAAGAAATTGAGTCCATGATTAGCTCAAGTGAGTTTACGACATCACTTTTTACCACCAAAATTTTTTATTATTGTGATTTTTTTTTTCACTTGCATCCAGTGTAGATCCTGACACTTGACTACACGTACAATACACATCTAATACCAAACTATCATCCGAAACAGGCAGCTGAAACAGGAAGCGAAGCAGTGCATGCAGGAGCTCCCGCACTGCAGCATCGTGTTGATGAAGAGTTCCCATGGCAAGGTCTTGCGCCTCAACCTGGGCGGCGGCGCCCCGCTCTACAAGCCCCACCCGCCCGTCCCCACCTTCACCCTCGCCGCCCCCGGCCGGCCAGAACAACATGGCGAGAAGCAGCGCCGGGGGGACGAGGAGCAGGGCGCGGGCGGCGCCCACACCCACCGGGTCAAGCACTCCACACCCACGAGCAGCCCCGAAGAGCATCCCAAGGCCTCCTTCCTGCGAGACACCAGGGCGTCCACGTCGAGCTCCAGCACCAACGGCAGCTCCTCACCCTACTTCGTCTGCGAGCAGAACCCCCTCTACGAGGGGCTACGCAACGCCATGGTCAAGTCCAAAGAGGAAGGCACAGTGGACTCGGGCCCTCTGATGTCACCCAACCAATGGCTGGACTTCTGTCGAACAGAAGGTAATAAGACAACCCTCTACTGCGTCCACATGCCATGCAGTGCAGGCATTTGTAACAATACAAGTTGGGCCGATTAGAACATCAAGCTTCCCATTTGCAAGCTATAATTTTGCGGTCTTTCATATATATCAAATTCTCCCCATACCTTTCAGATTACAGAGAGTCTTCTTCTCTGGGGGATCTCAAACGACTCCAGCAGCCGATATCCCATCCACAAGAGCCGCCGTCGCCAACGCTGCACACCAACGAGAAGATCCACGTCCACACCAGCACCAAGTCGCCTTCCCTCATCACCACAAACACCCTGCAGGAAAAATTCGTGGAATCGGACAGGGAGGCCACGGGCTCCACCGGCTGGACGGCCGGCCTCCTCCGCCACACCATCGACGCCGGCGACGTTCCCTACAAGTCCGACGTCCGCGACGCCGTCTTGCTGCTCGGCAACGCGCCCTGCGTCCCGCCGCCGCTGTGCTCCATCTGCCGGCACAAGGCCCCCGTGTTCGGGAAGCCGCCGAGGTGGTTCAGCCACGGGGAGCTGGAGGAGGCCACTGCCGGGTTCTCGGAGGCCAACCTCCTAGCGGAAGGCGGGTTCGGGTGGGTGCACCGCGGGGTGCTGCGCAACGGGCAGGTGGTGGCTGTGAAGAGGCTGAAGGCGGCGGGCGGACCCAAGGCCGACGAGGAGTTCCGGGCGGAGGTGGAGGTGCTCAGCAGGGCGCAGCACAGGAACGTGGTGATGCTGGTGGGGTTCTGCGTGGAAGGGACAAGGAGGGCGCTGGTGTATGAGTACATCTGCAATGGAGCGCTAGCCGCCCATTTGTATGGTATGCATCCTGCATGGCGGTGCATGGAAAACTCCTTAAAGCACTAATCTTCCATTCTTCTTGTTGAGCTTTTGTAATCATCTGTTGTATGGGATCGTGGGCGTTGTGCTCAGGAGGGAAGCTGCCGCCATTAGACTGGCATGCGAGGTTCCGGATTGCAGTGGGTTCGGCGAGGGGGCTCAGATACCTGCATGAGGACTGCAGGGTGGGCTTCATCCACGGGGATGTGCGGCCCAACAACATCCTCCTCACACACGACTTCGAACCACTGGTATGCGCTCCTTCTCTTATGCACCTCTCATGTGTTGTTCTGCGCAAAGATTGCTGACTTGGTCAGAGATTTATTTTATTTTTGAATTTTTGAACCTTAATGCATCGATAGAATATGGTGCGAATTTGCTTAGTATCGTTAATTGTTAGTATTTAAGAGAAAAAAAAAAAGACGAATTCGCACCAGTTAATCCAAATTGCATGTAATTAAAACCGATCAATTTAACGAGGAATATCTTTAGACCTAAGTTCGAATTGAGTAATGCCTAGGCTTATAATAAACTCAAAAAGTATATCAATAAGGATACATTTGATACGTACAGAGTAAAATATGTTGCATGCACAAGATTTTTCAGAAAATTTGATCAATGAATTGTTTGCTGATTCGAAGACTATGGATTATCTTTAAATCCAGATTTTGGCATCTATGTTATGATCAACTTTTATAAAAAAAATATGTACAAGCCATAGACTACACATTGCACCAAATGGAAATGGATCAAAGTTTTTCAAATGAGTGTAGAAACGATTCATTTTAAAACTCTATATTGTGGACAAGATGAGTTTGAATTCAAAACCAAATTCATAAAAAATCTGGTCAGAATGTTATACAAGATGACCTTTTGACCCAAGTTCACTGGTCTAGGACCTATTTCGGCAGTCGTTTAAGAACTTTGATGTTTAGCAAGTTAATCCCATCTCATTTCTTCATACGAATGTTATACAGGTTGGAGACTTCGGGCTCGCAAGGTGGCAGATGGATGTGAATGGGGTGGACACCCGGATCATCGGCACTTTCGGGTAAAATACCGCAACACTCCGATTCCCAACTCCTGCACACGTCATTTCTTTCTGCTACACACGGAAGAACAGTAGTACCTAATTAAGAAGAAGGCAAAAAAGCTGAAGGGGCTCCAGTACTGCTGTGTTGTTGTGATCAGGTACCTGGCGCCGGAGTACATAGAGAGCGGGGTGATCACGGAGAAGGCGGACGTGTACGCCTTCGGCGTGATGCTACTGGAGCTCGTCACGGGGCGGAGGGCCATGGACATGGCGCAGCCCAAGGGGCAGCAGTTCCTGGCCGAGTGGGCGCGCCCGGTGCTGGCGCTGGCCTCCGAGGGCGACCGCACCATCGCCATCGACCGGCTGCTGGACCCGCGCCTCGACCCCGAGCAGACGCGCCGCTTCTCCCACCAGCTTAACGCCGTGGCCCACGCCGCGTCCCTCTGCCTCCGCAGGGAGCCGCAGTCCAGGCCCAGCATGTCCAAGGTAAACAAACCTCTTAGAAACCTCAGTTGGAGTTGTGGTCTTCTATGGTCTCCGTTCGATCGACTCCGGTTAATGCCAACTAAAGTACATCAATTCAACGGATGGATTGAAATAGTCTTCTCCTCATTTTCTATATCATTGGTGTTCCACTTTATGTTATTGATTCAGTTATTTATGTGAAAAAAAAGTGAAACCTAATAAAAAGAAAAAAAATTTACTTCTCATTTACGACAGACCTCCTCCCCTGTTCATGTGGTTAGCGTAGAGGAATTTCTGTAAAGTTGTCTAGTCTTTTAAGCCTCTAAACCACGAATTCTAGAAAAAAAAACTTCCCAATATCTTGCATACCCTTGGATCCGTTAAACCCAAGTTTAATAACTTCTGAGTTCTTATTATCTATGCTCATTTTTCAAATAACTGTTAATTAAGAGAACTTATTTTTTGAGAAAGAATAATTTTTCTTGGAGTCAACATTAAATACACATGTGACACATGTCTATTCTCGAGTAACTGACCCTCTACGGTCCAACGTGGACCGTAGAGGATCTCTTCTCCTATTCTCAAATATGAATATTTACGCAGAGTAAAAGTTAAAAATCAATATAACTAGACCATGAATGGATATCAACTCCTAAATGATCAAAACTGGAAACTAATCGAACCTTAGCGACCAGTTGCCTCGTCCAAGGGCCCATAGTTCAGTAGGGCTGGACGGACACTTCGCTCCCGCTCGGGGAGCCACTCACAGGTTCAATTCCCGTAGAAATTTCTTCTTGATATGAGGCTATATATCTAGCAGTGCTGTGTAGAAAACTCTTATCAAGTGTGGAAAATATCTTCTTTCGAGGAAATCTATGATTTTGGGCCGGCTCGACCCCAGCTCTCTGAAGTTGGAGACTACGTCAAGGACTAGCTGCCTCATTAACTACTAGTGTTCCAAGCATAACATTCCCTCAATCTGTTGATGATTCAGGTCCTCAGGGTACTGGAGGGGGACATGGTCGTGGATCCAGGTTTCAGCGTGCATCAAAAGGGAAGCAGAAGTGGGCGGTTCAGCAATCCCATCCTGAAGAGGTACACAGGAGCGAAGGGCAGCCTTTCCCAGAGGATTCCACATGAAGCTGTTGTCAAAGCCCTCCATGCAGAGAGAAACAGGACCCACGTCTACTGAAGGCCATCAATGCTGGCAGTAGTAGAAGACTTCAACAAACGTCCATTCGGATGGAGTACTTGTACGCAGTTATTGGTATTATAGTCCATTTGAGATCCTATTTTACAGTTTTTGTGTTCCTGCAAGGGAATCTGCATGACAGCGTATCTCTCTGAAACATCAAAATGTCGACGTGAACTCCCACATGAGTTGAGTGAAGAAAAAAGGCATTTGACCCCTTTCCTTCATTCGTATTCCACTGCTGTGCGTGATGTTAAAACTAGGACCTCGGAGACGAAGAACACGCAAGAGACTGGAGATATAGATCTACTCCGCTCTTAAATAAAATTTCCATTTTTTTCCTAACAACATCCCTTAACTGATTTAGGCATTACAGCAAACTGAATTATCTTACAATACAAGATGTCATTGGTCTAAATAAGCAAGAAAAAAATAATTAGATCAGCTTTCTACATTTGGACAATTATTATGTTCGACAGATATCAGATTTTGTGGGAATGACATGCGTATATTATGCAGGAATGACATATATCAATTCCTACATAATTTATTTCACCCCTATATTTATATATTCTCTACGTACTAAATCATTCCTACATAGTATATATATTATCCCCATGCAGTAGTCATCATTCTTTTCATCCCTACTTAATATGTATTATCTTCATATAGTATATGACATTCTACATACATATATCATCTTTACGTATTGTATATCCCGCTCTTGCTTACCATATATCATTCCTACATGATATATATATCATCTATATTATGTAGTATATGTCTTCCCTACTACATAGGGATGATTTATAAGTAGAGTCGAACCAAGTTCTGTCATATTCAAACTTGTATTAACTAATTTCAATCGAGTTCGAGTTGAGTATCTAAAGTACTTGTTCAAACTTGACTTGTTTAAGTATTGAATGAGTTCCAGCCAAGAATCGAGTAGCTTACATGGCTTGAGTCCACCATAGATTTAACTCAAAAAACTTTAAATTTAAATTTATAAACTCAGATAAAAATATGGTGAGCACCAATTTGTTTGGAGTTTAGGGTTTAGTAGTTATTCTATAGAAAATTCTAAACGATACTAAATATTGTATTAATTAAGTTCACTCATAAACGAAATAATTAAATGAATATTTAAACGAACTCTTAACGAGTCTTAAAACAAGTATTTAAATGAGTTTGTTCACGAACATAATCGAGTCGAACTCGCCAGTGTTCGAGCTTAGCTTGTTTAATGAACCAAGCTTAATTTTTATTTATAACTTTTTTATTTAACTTAATAAATGAGCCAAGTCGAACTATAATCAAGCAATCTCAAAATGCTAGTTGTTCATCAAGCATATTAGTTCTCTTGCAACCCTACATATATAATATGTAGAGATGTACGTATACCATGTAAGACTAATATATATTGTATGTCAAGATGTATCATCCTTGCGATATGTCATCTAGTGCACATTAAATGTCTGTCAGATATAATGCTTATCTATCTGGAAAAGCTGACCCCACCATCTCCTCTTGTTTATTTAGAGCAATGACATCCTACATGGTAGAATGACATGACTTGCACTGCAGCAAAGTATTACTCTACATATAAATATGGAGAAAATCCACCGTTCCCCTATTTTCATTGAGACCCCTTCTGGTTCCATGCATTGAATTGCAGCAAGTATCAATCCCCAATTCCCATTAGGACCCTTCCTAATGACAATCAGAGCTCAAATCTGACTCCTTCCAACACCATCCGAGTCCAGTTTACACTCCACCTCACTGTCACCAAGTCCCACTCAGATTCTATCTTGCAGTTAGGGGTGTTGAGGATTTGGTTTTAAGACAAAATTTTAAACATGAGACCAAACCGAAATGGAGAGTCAAATCAAGTCGTAAAAGTTTGAAATCAAATCAAAGTAAATTGAAAAAATTTGGTATGGTTCAGTTTTAGTTTGTGATTTGGGCCTTATAATGAGCCACTATAGTTAAATAGTCTGTCTCAACACTATTTTCTAAAAAAACAGTTATTTAAAAATTGTTTAAAGGTTTGATTCTTGAAATTGGTTATTATAGTTACGCATTTTACTTTATTAAGGACTCAACACCTTCTTTGCACAAGAGATTTAGAAGGTATTATCTGAAAATAATTTAGAATTTGTACTTCCTAATTTACATTAATTCACATTTAACTTAAGAATTTAACACTTACATTATGTATTTTTTACTTAGTTCAGCTTATTAGGGTTGATTTGATTTATGAATAAGATAAACCAAATCAAACGAAACTTTTTAATTCAGTTTGGGTTCAACCCAAATCATATTTTGTAAAAGTTTATTAAATTAAGTCAAACTAAATTGGTTTGTTTGATTTAATTTTCTGATTTGAACCTAATAGGATGTTTGTTTGTATTTTAATATTTTATACAGTTTTAATATAAAAAATTATATTCAAATAAAAAGTAAGATTACATTTTAAACAATAAATCGTATATAATTATCATGTTGGGCAAGATCGGCAAGAATATGTTGGCTAATGTGGTGAAGATGTAGCAGGCGACAGTGGATCCGCCGGCAGTAGGGAGGAAGGATCCGCGCCCTCTCCCAGAAGCATGCCCCCCTCATGCTCCTGCACGTCGGCCAAGTGCCCACCCTGGTCGTCTCCTCTGCCGCGGCCCGCGAGGTGATGAAGGCGCAGGACCTTGCGTTCGCCACCAGGGCGCACTCCAAGCCCATGAACACGCTCACTTTCGGCTCCAGTAACATTGGCTTCTCCCCCTGTGGCGAGCACTGGCGGCAGGCCAAGAAGGCCGCCGTCGTCCACCTGCTTGGCCCCAGGTAGATGCAGGCCTTTCGGCGCGTGCGAGAGGAGGCCGTTGCGCTCATGGTCAGAAGATCACAGCCTCTGCTTCCTCGGCAACAACCGTGGACATGACTGCAGTCCTGCGCTCGTTCGCCACCAGTGTCGTCAACAAGGTCGTCATCGGAAGCAACCTTGAGGAAGGCGACAGAAACAAAGCTTTCAACGATATGATGGATGAGGGCAATGCCATCGCGAAGGGTTGAGGTTGGAAGAGGTGTTTCCCACACTTGCGAGCTGGCTGGGGAGGCTCCCGGGCGTGGATGCCAGGCTCCGGAAGCTGTTCGAGAGGTGGGATGCCTTCCTCAACCAGATACTGGACGAACGCCGTTCCCGCACAGCAGGGGAGGGAAAGGAGGCATAGGTGGGAGGGTTGGTTTCGTAGGGGCGACGACCTGATGAGACTTGGTTTGATAAAAAAATAAAACAAGGTCTCCCCTCTTGTTATTTTTATCTTGTTTTGTGAGTTAAAGGTCTTATCAAGACATATTTTGATAGTTCTACTAAACATTCTTTTTAATACATTTTTGTTAAAAAAATATATATTTGTAAAAAAAAAAATACATTATAATACAATCAAACACCCTATAATAGTGAACACCCCTACTCAGTTACAGATTAAGACACACCACCGCACAACAGGGTGCACTGGAAGACAGCTTGGAATATTTGAAAAAGAAAAAAAATCTATTGACAGCTTCCTGCATGGTCTAACGTTGTGAGAAGCACCCATAAGCCTCCAAGACGCTTTTGCCAAACATCACAGTACTTGAGATCGGAGCAACTTATCAACAGAGAGGGAACCCAAACTATATTGGCCAGGTAAGTCTTCGTTAGACACTTGGATGTCGTCACAACTACTTGAGTAATAATTTATTAATTTGGGTCGAACAAATAGTACCTAGAGTTAGTAAAATTGAGAATTGCAACAAATGATTGAGATTAGAATTGAAGGTAAAAATAGAGAGAATAGGACATTTTAGTGACTAACGTGGTATATCTTTAATGTCTCGGTGAGGAACAACCAGCAGGATGTCTGAGAACTCTATAAAGTATATTTTAGTTCTTTTGAACTTATTTCATGTTTTCTTTGGAGTTTGATTCGACGTGTGAAGGAACACACAGTTTAGACTTGTGTGAACGAAACTAATTGGGTTGGAAATTTTTCAGTCTAAACTCGGTGCAATATATACGAACAATTATTCAAACTTAGATGAGTTGAATTACACGTTGAAATGATCAATATTTACACCGCAATGATAGAACCGATAGTATGATTGGAACTATGAATGACTGTTTCACTGAGGATGAAAGTAGAGGGCCCTGAAATTAAGTAGAGGGTCGCTGAATTTAATTTGTTAAATGATCGATGAATTTGATTGACGAGTGTGGAAAGGAAGAAGGATTATCCTTCTCTTAGAAGAATCTTCGATTACTTGGGGCTTGGGGCTATGCAGAAAATTGTAATCGAAGGATTCGAACAGTGATTTAACTGGCTGAGCATCGATCCTTGATGGCATAATGGCACAAAGACCGAAAGTAATGTCCTAGCATAGGGGTGTTCACGGTTTGATTTGGTTTTGTTTGGGAAGGATTTTTATGAAATCAAATCAAATAGAATTCAATTTCAAATCAAACCAAACCAAATCGTACATATTTCAAATCGAACCAAACTAAACCGAAATAATTCAATTTGGTTCGATTTGTAATTCGGTTTGAGCTTCAAAGTGGGCCTCTAGTTACCGAATGGGCTTTCAACTATATGATGACTTGGTGAATAAAAAATCTATAAATTCAAACTTCAAAGTGGCTACAGCTGTGGGCCTCTCAACACACACAATACAACCTAGAAGCCATGTCAAAAGCCCACAAATGAATTCCAACTCAAACCTTCTAAATCCAATACATTAACAAATCATAAACCCTTCCAATCAGATCAAACCCATTGAAAGTTAATGAAAAGCCCACATTACCTTTTAGACTGTATAATATTTATTCAAATATATTAAATAAATTCAGATAATATATAATTTTTATATGCTCATAACTAGAATTCGGTTTCCTCGGTTCGGTCCGATTTATGAAGCCTCCAAATCAAATTAAACCTTTCTTTCTTGTTCAGTTCGGTTTTAAACCAAATCAAATTTTTTTCAATTTTAAATCGAACCGAACCGAACCAGTCAGTTCGTTTGGTTTTTCGGGTTGACCCAAACAGTAAACACCCCTATCCTTGCATTTCAATTCACGTGGATTGTAATGCAGGGGGCAGTATCCCTCAGTCAGATCAGATAGATGATGCATAGCCTGATTGAATGGGAGGCGTCGATTTTTCTTTTTCTAAATTTTTTGTTCAAATTTTTTAAAATTTTTTTGAAGCGTCCGATCAAAAATCGGATGATACAGTCAGATCACTCAGGTTGGTCTCGATCCGACTATATATTTCTTTTATAAAAAAAAAATAATTTTTTACATGTAAACGAAGTTTGTACTAAAAGTTTTTTTTTTAAAAAAAAAAAATACAGTCAGGTCGGGACCGACCCAAATGATCCGACTGTACCATCCAACTTTTGATCGTACATCCAATTTTTTTAAAAAAATCTGAACAAAAAATTAAAAAAATAAAAATCGGTGCCCCCCGCCCACCCAGTCGAGCTGCGTAGTAGTCGTCCGATCCAACTGTTGCCCATGCATTACAATTCACCTGAATTACAATGTAGAGACATTGCAGCAAGTATTACTCATATAGAAATGGTTGCATGTTGCAAAGGGCATATGCGTGTTTTGCCTATTTCTTCATGATTAAAAATATAGAATGTTCATATGTTCAATATCTTGGCAACCTCCAAAATCTTATGGTCGAAGCAAAAAGTGTGTTAGACAGGTGAAATACGAGGAAGTAGAGATGTAAATGGTACACTAAAATCTGTTTATCCGTCCGTTTTCGAAACTTAAAGGTCATAAAAAGATATAATTTAAAAGATAAGGATACTATCCGTATTCAAATGATTAAGCATAAAAATAAGAATACATATTTTTCCAAGTCTAATTATCCAAATATCCGTCTAATTTCTTTCACTCAACTTAACTATTGATCATATCTTATTTAAAACTTTCATTTCTAAATGAAATCTCTAATCATGTATCTATATAGTTACATGTCTTACTGTCCACATCATTCTTTAACCCCTTCACTCCCTGATTCACTACTTCGCAAGATTCATTTTCACAAATATCATATAACTTACAAGTAAATTTACTAGAACTACTAGAAAGAACTTATACATGTGTATATTTTAAAAGTAAGATTCCTTTGTTCCATCTACAAAAAATAGAAGATTAAGTTTATGTTCACACATAGTATTGTCAGATAATTTATCTTTTATGTATATGTTTCCGATAATTTTTGATAATTTTAAGGAATAAGAATACACATGTTACTTATAAGATAAGGATAAAAATAGAGTCACTATTCAATCCGATATGTATCAATTTACATCCCTAAGAGGAAGTATTATATATGTGACAAAAAATAGATCAAGATCTTTTGAATCTCAATGTCGTAGACTCTTCAATGTATTCTCACATAATTTAAGAACATTTGTGCTATTTACTTAAGACATGATAGAGACAGCGTAGTAAAAAAAAAAGTGTGAAATGATAAAAATATCTTCAAGTCACATGAAAAGATATTAGATAGTTCGATGTGAGATCCAGATAATCTTGTTCCAACAAAATATTGTCATGAGAGTAGTCAAACACAAAATATATAATAATAAAACCTTAATATTTGCTTGCATTATGGCGGGGCACATTTGACATGACTTCTGATGAGAAGTACTTTTGGGCTTCCATAAATCATATATAATTGATGATTTTGAATAAACAATGTTAAGACTTTCAGGGTCATTTGATTGGTATTTTTGTTTTCGATCAAAGTTTCATAGATTGGGGAAAGATAAGGTTACCTATAAGATGTTTACTCATATGGCTGACCGAAATTAGTTAGATCCACTCCTAGTTCATAATATTCTTGCTAGAAATGAAGTCTAATTTATCTTATAAATAAAAATTTCACTAAATATATCCTTAATTTACTACTCAATTTATCATGTTGATCAAGATGGCCTATTTTCATTATGAATCTATGGAGATAACTAATGGACGAGCCTCTCTATCTTTAGTAGACAAAATTGGTAATGTTAATTATGTTATTCCTGTTCAAAAGAAAAACAAAAAAGCTAGATTGTAGCTTAATGTCTAAGATTAAAGATATCATGTGTTAGGTCTAATGCAATGACAAACCCAAAAGGAAGAAAATGAATAAAATGAATTAAATATAAAATTTGAATATTAAAAGTAGAAGTAAGAAGAGTAAGGGTGAAGAGACAGGTACCTGAGGAAGCTATACTTAAGAAATCTCTCTTTTGAAAATCACATGTATGATATCATCCATGGCAATTTTTGTCTTGCATTTCATGCTAATAATTCTGCAATTGGTGTCATTTACATAAGCATACTTTTCATTGGCAGCTGAAGCCTTTATAATGAGTTTATTATGCTTCCAAGACCACTATGGAGTTAGAACAAAGGTTGCATTTGAGAACTCGAGAAGTCCTTTAAAATAATTTTTCTTCAAAAAATTACTTTAAAAAAAGGTGGACCTGGTTTAACTTCTCCACAAGGACGGAGCAAGGTGGCTCCAAATGGAAAGAAAAAAATTCTCCTTCTGTAGGAGTGATTTTCTCTTCCACGAGGGAGGAGAAAAAAAATGAAAAAAGTGATTATCTTATGTAGCAGGTGGACTTCGAATAATATGGGGATAATAACTAGTAGGATTGACAATGAGCCGAATTGAGCCGAGCTTTGGATTGTTTTGGCTCGGCTCGGGTCCAAGAAGGTTGGTTCGAGCCTGAGCTCGAGTTTGGTTCGAGCACCAAATATGGGCTCGAGCTCAGCTCGTCCTATTTTTGTCAGGCTCGAGTTCGGTTCTGCTCGAGTTTAAACCACTCAAATCTGAATAGTCACACACCCACATGGGAGGGGATATTCACTTCTACTTGACCTAATTTATAGAATTAAAAGATATATATTAAATATATCGAGCCGGCTCACGACCCTACGAGTCGAGTCACAGTAAACTTGAGCTCGGTTCATTAAGTCATTCGAACTTTAACTTAGACTTGAACTTGATTCGTTTGAGGTTTCAAGTTGAACTGAACCGAACCGAAAACGAGCCAAGCTCGAGCACCTCGCGAGCAACTCGGCTCATTGTCAATCCTAATAACTAGACTCCTAACAACTCGGACAGAAACTACCCTCATTTTAGCACAAACAACAGAAGATGTAGCATGAGGCTCCTATGTCTACCTATCCACCGTGACTAACTCTGCATCTTTGAGCTGCCGAAGACATATATGTTTACCTAGGAAATTTTAATTTGGTGAACTGTATGAATGTTATATTATTTATATTTATATTTTTATTGGTGTTAAAATTATATATTATTATATTTTTATTTTGTAATTTAATTTATTTTAAATTTTAATATGATATAAAACGAGAGCCAAAAATTCAAGAATTAATGTGAGGGTACATATTTTGGTCATTTTTTGAAGAAGTATTTTCAATATTGCATCTATTTTGTGTTCCCATACTTCTTCTTTGGGAAAAGTACTTTGTACAAAGTTTCCAAACGCAACTAAAGTTTGCCAAACCCCGATGGAATTTCCTTTTAGAGTTTTTGGCTAATATGCTGTTGTAATCTTCAATATTTAACTTCATACCCCTAAAACAAGGCGTTAAGCTATACCCCTAGAATTAACATACACTATCTTCTACACCTTACCGTCAATGTTTGTCTATTTAACTTTGCAGTGCAGCTAATTCTTAACCCTTTTTTTTTGGACAGTGTGGCTCAGTGGTTACAGGTCAAAATATTCAGCTTGAATGAGTTGAGATCGAATCCGCCAAAGACAACGAATAAATCGTTCGGGTGGGCGAAATTTCCGCTCAAAGAGCGAATATCCCTCCCCGCCCCCCCCCCCACACAACGTGGACGGGTCGATCCCACTCCCTCCCGCCTTTCGTACGGAGGGGAGCACCACCGCGCTGCGCGGGCGTCTGCCAACTAATTCTTGACCCAATAACAAAAATCTCACTCTCCACTCATAACATGGTTTAACTTCAACTATGTAAAATGGGGAACTCGATGATGAGACCAAAATAGAGAGTGAGAAAGAAAGGGAGAAGAAGAGAGTTCGCACAAGGGAAAAAAAAAGGTCCCAACAACTGCCAAACTTAGAGAGAGACAGAGAGAGAGAGAGAGAGGATGATATTTAGCAGAGTTGGAGAATATTCTATGTTATGCTGAGAGTATTCTCTTCTACAAATGATAATTAACCATAAGAATAACTTTTGTTAATATTTTAGAAGTGCTATAATTAATATGATAATTTGAGTGTAAGCTTAAATTTGAAAGATTACAAGGACGCAGTGAAACAAAACCCTTCTTTTTATATGGAGAGTACATAGATTAGAGACAAAACTGGGGGAAGTACTAGTGCTTTTGTCAGGAAAAAACATTAATTCAGGGGTCTTTGCATTTCAAAAAATATTTTCCTAACTAACAAACGTGAGTAAAATTAGTTGGTAAAATGTTTTCTATATTCTCAAGATATTTTATTTTTCTCGGGATCTGTTTTCCCACCTCTCCCTGTGGAGAAATATTTTCAACTTTCTCTCTTCACATTAGATTCTCACGTCGCATTTTCTTCATATTTTCTATATTTATGTGAAATTCGCAAACATATATTTCTGTTCTACAAGTAAATATTTTTTGTGATTTTTTACTCCCAAAAAAATAATTCCCAGCATTTTTTACTTTCCGGAAAAGTATTGAGAATACAAATGGCCCTTAGGCTACGTTGTCTTCGGAAAAAAAAGAATGTAGATGAAAGGAAAAAAATGGAGGATGTCCGTCCGCTTTACACTATCTTTTGCTTAAACCTTATATCTAATGTGCTGCAAAGAAGTGCTTATTGTTACAAAGACAGGACTTGTGGAATACCTTCTGCTTGCATGTACCTAAAGGCTTATTTACGCATAGTTGGGGGTGCTTTTAACATAAAAAGGCAAATATTAAAAAAACAAAAGAAAATCTCATCTAAAACTTGCCCACATCCTTAAGATGGCCGGATATATAAAAGTTGAATTATTGTCATAGGGGCCTTTATATTTTATAGGGGAGCATCTCTTATCGGATTTCACAGAATAAACATTAGTTAACATATGAAATATCTAAAAAATAGAACTTAAGGATTAAAAAAGCAAGCTCATAGTGCAAAACATTAAGCGAACGAAATTATTTATGTCGTAATCATCCAATTAAGTGTATGCAATATCCTTCACTTATTGACGTCAGAGTCCTAGCTGAAGATATAGGAATAGAAAAATATTTATGAGTTTATATATGAAAATTGTGTCGAGATTTCCCTTCCTGGTCAGTGGTCACTACTCCCCTATTCCTCATTTTTGCAGAGGCGCGGATAAAAGCATGTGACAGAACGAAAAGCTCAAGCTGAATCCCTGATGCCAAAGCAAAGAATTATAAAAAGGCTATTTGGGTCCCCACACCCTTGGTTCAATTAGCCCAGCCAATCTGGCCTTTATTCTTAATTGATTTTTTTTTTTTTTTTTTCCTCTCTGAGAGTAACACTTGTTGTATCACATGTTATGTACTGTCGAATCGAATCCGTGAGTGCTTGATCTGAAGACTCGATGCAAAATTTTATTATTATTTTTTAATTACAAATGATGAGCTGAGGTTGTCTTCCAACTTCAAATTTTTTTTTAAAAAAATTTGCCTGTTGTTTTCATTCAACAGACGGCAATGCCGGGGGCGGTGCAGGCCACTTCTACCCGTGCAGCAAGTTTTACTCTTTTCTTACTGTTTAAAACCTCTTATTAACAGTACATCGGTAGATTACATCAGTTCATCATAGCTGACATCAGCTTTCCTGTTTACCATGAGATCATTTGGCCTCATCTTTTCTACATTGCTTTACATTAAATCAAATAACACCTTAGTTTAAAAGGACCTTGAAAAAGATTAGTTAAGACGACGTCAAATCATGGAAGAGTCACCAAAGCTTATATTTCTACTGTAAGAGATTATGTTAGAAGTAATATTACACGTCAAGTAAATATATTCATATTATTGATTAGGTGATTGAGATGGATCACTAGCTCAATCACACATGCCTTTATTCATTTTAAGTTAAAAAAAAATCCATCAAAAAACAACTTATATTCCACGTACAGAATGTCAGTTGGGACAGGACTGCTAAATTGAAACCAGGAGTCCTAGCAAATCAAGATCTATAAAATTGACCAAAATAATAATTTATCTCGGTCATCGAATTTAAATTTATTTTTTTAAAATTTTAATCACTGAATGATCACAAAGTCCTTGAGAGGATGGTCCAAGAAATTAGGCCGAAGAATAATCAGCTAGTAACATGATGATCCCACTCTAGATCTACTTCCCCATCATGCTTCTGTACATGGCGCATGCATCGCTAACATTCACAGTTAGGTACATGTTTGATATGCACACACACAAATGTCTATATGTAAAATTCTCGGACGTTATATTGAATTGAAAGATTGGAAAAATATATATATATATATATATTTACTTAACCTCTACCATTTTATTAACATGTAGGACAAGAATGTTTAATATTTTCATTTTATACTCCCTATTAATCAATAAAATTGTAATTATAATTGCTTAAATTACACAATAATGAATGAAACTGTTATTTTTTATTAAACAAATCTTATTATATATATGGTTCTATCTTTTACCATTTTTTGATTGTTTGACCGACGTAAGGAGTAAGCACCGACCAGACGCCCATCCGAGCTGCCTTAAGGGCCTCGAGTGGCGAGTCTTCGAAAGACCTCTACAACACAAAGCTATAAAATCCCCGGGCTAGGCCGCTCGCCTCTTCGTCTTTCTCTCACCGGTCTTCTCCCCTTGCGGGTGCAATCTACACCGATTCCTCCAAAAATTAGGGTTCCCGACTCCCCAATCTCCGCGATGGAGGGGAACAATCCGGCCAGATAACTCAAACCTGATCTCTTCCGCGATGCTCTTCGAAGGGGCCCTGCGGTCGAAGGCCTCCTCCTGGCTCCGGCCATGGCTGCGGGCGGAGCCGGACGTGGAGCTCAATCTAGGGTTCCTGGGATGCCGGGTGACGTGGAGGGACCTGGAGCTCGACCAAGCCAACCTCGACCCCCTGATCAGGGCCTCCACCCGCCTGGCCTTCCAGCGAGTCCGGGTCGCAGAGCTCAGCCTCCGGTTCTCTCTCTGGTCGTGCCCCAGCGTTGATGTCAGCGTCAGGGGGTTTCATGTGATTCTAGCTCCGAGGTGTGTCTCCCTCGCTTGTTAGATTTCGTCCTATCTTTCGGGTTTTGCTGTTGTAGTTTGCTTCGAAATCTCTCGAAGTTTTTCTTTTTTTTTTCTTAAACTTTCTTGTTGCTTGCGTGTAAGGGATTTGACAGAAGAGAGCAGTTTGATCATGATGGGGGATTCAGATGCAGAGAAGAATGCTACGAGCATTAATTCAATTGATCCAGAGGTGTGTAAAAGTGGTGCCTTAAATTTTGCAATGTAATTTCTTCCCAGTGAGATGATAGGAACGTTTTTTCTCCCTTTCCCGGGGAATCATAGGGTGCCCTCCTGCGTGGAATCATAGAAAACGCTCTCAAGACGGCTACTCCCAGTGGTTGGCTTAGGAGTTATCTAATGGAAGCCTTGCTGCAGCGTTCCCGGCTTCGATTTCAAGATGTCTGCTTTGAGCTACAATTTACTGGAGAATCTAATGCGTGCATGCTGAAGGCAAGGGAACTTAATGTGGAGCCTCGTCTTCTTGACAAGAATCACCGGAGTAGGGAAATCCCTGCATCCTTCTTCATTTCGAAGAAGGAGAGCTTTTCTTTGGCATTTAGCTGTGCTTGCCTAGAGTTTGGATTGAAAGAGAATGATCTTTTGAAAATCTTGATGTCTTCAAGGGATCCATATGTATGTGTTAGATTGACAAAATTAAGACCTACAGGGTTTGATTTCCATTTCCCATTGATAGATTCTGGATTTTCTCCCTTGGATATTCCCGTTATTTCCCTAGTGTCAGATATGTTCTCGGTACAATCTGAGCGCAGTAGAAATGGTAAGGTTTTATGGAGGATTGCTGCACGAAGGATTGCTCTACTGAGCCATCATTCACGGGTTTCATTGCACAAGTTGGTTAATCTAGTCCTGCTTTGGTTGAGCTATGTCCATGCTTATGAGAAGTTACTATCATTGGTTGGGTACTGTGATGAAAACAGGTTCAAAGAATTGTTCATGAGGATGTGTAATGACTTGGAGTTCAAGAGCCTTGTTCAGCATCAGTTGAGGATGGTTGATGAATTGGAAAAACAATTGCCAGTTGAAGCAGTGGGGCGGGCACGGCGGATAGCTTGTCAAAGACTGCTGTTGTGCCCGTTTGTCAATGTTTCAGCATCGACGGGTCTTCAAATGGTTTTGAAGGGGAAACTCTTCATACTGCTATTTGTTTGGAAATTTGTACTCTTTTTATTTCACTCAGTGGCAAATATCATGCTTACTTTGAGTAATGTTTTCAATTCACATCGGCAAAGTGAGAAAATGTATTTATCTCCCCCCGGAGCTTATTTCAGTTCACCTGCTTCACAGAATTGGGTAACTCTAACTGTTGGTGAATTTTGCATCAGTCTACATCCAACAAGTGTCTCTCATGCAACGTCAAAGACAAAAGCTGAACTGGACAGAGATATTTCTCAGCTGAACTTGTTTCCAGTTTTTGTTAGCATGAAATCCTTTTGTTTGAGTCGGGTCATGAACAGAATTGGACGATCTGTTTTCCTGGTACTTGGGGATTTCCAAGTTCACTTGTCCCTATCATCAAGTGTTCCAGTGATGGAGGATGAGTTGGAAGTTGAGACAACTCCCTCTTTTAGCATACCTAGGGCTGAGACTGGTAATGGCTCAAAGGCTATTCTATGGAGTGAACCTGCTCGTTTAGTTCACTCACTAGGAGTTGATTTAGAAAGTAAAAACTCTGCTCTAGGTGTTCAGGCCATGATTTTGGATAACTGTTTGCAAGAAATGTGGTCATCGTGGAAGATGGTTGGTGAGGAATCAGAAGGGAATAATTTTCATCAGATGGACAACCCCTTTTTTTTGTTCGAGTTTAGGAATTTCTTGATCAATCCAAATCTTGACAAAAGAGTTGGTGACACCTTAAGATGCAATATGATTATGGGGAAGATGAACTTCAATTTGGATTGTTCATCCATATCTTCTTTAGCTCGATTACTTAGACAGACACGTGATTTTCTTCATTGGAAGGCTAACAATGGGAAACCTCATATTCCTTCAAGTTCTTGTAGCAGCATCAAAGAGAAAAAGACTATCAAATTGGAAGAACAGTTGGAGATGTGTGCCCATAGAATAAAGATTGCGATGCTCAATTCGATGCCAGAGAGCAATATACAAGTAGGAGCTAGGATTGCTGGACCTGCCTTCAAAATATCATTCGATGGTTTTACAAAACGAGACTCCAGTCATGCCTTGTCCTCCTTGTCACTAGATTTGGAGGGTATTGAAGTTGCAGTTTGGCCAGCATCAAGAGCCACATTATTAACATTGAATCCAGTGTTGGAACTTGAAGGATCACAGGAGTACCTTTGGTTGAAAGAACCTCAGATACTAGATATTCCCAAAGGACAAATGAATGAAAATTATGTTTCTTGGGGTGGGATTTCACATAATATTTATGTGGGGTTTAATGCATTGTCTGCTTTCTTCGAGAACATGGAAGATAATCAGAGATCTCAGGTTGTTGGACCCATGTCCATGAAAATCAATGCCTCAACCTGCAGGTGATATTCAGAAACATCTGGAAGCTAATTTAATTTAAATGATGTAGTGTAACCTTAGCTTGATGTGACATTTGCAAATCCTATTTTCTCTTAGCTTTATCTGCTGCTATATGTCAGGAAATATCATTACCTTATTTTCTTTTTTTAACTATTTCTGCCATTGACATAGTCTTTCATGAGGTGATTCAAGACATTTGACCAAGTAAAACATAGGTATTTTCCACATTCTTGCTAGATTTGGCACAAATGTTTATGTTTCTTTAAGAAAGGTGAATGTGAACATACATTTCCTTAAATGTACATAGAGCCACTTAGGTTAGGTGTTTTCTTTATCTTGGTGTCTGGAAATCCAATAGTTGCTGTTCAATTCAATGGTAGGCCTTGGCATTCCAAGGTGTTGAACCCTTTTTAAAGAAAAAGGGGGGAAGGAAGAAGCCCCCCCACCGGTTGCCCCAAACCGGTGGGGGGGGGGGGTCCAACCGGTGGCACCCTTCATCGGTTGGGAACCGGTGGGGGTGCCCACCGGACCCCCCCTCCTCTCTAATCTCTCTCTCACTCTCTCTCTCACTTGGATATCCGGTGGGTACCCCCCACCTCAAGATTCAACGGTGGTACCCCCCCACCTCAAGATTCAACGGTGGCAACCCCCACCTCAAAGTCCCACGGTGGGTACCTCCACCGGTTGAGGCCTCCATGGCTTATAAATACCCCCCAAGGGGTAAGAAGAACTCTATGCCCATTTGGCCCAAAAATTCTTAGGGGAAACTCTGCCCATTTAAAGACCAAATCCGGTGCTCTTGCCCGGGTTTGTTGCGTTTGGAGGATATTTTTCGTCTCAGAGGACTCTCTTCTTAAGGTTTATTCATAAGCGGAAGCTCTACCGAATTTATATTGTGAAATCACCGTTCTATAAGACGGGATTATACCGAAATGATGAATGAAATACCAATATTGTTCTTTGAGCATATGTGTGTGCATGTGTGTTCATGAATCTATTACTTATGTAATATTATGTTATTATATTTTCACATACATAATTGAATTATTAATTAGTTTAATAACTAATTAAAATACATAAATACATAATTAAATATTTTAAAATATCTTTGGCCTCACCCCATAAATAACTAATCCTAGACTCATAATCAAAACTCAATAACGAGACATTGATACATAAAATAATATACTTAAGTTAAAAAATAACTTAAATACCCCCCATGCTTAATTAATTAATAAAATATGCGAAAATTATTTAAAATCAGTAAAATGAATATAAAAATCAGAAAAATTCTGTAAAAATCAGTAATACTCAGTAAAAATCAGAAAACTAAATATGAAAATTACATAAACTAAAAAATATGACTTAAATATCCTTCATATATCCAATTAATTAATAAAATCAGTAAAATTAATAAAAATCAGTAAAAATCAGTAAAAAACTGAGAACCAAATATGAAAACATATAAAATTTCCGAAATGACCAAAATGCCCCTAGAACTTAATGAAATCACAAAAATACCCCCATCTATGGTAAAAATCTGTAAAAATCACAGAAAATTCTTAAAAATTATCAAAACCTCTCATATGCCCAAAATACCCTCCAAACCTTAATAAGATGGATAAAATTACCAAAATACCTTCAGTATGATACAAATAAATAAAAATCTCATAAAAATATAAAAATAGACTCCAAGTCTAACAAACTCATTCGGGTAAAATTACCAAAATACCCTTACAACCCAAACACACTTGAAATAACTCTAAAATACCTCATAAGGTTTTGAAACCTTCCTAAATCATTAAAACTCATTTCACACACTAAAGTGACTATAATACCCCTATACCCTCCAACTTGGCATAATTACAAAAATACCCTTATGGGTCTAAAATACTTGGAATCAATCCAGATAACTCGGGAGTCAATCCAAAATCTCTTAAAAAGTCTGCGAAAATTATTTAAAATCAGTAAAATGAATATAAAAATCAGAAAAATTCTGTAAAAATCAGTAATGCTCAGTAAAAATCAGAAAACTAAATATAAAAATTACATAAACCAAAAAATATGACTTAAATATCCTTCATATATCCAATTAATTAATAAAATCAGTAAAATTAATAAAAAATCAGTAAAATTCAGTAAAAATCAGTAAAAAACTGAGAACCAAATTTGAAAACATATAAAATTCTCGAAATAACCAAAATGCCCCTAGAACTTAATGAAATCACAAAAATACCCCCATCTATGGTAAAAATCTGTAAAAATCACAGAAAATTCTTAAAAATTATCAAAACCTCTCATATGCCCAAAATACCCTCCAAACCTTAATAAGATGGATAAAATTACCAAAATACCTTCAGTATGATACAAATAAATAAAAATCTCATAAAAATATAAAAATAGACTCCAAGTCTAACAAACTCATTCGGGTAAAATTACCAAAATACCCTTACAACCCAAACACACTTGAAATAACTCTAAAATACCTCATAAGGTTTTGAAACCTTCCTAAATCATTAAAACTCATTTCACACACTAAAGTGACCATAATACCCCCATACCATCCAACTTGGCATAATTACAAAAATACTCTTATAGGTCTAAAATACTTGGGAATCAATCCAGATAACTCGGAGTCAATCCAAAATCTCTTAAAAAGTCCCTCAATCAATTATAAACCCATCCTAAATTTGGGTGAGGCTAATAGCTTAACCTAAAACATATCTTCATATGCATGTGCTGCCTAGTAGTGTTGCATGTTATAAGGGCATCAACATACGGTTAATCAAGGGTTGTCGAGCGGTTGCTTGACGTAATTAACACTGACCGAGGTCAGTGGAGAGAGGTCATATACTCGGATCTTCGCCTGATCCGAAGTCCCGGACTCCCTGATGGCTAATCCCAAGCTCTCATAGTCCAAGAAATAAAATAAATAAATCGACCTATATTTCTCCAGATAAAAACAAAAAGACCCAAAACAACAAGATTTTTTTTAAATAATACGATAGGAGAGATAACTAGGTTAGGTTCCAAACACAAGGTTACTATGGTCAGAGCTGAGGATGCTTATTTACATAATTTGTTGACTGTGCAACCTGTGGTTGGGGTTGTGATCTGATTGATGCATTGTTGCTCTGATATATTTAGAACTATGTTGCCCTGAGAATATAAAACCGTCCTGCCCATTTTGGGCCATAAGGTCAATTAAAGGTCTGTAAGATGACTGGAGGGGCTCAAAAGTGCAGAAAGGGGCCAAGACACTTGAGAAGACATTTTTTTTCAAATTATTTTTAACAATACTGAACATTAAGTGAATGTTTGCAGACATTATGAAAGGGATCATTTCCCTCTATCATACTTCTTGACTGATTGATGCTAGAAAAGAGCTTGTTCTTTTATCAAACTATCCTCTTTCTGCCTTTGTCTAGTCTCTTTTGTCGGTCCAGGGGAACTTTTGAGGTTGCATGAGCTTAAGCTCTTTACTCTTTTTTTAACTGTCAACTGTCCTATGAGACTTATAATAAAACCTCTTAGGGTCTTTTCATTTTTAGTTCCTCTAATCTAGTCCGTCTTGGAAAAGCTCCCCACAATGCTCTTAAATAAGAACTCCTGGTAAACTAACTTGTGCTTGAAAGGGATCCTTTTTCCAGAGTTTTTCAAAATATTAAGGTCTTTTCTTAAAGTTTCTGGGGTGTTTATTGAATATCTTGGGAGCTTGAGGGTTATCAATTATTGGAGAGTCTTATTCCAAAATAAGGCTATTCATAGGGGTCAAAAACTAAAAAAATCCAACCCTTTATGTCCAAAGTTATCTGAATTAGGCAATTAGCTACACTTTATAGAGTATCCATGTTAGGAAGTCACCCATTTAAAAACTTTGCTAAATCCTTGGATCCATCACTGGGTTTAGCCGACTCCATTTTAAAATAATGGAAAGGTACTAATGATGATGATGTTAAGAACATGGTGGGAGGAATTGCCAAACAAGGGATATGCCTATCTACTTCTTCTGAGGAAGTACTAATAGGTCAGGAACAATTCACTTACTCTATCTGCCTTGTTGATCCCCGCCATACTTTGCTGAAGAGCTAGAATGACTTTCCCCTTTCTTGAGGAAGCAGGCAGTCACTAGTGTGGCGAGGAAAGAGGGTGTAAGGAATCAGATCATGTAGTTGGCAGTTTTGAATAAGTATTAGGTATTTGTAGAAGGAACACCTTGCAAAAAAATGCTCGGTACCATGCTTTCTGAACAATGTAGGAGTGGATAACCTGAAGAAAAAACTACTTGTCAGAGAGACCTTGAATAAAAACAGGGGCACACAGTTGTTGAAAGAGAGGAAAGAGAGTGGAGGAAAGTTTGAATACCAAACACTGGCTTTGTGGAGGTCCTGTGCTCATGTTAGACTAGAGGTGCAGTAAGAAGGAGGCTGCTAGACTGTTTGGCAATAGCCATGCAATGAATGTTAGGTCGTGCACTGATCCTTAATGAACTTTTAGAAGAGAAATGACCAGGATCAGCTAACCAATGGATGAGAGGGCTTCCAGGCAGATCCTGGCTTGTTTGGTTGCCTCGGTGGGACTGGAGAGGGAGGGGTACCCAGAGAGGGACAATTCAGCTAGGAAACTACATGCTCACCTTTAAGGTGTGGGAGGAAAGTATTGGATGGAGTTAGAGCAAGAAGGGTTGTTCTATGGTGATGTTAATTGTTTAGCCTTTGACAATCGGATTTTCAGAATGTTTTAGTCCATCCTGTACAGCTTTGTGCTGCCTAGCAAAGTGAATAACAGAACTGGACTGGAGGCCCTTGAATACATGTGTAAAGGGAGTGGAAATCCTATTCACCCAAACCCATCATTGTCAAGTTGGCACTAAGAGGCTTGAGGTTCACTCGGTGCCCATGTTCTCCTATATTGACCTTTGATGATCCAGAAAGCAAGGGAGTTGGCGTTGGGTGGTGTGTCATGTCAGAATATAAAAATAGGGTGTCAAAGGATGGGTTCTGTGTAACTGAATGGTTGGGCAGGAAGCAGGAGTTGAGCCAACATGTCCCATTTTATTCATGGGATTCCATCTTGGAGGGCATCCATTGACAAAATCTGACTTTATAATCAGAAACCAGATTGTTGTCTAGGCAACCATTTGCTGCTTCTCAAGTAGGAACAAACTTCTTGCTTGTTCAGGATCTAACCAAAGGAAGGGAACAAGAGGGTGGCCATGTTAGGTGACTCAAGGAAGGCCCTTTAAGACAGAGGATTGTCCAATTTGGATCGGAATCGAGCCCTGCTGATCCAGTTTTATGGGAAAACTTGATCCACTACTTAAGATGAAAAGAAAGAGGAAAACTTGGGCCAAATTGGCACAAAATTGGGTTAGGATTGGCCAATTCTGGGCTGATCCGGTCAATCCAACCTTGGATTGGAATCTAAATTCATGAATGTTTCGATTTTTCTGAATTCTTGATTTTTATTATTTTTCTTAGCCTTTTGAAATTAAAAGTCAAGATGATTCAGACATTATTCCTTTGCATTGGCCAATTTGGCCGATTTAATCCCAATCCAGATCGGATTATGAACCGGCCGAACCGATTTTGCCTTTCTTGCTTTTAAGATGCTCATGTGATCTGGCTCGGAAGGAGGCATCGACCCTTGCTTCCCAAGTTTGACTTTGTAAAGACATGAAATGTCATAATCAGGGTATGTGATGCGGGACGACTAACAGACTCACTAGCGGTGGTAGAGATCAACAACAAGCAATATAATATTAGATAGAAGCAGTCTAGTCGCACAATTGTCGAGTTGGATAACCATGCCAGATAATAGAAATAGTTGAGTAACCGTCCCTCTCGCGATGAGGAAATGTGGGACCGTTTGGTAGTTGAGAAACTACCACAAGTCTAGGGAATTAGATCCACCCAAAGTCCTGAGAGAACTCGGGATAGGTGTAACGCGTTCACAACCAGCAGTGATGATGTATCACAGGCCAGGTATCTTATCTCACGAGTCGGCGGCAGATGAAAGCAAATATGAGACAAGCAAAGATGTAGTGGGAGGGCCTTCATGTATCTCCACACTGGTGCGTGGGAGAAAACCACCCGGTGCTCGTGTATTACCCTCCAAATATAATAAAATAATGGCCCACTCCTTGCAGGGAGGTAAAAGGCTATAATAAAGCAATAAAATAGAGTGGTAAACACGAAAGTTGACGGGTCACTAACGGTACGTACATCGCTGGAAAGGTATCTCGGGAAGCGTGCCACAAAAATTAGGACACTTGAATATTGGCACGCAAATGGAGGCGGCCGACGCGGGTCTCGGGATGCGCGATTGTGTGACCTCGATATGCGTGCGGTGGTGGCACGCAAAATGAGGTACACGGGAAGCACCGCGTTGGATCTGAATTGGCCTTGTTGAGACGGAATCAACAACGCGAATGGTGCGCGAATTGGAGTCCGGACGAGGTCGGAACGTGGGCGGTGTGCTAACGACTTTTGTTTCACCTCCTTATGGCTCGGACCCATAAGGACCCTGGCTCAGACCAGGCAGTAGGTGGTTTGGACCACTGGGTCCTGGTCGAACCAAGTAGGAGGGATCTGCTAGGTTCAATGAAACTGGACCCGCTGGGTCCCTATATGGCTCGGACCAGCTCACAATGGGCTCGGGCCACCTTAAAAGGGGTTAAGGGCTGGACTCGGTCAAACCCAGTTTGACCGGTTCAACTTAAAGGGCACGAACCCTTCTTTCCCCTTTACTATTCCTCTTCCTTCTCTCTCTCTTCAACACCAACTAGAACAAGAGAGGAGGCGGGGCAACAAAGGCGCCAGAGGAGTGCGCTGCAGGCGGCAGTGGCACCGACCGAGGTTAGCAACAGTGCCGGGGGGCACCGGCGATAGAAGCAGCCGGCGGTCGCCTCTTCTCTGACGTCCTCTGCTCTTGTTTTCTTCTTCCTCTTCTTCTTATCGGTGCTGTAGGGGCTCGAATCGAGGGAGTAAGAGAGTGGGGGTGTAGGAGAGAAGGACCTGCTGGCGTTGCACCAGTAGGTTGGGGTATTCCCCGGCGTCGCACCGGAGACCGGCTTCCTCGGCGTCTCACCGAGGAAAAAGGGCACCGTTGCAGAGGCAAACACACACTCTGCTAAGTTTTTTTTCCTCCAATAATCAACTATTTAATTTCTGAAATAAACTTACAAATATAGACTTCGACTTTGGACTCCCACCCTGACTCTAACAAACCATCTGATCCTATTCCCAATCCGTCCTAAAAATCTTAAAAAATAGAAATTATATACTGGGCCATAAATGGGCCTTAATAAAATCAAATAAAGTGTATCTCCATGCATCAAATGGGCCATGCATCGTCTCCAAGCCAAAGGGATGCCGGAATAGCTCTCTGACGACGGTAGACGAAGTCCGGGTGAAACCAGACTGTAGCTCAAATGCCCTCACCAATCCTCTCCGACTGGGAGGAACTCGACCCTATCGAATAAGGGTCGTTGCTGCTCTGGTATCGTTCCAGGAGATCAAGGTCGATCCTCTGCAATTCGGCTCGAGTAATCCATGTGTCATCTGAAGGTGGCCATCCCCTCCAACGAACCAAGTATCGGTGGTGCGTGCCCTCCCGAGATGTAACAACCTTCCCATCCAGTATATGCTCAATTTGCTCATGCCGAATAGGTATTGGGGTTGCAGGTGGACACTCATGTGCGGAGTTACTCACAAGGGGAGGAGAAGGCTCAAATGGATCACTGAGAATCAGTGTTGGGCCTGGATATGGCCAGATCATAGACATTAAATGTGGAACTAATACCATGATTTGATGGTAAATCAACAACATATGCATTGGACCCTATCCGTTTCAGGATCTTGAAAGGACCGGCTCCTCCAGCTTTCAGCTTCTTGACGGTTCCAGATGGAAACTGTTTTGGTTTGACCCTGATCATGATGTAGTCACCCTCTTGAAACTCTTGTGGACGTCGGTGTGTATCTGCCAATTTTTTATAATTTCTCTTTCCCAGAAGGTTGACCAATTTTTTCGGGCTTCATAGTGTTGCTGACCAGCGCTGAATACTACCCCAAATTGCGAGAAACAACATACACGCTGCCACCATTCATGGCCTTTCGACGCCCTTCCTCATTCAGAACCTTATAATACACTTGTTCTAAAGTAGGCAGCGCCTTTGTGCTGAGTATTTATCCACGCAAGGACTCATAATCATAGTCTAGGCCAAAAATTTTTTTTAAAGATGCGATTTTGTTGGATATGTTGAAGATATTGCCGCTGGTCAGCTGTGCAACTCCACTGATACACAAAATAATAGTCAGGTTCCTCCCACTTACTCTTTAGAAGGCTGAAGTCTGTTGTGATACCCATGCTTCCTTGCTTTAGCTGTTGCACATCGGTAGTCACTTGATATATGAGGGATACATCTTAACGGTACCCATACATCTGCTCAAGAAGCTCCTACATTGCCCGAGTAGTGGGCTTCATCATAATCAACTGCTGGATCTAAGGGCTCACAGAGTTCAAGATCCAACCCATCACAAGATTATTCTCCACGTCCCACTTGGCATAAGTGGGATCATTGACATCAGGTGCCTTGGTTTTCCCTATAATATACCCGGTCTTGCCACGTCCGCCAAGAAATATCTGAGCGGCAACAGACCACAGCCTGAAATTTGTCACTTTTTACTTTACGGTGGTTATTTGCAGCGACATACTTTCAGTCGTGGTGCTGCTCGATGGTTTCAATAACGGAGAACACACCTCCGTTGCATCCATCCCGGGTGTCGCGGTGGTGTCGCTAGTTGGCAATGACATGACAACGAAAAAGGCCTCCTAGGTCAACAGCCGGGTGAGAGAGACTCCCCTCAATGGACCGCTGGCAATGGAGAGAGGAAGGATCGGACCGGACAGCCCTAATCAACAGCCCCTGTTCTGTCTGCCCAAGGAAACCCTAGAACAGGCACCAGACAGAGAGAAGGGTGGACCGGCATGGCAAATCATGATGGTGGTGACCTTGCAGGACAACCGCATTGTGAAGAGGTTCCCTCCAAAGGCTCCTGCTGCTGGAAGAGGGAGAGAAGAGGTCTGCAGTCCTGGCCAAGGGTCTGTCCTCTGTCCGCATCAAGAGGGAACCCTGAACAGGGTGCCGGACAGAAAAGAGGATGACCACGGATGGCTTAGGGCGCTCAAACTTATGACACTCACCTTCTCCACTGCTTCCCCTGCTCTGATACCATGTAGAAAACTAGAGAAGATGAGAGGGAGAGAAACATGGCCATATTGAGACCTCAAAACAGAGGATTGGCCGGCACACAAGACTGTCCCCAACAGATGATATTTTTACCCGTTAGGGCAACAACAACAACATAAAAAGGTCCAAACAGCCCCTGGTGTGACTATACTACATATTGGTCACAAGGGTAAAAAAGAGGGGACAACAATAATTAAATAAAAGACCCCAGAAAAAACCTATTTCTGTCTACACAGACAACAGATCACATCAGTTTATGGACCACAATCAGCAACAAAGGATAATTTTCTTTGAGGAGCTGTATGGATTGCAAAGTTCAAGAGGGATGGTGTATTTTGGGGGCCTTCAACTGTGTGAGATTTCCTTGGGAAAAATCAGGCAGACACAAATGGGACGAGGAAATGGAGATTTTGGGTCAATGGATAAGGGACAGTTAATGGATGGATTTAATAATCCCAAATAGAAGGTACACATGGTCCAATTTGCAATATACAACACTCAATCTAGATTTGACAGAATATTAGTATCCACTACTTGGTTTAACATGCTTCCCTTAACTCACCTTAAAGGTTTGAGCAGAACTGTGTCAGATCATATTCCTATTCAGTTATGTACAGGGGATAGAATCAAGTGGCAGAGGATTTTCAGGTATGAATTGGCTTGGCACTCTCAGCATGGTTTCAAGGAATTGGTCACTTCCTGCATCTGATTCTGATTCGGCTTGCAAAAATTTCTCACATAAACTCAAGTGGATCAGGAATTGCATCAAACAATGGAGTTCTTAATCTTTTGGGCAGGCAGCAGAAAAGAGGTAGCAGTTCCTTCAGAAAATTGGCAATTTAGGGGTCAAAATGGATCATCAAACATTAACGGCTGATGAAAATATTGAGTTCAATAACTTTAGGGAGGAATCAATCAATGTTTACTTAGAGATGAAATAAAATGGAAGCAGAGGGCAAAGGAGCAATGGTTAAGAAAGGGTGATAAAAATATGAAAATTTTCCATGCCGTAGCTAGTGTTAAGAAGAGGACCTTACAAATTCACCATTTGAGAGGTGAAGACAAAGTATTGGAAAGCAAAGATGAGATTCAAGGGGCATTCATTTCCTACCATAAAAATCTGTTCAAAGAAGATAACTCTCGGGGCCGCATTTGGAGGGGGGGATTCTCCCTAAAATTGAAGCTAGTGAGGCAGAGTGGTTAATCAGACCCTTTCTTGAAGAAGTAAAGGATGCAGTTTTCAATATGTGTGCAAATAAGTCTTCCGGACCAGATGGTTTCTCATTAGGGTTTTACCAGCATTTTTGGGATCTCATTGAGGAGGACTTCATGGAGGTGGTTAGGGAATTCCAAGACAAACCTGATTCTATTAGAGCCTTCAATTCTACACACATTGTTCTTATTCCCAAGTGTGAAGGAGCTGAGAAAGTTTCTGAATGTAGGCCTGTTAGTTTATTGAATGGGTGTTATAAGTTCATAACTAAAGTCTTGGCTTCAAAATTCCTAAGATGGTTGAAAGAATGATTGAAGCTAGAAGAAGCTCCTCCTTTTGGAGTCGGGGGGGGGGGGGGAAGAGAAAAGAGAGGTCTGCATTTAATAAGCTGGAACAAAGTGTGCTTAAGTAAAGACCAAGGGGGTGTAAGGCTTATTAAAGTTGTGGTCTTCAATAAGGCTCTTTTAATGAAGCGGCTGTGGAGGCTAGGAGAGGAAAGGGAGGCACTACGTGTGAAGGTAATCAAGTACCAATATTACCCTTCTTCACACACATGGGCCCTTGTTCCATCTAGGACATATAATCTGTCACACATTTGGAAGAACATAGACAGCACAATGGACCTTATAGCTCCTGGAATCAACCTTCAATTGGGAAATGGGGAAACTATCTGTTTTTGGGAAGACAAATGGTGTACTCAGACTGCATGTGCTAAGCAATTCATGAATTTGTATCAGAACGCAAAGGATAAAGGGAAATCAGTTGCGTGGATCTTTGCCCCACAAGATATAGTTCACTGGAATATAAGACTGAGAAGGAATCCAACAGATGTTGAATTTGATCAATTGGTGAGTTTGTTGAGAGTTGTTAATGAGATCAGTGGTCTATCTAAACAGGAAGACTGTAGAAAATGGTTGTGGGGGAAGCATGGCAGCTTCTCAGTTAATTCTCTGGTCAAAATCATCTCTGATGGAGGGTGCAGAATTTGGTGGAAAGAAATTGTTTGGTCTAACCTACTACCAAACAAGAGAAGTTGTTCTTATGGAAAGTGGCTATTGGGAGACTTCCAACCAGTAGCAGAATCAAGAAGATTTTCTATATCCAGAGTTCAAAATGCATGTTCTGTGGTATTCTTGAAGAAGATCTTGACCACCTTTTCTGCAATTGCTGGAATAGTGAATTTTCTGTGGCAGACATTATGTTTGGCAGTTAATGTGCTGTGGTTTGAACCTCAGAATGTCTTAGATCTGATGAGGAAATGGTCGGAATTTTCTCCAAGTTCTTCAGATAAGCAAGTATGGTTCCTATTTCTTCCTGCTATGATGTGGGCACTTTGGGGTGAAAAAAATAATAGAAAATTCAAGGATGAGTTCAATAGTCCTTTTGATATCCTCAGAAGGACTATCAATTTTGTAAGAGACTGGGGCAATGCTGCGGGTATCATTGTGGATGACAATTCTGAAGTTTTCTATGCGGCCAATCAATGGAGGCTTCTTATTTTGTGATAATTATTTCTGATCTCTTGGTTCTTCTGTCATGGGGAGTTGATTTCTACTTTACCACCTTGGTAGAGCAGTTTTCTTTTAATGTGTAATCTGTTGTTGGGGATGAGCAATTTTTCTTTTAATGTGTAATATGTTGTTGGGAATGTCTGGTTCCTTTTGAGGGCCATTGTGCTTTTGTTGTACTCTGTTTTTATTCAATGAATTGTGACTTTTAGTCACCTTCAAAACAGAAAAAAAAGACCTAAGAAGAATGATTAGGAGCAACCGAACATATTTTACTTTTGAGTTGGAATCGCTGGTGCAACATTAAACAAAATAAGCTACGAAGACTCGATTTGACCGCTTGACCTAAAGAAGGGCCTCAAATGAGGATGATAATAATGATGACTGGAGTGGACTATTGGAATTTGTAACGTAGAATAATAACTTGATACCGTGAGACCAAATAGATTGGGAAAGAATATAATGATGCATCACCACCATCCAATTTTTATGACAACAGGAACCATAAATTGTAAATTTAATTATGTAGAGCTCAAAACAACAGATGTTCAGTGACAAATACCGTACTGTATTCATAAAGTAAGAACCAAGGGATGAGGTTAATCTATGAAAAAGAATTCAGTAAACCAACTTTACAGAGAATGGCATGATAAATAATGTGTTGATCATAATGTTTATCTACATGTTCTCACTTGTATGATTTATCACGGAACTTGAGTGAACACATAATGAGTTTTGTTCACAGCGCAGTACACGCTGTGTAATAAGGCTCTTTATGATTTTCATGCTGGTGGCGTATCAACATTTTTGACTTGCAGCAGAGATTGGATTTGTTGTTCTTAGCAAGCGGTTACCAGTCAGGATCGCCAACTAAGTCAGCAAGTCCTGCCTATTGATTGATTTACGATAAAAAGATTTTACAAAAGAAGATGACTTTTGTTTCTATTTGCTTATTGTGATGTGATAATTGATTAGAAATCAGTGTCCTAGTCTGTTATTTATAATCATATGTGTATATAGTCTATTTAAAGAAAGATAATCGAGGACAATATTATGAGTTCAAGAATGAAGACACCCGATACTTCGAATTGCCATCTATGCAATGACCAAAAGGACAAGGAATGAAACATTATGACGAATGGTTAAGAAAGTTTTTTTTGATAATGATCACCACGTAAGTATGATATTGATTAGAGTAGTGAGGCAAAAAAAAAAAAAACGAGTAAAATGATGTACACATTGAAAATAGACCCATTGTGAAGGTGCTTAAGAGCGAGAGGATGAAATACAAAAGTTTTTCCCTTTCCTGTACTTGCAAATTTCGAGGACGAAATTTTTATAAGAGGGGGAGAATGTAATGACCTACAAAAGTTGAGGTTATTTACACAATTATGTTAAGTAAAAGGATGATATTAAGAGAATACGTATATTTCTTGCAACATATAAAAGGGAAAGTTTACTTAGGATTTTAGTGAATTGATAATGTAAATAAGAATGTGTTACTAAAATAACATAATTGTGAAAAAGGGTATTTTTATAAATTCTCAAAAAATATAAAGATAATTAGTAAAAAAATATGATTGAAAGTATACTTGATTATTTTTATAGCTCTTAAGTTAAATTATCTAAGATTTAAAATTAAATAGCAAAAAAGGGATCCTTATAGATTACTTGGTGAAGAAGTCATGGTATAAGAGTGTATATGCAATTATTTTAAAAGAATGGGTATATGTATGGGAACTACCACCTCATTCTCTACCTTAATAGGTTTGGTTGATGGTTTCATTACCAGCAGAAATGGTATTATGTTATCCCATCTTCAATTTGCAGACGATACATTGATTTTCTCTTCTCCTGAAGAAACTAAGCTTACAAATATCAAGAAAATTCTACTGCTGGTTGAGGCTGTCACCGGATTATCTATTAATTTTGACAAATATGAAATGGTGGGCATCAACATTGGGACAAATAGAAGCAATCAGATTGCTGCTGATTTGGAGTGTAAACAGTCCCAATTTCCTATCAAGTATCTTGGCCTCCTTCTTTCCAATGTCAACATCAAAGTTAGGGAATGGGACCCTCTAATTAAAAAGTTTGCACAAGTTTTGGAAGGTTGGAAATCAAAGTTTCTATCTGCTGGAGGTAAATGGATCCTTTCCAAAACTGTCCTATCTTCCTTGAGTACGTATCATCTCTCCATTCTATCCATTCCTAAAACAGTGGAAATAATTATTGAAAGCATAAGGAGTTCTTTCTTTTGGGGAGGAGGGAAAAAGGAGAATGGAGGCCTTCATCTAGTTGCTTGGGATAGAGTCGGTACTAGCAAAACACAGGGAGGTGTAGGCCTTACCAGTATTCAGACTTTCAATATAGTATTGCTCGCTAAGTGGCTATGGAGAATGGGTGATATCGACAATGCACTTTGGGTCAATGTCATCAGAAATAAGTACTATCCACAAGCATCAAAATGGACAATTTAGCCTTCTTCTCAATCTTCAATTTCACCAATATGGAGGAACATCAATAAGCTTGTAGATCTTGTCAATACAACCACCATTTTTACTGTAGGAGATGGGAAATGGATCAGATTTTGGGAGGACAGATGGTGCACGGACAGTCCTCTGGCAGTCAAATTTCAGCACATATATAGTATTACAGAGGATAAAGGGAAGACAATTAATTTCATCTATTCACCTGAGGAAAGTAGTCACTGGAATATCAACCTTAGAAGGGAGCCTGTTGGCATTGAAGTGGATCAACTTTTGCATATCCTTAGCTATATACATATTTGTTTCCCAAATAATTTGCAGAATGATTCTAGATTTTGGGTTTGGAACTGTAAAGGACTTTTTTCTGTCAGTGCTCTCACCAATATTCTTAATGATAGAGGATTGAGAGTCAATTGGCATCAGATTGTTTTGTCTCCCCTCCTTCCCACCAAAATTAGGGTTTTCCTTTGGAAGATGGCACTAGGCAGACTACCAACCTTGGAAAGGTTGAAATACTTCCTTCATGGCAAAATCTCTAATTGTGTTTTCTGCGGAATCCTAAAGGAGAATGCTGAGCACCTGTTTATGCATTGTGGGATCATTAATATATTATGGAAATCTATAGGACTGTTATTTTCTTTTCAATGGATGGACTTCCAGGATATTCCTAGCCTTCTCTCCAAGAGTGGAATGGGATTTGTCCAATCAAATCCGAGCACAAGATCTCTTCTCTGTTCTTACCAGCCATGCTCTGGTCCATTTGGCTTGAAAGAAATTCTAGAATTTTCAATCAAACATTCAACCAAATAGATCATATCTTGGCTAGAGCTGCGAGGTGGACTTATAATTGGGCGAGAGCTGCTGGACTTATGTACAACATGGAAGATTCTTCTTTGTTATTTGCTGTAATGAAGCTCAAGAAGCTTTTTTTGTAATTTTCCTTATTATCCACTGGATAATTTTGTAACATAGATTGAGTTAGTGTTTGTATTGACTTCGGTCAATGTGTAATATCTTTACTTTATCAATGAAATGTGACTAATGGTCACCTTCAAAAAAAAAAACTACCACCTCATTCTCTTCTAGACGCTTCCATACGTGCCACCTCGTCATGTGATCATTAAAGGGAGGAGACACCTTGCAACCCTATCTCCAAAGTAATAATGAAATGCCACCTTGCCCCCAACACCTCACCCCATTCTAGAGATTTCCTAAGGGACACCTCATTGCACCACCTCATTCCCTCCTAGATCCTTCCTTGCCACCTCACCCTCTCTAGTTTCTTCCTCCTCAATCTTTCTTATCCTCTCTTCTTTCTATAAATAGGAGGGAAGCCTTTAGCTTCTACCTACCAAGAAAAAAAGAGCCAGAGAAAGAAAGAGGGTCTGTTAGAGAGAGAGAAAAAGAGAGCTAGAGAGAGAGAAGGGCTAAACAATGAGAGAGAGAGAAAGGAGTAAGTTAGAGAGGGATTTTGGGAGCGAGGTAGAAGAACTTGGAGAGGAGGGTGAGAAGAATAGAAAAAAAAGAAAATTTTCAAGCACTCTTGAAGAGAAAGAGAGAAACCAAGGGAAGAAGGCTGTTTCATGCGGGGTGACCTTCCCAAGCAAGGGTTGCTGCACCAGCTTCTCTTCTCGTGGGGGGAGAGTTCCTTTTTGCACTTGGTCTTCCCTTTAAGAGATAGGGTGATACTCCTACTGTCCTCTCTTTTTATTTTGGATTTTGGGTGGTATTTGGGTGATATTTGGGATTATTAAATGATACAAGATTAGGAGAGGTGCTGTCAAATTACTTCTTGAATAGAGAACATATGAAAGATAGTATCACATGGCTATTTCACTTATATTTTACAACTATGAAGTCCTATTCTTATTAGAACTTAATGTGTTCTTTTTTAAAAGAAAGCCTCACGAGTTAGTTAACTTCTTGTTTAAGCTTTTAAAAGATGAAGGGGGATAATGAATTTAGGGGTTGTTTTCAAAGAAACATGGTAACGTACGCATGGATATGCTATCATCCAAACTATCTCTATGTATGACCATTTGTTTATTCGTCATGATTTCTATTAACATTAGAATGATCTCATATTTTCAATTCAGCGAACATATTATTATAAAGAAAGTACTTTTCGTAATCTTTTTACTTATATGGTAAATAAGTAACATTGCACTACTAGCGTGACGAGCTATTTAATGTATCTTTTGAGGATAAAGGGATAGCTAAGTCTTGCTCCTTACGATTGGTGTTGTCGGGGTACGGAGTGTCTTTGTTTGAGACATTCGTGATGTAGGTAGGGGGTAGAGACCTTACTTGAAATGCACTCTTGACTAAGGCGTAGGCTATGTGGTGTGGAGACCACATCTCCATGTCAGCTTAAAGACCCATCTCACTTTGCAAGAGTGTCCAGAAACTCCCCGGGGCAGACGTGTGGAACTTGGCGGACTGTTAGTGAGCGGCCTGCTCAGCCACTTTATGATCGTTAGTGGGGTGGTTGTCCCTGTTACTTCTTGAGTTATATGGACCACTATAGTTGTAGAGGCACATGAAAAGAATATTTTATATACAGAAGACCATTTTTACGATGGCCAAGTAGCTGATTAAAGAATGTTTTACGAAGATGTTTTACGACGATTATCAGCTAGTGAACTCATAAGATGGCGATACGTAACACCACAGGGTAAATATGTGAGACGGTGGTACGTAACACACATATATATATGAAAATCTTGACTTACGATGACTGATAATTGATGATGACTTGCGGTCCATTCTTATTTTCCTATGATAAAGAATATGGTAAATATGAAGAAAAGAGATCACACGATAGTATAGAAGATGACGGCTATGACCTCAACGAACATCAGAATGGATGTGCACTTTATAATGATGATTATGAAACAATAAGATGTTTTTTGCAAGCGTTTGCACAATGTTTTTGACGACTCTTTTAATGGAAAAGTTAGTGGATACGTTTTATGTTAATTATTTCCGACTATTTCTCGTACTTATTGTAGATGTATTTTACATCATGATAGAAGTCATTTTTAATTCTGGATTAGAAAAGAAATAAATAAAACGTAATCTTATTAAAATATAAGAGAACTGGGTGGTGAGTGTGGGATGACAGTAGGGATGTAAATAATCCTTATTGAGATCTCAACATGAGTTCTCATAAAAAATTAAAATATATTTTTTAAAAAATGAGAATAACAAAAGAATTTAACTCAAGAAGAACTGTTCAAGTATGGTCAGTTTAATCATAATTATTGGGATATTTTTCTAAACTTTTATATTTGCTGTTATTTAATGGACATGGCTCTCTTTTGTAATTGTATAGTGCTCCTTTTTATTATTTTGTTTCTGAATTGTGCACCTACTAGAAATATGCAAAGTGGACTGTTACATTGCCCATGTGACCATACTGACCATGCAAGCCAGTGGGACCACATGGGACATCCCGCATTACTCCCATTGGCCTCATCGACCATTTAGGCCGATGTGATATTGCACAAGATCTCCCATGTAACCTGCACAAGTCGCTCATGCTCCATCGTGCTGGAAAAATTCTCTAGGAACGTAGAGAACTTTTGAAAGGATCAACGTTCAAAAGTTCAAACGAAGAGGAGCAAGTTCATTTTTTTATTCAAAGTCCTGTAATTGGATATTCAAAAGGATATTTTGTATATTCTAGAGGGATATTCCTAATCAATAAAGGAGTCAAGTTTTTTCTAATGATGTTACATTGTTGATTCAATATGGTTTATAGTTTGATTAATGAGGTTTAATGGATCTTTATCGGAGAAATATATCACATATTGGACCCTTTAAGGATATCCATTAAGGATCTCTTTAAGAATTATGTTATCATATTTCCTTTAAGACTCGTGTCTGGGATGCCTTATGTAATGAGTTGATTGTGTAGTTCCCCTGTGGTCTTTTTTTTTGGATTTTCGAGGTCAAACACACATCGGCAACCCACTACTCAACCTCCATCCCAGTCGCAACCGTGTGCGGACCGAGTTGGTGGAGTGCCGAGGGGCGCTCGAAGGTCAAACACACCTCGGGGATCCTCCCACGGGGAGCGCGCGGGCCCGAGGGATCCTAGTTCAACCCCGTGTGGTCTTGCAAAACTGTGTTTGAACTTTGAAGCCTAGAACTCGGAATTTTATAAATAAGCCTATGAAGTTTCAAAATTCAGTGAAAAGCCCTTGATGTTCCTAAATCTATAAAAACCCATGGCTTACAATTCCTAGATTCCAAGTATTTATCATAATAATAGTTTTACCCTGGATGCTAAAATAGTTGCACGTTTGCCCAAAGCATTGGAGAGTTTGCAAAATCACATTTTAATAGAAATTTCCCACATGATTTCAGATTTTAGTTTTTATCGAAATTTCAGACTACCTCAGATCGATGAAATTACCTCTACATCCCTGTTTATCAGATGATGTGAATAAATGCATTAAATGATTAAAAAAATCATTAAGACAAGTCAGAAGTCATCCAACTAAATTCACCCAGAAAATCATGAAACTGTGGAAATTATCCTTGAGCTTAAAAAACGCTCACAGCCCTATGGTTCAAATGGACACATCAAGAAGTTATAATTTCCTAAATCCAGTTGGGCATCCAAGCCTTTATGCTATAATTGGTCCCCCTAAAAGAGCTTGAACAGATGATTCATTTCTTCACCTGTCCATGCATGAAATGTTCTATATATAGGGCATCATTCATGACAGCCATTTGATCGATGTAATTTACACTGATCAACGTTGGTGGGGAGAGGTCCAATGCACAGAACTGCATCTCCAGTTTGCATTCCACAAAGGGAATTCACCCTGAATCCCTTACTCTTTGATGAAGTGTCAAATCAAGTAAAAGAAACATAGAAATAAATCTGCTGCCACAGCTGGTTAATTTACCTTCCTTTTTGGATTTTTCTGAGATCTTTATTTTCATTTTTTTGTGAGGTTTTCCCCTTGGCAAGCAATTATAAATTTCAGGAAAAGCCATTTGCATATCATTCTTGGGAATTCCTGTGTTGGGTTGATATTTTACTTTTGAAGCAATTGTTGCAAACTCTACTTATCAATGAATCAAATTAATGGTGCAATCCAAATGAACTTTTGGAAAAAAATAATTGTCAGTGATGAGTTGAAGCAATTGTTGCAAACTCTACTTATTAATCAATCAAATTAGTGGTGCAATCCAAATGAACTTTTGGAAAAAAATAATTGTCAGCGATGTTGTTCCGAAATATTTATTTTCTTTAGTATTCTTCTTGTTTAATGACATTGTTTTTCTTGCTTAGAAGTTATAAAACCCATAATTAGTTTGGGCCATGCTCCATGTATATGTTCATCCTTCAATGCCTGTTTTTTCTTACTTTGGGGCTGCTTTGTGTTCTTTTGGCTTGAAGTTCTGCTAATCTCAGGCATGTAAACACTTCGCTTTTGCATAAACCGTCTATATAGTAGTGTGGCAATTTTTCCCTTCTTGCAGGCACTACTTTCACTCCTTCTATTCAACAGATAATGCATGCTCATTATCTCTGAGTGCGGTGGCTGGCAGGGCTGATGTGTTCCTGTATGTGGACGAGCTTTGCATGCTCTTCCAGGTAGTAATGCATGCTTTTTAGACTCTCCCAATCATTTTATTGTGATGTTATTATTTAATTTTGAAAATTTTACACAGTGAAAATCTTTGGTTTAGGAGGTCTCTTCTCATGGTCATTATATACATACTTGTTCCGTCTTTCTTTGTGCCTCAATGCCTCTCTTTTGCTCTTCCAGATGCCGTCCAAAATATGGTTTAGCTAGGTGGTGTGATGGGTGACTAAGGAAACATGTCTTCGTAACTCCATCTTCTTCACTCCTAAATGTTAGAGTTGGAAATGCTTGGTGTACCTTTTTTGGTTGACATAGCACCAATATTATTATGTCGAGTGATTCATTATTGAAATCATCTTAGGAACTCAGTTTATCAACTAGATTTCTTTGAGGTTTGGGAATTATGGAGAATGGAGGACAAGAATTGTGAATGGTTTATCCTAGCTGGGGCTAAAAGATATACTTTGCATATTGAAACATCCTGCTCTAAACATAGTTTTGGAGAGATTTTGTTATACTCTGCATTGTTTCAGTGGAAAATGCTATACTCTGCATTGTTTCAGTAGAAATGAAACATCCTGCTCTAAGCATACTTTTGGAGAGATTTTGTTATACTCTGCATTGTTCCAGTGGAAAACGCTATACTCTGCATTGTTTCAGTAGAAATGCTGCATGGCATCTCCTCCACTTTCTCCTTCTTGTCCCTGACAAGAAGGCCTGGATGAATGTTAGTCCCTATATTATTCTGTGCCTTAGAGACTGCGATTCACACATGCTACAAATGGGAGCTCGCATTCCACTGATTTTCAGCTACTTTTTCTAACAATAAAGCACATCCTTTTCAGGTTCTTGAAGGCATACTTCCTATAGCATCGTCCATTTCTGGTGATTTTGATTATGCTGTATCTTTTAGCTCTCGAGAATATATCAGAAAGTTTTTATCAGTAAAAAAGGATGCTATAAGTAATGAAATGGAAGATGGAGCAGAAGACAAAACCTCGTGCCTTCAGAGTACACAATTTACCTTTGATGCTCATCTGGAGTTGGGTCATATAGATGTTAATTTGAGTAACTCAAGGAAAAAGCATTTCAAGTTGATGAAGACTGATAATGCTTCCAGTAGTGTGACTTCGTACCATGATCAACTTTTGCTTAACTTACGAGACTTTGGCATGGGTTTTTTGCTACAAAATTCTTGCATCCAGATTTCCTGTAATGAAAGGCATGTGAAACTACTTATGGACTTGTTGGAAATTCGATCTGTTATATTTAAGCCTCAAAGGGACATGGATATGTTCAGCGATGATTCCATGATTAGAGACATTCATCATTATTCTAGACAGCTATGCGAATTTTCTCTTTCTCCATTTATTCTTCATTTATCCGCCGGCTATGATGGAGATTTTATGTCTTCTACTAGTGGAAGTGGAGGAAATGGTTCTAGTTCTGCAAAACCAGTTGAAAAAGGGGGAATTTTTCTCCCTGTTGCTGGTAAAGGGTCAGTGGTCCAATCACACAGTTCTCATCAGGGATTTCCTACCACGAGTGTTCCACTTCCAGGCTATTGTTTTATAACTGAAATAGAGGTTGGTGAGATTTTCATTGCAGATTGCAGTATGAAGAACCTTCTAACTAGACGACATCAGCCCAGCAGGTTTCAGCTACTTTTATCCAGTAGTGGAGGCTTTCACACGATCAACTTTGAAAACCAGGTGCTATTAAGTGTCTTGAAATTCTGTTAGTACTTTTGCCACATGCTTGAATTTATATACTCTCTCCATCCTAATATGGTCGTCCGAGTCCTTCAACTGCTTCAAGAAATTAGTGCAGCAACTTAGTCACGGCTTAAATTGGAGAGTAGAAAGGATTTGTGGGCCTAGCCATCCTCCTCTATTCTTTCTTAAATAATTTTTTGTCTATACTCCTTTCAATAAAGTAGAGGAGAGGAAGGCAAACCCATCTTGCATCTGCCCAAACTATCTTACCAGTTGTCTCGGTCGTTTGAAAATCCCTTCACCATCCTTTGTGGAACTCTTCTACTTTTTCGATGAAAGTTATATTTGCCTCAATCCCTTGTTTAGTAACTAATTAGCTACTATACAATCAAAATTGGATGGGGGAAAGTATACGCTCTTTGTTTTTGGCCATGGTCCATCATGTTTTCTTTGTCATCTCTAAATTAAAGAATGAGTTGAGAAATTCTTTGCATTTTTATGCTTCAGTTCACTCGATTTATAATTTACTATGCCCTGGAAATGATCATAATTTCTAAATTGAAGGAAATCTGACTTATTACTTTTGAAGTTTGAGTCTAACCTCATGTGGGGAGGTGGACCTATGTGAACAGTGAAAGGTATATATGGTATCACACTTGGTGGTGATCGGTGGGAAAATGTATGTATGTGGATAGTAGTCCTACTGTGATTCTGCTGCCCTCAGAGGACTCTAGAAAATGCACATTCATGGGTCTGCTTGCTGGGTTGTTTCCCTTTTCTTTAATGAATGCTGTTCAGTTTCATCGTCATCTACATTCTTTTCTTCCCTTGTAGTTGTGTCTCAGAAGCAAACCAGATGTTTCCTGACCTGCTGATCATTTATCCAAGTGTTCATTACTTCTTGTAGGTTCATTTTCTGTTCCACATTTGACATGTTCCGTAACAGTGCACTAATTTGTACAGCAATGCATCTGCATTACATGTGGTTGATAGTTGGTCATAGACATCTGAGGATTTTGTTCGATGCTAATCTTGTCCACTGGATTTTTGACATGTGAGATTAGGCTTAGAATGATGGATTTTATTGTTGTTATCATAACTGCTGCTTTTTATCGAGACTTCAGGAGATTAAGCATTTGATGAGTATGATGGTTGCATCATATTATAGTTATTCAATGCTTATATTGTGTTGCCAAAGCTTTGCTTGTTTATTAGATTCAAAGATTTAGTTTTTTGTTAGATTGCTTATATTCTATTTCTTTTCATGGATTGGTCTATAATCATAAACAGTTATGATATTACTTCACAGGGTGGTTCTTTTTTCATAGAGACGTCCACTCTGACTATGTTCAGTCAAAGCCTAAAGGCCTATTCTCTGTGCCTTTCAAGTCTTCAACTGTGGGCGTCTAAATCATCGAGTAAAAAGTGTGAAAAAGCTGGAGCTTCAGTGGTTCTTGATGAGAGTATAGCTAGACGAAGTAATCAAAGTCAGGAATACACTGAAACCATTGTACACTCAACGTTTTCATTGGGAACATGGAAATTGTGGTTTTTCAAGTCCCTCAATGTAGATGTATCTCAGTTTTCTGTTACATTTGCTGTTACCGATGGTTCTGGTAAAGAAAACATTTCTTTCTTTTTTGTTTTATTTATGTTGTGAAAAAGGTCAATATGGTTACTGTACCTGTTATTTCTCTTGTAGGTATGGTGCAGTCTCTTACTTTAGAAGCTGACATCAATTTAAAGATTACAAGTTTAGATAAGAACTTGTCTTTTAATCTTCTGAATTTGACAGTCATCTCTCAGCGTCTGCATAAGAACAGCCTGTCTAAGACCGAGATTGATGCCATTCCTAATGGATTGCAAACTTGCATTGGGGGTGCTCCGCCAAAGGGTGTATCGTTGGGCCTTGATAACGCACACTCTTCACTGGCAGTTTCTGAGAGAGAGATTTCTTCAGACAGTGATGAATCTGGATCATCTCCCTTGAACCGTTCACATTGCATCCTAAAACATTTATATGCTTCTGTTATCGTTAAGAAAACAGCCTTAGGCAGTGAAGTGGCCGCTTTGCCGTTGAAGAGTGATTGGGTTGGCAGTGGTTCTATCTCTGGTTTTGATTTGACAATCTCTCTCTCTGAAATTCAGGTGAACATCATGCTATCAAGTTAATAGGCTAGGCTAGGTGACATGCTGTCAAGAGAACTGTTCAAAATTATTCTTTATCTGAATGCCTAAAAATGTCCACCCCCCCCCCCCCCCCCCCCCCACCAAAAAAAAAAAAAAAAAAAAAAAGGATGCTTTTGTCTAGCCGGATTGACGTGCTGTTAAGAGAACTGTTCAAAATTATTCTTCATCTAATACCTAAAAATGTGTTTGTTGGCTTATCTTATTTCATGTTACATTCTGCCTGCCTTTTTTTCCCCAATACAGATGCTTTTGGCTATCTTTTCACCATTAGCTGGAATGTCTAGCACACACTCTGGTAAAAATTTAAGGAGTTTTGGTTCTCAGACACGAGGATGGGCCAACGATTCAGGTTCTACAATTCCTGATGGTATTTAATCTTACTCAGAAAGTCTATATTTGTATTGTTCATGAAAATGTACTTTGAAATGTTCAAATATATCCATTATTTGACTAGGGGCGATAGTGGCAATCCAAGATCTTCATCAGCACTTATACATTGCAGTTGAAGGTGTTGGAGTGAAGTACCGCGTAGTTGGTGCACTCCATTATTCTCTTGTTGGAGAACGGGCGCTTTTCATGGTATGGCAATCTCTAAATAAATCTAATTAAAAGCCGTTACTCATTGGACAATCCTTGGGATATCTCATAGATGAGCTGAAGATTCAAAGCATGCCATGTTGTGATGGGGTGTCATCAGGATTGTGCGTCCAGCTACTGTTAGTTGAAGTATTCACTGTTCTGCTTAGTGACATCACTTATGTTGTATCTAAACTCTATAGGAATGTTTTGGGACAGATATAATGTGCAGACCATCTTGCAATTCTCTTTGGGGTTCACAAATTCTTGTTCTAGCAGCTTGTAAGCAGCTGTCGTGAAAAAAGAGCACTAAGGCTTCAAAGATGCTTGAATTTTATGAGTTGCAGCCAGGTCTTTGAATACAAGGTTAGGAAATTTATTTATTTATTTTGCTGTGGACACAGCCCTAGCTTGTGATTCAGACAAAACAGAGTGGTAGTAACCTTTAAAGAAGCCATATAAGGGTTGTCCACGTCACTGATGATTCGACCTGTGAGTATATGTTGGTGCAGGAAGACCATGGTATGCCTACTCGGATTGACTTGACCGAGTAGACTCGTATTTGAGTGAGTCCGATCTGTGGATATGCATCGACTTGTTGAGTCACATTTGACTCGATGAGACTTGCATTGTATCACACAAGTCTGGTGCATTGCAATCCGACACAGTTCGCTGTGATCTGGCTTGATACAATACGATACGAGACAAATACGAATACGAAGAGAAAGAGGGCTTGGAGGCGTGTCTATTCGCATAGAATGCCATTTCCAGACAGAATGAGCCTCTCCCTCCCCCTGCCCTCTTTCTCCCTTCACGTGCTCCTCCTCCTCTATTGATTTCTTGAGTGAAAAGGTTGGATTTAAGCTTGAGGGCATTTTCCCTCTGAGGAGGAGGAGGTTAGAGGGTGTTGTAGCTGGTTCCAACTAGATCGAACGCTAAGGTATGTTGTTCTACATGAACCCTAAATATTTGAATTAGCTGGTTCCAACCAGATCAAAGGCTAAGGTATGTTTTCTACCTGAACCCTAACTATTTGAAATAACTATTTTGATCCTATCTAATGTGTAATAAGATGAAAAATGATATGATCTACCATTTCTACTCCTTTGCAATATGTAAAAACGTAGATTTGAACAAATTTGGGGTAGATCATCACTAACAAACCACTGGAGTTAAACGTTTATTTATGTCATGTTTATTCATAAAATTAAAGGATCTAAAAAAAATCATAAATTGGTCTGAATCGGCTGACTCATGCGAGTCCATAGTTGTCAAGGCGGTAAGGCGACCCAAGGTGTAGTTGGGGTCCCTGAGCGCCCCTTAGGCGCCCGCCTAGGGGTCGCCTAGTTGATAATAGTATAGTTAATATAAACTAAAGTGATATTAATATAAAAAACACAAGAAAATAACACTAATATGACATTAATATGAAAAATAATGGGTAGTTTGTTGGATTGAAGTATCAAAATTAAATATGTGACTGAAAAAATAATTATGAGAATGATATTTCATAATAAAAAATACTAACCCAGATGCATATTCGTTGAAAACCTGCAACTTAATGCTTACAACAACAATATATATGATGCAATAATGCAACAATATTCGTTGAAAGTGTCCTCAGAGGAGTGGAGGAGAGTGGCTGCTGGAATGTAATTTTTTAGTTTTTTCTTTGTGGAGATAGGAACCTCTCCTATCCCATCATGATTGTACTTGCTTTATTTATCTTTGAATCAAATTGGTGGTACAATCCACATTTATTTTAAAAAATAATGTAAAACATAATAAAAAATATTATCACCAACAAAAAAATGATGTTTTATAATAAAACAATGCTAATTGGTTGAAAATATACAATGAGAGAGTGAGAGCCTCAAAATGGGTCAGCAGATCCAGTACGGGCGCCTAGGCGGGCGCCTTGGGCACATTGGCGAGCTGCCTGGAATTCCGCCTTGGCGCCTAGGTGGGCACTTTGACAACAGTATGCGAGTCGCACTGGAGCCAGTCCGATACGACTCGTATCTAGGAGGATACGAGTTGTTACGCATCAGTGTCGGCGAACCTTGATGAAGATAATAAATAAGACCAGTAGAAGTAAACAAAGGTTAGAAGGTGAGGGTAATGCAAACACAAAAAGGGGAACTTTGTCTAATAAACTTATCATTCGCCTCTATCTATCCTTGACTCCCCTTTTATACTTGTAACTTAAACGATCTCCTACTTGGGCCATTTTCTCGTTTGAATTTGATATTGAACTACAGTAAAAGAAGGCTTCAGCCCTGTGACAGTGTGATTATCATACTCTTGAAGGGCTTGAGGCAGTCGTGAGGTGTTTTTCAAAAGCCTTACAAGGCATAAGCCTTGAGGTGCAATAAAGCATAAGCCATACAATGTAAGGGAGCATTGAGGCGTGAGCCTCATTATGTTAAGGAACAAGCATTGAGGCGTAAGCCATACACACAATGGTGACTCTATATATCTTATATGTGTCTGAGAGAGAGAGAGAGAGAGAGAGAGGAGAGAGAGAAAGAGAGAGAGAGGCATCAAACCTTATTAGACCACGGAATTCTGAGTCGGATTGGTTTCCAGCATCGGTCGGTCCCGATTCTGATCCGATCCAATCTGGATCGACTGATCCTGGCCAATCCAATGGAACAAAATTGATTCTGGATCAGTCTAATTAAAAAATATTTAAAAATGATTTTAAAAATAGAAGAAAAATGAGAAAAACAAAAATACATATAAATCAATTGAAAACATCATAAAATAAAGGCTTGGCAATCTATCAAGCATAAATATATGTTCTTATGAAAAATAAATAAGAATATATTATATACCTTCAATATGGATAATGTGATGAAGTGGACTCGTTGTCACCCTGGGGAGACTCGCCATATCCATGCTGAGGCTGCCTATATTGGCCATATCTATAGCCAAATAGTGATGCCGCCATATCATGAAAACTTGTTTGAAGTCCTCTAGGAGATGTTGATGGTGTTGACTTAAAGTACTTTCAGAATATGCGAGTAGAGCACCATAGTATATATCATAGCCATACACCTATTGTTGTCCTCTTTGAGTTCCCTCACTTGTGCTACTAACATCTGAATGAAATGGTTGAAATCGAGGTGGGTAAAAAGAGCTATAACCATATCTCCAATCAAGCATACCTTGATGTTATTGGCCATCATATCTCCCTTCTTGTTCTTGATCTTCTCTTTCTTCTTCTCCGTGAGTTTGTCTATATTCCTGTTGATGATAAGTCCCAATTCTTAAGGAAAATGAAGGTGCTGTGAAACCTGCACCAGTAGTAGCTCTAGCTGCTCCGGCATTAGCCCCATCTTTATCACTTACAGCCTGTGTGGTGTCATCACCCAATGGCACTAGAATGTCTACTCAATCTTCTAGTTCTTGTGCCACTACCATTATTGAGAATGTCCTCCATGATGTTACGTGAATAAACATTTCTCAACCTGCTACTTTCCTGCGAGTTTTCGTTTTCCTTCCCTTTTGAATGTTCCACATGTAAAATTGACTTATGAACTGCTGGTTGAGATCGAGGAGTTTCTGGCATTCTCTCAAAATGTATATGTGGCTGTAGTCCTATAAGTTGAGTTGTAGTACTAGAAGATGTCCCTTCCCTTGGCCTTTTTGAAGGTCCAAGTTTAGGATATCGAGCTTTTTACTCCATCTAATACTCTTTTTGCCCAAGGTCGATGTTCAGGATCAAACATAGGTTGATCAATGTTTACTTTAGTCTCCACCCAAGCATGCAAAGAATGTTCCTTATCTAGAAGCTCATCCATATTTATCTGTCCTTCAACCACAACTTGTGTAGATTGTGCAAAGTGCCCAATTGCTTGCATTTATCTTTTCTCTATCAGTCTTTATCTTACCCTTGATACTTTTTATCCTTTGGCACATGTTGTAGTGGAGTAGACCAGCTTCTCTAGCGTAGATGTGGAGAAGGATGGATCTTTTAGAACTCTCCTTCAAACCACTGTTTTAAGCTTCTTCCTCTTCTTCTTCCTTCTTCTTCCCTTAAGCTTCTAGTCTTGTATATCTTCTTTTTTTTTTTTCCTCTTTCTTTGCACCTTTCAAGAAGAAAAAAGGGGATCTTGACGAATTTCGGCCGGCGGCGGTGACTGGCGGGCGACGGCAGGTGGCAGATCTCCTTCTCCCTGCTGTTTGCTGTGAAAACGCAGTAGACATCAGGGAGAAAGGAGGCTTAAAAGCCCCCTTCATGCCGGATCACTTGTATCGGGCCCGTATCAGTTGAGATTGGGCAATTCGCCCGATTTTGGTCCAATACAACCGATTTGGTTGATTCTATTTTTTGTTTACATTATTTTTGGGCATTTAATCCCTCAACCCAGATCATCCGGCGGTCCGATCCAAATTGTCCAATTTCAATCAGGAACGGACGATTCTGCACTCTATGTATCGGACACTGATAATGATCGGTGAAAGTGGTGGCGACGGCGAGGCAATCAATGAGAACGAGCTTCCATGGTTTGTTGTATCGTATTGGATTGTGCCGACTCGTACGAGTTGACTTGTATCTAGGCGAGTCTGATCCTCTAGCACGCACCGAATCGGACTGGATCGTATCGATTCATACATGTGTAATGGGTTGTCTTATATTGAGTTTTTCCCTTTTTTTTTAAAAAAAGGTGTGGATTGTATAGCACCAATTTTATTTAAAAATAAATAGAGGGGATACAATCATTGCTAGATAGGAGAGATTCCTAACCCAACCAAAAAAAAGAAGCTTAGATAATCTTCAATTCCTCAGTCCAATCTTCTACAGAAATACCCCCTAAATGTCGGCTCCACATAAATACAATGTGCATCATACGTTCACAAATATTTTTCACATACAATTTGCTGTCTCTGAAGATAATATCATTGCGCTCCTTCCAAATACTCCAGCATATAGCATGAGGGAGAATGCGTATGATCCGGTTACTAACACCCCTCATTTTGCTTTTTGATAAAGAATGAAAGGTATCCCTCAAACCGTGGAATTAAATGCAATGGGGTAGTTGAAAACTATCCCAAAATCCTTCCACACTGCTTGCCTAATTGGGCACTTAATCAATAAATGTTCCACATCCTCCTCTGCTGACTCACAAAAAGAACACATTAAATCTCTATTCATGTTCCATTTCCTTTTGTAAACTTTACTAAGGATTCGTTTTTGGAATACTAGCCACATGAAAGCCCTCACTTTTTGTGGAGATTTAACCTTCCACACTCCCTTAACTCTCTGGTGCTTGTTGCCTTCACCTTCCAGCAGATTATAGAAGGATTTAACTGAAAATCTACCATCACCCCTATCCCAAATGAACCTATCAGCTTGAGACATATCCATCTGAGTTAGAGACAGCAGATTCAGCAATGCTTGATACTCCTCTACTTCTTCCTCCTTGAGATTCCTTCTGAGCTGAACTGTCCAGGTCACTTGTTCACCTTGTATCTGTACACAATCTTGAACCAAGGCCAATTTAAAAACTGCCAAGTTGAAAACCTGAGGAAACTTGAATTTGAGGACATCATCCCTTACCCATTTGTCTGTCCAGAAGAAAGTGCTCTCTCCCAATCTTGATTCAAATATACCTTTGCATCATGTGCCCTACTCTCAGAATACCGCTCCAAATCGGTGATATAGAAGATGAGTGGGCTGGTTGAAGGACTTGAAGATCTTCTGAAAATGAAGTCTGCGTCATAGAATCCTGTCACCTTCTTGGCAAGATTCACATTCACCATTTCCATTTTTGTTTCCTTGAACATCCACTCCCAAATCAGCTGCCTTTAGAGCAATTTCCTCATTTCCCCATCCTTCCAAAAAGGATTGCAACCCCTTCCCTTCATAGGTCTCCTCCCCCTCTTTGCCCACTATACCCACCTTACCTTCACTCCCACTTGCTAAAATTTGTCGATGACGCTCCGAAGCAACCTGTTTCTCTGAAGAAGGTGGTAGAGGAAGGTGGGACTTAGCTGGGGGGGGGGGGATAGAATGCCCACAGACACCAGGAATCTGCCCTACCTTCTTTCGCCCACACTGGTATGCCAAAAGATTCCTTCTTCTACCCTTCTTATATTTAGTAAGTGAAGAGTGAAGAAGATGGAGAGAAGATGGGCAAGAAACCCTTGTGCGGTGGCTCTCTCTGTCTCACACAGAGAGGCCGGCCAGCACAAGGACCTTTTATATCATAGGACAAACAACTTACAAGACTAAATGACAAGTTTTCCCCTGTCTACATAAATAACAAGAATAAACCAGAAAAATAAGGAAAAAACAGTAAATACTCAAAAGGACAAAAGTGCCCTAACTAAGGCTACTTTTCACTACACTCCCCCTCAAGCTGAGCATCGATATTGAGCATGCCCGGCTTGTTAATTACATTAAAAAATTGATCCCGAGACAACCCTTTAGTAAGGACATCAGCTAGCTGTTGGCCGGTGTTGATGTATGGTAAACATAAATCTCCACTATCAAACTTTTCTCGAATGAAGTGTCTATCGATCTCAATGTGCTTAGTTCTATCATGTTGAATTAGATTGTTGGCAATATTGATGGCAGCTATGTCACAATAGAGTTTCATAGGCCTCTTGACAGAGATACCAATGTCCTGAAGTGGTAATCGTATCCATAGAAGTTCAGTAATTGATTGTGCCATGGCTCTGTACTCCGCCTCTGCACTAGATCTAGCACAAACAAACTATTTTTTGCTCCTTCAAGTGACAAGATTTCCTCCTAGAAACATGCAAGATCCTATAGTGGATTTCCTGTCATCCTGGGAACCAGCCTAATCAACATCTGTGTACCCTTCAAGCACAAGAGGCTTGCCACCAGAGAATAATAATCTCTCTCTTAGACTTGACTTTATGTACCTCAGGATCCTATCTACTGCTTCAAGATGGGATGTCCTTGGAGCATGCATGAATTGACTTACTACACTGACAGTATAAGCAATATATGGTCTTGTCAAAGCCATGTATAGTAGCTTGCCAACAAGTCTTTGATAAGATCCTTTCTCAGATTCAGACAAAGGTTCACCATCTGCAAGACTAAGCCTATGGTTTGCCTCAATAGGAGTATCTGCAGCTTTCCATCCTAGTTTTCCTGTTTCTTTCAGCAAGTCCAGGCATACTTGCGTTGACACACATAGATTCCTTTAGAGGATCTAGCAACTTCAATACCAAGAAAGTATCTCAATTTTTCCAGATCCTTAATCTCGAATTCTTTTGCCAATTTTTTCTTTAGGACAACAATCTCCTCTTCATTATCACCTGTAATGATCATATCCTCCACATACACAATCAAAATAACAATCTTACCACTTATTCTCCTAATGAACAAGGTGTGATCAGCATTGCCTTGAGTAAAGCCATACTTAATCATAGTAATTCTGAACCTCTCCAACCATGCCCGAGGTGATTGCTTCAAGCCATACAGTGCCTTCTTTAATCTGCACACTTTTTCCCCAGTAACAACACCAGCAGGTGGCTGCATATATACTTCCTCTACCAGGTCACCATTTAAGAAGGCATTGTTCACGTCAAGCTGATATAATTCCCAGGAAAAAATGGGTTGCCAGGGATAAGAGTACTCTGATTGAATTTAGTTTAGCTACTGGTGTAAAAGTCTCATGATAGTCAATGTCATAGGTTTGAGTGAATCCTTTTGCCACCAGTCTAGCCTTAAACCTTTCAACCGTCCCATCTGCCCGGAACTTGGTAGTGTACACTTATTTGGATCCTACTAGCTTCTTTCCTTGAGGAACGTTAACTAATTCCCAAGTATTATTCTGCTTAAGAGCATCCATTTATTCTTTCATAGCTTTCACCCAGCAGTGATCTTTGCTGGCTTTTGCAAATGTAAGAGGGGTGGAACAGGTAGACAATACAACAATAAAACTCATATAGGAAGGGGACAATTTTCAGTAACAAAGGTGTCGAGAAATAGGGTGTTTGGTGCACTTACGTACACCTTTTCGGATACTAATGGGTTTCTCGAGGCTATCCTGCAAACTGTCAGAAGGCTCAAGGAGCTGTTCATGCTAAAAAACAATATTTCCTTCATGGGTTGGTGGATCAGCAGGAGAAGCCTCTATAACCTCTGTCCCAGTAGGGGGCTACTGAGGTTTGTTCTTGCGAATATAATGTTTTAAAATTTTGTTCCCTCCAGTCAAGATAGTATCACTATCATGTTGCTTCGTAGATGTGGCTAAGACCTTAGAGATGGCCCCTCTGTTAGGAATAGCAGTAGAGGGTGAGGATGGAACAATATGTGGAACAGGAATATGGAAGGTGTTCAAAAATATAACATCTCAATATACTTCTTCCTGGCCTGAGGATATAGCATTTGTATCCCTTCTGAGTAGAAGAGTACCCAAAAAATATAGCCCTGGTGGCTTTGACATTTAGTTTTGAGGAGCTTGGAGCCAAATAATGAACAAAACATAGGCATCGAAACACTCGCAATGGCAGCGGAAATGGTGAGTGTTAAGGCCTGAGAAGAGAATAAGGAGTCATGAAGTGAAGAACACGAGATGGCATTCGGTTGATGATGTACGCAACAGTGAGAATAGTCTCTACCCAGTATTTTTTGTTAAGGCCATGGTGGAGAAGCAATGCCCGAGCAGTCTCAAGTAGGTGTCTATTTTTTCTCTCAGCTACCCCATTCCGTTGGGGTGTACAGGGGAATGGGGATTCATGAAGAATACCCTCATCCTCAAAAAACATATTCATATTTTTTTGGAAGTATTCTTTTGCATTGTCTGATCGAAATACTTTTATTTTTTTCTCAAATTGATTTTTCATCATTTTTTCAAACACCTGAACCACTCGAGGCACTTCCTCCCTGGACTTCATTAGATATATCCACGTGCAATGTGTGAAATCATCAATGAATGATATAAAATATCGACTGCCATCAAGAGAGGGAGTGGAAAAAGGACCCCACACATCAGAATGGACAAGTTCAAAAGATGTAGAACTTTTATTCAATGACTGAGGAAATTGGGTTCTACAGTGTTTAACAAGGTGACATACTTGACAAGTAAGAGACAGTACGTCAACTTGATTGAATAATGAAGGAAATTTTTAATGATTTGAAAGAAAGGTGTCTTGGACGGAGATGCCACAACTGGATCTCTCTTATTTTGTGCAACATAACACTGATACTGCTAGACTGAAGGGCCGCCCCATGCTTGGACTGAAGTTGATAGAGGCCTTCCACTTCACGCCCACTCCCAAGAGGTTGTCCCGTCTTCAAGTCCTGAAACACACAATGAGAGGGAAAAAAATGTCACTGAACAATTCAATGATTTTTTCAAGCTACTAACAGAGAGTAGATTAATAGGAAGTTTGGGGACATGAAGTGCTGAGGACAAGACAAGGTGATTATCTAGAGGGATGTCGCCTTTCCCAGCAATGGTGGCAAGGGTGCCATAAGCAATAGTTACTTATCTTGTCCTGAGTATAAACTATAGGAAGTGAACAATGTGGAGGTACCCGTTATATGATCAGTACCTCCTGAGTCAATGATCCAGGAGTTCCCACCAGTGTGGGAGACAACATTGAGTGCTGCCCCAAGAGTGCCTGACTGGCTAATGGAGGTGGAGGTAGACAACTGACATATGAACCACTGAAGGTTAACTATGTTAGAAGTGGACAACCCTGCCAAGCTCCCTTGAGTGGTGGATGATGTGCTCACATCAGAGGCTGAAGTTGTGGTAGACCCTGTAGGCTTGGCTGACACAGCATTTCCTTAGGCTTTCTGGTTTTGCTTGAACTTCAGAGGCTTCTTGTCTGGATACAATTCCCAGCAAAAATCTACAAAGTGATTCTCTCGTCCATAGTGGGTACACTTTCTCCCTCCTTTCTTTGGGTCTTTCCGGGTGCCATCTCCTCCTTTTCCACTACTGTTTGTGCTGACAAGTGCAGAATGATCGCCAGTGCTAATCCCACTTGTATCAATTTGCATGGTCTTTCGCCTCCTCTCCTCTGTAACCACTTTCTTGGAACACTGCTTAAGTGAGGGGATCACTTCAAAGTTGAGGATTTGAGACCTCAACCCTTCATATTCAGTGTTCAGACCATGTAGAAATTTGAGAACTCTCTGATCTTTTATGTGCTTCAGATATTTCCAATGGTCTGCTACTGAGTCCCAATCAGAGATAGCATAGGTATCCTACTCCTCCCATAGAGCCCTTAGGGTCCTGTAGTATTCACACACCGTTTTACTACCCTGTTTGGTTTCATGAATAGTAACCACAAGATCATACATGTTTACTAGGTTAGCCTTCTCACAATAGATCTCTTCCAGTATAAGCCACATCTGTCATGCAGTAGACTTCTTTACAATATACTTCAACTGCCCATTTGTCACAGAACTTAGGAGCCAGGTCCTCACAATGCTGTCTTGGTGCTCCCAATCATCATACTTTGGGTCGTCCACTGAAGGTGAGGTTATTTTTCCATTTATGTAATCCACCTTTGCCCGAGCACTAACAAAAGTCTTAATTGCTGCTGCACAGTCCAAGTAATTTGAATCATTCAATTTCACAGGGGGAAGTTGAAGATGAGAATGATCCCCCATGCTGTCCCCTTTGGATGAGACTTCGTTTGTCGTCATCTCAGACATATTCTCACTCTTAGGGGACTTTCGGAGGTACACATAGACAAGAGAAGGTGCGGCTGCAAGAAGATATGCACCCACCACAAGAAGAAATCTGCAGCAACACTCAAGAGGGAACCAACCTTGCAACAGTCCAAACAAAATATTTTTTTGTGCAGCGGGAGGAGGCTGTAGTAGTACAGACTATCCACCAAAAACAGGAAAACTGCAGCAACAAGATGGGTACTCACATAATCTGAGGGGAAGTCAGCCTTGAGCAGTCCCCAAAATAGGGGATGATGTGAGGGCCCAAAGAACCCTAGAAGAGGGTGTATCCAGCAGTACTGGTGGTCGGCTACCACCAACTGCAGAGCAAAGGGATCGGTTGTCCCTGGGTAGATGACCGGTCACCAAGAAGGGACCCACCCTGTGTACCGGTCACACAGTAAACCCTAAACAGGGTACCGGTCATAAGAATGGGCCTTGAGCAGATCTTGGCGAAGAAGAAACTGGCTGCCACTCTCCAAATCTGTATCGCAGGGTCCAGGCTTGTTGAACCAAGTCTCTCACAGCTGTCATTTTATACTCCCCATTAAGCCCTCGAACATTCTAGGTCAAGAGATTCATGACGAACATACAGTCTTCCCCACCTCTTTCCCTTTCTTCCCTCTTAAGCTGTCAAAGACTTCATTTTTCTTGACAAAATTAACCTCCCTTTTTCCAATTTTAACCTCTCCTCCCATTCCTTTCTTTTTTACAGAATTATGTAATGCATCATTCCTTTTCAATTTCTTAAGATAACTGATAACAATATCTTCTCTACCTTGGAAGGAAACCCCTACACATCTCCCAAATTGACCAATTTCATTAGCCCAACTATCTTCCTCTATTGAGTATCCTCACTGCAAGATGATCAGTTCTAGGAAAATAAGGAACAAGCGGAGCCGAAGAAAAGTTATCCAGTAAAAACCCCTTTTCAAGTCCCATCATGACCTCAGAGGCACACTCAGAGACATTATGATCATTGTTCATATTTCCCCCGTCCTGCAAATCAAACTGCCAGCCAGCTTCCTCCCCCTAGGAGATTGTCAGACTATCTCGTTTATATGCTGTAGGTATAATCTGAAATCTTCTGAGCCCAGTCATCATTCGCAAGACCACCCTTCTCTAAACATTCCCTTGAACACTGCGAATATGAATGGTGGAGCAAATGCGTATCCCTGCTAAGAAACTGAACATCAGTTGATGGCTCTGAAGTCCTCGACGGTGATGGCGTATAACTAGGAGATGAGCCGATGTGAAGGATCACCTTCCTGGGTACCGTAGGCAAGCTTCCGGTACTCTGTTTGCGTGAAGTAAGAACAGAGGCACTGTTGGAGAGCAGACGCCCATGTTTCGCTTCCCCGAAAGATCCTTGAACCGGTTCAAAAGCTGCCCGGTTCAAACTTAAGATCCGAAACACATGGGTCACTAAGGATTGGGTCCCGTATCGGTTTTGGATCCCAACTAAAACCATCATCGGCCCATTCCTGTATATCTCCTCCACCCGACTCTCTTCCCACGACCCCACTGTTCATGCCCTTCTCTGAACCAGCCTCGGGAAACTCAAAGCGCCATCCTCCCGCAGCAGCTTCGAGCACGGGTACATCTCCCAGGGGGATTTTTGAACCTGGGGGACGTTGCATATCCACTGGCCCAGCCCCCAGCACACCTCTGCCACAATGGTTCTTTGGAAAAACACGATCATTATTGCCCCGCCTCCCAATAGGCTGCCAATTCCTCTCCTGTAGACTCATGAGTGCTGAGTTAGGACAACTTGGAAGCTGTGATGATTGAGAAGCCCCACGAACAGAAGTCGCCAAGGAAGAAGACGAAGGTTTCGGCGCCCCTATTTTGTGCACGTACTCGTAGCCTCTTTTCTTCCTATACTTCTTATATTCCTTAACAACTTCAGCCCACGTCCGCTGCAAATCCCCTCCTGAACTATGCTAACCTGACCAGCATCTTCGGGACTGTTTTCAACCCAAAAAGCCTTGCCACCCATCAAAATCTTCACCTTCTGAGGAATATCGGCCACCTGGTCCACTCCCACCAGCACTCTAGCAAAGACCAAGTCTTCTCCTCTAAGAACATTGGCATCAACCTGCCTGAGAGTACCAAATCTAGAAATAATAGCCAGGAATGTTGAGATGTTCTGTAGATGAAGCGGAACTCCCCGAATTCTGCACCATACTCTGATCCCTTCAGTAGCTGGCAATGCCCCATCTTCTACCTTCCAAGGAGAGAAAAACACTGTCACATTCTCCCTTCTCGCCTTCCTCATGGAGCAAGCCTGATTCTTCCAAGATTCAGAATCTTCTCTGACCAAAAAGGAGTCCCCACAAATCAAACCAATTGCTCTCATCTGGCCATATAGATTGCAGAATCCTTAGAACCAACTCCTTGCCTACTGGAGATACCAGCCTATTGGAATCAGACTTATCAAAGGACACCACCACACACTGCTCCAAGCTATCTCTGACAGCTCCAATCTCCGGCAAGGGAGAATTCTGAGGTTAGTAGACCCCACCTGCCATCATTGTCGGCAAAACAGCAGCCCTGCAATCTCATGCATCTTAATGGAGTTGGGCTTAAAAATGGAAGGGCAAGCCCATCTTCTATGCCCCACGCCTCTGCAAAGAAGACATTGAATGGCTTTTCTACAGTTGGCAGCATGATGGCCTTTCCCTAAACACCGGTGTTTGGGACCTAACCTAGCTGTCTCCTCCTATTGGATTTGAAGATCCTTATTGTGATGTTTTTTGTTTTGGTTTATCTGGAGAAATGTAGGTCGGTTTTATTTATTAGACTATGAGAGCTTAGGATTAGCACTCAGGAAGTCCGGGACTTCGGATCAGGCGAAGATCCGAGTATATGATGACCCCTCTCTACTAACCTCGGTCAGCGTTAATTACGTCAAGCAACCGCTCGACAACCCTTGATTAACCGTCCGTATGATGCCCTTATAACATGCAACACTACTACTACAGGCAGCACATGCATATGAAGATATGTTTTAGGTTAAGCTCTTGGCCTTACCCAAGTTTAGGATGGATTTATAATTGATTGGGAGACTTTTTAAAAGGTTTTGGATTGATTCCGAGTTATCTGGGTTGATTCCGAGTTATTTGGGTTGATTCCGAGTAATTATGCCGAGTTGGAGGGTATAAGGGTATTATAGTCACTTTAATGTGTGAAATGAGTTTTGATGATTTAGAAATGTTTCAAAACCTTGGAAGATATTTTAAAGTTATTTTAAGTGTGTATGAGTTGTAAGGGTATTTTGGTAATTTTACCTTAAATCGGGTTTATTAGGTTTATAGTCCATTTTTTATATTTTTATATACTTTCTGAAATTTTCACTTATTTTTATTACATTGAGGGTATTTTGGTAATTTGTATTAAGTTCTGGGGGTATTTTAGGCATTTCAAAAATTTTATATGTTTTCAGATTTGGTTTTCTGATTTTCACTGTTTTTTTACTGAATTTTACTGAATTTTTTATTAATTTACTGGGTTTTATTAATTAATTAAATGTATGAAGGATACTTAAGTCATATTTTTGGGTTTATATAATTTTCAGATTTGGTTTCTGATTTTTGCTGAATATTACTGGTTTTTACAGAAATTTTTTGATATTTATATTCATTTTACTGATTTAAATAATTTTTTTACAGGTTTTATTAATTAATTAATCATGAGGGGCATTTAAATCATTTTTAACTTAAGTATACTTTTTATGAATCTATGCTTAGTTATGTATGGGGTGAGGCCAAGATTAGATTAAAAGAATGCGCAGATTTTTAATTCAATTTTTAGAGTAATTAGAAAATTAAATATATATATTAAAAGTATTAAAACATGATATTAATTATTTAATTTGATGACACACAGGCACACGGTTTGACATAGAATAGCCATTTTATTTTAGCAGAACTTCGCCTTATGAAAAAGACTTTTACAGTAGACAAATCGGCAGAGCTTCCCCTTAGGAATAAACCTTAGGAAGAGAGCCCTCCGGGACGAGAGGATCCTCCAAAACGCAGCAAACACGGGTAAGAAACAAGGAGTTTGGTCTTGAACGTAACAGAACCTCTCCCTTGGAAATTTCCCACCCTTTAAGTATATGGAGTGGTGTATGCCTCGTCTTGTATTGAGGACTATGGGGTCCTATTTATAGGCTCTAAATTGGGCCCGGTGGGGGATGCCACCGGGGAGGCCCGAGGTGGGGGGTACCCACCGGTTTGTCTCTCTCCCCTCCTTTTTTTTTCTTTTAATTCAAGAGGGGTGAGAGAGAAGAGAGAGAGTGAGAGAGTGGGGGAGGGGGGTCCGGTGGACACCCCCACCGGTTCCAACTGGTGGGGGGTGGCCACCGGTTTGGACCCCCCGCCGGTTTGGAGAGCAAACCGGTGGTGGTTCCCCCTCCTTTTTTCCTCTCCTTTTGTGTTACTTTAATGGGACTTAGCCCATTAACCCTTCCTTGGCCAAGTGTGAAAGGGGTTAGAATTAAATGGGGTTCTTTTAGTGGGATTCTTAACCAAGTGTGAAAAGGGTTAAGGTGGAGGATTAAATGAGGGCCTTTTGTGGGATTCTTAACCAAATGTGGGTTTAAGAATCCATTAAATCCCCCTCCTTTAATTAATCCCCCCCCCCCCCCCCCCCACCGGTTCCTCCTCTCTCTCTCCTCCCTCCTTCTTTCCTATTTAAATAAAGGGGGAGAGAGAGAGAGGGGACCACTTGGCTCTTTCCATCTTGGGTAGGTTTCCTCTTTGGGATTTTAGAGATTTTCCCTTTTGGGCTGCAGGTTTTGGAGCCTTGTGGGACTGGTTTTTAGGCCCATTTGGACCTTTTTATTGGGCCTTCATATCGGGTCCCTTATTGGGCCACTTATTGGGCCCATTATCTTGATATTAGGCCTTTATTGGAGCTGTTTTGGGCCTATTTTGGGACTGTTTTAGGCCCATTTCGGGACTGTTTTAAGCTCCTATTTCGCAGCATTTGGAGCATTTTTATTGCTGCATTTTAGGGCTCTCCTTTGGACCCCTCCGTTAAGATTTAGGGGCTGATCTTGGACAGCATACAGGAGCGATTCGGGACTGTTTTGGGCCTTTGCAAGAGCCTCGATTAAGGCCTCTTGGCCTAGGTATGTTTCTTGCCCCATTGCCCTCCTAATATATGCATATAGGTTTATGTATTCGCATGCACATAGGAGAGCTTACATTTAACATCAACCCTTGTATCATAGGTGCTTGTTCATTCATTTTTTGTTTTGCACAACATGGTCTCATGCGAACATGAGCATATGCTATGCATATTTTCCACATCATGAGCTCACATTAATGTGAGCATATGCCATGTAGTTTTTTTTTTCCGCACAATCATGTGCATATGCATACTTGAATAATATTATTGCGCATGGAAATTTTTCGGGTCAACAAATGCCCCCCACGGGATGCGCGCCGAAAACGAAGTCAGAGGCGGGTGTCCCGTACATCATTTCATATACATATTTTTTCTTTTTGGCCATATGTATTTCTCCTTTTTTGTATATCCCGAAGGATTATTTTCATGCCATACATTGATGCAATCTTGCTTATTTCCCCATCTTGCCCAATGTGGTTTGAGCATATATGAATTCTTAAGAAAATAGCAACACTGCCCCATATTCTTTGTGCAATCAATTGCACGATTTGCCATATATATCTGCCCCTACGGAGCTTGTGGGTTCGGACACCCTTCATTTTTTGGTACTTGAATATTCCATAAACGCTCCCGCAAACTTCGTCTTCGTGACTTTGCGGCTTCCTGGGGCCATTTGGAATTATTCGATTCCCTCTATATCGTGGATCCCCTTGGCCTTCGCGACTTAGAGGGTTCTATAGGATTGGTGCCATCTGAATTGTTCGACACATTGCTCGGTCCCGGGTATCTCTTGGCCTTCGCGACTTGGAGATTAGTTGGGAACATAGAGCGGGTCACTCAATTTTGGTGGCATCATTCTTATTCAAGAGATATTAGTATCTTATTTTGGCATTTTCAGGAGCTTAATGCGAGACACTCTGGATTGGCCAAGTGTCCGCCACTTCGGCAATATGTATATAAGGAGTTTATAGGCATGATATAGACGTTGTGCAAGCATTAGCACCTTATTCTCACTTAGGCACTTCCAAGAGCTCCATACGAGACATTCTGGGTTGGCCATGCTTTCATCATATATAGGCAATATTCAAGTATCTCTGCGTTGTCCCGACTTTCTATCGGGACTTAGCTATCTTGCTGCTTTGCACATCATTTCGATATGTATTTTTGCTGATGTTTCCTTTGTAGGTTGATATTTCTTGATTTGTATCATTATGGCCAACATTGGGGATATTCCCGCCGAGGGATTTCAGGAGGAGATTGCCGTGTACCCGGATGCGGGGTTTCGCTGGGTGGCTCAGCTACACCTGCGGATTACTATTGAGAATGTTGTCCCCATCTGTCGGGAGAGCATTTATAGAGATGGAGAATTCTTTTATTTTTTGCGAGACGAGACAGCTCGGCATCTTCCTTCAGACGCCTCTATATACGAGCTGCTTTAGTCATATGTTCATATTGAAGATGGGGTCGAAAGACCATTGCTTCCTTTGGAGCGTCGCGATTTGGAGCGCGCCATTTTGCTGGATTACGATAATATGGAGGGACTTCTCCCTTTTTCATATCCAGCCTTCCCTTCCTCTGTCGATCGGTTGTGGGAATTTCCTACCCTCGAGTAGCTGGGACCTATTTAGGCTATACTTCGGGTCGATGACATAAGTAGGACTTATCAGCCAGCCATGTGGACACGAGCAAGTAGTCGTCCTTGTGAGGCTACCCGGCGCCCGCAGGGGCTATTTCTGATTTAGGCAGAAGAAGGCTCAATACATGATTCCTCTTACTTCAGTATACTGTTATCAGACATATGTCAGGGCGTTCGCCCTGCGTGGGATACTCGTCTGCAAGTTAGAAGCTCGTACGTTTTCCACCTCGGGGCTACAGAATGACTTCTATATATTCTGAAGAACTGTCGGTCGATTCTTGATAGGGCCAACATTTATGAGGCCGTCGCAGCGGCTCAGTATGACTATCCTTGCCATCATCACTTTATTGAGGTGATCGCTGAGCGCTATATTCGCGACACCAATACTATCGCGACTTCATAGGGTGAGACCGCTATTGACCTTTGGTTTATGCATCGGATTTCAGGTCTACCAATTATGGGAGAACCTTATGAGGAAGGAGTGTTAGAAGAATTTCATCGCAGTACTACCGACGGTGCGGGGAGCTACACCACCCCTTATTGCTATAGATATTTGTTGAAGATATGACGTGATTTCTCCAAGGCGAAACGTGCTGCCTCCTCCTCCAGCGGGGGGAGTTCTTCTGGCCCAGGCAAAGTATCCCCAGTAGCTTGGGTTATATTCTTCTTTGGGGGACCTTTCCGTTATCATCGAGGCTTTGTCAGCATGTTCGATGAACGGGTCCTGTTGATATTGTCATATCGGGATATTTCTCGCCGAGGTATCATCATCGCACCCGAGCGTCAGTCCGAAAACCCCTGGGCCCTTGATGACACGACATATGTAGCTAGCTGCCTATCTAGCCTATTGGCTAGTGACTTTTGCTGTCCCATATAGGGACGAGGGGGCCTTGCGGCCTGAGGTTTTACTGGCGGCCTCGAGACTTGCAGTGGGGACGCGCCTTGTCATTGCACCAGCGACGCTTGTTAGCATATATCATTCTTTTGGGGCCCTCTGCAGCTCAGGCACTCCAAATACTTGTTCAGTGGTTATGGCCACTCATTATGTCAGCGCCTGGGCAGGGCTCCTGCTTCCATGTTATTCTCCTATCGGCAGAGAAATGGCTCATTCACTGCCAACCATTCTTCGGTTGGTTAGCCAGCCAGCCAGTCAGGGGACGGGTCAACTCTCCTATGCCCGTTCCGCTATGAGCTTCATTCTTTTCGGCTCTTGCCGAAAGCTGGATTTCGACCATTCCTCGCGCAATTTTCGGCCGTATTTTAACAGAGGAGGGGCTGCCGATCGTGTTTGGTTTGACCCATGGACAGGTCGTATGGGTTATAATGGTGCTGTACTGGACGGGTGGACTTTGAGTACTTGCCCATGCTTACTCATATTGAAAAAGGGCAAAGATGTGATCCTGGAGCCTTATTACCCAAACCGCTTCGCGCGAAATTTTGGGTATGATCAGATGATCCCTTCTAGCCTTATTTTTACTGAGCTGCCTCAGGTGTATCAGAAGCGGAACAGCTACCTAGTCGTCCGATTATAGTGGAAGTATTTTCAACATCAGAATATGTATGGCCAAGTGGCAGTGCCTCCCCCTACTTATGAAGAGGGCATGACCGTTTCCTTTGTTGCTTGGTGGCATAAAAACTAAGGAAAGTTGCGGCTAAGACCAGACTCTGAGCAGACAAGAGGTTCCTCTTTGGCTAAGTCTGCTAAAGGACTTGGCCGATATACATATAAGTCGAGCTGGCCCGCCTGTGCCAAAGGCCAAGAAGAAGAGGGGCAGTGAAGATGATGGTTTCTATGGGCTTGCCGCCCCCGGATATATATGGACTGATCATTTCTTGGCAGATCGCAAACTTCTGAAAAAGTTTGAGCATAATGCCCGGCTGCCCGTTGGCAGTTTCAACGGGGATCTTGCCAGAGACTGGCTACGATATCTTAGCCATATGCTTTTCTGTTTCGGTCCTCGCCGAGAAGCCTTTTTGATATTGAGGGTCGAGACCGTTGGTGACGTATGGCGAGTGATGGGACAAGCGGCGACCCAACTAGGGATGTCTTTTGACTCTCTTATCCCTGAATCGTCGAGGTCCTTCGCTGCACAAGGTATCTATATTTTCACATCTCTTTTTGTTATGTTCCTGCATCCGCAGACATTTGCCTTAACTCTGTCCCTTCTCAATTTATAGGCGATGTCGTCTCTCTGTCGCCTGTTGCCCCTGGGGGACTTTCTACGACCCATATTTCTGAGGGGGAGCCTCAACTTTCAGCCACCGTGGCCGTAGTGCCTTCTGCAAGCACTGGCCCACCTTCAGAGATGCAACTTTTAGTGGCTGCGGCGAAGCAAGCGGCTCGAAAGAAGCGGTCAGCTGAAGAGGAGGCAGGATGTAGGTCAGTTCGACCCCAGCGGACTCTTCCTCCTTCACCGGCTCGGGCAATTGTTCAGAGGTCATCTTCGCCTACGGGTAACAACCTTGTCAGTTTTTTTGTTTGGGGATTAATTCCTGTTTGTATTCTGACTCTTCATTGTTCTCGCTTCTCTTTAACAGAGGAAGGCGAGCTCGTAGGCGAGGACATTTCTCAGGCCGCCATCCAGCCTGCTGTTAGTGAACTCCCCCTCATGACAGGGGGGATTGACTAACTGAACCCTTTTTTATTTCTCTTTTTTTGCTTTATTCATGAGGTCCTCACCTTTGATTATTCTTTACTTTTCAGGGGCTTATGTTCCTGAGCCACCTGCTGAAGACCCCATTCAAGTGGCATTGCCGGCCATCGCCGAGGTATATATATTTCTTTGGCAAATTCCCTTTCATCCCTTGCTGGGAGTGATCGTGATTTCAATCATTTTTCTTTGCTTCACGTAGGATAATGTTGGCGCGACTACTAATATCGCCTTAGGCAACGAAGAGGAGCTTGGAGATCTTAACTGGGCCGATTATTAACCTTATTGTTCAGACGTCCCTCTGGTCGATCAATTATATCATGAACTTTTGGACGACCATGGCTGTTTTGGTAATTTTTTTTACTGGCATATTGCAGCTCCCTTTTCCCTTTTCTTGCATAGGACCTGACTCTCTGTCCCCTTTCTTGTATAGATTTTACTTTTGAAGAATTGATGCGGTCGACATCTAGTCATTTAGGCTCCTCATTCATGAAGGGCCTTGTAGGGGATTCGACAGCTGCCCCTGCAGTAGATAGTCCTCCAGCTGAGGGTAAGCCGCGCATTCTTTAATTCTTGTGACTTTTCTTTTCAACTACCATATCTCCTTTGGTAGCCGATATCGAGCTTTTCACAGGGATTGTCGAAGTGGCACCGGTGGCGGCTGTCTCCCCTTCCGTTGTCCTTCCTTCGGAAGACAACTTGGCTATGCCTCCTGCAGCTATCTTAGTAGATGATGAGCCTAGAGAAATTGAGGTCACCCAAGAAAAACATATCGCTTTGACACCGGGTAGACTAATTTCTTTTCTTATGCTCAGGACTGTACATATTACATTCTTATGCCTTCTGACTCTGTCTTGTGTTTTGCTGCCCTCCTCTATTTCTTGACTAGACATCGTCTCCGTGTCCACTCAAAGGTGGGAATGCCGGGAGGGGGTCAAATCAGCTCCTGGGCTCCTCCTGGGGAGGATTGAAAGATTAGTCGCTTCAATGATATGTGCTAGGGCACTGTCGACTCTCATTCGCTCTAGACGAATTACTGCTCTTGACGGTATTGATATATTGGAAGGTATGAGGCTTCCTCGTGTTTTTTGTTAACTATTACTAGATGTTGACTCCATTGTTTGTATTCTGTAGCTTGGAGGAACTTGTGTCCTGACTCTCCAGCTCATTCGGGGGATATTGTCCGCCTTTCTTATTCGGGAGAGACTCCTAACGCGTCCAGAACCGAAGAGCTGGTTCATACCTCTACTGAGCTACTAATCCCATCAGAGGATGAGGGTGAGCCTGAAGTTGCTGGCCCACTCGCTTTCGATTGCAAAGCATATTCGCCAACCTAGAGCGGCTCTACTATTAAGCTACAGCCTTCTCCCTTTTCATGTTGTTCAGGAGACATTGAACCAGTTCCTCCTTCTCCTAGAGAGGATGGAGAAGTAGGCACTCCCCATTCGGGGAAGGCCGAAAAGTCAGGTAATAATTTTGTGCCCTATTATTTTTTTTGGTTAACATCACTTTCCATTTTGGTCTTATATAATTCCCCTCTTTTTACTTGGTAGAAGGTGAAGACCGGGATGACTCCGATGCTTATGCCGCCCAACAAGTCTTGTTACGGACCGAGTTGGAGTCCGCCCTTAGAGATGTCGCAGCACGGACCATAGAGGTTTCTGAACTTCGGGCACACAGGGAAATAATGAGCTTAAGTATTGCCGAAGCGGAGTCGCAAGTAGCTGTCCTCCGTTTACAATTAGAAGAGCTGGAAAAGGGCTTAGAGGAAGGCGTCGAGCAAGTGGCGACCCTTGACCGTCGTCTAAACGAGCTCACCTGAGAGCGGGACGAGTCAGTCGAGAGAGTTGAGGCCCTTCGCCTGCTGTTGGATGCCTCACAGGCTTTGGTAGTTCGTGAGCCGAGTCCGATTCGGGAATTCCTCCCTTCTTTTTGATCTTGTGATATTGCTTCGCTTTGAAGGCTCCTCCTTCGCGACTATTTATACAGAAAGAGCTTTGGTCAAATAGCGTCTATTCTTCACCATCTTCCATCGTTCCTTTAAAAAAAAAAAAAAAAAAAAAAAAAAAAAAAAAAACTAATGTTAGCGCCCTTTCGAGTTTTCACTAACATTAGCCCCCTCTTACTTTTGCCTGCATGCCTTTGCGGGTTTTCATGCAGCGGGGTTACCTAATTTTGCCTAAGGCGCCCTCACGGGTTTTCACCTTAGCTGGGTATTAAGATTTTTTTACCTTTAATTTGGTCCTTTCAAAATGAGACCAATTAAGTCCGTCGGGGCACCTTATCTTTTTAAACCCCATTTTTCTTCTGTTTTTTCTCTTTCTTTTTTTTTTACATGAAGATAACCCTGACTGCCGTTAAGTATACGGTATGACCGGGCTTACAAATTCTGGGTGAATATGAAACATGAAAATTTGGTTTGATTTGAGTGTATGAAAGGATTTCCGGGATTTAACGCCCCCCGTAGGCGAATTCTGAAGTTTAACGCCTTCCGTAGGCAAAATATGGGTTCTAAGATTTAAAGCCTCCTGTAGGGCGAATTTGGGAGTTTAACGCCTTCCGTAGGCGAATATGAATTTCAGGATTTAAAGCTTCATGTGGGGCGAATTCCGGAGTTTAATGCCTCCCGTAGGCGAAATATAAATTTCAGGATTTAAAACCTCCCGTAGGCGAAATATAGATTTTAGGATTTAATACTTCCCGTGGGCGAAATATGAATTTCAGGATTTAATGCCTCCCATAGGCAAAATATGAATTTCGGGATTTAATGCCTCCCGTAGGCGAAATATGAATTTCAGGATTTAAAGCCTTCCGTAGGCGAAATATGAATTTCAGGATTTAAAGCCTCCCTTGGGCGAAATATGAATTTCAGGATTTAAAGCCTCCCGTGGGCGAAATATGAATTTTAAGATTTAATGCCTTCCGTGGGCGAAATATGAATTTCAGGATTTAAAGCCTCCCATAGGCAAAATATAAATTTCTTCTTTTTAAAGCCTCCCTTAGGTGAATTACGGAGTTTAACACCTACCGTAGGCGAAATATGAGTTCCAGGATTTAAGCCTCCTGTAGGGCGAATTCCGGAGTTTAACGCCTCCCGTAGGCGAATATGAATTTCAGGATTTAAAGCCTCCCGTGGGGCGAGTTCCGGAGTTTAATGCCTCCCGTAGGCGAAATATGAATTCTAGGATTTAAAGCCTCATGTAGGGCGAAATATAAATTTCAGGATTTAAAGCTTCCCATGGGGCGAATTTCGGGGTTTAATGCCTCCCGTAGGCGAATTCCGGGGTTTAATGCCTCCCGTAGGCGAAATATGAATTTCAGGATTTAAAACCTCCTGTAGGCGAAATATGAATTTCAGGATTTAAAGTCTCCCGTAGGCGAAATATGAATTCTAGGATTTAAAGCCTTATGTAGGGCGAAATATAAATTTCAGGATTTAAAGCTTCCCGTGGGGCGAATTTCGGGGTTTAATGCCTCCTGTAGGCGAATTCCGGGGTTTAATGCCTCCCGTAGGCGAAATATGAATTTCAGGATTTAAAACGTCCTGTAGGCGAAATATGAATTTCAAGATTTAAAGCCTCCCATGGGCGAAGTATGAATTTCAACTCATCGTGGCACATCAGTGGAACTTGGTGTATACCATGGGCAATTTTGGGATATTACGCCTCCCCGAGGCAAATTCGACCTGTTACGGCACGCCGATGGGGTTATAATTTATGGGAAGGGAATTTTGGATTTTAGGATACAACGCCTCCGCGGGACGGCAATGGGATTTAGGATACAACGTCTTCTTGAGGCGGCAAATGGGATTTTAGGATACAACGCCTCCCTGGGGCGACAAATGGGATTTTAGGATACAATGCCTCCTTGGGCGAAAAATGAGATTTTTAGGATACAACGCCTCTTTGAGGCGGAAAATGAGATTTTAGGATACAACGCCTCCCCGGGGCGGAAAATGGGATTTTAGGATACAATGTCTCCCTGGGGTGGAAAATGAGATTTTTAGGATACAATGCTCTTCCCTGGGGCGGAAAATGGGATTTTAGGATACAACGCCTCCCTGGGGCGGAAAATGGGATTTTTAGGATACAATGCCTCCCTGGGGTGGAAAATGAGATTTTTAGGATATAACGCCTCTTTGGGGCGGCAAATGGGATTTTAGGATACAATGCCTCCCTGGGGCGGCAAATGGGATTTTAGGATACAACGCCTCCCTGGGGTGGAAAATGGGAATTTGAGAAAATTTTAGTAAATTTTTTTTTTTGAGGTGAATCTCTACCAATAGTATAACATCTTTCAAAAATATGTCTGCGTATTTACATTTGATATAGTAGGAATAGGGATTACTCTCTTATACTGCGTCGAGCAGAAGAGCAAGTTTTTCCACTTCCTTACCGAGTCGGGAGGACATCGTCATCATCGCGTCGGTCGTAGCCCTTGATGAGGATATTATTGTACCATTATTGTGATACCAAGGGTTTATTCGTCATTGGCAACTCTGATATCCTCCCTAGGTAAGGATGTGGGAAAACTCGATCTTTGCCTTTAGCAGGCCGAGAGAGTCTTCCCCCCATCCGGGAACAAATATGTGGCTTCATGAGCCTATGCGTTTACGTACGAGCATTATTGACTTTTCTCGGCGCAAATGACTTTTGCACGTTATTCCCCGGCGGGTTGCCGGCTCATCATCTTTGTCTTCGTTACATGTATATTTGGCTTCATGACACTGGCTCGTGCCGTTGTCGTTGTTGCTCAGGATGCTCGTGCACTGGAGTGTAATATAACTTCATATGCTGGCCATTTAATGGTGGGAAGGCCATATTCCCTTTTTCGTCCACCAGCCTGTAAGCGCCGCCCTCATAGACTCTGCTTACTATGAATGGTCCAACCTAGTTTGACTTGAATTTATTTTTAGGCCGGGAGGCCATGACATCTTTATGCTTGACCATTACTAGATCCCCTTTCTTAAAGGTTCTTTCTTTTACCAATTTATCGAATGCTCGAGACATCTGGGCTTAGTATATTCGCAGGCATTGATATGTTTGCAGTCTTTCGCCCTCGAGATCTGATAATTCTTCATAGCGCCTTTGAATCTCGCTCATATCGCCCTCTGGCACTGCATAATTTAGGGCTACCCTATAAGATGCAAGTTCTACTTATATTGGGATTACGGCTTCCGCTCCATAAACTAAAGAGTATGGAGAGCATCCCGTCGGGGTTTTATAGACGGTGCGATAGGCCCATAATGCTTCATGCATCTTCTCATCCCAATCCCGTTTTCGCCCTCCGTTGATCTTCACCAGGAGTTTGCACAGGGTTTTATTGAAGGCTTCCGCCATCCTGTTGGCTTGGGGATAATATATTGAAGATGCATACCAATCTATATGAAATTTAGCCGCCATCTTGTATATCGTCTGATTTTTGAATTGCGTGTCATTATCTGATGTGATCCGGCTAGGAGTCCCGAACCGATATATGATATTGTGCTTGACAAAGCGTGACACTGTCTCGCCTGTCACTTATTTTAAAGGGACGACTTTTGCCCAACGAGTAAAATATTTTGTTGCGGCAAGAATATATTTACACTCTCGAGATGACGGCGCCAATGGACTTACAACGTCCATTCTCCAATGGGCGAAAGGCCATGTCGGGGTCGTTGGGTGCAAATGATTGGGAGGTCGCCTAGGAATGGGCCTGTAGGCTTGACATTGGGGACAACTTTTTGCCAATTTCTCGCAATCCGTGAACATAGTTGGCCAATAAAAGTCTTTAGTTTTGATGTTGATTTTCATTTTTGTGTCGGATTGATGGGCTCCACACATCTCAGCATGAACTTCTTTCATTATTATGTGGGACTCTCTCGGGGAAAGACACCGGAGCAACACCGCATTTTTGTCTTGCGGGAAAAAGCGGTACAGTACGCCATCTATCAACTGGTATGAAGTTGCCCTTCGCAGCAGCTGGATTCTTTCGGCCTTATTATCAGGGAGCCATCCATTCTTTATCTTGATGAGAGGGACACGCCGATCATCTTCTTCTTGAATGTTATGGTCTTCTGGTATATTGATCTCAAACACTGTTAGACCATCTTCTTCATTCACTGCGGTGGGGAAAAGTCTCCTATCTCTCACAGTTACTTCTGTTTCTCCTACAGGAGGTAATTTCAAAGCCGCGGCCAATTTGGCTAATGCGTCAGCTTGAGCATTTTGACCTCTTTTGATATGTTCTATTGTGAAGGTATAAAACCTTTCACTTAGCCGGACAGCCGCTGCATGATAAGCTATCAATTATGTCTTTCTGACCTCAAATATGCCGACAAATTGCCGGACGACCAACAGGGAATCTCCATATACCTGGATGCATCTGACACTTATTTCCAAGGCAACTTTCAGCCCTACAATCAGGGCTTCGTATTCCGCCTCATTATTCGTTAGGGATTCCATCAGAGCATATGCGTGATGCAATACCCCGCCTTCTGGAGTGACTAGGACCAAGCTGGCTCCTGCTTTTGTGGTTGATGTGCCATTCGGCTTTATGATGGTTCTTGAGGCCCCATCAAAATATAGCTGCCATGTTTTTACTTCCGCCTGCTGCACATCCAATATTTTCTGTGCAGGCAAGATCTCTTCATCAGGCAATTCATTATTTAGAGGGGAAGTTTCAGGAATCGGGTGCGCTGCTAGAAAGTCGGCCATACCCTGTCCTTTTATTGCCTTCTGAGGGACAAAAGTAATATCAAACTCCATGTGGAGTAATGCCCATTTTCCTAGCCTCCCAGACAACACAGGTTGGCAAAGTAGGAATTTCAGCGGATCAAACCGCGATATTAGTTTGATTTCGTATGCTAGCAAATAATGCCTCAGCTTCTTTGTGGCGTATACAAGTGCTAAGCACATCTTCTCTGTTGGAGTATACCGGTGTTTAGGACCCACCAACATCCTGCTGAGGTAATAGAGCGGCTGCTCTTTTCCGTCCTCATTTTCTTGCGCCAGTCAAGCTCCCAAAGAAGCATCTAAGACTGCAATATAGAGGATGAGTGGTTTACCCTTTATGGGTGCCCCCAGTACTGGCGGCCTGAGGAGATATTCTTTTATGTCATTGAGAGCCTTTTGGTACTTTTCGTCCCAAATAAATGGGGCTTCTTTCTTTGTCAATTTTGAGAAGGGCCTGTACCTTCCAGATAGATTGGAGATAAATCTCCTGATATAGGCTAATATGCCTTGTAAGGATCTAAGTTCAGTTAGTGTTCTGGAAGGAGGCAGCTCCATGATTGCCTTGATTTTGTCGGGGTCAATCTCGATTCTCTGGTATTTGACTATGAAGCCCAAAAATTTCCCGCTAGAGACGCCAAAAGCGCACTTCATAGGGTTCATTTTGAGTTGATATTGACGAAGCCTTTCGAACACCTTGCGTAAGTCTCCGAGATGGTCGTCTTTCTTTACAGATTTCACCACGAGGTCATCGACATAACATTCGACCAAATCATGCAACATTTCATTGAATATTTTGGTCATGGCCCTTTGGTAGGTAGCACCAGCATTTTTTAGACCGAAGGGCATCCTTTTGTAATTGAATATTCCTTTCGGAGTGCGAAAGGCTGTCTGATTTTTATCTTTGAGGGCCATCCTAATCTGGTTATAGCCCGATGACCCATCCATTAAAGACAAGGCTTCATATCCTGTGGTGACATCCACCATAGTCTCAGTTATTGGCAATGGAAAGTCATCTTTCGTACATGCCTTATTTAGGTCGCGAAAGTCAATACAGACTCGAACCTGACCATTCTTTTTCTTTACTAGCACAATGTTTGCTAGCCATATTGGGTATATACATTCTTCGATAAAGCCGACTTCTCGCATTTTGTCAACTTCGGCATTCACTTTGATTTTCTAATTCAGGGCGCATTCGCCTTTGAGTTTGTTTTACCGGCTTGACTTCAGGGAGAATCGATAATTCATGCTCTGCCACCGAAGGATCTAGGCTAGGCATTTCTTTATAATTCTAGGCGAAACAATCTTTTTACTCCATCAAAAGGTCAGTGTACGCCTGTCTTTCCTTATTGCTCAGGAGGGCACTGAGGAAAACCGGACGAGGGTCTTCTGGTTTACCGAGATCAATTTCTACCAGTTCGTTGACCGTAGCCTGTCCTCCATCCTCTATCTCACGGGGAGCTGGCTGGAAATCGACGAAGTCCTCCTCTTCGTCCATATTAGCTGTGTAGGCTTTATGTCATTCAGTCTCCTCTTCATTTATACACCCAACATCTGTTTTTTCATGCGGACTTTGAAAGGTCGCATCAGCGACCCTTGACGGTCCTTCTCATTTTTCGATATCGATGTCTTGATTTTCGTTTGTGTTTCGGGAAGGCCCTGCCAGACATTACTCCCGTTCACAGATAGAATTTACCTCGGTTGAGGTTATGCCGACAGGCAGATGAACTTCTTCATTTTTATCCCCTGAACTGTTAAACCTACTATCACCAATTAGCTTTTCTACTCCTGAGGGGAGACTCACCATATGGACTGCATATAGGGTGGGAGGTCCGTGGCATCGCTTATACTCGAGGCCTCTTCTATCTTGGTGGGATGATGATTGCCTCCTGGCTTCTGCAGGGTACCATAATTCTCGAAAGAATTTATTTCTGGCTGCACTTTGCCTTTCCAGAATGTTTTGATGTTTGCACATCTGTTTTATGTATTGGGGCATATCGTCCATTTCTTAGACTACTTTTTCAACTTCTGGTCGGACATTTTCATGTCCAAAACTATCCTCGGGAGGACTCTCTTGCACAAGATCTCCCTTATAAAATGTGATGTACCGCCTGTCTTTGTGACGGACTATCAAGGTTTTTAATTCTTCCACCGTATGGATTTCCCTTGGAGATATAAGCTTCATAAGATTAGGAGGTAGGCATATCATCATCGGTGAAAGTCACCGTGGCCTCATATGCCTCATATGTTTGAGCTCTTATTTCGGCCATATGAACCTCATATGTTTCGGGATCTTGGAGGGCAGCAATCAAGGCCTCCCTCAGTTCCTTGCTCAAGACTATTGCTTCCCATATGCTGAGGGATGCTGTCATTCTTTTCATATTTTGTAGCACCTTTCGATCCGCCCTGGCTCGGGCTTGCTCAATAGGAGGCATTATTTCTGCCATGCTATGAAGGGTCTCCTTCAAGACTTTTGATTGCCCCCCAGAAGTCGGAGATTTTCCTGTTTGCATTTGTCCTTCTGTGGGATTAACTTGTGGTTCTTCAACAAATAATTTTGCCAAGGCCTCGACTCCTTCTGCAGGATCAGGTTGAGCCGAAGGGTTTATCTCTTCTTGTTCTTTGATGAGTTGAGCATTTTTTGTTTGTTGGAAATACTCCTCTTCATCGGAAGAAGGACAGAAGCGAATATTACCCCGGATTTATGGCTCCGGAATTGGTCCTGGGGTTTCCCCCCTGAAGTAATTATGTTTTGATTCGTCTGGCTTTTTGCTTTTGCCTTGACCATTATTATGGTCTCGGCCCCGGCCTCGGCCTCTATTTTGATTCCTCCGGTTCCCTCTTCTTTGGTAAGTAGCCAAAGGAGTTTCGGCTTCTGGTGAAGTGTGCTTCACTTCGCCATCCGAAATGTCTTGAAATTGAGCCGACACTATATGACAGACTCGATATTGTTGTTCCACTTTTTCTATTGTTAGACCATCATCCCAGAATATACTAGCATCGTCTGGGATTGAGAGATCATCCTCACTAGCTTTCCGTATGCGACCACGGAGGTCCAACAGCCATGCTCTGAGGCGTGCTCGCCGGCTGAGCTCTTCCCATGGGATATATTGACTTAGAGAGACATCCTCTGTTGGCTGATTTTGCCGATATTCATCCAATTCATCAATGATCTTTTGAAGTCTTTGAAGTGGTGAGATTTTGTCCTTAAACATATGTACGGCATTAGCGAGCATTTCTTGCCTCTTCAGCCTTCTCTTCTCACTCCTTTTTCGATTCTTTTCTTGTTTCTTTCTTCTTGCTGCTTTTTGAATGAAGCTGGGCTGGGCTGGCATTTCTGGAAGTGAGTCGAAACGGACCATAGCTTTTCCTTTTGCCACCTGTGTTTGCGATGATTTAGCCGGTTTAGACTTCTTCTTTTTTACCTTAGTTCATGGACTTTCTGGCTGATTGCGGTCAAGAGTGGCTTTAACAGCTTGCTCGACCACTGAATCTGGCAACATTTGATATTCACTGAATATTTTCTTTTCTGACTTTTTGGAGGAACTAACCTCCGGATTTCCTTGCCGCCATTTCATGCCCAACATTTGCATCTCTCAGCCTACTGCTACCACAGTATCAATGGCGGCTTTGGTACGAGGAGTTGGTGGCCTATCAAGTGCCATTCCCCCGTATTGATATGGGGGTTCTTCTTGCGGAATATCATATAAGTCCGCTTCTGTAATTTCTATGGCGTCCTCCAGACTGAAGGAGAATTTATGGACCATATTTACAGAAAAATTGATCTCATGAGGCTGTGGAGGATGAACCAGATATTTCCCCATATTTATTTGTCCTTCTTGGATCAATTTTTCTATTTCATCCTTAAGGATGAATCAGTGCTCCGTTCGATGACCAAGAGCACGATGGTAGTGATAGAAGTTAGGGTCATCTGTCATATGTATCTCTTCCTCCCTTCTTGGCTTTGGAAGAGCGATGACTTTTTTTTTTATACAAAGTCGGAAGAGTTCACGAACTTTGTCCTTGGGGAAAGAATAAGGCTTTGCACGCCTTTCCCTCAAAGTCAAGAAACTTCTGAAGCGTATGCCAGCTTCTTTATCGGCTATTCGCCTAGCCTGGCGCCCTCTTTCAGCTGTTTTTACGTTTTCACGTCTCATTCTATAAGAGGTCGTTTCTTCTTGGCGATATGTTTCTGTATCATCTCCAGGAAGTATAGTTTGCTTGCCTCTTTTTCTCGAAGGATGCTCGGGATCTGACCCTAGCCCTTCAGAAGAGAAGAATCTATTTACTTTGTCGAGTGACAGGGTTTCTGCATATTGCCTAGAGAGCTCTTCCATCATCTGGGTGAGTTCTTCTTGTTGATGTGAAAGTCGTCTCAGGCTTGTCTGGATTTCTTCCAGTGCAGCCGTAATTGAATTCCCAAGGGGAGGAGTTGCTGGAGTATATATTGGCATTGCCTTACGCTTCGGAGAGGCCTTTACTGCTTCTTCTTCGGGATGATATCCCGATGAACTTTCACTCATATAAATGACATTGACAGCAAATGTTTGCTTATTCTTTTGGTGGGGTTGAGGAGGGTTTATCAAATATTTGCCCATCTCCACAGCACCCTCACGAATAAGTTTTTTTATTTCATCCTTACAAACATAGCAATCTTCTATTACATGCCCCAGCATACGATGATATGAGCAATAATTTGGCTCATTAATCCTGCCTGCCTCAGCTGGCTTTTTGGGCTCAGGGAGCGATAGAAGTTTTGCCCTCATACATGTTTCAAACAATTTCTTTGTATGCTAACGGGTAAAAGAGTATGCTTTCTCATTCTTTCAGCAAGAGAGGACGCTGGCGCCTTCCCTTCTCCTTTTTTATTGGCTACTGGAGCGTTGGGGCCTCCTCAGCCATCATTCTTTTCCACGGCTGGAGAAAAGTCAACCGCATTCACCTCTTTAACCGGAGTGCCTCGCTCCCTTGGGGCTTTCCCTTTATTGGGAAGTGTAGCGGGATAGTCGGCGAAGAACATCTCGATCTTCGTCACGATATTATTGAGTTGATCGAAGTTTCTGACGCTGGCTCCGATCAATTTCTCATTTATTTCGGGTTTCAAACGCCTTTTGCACAATCTCACTGCGTCCTCATAGATCGGAGGATTGTCGCATCTCATACTAAGGTGTTCCGCCATTTCTTAATATAATCCACGACGGACTCATTCTTCCCTTGTTTAAGTGTCACTAATTCAGTAATAGTGATCTTTCGCTCTGATGCTTTAAAGCGATCAAAGAACTTTTTCTGCATTTCTTCCTAACTACCTGTAGAGTAAGGCTTCAGCTTGGCATACCACTGGAATGCCGTGCCGATGAGGAAAGTTGAGAAGAACCTTAAAGGTATGCCTCTTCTGTTGCCAGCTTTCCCAGGCGCTCATATAATGAGCAATATGTTCCTGGGCTGAGCCTTCCCCATCATATCTTGTGACTTTAGGACGTTCATTGTGGTCTGCCGGAAGCTTTTTAAACATATGGCGGACAGGAAATGGCACCTTATATAAGTCGAATGTGCTTATTCCTTCGTCCTGTTCGGCCATCTTGGCTTCGACAATTTGCTCAATTATATGCTTTTGGGACGCCGTTGCATCATCTGCTGACGTACGTGATTGTTGAGCATTATAATTGGGCTATTCGGTCCTGTCTTCCTAAATCTCTTCAGGGCTGAAATTGACCTCAACAACCGGAGGTCCTATTGGTGCAGGGATAGCCTTAGGCGGAGGTAGATTCACTGGACGAGCGGGAGCTACCCTTTGTTGCTCTTCCATTTTTTGTATCAAGCCATATAGCAAGGCCTTTAATTGTTGATTTTCTTGCCTGATTTCCTCGATTGTCTGAGGTTGTGCTTGTTCTTGTGGCAGCTGTGCAACTCCTGGCTCTCGGGCATTAGTCGCACCTTCCTCGGCTCCTCTAATAGTATCACCGAGATTGGCTTGAGACGGCTCTGCCCCATGGCCCACTTAGCCCAACAGGCGCATAGCTTGCTCCATTTGGCGGGTAATTGGCCCCCCCCTTTGCGTCATTCCAGCGATATTGCTCGGCTCTTTAGACTGAGAAGGTTGCCGATTTGTTGTGCGAGAAGTATAGCAAGTATATATCCGGATGCCATCATCTGTCATCCGTGTAGTTCTTTTATTTCTTTGCGTTGGTCGTACCAGGACGCCAAGTCTTGCAAAGAAGGAAACCCGCTTTTGAGCAGGTTCTTGTGCCTTGTAGACATTTTTCCTTTCTTGGCTTTACTTGGGACGAGGCCAAGTTGTCGGATGGATTATTTCCCTCACTGGCTCTACGAGTTGGGGAGGTTGTTGTTCTGTTAGGGTGGCCTTAGCCTTGCGTATCTCGCGGGCTTCCTTTTTGGTCACCCACATTTTCTTAAGGCGGAGACCATGCTCCTTCTTGTGATTGCCTTGAACTTGGGGAATAGTATTGTCTCGTGCTCGGGATGCGGCGTTGCCCCCAACATATTGGGGTGGAGCGGGCGCCTCCTGGCGAACAACGGCTTTTCGCGTCCTTCTCTTCTTTTTTAAGGTTGCCACATCTTGGCAAACCTTAGGCAAAATCCCAAACCGATTGTGGATTGGAATTGTCGGGACATGCCGGATTTTAGGAATAATCGGCTCTCTGCCATCTAGGCGGATACGCATATCCCCAATAAGTATTGTCTTCCCGGTCCGGGACGGACTCGGTAGAGTACTCTTCCGCTTCTGCCTCCTGCTGGACGAGGAAGCGGGAGATGTGCTGATAGTATTGGTGGTGTAGACTACCTGTCGTTGACCACCTTTGTTGGCTTTCTTAGCGCGGGAGGCGCGCTTCTTCTTCTGTACCGGAGCAGGTTCCGGTACTGGGATCACTCCTAAAAAATATAGTGATCCCACAACTGCGGGGAAATCCCCAAAACAAGTTGCAGTAGTGAGATATCCACACTAAGCGTGGGTTGCCACCACAAGTGGGCCATACGTGACCCTTGCTGCCATTGCTGTCTATTGAGCAGAAACTCAATCACCTGCATAAGACACGACAAAGTTAGTAGTAGAGTTATGGTGAGGGCATCACTGGACGGAGAGATGAAGGGAAAGAGAGGTTCCACCGGGCGCGCCATCTGTTTGGGACCTAACCTAGCTGTCTCCTCCTATCGGATTTTAAGATTCTTATCGTAATGTTTTTTGTTTTGGTTTATCTGGAGAAATGTAGGTCGGTTTTATTTATTTTATTTATTGGACTATAAGAGCTTAGGATTAGCCCTCAGGGAGTCCGAGACTTCGGATCAGGCGAAGATCCGAGTATATGACCTCTCGCCACTGACCTCGGTCAGTGTTAATTACGTCAAGCAACTGCTCGACAACTCTTGATTAACCCTTGATGTCCTTATAATATGCAACACTACTACTACAGGCAGCACATGGATATGAAGATATGTTTTAGGTTAAGCTCTTGGCCTTACCCAAGTTTAGGATGGGTTTATAATTGATTGGGAGACTTTTTAAAAGGTTTTGGATTGACTCCGAGTTACTGGGTTGATTCCAAGTATTTGAGACCCATAAAGGTGTTTTTTGTAATTATGTCGAGTTGGAAGGTATAGGGGTATTATAGTCACTTTAATGTGTGAAATGAGTTTTAATGATTTAGAAATGTTTCAAAACCTTGGAAGATATTTTAGAGTTATTTTAAGTGTGTATGAGTTGTAAGGGTATTTTGGTAATTTTACCTTAAATCGGGTTTATTAGATTTAGAGTCTATTTTTTATATTTTTATATACTTTCTGAAAATTTCACTTATTTTTATTACATTAAGGGTATTTTGGTAATTTGTATTAAGTTCTGGGGGTATTTTGGGTATTTTGAAAATTTTATATGTTTTCAGATTTGGTTTTCTGATTTTCACTGTTTTTTTACTGAATTTTACTGAATTTTTTATTAATTTACTGGTTTTTATTAATTAATTAAATATATGAAGGATACTTAAGTCATATTTTTGGGTTTATATAATTTTCAGATTTGGTTTCTGATTTTTGCTGAATATTACTGGTTTTTACAGAATTTTTTTGATTTTTATATTTATTTTACTGATTTAAATAATTTTTTTACAGGTTTTATTAATTAATTAATCATGAGGGGCATTTAAATCATTTTTAACTTAAGTATATTTTTTATGAATCTATGCTTAGTTATGTATGGGGTGAGGCCAAGATTAGATTAAAAGAATGCGCAGATTTTTAATTCAATTTTTAGAGTAATTAGAAAATTAAATATATATATTAAAAGTATTAAACATGATATTAATTATTTAATTTGATGACACACAGGCACACGGTTTGACATAGAATAGCCATTTTATTTCAGCAGAACTTCGCCTTATGAAGAAGGCTTTTACTGTAGACAAATCGGCTGAGCTTCTCGTTAGGAATAAACCTTAAGAAGAGAGTCCTCCAGGACGAGAGGATCCTTCAAAACGCAGCAAACACGGGTAAGAAACAACGAGTTTGGTCTTGAACGCATCAGAACCTCTCCCTTGGAAATTTCCCATCCTTTAAGTATATGAAGTGGTGTATGCCTCGTCTTGCATTGAGGACCATGGGGTCCTATTTATAGGCCGCAAATTGGATCCGGTGGGGGGTGCCACCGGGGAGGCCCGAGGTGGGGGGTACCCACCGGTTTGCTTCTCTCCCCTACCCTTTAAAAAAAAAAAAAAAAAATTCACGAGGGGTGAGAGAGAAGAGAGAGAGTGAGAGAGTGGGGGTCCAGTGGACACCCCCACTGGTTCCAACTGGTGGGGGGTGGCCACCGGTTTGGACCCCCCACCGGTTGGGAACTGGTGGAGGGTCCCCCCCACCGGTTTGGAGAGCAAACCGGTGGGGGTTCCCCCTCCTTTTTTCCTCCCCTTTTGTGTTACTTTAATGGGACTTAGCCCATTAATCCCCTCCTTGGCCAAGTGTGAAAGGGGTTAGAATTAAATAGGGTTTTTTTAGTGTGATTCTTAACCAAGTGTGAAAAAGGGTTAAGGTGGAGGATTAAATGAGGGCCTTTTGTGGGATTCTTAACCAAATGTGGGTTTAAGAACCCCCCCCCCCCCCCCCCACACACACACACACACATGGGTTCCAAAAGTGGAACCGGTGGGTTCCTCCTCTCTCTCTCCTCCCTCCTTCTTTCTTATTTAAATAAAAGGGGAGAGAGAGAGGGGACCACTTGGCTCTTTCCATCTTGGGTAGGTTTCCTCTTTGGGATTTAGAGATTTTCCCTTTTGGGCTGTAGGTTTTGGAGCCTTGTGGGACTGGTTTTTAGGCCCATTTGGACCTTTTTATTGGGCCTTCATATCGGGTCCCTTATTGGGCCACTTATTGGGCCCATTATCTTGATATTAGGTCTTTATTGGAGCTGTTTTGGGTCTGTTTTGGGACTGTTTTAGGCCAATTTCGGGACTGTTTTAAGTTCATATTTCGCAGCGTTTGGAGCATTTTTATTGCTGCATTTTAGGGTTCTGCTTTGGGCCCCTCCATTAAGGCTATCAAGGAGATTTAGGGGCTGATCTGGGACAGAATATAGGAGCGATTCGGAGCTGTTTTGGACATTTGCAAGAGCCTCGATTAAGGCCTCTTGGCCTAGGTATGTTTCTTGCCCCATTGCCCTCCTAATATATGCATATAGGTTTATGTATTCGCATGCACATAGGAGAGCTTTCATTTAACATCAACCCGCATATCATAGGTGCATGTTCATTCACTTTTTGTTTTGCACAACATGGTCTCATGCGAACATGAACATATGCTATGCATATTTTCCACATCATGAGCTCACATTAATGTGAGCATATGCCATGTAGTTTTTTTTTTTTTTTTCCGCACAATTATGTGCATATGCATGTTTGAATAATACTATTGCACATGAAAATTTTTCGGGTCAACAACCGGATACAAGTATCCTTGTCCACAGAGATTCTACTCAAAGAAGCAGGCTTTCCGACAGACAACAGTCGGGTCTCCTACCATGGACTGTCTTCCACGCTTCAGATTCACGTACAGTGCCTCCTTCTCCCATGGCCACTCTTCGACGCATTTCCTTTCTGTATGTCATCAAATTTTGAACTCACTGGTTTTCATACTGGGCCTCATTTAACCTTTGAAATACACTTCGTGCTTCATGGCCCATGCTTCCTACTTTCCCTTGTATTTAAAGATGTGACGTAGTTGTGGATGTCAATCTCTTACGTTCAACACCATGAGGTTTCATCTTTAAAGTCTTAGAGCTGAAAGTGACAAGACCACTCCTTTAGTGAAGGTTACGGCATCTGATGTAGACAATTATTCAGTATTCTTTATGTTACGAAACATATGCATCATCTTAATTCTTGCCCCTTCTGCTGATTTTGTATGATGATGTCTCTATATTCTTGATTTGTTTATCAGGTAAAGTGGCATAAACAAAAGGCATCATTGTTCTCTTTGGTATCATTGCACGCAAAAAATGATGCTGGTGAACCACTGCGCTTGAATTTTCGTCCAGGATCAGGGTTTGTTGAAATCTCTGGCAGTGATGATAGAGGACATGCTTTATGGAAAATCCTTCCTTACAAAGCTGAAAATTATGGGGATGATCATGACATGGAATTTTATAGTTATTGCACATCTGCCAGGAAAGGTTTTCACCTTGTTAACCACAAGAATAACTCTGGAGTTGCTTTTCTTGATGGACTTCCTGAGTTTGTTCAGAAGCCAGGCAGTCCATTTAAGTTGAAGGTGTTCCATGAACTTATTCAGGCACATGATGCTGGGAAGAATAATGCGCTATATTCTTACCCAGCTCGCTCTGTTGAATCAACCACCCAAGGTGATGCATCTTGTGAGGATGGGAATAGACCAGTGAAAGGCAGCAATCTCATGCATGTGGAGATCACAATCGACAGAATTGTTTTTTCAATTTGTCATGAAGTTTCAGATGTAGATGACAGATTCCCTCTTGTTCGTGGCTGCCTTAGTGATGTACATATTATTGGACAGATACTGCCTTCAAAATTTAGACTTATATGTACCTATTTTATTGCAATGGATTACTTCCTGGCACAAATGAACATTTGGTTAGTACTGAACCGCCCCCCCCCCCCCCCCCCCCCCCCCCCCCCCCCCCCAAAAAAAAAAAAAAAACAAAAAAAAAACAAAAAAAAGAAAAGAAAAACCAACCTCCAAGAGAAAAAAAGTCTCATTTCAGTTTATGCCAACTTTATATTAAACTCGTCTTTGGCATGTAGGAGGAAACTCATTTCCCCTGTTGAGGCCTGCATCTTTCTCCATTCTAGATTTACTACAAAAGGCTCAGAAAATTTCCAGGAGGGAATGCCAGCTCATTACTATTTTAGGATAAAACAGGTCAGATAACTGTATGCTTGCTGTAAAGTTCCATATACAATCAGATATCGTGGTAACATATCATGAGGTTGCACTAATTGATATCTGATGTTGCAATGGTAGGTGGATATATCTCTGACAGAACTATCATTGGATATTCTTCTCTTTGTTGCTGGGAAGTTGAATGTGGCGGGACCTTATGCTCTGCGAAGCTCGATATTTTGTAATTGTTGTAAGGTTGAAAGCAACTCTGGTGTTTACTTTACTTTGTCCTTTTTTTTTAAATTTATTTCCTTCAATTGGAGTACAAACACTCATCCTTCCCTGGTATCTTTCCTTTATCACAATTGAGATGCAACTCGTGCTTAATAATGTCCAATATGCTATGTGGGTAAAACATTGAAAGGTTGTTTTGCAACAAAGCAAGCACCAGGTTCACTTTAGACACTGAAAAAGCTTGTTTTAAATAAAAGAAAGTGAACCTGTGTTGTGGCAAAGTGAACCTGGCTGAAGTTCTTTCTTCAATCGTTTAGTAAAGATGGACATTTGTGGGTCAGTTGTTAGGCTGGATGAAGATCTGTTACCCTACTTCTGATCAACAGTGCCTTTTCAAAAAAGTGTAAGCTTCAAAGCTATAAGATGCCTAATGAGCCCATGATTCTTAGCTGCTGAATGAAGTTTGAGATTTAAGTAATAGCCTGTAGAGTTATTCTATTGCTCTCAGTTACTTTCTAGACCCTCTATTGGAATTCCTAGATCATCTGATATCAGAGAGGTAGGGGTAGTAAATCTTTACATCAAAGCTTCAGTCCATAAATAACATATCTAGTGGTGGGTTTGTACATTTTGCTCTTGATGTGCCCCTATCCACAAATTTCTCATCTAGAACACACACAAGGTATCAGTGAGTATGGTTAGATTTCCCCTTTTTTTCTTTTTTTCCTTCTCCAAGTCTCAAGGTAAATGCATGTTTCCCTGACTTTACACATTTCTGTTGCATGTGATTAGGATGATCTTTCCTAAATTTTAACAAAGTTCTGTGTCGCATATAAATGCACATTTTCATATCTTTTGACCTGTATTGTCGGATTTTATGAGAAATGTCAATCAACTTACACGTAAGTTAGCTTTCCATTTTAAGTCAACTGGTTTTCAATTGGATGTGATTGCATGTTGTCAAAATCAGCCGCTTAAAAGCAAGCTGGTGGCTGTTGAAGCCCATCTGGCTTCCACCTGCTCTGTTGCATGTGGTTAGGAAGATCTTTCCTAAGTTTTAGCAAAGTTCTGTGTCGCATATAAATACACATTTTCGTATCTTCTGACCTGTATTGTAGCATTTTATGAAAAATGTCAATCAACTAACAAGTAAGTTGGCTTTCCATTTTAAGTCAATTGGTTTTCAATTGGATGTGATCACATGTTGTCAAAATCAGCCACTTAAAAGTAAGATGGTGGCCATAGAAGCCAATATGGCTCCAAACTGTTCTATGACCCATATCCCAAAGATGGTGGCCATAGGTATGTTCACTAGTTTGATGCCACACCTTTCCTTTATCTTTGTTTTATTTTATATCTAGTTGATCTTTCCTTGTTGGATCCAACCAATGCCGAAGTGTACAGACTGGATTAAGAGGTTAACAACTTGCTTGATAGGGGGAAGAGAAAATGTGTCAGAGAGGTAGGGGTAGATAAAGAAAGATACAATTAATCTTGACATGCTTCATGGAAGACCAGATTGCTTCAGAAGTTATAGTGGAAAGGCATATGAGCTTTTCAAGCTTATACCAAACTCATGAAAACTAACATCCTACATGGACAATCTTGGCGAAGCACGCAGAACCACTAGATATATCAGCTGATTAAATCATCTGCAGTATCTGCTAGATTGGTGACTCAACCTTGGCACCAGAGATAAACTTGACCTCCACTCACCAAAGTGGAAGGGAAGAAGCCTGATTAAGATTTTTGAACTATTGGAGATGATGATAAATTGGCTTAGGTTCTGATATCATGTTATGAGACAGTAGGGAAAAATAATAAATACTTTTCTATGGTATACAAGGGCGATAGCCTGATATATATACGCACGTACGAGATTGCTAAAAGACATATCAGAGAAAAGAATGAAAGCTTCTTTATTGAATGATGGAACAATTACCCATTGCATATACAAGTGTATAATACAAGCTCCAACACAAGTGGGAATAGGACCCTATTGTAAGTCATTTTTTGACATGACTTATTTAGTTATTTGTTAGATTTGATTTCTTTTCTCTTCTTTCTTTTGTGGGAATCATAATTTCCCGTCTTCTGTTGGATGCCATTTTTATTTGGATGGTGGGCAATTGTACCCTGAAATTTCATTTTGAAATTCGGCTCAGAGCCGGCACCATGAAACACAAAAACATTTAATAGTTTTATGTTGACTCACTCATGGAAAGGGTTATCTGGGTTCATTTATTTAGGGACTCTTTCTGCCGGTATGCAGGCTGGTGTTAATTACATCATGCTGCGACAAGAAAACCATTTGATTTTTTTGAATAGTGTTCCACGCCTGAATATTGCTATGCAGTGCAATTTCCTCACTCATGCTTACTTTATTGCTCATATACATAGCATTGTATCAAGGATTTGGCCCTGGCCCTTTTAAACATATCAAATTGATGTTCAATTGATATCACACCTTAGGGATGCGTTATATTCAAGGCACTATGCGGCACATGTCATGGGCTCCACCAATTTCCTGCATTATAAAAGGCTACTATGAATAGTACTGTTCATAAATACTATTCATTGGCACTATTCATGTGCCACATGTGGACCTCGACCCTGGTTGAGTCTTTCTCAGGGAGTTTGACCATATTTAGACATGATTAGATTCACTTATTTTAAAAAAGAGGTATGGCACGCTTATCGCGTCATACTATTCATGCGCCATTTGGCCTCATCATGCCCCGATTAGCATGCCTTGTTGGCACACACCATTTGTTCATTTGAACATGATCGTACATGATGCACATCTCAAGGTACTATTCATCAATGTCGCTTTGGGGCACTGTTAGGGGTGCCTCTGTCGACAAAGAGTCGAATCTTAAGGTGCGGGATTGCCGCATTTGAGATAATAAGTTGATTAGCATTGATGCGTTGTTCGTCGGGATGCAAACAAATACAAATATATTCGTTTCGCATTCGTGTTCGCAGCTGATTTTAATGAATATGAATACATATTTTACATCCATTTTAAATATGGATACAAATATGGTTATTCTAAAATATCCGTATATAATATTCTAAATGATCCATATTAGAATATAAATTATTCGTATTTATGTAATTCTTATAAATAAAGAAAAACACATGATTAACATGATTTTTATTCTTGGAATTTGATCACACATTATTTTTTTTTAACTTTTAAGGCCAATTTCTCCTTTCTATGAATTTTTTCATTATATCCAAGATTTGTGTCTGTGTTTGTTAATTACAAATATGAATATTAATTTTACAGTCTGGTGATTGTTCGTATTTGGATTCGTATTTGCATATAAAATATGAAACAAATTATGGATATACATATTTCTGGTCCGTATTCGCTCCGTTTACATCCCTAATTATTCACCCCCTGGTCTGGTCCAGGGTCTGATGTGGACATGCAGCGGCATTTTATCACTCACCTGCCTCACTCGAATTGTCCAAATTGGATGACACATATGAGCACGTCATGCAATTTACTTTGCCTTTTGAAACATATGGGTGATCGACATGCTTTTCGAGGTGCCATTAGGGGTGTTCGCCGCCTGCCATTCGGGGAAGTCGGCTGAGTGTTTGCACAATAGGCGTATTGCCTATCAAATTGAAATGATCATACAAGATTGGTTCATATCATGTTGAAGTGTAGTTGTACGTGGATGCGGATTTCAAGGTGCAGCATGGTCTGCAGCCATCTGCACGGTGGCTCGCAATGGCTGTTGGGTCGACAGGCCAGCCTCGACTTGTTAGTGTATCGTTACATAGTGTGTTGTTATCATTAAATCCACATAAGCCATTGTGAGATTATACCCATGACCCTCTGTTTGTTGCGGTTGCATGATATCTGGCCAAGGGCCTTCACTCCACGGCCTGCTGTCCCCACATATGTGACGACGGGCCAAAGAGGACATTGCTAATGGTTCACCATTGTCGTGTTGCCACATCGACGGGCCGAAGAGGGTTTAATACCCCGCGTATATCATATAGCTTGTAGTGTATCGCAGCATGCCTGTGACATGTTCATGGAATACGTCGCAGCTTGCCTGCAAGTGTTTATTGGATACGTCGTGGGATGCTTGTAATGGATTCATCGGATACGTCTTGAAATGCTTGTGACGTGTTCATCGGATACATCGCGGGATGCTTGCAATGCAGTCATCGGATACATTGCGGGATGCTTGCGACACGTTCATTGGATACGTCGCAGGATGTTGTGACCCGTTCATTGGATATGTCACAGTGTGCTTGTGGCATGCTCATTGGATACGTCGTAGAATGCTTGTGACGTATTCCGCTCTTTGCGTGCTCAAGGACCAGCTGGGGAGAGTGTCCCTAATGGCTTACCGTCTATTCCCTCAATGTGGGGAAGGTACAAAGTATGCTGTCGCACGAAAGCATATGAAATAAAACCCACGGCACGCTGCTTATCATAGATGCACGATATTGGGCTGAAGGCCTTCGCTCTACGACTCGCCTCCGCTGACATGAGGGCAGGGCAAGAAGGCCTTCACTCTACTTCACAACATGCCCGCGATGTGTCCATTGGGTACGGCGTAGAATGCTTGCGAATGGGTTTTTGATATAGCATTCCATTCACATATGAGAGGGGGTATAGGAGTATTTATGGGCCAAGTCCATGGGAAGCCAGCCACTAGGAGGCTGCCAAGTGGCAGCTTTACATTGGCCCAATCACGTGGGACAACTTATATGGCATCACCTGATTGGGAGCCTTCATTTATATTGATTGGTCCACTTGGCATTGGCAATGCACGAGGTGGCGATGATGAAGCGAGGAAATCCACATGGCTTGTTTGACTGGACAAGTACGATCCTGTGGGCCCCATTTCAGTCCCGATTTCTCTCCTCATTTTGTACCTTTTTTGCAGGAAAATCGGCGGAAGAGAAGATGAAGACATTGCGGGGGATCCACAACGTAACAAAGAGGAGGCAGCACCCCTTTCGGTTGCTGCCACCAATAGCGAGCGGCAGTCCCTTCCGTAGGACTGCCGCTCACTGGGAGTGGCAGCACTTAAGGGCTGCTTCATATGGCCAGCAAATGGGAGAATAGTTATTTCTTTTTTGGGAGGGGGTACATTGTTGGGTTTTTTGCTTCCCCCAAATTTCTTTTTTTTTTTGTTTTCTCATTTCCCAGAAATTTCCCTGCATTTTCTAAGATATTTGGCGTAAAAGCCAACTTTAGGCCTTTGTTTTCTTCATAAGATCAGTGTTAATTTGGCCTTTTTGATTTTCTAGGAAAAATTTTCCCAACTGATCCCTACCTGATACTAATGTAAATAGTAAACATATACACTATCAAGTAGAACCAGTGTTACTAATGCGAATGCGAATAGAGAACTTATACACTAATCAAGTAGAACTAGTAACTAGAATTCTAATCAAGTAGGACCCTAGTGTACTATAGTAGCGCGATAGGACCCTACTAATTCTAATCTAAGTTGGACTAGGTTATCATATGTACAATATAATGCTCTCTTTAACACCCCCTCAAAGCCATAATGCATCATAGACCATGAGTTTTCTAACCATGCCTTGAAGTGCAGGCCTATCAGAGACTGAATGGAGTTAAACAATTTGCTCAATAAAAGGAAGACTAAATGTGCTGGACAGGTAGTGCAAATGAATGACAAAAATATCAGTCTCAACATGCTTCATCTGCTTGGGACAGATTGTTCTGATAGTCATATGGTAAATGTATATGAACAGGAAAGTGGTGCCTTTGCCAAGATCATGAAGAACATGTTGCAGTCAGAGAATCTCAACAAAAAGAGTAGAACTACTAAATAAACCAGTTAAGCTCAACCTGCTAGTGATTGATGGATCTGCAGCCACAACTGTAGTGATGGAAACTGTTGGGGGAAAATGCTTGAAATAAATAACAACTGAAACAGAAAGGCATAGCACGAGAACTTTGAGAGTGCCAAGAGAAGTCTTGAATGACCTGTCTCCACTCTAGACTTGAGTGGAGATATGAACACTGATTGGACCAGAAGGAGCTAAAATGGCTAAAAGATACAAGTACACGACGTACAGAGAATCGGAGATATAGATGCAAAAGCAACTAGGAAACAAAGAAGTCCAGGGAGAGCGAGGTCCCCCTCTTCGTCTTCATCTCCTGACTCCTACCGCTATTGGTGCCCATGCCCACCGCCACCTCCACTGTGATGAGCCCTCCTTGCCACCTCCTGCTGCTCCTTTAGAATTGCCCAGTTGAAGCAGATGCGAGCTCATTCAAGCCCATAGCAACTGCGTTCAAGCATTGCATCAAGAAAGATCTAGACTAGAACTCAGGAAAAAGGAAAGCTTGCTCTATCAAAACAGGGGTGAATCCACCCATTGGCGACCTGCATGACAAAGCCAGAATCCCATTCAAATCCCAAAGGAAGGGAAAGGATAAGAAGGGGAGGCACTTGTCAAGAGATCATGTGGAAACGGAGGTGAACTCCAGCTCAATGAGGAAGTTCACCTATGGGAATCTAAGTGCCACGGTGGTGGAGATCTGACAACGGCGAGGGAGTGGATCGATGCTGGCAAGGGCTGGGTGGTGCACAGGGACAGATCCAAGGCAGCATCAATGGCAGGGTGGTGGGTGGAGGTGGATCCGTTAGCGTGAGGACAGGGTGGCGGGCAGGGCAGCAAGCGGGTGTAGATCTAAAGTGGCAACAAGGGTGAGGCGGCGAGCGGCAACAAGGGTGAGGCAGCTGGCTTGCGGATCCATCAGTGGCAAGGACGGGGTGGCCAGGGGGTGCTGAATCTGGTGCTGGCGAGGACGGGGCGGTAGTCAGGGGTAGGATCTGAGGAGACAAGGGCGGGTGGCTGGTCGAGCAGGGGTAGATCGGCTGTAGGGTTGGATTCGTGAGCTGGTGACAAAAAACAAAAGAGGGTCAACCCTCTTTTTTTATTTTATCATGTCTTATGAGTTTAGAGTCTCTTCAAAATATGTATTGATAGTGTCCCCAAACACCCTTTATAATATATTTTCACTATATAAATATATATCTATAAAAAAGGTTGTATTATAATGCAACAACCCCCCCTTGGCAAGAAGCCATTGGAGTCTGGACAGCAAAATAACCTCTGAAGTCTTACCAAATAGAGCGACAAATCAGAAAGTGCACAATGCTACCAGAACTCAAAGCATCCGGATGGTGTATATGGTACATCTTGAAATGATCCTCACATGGAAGGGGTAAAAATATAAACTGCTTGAGGCCAATTCAGCTTGTGAACAGAATTCAAACAACCAAATGGCATGCAAATGGCACACATACTAGTTTAAATAATACTAGAATAGGGCTTTATTACTCCTATGTCAGTAAGACTAGAATACTATAGGACTTTATTAATCCTAATGTCAGTAGAACTAGAATGCTATATGTACAATATAATAATCTCTCTCTAACAAAAGTTGATTCCCAAGATAGTGGGAATAAGACTTCTCACATACACTAATGATAATAGGAAGGATTTTTTTAGTTTTTAGTCCCTGTAATATACTTAATTTAGACCTTTGTAAAGTAAAAGGTCCCTATAACCTCACTTTTATTTGGAAAACATCTCCGAAAATTCAACAAAATTTCCCTACTATTTTGGAATATTTTGAAAAACTCCCTGAAAAAGGGTCTTTTCCAAATAAAAGTGAGATTGCAGGGAGTTTTTACTAAATACAGAGGTTATAGGGAGTTTTCCTAAATTAAGCAGATTAGAGGGGCTAAAAACTAAAAAAAAACAAAATAGGAAACCTACATTCTAAACTAAGTAGAATTAATAAGAAGACTCCTCTTTCAATCTCACTGTACTTCCTTTATTTATTATTATAATAAAATTGGGCACAGTTACCTATTTTCCAAAAAAAGGAAGACTTCTTGGTAATATTAATGAGAATGGAAAACATGTACATTAATCCAACTAGAACTAGTATCTACAATCCTAATCTAAGTAGGATGTTAATCTAAACAGTGCTATGATAGGGCTCTACTTATCCTAACCTAAGGGCTAGAGTTATTATGTATACCATATAATAATCTCCCGAACACAAATTTTCTGAAGATGTTTGTTGATGCCCTTTTATTCTGAAGTTTTTTAAACATTGTTGGTGCAAACTACTAATCATTGATGGCTATTACTCTTTCAGGTAGAAAACCTTTCAAGCCTAAATCTTGTTTGTCATTTTTCTGATAATCAAGATGCAATGGTTGCTGCAAAACAGTCGACTTCAGTTTTCCTAAGGTTTGTGTCGACGTCATTGATCATATTTTTATATATTTGAGAAAGTTTATGTTCTTCAAATTTTTTGGAATGAGTTTCATATGGTTGTTGTTACGAACAAAAAAAAACTTGTATATTGTCATATCTGTTAGTAGGTCTTATTCAGTATTTTTTTTTGCAACAAGAAACATATTAATAAGATTTGCTCAGAGACGAGCAACACAACCTTGAATTTTATGCTGCATCTTTCATGTGCCCATTATATGGGCTACTGTGCACTCCCATCACCTTGCCACCAACGCTAATTTGGATTTTAAATCAGATAAAACTTCACTTTGTGAACTTTGAATTGATAATTGCAAACTCTATACTTGTTATGATTTACTCTCTGCATATACTGATTTCAAGAGGATGCGGGTTTGAAGACTATTGTGGGTCTGATGATGCCCTTAAGTAAAAATCATGCAATAGAATATTGCGGGTTTGAAGACTTTAAAACATGTCACTTATCATTCATAACATGTTCATGTGATTTCCTTTTGAACCCTTAAAGGATAGTCAAAAGGGTACACATGGCACATTCATGATATTCCCATTAAAATTCTTAACGGATACTTGGTGAATGTGTTTATGAGGATTCTTTTTGTAAACTTTAAAGGACACTTAAGGGGTTTTGCATGGCATGGCGATGGTATTCCCTTTTGAGTCTCTTAAAGGATACTAAAAGGACAAGAATTTATTATGACCTTCCTTTTCGAGTCCTTAGAGGATACTCATTTGTATGGTGTATCTCTCTTTGAACTCTTGAAGGCGAGTTTTTATGAAGCGGGGTTATCCATTGTTGCTTGAAGTGCTCTATTGGGTTTTCACCTCAACTGGGTTTAGGACCTTTTTACCCTTAACTGATCCCTTTTGAGAGAAAACCAGTTAAATCCGTTGGAGCACCTTATTTTTAAGGTCCATATTTTTGAAAAAAAATAAAAAAACTTTAGAACCTTCATGTATAGTTCGGTAGGGTATTGTGGCTTCCTTGAGGGCCAGATTGCTTAAGACTTTGGGTTGAAAAGAGCTTGAGATTTTTCAAGGATGTAAAGGCTCCAAGTAGCCATGAGTTTTGGATTTTCAAGAATATAAAGGCTCTAAGCAGCTACGGGATTTAGTTGTAAGACCCTACAAAAAATTAAGGGCATATTTATGAATCGCTAAAAAGTATAAATGTAAATTACGTAATTATTAAAAGATTAGGGTTTATAATGCCATAGATCATTTTTATAGGATTTTAAGTGAAATTATTTAAGGTTCAAAAAGTAATCTTAAAAAAGTTGAAAAAATACCATAAATAATTACTTAGTAAAGAAGTAGGGGCACATGTGCAATTAATGAAAGACAAGAGGGTTAAACTTAAAAATTTCCACTTCATGAGTTAATGGGTCTAAACATCGGCTTAATGGGCTGTTAATGGGCCCCATTTAATGGGCCTATTGGACCCTAATTATAGGGTTTAATGGGCTCTAATTAGAGGCCCTAATGGGCCAGATTTAAAGGGCTAAGTGGGCATGAAGTAAAGTTCCAAACAGGGGACTGTTAACCAGGCCCAATGGGCCTTGGTGTAATGGGCCTGTTGCAGGCCAAATGGGGCACTGCCCCCAGTAGGGGGGGGGGGGGTCCCCACCGCTTCACACACCCCTTTCCCACCTCTATAAAAAGGGGGGCTGGGAAGGGTGCAGCAGCAGGCGGTGGGGGGGGGAGAGAGAGAGAGAGAGAGAGAGTGGAAAAGAGAAGAAGGGGAAGCTGCTCGGCGGTTGTCCGGCAATGGCTAGGCGGTGGTGAGGCGGCCTTCTTGGTAAGAGGTGGGATGATACTCCCTTTGATAATCCTTTTATTTTTGGGTTTTGGGGATTACAAAATGTAGTAAAAATTATGATTATAAGTAGGATTCATGCTAGGTTAATTAATGATGTGAGGGCAATTATAGGATAACTTTATGAATTAAGGAAGTTACATGTTTAAGGATGTTAAGGCAAAAATAGAGACATGTTTCTAGCATGATTTTGGTTCTGATTTGGTTCTTATTTAGTACCGTTTTAATATCAAAAGCATGCTATGAATTGATTAAGTATTAGAACCATGATGCTATGAATTGATTAAGTATTAGAACCATGATGCTATGATTAAACCATAAGAACTTAGCTGGGGGAAATGCCAACTGGAGTCTTCCCAACACAAAAAGACATTTTTTTTTAATAGAAAGTAGTGGATTGTACCACCAATTTATTGAATCATAAATAGAGGGGGTACAATCAAAATAGGATATGTGAGGTACCTATCCTAAAGAGAAGATAAAATAAATAATAAATCAGACGGTGGAAATTGAACTCTCTTCTCAAACTAACAACAGGAATCTTAAGCAAAAATCTACTCCAAAGAAAGATGTAGTGAATTTTTCTTAGGCAAGTATTCTCTGTGTAAGGTTTACTGCCCCGAAAAGTTGCATCTTTGCGCTCTTTCCAGATGCTTCAGCATGCGGCATGTGGGATAATAGACAAGACTTTGCTCCTGGTTTTGTTAGTGGCTTGGGCTCTTAGCTTCCTGAACTTTGTAGACATATCTTCAATGTTATGGAAGTTGCAATAAATGCAGTGTGTTTTATTGATGACTTGCCATACTTCTTTGCTAAATAAGCACTGAATAAACAGATGGTCTGCGTCTTCTGCCAGAATACCAGAAAGTGAGCAGGTAGTATCAAGCATTTGGAGCCCATTTTGCTCTGAAAACCTTTGTTATACTTCTCTTCTCAAACATAAGCCACATAAAAGCTTGGATTTTGAGAAGAGCTTTAACTTTCCAGACTTGCCTATGACATAAGGTTCTCTTCTACCTTCAATTTTATGATACAGATATTTAACTGAAAATTTTCCTCCATCTTTAAACCAGATAACTTGATCTCTTTTATCTGTCTGCAATTTTATCCTGTCCAGAAACTGAATGAGATTCAAATACTCATCAACTTCATCATGTTTTAAAGCTCTTCTTAAAACAATCATCCATTGGATATGAGCACCTTCTTGGATGTAACAGTCTTTGACTTAGCGCACTGCACAGATGCCAGACTGAAAATAAGAGGAAATTTCTCACTCAAAAGTTGTTTATCTGCCCATTTGTCATGCCAAAAGAAAATGTTATCACCAAGATGCGGTTTGTACAGAATTCCCTTCTCAACATACTGTGCAGTCTTGAGAATGTCCTTCCAGGGTGGAGACATCATAGAACTATCGGATGTGTGGAAATAAAATTTTCCTCTGTTCTCATAATGTTTTTGAGAAATGATTTTCTTCCAAAGTGCTGTTTCTCATATAATACATCCCACAGCCATCTACCCAGCAATGCTAGGTTCATAGTATGAAAATATCTGACTCCTAGTCCTCCATCCTTAAGATCCCTGCAGATCTTCTCCCAGTTAACTAAAGAAAATTTCCTTGCACTGTTATTAGATCCTCCCCATAAAAATTTTCTTCAAATTCTGTCTACCTCCTTTCTCACTCATTGAGGCATGATGAAAATTCACATATAGTGTAGAAGGATTGAGCTTAACACCGAGTTTAGTAAAATCATTCTACCCCCCAGAGACAACTGTTTAGCCTTCCAAGATGACAATTTCCTTTGCATTCTCAAAATTAACAGCTGCCAATCTGAATTTCTGATATGTTTGAAATGAAGAGGTAATCCCCGGTACTTCATTGGCAAATTTTCCTTCTGACACCCCAGCATTTCAGCACATTCTATTGTTTCTTCTTCTGGAAGATTAATGTCAATGATCAAGCTTTTTTCAAAGTTGATTTTGCGGCCTGATATACTTTCCAACACTGTTAGGATGAATAACAAAATCCTCATCTGTTCTTTTCCTCCTAAGAAAATCAAAGTATCATCAGCGTATTGCAAGTGGACCACACAACTTAACAGCCTTGACCTAACCCTGACTTTCAGCAACAGCACATAACTTGCTCAAGAGTATGTGCAACAATAACAAACAAGAGTGATGAAAGGAGATCACCCTGTCTCAATCCCCTTGAGCTGTCAAACTGACCATGAACATTCCGATTAATAATAACTGAGAATTTAGCAGTAGTGAGGCAATTCATCAAAATCTTATCAGATGTTCAGGAAAATTTTGACTTCCCATTATATTCCATAAGCAGTGACATGAAACCCTGTCATAAGCCTTGTTGAAGTCTATTTTGCAAGCCACTCCTTTTCTTTTGCTAGTCTTCATTGTGAAAAGCAGTTCATGGGCGATCAAAAAAGCACGATTTAGTTAACGGCCTGGGATGAAAGCAGACTGGTTACGCTTAATGATATCCTGTAAACAGGAGCTAATTCTGGTGGCAAGAATTTTGGCAATTATTTTGTAAGACCCGTTGAGTAGGCTGATGGGTCTGAAGTCTTTCAACTCTGTTGCTTTATTTTTCTTAGGCACAAGGACTAGAAAAGTGTTATTGAGATATTCTCATCTTTTCCCTTTCTTCAGACAAAACTTCACTGTATCAATCACATCAGAACGGAGCAAATTCCAAAAGTTTTGCTAGAAGAACATAGGGAATCCGTCAGGCCCAGGTGCTTTGTCACTCCCCAAACTGAACACAGCTTGTTTAACTTCTTCTTCTGTCACATCTGCTAGAAGGAAATCAACTTTTTCATGTGCAATCTGAGTCCATTTTGGGTACCATCTCTCTTCTCCTTTGAAAAGATTACTGTAAAATTTGATTACTTCCGCTGCAATTTTGCTTTCCCATTCAATCTGTTCGTTGTTATCCTTAATCATTGTGACATGACTCATTCTTCTCCTCCCATTAGCATCCTTGTGAAAATTAGTATTCATATCACCTTCTAGCAGCTACATCACTCTGGACCTCTGTTTCCATTTCATCTCTGCTTCTCTGACCCACTCATGGTATTGAGCTTTAATAGAGCACAATTTGATTTTTTCATCTGAAGATGAAATATTTTCTTCTTCTTTCCTTTCTAGTTGTTGAATGCTGTCTTGTAGAGCAGTAATCTTCGCATGTCTATCCTGCCTCCATATATTGGCCCACTTCTTGATCACCTGTTTAAGCTTTTTTAATTTAAAAGCTAGTCTCCTTGCTGCTGAGAAAAAACATATAGTAGAATTCCAAGTATCACAAACCAGATTCCTGAAGTCTTCATTCTGTAACCAGATCTTTCTATTCTGAAAAGCCTATTTGTGAGCTCTTGTTTAAAACACTCCACAATCAATGCATTGTGATCAGAAACCATTCTGGGTTCAACAAAAACTGTTGCAGTTGGAAACATATTCTCCCATAGATTATCAATGAATACCCTGTCTAATGTAGACATGGTTGGCATCTCTCTGTTTATTGCTCCAAGTGAATTTCTGACTCCATAAATTCAGATCATGCACTTCTGCTTCTTCTACGCATTCATTAAAATCCTTCATGCCTATTGTCACACTGCCTCTTTTATTTATATCAGATAATTTTCTAATCTCATTGAAATCTCCAAGAATCTGTTTACATTCTAAGAATTCTTGCCATAGAATTCTGCTGTTGGTATTGACAAGGGCCATACACACCTGACATCATCCAACTTTCGGTGGAACTAATTGGTGAAAATTTGACTGTAATGGAATGTTCTTCAATATGAAGAAGATCTCCTTTCCATTTCAGACTGTTCCACGCCATTAAAATTTCTCCCAACCCCTGTGATCTTCTGAAAGCAAACTCTGCATTGGTGATTCCTGTCACCTTCTTGGCAAAATCTAAGTCCCACTGAGCAATTTTTGTTTCTTGTAAACATAGAATCTCTACCGTCTTTCTTTTGATCAAATCCCGGATCACAGACTGTTTTCCCTGGTCTTGGACCTCTCAACATTCCAAGAAAGAATAATCATGATTTTGTAGTGCTGCTCCCCGGCCCTATTCTTCTGTTCTCTCCTGTTTTCAACAAACTATGAAGCTCTCTTTTGCCAGCACTTCTCTTTTTTGAAACTCTCCTGTCATCAAGACTTGTCTTACAAACCCTCCGAAACTGTCCAACCTTACCCTATAAATGCAGACCTAGCAGGTTTCCTTTTTCAATAATTTCTTCATTGCCCCAATTAGCTAGAGCCACTCACTTTCTTATTTGGATTCTGCTTGTTGTTCAATCCCGCAGTTGATGAAGGAAGGCTGAGCGAATCTTTGCTAACCGGTTCTATGGCGGTGCTTTGAGAAAGTGGCAGATGAAGCGGGATTTTTGGGGGGTGAATAGCTAGTAAGTTCATTTGAAAAGTTACTTGGATTTTGCTCATCAATGGATTTGTTGGCTTCCACCAGAATCTCATCCCCATCAGAAATGGGAACGATCCCCCCCCCCCCCCCCCCCCCCTCCAGAGACAGAAGGACCTTGTGTTGATAGAGAATACCCTGCTGAGATTCCTGCTGACCTTCCCCTCCAAGGCCGTCTTCCTTCTCCCTTCTAGCTCGCCGATAGACCCGAAGCTTCCCATTTCTTCTCCTGCTTCTGCCCAGCTCAGCACTAACCCCATCAATAACGTGGGAGGCGAGTGCAAAAATAGCCTCAGTCCAACCGCAATCTCTTGTATTCCCAAAAATGCCCTTTAGTTGATCGCTGCATGCTTTAAGCTATCGAGGGGTAGATACGGGAGCAACCTTGTCACTCGGATTGAGCCTTAAGTTACCCACTTCCAAAGGATCCGATTCAGTATGGTTGGTCGTCGACTGAACCGGTGGAGGTTCACCCGAGATACCTAAAGATTCACCTGAGCCACTCGATGGCTCGCTCGAGTTACCCGAACCGGTCATCTTCAACCTCTTGACTGGTTCCCAAACTCTATTCCAGTGTGCTTTGTATTGTTTGTAACAACATCTTTGTATGTCCAGTGGACTGCCTTGTTGTCTTCTTGAAGTTTTTCTACATCGATTGAAACCCAAAAAACTTCATTGTTCCATCTAATCTTTACTTCAACCGGATTCTTCTCTTTGTCTATTTTGACGCAAACTCTTGCAAAATAGAAATGTGTCCATTGGATAGTGTCCCTTTCTATTTCAACCAGAGACCCGAAGCATGCAACTATAGCTCTGTTTACTTCGACGTCCCAAAGGTGGAAAGGAATGCCTATGAGCTTGCACCATATTTTCTTACCAAGGACCATTTTGTGTGCTCCCATAGAGTGACTCTAGGGATTCTAGGAAATAGTGGCGTTTCTAATTTTTTGAATCTTCTGCTTTAGTAAAATTTCTCTCTTCTTAGCATTCAACCCAAGAATAAAACATCTAGAGTTATCTATGTGGCATACTTTTTCCTCATCACTAAGAATACCCATCATCTTTAAATCAGTATTGCAAATCTCTACAACTCCAAATTTCTTTAGAAAAAATAGTCAATAACACTACGCTTCAACATCAAAGAATTGCTATTAAAAGAGTGGAACCAGGGATCATTTACCAAAGGTCCAGACTTCTCCTTCATTGAATCTGACTCTTGAAGAAGATTATCAGAGCCATAAGAAACTTTTGGCTGGATTCACTCCTTGCAAGAAAACATGCGATGGCCTAAACCTTTGCATCTCCAACAAACCAAAGAATTCCTGCAGCTTTTCGCAAGATGACCTTGTTCAAAACATCGGAAGCATACCAAACTTCTTGTTCTTGTGTAATCGCTGCCGGAATGAAAACAGAGAGGAGGCATTTGGTTAGCCATGGATCTTCTCCGAAGCCTCTTCTCCCATTCTCCATCATCTTCCTCGTCGCCTTCCATGAGAGAAGCAAATTGAGTCATACTATTCTGAGCTTGAGGGAGTGTTGCCAGTGTACTGCGATCTCCGTGGGGCTTGGAACATAGGTGTTTGCCGTGCGAATCCCGGTCCTCTTGTTGAGACATGGCAACGGACCGAGGTGACGCTTCACACAAAAAGACATTTAATACTTGAATTATGAGATCTCTACGGAAATTCTCCATTATGAAAAAGAAATGATAGACCGAGTCCATTCAAATTTAGATGAGTTATGAAAGAAATAAATATTTGGAGCTTTAAACTCCAAAAGATGTTTAAAACTACACCTGTATTACATATGTTTATAATATAAAGGATAAAGGAGCCTCATGGCTATGATTACCCTATGGTGGGGGAGAAAGGTTATGAAATTTAAAAAATAATGGAAAGAAAATTAGATGAAGGCTAGGAAGGAAGGCTTCTATGATGTTAAACCTTATGATAATAACAAACAATGGTTCTATAATGATTTATGAAGAAAAGACTTGACATCTATTTTAAGCTATATTGTACCATGGACACATGCATATGTATATATTATAGAATATAAAGACTTATATGACAATCTCATAGTTATAATGAACCTGTTAAGGCAAATGAAAGATGATGAAATGAAACGAGCTATGGAAGCCTGTATGACGATAAAAATGAAAAACTATTATGATGATGAATATAGAAGTAGGCCATGGAAGCATTTTATAATGATAGTGAAGTTTTGTGAAATGTATGATCAATGATTTTTACAATGATAAGTCTTTTTTTCTATAAATTAGAAGTAACATTATGGCTAGCGGGACGACGACACGTCTCCTACGGATAAGGGGACGTATGGAAAGCTCTGCAACGATGTATGCTGAGGCACGAAGATCCCTTCTTTGGTTACGGTTCTAGAGTCTAGGTTCGGGACCTCGACTGGGCAGGGGAAGGAGTTCCTATCCTACTTGAATGCGCTCATAGGTTGGGACATGAATCGCTGTAGTAAGGGAGACTGGATACACTGCATATCCGACTTAGCCCCTTTCTAGCCACCTCAATAAATTTTCAGAGACTTATTGGGCTGGATAGGCTGAAGGGTAATAAGTGCGTCGGAGGAATAACCTATTCACTGTTACGACTGTTAGTTTATGGTTATCTCTATCACTTCTGGTTGAAAGAATGAGTCGCCTTACAAACTCTCAACTTTTGAAAGATAAATGAATTTTACGATTGATCGGGTGATGATTATGAGAAAATGACTGATCAGGTGAATGATTAATAAATGAATGACTCAATCTTGAGACCTTACATTAATGATTGACAGTGAGTACCTTTATATTTTCTATGCTAATATAAAGTACCATTGAAAAGAATGAACGTTTGAAAATGTATGACTATTATTACTCTGTTGAATATTTTTGCTTCAGATTCATGTTGTTTTTATGATTCATGCATTTTATATTAATTCAATGAAAATCACATGCATCTAGGAATAGATTATTGGATAAGTTAACAAGGTTAACAGTTGAAGAATAAAACTTATAATTCTAGTTTGGGTTTCATTAAGGAACTAGGGGATGTGTGTATGTTTGTGGGATATCAGTAGGGTTATAAATGACCCCTACTGAGATTTGTGACGGAAGATGCAGAAAAGGAAAGATGGTTCCAGTTCAGAAAAAGAAAACTATCAGGTATGGCCAGTTTATTTAGGTATTTGGGATATGTTACTTATATTTCTATTGTATGATGAACATGATCTGCCTATTGTTCTTTTACATTTATGTTCCTTATTATTTTATTTTTGCGTGCACCTATCGGAGATCTGTAAAAGCTGGGCGTTCCATTGGTTTTTTAAGGATGTGAAGGCTTTGGGCTTTCAAGGATATAAAGGCTCCAAATAGCCGCATATTTTGTATTTTTAAGGATATAAAGGCTCCAAGTAATCGTTTTTTGGATTTCATAGATATAAAGGCTCCAAATCGCCATGGATTTTGGAGTTTCAATGATATAAAGGTTCCCAGTGGTCAAAAAAGATCTTTAGTCTTTCAAGGATATAAAGGCTCCTAGTGACCAAGGGTTCTTGGGGTTTTAAGGATACTAGGGCTCCGAGCTACAATTATGAGATTTCAAGGATACAAAGGCTCCTAGTGGCCATAAGGCTTTAGCACTTTCAAGGATACAAGGGCTCCCAACGGATAAGGGTCTTTTGGGGTTTTTTAGGTTTTAGGGATATAAAGGCTCCGAGGGGAATGACTCCTTGTTCGGCAAGGTTCACCCCGCGAAAGTGTCGTCAACAACTATGAAGGTCATGGTCATCCTGTGCTTCATCTGGAGGGGTCGATCTTAAATGAAGAAGAATGGATCCCAGTGTCACGAAGAAGACGAAATCTCAATATCCTTCAAAACGGGGTGGATCCTAGTAGGTCACAAGGTGAGGGATCTACATTTGTGGCAGAGCATCGCGTCAACAACAAGGTTTCTAACCCTTGGCATCCTCACCTAATAGTAATCTCTGTTTTGGATGTTTATGTAAAGGCCACCAAACATCTTCATGTCGGAATGCTTTAGTTTGTTGATGTAAAACTGTTGGTATCGTAGTTCGTCCTGTAGTAGGAGTCCCTTTGTAAACCTTGCTTTGAAGGCTAAAGAAGTTCCAACAGAGCAGATTGGTAAAGATGCAATTGTGACTATGAGGAAATCTTGTCTGGTCGTTGCTCCATGGTTTCCGCATTATGAGATGAATCTACAGAAGCTCAGATGTTGCCTCATACGAATACTCAGAGAGGGATTTTGGATACGGTGGAGATTCTGAAAGCTTTGCATCTTTCTTGGCAAACAAAAGAGAATTGGAGGGTTGGTTTCCTTGATGATAAACGTTGCCTTGCCTTCTTCCCCAACTAGAAGGCATGGTATGAAGCATTGCATCAAAAAATTTCAGTTTTAACAATAGTTTGATTCGATGGGAGGAGTGGGATGATGGAATAGGAGTCAATACTTCAATAGAGAGTGTGTCTGTTTGGTGTCATATTAGTGGCATACCTTTAAAGCTATAGAGTGTAGAAATTTTTCACAGGATCATTAATAATTTTGGAGCGCTCGAAGAGAGTGATAGAGATACTTTATCTTGGACTAATCTGATATTCGCTTGGATTAAGAATTAAGGTTGATCATGTTTGCAATGTTCCACAAGTAGTTACATTAAGATGGGGAAACTCTTTTTTCTTGCTAGCGATTTCAATTGAACATGAGCAGTCATCTTCTGATAGCAACATGGATTGGACATATTCTGAAGTCGTCCAAGCATACAAGAAATAAAAACAATCTTGACAAGCAAGTGGATGCACAGAGGAGAGGGTCGAATGCTTTGTTTCTTTTGAAGAATGTTAATACAGATGAGCCTATTAAAAAGAAGTCCTCAGTACATATTGAACCCACAACTATTCCACCAGAGGTCGTGTCAAACACCACTTGTTGAAGATTTGAAGCAAAAAAAAATCCTAAAAGGCAATGGAAGAAGAAGAGAACAAGAGGAGGAGGGCGGCAGCCATGTATGTACCCGCATACATACGCACTGCTGTCCTCACCTCTCTCTCTCTCTTTTATCCATTAGAGCAGCAAGTTTACAATATTACGAGGACAAAAATATCCCTTATAATAGGGGCCAAAGAGACGAAGAAAAAAAGACACTAGCTATCCTCAAAATACTTAATGTAAGGAGGAGAATATAAAAGGACTAAAATGCCCTCTCACTTATGACTGCGACTACACTCTCCCTCAAGATGAGTATATATATCAAGCATGCTCAGCTTGCTCAAACAAAGGTGAAATTGATCAGTTGATTGCCCTTTTGTGAAGACATTTGCAATTTGGTCTTGAGACTTGATATATCGCAAACAAATTTCTTTGGGGTCGAGTTTCTCTCTAATGAAGTGGCGGTTAGTCTCTATATGTTTAGTGCGATCATGTTAGACAGGATTATTTGCAACTGATTGCGACTTTAGTGTCACAATAGAGCTTCATTGGTAGGCATAATTGAATGCGAAGGTCCACTAAGAAAAGTTTCAGCCAAATCATTTATGTAACATAGTTGTCATTGCCCAATATTCAGCTTCAGCACTAGACCTTGCACAAACTGATTGTTTCTTGCTCCTCCATGCAATAAGGTTGCCTCCTAGGAACAAGCAATAACCGGTAGTGGACCTTCTATCGTCCTTGGAACCAGCCCAATCAACATCAAAGTAGCTTTCAACCATTAGTTTGTCGCACTTAAAAAATAAGTGTCCCTTCCCAAGACAGGACTTGATGTGCCTAAGTATCCTTTCAACCGCCTTCATATGAGACACTCTAGGTGCATGCATATATTGGCTGACCACACTGATAGCATAGGTCAAGTGAGGACGAGTAAGTCCTAAATAAAGTAGACGACCTACCAATCTTTGATATTTTTCTTTCTCTGAGTTTGATAAGGGATCACCATTATTATCATTCAGACCATGATTTGTTTTAATGAGGGTTTTTGCTGGTTTACAACTCAACTTTCATGTCTCTTGCAATAGATTTAGAGCATACTTCTTTTGGCAAATATATATACCTTTCCTATAAGGAGCCACTTCAATACCAATGAAGTACTTGAGCTCATCCAAGTCTTTAATATCAAAGACCTGTGCAAGATCTCTTTTCAACTTTTCCATTTCTTGCACATTAGCACTCATTATGATCATATCATCTACATAGACCAGTAGTAAAACAATCTTTCCATCCTGCCATTTGGAAAAAAGAGTGTGATTAGCATTGCCTTGAGAATACCTAAATCCGAGTATAGCCTTGCGGAAGTGATCAAACCATGCTCTTGGTGACTGTTTCAGCCCATAAAGAGCTTTGTTCAGCTTGCATACTCTCCCCCTTACATCAAGTCCTAGAGGTGGTTGCATGTATACTTCCTCCTGTAAATCATCATTTTAAAAAGTATTTTTCACATCAAATTGATACAGAGGCCAAGTGAAATGAACGACAAGAGCTAACACTACCCGATTTAAAACGAGCAACAGAAGACTTTCTCGGAGTAATCAATCTTGTAGGTTTGAGTAAAACCCCGGGCAACCAATCAGACCTTGTATCGCTCAATAGACCCATATGCACGAAACTTGATAGTGTGGCGGATCCATCAACTCCCAGGTAGAGCTGCTAATTCTTCATTCATTGGATCTTTAACTGCCTTAGAATAGGAGTGATGTATGTGATATGAAGAAATGGTAATAAAAAAAGAGTAATAACCAAGTGATAACCTCGAGTAAGCAACAAAACGAGAAATAAGGTGACGAGTACAAGCTCTTGTGCCTTTCGTGAGAGCAATAGGAAGGTCAGGCTTAGAGATAAACTCACCAGAGTGTGAATCTGTCGGTACAACAACAACTGAGAGTGGTGGTTCAGTGGAGGAATCTATCTTTTGCCAAGTGCCCTGGGAGTACGTCTGCAAGGACAAATTAGTCTGAGTTTTAGTAGCATCAACTAGCTCAGGAGACATCGGTGTAACAGGGGACACTACGGGCAAGGGGATCGAGGAGAGACTAGGAATTTCCTCCCCCTGAGAGAAAACATGAGAAAAATAAGATTGCTGCTAAAAAAAGGTTATGTCTTTCATAATGTGCTTCAGACCGATGTGGGGATCCAAACATTTATAGCCTTTTCTGAGTGGGGGAAACATCCAAGTAAATTCTCCGGACAGCCATAGGGTCAAGTTTGGTGGCACCATGTGTTAACCAATGAATAAAGCACAAGCATCCAAAAATATGGGGCGGAAGTAGAGACAAGGGTTCAGATGGATGAAGAATGAGAGAGGAAACGATTGTCCAGAGTGCGAGATGACATCCTATTAATAAGATAGGAGGCGTGAAGAACTACTGCCCCCCAAAATCATTTCGGCAGATTTTGGTGGAAGAGAAGTGTTCTAGATACTTCAAGAAGATGCTTATTCTTATACTCGGCCACCCCATTTTGTTGAGGTGTATAAGTACATGATGATTCATGAATAATGCCAGCATCTTCCATAAAGATACTCAGATTTTTGTTGAAGTACTCACGAGCATTGTCAGACCAGAAGATTTTTACCTTCCGATTAAACTGAGTCTCTACCATTCTACAGAACATTTAGACAAGTTGAGGTATCTCCTTCCAAGAACGAAAGAGATAAAGCCAACAATAATGAGAATAGTCATCAATGAAAGATAAAAAATAGCAATGTCCATCCATAGAAGAAATTCGGGATGGTCCTCAAACATTAGAGTCAACAAGATCAAATGGAGCAGAATTTTATTTTATTGATACTGGAAAAGTAGTTGTACAATGTTTGGAGAGTTGACAAACTTGACACTATAGAGAGACTAAGGATTCAGTAGAATGTGAGACCAAATCCTAAGTGGCCTAAAAGATAAGTGACCAAGTTGAGAATGCCAAAGATAGATATCTCCAAGAGACTGATTTATTTTGCTATATATAGAAGATTGAAAAGCCATACATCCTCCGGGTTCAAAATGGTAAAGACCATCTACATCATGACCACTCCTAATCGTCTGTTGTGTCCAAGTCCTCGAAAACATAATGTGTAAGGAAAAATGTCCCAGAACAATTAAGGGATTTAGTAATGCTACTTACAGAAAGAAGATTAATGGACAAGGTAGATACATGAAGAGCAGTAAGGGAGGACTAAGTGATCATTTAGGCAGATGGACCCCTTTCCGGCAATAGTGGCTCGGGTGCCATCAACAATGGTCACCTTGTCCCGACCAGAAGATAAAGAATAAGAAGTGAAGTGAGTGGAGGTACGAGTTATGCGATATGTAGCCCCAGAGTCAATAACTCGGGGACTAGATTGAGGATGTATAGTACTAGCACTAAGTGTTGACTCGGCAGTACCTGAAGAAGGAGAACTCATTTGACCAAACTGAGAGAATCCTTTGTAGGCAAGCAATGTCAAAAGTGGACAGCGATGGCAATTGAGATGAGGAGGAACCACCCTCAGTAGACACCCCTGGGGTGGTACTAGGGGGTTGCGAAGCAGTAGCATTGCCTTTTGCAACATGGCCTTCCTTAACACTACTAGTCTTAAACTTCTGAGGCTTCTCCAGATAGAGTTCCCAGCAGAAATAAACATCATGATTATCTCGGTTGCAATGCGTACAATGCTTGGTCCCTTTGTCCTAGTGGGCTGCGAAGTTGTAGCACTGCCTTTTGCAACATGACCTTTCTTAACACTACTTGTCTTAAACTTCTGAGGCTTCTTCTCTAGATAGAGTTCCCAGCAGAAATCAACATCATGATTATCTCAGTTGCAATGCGTGCAATGCTTGGTCCCTTTGCCTTCTTGTTTAACAGATGAAGGAGCCTCTTTGTTCACAAGGGCCACAAATTCACCACCTCCTTGAGAGGGGAGAGCAGTGTGTAACGCAGTCATCACTTGGTGACGGCCCTCTTCATGCAGAATTTTTGAGAAAACAACTTCCAGAGAGGATAATACATCTGCAAAAAGGAGTTGTCCCCGTAGCATGCTATAGTGAGCATCGAGGCTGATAAGGAATTTGAAAACTTTTGTAGACTCAACATGCCTTAGGTGCATAGTATGATCTTCAATGCAGTTCCAGTTATCAAGTTCTTGCCACTTGATTTTCAACTTGTTGAAGTAAGCTGTAACTGAGCGTCCACCTTGTTTGAGAGATTGAATCTCACATGTTAACTATTAAGTCTGGCCAATGTTACTTTGTTGTTTGTACAATTTCTTCAGTAAGGACCACATCTCAATCTTTACAAATGCATACATAATCAAACGCTCGATATCTGGACTAACAGAGTTAATGATCTAGCCCATAACAAGGTTGTTATCCACATGGCAAGAGGCTCGCTTGGGATCTGTAAGAGGAAGAGCAGCAGCAGAGCCATCAATAAACCTTAGCTTTTCTTTGCCACCAAGGAAAATATGAGTAGAGATCGCCTAGGGATGATAATTTGAAGAGCTCAACTTGATTGTGGTCATATGAAGACAAATATGATCATGTTTCTCAAGATGAGAAGAGGATATCATTAGAGAAACCAAACCTTCAGAGGCCACCGACGTTGAAGTCGAGGCCGAGATGGTAGGCATCGTGGTCATGCGTTATATCAATCACCGATGATTTGCAGAGATATAATACGACTTGCACAAAAGTGTTGAAAATTCTTGAGCACCACAAGACAGGGCCGCGCCAAAGATAGTGTTTCCAGAGGCCTAGTAACTAGCTACACAGCCACCGCACCCCTCTAGAGAGACCGAGCAGGAGGAATCACCGTGGGCTGATCCCATAGGGAAGAGAAGAGTACTATAGCATGGTACTGTAGCGGTACTGTAGCAAGAAGAAAGAAGAAAATAAAGCTTTGATAACTAGCCCTCCTTCCTTTAGGATTGCTCTGATACTATGTTGAAGATTTGGAGCCAAAAAATCCTAGAAGACAATGGAAGAAGAAGAGAACAGGAGGAGGAGGAGGGCGGCAACCATGTGTATAGCCGCATGCATACGCACTGTTGTCCGCACCTCTCTCTCTCTCTCTCTCTCTCTCTTTTACGCATTAGGGCAGCAAGTTTACAATGTTACAAGGACAAAAATACCCCTCATAATAGGAGTCAAAGAGAAAAATAAAAAAAAACCACTAGTTATCCTCAAAATACTTAACACAAGAAGGAAAATATAAGAGGACCAAAATGCCCTCTTACTTATGACTGCGACTACAATGTTAGTGGTTTATTTTGTCCTTGTAGATTGAGAGTTATAGGCTATGGACTGGGACAAACGTTGATGAACAATTGCAATATGCTATACAAAGAGTGAGCCTAGATACACTAAGTCTTAGTGATTAAATTGGATTCATATATGTTACTACTTACTATTTACATAAAAATTGATCTTGATTTATATTTATTTTTTTCCCTCTTGGTAGAACAACTAAGTAGTGGATCATAGTAAACAATAGGGACCTGAAGAATAACTCATTGGCTTATATTGTAGTCAGAATATTAAGTCAAACAACATCGGCAAGCCAATGTGAAAGAACTTGGAACGCATTCAGCTTTATACATTCAAAGGTTCGCAATCGACTAAAGGGTAAACGATTAGAAAAATTAGTATTTTGTCATTATAATAAGATTGAGGGTCAGAAACATCAAGCTGGGACATCAATTGAGAGAGAAACGAGGCTCAAAACTTGCTGGGCAGATGTACCCAGAAGATATAGTTGACCAGATTGATGTAGAGGTGTTATTTGATGATAACCATCCCTTGTAGTCTTAGATGGAGAGGCGAGCTCAAGTTGATGAGCTAGTTTTTTATCTTGATAATACAGAATGGACAAAGGGTATATTAGATATAACTGTTGCAAAAGATCCAAACTAAAGAATCACAAAGAGGCCAAGAGAAGATCCACCTTCTCCAGTTGAGCGTCAGAGAGAGCTTGTACCTTTGTTTATGCTTGACACAGAAGAGCCTGCTAGACACTCATAATCAGATAGCAGGGCAGTCACTCTTAGAATAGTTGGGTCACTATCATTCTTAAGAAGAAGCACATCAACATGTGAGAGGAGTATGATCATCATCATTTACACTAATAGAGGACAAAGTCAAGAAGGTTTTTGATAAAAATATGGACTGTACCACCAATTTTATTGCAATAAATATATGGAGTATAATATAGGATATGAGAGATTCCTATCCTCTCAAAGAACTACTAGCAAAAAAGCTAGAACTAAGCAAAAATTCTAGTCCAAGCCTCGGGTAATATTCCTAACAAATATCAAGACCAAGAATACAAATAAGACACTCTAGGAAATGAAATACTTTCACCATAAAATTTACTTCCCTAGAAGACCACATCATTCCTCTCTTTCCATATGCTCCAACAAATTTCATGTGGTATTATGCCCATGATATTACGTTGTTCCTTTGTAGCATATATGGTCTTCAATTGCTTGAAAGAAGCCCACATTTCTAGCACTAACTGCACTTGAACATTGAAATTCAGCAAGTTCCCAAATATTCTCCATACTTCCTGAACCGCTTGACAGTGGACGACGAGATGATCCACATCTTCATTGCAAGTCTCACAAAAGAGCAAGAAATATCTTCATTTGAACCCCATTTGCTTCTGTAAACTTTGGTAATGATTCTTCTCTCATGCATGAGCCACATGAATGCCTGCACCTTAAAAGGTGATTTGACTTTCCAAACATCATCATACCTCCTGTACGGTGGCAGCACTCCTTCGAGAATGGAATAATACGATTGAACAGTAAAGATCCCTTTGTTCGGCCCCAAATCAGCTTGTCTGGTTGATGTATGTCCATGCTAACTGAATATAAAGCCTCCATCAAGGAACAAAATTCTAGAAATTCTTCATCCTTCAAGTTTCTTCTGGTCTGAATATTCTACTTCAGCTTATTTCAATCATACTCCAAGTAATCACTTACTGTACACCATTGATTTGGGTCTAAAAAAAAAAAAAAATCTGAGGATAAGTATCCTTGAAACACTTATCACCCGACCTCCTATCTTCCCAAAAGAAAACATTCTGGCCATTTCCCACCTTGTACAGTAAAAAAACTATTCAAGAGTTTGCCTGCCTTGATAATGTCTGCCCAAATTACTGACAATGAAGACGAATTCACAACCTGCTGAAATAATCTTCCCGTCGGCTGATAGTGTTTGTGCTTAATCACCTGCTTCCATATGGAAGCCTCACCTTCCAGTATCTCCCACAGACATTTCCCCAGAATGTTCCACAATCGGATATTCTTGATCCCCATCCCACCTTTAGACTTCAGTGGACACACCTTGGTCCATTTAACTAGTGGTATTCCCTTGCGATCCTTTTGAAAGCCTCTCCACAGAATGACCGGCAAATAGTGCATCGGCATAGCCATAATAACAGAGTTAATCAGTGTGATAAGCCCCCCAATTGATAAAAATCTGGCCTTCCATGTGGTCAATCTCCTTTGAATCTTGTGTATTACAGGATCCCAATCTTTGACTATCAATCTTCTATCAGATAGTGGTAATCCTAGATATGATAATGGCAAAGCACCGATAGCATATCCTAGAGTACCAGCAATTTGCCCAGTTGTTTCCTCCTCCATGTTCAGAGTGATTATCTGGCTCTTATCGAAATTTAACCTCTCCTTGGAAAAAAGTCAGTGTGATCAGAGAACTGTAAATGAGAAATACCAGGCAGTCCTCTACTAGTTATTGATTCCTTTGATCCAGCCATTAAGCTCAGCTCTCAGACACATCCTACTCAGCATGTTAGCCACAAGCACAAACAGGAGAGGAGATAGTGGGTCACCTTGCCTTAGCCCTCTGGAAGTGGGGAAATACCCATAAACATTGTTATTAAGGATTACAGAGAAAGTTGCTATACTGATACAATTCTTCTAAACATTAATCCACAGCTCAGGAAATTGATGCTGCTTCAAGATACTCCAAAGACATTTCCAGTGCACTCTATTGTATGCTTTATCGAAATCAAGTTTGCATACTACCCTTCTAACTCCTTTTTTCTTCAATGAATTCAGTATTTCATGTGTTAACAAGAAATTGTCTTTGAGCCTTCTCCCCTTTATGAATGCTGATTGATAGGGTTGCACAATTCTATTAAGAAGAGAGCTCATTCTAGTAGCCATAACTCGAGCAATGATCTTGTAAGACCCATTTAACAAACTGATTGGTTGAAAGTCTTTCAACTGTACAACATTCTCCTTCTTGGGCAGCAACACCAAATAAGTGTGGTTAATGTCATGACAGCCAGCATTTCCAGAAAAACAGTCCCTGACAGCCTGAACAACCTCCCAAAATTTCTGGTAGAAACTGATGGGAATACCCCAGGCCCCGGCGCCTTCTCCTGGCCTAATGAGAAAATTGCTTCCTTCACCTCTTCTTCTGAAACTGACTGAATAATCTGTAACCTTTCCTCAGATAAGATAGGCAACTCTGAATCTTCCCATGGAGGAAACCATCTTTGCTCAACTGTAAACAGACTCTTGTAGAAAGAAATCACCTCATCAGAATCATTTCCTCTTCATCAATGAATTCATCATCTTTCTGAATGCAAGCTATATAATTTCTCCTACACCTGCCATTAGATATTTTATGAAAAAACTTTGTATTTAAATCTCCTCCTTTTAACCAAATGGCTCGTGACTTTTGCCTCCATCTGATTTCCTCCTCCAATAGCCAGTCAGAATATTTGGCCTACAACTGAGCTGTCATCTGCATTTCTTGCTGTAAGAGCTCTGCCTTCTTCAGTTCTGTCCAAGGCTTGGATAGAGTCTGAAATTTGATTGATAAGGTTGAACCTATTCTGCTTCCATTTATCCGACCAGGCCTTCAATTTGCATTTAATATTCTTCAGTTTCAAAGCCAGACACTTCACTCCATTATAACATCCTACAGGTTGCATCCATTCCTCCTTGACAATTTTATGAAAGTCTTCATTTAGCATCCATACCTGCTCCATGCGAAACGGCTTCTTCTTGCTAACCCTCCTGTAACAATTCAGTATGATTGTGTTGTGATCAGAGGGATGCCAAGGCTGAGCAGAAACACGAGCATATGGAAACAAAGCTTCCGATCTATCATTGACAATCACCCTGTCCAGCTTTGACGTTGAAGGGCTTTGTCTTCCATTAGACCAGGTATAGTGCACATTAGAAATTGGTAGCTCAATTAACACACTCTTCTCGACCCAGTCATTAAACTGCCTCATTCCTTTACTAACATAAGCTCCTCTGTTCCTTTCAGATGGCTTCTGGACTTGATTGAAGTCGCCCATGTTACACCATGGGAGATCGAACTTCTCCTGACAGATTGATAATTCCCTCCTCATGTCCTGCTGCTGTGCTACTGAATGCGACGCATATACTCCTGTCATCATCCATTCAATCTTACCATGGACTTCACACATTTTGACAGTAGTTGAAAATTTCCAATCTCCAGCAAATAACCTTCCCATCTCATTTTATTCCATGCTATAATAATACCACCAGCTTGCTCAGACCCCCTTCTGTACACAAAGTCAGGCTCCCCATAAATTGTGACTTTTTTGATAAAATTCATATCAACAACTTCCATCTTGGTCTCCTGCAGGCATAGTATGTCAACAAATTTCCTCCGCAACATGTCTTTAATTTCTCTCTGTTTTCCTTCATCATTCAGTCCCCTTATATTCCAGGATAAAATAATCATCCTCCCCACTAGGAATGTTCCTTCCCTTCTGCCAGACAAGAAGTTTTGCTGCCTTTGCAGTCCTTCAAAAGATTCTTTAACTCTCTCTTCCCTCTCTGCTTAGGACCCGACATTTCCACTCCGTCCTGAATATATCCCCACAGACCGTTCTGAACTGCCCTATGTTACCTTGAATTTGAATTCCTATACCAACAGCCTTGCCCTCCACTGCTACATTATCACAAGCTTCTAAAAAATAGTGATTCTTCCCTCCAATATCTTTCCTTCTTTTATACATATTCTTGCTGGCATTGAACTGAACCAGCTGCAACTCCGCATGTGATGGCAAATCGATGGTGGCTCTTCTGGCTTGAGAAGGGGAAAGAGGAAGACGGGACTCAGTAAGAGGGGGTTCAAGCTTACCAGGATACATACCCTTTTTTGTGCCCCTCCAATATTCATCCTCCTCCATCATCTCTGGCTCCATCTCCGAAGGCTTCGGAGAAGGCGCAATCTCCTCCAGCTGACGAGCTTCGCCCCGACAAAGACAGAGTCGCCGCCGCCTTCTCTTCTCCTTCTTCAACTCGCAGCGAAACTGCTTCACCCCTGAAGTCGCGAACATAGCTAGGGCTTCACCCCATATACTTGGAGAGAAAAGGTCATTAATACCTTTTCTAGATTCTTCTCTTGCCGCCAGACCAGGGTCATCTAAGTTATTACCCAAAATGGAACTATTCTGCATGGTCTTCTGGTCAAATGTAACCGGTTCACTGGCCGGTTCATCAGACGAGCCCGACCGGTTCAACTGATGAGTTAGCCCTGGGTCTTTCTGAGTGGGGGTCGACTTAGTTTGAAGATGCGACTCGGTCGTCTTCCTAATATCCCCACTCCCTCCGAGACCCTAGCCTCCTTGAATGCCCTATATGCCATGGCGACCTCCTTGAAGGACCAGTCCATGCTATTCTTCCCAGTTTCCTCTGGCATTTCCAACTCCACGGAAATATGAAAAACTCCTCACCCCACCTGATCTTCAACTCCGACGGAATCAAATGACCTTGTTCCATAGCAATTAAAATGCGGGCATACTCTAAGGAATCCCAGTTAAGAGTTCCTTTATCCACCTTCACCACCTAGCCAAATGGATGAAGAATCTTCTTATACACCTCCACATCCCATAAAACCCAGGGAATACCTCTCAATCTGCACCATGCATGTATGTATCGGTATTGGTACCCACGGATACCGGTACTGCCATCCTTGCCTCCTCCTCCTCCTCCTCCTCCATCTCCTCTATCCTACTCCTCATTACCCTTCCCCTTTATCACTCTTATTTTTTATCTCAGTTGAGATTTTTCTCGGGACCCATAGTGAGACAGAGACTCTTGAGAGATCTCGGAGAGATGGCAAACCATGACAGCAGCCAGAATACTTGCTCATTTAAATCGGCTCTGTATTGGATCAAACAAGTCTATCAATAAATAAATGCTACTATGATTGTTATTATGAATGGCTTAACGTGGAGTACACTTTGATAAGGCAATTTCAAGTTGGTCAAAAAGAAAGCCTATGCCTCCCCTTTTTAACCTATTTTTGTATGCCTGTCCATTTTGTTTTATTATTATGATTCAAAGAGGGGTCTCATAAACAATTAAACATGAAAGTTTTGCATGATTTTAGATGAGATAAAGGTGTGAAATACAATAAGGTTAAATTTATACAATGAAAGAACCATAACAGAGTGCATGATCTAATTTTCCCTGCTTGTCCATGATTTGATGTGGAACTATGTATGCTTCATACTCTTATAAAAAACTCACAACTTTAGCGAGCATGGACACTGGTTCATTTCTTTTCAGTTTAAGTTTAATGCTTGGATGTCACTTTATGTCTAAGCACATGATATATTCCTGTTTCCTGATTTCTCTGATTGTTTCCAAGGCATGTATCAGTGGTTGACCAGCATCCAGAAATCAAAAGCTTTGTGTCTATTTATGCCTCTGAAAATGGTGGTTTCTCAACAGTGCCGCTTCATCTCTCTCGTTCTAGCACTCAGATGGTTGCTTGGAGGACATGTGTGGTATCCCAGCAAGGTTATTAATTTCTTACTTATTTTCATATCATTTGAGCATGAGTTATGTGATATATATTCATTGCTGCTTTCAGCAAGTCTATACTCCCATTATGTTATTTGAAATTCAGTGGTCATCCTCTGAACAGAAGACTATCTACTTCTAGTCAGCATTCTGCCTAGTGCCTGATGTGATATTCTGCTCAACCTCTGATTTAAAAGTCGGCTGCCTAGGCAACTAGGCGGGCCACCTAGGCAGTTCACACCTCATTTCCACCTAGGCGGAAACCGACTCATTTTCTTTTATGAGATTTAGTTGGATTCTTCACGTCTTGTTGAAAGACCTTTATGCTTCTACCAATAACTCATACATGGCCTAGTAAATTGTCCTTTGTATAAATACTTCTCATTCATGTGACATGCCCAGAAAGGCCATTAAAGGCCTAGTATGACAGCCCATTAAAGGCTTTTTATTTTGCCCTGAAACAGTCCTTAGTTGTCTGGTTGTTCAATCCATTAGTGGCTCATTAAGCCTAGCTGTTTAGGAATGCGATTTAAGGGGAAATTTCAAATAAACCCTAAGTTTTTAGTTCTTTATTTTGACCTACAATTTATAAAATATGAAAAGAAGATTTACCTTAATTTTTTATCTAGGTCCTTACAAATTCCTTCTATGCAACCATTATCATCAATGCCCTTCCAATAGTAGTTTCATAAATCTGCAAGCTTTGTTACATTAATTTGGATAACTCTAATATCATTTTGTCATGGAATTCCAATTATGCTAATAAAAAAGTTATAGATGGTTTATTTTAATTTTGTATTTTTATGCCAGACTGGGTATTCATACTTCCCTACTATTCCTTTGTTGTCACATGAACAGTGCATATCTTGATTTCTTCAGTCACAAACACTTTAGCTTCCCATTTTCATGGAGATCCAGCTAAATTTTACTTTCTTCAATGTTTGTGCATATCTTCAAGTCTATTACATACACGTGTCATGCTCCTAGTTATCATTGTTTTTTTGTATATATATCTTTTGTTTATCATCCATTCCCTTAAATGTTTGTGCAGCTTCCATGACATTTATTTTTTGACTTTTTGAACAGCAGTTCTCAGATCAGTTGTTATTCTTCTATGCTTATTGCTGGATTCCTTTCTCTTTAGAGTCCGACTTAATGCACTGCCAGGCAGATTTGCACCACCTGGCGGTGCTTTTAATTATTATTTTTTTGAAATTTTTTAGGTGGGTCCCATTCCAACTTACATGTCCGGAGAATCTGATCTCCGATTGGACGATCTGAAAAAAGATGAAAAATTAAAAACCGACCAGATGAACAGTAAAAAATGGTTTGAATTTTTAGATTTGTTTTTGGGTTGTGCGATTGCAGATGGATTGTACAGGCATGAAGGTCTGGTTGGGGCCCACCTAAAAAATTTCAAATTTTTTAATTAAAAGCACTGCAAGGCAGTGCAGAAAGTGTTACCCTTCTCTTTCTACTTTCTCTTAGTAGAGGAGTTTTATTTTCAATATTTTGATGTGGACTTTTGTTTATGGTTTGATCATACAGTTTAGAATATTGCATATTGTGTGCATGCACTGGTGAGTTATTTTGCATATACTTTTCTTCTGCTAACAATCCAGTTTCAGCAGATTCAAGGACCTTATGTGGGCCTTACCTTGTTGTTGAGGTTTCCAAGAAAACTGAGGTATCTTCTGAAGGATTTTTGCTTGTATTTTGAGATTTTCTAGAACTTATACATCTAACTACACTTTCCACTCATATGAAGGGTGGATTATCCCTTGTCATCTCTCCATTGTCAAGGATACACAATGCAAGTGGATTTTCCATGGAACTGCATTTGCGTCTTCCACAGGAAACCAATGCGGGACCAATTACTATTCCAGTGCAGATGGGGGGTACAATTGATGATTCTACACCATTGCTTGGTGACTTGGACTATTCCGGTGGCTTAAAGAAGGCTATGATGTCTTTAAGTGAAGGCAAGTTAGGCATTGTCAAAGAAAGCCGTTTCGTGTAATACTGAAAATGCCTGATTAGAGTTTCTTTATTATTAACTTAGATCATTGTTTTGAATTACTGAAGTTTATCTATGATGCGATCATGGGAACTAGCAGATATAAGAGGTTCCGAAGTCCAAATATGAAATGGAGTCTATTAAACGTAGAGATAGTTAAATATATAACCCTCTTACAAAGCTAATCATACTTTTGCCATTCAATTTTTGGCCCTATTACTAATAACCCTACTAAATGAAAATTATGTCAAAAATACTCCTGCCGTTGCCATCTGCTAGCATTCTGTTAAGCAGCTCTTATTTAACCCTGGTTAGCCTTTAACCAAAGTTATACAATGTCTAAAATATCCTTATTCTTTGCTCAACCATCTTTCTCTCTCTTTCCATCTATCTCTCTATCTCCCTTTCTCTCTCTTTGGCACAATGTGCCAATCAAAAAACTATCTTTTGTAGGGGCATTTTTGTCCAAACATTAAATTTAATGATTGAAAACATAATCTTTAACTGAAGTTAACCACAGGTATTTTTGACATAATTTTCATTTAGTAGGATTATTAATAATAGGGCGAAAAATTGAGGAGCGAAAGTGTAATTAGTTATGTAAGAGGGTTGTATATGTAATTATCCTTATAAGTACTATGTCTAGTAATATGTGAGAAAACTTAGCAAACATTCTCTTATCTCATTTTCCCGGCATGAATATCTTTTCTGGTAAAAGTATTGCTGAATTTACTTTACTATCTTCTCCTTAGAACTCTGTTCTCATTATTATTATTATTATTATTATTATTATTAGTGTTCTTGTTGTTATTATTTTTAATTTTTTTGGGGGAGCTATGATAATCATGGTACTCTATGAGTTCACCATGAACTCTAGAGTGGGGGGGTGCCCCATCTATTATGTGGAGTTCTAATGGAAGCACCACATGCTGGTCGTCATCTCATTCATTGTCATATTCTCTTTTGCTCAGAGGTGATGCCAAGAATAAACTTGGGTCTCTGTCACCGGACAAAAGGTAGCACCCCATGTTGGTCCATTCCAAAAGACTGTTTGTGCAGATTGACAGAAAATACAGCAATTTAGCATGATGTGTAGTACTGTGCTTTATTACATGTGGCTGGCAAGGCCGCAAGGCGGAAGGTGGCTAATCTGAATCCCTTTTTCTCCCAAGTAAATCCCCAAAGAAAGCAGCTATTGGGAAATACTTTGGAAGTAATTATGACGCAAAGACTTGAAGTGCTAGGGTGTTTATGGAGATCGACAAAAACTAAAGCATTTAAGCATGATGCATCTAGTACTATGCTTTATTATGCCAAAAAAGGCATTGACATGAACGCCTTTTTTGATGGCATCGTGGATTGAACCCATTTTATTACAAATAAATAGAGGGACAGAAAGTGAGGAGGAGAGATTCCTTACCTACACTGCATCCCTAACTACGAATGAATTACATTCACATATTATTTTGTTTATGAACTAGTAATAATCTTGGATGACAGTCACATATCACTTTTGTTTATGAAATCAAATTGTCATGGGAAAATTTCCTATATCCCTCAAATATTTACAGATAACCTTGATTCCCTTACCCTTTAAGGAAACTATCCTAACATTCCTAGAATCTTAACATTCTCATCCTTGTACCCTTGAGGTCATGGATGGCAGTACCGGCCGATACCGGTACGTACCGGTATCGGCCGGCACCGGTACCGGACTGGTTTTGGGCCGGTACCGACCGGTACCGGGCCGATACCGGCCGGTACCGGACCGGTACGTACCGGTACCGGTACCCACCGATACCGGTACCGGTACCGGTACTGCCATCCTTGCTTGAGGTTAAATGTTGTGGATTGGCAGAGAATATTCAGAGAATCCACTGATGGCCTAGATGAATTTACATTTTAAACCCTGAATAAAAAATTAAAAAATATTCCCCCCCCCCCCTCCCAATGCAGCACACTCTAAGATGAATGAATTCACACCGATAATGTTTTTGTGTTCGTGATGAGCATGAGGTAAGAGTTGTAAATTTGACATCCTTTTGAGGGCTAGCTTGTCATTTAACATGTAGGTTAAACTTTAACTCCAATTGAAGTTTGGGTTAAAGAACTGGAGGTTAACCATAAGGGGTGTGGGGATGAGAAGTTGAAGATTACAAGGGTATACATATACTTCCTTTAAAGGTGGGGTATTGCGGTTATTTATAAAGATTTTCTATAGGTAGTTTTTCCATTTTTCATTTACCAGCTGCATGTAATTCATGACGAAGTGTGCCCTCCCCATCTCTTGTCAAATAATGATCTAATGTTTCCTATAATCTCTTGAAAATCTCTTATGAATCCTCTCCACCCCATCCATTGTTTCATGTAGAGAATTTTTATCATCCTTGTCATCACTATCAACCATTTTAAGCTCTTGGGTAAAGCGCTTTGCCAATTTCAGATATCTACTTATTTCTACCATCTCATCCAACAATGCACATAAGAATTTTGCTGTGTTCACATTTTCTAAGACATCCTAGGTGGGCAATATACTAGAAAGTTAAATATAAGCATGGGCCCATAATTGAACTCTTGTTCTGTTAAAGCTTCACAATTGTCAAACATGTGCATGCATCCATATCTCATCTCATATCTTTTAAAGGAATCAACCTAAGTCTCTGAATGGACCTTTTTTATAGACAGTCCATGAATATCATAAAGTGTAGATGTCTGAATGCTCAAACTGTTGGCCCGATCTATGGCAAGTCCACAGTAGGGGGTGGGATTGCATGGACCTATAAAATTTTGCTTTATAAATTACAAGAGTTGTGCATCAGAAAGCAGAACAGTTATTAAACTACTAGCAATTAGAAGAGAGGTAGAAGATCAGGAGCCTGAAAAATTACTAAAAATATCAAAATTTTCACTAAAACTGGATTGTTCGCTGGCAAAAGGATAGAACTTGACTTGGAAACTGCACCTTAAGGCCGCAGAGGACCAAAAACTAGCGAGAGGGCATCCTGGATGCTCGTTTGTAGACTGCTAAGAAAGTGCGTCATGAGCTGTTTGTCTGATTCACCGAGAGTGTTCCAGACAATCAGCATGTAGAACTCCTCTGTATATGCTTCTATAGATAGCTCTCCTTGTTGAAGGGAGTGCAACTGTTGGAAAGGGTCTGGCGGTAGTTAAAGGGTAGAAATTGCTCCTCTAACTCCTCCTTCATCTTCGACAACTTGGTGATTTTGGATTTACCAAGCTGCTTGCTAACTCTCCAAAGTTGTTCCCACTGAGCAGAAGCCTGGCCCTTCCACTTCTTCGCCACCAACCTCACCTTCTTGTTCTTGAGTACCTCCTTGTACTCGAAAACTCGCTCGACGACATTCAACCAGTCGATGAAGTCTTCCCTGTGCATGCTTCCAGAGTGATTATGCAGCTCTACCTTTACATAAATTCTACAAATGCCGATCCTCTCGCTCATGCCACTCCCAATCAAGAGCTGGGTTATGGAACGGGTTCTCGTACTCAAGGTTGTAACCTTCAAAAGGTTTCTCTTTGAGACAAGGTCCTGCCAGTTCAGCCTGAACATGAGTGTGTCTGCCTTGCTCCGCAAGCTATAGCTGGGGGTTCTCAATCTCCTTTTGCAGCTCGCCAACATACAAGTTACTGCATATAGATTTTTATGTTGGTTTAGTCTTTGACCTATCTTCAGTCCCTAAGATAACACGCTTGCAATTTTACTACATCAACTTACCTAGCACACATTTGATCCAGTGTCCTTGCACACCAAACACAAGTTACTATGGTGCCTGTCACTGGCACAGATTGATTCGGTGCCTATCACCATAATCGATGTGCACAGTTGATGGCAATTGAATGCAAATGCATAGCAATTGGACTTAATCCATTGGGAACACCTTATTTTTTAATTCCTAGTTTGGGTAAAGGTTACTAAGGCTGCAAGTGGATTGGGCTAATCCGCAATCCAATCTACTCTCGATCTGTGAAACCTGATCCAATCTGTAAATTATGCTTTGGGTTAGTGTGAGATTAAAAGTCTTCATCTTCACCTTCTGTGGATCGGAATCATCGGATTACGGATTGACCTCAAACCAATCCACTCCAATCTGCAAGTTCTTATTGATTGGATTGAATCCTCAAATTATGAATCCACAAATACACACGGGCATCTGCTCCGATCTGTATGTTATAAAGAAATTACATTAAATTATTTAATATTATGCTCAATATAATAGGATCACTTGATTCATATTCCCATGACATATCAAATAGCTCATTCGGAACGAATGTGAACTGGTTACAAATGTGGAATGAATTTGGACTGGGTTCAACTTTCTAATTACTTCATAACCTTAATAGAAGAGGTTCTTTTGTGTGGATAACTAAGACCTAAGATTTTAATATGTATGTGTATCTAGGTTCTTTATTTGGGAAAATATACATAGGTTGATACAATATTTCTATGTTTTTGTATATAGATTCTAGTGATCAAGATATTAATTTTTAGCACGCTATGGCTGTGGTAGAACTCGCACCAAACTTCACCTGTTCTGATCTGGGAAAAAGTGGGTTGTATATGGGTCATGATGTCTCCCGATCTAATCTTTGCCACTTGTGGATGAGGAAAACAAATAAATACAACTTTTTCCGATCCAATGTGCGAATGATTTTAGATAAAAACTTTGTCCTCCAATTCGCAACAGATCACATATTAATGAGGGTATCCCTCGATCAGCTCTGACCCATTTGCAGCCCTAACATTATGTTTTTTCCAAGATGAAGTATAATTAAAGTGTCAATAGGTGACAAGATGTATATGAGATTATATCTCAACTAGGCTTTAGTAGCCCAATCTTGGAAAAGCACAATTTTTTACTCTAATTAGGGTAAGATTAGGGTTTTTTTTGGTGTAATTAAAGTGCCAATTGATGCCCATTAGAAGCAATCGATAGAAAGCATATTGTAATTGTATCTAAATCAAGGAAGGATCGTGTTGAGCATGCTATTTTAATGGGGTTAATGGCATTAAATGGGGCATTAAAGGAGAAGTAAAAAAGAAGGCCAAGAGCACACACCCCCCCCCCCCCCCCCCCCCCCCCCCCCCCCCCCACCAGCAGGGGTCCTGCCCCCATTAAATAAAGAGAAACCCCCCACCAGCGGTGGGGGTCTTGCCCCCCATTAAATAAAAAGAAACCCCCTCAACTGGTTGGGGGGGGGGGGGGGGGGCGGGGGGGGGGGGGGGAGGTCCTCCTTCCATTTAATGCAGAAAAAGGAGGGAGAAAGGAGAAAAAAAAAGGAAAAAAAAAAAGGAGAAAGAAAAAGGAGAAAGAAAAAGGTGGGGTTACCCACTGGTTGCAAGAACCAATGGAGGTGCCTACCGGTGGCACCCCCACCGGATCCCACAACCGGTGGGGGTGCCCATCGCCCCCCCTCCTCCCACTCTCCCTCTCTTACGGGTTTTAACGGTGGGGGTGCCACCGGTTGAGGCCCCCAACCCTCTATAAATACCCCCCAAGGGGAAGGAACAAGGTCATGCCCACTGGCCTATATACTCACGCTCGCATGTTGCCGGGTTGAAACTAGGAGCTTGGTGCTCTGCACAAGTTTGTGCGAGGGATCTACAAGGAGGCTTTTGTGTTTCATTTTCAAGATTTTCTTGAGGGGAAATCTGTCGAAATTTTATTGTAATCCGGCGATATATAAGCTTAAAGTTTGTCGAAATTTCGTTGTAATCTTACAAAATATAAACATGAGCTCTACCGAATTTTAAATAAAAATGATGTAAGCATAATGTTGCCTATGTTGTTATAACCTTTTGATGCATGCATGTCTTTTAATGTGTCATGGGTTTAGAAGATGTCATAATGCATCATCCATCTAATTAAGCATACATTTAACTAATCATACACTTAATTAATCATACATCTAATTAATCATACACCTAATAACATAAATGCCCTTGACTTATCCCCTAAACTTACATAGGCCTTAAAACAACCTAATAATCCAACACCTGATCAATAAAACCTAATACACTCATACTTAACATGTTTAAAACACATGAACATAACTCTAATCCCTAATAACCCATACATAATATGTTTAAAACATATAGAACATCATTATAACCCTTAATAACTCATCTAGAGAAAGAACATCATTATAACCCTTAATAACTCATCTAGAGAAAGAACATCATTATAACCCTTAATAACTCATCTAGAGAAATGTGGTTGAAAGAAGGGGATCTCAATACTAGATTCTTTCACCAGGTAGCTAATGGAAGGAGGAGAAGGAATACTATATACATTATCCAAAAACAAGATGAATTCATTGAGGATGAAGATAAAATATCAGAGGAAGTAATCAATTTCTTAACGGAGCTATTTTCCAAGGAGCAAAGATGGTTTCCAATCTGGTCATATCCTAAGATTAGTATTTTATCCTCAGAGGCACAAGCTTCTCTTACTGTTCAAGTGACAGAAGATGAAGTTAAAAAGGCTATGTTTGATCTGGGGGCGGACGAGGCAGCAGGACCAGATGGAATCCTAATTTGGTTCTACCAGACTTTTTGGGAAGTTGTCAAGAATGAGATCGTTACAGCTGCAAAGGAATTTATTTCAGGAGCTGCGAGTTGTGAAGGCCTTAATCATACATACATTGTTCTGTTGCCTAAGAAGGAGAGTGCAATGCAATTGAAAGATTTTCGACCCATTAGTTTACTAAATGGGTCCTATAAGATATTTGCTTGAATCATTGCTTCTAGGTTGAGCAAAGTTTTGAATGGCATTGTACAACCGAATCAATCTGCATTCATTTGGGGCAAGAGATTGAAGGATAATTTTCTTCTTGCTCATGAGGTTCTTTTTTATTTGAAGAAGAAAGGCATAGAAGGAGTGGCTTGTAAATTAGATTTTAATAAAGCCTATGACAGGGTGCAATAGAGCTGCTTCTGGAACATTTTGAAGGAGCACCAGTTTCCTGATCTTTTCATTAGGGTTCTGCAGAACTGTGTGAGCAGTGCTAAATTTTCAATTATTATCAACAATAATGTTTATGGATACTTTAGCAGTTCTCAAAGATTGAGGCAGGGGGATCCACTTTCACCACTTTTATTTGTTATAGTGGCCAATATATTGAGCAGAATGTGTGTCACTGTTCAGAACAATGGTTGGATCAGGGGTGTTCAAGTTTGCAGGGGTCAGCCAGGAATTTCTCATCTATAATTTGCGGATGATACATTGTTATTCTTCAAAACTGATGTGGAAAATGTGAAATTTATGTCTTTTCTTTTGAGGGCTTTTGAGGTATGTTCTGGGATGAAAATTAATTATGATAAAAGCTCTGTTATTCCTATTCATTTGGGTGAAGATCAAGGCAGAGATGTGGCTGTTATTCTTGGATGTGGCATTTGTAAACTTCCAATAATTTATTTGGGATTACCTTCGAATGATAGACGAGCAAATGTAAAAGATTGGGATCCTATTATTCTCAAAATCCAAAGGAAATTGTCTTCTTGGAAGGCCAAACAGTTGTCTTTTGGAGGCAGATTTACTCTGATAAATTATGTTCTTACTATAATCCCAATGCATTTTTGTTCTGTGTTTCTCATGCCAATTTCTGTTTGCATGGATATATACAAAATCAGAAGAAGGTTTCTATGGGGAGGATACAATCAGAACAAAAGAGGTATTTCATTGGTTAATTGGAAGAAAGTGTGTAAACCAAAGGAGAAAGGAGGTCTGGGGGTTAGGAACCTGCGGTTATGGAATGTAGCTCTTGTGGGAAAATGGTTATGGGAAATAATGGAGGAAGAACCTAGTTTGTTGAAGCAGATGATCATTAGCAAGCATTATATGCCTAGATGCAGATTTTTTTCTACAGAAGTCAAATGTATCTATGGCGTCACCATTGTGGACAGGCATCATCAAAGTTGGAAATCATTTTGAGGACAACATTTTTCACAAACTGGGTAATGGGGAAAACATTTTCTTCTGGAAGGATAAATAGTTGGGGGATAAAAGTTTGAAGGAGCAATACCCAAACTGTATGCTATTGTTGTTGATCCGTGGGCCTTGGTGAAAAATTGTTATGAAAATGTGGAGAATCAAGTTCAGTGGAATGTTCGGATGCAGGAGAAATATGAAGGATGAGGAAATATATCATTTTTCATCCTTGTTGACAGATTTGTATGCTATGTCTATACATACAAATGTGGAGGATAAATACTAAAGGGAGTTTCACTGTGAAGTCTTATTATGTTGTGATGGAGGGAAAGATGCCTAAGTACTTGAAGAATGATGAAGTGTGGAAAATCAGATCACCTTTCAAAGTTAGAGCATTCATGTGGCTCATGTATGAGAAGAGGATAGTTACTAAAGTATATAGGAGGAAATGGTGCCATGAAGATGATATTTTGTGCTCTCTATGTGGCAGCAAACTAGAAGATGTTGATCACCTGCTAGTCACTTGCCAGGTTACTATAATAGTATGGACTACTATTTGGGAGCTCTTGCATTATAAACCACAGTTTCAAACAGCAGGGGAGATGTGGTCTTTTTTCAAGCACTTGAAATCCAAGTATAAATAGAGGATGCATAGAAGATTTGTTGGGATGATTTCGCATGCAATCTGCTGGAGCATTTGGAAAGAGAGAAATGATGCGATTTTCAGAGGAAGTAAAATATATGTGGAAAATATTGCTGTTAGAAGCTTGGCATTTTTGTATAATTGGTCTAGACATATTTTAGGTTTTTCTATTGACAATTGGAAAAAGGCATTTAAGTAGCTAATGCCATTATAATTTTTCATTTTTGATGGGATAGGAATCTCTCTTGTCCGGTTTTGCATTGTACATCCTCTCTTGAATAAAATTGGTGGTACAATCCATGATTTTCTAAAAAAAAAAAAAACCTTAATAACTCATCTAATTATGGAATTAATCCAAAATGACTAAAATACCCTTCCACTCATAAAAAATCAGTAAAATCAGTAATAGTCAGATAAAAAATCCTAAAAATGTAAAAAGCCCCCCCAATATACCTTTAATACCCTCAAAACCCTAATTAAGGGTCAAAGTTATTAAAATGCCCCTAATAAACTAAAAATAATTAAAAAGCACAAAAAGTTATAAAAATTGTTAAATAAATCAAAATATGTTAATGGCCTATAAACCCATATTAATCCAAAATTATCAAAATACTCCTCCATCCCAAACACACTTAAAAGTCAAAACTATTCAAAAATATCTCCAAAGGTTTTAAAACCTTTCTAAATCATTAAAACTCATCTCAAATACTAAACTGACCATAATGCCCTTATATCCTCCAACTTGGCATGATTATGAAAATACCCTTATAGGTTTAAAATACTTGGAATCAATCCAGATAACTCGGAATCAATTCAAAATGCTTTAAAAGTCTCCTAATCCATCATAAATCTATCCTAAGCTTGGGTGAGGCGAAGGGCTTAACCTAAAATATATCTTCATATGCATGTGCTGCATGTAGTAGTAGTATTGTATGTTACAAAGATATCAACGGGCGGTTAATTAAGGGTTGTCGAGTAGTTGCTTGACGTAATTACCACTGACCAAGGTCAGTGGAGAGAGGTCATATACTCGGATCTTCGCCTGATCCGAAGTCCTAAACTCTCTAAGGGCTAATCCCAAGCTCTTATAATTCAAGAAACAAAAATAAATAAAATTGGCCTATATTTCTCCACCAAAAACAACAAATAACAACAAAATATTATTGGAGAGGTCTAGGTCTGGTCCAAACAGACTAGTTTGGATCGGATTGGATCGGCCGATTCGATCGTATGTCTACAGGTTGGCTAGATTGGTCGATCCTTGGCAGAGGATCAGGCTGGACTAGCCTGGATCAGATTGATCCAGGTAGTAACAGCTGGTTTGAATAATTTAAACTAGCTATTGTCAGCCATTGGAAATCCAGTCAATGGGTTCCAAACAACTAGCTTGGAAGTGGAAGAGGCCTAGGGGTCTATAAAAACCTCCCATTGGCCATTCTCTACTCTATTGAACTATAATCTCTCTCACCTCTTCTTTCTCTCTCTAAGATCTTTCTCTCAACTCTTTTCCTCCCTTCATTTGCTCTCCAAAGCTCTCATTTTGTCGAATTTGATTTTGGGTAGTGGTGCTCTATAATGATTGGACCAACTCTCCACGTGCTTCTTTCCCTCCCTCTCTAACACACTCTCCATCTCTCTAACATCTATTTCTCTTTAAAATTCCTACTCTCTTGTTCTCTAACTCTATTTTTTCCATCTCTCTTGCCCTCTTGCACTCTTAACACTATTATTCACTCTATTTGTCCTCTCTCTAAATCTCTCTACCATCTCTCCCTCTCTAGTATCTCTCTTCCTATCACTCATATTTTCTCTCCTTAACATTCTTTCTATCCCTTAACGTTCTTTCTCTCTCCCTATCTCTCTCTCATTTTGGGGACTTCCTCTCTCTCTCTCTTTTTAATCCCTTCTTCTTTTCGAAGATGTTGACATCAGAGCAACATAAGGCAACATCCGCTGCTTCTTGTAGTGACCTAAGATGGAACTATTATACCATCGTAGATGTGCAACAATAGAAAGGGAAGTGCAAGTACTGGAATTGGATAATTTTAAGTGGAATCCTATTTGCTTAGTGCTTAAACAATTATTTTCAATTATTTAGACTATTTCTTCAACCTAAGGTACCAATGTAGCACTACTACGCAGAATTTCATTGATGATGAAGAAGTCCTCTAGGCCTGTGGAACTGAGAATGCCATCCAGTGTATGTTGACAGACGAGCATTAAGCTATAATAGCATGCAACAAGATGCATGACTATAGGTTAAAGACACTGCATTTTGGTACTCACCATACATAGAGTGTAGACATGTTGCTTTCGTTAGGGAATTATAAATCACTAATGTTATATATGTCAGGTAATTATCAAAGAATGACTTACATAACTAACTTTGCTATCATCTACAATTTGCAGCTATCTAGTAGATGGATCATGGAAAAGTCCTAAGTTATGAAGATCTTGCTATATTGTCGTATGTGTATTTAGTCAAACCATCTCTGCCTCTGAATTTGAGAGGAATTGATCAACATTTAGCTTGATCCACACAAAGCAAAGAAATCGATTAAGCTCATCAAGATAAGAGTAACTAATCTTTTTCCACTGCAATATGCACCTCAAGTTCTTCAACCTCTAGAAAATACAAGAGAACTAGAAAGAAGAAGCGCACTGGAGAGATAAGGTTGTTGGGTGACTTGTGCAAGAGGAATTGAAGTACCTATCGACCTAGATGAGATCATTAATGAGCAGAACCCACTTCATGCATTGATGGATGCAAGGAATGTTTTAGATTCAGCAGAATTTGACTCAAAGAATCATTCGTGGACTGAAGGAGAATTGAATGGAATCACATTGTCCATAGAGTTCTAACTGCTATAACCTTCTTTAAAAGACAAAAGAAATTTGCATTGCGTACTTAATGTTCATGTAGAGGTATGGAAAAAACATTTAACAACTCCTTTGGATATTACAGATCTTGGAACTGTGAAAGAAGAGGGGAGGAGGATGAGACGCCAGAGCTAAGCAACAAAGTAGTATATCAAACCTTAAATGACTCTACTTCGATGACAAGTACCAATGATGATGATGTTCCACACAGAAGTCAAGGTGGATCCTGGCAACAATGGTCATCTTGAGGGCTAGGCTCAACCTAAAAAAATAAATTTCCTCCCGTTACTTTCATTGAGGAGCAATAGTTTACTTATGCTGCTTAAGATGAAGGTCATTCCAACGAGTCGGCTAATGGCACATCAACAGTTGGCAAGAGCAAAGGGTGGTAGTTGTAAGCTAAAGCTACTAACACCAGCAGAGGACTTGTAAATCCAAGTTATATCTGTAACTTTATACCGCATCGTACCAACTAGCTGAAGAAAAAGAAGGCTCTGCAAGAAGAATTCATGAAACGCGCAAGAGAAACATCAAAAGAGTATGCTTAAGAGTAGTTCTCTAATGATGCATCTTAGGTTCCATCAGAGGGTTATGGATACCCTACAGGTTATTATGTGTATCCACCGCTCTCTATTGCATTGAGTTACTTAGGAGGATATCATGGTTATCCTCAATACTCAGGTGCATCCTCCTATCAGTCTTCAAGGATCTTACTATGGACTTGAGGTTCATGGATGGATGTTGGCGATAATCATCTATGCCAACAGAGATGATAATAACCGGTTTCTACAAGAATATCAATAATGCTACTAACCTTATTTGTCTTGGGCAGATTATGTGCAGCATTTGTAATGTAAGCCTACAATAAATGCAAATATATAAATGTTTAACATGTGCTTGTTGCTTCTTTTTTTCATGTTCAGCTACTTTTTGGCTTATCATGTAATAGTTAGGGGAAGGTTTCATGCCCCCCTTCCATGTATCCAAGCTTTTTTTGCCAATTAATAAAAATCCCAAGGGCTTACTCAAGGTCCTAGATAAGTTTTCGTCAAAGGGAACCTTTTCCCCATTTTATTAGAAATTTTCTTATTTTGAATTTTTAGGCATTTTTTTAAAGAAATGCCTGCTGGATTGGGCCAAGATTGGTTTGAATCGGATTGTCCAATCCAATTGGTATGGACCGGGCCGATCCATACATGATCCTTGATTCTTTCTACCTTGATCTCAATTAAGGCTTTAGTATTCTAATTTTGGAAAACCCCCAATTTTTGAATCTTATCTAAGGTAAAAATTAGGATTAGGGATTTATCCAAATTAAGTATAACTATGTTGCTAATTCTCTCTCAATCAGGGTTTTGTACCCCAATTTTAGGAAAAATGCAACTTTTAAACCCTGATTATCATAAAATTTGGAAATTTTTTTCAAAATTAAGTGTAGTTAGGTGTCAATTGACACCCGTTAGATGCAGCCATAAGGTATAATTGATAGCAAGCATATATAATCAAATCTTAACTAGGCTTAAGTAGACTAATTTTGGACAAGCCTTAATTTTTAAAACCTGATTAGGGTGAAAACTCTGGTTTTAGGTGTAACTAAGGTGTCAATTGATATCCATTAGTTGCAATTGACTGCAAACATATGTAATTGTATCACAAAGACATAATTTTTTAAAAATCCTAATTTTTGAACCCTACTTAGGATATAAAATGAGATTTTCCGAAAATTGGTGTAATATACTAGTTAATAGTAAACTATGTTAATCATGCTCTGAGCAATACTATCTAAAGGAAGGTAGGAAATTATGGAATTTTCGAAGGAAAAGCGGATCAATGATTTATATGGTATGGGTTATCTCCACAAAGATTGTTTCAATGTCTGATGATGATGATGCTAGAAAATAATGGCCTCATTTAATAGGGTAATGATTGCAGATCCCATCATTGAAGATTGAATTTGGTGGAGTTCTCAAAAGAAGAGCGGATGATTGATTTCTCATGTGTGGACCTGTCTTGAAAAAGATTTTTTCAGTGTCTCACTTCCAATGGATGTTTTATGCCTTGTATTAGTGAGATGTCTCCACTCTGCATATGAATCATCGACCTTCATTACCTTATGGCATGGTGGAAGTTTCAAATCCATCAAGAGGAAGGACAGTAGAGCCTACTTCTAGAGCTGTTCCATGGAGCAAAGTTTGCCATATTGCCGATTCATACTGGGTCATATCTTCCCAAATACGGTATGACACAATCCAACTTGGTCCAACTGACATGACTCGCACGAGTCAGGCTAAGTCAAGCCAATAAGCTTGTTAATATCTATGAGTTTAAGCCACATTTTAGATAATATAACGTATAATTGGTGTAAATTTACTTGCCAAATGAGAAAAAAAAACTCAATCTAGAACAACTCATTATGCATCTATGAGTCAGTAGTATGATCTGGTCTGACTTGATGTGTGCCAGCGGATCAGACTCGCCCAGATACAAGTTGACTCCTATGAGTCAGCATGATCCGGTATGATATGGCAAACCATGCTGTGGAGTACACAAAAAAATAGAAGCAACAAAAGATTTATAGACATTAAGAAAACACACTTAGTACCGGACAAGGACAGAACTCAGGATGTTGGGTAGGGGGAGGGGACGAGAAGAGGGCTGGTGGTGGCTATTGGGTCAAGTCATGTTTCGATCTGAGCTGGGAATTTAAAGGGATTAAGTGGGGCACCATAGCCCCTTCTGGGTAGTCATCCTCCGTCCGTAGGTTCACCTTCCATTGAACTACTGATCCTCTTCAGTTCTTGGGCTTTCTGAGCCAGGGTCCAAGGTGTTTCCGGTGCCTGCAAATGGGACATCTCACCTGGTCTTGCTCGGCACCAGTGAGGTGATTACTGCCACTAATACAATTCTCTCTAATGGAATCATTTGATATAGTGCTTGTCACAGAAGTATGTAGTAAATGAAGCTGTTCTTTATTGTTTGTTCATTGTTTTTTATCTTGTAAGTTCTGAGCATTTTGGGATATTTCTCAATTTGGCTTTTTTTTCTGCATTTACACTTCTCTACTGGTCCTTGAAGGCATTTGTTTGTCTATTTGCAGGAAATTTTTTGTTGTCTTTTAAGCCTGATATCTCAGGATTCCTTGAGCAGACAGGAAGAACAATTTCAGTTGATTGGTCAGAGGATATGATAGGTGGAAATATTGTTCCTTTGTCAGGTATATTTGACAAGTTAAGCTACAGATTCAGGAAAGCTTTTGGTGTTGCGTCAATGAAATCCTCCCTCAGTACAGTCCGTTGTCCACTTATGGTTGATGGCCGCCATGTCTCTGATATGCATTTCTTGATTCAGAGCATTGGAAAAGATGTGCCCATCATTGACACTACATCTGAGAGTGAGGTTTCACAGTTCACATTTCAAAAGGAAATTTTTATTTCTCCAACTGTTCAGGTCTCTAATCTCTTGCAAACTGATATATTAGTAGTTTTAACTGAAACCTATCCTGGTAAGCTTTGATATTTTGATCAACATCCCTACGTAATTGATATTGACCAGAAAGAGTAAATTCAAGAAACATGATTTTTCTATTGCCTTTAAAATCTTGCAGATCCATCCATGAAGAAGGATTGTGCTGATATAGGAAAGAATGCGATTATTCCATGTGGATCAAGTGCTTATTTGTATGCAAATCCAGCATTAATATGTTTTGCAGTTACTTTAACTGCATTTAATTCCAAGTGCAAGCCTGTGGACAGCAGCGAGTGTGTCAGGAAGTTGCATAAGCAAAAAACTGAGGCCCATTATTTTGATATTGAGCTGGATTTTAGTGGTGGAAGGTACTTCACTTATTTAAGATTGTCATGTGGAGACAAGGGCATTTTGGAGGTAATATGTTTTTTCTAGCTTGGCTATCTCTTTTTTACTTATGTCAGAGATGAAATGTTGAAAGACAAAAGTTGTATAAGTTAGAAGGGAGGGGGATAGACTCATACTAATTAGACTTGTAGTAGGCAATGAAGTTTCAAAATTATAATTAGTGCTTACACACCTCAAGTAGGACTAGAAGAGTGTGCTAAAAAGAATTTTGATAACATAATCTAAGATATGCTTAATCCTTTCATCGGAGAAGATTTAAATGGCCATGTAGGAAACGATAATAGCCGCTATAAGAGGGTGCATGGAGGCTTCGGCTTTGGTGATAGAAATGGCATATGTGATGCTATTCTTGACTTTGCTATTGCATATGATTTAGTAATTGCTTATACTTATTTTAAAAAGAGAGATGAACATTTAATATCTTATAAAACTGGAACATATAAAAGTCAAATAGATTATTTTCTTATTAAAAGTCGATTGTATTATTCTGTAAAGATTGCAAAGTCGTACATGGGGATCCCCTCAGTGATCGATGTTTACATCCAAAAATGGAAGAGAAAAGGTGTGGTGAATAGCTACCCTAAAATTAAATGTTGGAACTTGAGAGGTGAAAATTAACATAATATGGTGAATAGCTCTAAAAAGTGTATTAAAATAAAATACATGGGATTCCAAAAGAGAAATTAACATAATATGGAATATGAAGGCTAATTTTATAAAAAAAGATTACCAACAGAAGTCTTAGGTGAATTTAAAGGTAAAAAGGTTCTTATAAAACTTACGTGAATTTAAAGGTAAAAAGGTTCTTATAAAACTTCCGTGAATTTAAAGGTAAAAAGGTTCTTAGAAAAGAGATGTGGTGGGATAATGAAATTCAAAAGTCTATTAACAATAAGGAGAATGCTTTAAAGCATGACAAAGGAATAAAAATGATCAAACCTTTGAGTAGAGTATGTGATCCAAGGAACTCAGATATGTAAATTGTGCATTACAAGGGGTTTGACATAGTGGGAGAGATGAGCAGAGGGTTGCAGGAGAGGCTGAAGCCAGGGGAGGACGATGGTTGGAAGCTTATTCGATCCAGGAAGCTACGAAAGGTGAGCCCTCCACCCCCAACTCTGTACAGACTTCCTGTTGACAAGGATGTCTGTATTTGATGCTTGTCGAGAGGCCATGGTGCAGCCACCTGTAGAGAAGTTGTTTGTTGCATTCTCTGTAGAGGAGTGGGGCACAGGAAATGGGCTTGCGGCAGGAACTTCAAGGGTCCTGAGGGCCCAAGGGTAGTTGAGAAGGAAGTCGGTCCCATGGCGAGCTTCATGGAGCCTCAACAGTCAAGGTTCTTCCTAGATTGGTCAAAGTTCCATGGTCACTTGAGATAGGAGCTATTAAAGGAAGCTTGGAACATAGTGTGATAGCTACTCTTGTCAACTATCCTAGGGGCTCTCAGATGGCTAGCGACTGCAAGCAGTTTCTACGCTCTGTTCTGTAGATGCAAGACCTGGACTCCAACTCATTCATGGTGAAAGCTTCCTCCTTCAACTGGAAGTTGAACACTTGCTCCAGGGGCTCGGTGGAGAGAGACAATGTGACAATCTCCTTCTCACCCTGGAAGGTAGAAGATGGTACTACTCCAGCAAGCATAGGGTGCAACCTCTAGTGTAGATTCAAAGGGATACCACTCCATCTTTGGAATGTATCCACCTTCAATGCTATCGTCTCAAGATTTGGCATCCTCAGACATGTGAATGCCGATGTCCTGAGAGGCGACAACTTGGCCTTTGCGCAAGCTTTGGTTGGAGTTGAACGGGTGAAGGACATCCCTAACAAGGTCAAATTCTTGTTGGTGGTAAATTATTTAGGTCTAGATTGGTTTTGAAGCTCCTGATCAGTGTATGAAACCCAAGGAGGTGCAAAAGTGGACTTGGGCAGAGATCGTCTCTGAATATAAGAAGTACAAAGTTAACAGGGGGTCCGGCAGGAAAATAGGGGCTCCGGAAGGAATGCCGACGTGCCCTCGAAGGTGCTTCAGGTGAGTTTGCTGAGGTGTCTGAAATCCTGAGTCACATATAGAAGACGATCATGAAGGCGACGAAGCGCCAATGCAGACATGCCCTCTTGATGACTCCATATTCTCGAGACACGGGAGATAATGGGGTCCTGGGACCTGCTCTAGATAATCTGAGTGGGAGGTCTAAGCCCCAGATCTTCCCTGCAGATGTTACTATATTCGAAGCTTGCGTCTTAAGCGGCTTCCCTGCTGGCTACCAAGCTATGGAAAAGGAGCTTCAGGGGTCGGAACAAGGCGGCTGCATATTGGGCGAAGGAGGCGTACAGTCGTAGACCGAGGTTTGCTTCCGAATATGGTTTACGGCTACAATCCAATTAACTTACGTGTGGGGGTTTCAAATCGTGACTTATATGTTGTAGTGATAGTTAGATATATGTGTTAGGGCTTTTTGGTCTTTTCTATCTTTTATGTATTTGCTGCTCTTATCCCCTAATCATTATGTTCTTTATGTCAAATAGGGGTAAAAGAGTCCATTTTGGTTGTATATCGTTGCCCTAATATATGTAGTTTGAGCATGCTGGCCGGCCTCTGTAGTTGAGAGAGAGAGCCACCGCACCTCTTGCCTTGCCTTCAACTCTTGTTTCTCTTCTCTCTTCATAGTATCAGAGCTGTGTAAGAGAGAAGAAGAGAACCCTTGATCAGTTGATCACCTTGCCTTCCCTTGTAGTGCGCCAAGGTCTCCTACTGGAGATCTTTGTACCAGATGAACAAAAAACCCTAGAGTAAGGTTGTCTGACAGGGGGAGTATCTTTTTGAAGCATGTGGTTTGGTCTCCTGTGTTTCCTTCCTCTTCTGCTGCATTTGGGAACCAGGAGGGTTCAACCGAACCCTTTCAGGGGTCCTTAAAGGCCAGCGCCCCCTCTCTTGCAACCGGACTTTGTTCAGGGACTTATAAAGGCCAGTTGCCTCTCTCCTTGCAACCGGACCTTGTTCAGGGCCTGTTGAAGGCTGGATGCCCCTCTCCTTTTAATCAGAACCCTAGCTAGGGTTTCTTGGAGACTGGATGTCCCCTTTCCTGGAACCGGAACCCCTGGTTAGGGTTTTTTGAAGGTCGGGCACTCCTTCTCTAACAATCAGTCCCTGCTCTGGTTGCTTCTGTGAAGGCCGGTGCCCTCCTCTTTCTCTAGATATGTAACACGGGTTGTACAGTCGAAGTTCTAGCCTTCTGTGAAGCTTTAAAGAAACAAGAAGATGTCGGATGTGACTTTAGGCGAAGCCACTTCAAAGGGGGAACATACAACAGAGAATTTCATCTTCAACTTCCTCCTGTGAAGTTGAATGACTCAAATTATTTTGACTGGGCAGCAGCCATGAAAACATTTATTAGTGCCAGATCTAAGGTGGGTTACATTAGTGGAAGGATAAAACTATCTCCAGTTAATGATGATAAGCAAGGTTAAGAAACCCGGGATCAGGTCCCACATCGGCCGGTCCAAAACCAATCGGATCGGCCGATTCCGATCCGAGTCAACCCGATCCTAGCCGATCTTGGCTGAGTCAGGGGTGGCTGCTGATATGGAGTTTGTTGTTGCTGGTTGGAATAGATTAGCATTGTGATATTGTATTGATGCATTAAAGTTAATGCAGAAAGCAAGCTTTTGGATATTTGGAAGCCATGGGTCCCCAAATATTTGGGAGATGATTCTTTTCTCTCACAGCAAGACATGAATCCCCCACATATATGATTGGGTGATTGTGGTCTTTGGTTTTGATAAGAGAAATCTTCTGTTTTGTTTTGATTTGTTTTCTTTCATTTTCTTTTTCTAGTTGTGTTGCAAAGATCGTTGGTTGCTACTTACTTCAGTTGGAGCATATTTCTCTTTTATTGTCATTCTTGTTTGGAGTTTTCAGAACTCCCGACACCCTTGTACAATTCTCTTCTTCGGGTGTTCTCTGGCATCACTTTTTCACCTTCAAAAAGAAGCCATCACTGAACTCGTGTGAATTGATTGTGGGAAATGCTATAGGCTGTAAAACCAGAAAATGGTATCCGACCCCCAAACTGATTCCAGTCCGTTCATGGTCCAGATATGGATCTCCTAATGCACCTAATCCACAAAAAGAGGAAAAAGGAAAGGGGTAAGATAAAAGGAAAAAAGAAGGGGGAAGGGGGGACAGACATGAAACAAAGAGGAAGAACAGGGGGAAGAATGTAAATACATAGAAGGTTGCAGGAGAGGTGGCTAGTTGCCATGTTGGCAGAAAATCTCGAAGAGATATATCCCCCTGTGCTGCTACTGCTGCTATTTTAAGTCTCTTTCTTCCTCACCTTCCCATCAGCATTTAGTGTCACACAATCCCAATCAAATCATCTAGTCCTAAAATTATGCATTGAGCCAATCGTCCCAATCATAGTACTCAGGTATAGTGGAACACACTTTTTGTAGCTTTTTTCTGTAGTTGTTTTTTTGCTCATAATATCTTCCACTGTAGCTTTTGACTGAATGAAATATGAATATCATTTCCCTATTCATTTGATTCCAAGTTTTCAGTAGTATTATGATCAACCAAGTAGAGAAGTATTTAACGCATCCTAATCAATGATGTGAGCACCAAATAGTTCAAATCATGCACTTATTCTCAGAAAGTTGATGAACCTAATTGTTGTACAGGCCACTGTTTTTGCTCCATATACCCTGCAGAACAACACAGAGATCTCCTTACTTTGCTCTCCATCAGGTCAGAAGCCTCTCTCTCGGTAAGTTCAACGTTGTTAATTTACAGATTGATATACTATCCTTCTCCTTGGTCTTATTTTGTGAAGTAACCTGTGCAGAATAGAAAATGAAAAAGATGCCTCAATGTTTTCTCCCGAGCTTGGCACTTTCTTACCTCCGAAGTCCACCAGATCATGGTTCTTGAAGTAAGAGTTAGATGCACCTGCATACTCCATTTATTCAGTTACTTTATCATTACTAAGTAGGAGTATGTTTTTGTTCATGTTATGATTTTGAGTACTTGTTAACCAGGTCAAACAAGGTGCACCTCAGATTGATGGAAGAAAAAGCATCAAAATCAACACTGGACTTGGATACTTTGTCTGGTTTTACAGAGTTGTGCTTAGAATCTTGCAATGAAGCTGGAGTCAGTCGTGTTGCGAAGGTTGGAGTTTCACTGAAGCCATATGGATGCAAAGTTTTTGTACCGGCACAGCTGGTATCTATTGTCCCGAGATATGTTATATCGAATGAATCCATGGAGCCTATCATCATCCGACAATGTGATTCAGAGGTCCATTCCATTTCTTTTATATACTCTACATTGATGCTAGGGCCTATACGTTTACACCACCATGATGCATTTCTGTTTTTTGTCTTTTTTTAGGATGATTCAGAGGGGATTACTCAAGTTGAAGGTGGACAAAAAGCAATACTTTACATGCATGGTAATACCAGGAAAGGAAGTACGAGCAGCTTCTTTGATTCAGTGTTCAGAAAACATAGGAATATTGAGGAGGATTCATTAGTTTTTATTCAGTTTCGCTTGAAAGAGATTGACTGTAGCTGGTCAGGGCCAATATGCATTTCTTCACTGGGTCGTTTCTTTATGAAGTTTAAAAGACAACCAGTTTCTTTTAGCAGTGGATCAAATGTTGTCACTGACACTAGACGTAGAACGACACAGTTTGCTTCCATCTATATTGAGGAGGAAAGCTCCAGTCTAGTGTTGCACTTCCATATGCCACCAGATTCAACTCTGCCTTACCGCATTGAAAATTGTTTGCATAATGCATCCATTACCTACTATCAAAAGGTGATGTGGGTTTGTATTATCATTTATTTATAGGTAGAATAAAAATCATAATCTTCTAATTTGAAGCTATCCCCTTCTATGAAATTTTGGTGTTTTTGCAGGACTCTGGAGCATTGGAGACGCTAGGCTCTGGATATTCTGTTGAATATGTTTGGGATGACCTAAATTTGCCACATAAACTTCTTGTTCAAATATCTGGTATGATATCTAGTATTCACTTTTGGTCCAAATCCTTTGTTTCATAGTTAATTGTTAATGCTATTATCTGCCACTTTAACTTGCTTTGAATTTGTGCCGCATCGTCTATTCTTGTTCAATGGGGTGATTGGAAGGTCCCCAACATGCCTCCTATGTTGTTGTAGTGTGGGGAGGTAGGGCATTTCCCGATATTCTTATTCCTGCTCAAAAGGTGGGTGGAGAACAGATGTAACCACCCTTCCCCCCAAGGAAAAAAAAAATGTAAATATATGATAAGTCGTTGTCGTCATCATCATCAAGGCCTTATCCCATCTATTTGGGGACGGCTACATGAATCTTATACTGCCATCTTAATCTATCCAATGCCATACTTATGATAACGTGTAACATCAAGTCCTTTCTAACTACATCTAATCACCTCATTTTAGGTCTCCCATGCTATCTTCTACTCTCCTCCACTTTAATTTTATCACACCTTTGAACTGGTGCTGAGCTTGGACGACGATGTATAATATACGACCAAACCGTTGCGACCTATTCTCTCTAAGCTTAGTGTCAATAGGAGGTACACCTAAATCCTTGTATATATATTCATTCCTAATTTTATTTTTCTTAGTCTTACAACACATCCACCTCAATGTCCTCATCTCAGCAACACTATTTTTGTACATGATCCTTTCTTGCAGCGCAACACTAGGAACTGTATCACATAACAGGTCTCATGGCCGTCCTATAAAACTTACCTTTGAGTTTTAAGGGGACCATCGATCGTAAAGGGCTCTAGATGCACTACTCTACTTCAACCATCCTGCCTTGACTGTGTGTGAAACATCTTCTTGGATCTCTCTGTTATGTTGAATAATAGACCATAAATATCGAAAGTTGTTACTGTTAGGAATAAGTATATGTAATGTATAAACCTAATAGCATGAAAATAACATAGATTGCACTATTGCAATGTCATGAGGGAGGGTGCAAGTGATGGAAAGAGCAAGCGAGAGAAAGATGGAGATAATGATGCGGCAACACATCACCACATCCCCCTTGAGGGATAATCAGATTGTAGGAGCTGCTAGGCGAAATATGCAGCGGACTTAGACGGAAACCATCTCTGAGCAAAAGAATCAAGACTCAGAAGAGCAGTTATAGGAGATCGCATGTTAAAGCGGATGGATCCCTATCAATCATAAACATAAGGCTTCAAAACTACATGAACCCATTAACATTTGGCGGGCAAGTGTCAAAAGTAACTTCTGTTTTCATTGCCTTAGAAAGGGCAAAAGTCCCTTAGTAAAAGGGTAGAGTAGGACATGACCACATTGCCGGTAGAATGGCGAACAACCCACTCCCTGAACCTTCAAGGAACCACCATAAAGGGCCTCTAGTGCATGATGTCACTCCACCCAAGTTCAATAAAATGGCATACCATCTTATACCATTGCATAAAACAAATATGTAATGTATAACTTACATTTACCTCTTCACAAAATGGACTAGACAATCCACTATAACAGTTGTCAGTTCATAATCCCCAATATCATAAATGTCCTTAATTGGGTGGTTAAGGGTTGACAATAGTGTAAAGTCCATTAACCCTTAAGCTTCAACATCAAGGTTAGCCCAAGTTGAAGACGTAGGGTTTTCACCATTTATGGCATGTTTCCACCATAGTTGTCAATCCCGTCCAATGTTTTAAAAATGCCTAAGTAGAGTTAGTCGGCCAACCCCGTTACGGCCTAGGCGGACTGCCTAGGTGGTGAGGCGGGTGCCTCAATTCTAAGGCAACCATTTTATACAATCGTTTTTTTTTTTTGAAGTTCTTACAGATACTTTCTACTAATTGAGAATGTTGTTGACTGTATACATCTCATATTTACTTGTATAAGCATCATATAAATCTTTATTTGCTTCAAGTCAGTAACTATATTTTGAAGAATAATATAGTATCGAACACAAAGCTGCTACGCCAGCATCTACAAACATGAGAGAATAATCCTTGAAGCCCGATGACTGTTGCTGATTTCAATTTTTTTTACATAGACGGGAAGTCTCCACATAGTTGCAGTCCATGCTAGTTGCAATGGTAGGGCAGACAAAGAGTTGTATCCTAGGCGAAGACAAAATGAACCTTTCATTGTTGCCTTTGTGGGCATGCCACATGAATGAGATGTATTTATATGAAGGACAATTTACAAGGCCATGTATGAGTTATTGGTAGGAGCATAAATGTCTTCAACAAGAGGTGAAGATGTCCAACTAAAATCTCATAAAAGAAGATGAGTCGGATTCCGCCTAGGCAGGAATGGGATGTGAACCGCTGTTCGTTTGGGGACCTAACCTAGCTGTCTCTCCTATCGGATTTGAAGAATCCGGTCATTTTTTAGGTCTTTTTATTTTATCTGGAGAAATATAGGTCGGTTTTATTTATTTTATTTATTGGACTATGAGTGCTTAGGATTAGCCCTCAGGGAGTCTGAGACTTCAGATCAGGCGAAGATCCGAGTATATGACCTATCTCCACTGACCTCGGTCAGTGTTAATTACGTCAAACAACCGCTCGACAACCCTTGATTAACCGTTCGTTGATGTCCTTATAACATGCAACACTACTATTACAGGCAGCACATGGATATGAAGATATGTTTTAGGTTAAGTTCTTGTCCTTACCCAAGTTTAGGATGGGTTTTTTAATTGATCGGGAGGCTTTTTAAAAGGTTTTGTATTGACTCCAAGTTATCTGGATTAATTCCAAGTATTTTAGACCCATAAGGGTATTTTTGTAATTTTGCCAAGTTGGAGGGTATAGGGGTATTATTGTCACTTTAGTGTGTGAAATGAGTTTTAATGATTTAGGAAGGTTTCAAAGCCTTAGGAGGTATTTTAGAGTTAATTTAAGTGTATATGAGTTGAAAGGGTATTTTGGTAATTCTCCATCTTATTAGAGTTTGGGAGGTATTTTAGACATAGGAGAGGTTTTGACATTTTTTAAGAATTTTCTGTGATTTTTACAAATTTTTATTATGGATGAGGGTATTTTTGTAATTTCATTAAGTTTTGGGGGTATTTTAGACATTTTGAAAATCTTATATGTTTTCAGATTTTGGTTTTCTGATTTTTACTGATTTTTTATTAATTTACTGATTTATTAATTAATTAAATATATGAAGGGCACTTAAGTCATATTTTTGGTTTTATATGATTTTCAGATTTAGGTTTCTGATTTTTACTGAATATTACTGATTTTTTGATATTCATATTCATTTTACCAATTTTTAAATAATTTTTACAGGTTTTTATTAATTAATTAATCATGAGGGGCATTTAAGTCATTTTTAATTTAAGTATACTTTTTATGCTTAGTTATGTATGGGGTGAGGCCAAGATTAGGTTTAAGAGAATGCACAGATTTTTAATTCAATTTTTAGAGTAATTAGAAAATTAAATATATATATATATATTAAAAGAATTAAACATGATATTAATTATTTAATTTGATGACACACATGCACACAGTGTGGCATAGAATAGCCATTTTTATTTCAGCAGAACTTCGCTTTATGAAGAAGGCTTTTACAATAGACAGATCGACAGAGCTTCCCCTTAAGAATGAACCTTAAGAAGAGAACCCTCATGGGCAAAATATGAATTTCAGGATTTAATGCCTCCCGTGGGCAAATTATGAATTTCAGGAATTAATGCCTCCTATGGGCAAATTATGAATTTCAGGACTTAAAGCCTCCCGTAAGCGAAATATGAATTTCAGGATTTAAAGCCTCTCGTAGGCGAAATATGAATTTTAGAATTTAAAGCCTCCCATGGGCGAAATATGAATTTCAGGATTTAAAGCCTCCCGTAGGCGAATATGAATTTCAGCCCCTCTTGGCACTTCAGTGGAACTGGTGTATACCAGGAGCAATTTTGGGATATAACGCCTCCCATAGGGCGGATTCGATCCGTTACGGCACGCCGATGGGACTACATAATATATGGGCACGCCGATGGGACTACATAATATATAGAGGGAATTTTGGGATATACCGTTCCCATGGATGTAAGGAAGTTTCTCGTATCGCCTCGCAAGGGCAAATGAGAAAGTTTTAGGATACAATGCCTCCGCAGGGCCAAAAAAGAAATTTTCAACCCTTTGCGTCATGCCAGTGGGACTAGTTTATGCCAAGGGAAAATTTAAGACACAACGCCTCCTCGGAGCGGTAGTGAAAGATTTCAAGATACAACGCCTCCTTGGGGTGGTAAATGAGATTTCAGGATACAACGCCTCCTCGGGGCGATAATGGGAATTTTAGGATACAACGCCTCCCTAAGACGGTAAATGGGTTTTTAGGATATAACACCTCCTCGGGGCGAAAAATGGGATTTTAGGATACAATGCCTCCTCGGGACGGAAAATGGGATTTTAGGAGATTTCCAGCAGAATTTTTTTTTTCGTGAATCTCTTCCAATAGTATAACATCTTTCAAGAATATGTCTGCGTATTTACATTTGGTATAGTAGGAATAGGGATTACTCTCTCATACTGCGTCGAGCAGAAGAGCAAGTTTTTCCACTTCTTTACCGAGTCGGGAGGACATCGTCACCATTGCCTCGGTCGTAGCCCTTGATGGAGACATTATTGTACCACTAGTGTGATACCAAGGGTTTATTCGTCATTGGCGACTCTGATATCTTCCCTAGGTAAGGATGTGGGAAAATTCGATCTCTGCCTTCAGCAAGCCGAGAGAGTCTTCCCCCCGCCGGGGAACAAATATGTGGCTTTATGAGCCTATGCATTTGACTTTTCTCGGCGTAAATAGATTTTGTACGTTATCCCCCGACGGGTTGCCGGATCATCATCTTTGTCTTCAAGATATATATTGGGTTTTACGATACTGGTTTGTGTTGCTGCTGTCGCTCAGGCTGATCATATACCAGAGTAATACAACTTCATATGTCGGCCATTCAGCGGTGGGAAGGCTAGATTCTCTTTTTCATCTACCAGCCTGTAAGCACCGCCCTCGTAGACTCTGCTTACTATGAATGGTCCAATCCAGTTTGGCTTGAATTTATTTTTAGGCCAAGAAGCCATGACATCTTTATGCTTGACCATTACTAGATCCCCCTTCTTGAAGGTTCTTTCTTTCACCAATTTGTCGAATGCACGAGACATTCGGGCTTGGTATATTTGCAGGCGTTGATATGCTTGCAATCTTTCGCCTTCGAGGTTTGATAATTCCTCATAGCGCCTTTGAATCTCGCTCATGTCGCCCTCATGCACTCCATAATGTAGAGCGACCCTATAAGATGCGAGTTCTACTTCTATTGGGATTACGGCTTCCGCTCCATAAACTAAAGAGTATGGGGAGCATCCCGTCGGGGTTTTATAGACGGTGCGATAGGCCCATAATGCTTCATGCATCTTCTCATCCCAATCCCGCTTTCGCCCTCCGCTGATCTTCACCAGGAGTTTGCATAGGGTTTTATTGAAAGCTTATGCCATCCCACTGGCTTAGGGACTCTGTTATCAAAGGCGACAGAGGCGATCGCCTAGGCGATAAGGTGAGGTGAGGCGCCCACAAGCCGCCTCGCTGCGACCATTGTCGCCTAGGCAATCGCCGAGGCGTTCGCCTCCGCGCGCTTTGTCCGCCTTCCTCGCCTTATACGTCGCTTTGTCCGGCCCAAGAAGCTATCGGGCGGTTCACCCGGCCCAGATATACTGTTTTATAAGCTCGAGCGCTCCGAATCGGTACCCTCTTTCGTCCTCTCCACCTGAGCGAACCCTAACACCTCGGGAAGCGTCTTCGGCGGCAGCGGGAAGCATCTTCAGCGGCAGCGGTAGCAGCGGGAAGCTTCTCCGGCGGCAACGGCCTACTTCTCCGGCGACGGCGACGACCGCGGCAAGTAAGCGTCTCTTCGTCTCTCTCTCTCTCTCTCACTCATCGCCACTCTCTATCTGTGTCACGCACACTCCCCTCCCCCCACCCCCTCTCTCTCTCTCTGCGTCCCCCGACCCTCTTACTCTCTCTTGCTCTCTGTCTCTCTCTCTCCCCTCCCCCGACCCCCACTCTCTCTGTATGTCTCTCTCACTCTCTCTTGCTCTCTGTCTCTCTCACGCACATTGTCTCTCTTAATCTCTCTCTGTCTGTCTCTCCCCTCCCCCTGACCCCCACTCTCTCTGTCTATCTCTCTGACTCTCTCTTGCTCTTTGTCTCTCTCTCCCCTCCCCCGACCCCCACTCTCTCTGTCTCTCTCTCTCTTGCTCTTTGTCTCTCTCATGCACACTCTCTCTGTCTCTCTCTATCCCCTCCCCCGACCCCCACTCTCTCTGTCTCTCTCTGTCACTCTCTCTTGCTCTCTGTCTCTCTCACGCACACTGTGTCTCTCTCAATCTCTCTGTCTATTTGTCTCCCCTCCCCCGACCCCCACTCTCTTTGTCTGTCTCTCCCCTCCCCCTAACCTCCACTCTCTCTGTCTGTCTCTCTCACTCTGTCTCTCTCACGCACTGTCTCTCTCAATCTCTCTCTGTCTGTCTCTCACACATTGTCTCTCTCAATCTCTCTTTGTACATTTATATTGTGTTTGCTTAGTATTTCATTGATAATTTTTCATTATGGTGGATTTAATTAGTAACAAAATGTGCATGAATTGTTGATTACATCTTTGAATGATTAAAATTTATTTCAATTACTTTGATTTAAAATTATTTGGTTATATTTGATAATTTGAGTGAATGAATATGTCAATGTATGATTATATTTGTGTTTTTGACATTTTATGTAATAAATAAATTATAAATATATATTTTTTAAAATGTCGCCTCAAACGCCTAGGCCATCGCCTAGGTGTTTGAGGCTGAGGCGACCCCCTGGTCGCCTCAGTTGCCTCTCGCCTTTGACTATATAGCTTGGGGATAATATATTGAAGACGCATTCCAATCTATATGAAATTTAGCCGCCATCTTGTATATCGTCTGATTTTTGAATGGCGTGCCATTATCTGATGTGATCCGACTAGGAGTCCAGAACCGATATATGATATTGTGCCTGACGAAGCGTGACACTGTCTCGCCGGTCACTTCTTTTAAAGGAACGGCTTCTGCGCAACGAGTAAAATATTTTGTTGCGGCAAGAATATATTTACACCCTCGAGATGACGGCGCCAAAGGACCCACAACGTCCATTCCCCAATGGACGAAAGGCCATGTCGGGATCGTTGGGTGCAAATGATTGGGAGGTCGCCTAAGAATGGGCCCATAGGCTTGGCATTGGGGACAACTTTTTGCCATTTTCTCGCAATCCGCGAACATAGTTGGCCAATAAAAGCCTTTAGTTTTGATGTTGATTTTCATTTTTGTGTCGGATTGATGAGTTCCACACATCCCGGCATGAACTTCTTTCATTATTTTGCGGAACTCTCTCGGGGAAAGACATTGGAGCAAAACTGCATTTTTGTCTTGAGGGACAAGGCGATACAGTACGCCATCTATCAGCTGGTATGAAGTTGCCCTTCGCAGCAGTTGGATTTTTTCGGTTTTATTATCAGGGAGCCATCCATTCTTTATTTTGACGAGAGGAGCACGCCAGTCATCTTCCTCTTGGATATTGTGGTCTTCTAGCATATTGATCTCAAACACCGTTAGACTGTCTTCTTCATTTACTGAGGTGGGGAAAAGTCTCCTATCCCTCACAGTTATTTCTGCTTCTCCTGCAGGAGGCAATTTTAGAGCCGCAGCCAATTTAGCTAACGCATCAGCCTGAGCATTCTGACCTCTTCTGATATGTTCTATTGTGAAGATATAAAACTTTTCACTTAGCCGGACAGCCACTGCATGGTAAGCTATCAATTCTGTCTTTCTGACTTCGAATATGCCGAGAATTTGTTGGACGACCAATAGGGAATCCCCATATACCTGGATGCATTTGACACCTATTTCCAAGGCAACTTCCAGCCCCACAATCAGAGCTTCGTATTCCGCCTCATTATTCGTTAGGGATTCTATCAGAGTACATGAGTGGTGCAATACCCCTCTTTCTGGAGTGACTAGGACCAAACCGGCTCCTGCTTTTGTGGTTGATGTGCCATTCGGCTTTATGATGGTTCTTGAGGCCCCATCAAAATATAGTTGCCATGTTTTTACTTCCGCTTGCTGCACATCTAATATTTTCTGTGCAGGTGTTGAAACCCCTTTTAAAAAGAAAAGGGAGAAGGGGGGAAGCCCCCCCCCACCGGTTCCCAAACCGGTGGGGGGGACCAACCGGTGGCACCCCCCCCCCCCCCCCCCCCCACCGGTTGGGAACCGGTGGGGGTGCCCACCTGATTCCCCCCCCCCCCCCCCCTCTCTCTCTCTCTCTTTCTTCAATGCTCTCTCCCACTCTCTCCTCTCACCCTTATTAAATAAAGGAAAAAAAAAAGAAAAGGGAGGAGAGAGAAGCCAACCGGTGGGTACCCTCCCACCTCAAGCCAACCGGTGGGTACCCCCCCCCCCCACCTCAAGCATTCCGGTGGGTACCCCCACCAGTTAAGGCTTTCAAGCTTATAAATACCCTCCAAGGGGTAAGGAGAAAGGCATGCCCATTTGGCCCAAAATTTCCTAGGGGAAACTCTGCCAATTTGAAGACCAAATCAGGTGCTCTTGCCCGGATTCGCTGCGATTTGGAGGAGATATTTTCTTGGAGGGCTCTCTTCCTAAGGTTTATTCCTAAGGGGAAGCTCTACCAAATTTATGTTGTAAAATCACCGTTCTATAAGACGGGATTATGTCGAAATAATGAATGAAATGCCACTATTTGTTCTTTGAGCATATGTGTGTGCATGTGTGTTCATGAATCTACTATTTAAGTAACACTATATTTTCACATGCAAAATAATTAGTTTTATAACTAATTAAAATACATAAAACATATAATTAAATATTCTAAAATATCATTGGTCTCATCCCATACATAATTAAATCTAGACTCATAATTAAAACTCAATAATGAAACATAGACTCATAAAATAATATACTTAAGTTAAAAATGACTTAAATACTTCCATGCTTAATTAATTAATAGAATCTGTGAAAATCAGAAAAATTCTGTAAAAACCAGTAATACTCAGTAAAAATCAGAAAACAAAATCTGGAGATTATATAAATCTAAAAATATGACTTAAATATCCTTCATATATCTAATTAATTAATAAAAATCAGCAAAATTAATAAAAAATCAGTTAAATTCAGTAAAAAACTAGTAAAAAACAGAGAACCAAATCTGAAAACATATAAAATTATGAAATGACTAAAATGCCCCTAGAACTTAAATACAAATTACAAAAATACCCGCAAACATGATAAAAATCTGTAAAAATCACAGAAAATTCTTAAAAATATCAAATTCTCTCCTATGCCCAAAATACCCTCCAAACCTTAATAAGATGGGTAAAATTATCACAATACCCTCAATATGATAAAAATAAATAAAAATCTCAGAAAAATATAAAAATAGACTCCAAGTCTAATAAACCCAATTTAAGGTAAAATTACCAAAATACCCCTATAACTTAAATATGTCTAAAATGATCTTAAAATGCATTCTAAGGGTTTTCAAGTCTCCCTAAAATGTTAAAAAACCTAAAGTGACAATAATACCCCTATACCCTCTAACTTGGCATAATTATAAAAATGCCCTTATGGGTCTAAAATACTTGGAATCAATCCAGAATACTTGGAGTCAATCCAATATATTTGGAATTAATCCAAATAACTTAGAGTTAATCCAAAATCATATAAACCCATCCTAAACTTAGGTGAGGCCAAGAGCTTAACCTAAAATATACCTTCATATGCATGTGCTGCCTGTAGTAGTAGTGTTGCATGTTATAAGGACATCAACGGACGGTTAATCAAGGGTTGTCGAGCGGTTGCTTGACGTAATTAACACTGACTGAGGTCAGTGGAGAGAGGTCATATACTCGGATCTTCACCTGATCCGAAGTCCCGGACACCCTGAGGGCTAATCCCAAACTCTCATAGTCCAATAAATAAAATAAATAAAACTGACCTATATTTCTCCAAATAAAAACAAAAATGATATGGATTTTTAAAATAATATGAATAGGAGAGACGTGCTAGGTCAGGTCCCGAACAAACAGCAGGCAAGACCTCTTCATTAGGCAATTCATTATTTAGAGGGGAAGTTTCAGGAATCGGGTGCGCTGCTAGAAAGTCAGAAAGTCGGCCATACCCTGTCCTTTTATTGCCTTCTGAGGGACAAAAGTAATATCAAACTCCATGTGGAGTAATGCCCATTTTCCTAGCCTCCCAGACAACACAGGTTGGCAAAGCAGGAATTTCAGCGGATCAAACCGCGATATTAGTTTGATTTCGTATGCTAGCAAATAATGCCTCAGCTTCTTTGTGGCGTATACAAGTGCTAAGCACATCTTCTCTGTTGGAGTATACCGGTGTTTAGGACCCACCAACATCCTGCTGAGGTAATAGAGCGGCTGCTCTTTTCCGTCCTCATTTTCTTGCGCCAGTCAAGCTCCCAAAGAAGCATCTAAGACTGCAATATAGAGGATGAGTGGTTTACCCTTTATGGGTGCCCTCAGTACTGGCGGCCTGAGGAGATATTCTTTTATGTCATCGAGAGCCTTTTGGCACTCTTCGTCCCAAATAAATGGGGCTCCTTTCTTTGTCAATTTTGAGAAGGGCCTGCACCTTCCAGATAGATTGGAGATAAATCTCCTGATATAGGCTAATCTGCCTTGTAAGGATCTAAGCTCAGTTAGAGTTTTGGGAGGAGGCAGCTCCCTGATTGCCTTGATTTTGTCGGGGTCAATCTCGATTCCCCGGTATCTGACTATGAAGCCTAAAATTTTTCCACTAGAGACGCCAAAAGTGCACTTCATAGGGTTCATTTTGAGTTGATATTGACGAAGCCTTTCGAAAACTTTGCGCAAGTCTCCGAGATGGTCGTCTTTCTTTACAGATTTTACAACGAGGTCATCAACATAACAATCGACCAAATCATGCAGCATTTCATTGAATATTTTGGTCATGGCCCTTTGGTAGGTAGCACCGGCATTTTTCAGACCGAATGGCATCCTTTTGTAATTGAATATTCCTTTCGGAGTGCGAAAGGCTGTATGATTTTTATCTTTGAGGGCGATTCAAATCTGATTATAGGCCGATGACCCGTCCATGAAAGACAAGGCTTCATATCCTGTGGTGATATCCACTGTAGTCTCAGTTATCGGCAATGGAAAGTCATCTTTCGGACATGCCTTATTTAAGTCGCGAAAGTCAATGCAGACTCGGACTTGACCATTCTTTTTCTTTACTGGCACAATATTTGCCAGCCATATTGAGTATATACATTCTTCAATGAAGTCGACTTCTCGCATTTTGTCAACTTCAGCATTCACCTTGATTTCCAATTCAGGGCGCATTCGCGTCTGAGTTTGTTTTATCGGCTTGACTTCAGGGAGAATTGATAATTCATGCTCTGCCACCGAAGGATCCAGGCTAGACATTTCTTTATAATTTCAGGCGAAACAATCTTTGAACTCCATCAGGAGTTCAGTGTACGCCTGCCTTTCCTTATTACTCAGGAGGGCACTGAGGAAAATCGGACGAGGGTCTTCTGGTTTGCCGAGATCAATCTCTACCAGTTCGTCAACCGTAGCCTGTCCTCCATCCTCTATCTCACGGGGAGCTGGCTGAAAATCGACGAAATCCTCTTCTTCGTCCATATTGGATGAGTAGGCTTTATGCCATTCGTCTGCTTTTTCATGCGGGTCTTGAGAGGTTGCATCATCAGCTCCCGAAGGTCCCTTTTGTTCTTCCATATTGACGTCTTGACTTTTATTTGTGTTTTGGGAAGGCCCTACCTGACATTGCTCCCGTTCACAAGTAGAGTTTACCTCTGTTGAGGCTATCTTGACAGATGGAGGGATTTCTTCTTTCTCATCCCTTGAACTGTCAAACCTGGTTTGACCAATTGACTCCTCTATCCCCGATGGTAAACTCACCATATGGACTACATATAGGGTGGGAGATCCATGGCCTCGCTTATACCAGAGGCCTCTTCTATCTTGATTGGATGATGATTGCCCCCTGACTTCTGCAGGGTACCATAATTCTTGAAAGAATTTGTTTCTGGCTGCACTTTGCCTTTCCGGAATGTTTTGATGTTTGCACATCTGTTTTATGTATTAGGGCATATCGTCTATTTCTTGGACTACTTCTTCAACTTATGGTTGGATATTTTCATGCCCAAAACCGTCATCGGGAGGACTCTCTGGCACAAGATCTCCCTTATAAAATGTGATGTACCGCCCATCTTTGTGACGGACTATCAGGGTCTTTAATTCTTTCACCGTATGGACTTCCTTTGGAAATATAAGCTTTATAAGACCAGGGGGTAAGCATATGCTAGCCTCTATTTCTTCGCTAATAGCATTAGCTTCTAAATTGACGGCGGGCCTACCAAATTTAGCCGACTTTCGATAAGACTGGCCGGGTTTCGTTCCTTGTCGGAATCTAGCAGCTTTGGCTTCATTAATTGTAATTCCGCCCTCCTCATCGGGAGACTCATCGGCTATCTTCTTCCCCTTACGACGGCTTTCGCCAGTTGTTGGGTTTGAGGCCTTATCAAAGTACAACTGGGCATCTGCCAGATGGCAGTCATACGCTTTAAACGGCTCCAAATCAACGAATATTCGATGTTGCTCGCCGTCTTTTGTATATTTAAGGCATTGGTGGAGAGTTGAAGGCACCACCCAATTTCTATGTAACCAAGGCCTCCCTAGTAATGCCTTGAAGGAGGTATTGGAGTCGACTATGAGAAATGACACTTGGGTCACCCAGTCGTCCAAAGATAACTCCACATCAACCCGCTCAAGGGCTTCTTCTGCCTTTTGGTTGAATCCTGATATTGTTATACCTTGCACCTTCTTCATATATGGTGTGAGGTATAACGCTTGAAATGTTCTGAGGGGCAATATATTCACTGCAGATCCCGAGTCTACTAGTATTCGATCGACCTCTCGGCCGTTGATTTTGTCCCGCATATATAATGGTATGTTATGGCATGGTAACGATAGCAGCATATCATCATCGGTAAAAGTCACCGTGGCCTCATATGCTTGAGTTCTTATTTCGGCCATCTGGACCTCATATGTTTCGGGATCTTGGAGTGCAGCAATCAAGGCCTCCCTCAATTCCTTGCTCAAGGCTATTGCTTCCCATATGCTGAGGGATGCTGGCATTCTTTTCATATTTTGTAGCACCTTTCGATCCGCCCTGGCTCGGGCTTGCTCAATAGGAGGCATTATTTCTACCATGCTATGAAGGGTCTCCTTCAAGGCTTTTGATTGCTCCCCAGAAGTCGGAGATTCTCCTGTTTGCATTTATCCTTCTGCGGGATTAATTTGTGCTTCTTCAACAAATAATTCTGCCAAGGCCTCGACTCCTTATGCAGGATCAACTTGAGCCGAAGGGTTTATCTCTTCTTGTTCTTTGATGAGTTGAGCATTTTCTGTTTGTTGAGAATACTCCTCTTCATCGGAAGAAGGACGGAAGCGAATATTACCCCGGATTTCTGGCTCCAGAATTGGTCATGGGGTTTCTCCCCTGAAGTAAATAATTCTATTTTGATTCGCCTGGCTTTTACTTTTGCCTCGACCATTGTTATGGTTTCGGCCCCGGCCTCGGCCTCTATTTTGATTGCTCCGGTTCCCTCTCCTTTGGTAAGTAGCCAAAAGAGTTCCGGCTTTTGGTGAAGTGTGCCTCACTTCGCCATCCGAAATGTCTTGAAATTGAGCCGACACTACATGACAGGCTCGATATTGTTGTTTCACTTTTTCCATTGTTAGACCATCATCCCAGAATATGCTAGCATCGTTTGGGATTGAGAGATCATCCTAACTAGCTTTCCGTATGCGACCACGGAGGTCCAATAGCCATGCTCTGAGGCGGACTCGCCGGCTGAGCTCTTCCCATGGAATATATTGACTTAGAGGGACATCCTCTGTTGGCTAATTTTGCCGATATTCGTCCAATTCATCAATGATCTTCTGAAGTCTTTGAAGTGGCGAGATTTTGTCCTCAGAAATATTTATGGCATTAGTGAGCATTTCTTGCCTCTTCAGCCTTCTTTTCTTACTTCTTTTTCTATTCTTTTCTTGTTTCTTTCTTCTTGCTGCTTCTTGAATGAAGCTGGGCTGGGCCGAAATTTCCAGAAATGGGTCGAAACGGACCACAACTTTTCCTTTTGCCACATGTGTTTGCGATGATTTAGTTTGTTTAGACTTCTTTTTCTTCTTTGCCTTAGTCCACGGACTTTCTGGCTGATTACGGTCAAGAGTGGCTTTAACAGCTTGCTCGACCACTGAATCTGGCAACATTTGATATTCGCCGAATATTTTCTTTTCTGACTTTTTGGAGGAACTTACCTCCGGATTTTCTTGCCGCCATTTGATGCCCAACATTTGCATCTCTCAGCCTACTGCTGCCACAGTATCAATGGCGGCTTTAGTACGAGGAGTGGGTGGCCTATCAAGTGTCATTCCCCCCTATTGATATAAGGGTTCTTCTTGTGGCATATCATATAAATCCGCTTCTGTAATTTCTATGGCGTCCTCCAGATTGAAGGAGAATTTATGGACCATATTTACATAATAGTTAGTCACCTGAAGCTGTGGAGGATCAACCAGATATTTCCCCATATTTATTTGTCCATTTTGGATTAATTTTTCTATTTCATCCTTGAGGACGAAGCAGTGCTCCGTTCGGTGACCAAGAGCACGATGGTAGTGACAAAAGTTAGGGTCATCTGTCATATGCATCTCTTCCTCCCTTCTTGGTTTTGGGAGAGCGATGACTTTCTTTTTCATATGCACCAAGAGTTCCCGAACTTTGTCTTTGGGGAAAGAATAAGGCTTTGCACGCCTTTCCCTCAAAGTCAAGGAACTTCTGAAGCGTATGCCAACCTCTTTATCGGCTATTCGCCTAACCTGGCACCCTTTTTCAGCTGTTTTTACGCTTTTATGACTCCTTCTATAAGAGGTCGTTTCTTCTTGGCGATATGTTTCTATATCCTCTTTAGGAAATATAGTTTGCTTGCCTCTTTTTCTCGAAGGACGAACATGATCTAACCCTAACCCTTCAGAAGAAAAGAATCTGTCGACTTTGCCGAACGACAAAGTTTCTGAAAACTGCCTGGAGAGTCCCTCCATCATCTGGGTGAGCTCTTCCTGTTGGCATGAAAGTCATGTCAGGCTTGTCTGGATTTTTTCCAGTGCCGCCATAACTGAATCCCCAGGGGAAGGAGTTGCTGGAGTATATATTGATGTTGCCTCACGTTCTGGAGAGGCCTTCACTGCTTCTTCTCCAGGGTGATATCCCGATGAGCTTTTACTCATATAAATGACATTAACAGCAAATGTTTGCTTATTCCTTTGTGAGGTTGAGGAGGGCTTATCAAGTGTTTGCCCATCTCCACAGCGCCCTCACGGATAAGCTTTTCTATTTCATCCTTGCAAACATAGCAATCTTCTATTGCGTGCCCCAGCATGCGATGATATGGGCAATAATTTGGCTCATTAACCCTACCTGCTTCAACCGGCTTTTTGGGCTCAGGGAGCGATAAAAGTTTTGCCCGCATACATGTTTCAAACAATTTCTTTGTATGCTCACAGGTAAAAGAGTATGGCTTTCTCATTCTTTCAGTAAGAGAGGAGGCTGGCGCTTTCCCTTCTCCTTTTTTATTGCCTACTGGAGCGTTGAGGCCTCCCCTGCCATCATTCTTTTCCATGGCTGGAGAGAAGTCAACCGCATTCACTTCTTTAACTGGAGCGCCTCGCTCCTTTAGGGCTTTCCCTTTATTGGGAAGTATAACGGGATAGTCGGCGAAGAACATCTTGATCTCCGTCACGTTATTATTGAGTTGATCGAAGTTTCTGACATTGGCTCCGATCAGTTTCTCATTTATTTCGGGTTTCAAACCCCTTTTGCACAATCTCACTGCGTCTTCATGGACCGGAGGATTGTCGCATCTTATACTGAGGTTCCGCCATTTCTTAATATAATCTACGGCGGACTCATTCTTCTCTTGTTTAAGTGTCACTAATTCAGTAATAGTGACCTTTCGCTCTGATACTTTGAAGCGATCAAGGAACTTTTTCTGCATTTCTTCCCAACTACTTATAAAGTTAGACTTCAACTTGGCATACCACTGGAATGTCGTGCCGGTGAGGGAAGTTGAGAAGAACCTTAAAAGGTATGCATCTTCTGTTGCCAGCTCTCTCAGGTCGCTCATGTAATGGCAATATGTTCCTGGGCTGAGCCTTCCCCCATCATATCTTGTGACTTTAGGGCGCTTATTATGGTCTGCTGGAAGTTTCTTGAACATATGACGGACCGGAAATGGCACCTTATATAAGTCAAATGTACTTATTCCTTCGTCCTGTTCGGCCATCTTGGCCTCGACAATTTGCTCAATCAAGTGCTTTTGCGATGTTGTTGCATCATCTGCTGATGTACGTGATTGTTGAGCATTATAATTGGATTCTTCGGTCATGTCTTCCTAAATCTCTTCAGGGCTGAAATTGACCTCAACAACTGGAGGTCCTATTGGTGCAGGAATAGCCCTAGGCGGAGGTAAATTTACTTGAAGAGCGGGCGCCACCCTTTGCTGCTCCTCCATTTTCTGGATCAGGCTATATGGCAAGGCCTTTAATTGTTGATTTTCCTACCTGATTTCCTCGATAGTTTGAGGTTCCTCGATAGTCTGAGGTTGTGCTTGTTCTTGTGGCAACTGTGCAACTTTAGGCTCTCGGGCATTAGTCGCACCTTCATCGGTTCCTTTAATAGTGTCACAAAGATTAGTTTGAGACGACTCTGCCCCCTGGCCCACTTGGCCCAACAGGCACATAGCTTGCTCCATTTGGCGGATAATTGGCCCACCCCTTTGCGTTGTTCCAGCGACATTGTTCGGCTCTTCAGACTGAGAATGTTGCCGATTTGTTGTGCTAGAAGTATAACAAGTATATATCCGGATGCCATCATCTGTCATCCGTGTAGTTCTTTTCTTTCTCTGCGTTGGTCGTATCAGGACGCCGAGTCTTTTAAAAACAGAAACTCGCTTTTGGGCAGGTTCTTGTGCCCTGTAGACATTCTTCCTTCCTTGGCTTTGCTTGGGACGATGCCAAGTTGTCGGATGGATTATTTCCCTCACCGGCTTTGCGGGCTGGGAGGTTGTTGTTCTGCTAGGGTGGTCCTAACCTTACGTATTTCGCGGGCTTCCTTTTTGGTCACCTACATTTTCTTAAGACGGAGACCATGTTCCTTCTTGTAATCGCCCCCACTTTGGGGAATAGTATTGTCCCGTGCTTGGGATGCGGCGTTTCCCCCAGCATATTGGGGAGCAGCAGGCGCGTCCTGTGCGAACAACGGCCTTTCGCGTCCTTCTCTTCTTCTTAAAGGTTGCCACATCTTGGCAAACCTTAGGCAAAATCCCAAACCGTGCGGACTGGAATCGTCGGGACAAGCCGGGTTTTGAGAATAATCGGTTCTCCGCCATCTAGGCGGATATGCATTTCCCCAATGAATATTGTCTTTCCAGTCCAGGACGGACTCGGTGGAGTACTCTTCCGCTTCTGCCTCTTGCTGGATGAGGAAGCGGGAGATGTGCTGATAGTATTGGTGGTATAAACTATCTGTCGTTGCCCACCTTTGTTGACTTTCTTTGCGCGGGAGGCGCGTTACTTCTTCTGTACCGGAGCAGGCTCCGGTGCCGGGATCACCCTTAAGAAATATGGTGACCCCACGACTACGGGAAAATCCCCAAAACAAGTTGGAGTAGTGAGATACCCACATTGAGCGTGGGTTGCTACCACAAGTCGGCCATACGTGACCCTTGCTGCCATTGCTGTCTGGTGAGTAGAAAACTCGATCACGTGCATAAGACATGGCAAAGTTAGTAGTAGAGTTATGGTGAGGGTATCACCGGACGGAGAGATGAAGGGAAAGAGAGGTCCCACCGGGCGTGCCATCTGTTCATTTGGGGACCTAACCTAGCTGTCTCTCCTATCGGATTTGAAGAATCTGGTCATTTTTTAGGTCTTTTTGTTTTATGTGGAGAAATATGGGTCGGTTTTATTTATTTTATTTATTGGACTATGAGAGCTTTGGATTAGCCGTCAGGGAATCTGGGATTTCGGATCAGGCGAAGATCCGAGTATATGACCTCTCTCCACTGACTTCGGTCAGTGTTAATTACGTCAAGCAACCGCTCGACAACCCTTGATTAACCGTCCGTTGATGCCCTTATAACATGCAACACTACTACTACAGGCAGCACATGCATATGAAAATATGTTTTAGGTTAAGCTCTTAGCCTCACCCAAGTTTAGGATGAGTTTTTTAATTGATCGGGAGGCTTTTTAAAAGGTTTTGTATTGACTCCAAGTTATCTGGATTAATTCCAAGTATTTTAGACCTATAAGGGTATTTTTGTAATTTTGCCAAGTTGGAGGGTATAGGGGTATTATTGTCACTTTAGTGTGTGAAATGAATTTTAATGATTTAGGAAGGTTTCAAAATCTTAGGAGGTATTTTAGAGTTAATTTAAGTGTATATGAGTTGAAAGGATATTTTGGTAATTCTCCATCTTATTAGAGTTTGGGAGGTATTTTAGACATAGGAGAGGTTTTGACATTTTTTAAGAATTTTCTGTGATTTTTATAAATTTTTATTATGGATGAGGGTATTTTTGTAATTTCATTAAGTTTTGGGGGTATTTTAGACATTTCGAAAATCTTATATGTTTTCAGATTTTGGTTTTCTGATTTTTACTGAATATTACTGATTTTTACTGTTTTTTTTAATTAATTTACTGATTTTTATTAATTAATTAAATATATGAAGGGCACTTAAGTCATATTTTTGGTTTTATATGATTTTCAGATTTAGGTTTCTGATTTTTACTGAATATTACTGATTTTTACATAAATTTTTTGATATTCATATTCATTTTACCAATTTTTAAATAATTTTTACAGGTTTTTATTAATTAATTAATCATGAGGGGCATTTAAGTCATTTTTAATTTAAGTATACATTTTATGCTTAGTTATGTATGGGGTGAGGTCAAGATTAGGTTTAAGAGAATGCACAGATTTTTAATTCAATTTTTAGAGTAATTAGAAAATTATATATATATATATATATATATATATATATATATATATATATATATATATATATATATATATTAAAAGTATTAAAACATGATATTAATTATTTAATTTGATGACACAGGCACACAGTTTGACATAGAATAGTCATTTTTATTTCAGCAGAACTTCGCCTTATGAAGAAGGCTTTTATAATAGACAGATCGACAGAGCCTCTCCTTAGGAATGAACCTTAGGAAGAGAGCCCTCCGGGACGAGAGGATCCTCCGAAACGCAGCAAACTCGGGTAAGAATCACCGAGTTTGATCTTGAACGCAGCAGAACCTCTCCTTGGAAATTTCCCACCCTTTAAGTATATGGAGTGGTGTATGCCCATGTTGTGTGTGTTTGCATTGAAGACCATGGGGTCCTATTTATAGGCCTCAAATTGGGCCCGGTGGGGAGTGCCACCGTTTACTTCCTCTCTCTTCCCCTTCTTTTTTTTTAATTCAAGAGGGGTGAGAGAAGAGAGAGAATGAGGGGGGGGAGGGTGTCCGGTTGACACCCCCACTGGTTCCAACCGGTGGGGGTGGCCACTGGTTTTGGACCCCCCACCGGTTTTGGGAAACCGGTGGGGGGTGCTCCCCTTTCCCCTCTTCCCTTGTTTTTTCTAATTTTTGGCTCTTAATGAGTCTTTGCCCATTAATTTTTCCTTTCGCCAAGTATGAATGGGGTCTAAGATGGGGAATTAAATGAGGGGTTCTTTAGTGGGATCCTTAACCAAGTGTGAAAACGGTTTAAGAACCCATTAACTCCCTCCTCTAATTAATCTCCCCCCCCCTCCTTTCTTTATTTTTTTGAATTTCAAAAGAGAGAGGGAGGGAACTCCCCCCCCCCCCCCCCCCCCCCACCGGTCCCTTCTCTCTCTCCTCCCTCCCTCTTGTCTATTTAAATAAAGGGGAAGTGAGAGAGGTCCACTTGGCTTATTTTTCCATTTTGGGCAATTTTTCTATTTTGGGAGTTTGAAGACTTTCCCTTTTGGGCTGCAAGTTTTGGTGCCATGTGGGACTGGTTTTTTTTTTTTGGGTCCATTTGGACTATTTATTGGGCCTTATATTGGGTCCCTTATTGGGCCCATTATCCTTACTATTGGTCCTCCAATGGAGCTATTTTGGGCTCATTTTGGGACTGTTCTTAGTCCATTTCGGGACTGTTTTGAGCCCTTATTTTGCAGCATTGGAGCATTTTTATTGCTGCATTTTAGGGCTTTCCTTTGGGCCCCTCCATTAAGGCTCATCAAGGAGATTTAGGGGCTGATTTTGGACAACATATAGGAGCGATTCGGGGCTGTTTTTGGCCTTTGCAAGAGCCTCGATTAAGGCCTCTTGGTCTAGGTATGTTTCTTGCCCCATTGTCCTCCTAATATATGCATATAGTCCTATGTATTCCCATGCATATAAGAGGGTCTTAATTTAACTTCAACCCTCCTATTATAAGTGTATGTTTATTTATTTTTGTTTTGCATAACATGGTCTCATATGAATATGAACATGTGTTATGCGTATTTTCCATATCATGAGCTCATGTTAATGTGAGCATATGCCATGTAATTTTTTTTTTCGCACAATCATGTGCATATGCATGCTTGAATAATATTATTTCGCATGAAAAATTTTCGGGTCAACAACCGCCTAGGCGGCCGACTTTTAAATCACTGATCCCGTCCCGGTCCCCATCCTGCTTTTCTACTAGGTTGGGACGCCCTAGTGTCCTAAATAGTTCCAATGCCCCATCCCAAAAAAATTTCTATGTGTTTTAACAGATATAAAATATATATACAACAGATAATATGAAAATAAACATATAATCTTGGAAATAACACAAAATTAACCCACTAAAATCATTTAGGATGGATTTATGAATTTATGAGTTTATAAAGGCGTATATTCATCAAATGAACCCCCTAAAGTAAGTTTACAAAGAGCTTAAGGAGCAAGGAAAATCTCAGGTTAAAATATTCTAGCTGGGATAGGTTAGGACAGGCTGGGATGGGCCGAGAGTTGTGACCCCTCCCCATCCCCTCCCCCTCCAATCATAGGTTGGCCTGATCTTGCTTAATCCCCCAATTATGATAAACTTGTTTTTCTAGTATGCTCTTAATGGCAGCACACCGAGAGTGAGTGACAGTGTTTATCATGCATTGTTAAAAAAATTTATTCACTGTTCAGATTGAGTGACTGTGCGAGCACCAATTGTACCTCTGCTGTTATTCGGACTGCGTGCATTAAATTTGGAACGTACCCTATCCTAGCGTTGGTTTCCTAACTACCGTTGGTCCGTCATTTGATTCCCATGGATGGTTTGACATTGCAGCATGCATGAGGTTGCTTGATTATTTTGTGACAGCACACATGGACTGTTGAATTACACATGATTATTTGTTGTACATGTATGGGCCTACTCGTTGACGTCATTGTGCTTGCGATGATACATGCCGTCCAGCATCAACTCCTCTATTCTCCATTTAGTGTCTTAAGTGCCAATTCATGTTGCCATATGTATAGAATCTGAGATGATATGGTAACATAAGAGGGCATTTGCATTTTCACCATTTTCCTGGGAAGTAGCGAATCACAGAAAGTGTTAACCCAAAAAGTGAAAAATCACAGGAAGTAGAATCATAATAAATATGTTCCCATGGGGAGGGATGGGGAAGTAAACTCCGGGGGAAAAAGAGAGTATCCTGGAATAGGGATTGTTTCCCTAACTAACTTCTACTTGTGTTTGCAAAACCTGGAGAAGTTAGTTGAGGAAGTAATTTCTCGGGGAAATTTTGAGAATGCAAACACCCCATAAATGTGCGGACCACTACATGCTCTTTGTTGAATTTTTCTATAACCATAGAATGTGCCATGGTTGTTTGTTCTCTGCATCCCCTCTCCTTTTCTGGGGCTTGATCCTTTAGTTGTTCCATATTTCCTCCCACCTGTGTAGATGATATGTTTTGCGAGTCTCCTGTTGTTGTTTTCCTCTGTTAAAATGACCATATGTGATCGCTTAAAAATTACAATGTCTTGGCCATGTAATATCAAACCTACACACACCTTGAAGTTGGTTCTGTTTCTAACTTTGTCATATACAGGCATGCAGATATTACGTGAAATTAACATTGACAAGATGTGTACATGGAAACCTTTTTTCAAGACAAGGCAGAATAAATTGTTTACATTGCATTCACCACTAAATAGGATGTCAGCATTCCAAAAGAGAAGTCATGAAGAATCACATGGAATTGAGATCCTTAGGCTGGGTTATGAAGTTTATGCAGATGGTCTTACACGGGTATTACGTATCTGTGAGTTTGCTGATAGTTACAAGGAAGAGGGAATGCTGCAACCACATGCAAGGTTTCAGCTTAGGTTTGGGTATATTGCTACTAGCTTGCTTGAGAATGACAAACAGGTTGGTGATGAAATACTACATCATCTATTATTCAATTTCGTCTAGTTACTGGTTTCATGTTGCATGTTCATTTACCATTGGTTCAAGGAATGCATTCTTTTTTATTTACTGCTGTCTGCCTGTTGATTTTGTTCTCTTTTCTACACTCTGAGCCTAATGGACTCTCCGCATTAATATTGTCTCAAAGATAAGAAAAAAGTTCAAAGTTTGCACATAAGCCACCAGGAAAGAACCATTTTTTCCTCTAGTGAAATACTCCTGGACCTGCTGATACTTAAGAAAGCTTTTCTGTACATAAGGAAAATCTAGTTGGTATTTAGGAATTAGGAGTCACTGGATTGTTATTTTCAATCATAAACAACATACACACAATTTGAGTGCATTTATAGTGGTTTCATAATGTAGCTTGCCATTCACTAATTTAACTGGCTATGCACATTTCTACTTTCTCCCCATTCACAATACAGGGTTACCCATAATAGGTCTTTTATTTTATTGCTATGCACCGTGTCCCATGTATTTATGTTGATGTTATGACATTCTTGACTGTCATAAAGGATGACAATGCAAGCATACCCCAAGCATTCCTAGTTGCAAGGCTTGCGAATGTTACCTTGGATTCACTGTCTACTGATCAATGCACATATTTTTGTGCAAGAGCCAAGGTATTATTTCATTACATGCCTTTTATGATAATACCTCAGTTTTATCTAGTTACATTAGTTTTTGCCTTTTTGGAATACCAAATAGATGAAGTTACTCTCTGCATAGTCATTTTTCCCTTTTCTCTTGTTGTCACGCAGTCAATAAATGTAGACAACAAATGGCAAGGAGCTCCTTTCGCATCAATGCTTAGAAGGAGTCAGCTACACGATTCCTTTTTGAATGAGGATATGCTTCACTTTTTTTCCATTCTACATTCGAACAGTTCCAATGTTAAGCAAGTTAGACGTTTCTCCCTTGTTTTACAGGTAATCCTATAGCATTTATTCCTGGGTTTGACTTATTAACTTTACACAACCTCTGATAGTCTTTCTAAATGATTGTTTAAAATATCAGTGTCGTGCAGCTCATGCCATGCAAGAATAGTTATGTCATTCTATCATATCTATACATTTATGCGTCCATGCTTACTATTATCTGCATACAGGATAGGCCAATAGGGATGTGAGTACATGTATCTATGTGCACACAGATACCCAAGTATGCGAATAAAAGTGGATGTATTAACTACTGGATTGATTCATTGACAGCCGATAGATTTGAACCTTGATGAGGAGACACTCATGAAGCTTGCATCATTTTGGAGAACCTCCCTCCGTGACTCAAAGACCCAGGGTCAACTGTACTATTTTAGGCAATTTGAGATCCACCCACTGAAGGTCCCTTCATTTTTATTCTGGGTATCAATAAGCTTTCATAGAGTCTGTATAATATTTAACCTTGTGGATGTGCTTGTATAGATCAGAGGAAGCTTTCTTCCTGGGAATCCATATTCAAGTTACAGCTCAACACAGGAAACTTTGAGGTCATTATTACACAGTGTGATAAAGGTATTGGAGAGGTTTCTATATTTATCCATTAAAAGAGAATCAATTTCAGCTTTTTATTCCTGGTTAGGTCTGCAACTCAGGTCAGGTTAGGCTGGGTAAATGCCAACCGTAACACAACCATGCCAACCACCAAGGGACCCTCAACCCTAACCTGAGCCTCAACCCAACCATCCCAACTCTAACACAACCCATTCAACAATGTCCCAACCCAATGCACCCACGTAACTCAATGTTCAGGATGTTGATGTTTGGTCGGATCTGGTTATAACCTTAGTAATCCACATCCTTAGTTTCTGTTTGTCACTATCAAAATTTCTTGTTTAAAGAGAGATAAGAATATCTATACTTTTTTTGGAAAGTGGATGGTAACACTAAAATTGTATTAAGGAAGAGATGGTACAAGAATTTATACAATGAAGTTCACGAAAGTGATACCAAGATGGTGTTCCACTCCCTTCCTCTAGGTAAATACAAAAAGTGGAAGTGACATTGCGCTCAATACAAAAAACCATCCCCCATTCCCTCACCCTCTCATTCACAAAACTCTCAACTCTCTCCGGGCAGGCCTATTCCCTTTTGAAAATTTCCCATTCCTTTGTCCCCAGATCTGCCCAAAGGGTAGCATGAAGGACCAACCACCAGATCACTCGGTCTTCCTTTCGCTTCACCAAATAAGGCCAGTGTTGAAGAAGGGACTCCACCTTATCCAGATATAATATGGCAAGTGTAGTCCGCTGAAAATGATTTGCCACACTTCCTTAGTGAAATTGCACTTCATGAAGAGGTGATCAAGGGACTCATCTTCTTTCCCACAAAGGCAACAAGTAGAGGGCACCTCACAACCAAAGAGGATCGACCTGTCACAGGTGGGTAACCTTCCACAAGAAATCCTCTAAATGAAGGTCTTGGTCTTCAAAGGGGACTTCAGACTCCAAATAAAATGAAGGAAAGGAGTTCGAAGGCCTCCATCTGCCTCTGCATATCATCTAACAGTAAAAGAACCATAGAACTCGACCTCCATAGCCAACAATCCCTCGCAGAGATGTCAATCATATGATCCTGCAGCAGTATTAGTAGACTAGCAAGCTCCTGAATCTCCTCGTCTCTCAGATTCCTTCTAAAATTTTGGCCCACTCCTGTCCACCAGGTTGCTGTTCCATCATCTGTGCCTCACAAGCCTGTGGATAAGAAGCAAAACCATATAACCCAGGGAAGGCCGCCGAGAGAGGGGTGTTCCCACACCACTTACATGCCAGAAAGTGCACTGTTGACCATCACCAAGGGATACTTAGGTAGCCGCTTTAATGACATCAGCTGTCTGCAAGATACCCTGCCGCACATAAGAGAGTATATTCTGCAAGTACATGAATATCCCATGCGTGGGATATGAATAGATATTTCTCTTTAACCGCATCGAGCCAAAAGTCCTGATTGTGCCATACCAAGCTTCCACAGCCATTTTGAGAGAAGAGCCAGATTGAAGTCATGGATGTCCTTAAGCCCAAGTCCTCCATTTTCTTTGCTCTTGCAAACTCTGCCCCAGCAAACATCATACCCTCCTCTTTTATCGTTCCTTTCTTTCCCCTTCCAAAAAAATCTTCTCCAAATGGATTCCAGTTGTCTAGCCACAGTCCTGGGGATCCTGAACACAAAAAGAAAGTATATAGGAAGGCTTTCCAGTACAGCCTTACAAAGAGCCAATCTTCCTGCAAAAGAATATCTATATACCTTAATAAAACAACTGAAGACAATGATATGAAACTAAATGAAGCACATTCCAGCAATCCAAGTTATCTTTCATATGGACTAAGGCCAGGCTCAGGTTGGGTCAAGTTGTCCAACCTCGCAACCCAATCAAACCAGCGGAGGTCAGGTTAGATGCCCCCTGACTCTAACCCAATCCAACCCAACTGAGGTTGAGTTAGAGCGCACCCCCCCCCCTTCCCGACCTAACCCAACCCAATTCGAGTTTGGTCGGGTTCAATCCAGCCCAACCTTCAGCTTAGCTCACTTCGCTTGGGTTGACCCACACAAAGTTGGAGCCCTGTTCATGGTGTTTGTACTCTCTTATGGAATCATAACACTACCCATTTTCAGGAGAAACGAAACCTTTCCATGTCAAAATTTAATGTTATAATATTTTGCATAAACTGTTGCAGGTTCCTGCTGTAAAAAATACAGTAATAGAGTTGAATGGCATCCTCCTCAATCATGCATTGGTAACAACAAGAGAATTGCTTATAAAGTGTGCACAACATTACTCTTGGTAGGTTATTTATTTCTTTCTACCTTTTTGTTGGTGTTAATTTATGTACATTCATGCCTTATTGTATTAATCTTCTTTGCAGGTATGTCATACGGGCTGTATACATTGCAAAAGGAAGCCTATTGCTTCCACCGGCCTTTGCTTCGATCTTTGATGATTCTGCTTCATCCTCTCTTGATGTTTTCTTTGATCCCTCTGATGGGTCAATCAACCTTCCTGGACTCACCTTAGGTTGATATAACTTAATGTCAATAGTTGGGGTTTTCTAAAGTGTCTACTTAAATGTGTATGCTTACTTATGATCGATATTATAAGATTGGGATAATCTATTGTAGTTTTGAAAGGCCTCATTTTCGAGCAGTGTGCTGCCTAGGTGGTGTACAAAACCAAACTCGCAAGTGTTTGCTTCTTGAACAAGAACTTGGGTCCAGTCATTTGGTTTTCAGAACTTTCATTTCATATTTTTTTCTTTCTTATCTTTTTAGCTGATGATGTTGCTATTTCTTTCCCTTTTACACTATTGTTATTGTTCTTCTTCTTCAGTTGTTGTTTATCCCTTTTTTTTTTTTGGTCATTCAATAGTGTAACTTTTTCCACTATGTATTCTTCTTAATGATGTTCTCCCAAGGGTTTTTTGCGTTACAACTGTTGTGAGGTCTGAAAACCTTGGAAAGGAGATTAATTTTTAGGTTTCGAAGAACCTGTTTACTTGATTTAGAAATTGAATTTAGGTTTACCCATTGAAATTAGCAATTTAAGATTCAATAAGTTGGGCCATCTCCATTGGCTTCAGCCAATGTTAATCATCACTCTACCCTGAGTAAAAGTAAATCACAGAAGGTGTAAATTTAATAACATAAGTATAATTTTAATTGAACCGAAAAGCCCTACATTCTAAAGGATAAGTTCTAGAAGGTTCAGAAGTCCAGAAGGTATAGAAGTGTTGGAAATTTGGGTTGATTTTGAATGTTTTAGGTCACAAGGACATTTTGGTAAGTTTGCATGATTTGAGGATCTTGGGTTGATATGGTGATCTTGGGTTTTGAGAGGTGTTTACATGGATTGGTGTTGTTTAGGAACCCTAGGATGTGTTTCTAGGAAATTATGAGTGTTTTTTTAGGTTCAAAAGCTATTTTGGTCATCTCGAGGAAGTTTAGGGTTTTAAAAGGAGTTTTGGTATTTTGGGGGATTTTAGATTTGAGAGATTTTAGTGTGTTGGGGGTATTTTGTTAGTTTTAACAAAATTCGGGATTAAGGGTATTCTATGTGCTTTAGGTGATTTTAGATTTTCTAGGATTCTTATATGATTTTGGAATTTTTTTAAGGTTTTGGGGGCATTTTGGTAATTATGAATCTCTTTAGGGTTTAGATCTTAGTAGCGGGATTCAGCCATTAGGTGCTGATCCCATTCCTGGGGTGTGAATCTGCCCTTTGGGAGCAGATTCGTCAAGGGAATGCTCTCCCTCAGTGATCAAGAACGAACCCTCATGCTTAGCGTTCCTTTGGGTGGTGAGGATGGGCAGGAAAAAGAAAAATGAAGAGAAAAAGGAGGCAAGGAGGAAGAGGAAGGAAAGGAGAAAGAAAAGGGTGAAGAGACGTACCTCGAGATGGCAGTGGCAGTAGCGTGTAGGTGTGGAGGTGTGGAGATGGTGACGATGATGCCACGAGGGGTTGGCAGAGGCAGTGGCATGGATGAAGCAGGGAACCGGCATCCTTTACGGTGACAAGGATGGCTGATGGGCAGCAAGATGCAGCGCAGCAGCGAGCAGAGAGCTTTTGCCTCCCTGACAATTGTGCTAAGATTGAGGGGAAAGTTTAAAAAGGGAAATATTATTTAAAAAACCCACATTTAAGGAGAATTATTTTTCATCTTTAATATTATGCAGATACACTTAATGCCTTGCAGTGGTATCTTAACCATAATTTTAATTGGCTTTGTAGGTTCAAAATGCAACACTATATTATAAATAAACTCCTAAACCATTACAGAATGACCCTTTATTAAAAGTCAGTTCTAAAATAACTATATAAACAAGTTATTCTGTAAATGTCCAAACAATGTTTATAAAAATCTTCAAACACAAAACATTAAAAACTATAAAAAAAAATCTAAAACATGTTTCTCTTTGGTAATAATAGTAATGTTGTAAACTATGATCTATTAGTGAAAGTAATTTTTATGAGTTACTTATTTATCTTTTTGATAATATACATATAAATGTATAATGATTAAATTGTTCCCTATACCCTCCTAAAATAGGGAACGATGAAAACCAATCGATCCTATTCCCATTCCCGTTCCCACTCCAACTCCGTGCTACTAAGGTTTAGATGGCATTGTGGTCACCCGAGGTGAATGTTAATTTTGGTGATTTTCAGCTATTTTAAGTGATTTTTGAGGTTTAAGGGGCATATTGGTAATCATGGTCATCTTCTAGAGTTCCATGGGCATTTAGGCCATTTGGTGTGAGGCATTGGTGTAGAGGGGTCCTTGATCCAACAGTAAGGTTGCTTCATGGTGACAATGTTCAAATCTAGAGCAGCCTCTTTGCAAAAAGGCAAAGGTAAGGCTGCATATAATTGACCCTCACCCTATGGTGGCAGGAGCTTTGTGGCACTAGTGTGAGTTATGGGTGTTGGATCTTTAATTTAGCTCGTGTGCGTCAGAGGTGTATTAGGCCCTTGATGATCCCTTTACTTCAGTGATGGGTATTTTGGATTATAATAAGTGGGCCATTTAAGTGGATGATATTTTAGGCATTTGGCTAGGTTGAAAGGTATAGCCTAAGCATTCACTAGGTTATTTTGCACTGTAGAAATAGAATTTTAATGGCAATTCCTGCTATCCTTTCATTGGTGTTGCCAACTGAATCATGCTTCTGTGTCCTCAATTGCATCTGATTTCTGTAAAATAGAGTGAGGATTGCAATTTTGGTACTGTACATAAGTAGTATTGTAGCTGGGTACATGGAGCTTGGCATCTTAAATCTTTTGGTATCGTCGAGTATATGTGGAGATTTCCAATCCCAGAAGAATGAATTAGGCTAATGATTGATTGACTAATGCTTGTGAATGTGCATAAATGAATGTAGAGCTGAGTGACTATAGGAGATGAAATGAGATGAATAGATGAGGATGCATGAGCATGATGGCGTTGTGGGATGATGTAATGGCTAGATGCATAGACCTTGTCATCTGAAATGTTTCACTGGGGATGTAAACAATACTCTCCAATTTCAAACATTCCTGTATTCAGCTGTTTCAGCTCAACTCAAAACTGTTAAAATACAAGAAAACCTAGTTGTGGCCTGTTCAACTGATCTCGGCAGCCCTAAAACCCAAAATTCACAATAACAGTCTAGTCCTAGCCAGATCCAGTCTAGTTTGGGATGAGACACTTTTTAATCACATAAGCATCAGTCATCAGAAAGATGTTACCATTCGCTTACCATAAAATCACATAAAAAATGTTGATTCAAAATCAATGGCTTAATTTGATTCATCAATTTTATGTGAAGCTGATCTTTGAAGAAATTAAAATAGCTCCATGTCAGAGTGAGAAGCATGTCAAACAATAGGTTTCTCTACAGTTAACTCTGTGATAGTCTTTCCATGTGCTCTATCCCCTGATTTGTCATCTAGTAATACTCACATCAAGCATCATATTCAGAAAAAAAATATTTCTTTTCTTTTTCCCACAAAATTTCATCAAATCCATTACTTCTAAAAATGACAGTTCAAATTGATTCAGCATGGTTATGTGAAACTTTAACTGATTCCGGAGAAAAGTTGAATTCTCCGTGCCAATCTGAGAAACTTAAAAGATACGTATCTTGACAATTAGACCTGCAGTCTTTTTCCATGATAATATTCAACACCTGTAGCCACGTAATCCAGTAAAACTAAAACTCACCTCAAGGCTCACACATTGTACTTCATAATGATCTTCATCTCAGGAGAACTGAGTCTGATGCTTCTCACTGATGTTTGTCTTATTTGTGTGTGTAGGTATGTTCAAATTTGTCAGTAAGTGCATTGATTCCAAGGGATTTTCTGGAACAAAGCGTTATTTCGGTGACCTGAGCAAGACCGTAAGCTTCTCACTCCAAAAATAGCAGTGTTCTTTTCTGAGGTTCATCGGTTGTAATATGAGAATTATTGATGAATGTTCATGTTGTCTACTATACAGATGAAAAAAGCAGGTTCAAATGTCCTCTTTGCTGCCACTACTGAAATTTCAGACAGTATTTTGAGGGGAGCAGAAGCAGATGGTTTCAATGGTTTGGTAATGAATTGAGCTATACATGCACACTGTTATTAACTCAAATTTCAAGTTGACTCATAGGATAATTCTTTGACACTTGTACACTGAGGCTAATTCTTCTATAATCCCTTGTGGAATCTATAATGTTCATCAGGTGAATGGTTTTCACCAAGGTATACTGCGATTGGCCATGGAACCATCATTTTTAGGAGCTGCTGTCATGCAAGGTGGTCCAGATAGAAAAATTACACTTGATCATAGTCCTGGAGTCAATGAGGTATTCATTGTCTGATTGTTTTACTTTGACTGATCTAATATTCAATTGAATCCATTGATTACCATAAATGTCTATTCTGAGTGTAGAATAGGCTTGTATATCATATATCATACAGTGGACTTGTTTAGGCTTCCTAAATCTGTTGTTTGTGTATGGGATCGTCAATGGATCAAGACTAGAAGTTGGTTATTTACAGCTATGGGGGGTACATCAGTCCTACTTTCATGGAGGATCTGAATCTGTGGAATAGAATCCTTTATCCGGATGTGAGTCCGCCATTGCCCAGATCTTTTGCTAACAGGTGTACAATTCTAAAGGCAAATATAAACATCTGATCACATAAATATGGAAGCAGTTAAAATAAACATCTTCATTCGCTAAACATGTCCATAAGTTGCAAACTGGAAAAGATTACAGTGGTGCAAATACACAAGTACATTCAGATGAAAGAAAAATCATTGTCTAACCAAGATTATGGTAGCTGTGCCTCTAAAGGTGGCTGCTGCATGCAAACGCTACTCCTAGTTCCTTGCTCCCTTTCCTGAAATGTGTTTCATAATTTTGATGAGTCTTAGAATTGAGAACTTAGTAGGGATCATTTACATCTCTTTACTATCTTCCCGCACTCAACACCATGGTTCTCCCATCCTTGTCAAGATAAACTTTTTTCCTTAGTTTTCAGATTGCACTAAATGGTTGTCTTTTTCTCTTCTTACTTCTGTATACCAAATGCATTATATAATTGTAAACTAATTATGAAAAATCAATGAGACATCAAAAATAAATTTATATTAATTAATATTTCTTTTACTTATTTTTTAAAATTCTTCTTATCCTTTGTTAAGGATAATTATAATTTACTTGTAATAATAAATTAAGAAGCGATGAAGGTAATTAAATGGAGATTGTACTTCATAGGATTTTAGGAGTGAGTCACGTCATTTCTTTTATTCCTTCCTAACCAGTCTATCCTTTCTTAGTCGATCGCCCCTCCAACTAGGTGTCTCATCCTTTTACCCAAAGTAGTGGGGATAATAACTCACTAGCAATCATGAAGTAGCCGAATAGGTTATAGTCCTCTCAATTTCCATATGTCTATTTTGGGGAGTATCTGGGTCATGGATGGCAGTACCGGCCGATACCGGTACGTACCGATATCGGCCGGTACCAGTACCGGTACCCGATACATGTAAAGGGTATCGGCCGATACCAGCCGATACTGGGCCGGTACCGGTACCCACCGATATGGGTACTGGTACCGGTACTGCCATCCCTGATCTGGGTACTCTATCTAGGTGAGGTAGGAAGTAGATTGACTTAGGTGTGTGGTCTCCTAACCATAGAGTCCATGCCCCAGTCACAAGTACACCCAAGTAGGGTCTCCACTGTCTACTTAAGTTGGCAAGTCTCAAGTCTAGGCTCAAATCCTGCAAACAGGGACAGATCATATTGATCAGTCCCGTTAATGCAGTGATGTCATTTCATATCTTATTAAAATAAAACATCATTCAGGAATTCAATTCCGGAATGAAAGTTTCCAACTTTTGTATATATATTCTATGATCTTCAAAAGGAGGACCCGAACAAAGATCTTTAGTCGGTTCTCTTCTGACACCTTACTCCTCATCTTAATCAGGTGATATTTATTCTTTATCTAGTGATATCCTAGAACATTGTTTATATAACATAAATATATAATAGAAGTTTACTGATTGAAATCTTTAAGCATTTAGTCTGTCTAATTCTGCATTTGAACTCATAACTTGTCTCATCTTAAGAACCCTAGCAATTTTCTTTAGTGATAATGATGATTAGGGTTCATACTTTGTTAATTGATCGCACACAATTTTTCTTAAATCAAAGCACAAATTGTGGAGAAAAACTTCATATGGATGTATGTTTCCAGTTAAATAAAATTTCCATTTGTTATTAGGAGTATGAATATTTCTCAAAACAGAAACTAACAATATGAAAACATGGAGACGTGCCCCAGCTTTTAAATCTGGTTTTTAGCATCATGACAATATGAAATCCTCTTTCATTATGGTAATGATCACTTTATCACGACTCCCAACATGAAATTTATTAACTTTCTAGACGTTAATATGTGTGTCAAATATGTGCATGACTTGTATCGTGTAATCTCATGAAACATATACTTTTGTTCTTATCACGAATGGTCACAGGTAATCCAACCGGGTATGGTACAAATCTAAAGAAACCATGATGGTGCATTTCAATCATGAATCATTTTCCCTCATTTTCGTAAATTTCAGGTTTAATCCCTAACCTAGAAAAAACAGTTTTCTAGCTCCCTTTTTCTTTTACGATGCAAGTTCGATTAAGAGACTAGGTTTATACTCCATATCATGAACTAGTAAGAGCTTAGGGCTCTTAAATTGAAATCAGAAATTATGCTCACTAGCAATGCTTCAACTTAGATACAATAGTTTGTGGCTATAATTCAGTTGAAATTTTATAGATTAAATTGTGAATTCAATTCGGAAGAGTTTCCCTCACTTGGATCATGCTTCTCTACCCCCAAAACCCTTAAAGAAACCCAAAAATAGAAGAAAAAGATGTAGGATAAGTATCACCCTACCTGATGGAGGACCCTAGGGGGGTCTGCTTGGCATTCTGCATCTTGTTGATGTTATGAACCACCACTAGAGTCATTGTTTAAAAAGGCAGAGCCTCAAGGCACTGAGGCATACGCTTCAAGGCAAGGCACACTAGGACAATGCCTTGAGGAGTTGAGGCATGCACCTCACTTTGTTTACGTGAGGCTTACACCTTTTGTTAATTGAGGCATGCACCTCACGCCATTTACTTGAGGCTTACGCGTTGAGGTAGTAAAATGGTGAGATGCTTTAAGGTACTCAATGCTTATGCTGCCTTTATTGTCTTTAAAATATGTTTCAATGACGACAATTCTACTATATAAACAAAATAAGAGAATTTGAACTAAACCCAACTCTTCTACTTCCAACACCAAAAGAGAGGGCAGTAACTGTGACAATTCATGCTTCGACACCAACTAGTAGTCCATGGCTTCACTCTAGGTTCTCTTGTGTGGGCTCTATCATTTAATTGAGATAGTATTACCAATGACAAATCAACATTATTTAATATTATTTGATAGTTTTAACATTTTCCCTAAAATAGTGAGGCTTACGCCTCATTACACCTCAAGGCGTACGCCTTGTAAGGCTTTTGAAAACTGCCTCACAACCGCCTCAACCCCTTTTAAACTGTGCTAGAGAACCACTCTTTACCGGTGCTCCTTGTGCTGTCATTGGCAAAGCTTTCCCCTTCTCCTTTCCCTGGCCCTCCTCTTTGTTGGACAGCAGGTAGAGGCATGCCTTTTATTTGTAGAGATTCTTATCCTATTTGGACATGATGCACTCTTGAGTTCACTAAAGAAGGTGAGGGGTAAGGTCCTATTTATAGAAGTAAAAGATTATATGTTATGGGACTAAACATTGTCCCAGTTGAACCACTAACCAGCCCTCTAACGGCCCACTATTCCAACCCAATAATCTACCCAATAAGAGCCCAATAACACGGCCCAATTAAAAGCCCAACAATTCCTGGCCCTTTAGGATGACTAAATCTAGCTCAGTAAGGTTCCAATAGAGTCTAGGAAAATCTTGATTTGAACCTCAATTTTTTGTTTATTTTAATTTTTATTTAAACCCTAGAGTTTGGAAATTGGATAAATACTCCTATTTTACATACAGGTCCTTACAGGGTGAGGTTGAGAGAAGCAAGATATTGTAGAATGATGCCAACAAATTTATTCATCGAATGTCTGCTTTCCAAGTTTGACTGGCAGTCAAGATTTTAGGCACATTAGGAAGCAAACCCTTGACAGGTGTCGCTGCCATATCACTTTAATTACAAAATGATTAGTTTGTCTGAATTTCACTTAGCTTTCCCAAGGACTTTCTGCAACTCAACTGTCAAGTGAAAATTCAATGAAATTTCTTAAGAAATTAATTCAAAGGCAATAACGTAAATTTGATATAAAGTTTGTTGTCCACTTCTGTCTTAGATTTTCTTTTCTTTCTATGCAGTTATACATTGAGGGATACTTACAAGCTATGTTGCATGCAACATATAAACAAGAATATCTGCAAGTGAAGGTGACAGACAATATGGTAAGTGATTTTGCAGGCATATTAATGTGGAAAATATTTAATATGTTCTCAGAATTCAGATTGTAGGTTTAGCATCATTAATCCTATCATATCAAATGAAACGTGTTATTGGAAAAACTCACTGGTATTTTGTGCGTTCTTTTTTTCCTCAAAGTGGCTGAAATTCATCATCAGGAGGAATGATCTTGCGATGAAGCAGTCTAACAACTTTATCAAAAGTTCAAGGACCATAGCATGATAGGGGAAAAAGACAGACTGTTGTCACATTTCTAGAGTGTGGTAGATAATAAGATAATCTGCAAAGCACCTTCCTCATGTCCAAAAAAAGCACCTTCCTCAATCTAATAGTTCTTCTTAGAATATGTAGGCCATCACTGAAATCGCCTCTAAATTTTCTCCTGTTCCTTTTGAGCGCCACTGCCCGTAGCATAACTGGACTGAACAAAATCGAAATGTCTTTCTGTTTAGTGTCAGGATAATTCTCTTCCCACCATTTCAGCATCTCCATAACTGATGTGTGCTCAATCCATTTGACATTTAACAGTCTGCACAATATAATCCATAAGACAATGACAATTCCACACTCGCAAAAGAAAAGACTCTGGTCTTCATCATGAACAGCACAGCAAACACATCTGGCATCTTGAATATGAAAAATATTCATAATCCTTTTGCTGGTTGGCAATCTATGCCAAGCTATCTTCCACAGAAACAGCTTGATCTTGCTAGGAAGGTGCTTGGACCAGACAATTTTCTTCCACCATACTCTGCATCCTCCTGCATCAAGGACCCGGACCAAAGAGCTAACCAAAAATTTGCCTTTACTATCCCATCTCCACACTCTTCTGTCTTCAATATTTGGAATAGGTGAATTTGATTAATGAAGGCTAACAGCTGCATGAGCTCTCCCATTTCCAAATTTGTAGGATCCCTTCTGATCTGAAGATTGCATAGACCTCTCCCACCTCTCTCATCATAATCCAGAACTTCCGCGGTTCTGCCACCGTACAATAATTATGGTTCTTAGTATTGGTGTGTAGTTGGAAGACTTCTTGTATCATATTCTATGTATAAAGTATAAACTACTAAGATGCAACAACATTTGCTCGTTGCCTCATACCTTAATAAATATGGTTCTTGATCTTCACTTGTAATTATGCAGCATCTTATATTCTGTTATTCTCCATGGAAAGTGAAAATCTGCCATAACTGTCCTTTCTTATGATTATTGGGTAGCCAAATTTTCTTTATGCCATTAGAAATGAAAATATATCTAGTCAAACCAAACAAAACATGAATAATGTCTAAATTTTAAAAAGTAATGAAAATAACCACCTCATTAGTGAGGTGCCCATCTTGTGGATTCAAGGAATTCCCGGTCGGATCGGGTCCCTGAATCAGGACCGGGATCGGATCAGCCGGAATCGGCCGAATCGGGACCTGCCAATCTCGATCCGAATCTCCTGATCCGGATCGGGATCGGTCAATTCTGCATTCCATGTGTGGATTAGGCAGGTCTGCCTAGGCAGTAGGGGGATTGCCACCTTGGCCTGCCTAGTGTTTTTTTTTTTTTGGGGGTGGAGGTAATATGCGCTGGGAAACCCTGGCTGGGGTTTGGGGCAGCTCCCAGGCCAGACGCCCAAGCCGTACTGCACAATGGCTGGGGTTTGAGACAGCTCCCAGGCCAGACACCCAAGCCATACTAGGTAAACCACCCCAGCACGAGGGGGTACTGTGCTGGGCAACTACTTCAGGGGAGACGCAGGGATTCAAACCTGTGACCTGTGGGAATTTAACCCACAGAAGGCGCGAGCCTATCCGCCACGCCACTCACACCGCTCCGCCTGTCTAGGTATCTTAAAACATCACACAGCATTTGCATCATTTGGGAAGTATCAAATTCAATGCTAAGGACAACTTAGAGATTGGAAGAAGTTTAGCTTATGAGAAATTGTAATCAGTCCATCTTTTGGTAACTGTGTTGGATATTGTTATATTACCTGGATAGCATAGGATACAACTGCATTTGGGGAACATCTTGGCCCCTTGTGCATGTAATATCTTGTTTTTCGATGAAAAGTTGTGTATCCCCTTCCAAAAAAGGCAATTGTACAGAGAATCCCATACAGTAAAGGTAACGATATGATTTCTTGCACCAAAAGTTGGCTAAACCAATAAAATAAAGGCTATCAGACTAGTCAACTTCCCATTAAACAAGATGGATAAGACAATCATTTGCTACAAAATAAGAGGCAGTTGGATGGAGACCTCCACAGAATAATGATGGTATGTGTTGTCTCCCAGCAAAAGTTGGCTGTGTTCCCCAGCAAAAGCTGGCTAAGCCAAGAAGCAGAAGTGACTAAACAAAGTTACATCCACAAAATAAAGAACCAAAATGGTTTCTCCTCTCCAGAAGTTGGCCAAGTCTGTGAAACATAACCAACCGAACACAAGTGACAGCACAGTTTCACCATCTGGTCAGCTTAAGTGGTTCTAGAAAATAACCACCTGAAGACCTTCGCTATACATATATGCACAAAATACCCTAAACTTTCTTCTTACTCTAAAATAAGTCCTTTTTTAAGTGATGTGATTGATGATAGACTTGACGATCAGGGACTTTCTATGTGTACAATCATTATCTATGGTATTGTATTGTTTTTTTTTTTCTGCATATATGAGATTCTTTTGGTGGTTATTTGCTAAAACCCTAAAATTAAATATAGCCAGAAGTACACACGGCACATTTTCAGTTTTCATCAGTTGAATTGCAGATGGGGTTGCAACTAGATCAGATTTAACGTGAATGCATGCTCCAAATCCAAATCAGACAAAAAAATTACCCATCCATAACCCATTCAATATTGATAAGAGATATGAGTATCCTGTATTGTACCCTTGTCTGATAATATTGTCGATATAGGAGATAGGACATAACATCAAATAACACAATAAGATTTAAATTATTATTGTTTTACCCCCTTAGTACCAAATACAATTTTAGTGAGTTTTTTTTTTGCAAAAACAACCTTCTCAAAATTTTAATTGTAGCTTTGTCTATTTTATTTATGTTATTATAAATATTATAAATAACCTCACTGCATTGCAGTACCTGCAAAAATGCCTTTGCCTTAACATCTGTTAAGGAAGCAATGAATATTCCTTCTTCAATCATCATATCTAGTGTTTGGATGGAAATATCCATGGAAAAAGGAGCATCTTTGATTGATACATTGTGCCCAAGAAAGAGAGAAATAGGATTTTCTAGACATTTTAAACTTTGGTTAAAGGTTAATCAGAGTTAGATAAGATATTTATAGTAGAATTCTAACAGATGGTAATGGCAAGAGCATTTTTGCAACTATTGTAATTCAATGAGGTTACTTATAATTTTAAAATAATATGAACATAAGATCAACAAATGTACTATTATAATCTTAAGGGGCTTATTTTGGCAAATATCTCAATTTTAATCTAAAAGGCTGGGTTATATGTAAAGGCCATGTTTGGGACAGCTTCCAATCAAGGTTTTAAAACTGATTTAGGAACTAGAACTGGGCAGGGGCAGTTCCGATCCTGGTTCAGCTTCTGATCCTGGTTCAGGCCTGCACTGGTTTATTCTCACATGTATAAGGTAATTATGTTATTAATATTAAATATAAAATCTAAGGTAGTAATAACTATTTACAATGTAAAAACGTAAATAAATATTCAAATAATTTTGAGTTAGTTCTTAGGCCAGTTCATAGTTTTTAAATTATATAAGGGCCTGTTTAGGCCTGTTCAGGCCTGGCTCGGGAGGGTTCAACCTTGTTTATGCTAATTTAAGATTATTTAAAACAATAAGTTCTATTTTCATTATTTTGATCACTGAACCGGTTGGTTCAACATTGGAACCGGACCTGGACAAACCAGCTCCTATCCAGTTCACCCGATTCCAGTTCGAACCAGCTTCTAATTAGAAGCACTTTTGCGCTTCTATGTTCTATCCAGTTAGTATGAGGGAGACAAGTAGTATTTTGGTTGTGTTTGGTTCCAACTAAAAGCTACAAAATGGAACTTCCTAGACTAAGAAAAAAGTGGGGTTGTTAGGAAAGGATTGACTTTTGTAACCTGTTGAAGTTTCAGAGCCAAAAGAACTCTAGAAGACAATGGAAGAAGAAAAGAATAGGGGAAGGAGGAGGGCGGGAGCCATGTGTGCAACCACATGTATTGATGTATATGCACTGCTGTCTACCCCTCTCTCTCTCTCTCTCTCTCTTATTCATTAGGGCTGCAAGTTTACAATATTATAGAGACAAATAAAAAAAGATACAGTGACCCTCAATATATTTAACACAAGAAGAAAAATATAAAAGGACCAAAATACCCTCTCACTTATGACTGCAACTACACTCAGCCTGCTCAAACAAAGGTGAAATTGGTCAGTCGATCGCCCTTTTGTGAAGATATCTGCAATTTGGTCTTGGGACTTGACATATGGCAAACAAATTTATTCGGAGTCGAGTTTCTCTCTGATGAAGTGGCAGTCAATCTCTATATGTTTAGTGCGATCATGTTGGACATGATTATTTGCAATGTTGATTGTAGCTTTATTTTCACAGTACAGTTTCATTGGTAGGCATAATTGAATGTCAAGGTCCACCAAGAAAAGCTTCAGCCAAATTATTTCTGTAACACAGTTTGCCATAGCCCTATATTCAGCTTCAGTACTAGACCTGGCACATTGATTGTTTCTTGCTCCTCTATACAACAAGGTTGTCCCCCAAGAACAAGTAATAATCTGTAGTGGACCTTCTATCGTCCTTGGAACCTGCCCAATCATCATCAGAATAGCTTTCAACTAATAGTTTGTTGCACTTAGAAAATAAGAGTACCTTCCCAGGACAGGACTTGATGCACATAAGTCTCCTTTCAACCGCCTTCATATGAGGCACTCTGGGTACATGCATATATTGGCTGACCACACTAACAACATAGGTCAAGTCGGGACGAGTAAGTCCTAAATAAAGTAGATGACCCACCAATCTTTGATATTTTCCTTTCTCTATGAGTCTGATAAGAGATCATCATCAGTATCACTCAGACCATGATTTGTTTCAATGGGAGTTTCTACTAGTTTACAACTCAACTTCCCTGTCTCTTGCAACAGATCTAGAGCATAACTTATTTTGGCAAATATATATACCTTTCCTAGAACGAGCCACTTCAATACCAAAGAAGTACTTGAGCTTACCCACGCATGAATGGCAGTACCGGTATCAAAGGGTACCGGTACCGATATGTACTAGTATTAGTATCGGTATTGACCGTATCAGTCGATATCGGTTTAAAATATTTAAAAAAATCTTGAAAAAATAAAAAAAATAAAAAAAATTAATTAGATATATGTTGAGTGTAACAAAAGTGGATAAAGACAAAGAAGTACGCATAACACATACTAAATGACTATTTTGATACATATTAAATATGAAAAATATTGTACTAGTGTACTAAACATTTACAAATAATACATGTTAATGAAATAAAATGATCTTTACATATGAAAAATAGGAATGAGTAGATTAATATAGATAATAACCCGTAGAACATTCTGATTCATCCTCTGATTATTGTTGTTGGTATCCATAATAAGGCTGCAGCATATGTTCCCTATATTCACCATAACTAAACAATGATGTGGCCAAGTTGTGCATCCCTCTTTGGATTCCTCTTGGAGTATACGCTTGTTGACTTGCTGAAATTTCAAAATCAGGATAAGAAGAAACACCTTAAGGATAACAAAAAGATCCTGACCCATAACTGCTACTGGCTGGATAGAATTGGAAGCCTTCATACTCCACTCGATCTCCCTAGGTATACATGCATGCTTCTTATTGGCCACCTCCATAACTGACTCTTGTCGATATTGACCTTGTGAATCATAATCTTTTTGACTTTGACTATGTCTTCTACCAGTGTCAATGTGCAAGGAGAAACTAGGTGCATACACTCTGCCATAAGTAATAGCACCTGCAGTTGCACCAGCATCTACTAGGAGACTGTGTGCCATCATCATCATAATCAATAATCAACTTCCTCTTGGCCTTGCTTGATTTTTTTTTCTTTATGATGTCTCTTGCTGGCTATCCCTTTATACTGTATCCTTTTTTAGCTGATTGAATACTCATTTTTCCAGTGGCGTATGTCTCACATAAATTTGCTTCGTCTCAGCAATCGTTGGGTCGTCTCTGGCAGTCAGATTAGTCCTCTCAAGTGTGGATGTGCTTCTTATCAAGAATGGTGGTGGCCCAACTATTCTAGGAGTGACTGGTATGCTATCTGATTTCAAGTGTCCAGTAAGCTCAAGCTCGGTATTGGGTGCAAACAAAGGCACATGCTCTCTATAACTCTGATGCTCATCTGAAGGAGGTGGATCTTCTCTTTGCCTTTTTGATATTCTTAATTATAAATCTTTAGCAACAACTCCATCTAATATGTCCTCCGCACATTCTGTATTATCAGGATCAAAAATTGACTCATCAACAGTTGCTCGCATCTCAACCCAAGTCTCATGTGCCATTTTTATGTAGAGCTGCCAATTCTTCTTTCATTGCTTGTACCCACTTGAGATCTTTAGCTGCCTCAGAATAGGAGTGAGGTATGTGATATGAAGAAATGCTAGTCAAAAAAGAGTAGTGATAACCTCGAGTAAGAAAACAAAACGAGAAATAGGGTGACAAGTACAAGCTCTTGAGCCTTTCCTGAGAGCAATAGGAAGGTCAGGCTCAGAGATAAACTCACTAGAGGGTGAACCTGTGGGTACAACACCTCTTGAGAGTGGTGGTTCAGTGGAGAAATCTCTCTTTTGCCCCCGAGAGTTCGTCTGCAAGGGCAAATCAGTCTGAGTTTTAGTAGCATCAACTAGTTCAGAAGACACTGGTGTAACAGGGGACACCACGAGCAAGGGGGTCGAGGAGAGACTAGGAGCTTCTTCTCCCTGAGAGGAAATAGAAGAAAAATAGGACTACTGTTAAAAAAATTTACATCTTTCATAATGTACTTCCGATCGGTGTGGAGATCTAAACATTTGTAGCCTCTTTGAGAAGGGAAAACACCTAAGTAAATTTCCCAGATAGCCCTAGGGTCAAGTTTGGTGGCACCAGGTGTTAACCAATGAATGAAGCACAAGCATCCAAAAACAAAGGGAAGAAGCAGAAATAAGGGTTCATATGGATAGAGAATGAGAGAGGGAACCGATTGTCCGGAGTGCGGGATGGCATCCTATTAATAAGATAGGAGGCGTAAAGAATTGCTGCCCCCCAAAATCTTTTGATAGATTTTGGTGGAAGAGAAGTGCTCTAGATACTTCAAGAAGATGCCTATTCTTTCGCTCGGCCGCCTCATTTTGTTGAGGTGTATAAACACATGATGATTCATGAATAATGCCAGCATCTTCCATAAAGATATTCAGATTTTTTTCAAGTACTCACGAGCATTGTCAGATTGAAAATTTTAACCTTTCAATCAAATTAAGTCCACACCATTCTGCAGAACACTTGGACAAGTTGAGGTACCTCCTCTCGAGAACGAAGGAGATAAAGCCAACAATAATGAGAATAGTTATCAATGAAAGATAAAAAGAAAAAAAGCGATGTCCATCTATAGAAGAAAACGAAAAAGAATCCCAAACATCAGAGTGAACAAGATCGAATGGAGCAAAACTCCATTTTTTTTTATATTGGAAAAATAGTTCTACAATGTTTGGAGAGTTGACAAACTTGACATTGTAGAGACTCCAAGGACTCAGGTTCATAATGGTAGAGACTATCCACTTCATGACCACTCCCAATCATCTGTTGTGTTCGCTGGTCTTGAAAAACATAATGTGTAGAAAAAAAATGTCACAGAATAGTTAAGGATTTAGTAATGCTACTCACAGAAAGAAGATTAATGGACAAGGCAGGTATATTAAGAGTAGTAGAGATGAATAAGTTATCATTTAGGTAGATGGACCTCTTGCTGGCAATAGTGGCTTGGGTGCCATCAATAGTGATCACCTTGTCTTGATCAGAAGACAAGGAATAAGAAGTGAAGTGAGTGAGGTACTAGTCATGTGGCTTGTAGCTCTAAAGTCAATAATCCAAGGACTAGACTGAGGATGTTTAGTACTAGCACTAGGTGTTGACCCAACAATACCTGAAGAAGAACTCATCTGACCAAACTGAGAAAAAATCCTTTGTAGGCAAGCAATATCAGAAGTGGACAGTGATGGCAATTGAGATAAGGAGGAACCACCCTCAACAGATACCCCAAGGGTGGTACTAATGGGATGCGAAATAGCAACATTGCCTTATGCAGCGTGGCCTCCCTTACCACTACTAGTCTTAAACTTCTGAGGCTTCTTCTCCAGATTGAGTTCCCAGCAGAAATCAACATCATGATTATCCCGGTTGCAATGTGTACAATGCTTGGTCTCTTTGCCTTTTTGTTTAGAAGATGAAGGAGCCTCTTTGTTCACAAGAACCACAAATTCACTACCATCCCTGAGAGAGGAGAGCAATGAGTGAAGCAGTCAGCACTTGGCGACGGCCCTCTTCATGTAGAAGTTTTGAGAAAACAACTTCCAGAGTGGGTAACACATCTGCAAAAAGGAGTTGTCCGCATAGCATGTCATAGTGAGAGCATCGAGGCCGCAAGGAATTTGGAAACGTTTGTGGACTTAACATGCCTCAGGTGTAGATCTTGATCTTCAATGCAATTCCATTTATATTGTGTGTATGAATCAAGTTCTTGCTATTTGATTTTCAACTCGCTGAAGTAAGTTGTAACTGAACGTCCACCTTGCTTGACAGATTACATATCACCTGTTAACTGATAAGTCCAGGCAATGTTACTTTGTTGTCCATACAATTTCTCCAACAAGGACCACATCTCAACCGTTGTAGATGCATACATAATCAAATGCTGAATATCCAGGCTAACAAAGTTAATGATCCAGCCCATGACAAGATTGTTATCCACATCCCAAGAGGCTCATTTGAGATATGTAAGAGGAGCAGCAGTAGAGCCATCAATAAACCCTAGATTCTCTTTGCCGCCAAGGAAAATACAAGCAGAGATCGTCTAGAGACGATAATTTAAAGAGTTCAACTTGACCGTAGTCATCTGAAGAGAATGATAATCATGTTTCTCAGGATGAAGAGAGGATATCACCAGAGAAACTAAACCTTCAAAGGCCACCGACGTTGAAGTCGAGTCTAAGACGGTAGACATCGTGGTGATGCGATATATCAATCACAATGATTGCAGAGAGAGAACGATTTGCAGAGATATAATACGGCTTGCACATTAGAGACTCCCGAACGCCACGAGCAGGACCGCACAAAAGATAGTGTTTCCAGAGGCCTCGAAACTAGTTACACAGCCACCGCACCCCTCTAAAGAGAAGACCGAGTAGGAGGAATCACTACAGGGTGATTCCACATGGAAGAAAAGAGTATTGTAGTATGGTACTGTAGTGTCATTGTAGCATGGTACTGTAGCATAATAGTGTAGCAGGAAGAAAGAAGAAAACAAAGCTTTGATGACTGGTCCTCCTTCCTTTAGGATCGCTCTGATACCATGTTGAAGCTTCGGAGACAAAAAAAATCCTGAAAGACAATGGAAGAATAAGAGAACAGGAGGAGGGCAGCAGCCATGTGTGCAGCCGCATGCATACGCACTGTTGTCTGCACCTCTCTCTCTATCTTTTATTCATTAGGGCAGCAAGTTTATAATATTACAAGGACAAAAATACCCCTCATAATAAGGGCTAAAGAGACAAATAAAAAAAGACACTAGCTACCCTCAAAATACTTAGCACAAGAAGGAAAATATAAAATGACCAAAATGCCCTCTCACTTATGATTGCGACTACATAACCAATCAAAATTAGTTACAATAACTCACTCAATCTTTTCTATGTGAAAATGCAAGCCGAAAGTGTAGCTTTCAGCTAGAATTTTTGCCAAGCATACCCTAAAATAATGATTAGCATACTATAGATATTTGATATTATATAATTTATTTATTCTTAGTGCACTACCTCATATCAACATTGGTTATACATATATCCAATATTTTATCCGAGATACTTCTTTGTTCAGGTATGTCATCCATTAACAGTTCCATTAAAATTTCAGCCTTGGCACCAATGCACCATGCATGATAATTGATCGGATGTTAATGATCAGGTCTATTATTGGATTCTCAGTTACCATTTGCTTCTCTAATGATAACTAGGTGGGTGCATAACAGAGTCCATTCAATCCAAATGAACTGCAACCACATGCACGCAACATGCAATGCCAAGTGACTACAACCAGTCAGTGGCTTTTGTTTGTTACTGATCTTCACTGCTTCTCCCTGCAGGCGAAGGCTGCTGTCACTGGCCACTACTTCTGGCAGCTGCTAGCTGTAATGCCCAGTGGTGCCAGCCCTGTCCTTGGCAGCCACTAGTTTACCTGCATCCATGTAGGCAATACTTGACTAAAAGAATAAAAGGTTTAAAAGTTATCAAAAGTTTTTGCTGTAAGTAAGAAGTTTAAAAAGTATCACAGAATTTTGCTAAATAAGATTAGTCTATTATATCCTGGATTGGTTCGGGTTGCTGACCTGATCTCATGCCCAATACCAAGCTTTAAAACTTTGGCTTCACTAAATAATTTTTCGTTTCTGCTGCACTATGCTAGTTGCAAAGTTTGTCCATCTGATTAAAGAGGTAGTCCCTTCAAAGTTTAAGAAATGAGTAAGGTAGTTTCATCTGTGGTTTTGTCCATTGATAAGTCCCATTTCTTCGTCATCTTGAGTACATCACTCATATTACAATGTAACTTTTGATTTTTCTGTTTGTTCTGGGAATAGATGCCATTGCTTGCATAATTGTACCCATTTATAATATCATTGTGTGAAGAAGGTGAATGTGCAGGATTCATCTCTCACTGATAATTTTCTGCTGGTGTACTAACAAATCATCTTCATACAGGTTCACCTGAAAAACCTACCGCCAAATAGTGCTCTTATAAATGAGATTGTGGAACATGTGAAGAGCTTTCTCATTAGCCAAGGATTGCTAAAAGGAGAAACTTCATCTACCACTCGTCTTCCAAGCTATCTACGAGGCGAAAGTGTAAGTTATCTTTTCTCCATACCTAGGGCCCATTAATTTTCAGTTTACTTACATGACTAATGATCAGCATTGCTATGGAGCTCCCCACCCTCCATTGAACTCTTTTGTTTAATTATACCACAAATATATTAATGAAAAAGTAGGGGAATATACAAGTGTGAAAAAGAACATCACCCAAAGAATCCCCTATACAAAAGGACTAATTAGGCTTCCCCACCCACCAAAAGTGACAAAAAAGCGGATGATGAGGGATCCACATTGCCTAGTAGCATCACCCACTCCTTAGTTACTTCACAAATACAAGAGGCAATCCTAATAGAGGATCTAGACTGGTTCTTGAAGATCCTAGCATTGCGCTTCCCCAAATTGTCCAAAGAGTAGCATGAAGGATCAGCCACCATATCTTGCGGTTGCCTTTAGAGCTCCACTTATGCTTCCATCATCCCTCTGGCAATGACTGCACAGACTTTGGCAAGGAATGATGACATCTGATTTTGGATAAAATCAGATTCCATACTCCAAGCACAAAAGAACATAACAAAAAGAGAGTGTCTAAATCCTCCTCCACCAGGCCGCAAAAAGGGCATCCAGGCTGCAAATTTTGAAGGCTTCCAACCTATCACGGGTGTGTAACCTTCCATAGGTGATTCTCCACATCAGTACTTGAACTTTCAAAGGGCTACACACCTGCCATACATGTTTCATGAACGGAAAGCGCCACCCACCGTCACGGATGAGAGAATATGCTGACCTGACCGAATATCTCCCATTAGCTTCCCACGACCACAAAACCAAATCTGGTTGGTCATGAACAATGCTGAATATTTGGATATCATGCAATAAAACCATCAACTGTTGAACCTCTACTTCCGAACAGTCTCTACGAAAGGTGGGACACTTTTGAGATACTCATAGATAACTACTTCTCTGAGATGGGTGCTCTTTTATTGCTTTATGAATCATGACTCATCTAGCCACCTGCATCCAGATCCTCTCTGTCCAGCCTCCTGCCACTTCTTCTTCTTCCCTTTTTTTTTCTCTTTTTTTTTTTGGGGGGGGAGGGGGTTTAAAGGTAAAAGTAGTTAAACAGATTCCCTCAATGTAAAGATTTCTTATATAGATGCCTTGGATCAGATCGCTTGAATGTCGCATTTTTTTCTTATTATCCTCTCCACACCTGTAGGATATGTTTATGTTTAAACTTTCTCTACTGGGTACTACCTTAAGAGATAATGTGATTCTGGATTCTTACAATTTCTATTGCTTATATCTTTGGTATCTTTCTCTGTTGTAATGATTACATAGCTTCTATCATTTTCAATCTTGTATAGAACAATTTGTAACAAGATCTTTTATGAGTAACTGGACTCTTATTTCCATTTTAGTCTTATGTAAGCATAGTACTGACCTTCCTCTCCATCGTCATGAGCTATGTTATATCAATACTTTAGTAGAGCAGCAATGTTTTGGGTGTCTAAGTTCAAACCCAATTGGCTTATTACCAAGGAGTCACCAATCTTCTCACAATATAAAATGGGGCAAAGGAAAAATAGGATGTAAAAGCTTGCTGCACTAATATTTGTTACAAAGCAAAGGAAAATTAAACAAAAGATTCCCAGCATTAATCACAAAATCGAGGATTACGTTAGATTCCTAGGATTGGGTTGTGATACTATGTACTCACCCTTTTCCATACGCTGGGAGTGGATCCTATTTTCGAGGAGTGTAGGCCTGGCAAATAAGAGAAAGGAATATTTTTAAAAAAAAAAAACTGCACTGTCCAATCAAAAGATCAGACGGTGCCTAGGGCACGGGGGCCCACGCGCTCGCGCAAAACGTAGGCTATGCCCGCGTTTCATGTGGGCACATTCCGGAACTGCCTGCAAGGAACTGTTCCTCTCCCTTTTTTATTGTTTTGTTGATTTGTTTTAATAGCCATTGGATCCATATCCAAAGGCTTTGGATACAATCTGCTGCCAGCGGACCAAACCCTGACAGCGGGTTGTATCACTTTCCTCCCAGCATTAATGATGAAACCGAGGATTATGTTACTGCTATATACTGAAACACAGTAAGGACAAGAAAGTAACCAACAAAGCTAAAGGAAGAAATCCCAGCACTATACAGTTAATGTTGTGTTTAAAAGGGTGCCTGCACTACAGCAAGAACATAACATGGGACAGCAGCATTAAAAGCGTACTATCAATGCTATGTAATCATATCATAGTCTACAGAAAATGATACGAGTACCGTCCAATAGTCCTACAAGCTATAAAACTAATTATTAATTCTACTAATATTAAAAGAACTGGTGCGATGACAAGGTTTACCAGATAGCCAATTGCTGAGGCAGTGATTTATAATATCTATGACCAGGAATTAAGATAAAAATGAAAGTAGGATGAAATCAGAGGTACCACCAATTTCTGTGCAGCAGCACGGACAAGCTGAAAGAGTAAAAAAAATAGCACCCACCTAGCACAGAAAAAAAGTAGACATCTGAGGAGCATTATACCTTGTTAGAAATAGAGCAATAGAAAGCAGTCAAAAGAATAATTTAACAAAAGTCACTAGTATAGTCTCTGTTATACCTTGATAGACCACATTACTGCAGTCTCCAATGATCACAGCAATGAAGTCTGTGTGGCATACAGTGTGATGGTTGATGAGGAGGAATTTATGATCATTTCTATGTTCAGTTCACTACAGTAGTTTCATAAATACAGTCTTTGTTTGTAGAGGCCTTATGTTTAATACAAATTATGGAGGCAAGCAATAAGAACCTTCAGCTATCTAAGCTGATGTTGCAATGTAGCAAAATTCCTGAGGTTCTTCTCGAAGTCCCATTTCTGTCTTGTGTCGACAGCAAACTATCCTCTTGCTTTCCGCACGTATTCATTGATACCTCTTACAAACTAAGATTCTGTGCAGGAATGGAAAATTGGGCCGATGATATGGACTCTGTGTGAACACCTGTTTGTGAGCTTTGCCATCCGCATACTACGAAAGCAAGCAGACAAGCTCATCATCGGGATCAGATCAAGCAGAAGGATTGGTTCAGAAGAAGGTGAGCCATCTCATCCCCCATCCACTGAGGGGAGCCGGGAACATCCAAGCAGGATCTGGGCTGTTGGTAGCTTTGTTTTGTCAGGTATGTTTGCATATGTAGATGGTTGGTTGTGTCGTCGTATACCCAATCCAATTGCCAGACGAATTGTAAGTGGATTTTTATTGACTTTTCTTGAAAAGAAGGATACAAAGTGAGCTTATGAGTTCAGAATTATCATTTTTTCTAAGGGTATCACTACAAGTGCAGGAAAAAATGAAAGAAGGTAATGAAAGGAAAAGGAAAGTGTTGCTAGAGGTGAAAATTATGGCTGTTGCCTATTGGTCCTTGTGTGGCTTCCCATTTCTGTGTCTCGAGGTTCAGCTATCGGGCGATGGTGATGCATTGCTATGCGATTGGCAGAACTGTGACGCGATGTCACAGCTGTTGGATCTTTATCTTGGTGAACTTTTGACAAGGAACCCTCTTTCAACTGAAAACTGGAGGTGCAAACCAAACTCGACGGCCCACCTAGGTCACCTCTGGTGGTGTAATTAAACTCCGGTCTTATTTCACGAAGTGAGCTAAATCAGCTCTTCTGGAAGAGCCTGCCGCAACTGCAGCACGGTTCTTCATTGAAAGTGGAGATGACTCTCTATTTATAGACTCCGTTGACCCCCATTTGGTGATGGTAAGTGGATGGCATATTAATTATTCGGCAATCATCATGTTTTGGGAGTAAAAGGTTGGGCCATATTTTTATTTGGGGTCTCCTCAAATGAAAGAAAAAGATATCTGACCCTCTTATTGATTTTTTTTTCTCGACTCTTAATCATTGTTGTCAAACAAAAAAGTTGATGAATGATGGGATAATCTGTATAAGGTTGATTATTCTTTCTGTTGGCGGAGGGCTTCAGGGGATGGTAGAAATCGTAGTCCGTACCATAGGAAATGGTTATTGTTTATTAGTTTATGATGATTAGTGTGATGTGAAGAGAGCATCTGTAAGGAAGTATCTTAACAAAATATAAACAGCATTTTCTAATAAGCTGATCCCGCGGTTATACGCTTACTGTTGTAGGCTCGGTACTCGTGCCTATCACAATATCAATCGAGTTGGGGGTGGGGACCTCTTACGAGCGCAGTCCCCTAGTCCCCAGGTAGAATTTTAGAAACAACACTTCCGTGCAACTCTGGGCCATGAATGGTGCAGACAGAGAACCGCGGCGGCCAGAAGAAATCCTAAACGGCAAACGCCCTCGGATTTGGGAGGAGCCCACAACAAATGGCCACTGGTTTCTCTTTAGCTACCAGCACTGCCGGGTTCCCCCACACTCCTGCTGGTGACCGTTTTAACTATCACCGGAAGTTCCTCCTGCAGTCAAATGATAACAGACAATTTCCGGCTACCAGAAAGGGAAGCAGCATTTGATATCCGCCGCATCACCGCCTCTGGAGTCGAAGACCATGGGCCGGATGGGATTCGACCTTTTGATGGGATCATCATCACAATTTCCAAACAAAGAGAATTTTTTCCATTTGAGTTGAGGCTAATAGATTTTGTTTGACAATTGGGTCACCGTGCCTATCACTTTGATCTTTCTTCTAATTAGTTCAAAAGTAGTATAATTAAAATGAGATAAAAATAAGTCATAAATTGAAAAAAAATAAAAAGGGACTTCGGGTAGTATTATTCTGAGCTCCCACGCAAGGAAAAGTTGAATTGGGTCTTCCAAGGTACGAAAGATAAGCGGATTTTAATTCTGAATTCAGTGGAATTTATATGGACATACTTAATTATCGCCTTCTCTGTGTTCAAAGTAAACAAATCTGATAAAGTTTCCTGTATATCATACAATTATTAGAAAATTGTGATGATGTTTTATTTATCTTTGATATAATGTGTTCATGCCTCCAAAAGAAATTCTCTCTGAAGAGAAGTGGAAACCGCGTTAATTTCCCAACATCAGGCACAATAGTGATGTGTTCTCCAGTCCCCGTTGGACTAGCCGGCCCTCCACTTTCTTAACTTCGATAAGAACGAAGAAGTAAACATCACTTATTAGTAAACAATCTTCACTCGCCAAAAGAAAAAGTAGCTATCTAAAAGAGCCATCCCGTCCCTTTCCAAACCTAGAAGCCGCTCTCCTCCCATCAATAATCCAAAACAGGATACAAAAAATAAACCATTAAAGAAACCATGGGATTCCCGGTTTGCCCCCCGTCACCTCCTCTACAAAAATGGTTCCCCCCCCCTCCAGCGTCTCCAGTTGCTACTGCCACCGCTTCCTACCACTCTTCTTCCTGCACTTAGTCACAGAGAGAGAGAGAGAGAGAGGTGGTGCAGAAATGGAGTTCCTGCTTCCCAAGCAGACCCCTTCCTCCTCGACAGAGCCTTCCATGAACGCCCACCAGCAGCGCCACCCGACCCAAGCGCCGGCCAGAAGCCCCGTCTCCAGATGCCTCCACCTGAAACTTACCTCCGGCGTCGAAGTCAACGACAAGTGCCGCCCGTCGCTGGACAAGGACGTGGTCCTCCGACGCATCCGCCACCACAGGTGGGCCAACAAGATCCGCGACGCCATCCAGTTGGCCTCTCTCAGTTTAGCCGGCGCCGATGGAGACTGCTGCGATGGTGGCTGGACGCAGGAGGACGTCTTCTCCTCACCCTGATGCCTACACGCACCAGAGAGGATGGTCGTTCCTAGAAATTAAGGACATAAGAGGAACCAGAGAGAGAGAGAGAACTAGAATAGGAGATCAGATGAAGGTGCCATGCAGTGTTATGGGTTGTAGAGGTTGTCGTAAACACATCAATTAATGGGTTATATTTAAATCCGCAAAGTTAAAGTTTGTGCATTATTTCTGCCCAAGGTTCTCAAATTTTGTGTGTCTCGCTACATCGGGGAGGTGGAAGCAGGGGTGTTCACAGTTTGATTTGGTTTAAAGAGGATTTTTATGAAATCAAATCAAACCGAATTAAATTTCAAACCACCGTACATATTTCAAATTGAACCAAACTAAACCGAAATAATTCAATTTGGTTCGGTTTGTAATTCGGTTTGGGCTTTAAAGTAGACATCTAGCTATAAAATGGGCTTTCAACTATACGATGATTTGATGAGTAAAAAATCTGTAAATTCAAACTTCAAAGGAGCTGCGGGCTTTCCAACACATACAATACAACCTACAAGCCGTGTCAAAAGCCCACAAACGAATTCCAACTCAAATCTTCGAAATCCAATACATTAACAAATCATAAACCCTTCCAATCAGACCAAACCCACTGAAAGTTAATGAAAAGCCCACATTATCTTTTAGACTATATAATATTTACTCAAATATATTAAATAAATTTAGGTAATATATAATTTTTATATGTCCATAATTGGAATTCAGTTTCCTCAGTTCGGTTCAGTTTATGAAGCCTCCAAACCGAACCAAACCATTCTTTCTTGTTCGGTTCGGTTTTAAACCAAACCGAAATTTTTTTAATTTTGAACCGAACCGAACCGAATCAATCGATTCAGGTTGACCCAAACAGTGAACACCCCTAGGTGGAAGTGCTTTAGCGTTGTCAGTCAGCAGCAGGTGCTTTAGACGTTCTTTTTCTCGTAAGAGCATTAGTTTTAAGTCTAATAAGGCAATTAGTTAATCTTCAAAGTTCATGAGTAGGGATTGCCAATGCCATGGTTTGTCCTCATGATCGACGGCAAAACAGAGATCTCATGGTACACGAAATCCAAACTCCCAACACGTACACTTCGGTTTTGGGATAATTTCATGTTAACTAGTATGTAAAATTTTAAAAATAACATGTTTATTTGCACATTATTGTGCATGTCATCATAATTTGTGTAATGTGTCAAATTTATTATGGTGTTGACATATTTGATACATGTTTTTTTGTTCGAGTACATAAGATATATGTGCAAGTTATAAAGACTGTATTTGCAAAATTCAACATGCAAGAGTGGATAATAAGAAATTATCTAATAATCGAGTTCATAAAAACTACATTATAATAAATTGACAGTTGTGTACTTTGCATTAGTTTCGTCCAAACAGCCCCTTTTTCAGATCCTCATTTCTCGGTTCAATTGGTTTCTTAAGTTTAGCAGTAGTAAATAGAGAGAAAGGGGAGACTCTTCCAGTTTGAAATCTGAAAAATAAGCATTAATCTTTCGGCCTGTAGCATGTTCTCTTGTATGACCCTATTTTAAGACTACTGATTTAGATAAGGTTATGCTCATATAAGCACTGTACTGTTCAAAGCTAGAGAACAATGATGAAAGCAGATAAACACGTATGAAGATGTTATAGGAGTTACGGTTATTACTGTGTTACATGAGTTCTTTGTTAACACTGGTAATCAGTTTGCTAATGAAACCTAACACCCTGTTTGCTTTCTGTATTAGAAGTCTATCTTAGCACCACTTTTAATATTGATATTAATAGCATTTGTTTTAGGTGTTTGGCTGTCCTGTATCAGTTTTAAAATTTCTTTACAATAAAATCCCCAAATTTAATACAGCTCACACCCTGTATTAAATATGATACACTATGTTTGTACAAGTAACCACTAGTTTGATTAGGGGAGGGGATTGAAGAAGGGATGGGAAGGACAAATGAGAGAGAGAGATAATAAAATTAAAAATTTATTTTTCTCATTAAAACATGTGATATGAAACTAAAGAATATTCTCACTTTTTGACATATGTCATGGCGTGAGATTTTATTCAAAAAAGAGTAGTGCTATTGTACTACACTTTTTACTACTATCTTTATCAATTCATTAAGAGCCCTATGATCTTAAGTTGCTCTTGTTAAAATTACTCTTCACACTTTTTTTTCCTATCAACTACTACATTTAATGAGAACCCTTTGATCAGGTGATCAAATAGCTCTCAATGAATATGGCAAGAATATTACCTATTCTTCGCGGTTGATGGGGAGATTTTTGTATGGAGCAGTGGAAGTGAATAGCAAGATTGTCCTTGTCATGTGGGGAGACTATCAGAGTCTCCCACGAAGCTCTATGCAATAGATTTCAAGGGCTTAGGTGATATCCAAGGAGAGAGAAAGAGAGAGAGAGAGAGAGAGAGAGAGAAGTAGGCTCCCCAACAAGAGAGAAGGACCAGCCAACATTGGAGAGAGAGAGAAGGACTAACCAACATTATCTCCTCTTATGTACCCCTCTATTTATAGATATGAGTTTCTCATAGATACCACAACTCCTAGACTCTTCTTCCTACATGGAGAGGGACTCTTCCGAGTCTAGTCCATGTCTATCTTATCTGCCAATGTAGATGATAGAGTTCGAACACAAATCGAACTCGATTCTACTTAATATTTTTGGATTTATTATATAATTCAATAACCCCTCTTAGGATTGCTTCCATTCTTTGGGACTTTATTTTGAAAGTCTGATCGTGGTTCGATCTTGAAACTCGATTTAAGCCGTCCATCGGGTACATGAAAAGTAGAAAGAAAGATGGAACAATAAGAACTCAAATAGATGTAGTATCTATTCCAGTAATAATTCTAATCATGCAACTAAACAAATGAACTCACTTGTTTGTGGTCTTTGAAATCCCTTAAAATATGGATTGGAAAATAATACTAGTGAGTGTGTGTTGCATGGAGTGATGTGATGAAATTGTGATGCCAATGTGATGAAAATATGAGAAAGATGTAGAAATTAATTAAGAACAAAGTTGGATGGCCCCTGGAAAGCCTTGGTCTTGAATGGATCTTGAAAGAACGAAAAGACGATGAAGGAAGGATGCAGACTCTAGGAAGTAGCAGCGCTTCGATCCTTCAGCGTTTGGACGTCGTCTTCTTCTTAGATCACTTAAAATTATCACTAATCTTTCAAGAATTATTACTAACTTTTTAATGACCAAAGGGTTGTGCATTTATAGGCTTTACATCCGCGGTTATTAATAGATTAATATGAAAGAATTTGAAGTTTATCCAACTAACAAACAGATAAACACAGATTAATTCATCATTATCTGTAATTATCTAAAACGCATCGCCCAAGGGAGACGTCTTTTAGCTAATTAAGATAAAGATAAATATCCAGAAAAAGAGACAGAAACAGCTTAGGAAACCTAAATGGCGTCGTAACTTGCAGACGTCTTTTAGCTAATTAATCAATTAATTAAAATTCAAATTTAAATATCAAAATATGAATAAACTCTAAACGGCATCTACACATGTCGACGTCTTTTAGATTTTTTCATATTTGATTAAAATTTGAGTTAAAATCAATTTAATTAATTAACTTAAATTATGTATGTCTGATCCGATACTATTTAAATAATTAATCTAAAAAGATTTAATAAAAATTAACTAATGATTAAATATCAAACCACTTTAAGGCATTATTATATGACATGAAATTTACTCAAAATGATGTCAAAATTAGCGTGTCTACAGCTGCCTCACCTTGGCATCGTCTTTGCAAGGGAGTGAAATGAAATGGAATGTAGTGAAAAGGTGATGCCAAGGTGTGATGAGACACGCTCTTAACATCACATGATTGAAATTTTTCTCAAAATCATCAATGAAGATAACTCAAAGAGATCAATGGAATCAATCATGTCTGGATGAAATAGACAAGAAAAAATGAGGTTGATCAACCTCCACGGATTGGGAAGTACCCCAGATCATAGACACTGTAGGTTTCATCATGGGGAGCGATTGCCAGCCAATGTGGACGTGCTGCAACCATGATGGATCTTTAAAAGAAAACAAGAATATTTGAGATAAAGAGTCTAAGAAATGATAGAATTCCAAAGATATCTTCAAGCGAACCTCAAAGATAATCAAGATATTCAATTCAGAATAGAATATTTCACATCATGTTAGAATTATTTGATCAATGGTCTGAAACTTAATCAATAATTAATTCTTATCACAATGATATCAAAGTCCTACATAATGCATGCTGGGCTAAAAGAAAAATATAAAGTCAAATAAAATATAAAATAATCAACGATAATATTGTTAAATTGTCATTAATGAGTCAAGATCCAATTCTTGCATTTCAGTACTAAGCCGAAACTCGTTTATCCATGCACCGTCTTACAAAAATGGAACCATCGTCCTCACTAATTAACAATCAAACGGCCTATCCGTGCGATTAAGAATTCTCTGGATTTATCATAGTTTTTGTTGTAGGAGAACTCAAATTCCAGTTTCATCAAAACCACAAGGTCCTTGACATACTCTAATAAATATTTAACATATAGTAAATGATAATGCAAATTAATTACATGAAATAATATAAGGATAGAGATAACCGCCTTTTTAGCCACGGTCGGGACTCATAAACTCCCACAGTGGGATTTTCTTGATACTTTCCAGCTTCATTTGGATTTTCCTGAATTTCCTGCACTCAAAAATCATCAGTAACTTCAAGCAAGTGTTTAATTAAGTATCAAAATATGGATAAACATTGAATTTCGGAAAAATAACAGAAAACCCTGAAACGCGTCATGTCGAGCCGACGTCATTAATCAAACTAAAACGCGTCGCTATTCAACGACGTCTTTTCAGTCGCAGAAACAGGTTCTGGCTAACTTCTGTCTGGATTCCAACTCTCTTCGTGCACATCCCTTCTTCAATCCGGAAAAGTCTTCCTAGAATCGCAATCCTCTCTATATAAACTCTATAAACTTGTATTAGGGTAATTCCAACACAATCTAGATATCAAAGCTAGAGATTTTCTTCAAAGTTCAAGGATTTTTAAGATTTTAAAGCTTCAAGAAGAAAAAGCTTCAAGAACAAGATGGATTCTTCAAGCAAGCGGGTGAAGAAGACGCTAGAGAAGCTCTCCGACGTGGAAAATCATTTAAGTGGAAGAGATCTTAACTTCCAAGTAAGTTAAATTCTCTTTTTCTTCAATCTTTTTTCTTCAATTTCTCTTTTTTTTCATGTTCTTTAAGTTCTTCATAGCAATTTCCCCTTCTATTTTCTAGGCATATCCTTTGTTTCCCGATCCGAGAAAATTCACATCTCTTCCTTGGATTCGAAAGCTTACTAAAAGTACTACAATCTCTATGCAATCCTTTGTTTTCAAGTAGAATATTCATAGTCTAGTAGTTCATGCAAAGCACTACAAGAGTCCAAACGTCGACTGGGCAGCTATGGGTGCTTTGATTGAGTTGTGGCATCCTCAAATCCATACCTTCCTTTTTTTCGAATTCGAATGCACTATCCTTCTAGAAGAAGTTGAACTCCTATTGGGCCTTCCCAAAATCAAGTTGTACGGTGACAATGAAGTGATCCAGAATAAGATGGCTTTGATGAGGGAAAAGATCACAGGTCGACAATTGTTGATGAAAATTATGAAGGACCCAAAAGAAGTTAAAGGATGTCTCACCAACAAATTCGCTAAGCTTGCATAGTGGACTTTGTACGAGATTGAAGATCTTAGAGAGGATGACACTAAGAACGTGATGAAAGCATTCACCACGTGCCTAGCTGGAGCTCTGTTCTTTCCTACTCAAGATAACATACTAGAAGATGATTAAGTCAGTGCTATCTGCGAGATCTTTGAGGGAAGACAGATTGGCACAGCGATTTTAGCCTATCTCTACAGCGGGCTTTCTGTAACGTCTATAGGTCAGCCTCCTTATGGTTGCATGCTAATCTTCGCTCTATGGGTTGAGTTGCACTTCAAATTTGAATATCACACTAGGAATTCTGCAAGACCATCTCAAATCTATCAGAATAGTCCGATCTTCCATATCTCCAACATTGTGAAATTCAATGAGAAGATGATCAATCAAATACCAAAACTCAAGACTCGAGCTGACTTGAGAGATTATCTGAGAACAATGTCAGCAAATAGGTTCGACTCTTCACCTCTTGTTCTTGTAGGGAAGCCCATTCGAGTGCGCCGTGCAACGGGTGTAGAGCTTAAACTGATCGGGGCTACTGAGTTCGTACTATACAATCCTCATCGCTGTTATACTCAACTCAGCCTGCCTTGCCATGAATTCCCTAAGTTTTCCAACACTTCTTCAATCAAGAAGCGTGCCTTGGAATCCGATGAAGACTATGAAGCCACTGAACTTATAGTCACACTATGGAATATTAGCTTCAATCATCGTGTAAAATCCTCTCAAAATGCTCATAGAGGCTTAACCTATCCATATGTAATGGGACTTCGGGAATTTCTTCCTTGAATGCTCTCTTTATTTTCCCTTTTATGATGTAATAAAGAATTTATTTCAATAAAGAATTATTCCTTTATGTCTTGAAAATTCATCCTTAAAGTTCTGTGACTTGTTCAAGATTTTTCCTTAAATAAAAACTTGATTTTTCCTTAAAATATGACAATTCGGGTTTACTTAATGCAAAACGCGTCCACTCAGAAAGACGCATTTCAACCATAATTCACTTTTCAAAAATCAGAGATTAATCCTTAAAATTCCGAATTAATCTTTGAAACGCGTCTATATGTCTAGACGCCTTTAAACTAAAAATCCTTTTTCCAAAAATCAGAAAGTAATCCTTAAAACCCCGAATTATGCTTAAAGCACGTCCATATGTGTAGACACCATTAAATCAAAAATAAGTTTCCAAAATTCAGAGATTAATCCTTAAAATTCCAAATTATGCTTAAAACACGTCCAGAAGCGTAGACGCCTTTCATCTAAAAATCCTTTTCCAAAATAAGACATTAATTCTGAAAAACCTGAATTATCCTTGAAACGTGTCCAGATGTGTAGACGCCTTTCATTTCTCTCTCTTACTTTTCTCCATAATTCTGCCATTAATTCTATAATTAATCTACTGAAAAGCATCGTGAAGTGTGGACGCGTTTAATCATCATGCCTTGTACTGTTCTGACCAGAATTTGCAGTTTAAACTGAAACGCGTCGTGATGTGTAGACGCCTTTTACCCAATTCAAACCTTTGTCCTTGCCGCCTCAGTTTATGCGCCTTGAATGGCGTCGCTGTACCCTGACGCGTTTCAACTTTTTCTAACATAACCCACACAAACCCCCCTTTCTTCCTCATTCTCCCAAAATTCTTTCTCTCCCTCTACCGTCTCCGGCGATCTTCCGGCATTTTTCTTCCTCCACTCCGGTGATCAACCTCAACTCCATCACCGGCCTTTGTCTCCGGCGAGCCTCTCCATCTCTTTCTTTCTTCTTTAAGCTCTCTCTTCTCTCAGTCAACCTGAGTTCCACTCTCCCCAAACTCTCTTCCAAAATCAATGGAGCCCGACGAAGGATCGCGCAAAGCTAAGGCCATAGCAAAGAGGCCACGGATGGCCTCCCTTGCAGTGGTCCCAACGGCGGAGGAGGTTCCCGAAGAAGCGCCGGCCGATCTCGCGGCGGTGGCGGCGTTTCTTTAGGAGGAAGAGGCTCCCCCGGCGCCCATGGCCGAAGAGGAAGGCGGGGAAGAGGCTCTACACCTGGTAAGTTCCCTGTGTGATTGAATGGGATGAAAAAAAGAGGGAAAAAGGGGTTCTTTGGAAGAGCCCGGAATCGGGTTTGAATGGCGTCCAGACCAGGTGACGCCCTTCAAAGGGCGTCGCCATAGTCTGACACCATTCAGAGTAAAATTGAATTTTTAAATAGATCAGTAAATAGGTTTAAATTGCGTCAAGGTTTGTGAATGTCTTTCAATAGGCGTCCATGTGCCTCGACGCCTTTCAATTTTTATTGATTTTCTATATCTATTAACTGATGGATTTCTTGTTTTATTTGCAGGGGATAATGAGGGCCAGAATATCATGGGACTTAGTGATAGGAGCTTATAGAGGACTCCCGGATTTCCAGAAGGTGCGTCTGCACAGGATGGGATTCGGCGAGATCTTGGACATCGAGCTATTTTGGCTCGATCTAGTTCTTCTTCAGGGGCTCAGGGAGCGTTGGCATGCAGAAGGCAGGGCTTTCCTAATGTCCTAGGGCCACATGGTCCCAACCTTGGAGGATGTGGCCAAGATTACTGGCCTGAGGGTAGAGGGCTTACCGATGAGCGGGGTGACCTACCCCGATTACCGTGGGATGGCGGAGGCCCTATTAGGTATAGAGGTGTCCAGCTTAGATAGGGAATCTAGGATAGTCCCTAGAGTGGAGGTAGAGGCCGCTCTAGGTTTAGTAGAGTCCCGGTGTCGGTCTGACGAGACCCGGGAGGAGTTTAGAACTAGACTAGCTGAGTCCTCCTCTGCCATCTACTGTAGTGATCCTAGTCAGGTAGAGGAGATAGATAGGCAGCTTAGGGTCTTCCTTGTCTTCTTTTTTGGTCGGTTGCTCTTCGATACGAAGGGCGACCATATCCACTGTAGGTTTCTTTATCTGTTAGATGACCTTGATCGCCTTCACGAGTATGTCTGGGGTGCGGCCCTCCTGGCCCATCTCTTTGCCGATCTTTCCGCGGTCACACCAGACCGCGAGACCACCATCAGCGGCTTCTCGCCGTTTCTTCAGGTATTAAGTTACTTTTTAAATTATTTGTTTATGATATGAAATGTAATGAAAAGATGCTTTTTCTAACTTATATGTTTATGTATGCAGGTGTGGAGTTATTACTATTTTCCGCTCGGCAGAGCGAGGATTGTGAGGCCGGACGCTGTCCCTTTGGCTCGCCGCTAGCAGCCCATCGTGGACACGGCCCCACAGCATCATCAGCTGACGGCCCTTCGCCGTCTGTTCTTGGATTACCCAGAGCTCCTGGTAATTCTTTTAATTTATCCAGTTTTATTGAATGTAGTGTTTCATTTATTAAATGCAATTTTATTCATATGAATGCATCTAACTTGTATGCAGGTGATCTAGCGCCCGCACATGGGCATGGGCGAGGAGGGCCAGCCGTAGGTGACAGCTGGCCGAAGACGGTTCGAGAGGCAGGTGTGGCTCCACTGCCTCAATGAAATCGAGCCGCTCAACCTCCGCCTAGTGATTAGGACACTGGGCCTCCACTAGGAGTGGGTGGACGAGGAGGTCCCGGAGGGTGTTGGTAGGAGCATGAGGGGCAAGCAGGCCCTAACGGATTGGCGTGCCAAGTTCCCGGAGCAGTACGAGGATTGGCACCACCGTGGTGTACGGGTGGAGTCCCATGCGGAGAGTAGCGAGGCTTATCTCCAGCAATACCGGGCCCACTACGCCGATCAACTACGGCTCCTCTGACCACTCGATGTAAGTATGACTTATGCTTCTTTCATTTTTTCATTATCTTTAACTTATATTTGTGAATGAATGTATGCATTTGTGGTATGCAGGATGCACGAGATGCCGTAATCATCGACCTCCGGGCCCGCCTCTAGGATGCCGAGGCCCAGTTGGATCAGGTCCAAAAGGAGCTCTTTGATTTGGTATGTATGCATGTTATGTATGAATATTTTAATTAATTAATTTGTTTTGACAATTAGCCACTAACAGTTGTCTTTTGGTGCAGCGAGCCGTCTACACCCAAGCGGCTCCCCCTACTTATGGAGCCTCATCATCTTTGGCGTCGTCTGCTGCTCACGAGGCTGCCCTTGCTGACCTCCAGAGTCAGCTCGCCTCTGCCATCCACCGAGCCTCTCTCGCGGAGGAGGATCGCGCTGATCGAGTAAGTTCTATCCTTTCCCTTGACTTTCTTTTTCTGAATTTGATTTTGATTGCTTGATTGCCTTGGACTAACAATATCTTCTTCTGCAGGTTGTTGAGCTTCAGGAGGCCCTTCAGAGGGCTGAGATCAACGCAGCTCAGGTCCTTGAGCTTGAGGAACAGGTGGCCCCGTCTCTCTACCGGGGATCTCGCACGACTCCAAGTTCGCCTGGAGATCTTGACTGAGGAGAGAGATTGCAACTGCCTTCGACTGGAGAGTCTTCAGGGTCGCCTTTTATGGCAGAGCACGAGCGCCGGATGGTAGAGGAGAGATATCAGCGACCCCGCCAGCGGGCTATTGATCAAGGTTAGGCGAGTGCTTTCACCGCCAGCATCGCCATATCGTCCGGCCAGGCAGGGCCGAGTGCGATGGGACCACCTCCACCTCCTAGCCGAGGACCAGCATTGGACGTTCCTGATGAGGCTCAGAGCCAGTTCGATGAAGGGGCAGGGGAGAGTCAGCCATGAGGGTTGCATATGTACTTTTCCTTTCTTTTGTGTATCATGTACAAAACACCTTTTGATATATATATATATGAAATTTTGCCTTCAGCTTTGTGTCTCACGTGTTTGTCCTGTGTCCTGTACATTACTTAACAAATAGGTTAGGTATCTCTTTAAGCTTAGCCTGCTCAGTTAAGTAACTGATCAATCAATCATTTTCTTGGTAAAACAGTCAAGGGGCATAGCCTTTATTTAACAAAGGTGATAATAATTGAACTGAAGAAAATAACGGAGTAAGATGCGACATACAAGCATGCTAATGCTCGCTGAAAATAAAGGAATGAAGCATACTAAATGTTACAAGCAGATGCTAATTGAAATATTTTTTATTTTGAAATATTCATTTTTGTTTGGGTTTTGGAACATATATATTTTTTTGGATCTTGACATGTCTTTTTTTTTTTTTTTTTGGAGATATGTACTTTTTTTGAATTTTGAAATATGTATTTTTTCTGAATTTTTGGAATATATACTTTTTTTTTATTTTTGAAATATGTATTTTTTTTATTTTTGAAATATGTATTTTTTTTATTTTTGAAATATATATTTTTTTTGGATTTTTGAAATATGTATATATATATATATATATATATATATATTTTTTTTAGATTTTGATATATGTATATTTTTTTTTAGAATATTGTGCAAACTAAAAGATCAGCATGGTACTCAGATCAAAAGATCATATTCATTTATTAACTTAATTCTCAAATTGTTCTTCAATAATCTAACTTAGACCCATTGTGCTTGAGCTTGTGTTTCTATTTGTGATCTCATTTGATGATTTGACCCTTAGTCAATCTAGGTCGTTCCTTAAGTTTGGAGTACGTCTCTTCAGAAAGAAAGGAAGAATTAGTTTAGAAAGCCCACGAGAAGGTTCCGGAGACTCAAAAAAATGTTCCTTTCTTACCCTAATATATATTGGGGTTCGGTCATTTTCTTTTCGGGGTATTTATTGACCTTGCGTTCCCTTTTCATTTCAGTTCATGGCCTTGATGTAACGTTTGTAGCATAATGGCCTTTTGATTTGACATTTGGCTTTTGCCTTTTGCTTTTTCTTTTTCTTTTTCTTTTCTTGGGACGGATCTCCCCCTTTTTTTTGTGACGGCCTTCTACTAAAATGGCAGGTATTCTTGGTAATCTATTCTAAGTCTCATTTCGACATCATGGGTCGAGTGTAAAACAGAATATTATTTGAAAAGAATGATTTGCACTTTACACCCTCGGTCAAGCTTTCGGTATTCCTTTGGACTTCACACCTTTTGTTACTCATGAATCAAACGTGTCAGTGCGTGTAGTAATGTGTTTGAATTAAATTATTCAGACTGATAAGAGAATTTGAGTTTCTAAATTTTCTGATTCCACTGGTCTTTGCACCATGCTGATCGACTATTTAACCTAAGAATAGTATTTCTTAAGATACAGACCATTCTAAGGGTGAGTTAATTCTTGTCCTTCTGCATTAACTAGACGGTAGGTGTTACCAGGAAAAGCATGCAATACAACATATGGTCCTTCCCAATTGGGTTGGAGCTTAGAACGCGGACCACCAGGTTTTACAAAAATTCTTTTAACGACCATTTCACCAACTTTGAACTTACGTTCAATGACTTTCTTTTGGTAAAAACGTACTAATCTATTTTGATATACTCTTACATAATTAGCAGCTGACCATCTTTTCTCGTCTAAGAGTTCCAATTGAGCAAGGAATGATGAACGATGTTCATCAATAGAAAATTCCTTATTCAATTGTACTCTTAATGACGGTATAAAGATCTCGTATGGAACTACCGCCTCCATTCCAAATGTTAAGGAATAAGGAGTCTACCCAGTAGGCGTGCGGATTGAAGTTCGGTAGGCCCATAGAACTTCAATCAATTTTTCTGGCCAGTTTATGAATTTGTTATACTTGCACATCTTTTTGATGATTTTATCAAAGTCTTGTTAGTTGCCTCTACTTGGCCATTGCCTTGCAGATAATAAGGAGACGAATGATGCAATGCAATTTTGTACCTGTTGCAGAGGTCTTTCACCTCTTGTGACACAAACTACGGTCCATTGTCGGTGACGATGGTGCTTGGAATTCCAAATCTCGTGATGATGTTCTTCATGATGAATTTGCAGACGGTTTATGCTTTGACTTCCGTGTACGCTTCAACTTCTGCCCACTTGGTGAAGTATTCCGTTGCCGTGAGGATGAAGGACTTCTGCTTAATGCCAGAATCAAGATTGCCAAGAGGTCCAATGATATCGAAAGCCCACATGGAGAAAGGCCATGGGGAGGAGACAAGATGGAGTGAAGATGCAGGAGAATGAATCCTATCGGCGTGAAGTTGGCACTTGGCACACCTACGGACATATCCTACACAATCTTCTTCCATGGTTGGCCAATAGAATCATTGTCTAAGGATTTTCTTTGCTAGCATCTGTCCATTAACATGGCCACCACATACTGCAGCATGAGCTCCTTCCATAACCTTCCAAAGCTCATCTTTGTCTAAACATCTTAGAAGAACTCCATCAAAACCTCTTTTGTATAATGCTCCCCCAATTAGGGTGTATCTTTGAGCAACTCTCCTGATAGCTCTTTTCTCCTCAGTTGTGACTTCTTCAAGATATGATTAATCTTCACAATATTTAGCAATTTCGTAGTACCATGGTTTCTGCTCATCATCCATCTCTTCTAATAGCTCCATTAACATAATCTCTCTCTTTTCCACAATATTTCCATCTCTGACTTTCTTCAGCAAGTTCTCCTTAGTTCTAAGGAATGAAGGGTCTTTCACGGCGGGTGAAAGACGCCTATAAACGATGATTGATTCGGATTGTCTGCTGATTGGGAAATTGACGAAAGATGCAAGTGAAGCTAGAGCATCAGCTAAGATGTTCTGATTCCTAGGAACATGGACGAAGATCAACTTTATGAAAAGCTTAGCATAAGCAGAAGTGAGTTCTTGATAAGGCTTGAGCTTGGGATCAAAAATTCGATATTTGGTTAACACCTGGCGAAGAATCAATTGGCTATCACCCACAATTCTAAGTTTGGTGGCACCATGGAGATGAGCAGCCTCGAGGACAGCAAGGAGCGCCTCGTATTCAGCTATATTATTAGTGATTGGGAAGTCAAGCTGAAAGGCTTGTGGAATGGTGACACCTTCAGGTGATAACAGAACAATGCCAATACCCTTTTCATGGGAATTCAGAGCTCCGTCAAAATGCAGAGTCCACATATCATCTTTGATTTGGTTTATGGACATCAGTTCCTCATACGGAAACTCCGATCGGACTAGATCAAAACGAGGAAGGGGATGGTGAGCGAGATGTTCTGCTATGGCATAGCCTTTGATCGCTTTCTGTTGAATGTAAGTGATATCGAATTGAGATAGAAAGCTTTGCCATCGTGCTAACCTATCAGTTAAGGACAGATTTATCAAGAATAAACTTGATCGGATTCATTCTAGCGATAAGATGGACTTCATGGGCTAGAAAATAGTGCTTCAATTTCTGAACCACCCATACAAGTACTGCACATGTTTTCTCCATCGCTGTGTATCTCTGTTCAGCGGGGTTGAGAAGTTTAGAGAGATAGTAGGCTGCCCTCTCCTTTCCTTCTTCATCCTCTTGTGCTAGGACAGCCCCCACTGCATCATCCAGAACAGAAATGTATAGTATCAATGGTTTGCCTGGAGATGGTGGTCTCAAAACAGGAGAACTTGCCAAATAATTCTTTAATCCATCGAATGTCTCTTGACACTTATCGTCCCAATCGAACTTGACTCCCGGCTTGGTAAGCTCATAAAACGGCTTACACCTTTGTGAGTGTTGGGAGACAAATCGACGAATAAACTGCAACCTCTCGATCAATCCTCTTAACTCTTTCAAGTTTTTGGGAGGTGGCATTTCTCTGATAGCTTTTGCCTTGTTGGGATCGATCTCAATTCTCCATTTACTGACAATGAATCCAAGTAATTTCCCTGATGATACTCCGAATACACATTTCTTGGGGTTCATCTTTAACTAATATTCTCTTAATCTTTCTAATACTCTTGCCAAAACTTTGGCATGTTCAGCCTTAGTCTTAGATTTCACCAACAAGTCATCCACATACACTTCTAGATCGATATGCATCATGTCGTGAAATATTGCCATCATAGCCCTCTGATAAGTGGCTCCAACGTTCTTTAATCTAAATGGCATAACGACATAGCAGTATGTCCCCTAAGGTGTAGTGAATGATGTCTTTTCTTAATCTTCTTCTGCCAATTTGATCTTATTATATCCTGAAAATCCATCCATAAATGATAAAATTTCATAGCCAGCAGTATTATCGATGAGTACATCAATGTGAGGCAATGGAAAATCATCCTTAGGACATGCCCAGTTCAAATCTCGGAAGTCAATACAGATCCTGACCTTCCCATCTTTCTTCATAACCGGGACTATGTTGGCCACCCATTGTGGATAGAGGACAACTCTAATGAATTTGGCTTTATGTAACTTATCGACCTCTTCCTTCATCTTTAAAGCCATTTGTGGGTGGAATCGCCTTAACTTCTATTTAACCGGGCTAGCTCCATCCTTTAATGTCAACCTGTGTTCCACTAGTGATGAGTCTAACCCCGGCATATCCTCATAACTCCAGGCGAAAGTGTCCTTATAATCCTTAAGAACTTGTACCATTGCCTTCTCGTCCACTTCAGAAAGATTCTTGCTAACGAGGACAACCTTAGGTTCGTCTTCAGTCCTTTGATTGATTTCTTTGGTGAGCTCTTCTACGGCAGCTAAGGGTTCATCGAATCTTTTTACTCCACTGGCATATGCCTCAGTTGCGTCCTCGTCATCTTCTTCATTTTCAATAATGGGGTCTTTTTCGTGTATCAATTCATACACCCCATATCCATCATTAACTGACTCATCGTCTATACAATCTTCTAGCATTTGAATAGGATTCTCTAATAGCTGAGGGATCATAGATCAAGAAAGGCATTTATTAGCTAAATCCTAGAGGTATCTATCTGGAATCTGTTTACCCTTAGATTTTCTAGACTTCCTATCCTGACTAACCTGCCTAGAACTAGACTGCCTAACTTCGCTAGACTCCCTATCCTGACCTAATGGGGACGAAGCAGAATGAAAATTATGGGATACAGAATGTGATACAGGAGAATCCTCCCGAAGGGAGGGGTAGAATAGATCTAGAAGGGAATCTTGACCGAATGACCCGCGCGATGGGGTACAATCGGACAAGTAGGAAGTTTCCTCAATGAAGATCTGAGAGAAATTTGTTGCCAAATTGACTTTTTTTTTTTTGAGAAAAGATGAATTAATCATAAAACAAGAATGAAGGTGAATAGGAGGAGAATGGGATGGAGGAAGTGGCACCAAGGCCAAAGGATTGGGGGGATCATACAGTAGTATGTTCCAGATTAAATCAAAAATCCTCTCTAGATCGAGAAGAGGTTGAGGGATAAAGTGTAACGACCCGCCACCCTATAATCGGGGATCCGATTACTAAATGGGTACCGAATCATTAATTTGGAACCAAACCAGGATCTAAGTAAGTCTGGGAAATAAACAATAAAGTAAGCTAAACATTCACATCGCATTGAATTGGAAGAAAAATGCAGGAATTAAAAGTTATTACAATGCGACTCGATACAACGAATTATTACATACTCCAGCAGAAAATAAATAATTAAGCATACAGGCCAGAAATAAAGATAACAACTACGTCGGGGCATACTCCGAAACAACAACTGACGGCGCGCGACTCACAGCAGTACACACCTCGCTAAGTCCGCCTGGAACCCTCACCTGAAAACTGCAGGGGTGAGTCTCAATGAAAAGACTCAGTAGGGATCCTTCGATCCCTATAGCCCACTCACACACCCACAAGTGTAAAACACAGCTGAAGGTACAGTAAACAATTAAAGCAGTAATTACTACTCCTAAATCTCGATATGAATCACATGCATTCGAAATATATTTAACATGCATATTTCTAAAACCAGTCTACCAGGGAACCCACAACCAACGTCTCGGTAGAACACGCCAACCACACAAACGAAGGTGGGGGAAAACACCGACCCGCTGAGACCAAGCAGTAACCCTTCGGATAGCACTCTATCTACTCCGGCCCAACTGGCTCAGGTGGTTACTCCTTCCCTCAGCACAAGTGACACTCCAAAGGTACCACACCCACACCGGTACTAGCTAACCCCGGGGTCCACCAGGTGACCCTCTCTCACTAGGCGTCACCCCGCCACACCCACACCAGCACAGGGTGATAAAACGCTGCAACTGTCACTCTAGGTCCACAGTAGCTCAAAACACAGCACAGTAAGAAGTCCACGGTCGCACGCAACACCACGTGTACGATCCAGTTACAAGGAATCCATCACCATCGAGTATAACTTAAAGCATGCATTTAACCAACAAAACAACTGTCTAACAGTGCAACATGTTTTAATTGCATGAATTAGTGTGATTCTGTCTTGAATCGCGTCGCCCAAGGCCGACGCCATTCAAGTCTCCTAAACTGGTTCACAGAAACTCGGCCACAGAACCTGGCGTAAAACGCGTCGCTATAAGTAGCCGCCTTTTGAAAGGCGTCGCAGTCCCTAGTCGCCTTTTAGCGACCGAAAACAGGGACAGGCCATGAGGTGATTTCCATTAAAATGCGTCGTTGACGCAAGTCGCCTATTGAAAAGGCATCGCTGTCCCTGGACGCTTATCAGTCCGGGGACAGGGTCTGTTATTGGGTTAAATCGCGTCGTGGGTGGGCGCCGCCTTTCTAAAAGGCGTCGCTTCACCTCGACGCCATTTAGCCCCGACAGACAGGTTCTCCCCTTCGCTTCCCCCAATCCTCGAGGTGGGATTTCTCCCCCAAAACGCATAGAAAAAGGTACAAAACATAAAGGGGAAGGAGGAGAACCCAACTACCCATTAGAACACCCAATTTCTCATACATGCACTTAGCGTTTTCACCCCAAAAAGTACCCCAAAACATGCTTCAAACGCTGGAAAACATGACTTCAAACGAAAATGCACTGGGGATCGTCACCCTATCGGTTACTTGAACTCCTCCAAGCTCCAAGCCGCCCACCCGTCTCGCCCCACGCTGCCGCCGGTACCGCCGAGGTCGTCGTTACTCCACCGGGACGTCGGCCGCCGTCCGGAGAGAAAACGCCGCGGAGGAGGTGGTGGTGGTAGTGGTGGGAGTTAGGAGGTCGATGGAGTGGAGGGAGAGACGAAATGGTGGGAGAAAAAGAGGGAGGGGAAGGAGGCGTCGCCGGAATCGCCGGAGGAAGGGAGGAGAGAGAGAGAGAAGGAAGAAATGAGGGAAAGGAAGGAGGGTTCGCGGGGTAACCAGAAACTGGGTGAAACGCGTCGCGCTGTACGGACGCCTATCAGTTGACATGACGGGTCGTACTGACAGAACTCTGAAACGCGTCGTCTACCTAAGACGCCGTTTAGACGACAAGACCGGCACCGTACACTGACAACCCAGGGTCGCAGTCTGAATGGCGTCGTCCATCGCGGATGCCGTTCAGACGACACGACAGGGCCGTACTCTCGCGGCCCAAAACCAGCCCACGTGGCACCCACGTGGCACAATCTAAAAAGCGTCTGCAATGCTGGACGCTGTTTAAACCGCGTCTCGCAGGCTCGACGCGAAACGGAACAGAGTCTCAACCCCATTAGGGCCTGGACTACAAGGTCCGACCCCGAAAACTGACCCGATAACCGGATCCGAAAACCTCAGTCCTTACATAAAGTCCCGTGGGGACAGGGTGATCATGATGGGCGGAGCCCGTGGAATATCTTCAGTAATGACCCATGACTAAGTCAGGGTCAAAAGCAGAGTGCGGAATAAGGTATGGAGTGTGAAAATGTGAGAGGGATAAGTCCCCTTCTAAAGAAGATCCGTAGTATAACCAGCTTCATAGGGGTCATCTAACTCCCCTTTATCTGTTTCCTCAGACATCAATATTCTTTTATAAAAAATGGCATCAGGCCCTTCAATCAATTCATCTATTTGTGGCGGCCACTTCGGCTCTGAAGGATCAAGAAACAGTCTATTCAATGCAATATACATATCCCTTAAGTCAAACCATCTGTACCATTCACACTCAGGGTCTTGGAACTTCCTCCTTTTCGTTGGCCGCAGAGCCTCCAAGGATTGGTACGTGAGCAATTCTGAACAATGTCTGGCCAGGTCTCTTCCATATATATCATGGAGGTCAAAACAAGAAGTAATGACCACTGTATTATCATGACTGATCACGGGCCCCTTGACAAAATGTGTGTATAAGGTCCATGTTAAGGGGTCCCGACCTTCTTTGCATGGTGTAGACATTGTCTCCCATATCTTCTGGCCGTCTTCATTTTCTTCCTACTAAGTAATACCGTGCCTCACTTTTCTTGGCTTATAGCCCAGGCCATTTCCAGTTGTCCTTGAGGGGCATGGTCCTGCCTTGTAATTGTGTGCTTAGACCCTTTCTAGGCTGATAACCACTCTTCATCATTATTTTCCAACCAGAGGTACTCATGCACTTCCCCCGCTTTATGGCATCCAGTGGATAAGTAATAAGAGTGGCGGCTTTTAAAGGATCAGCCACTGGACGGTAGACATGTAATACCGACAGAAAAGGTTGTCGGTCAGGTGAAGAAGTTGGCTTGATATTCAAGGAGTGGCAGCAACAAGGATCGGCATGCTCGTAACTTTAATTATTCGTCCTTTGTAGGGAAATTTGAGGCACTGATGATTCGTAGAGGGAATCGCCTCAAGGGTTTTAATATAAGGACGACCCAAAATAGCATTCAAGGAATGATCGATTTCCAAGATGTGAAATTCGACCTCGGCGTGACATACAGGGCCTAACTCTACTTTTAAATAGACCATTCCCAGAGGGGAACGAGTGGAGTTATCATAAGATGTTATAGAGATAGGGCTAGGCAACTATTTTTCTTTGGGTACACCACACAATTTAAAGGTCTTCAGAGGCAGGACATTAATTGAAGCCCCTGTGTCGACTAGACATGCATCTACGGCCTTCTTGCAGATATTAACCGTAATACTTAGAGCCATACTTCTGGCTGCTGTTGGTGCTAGTTCTGAGGCATGAAATAAGATAGAGGGCTGATCCTCCTGAAGAACTAGTAGTGCGGCGATCTTCTCTACCGGCACGTCTTCGTTGACCATCACTTTTTGTAGATACTCCATCAGAGCTTCCTGATGGGTCTTCGATCTCTTTATCAATTCAAGCACAGAGATTCGTGTCGGTGTTCTGTCAAGATGTTTCAACAGGTCATATTGAGTGCATGGTGCACTCTCATCGTTGTGTGCTTCCTCCGACGGCTGTGATGGGCTGTCTCTGACTGTCGATTGAGGAAAGACCTTATTGAAGATCCTCCCACTCCGGAGTGCATGTTCTTCAGTTGTGGAAGGGTCGGGTGATATCTTGAGCACCGTAGGGTTAGTGGATGGCGTGGATGGCATGGAGGGCTGGTATGTGGGTGATGGCGTGGGATTAGTTGGTGGTGGTATGGTACGGATGAGAGGCTTAGATGGTTGGATGGTGGAGGGGTAATTGGTCGGTGCGGATGAAGTGGGGAATGGCATGCGGAGTAGAGGTTTAGATGGTTGTATGGTATTTGGGTAAGCGGTGGTGGTAGTAGGTGATGTAGGGAATGGTACGCGGAGCAGCGGTTTAGATGGCATGAGGGGTGCGTAATTAGCTTGCGGTAGGTTATTTGATGGAGGTGTGGTGGCGTGGGGTGTAATGGGTTTGAGGAAAGCGGGCGGTGTAGACACGCTAATTTTGACATCATTTCGAGTAAATTTCATATCATAGAATAATGCCTCAGAATGGTCTGATATTTAATCATTGATTAATTTTTATTGATTTTTTTGAGTGTCGAGTCGAACAGACATATTTAAGTTAATCAATTAAATTGATTTTAACTCAAATTTCAGTAAAAATAGGAAGAAGTCTAAAAGACGTCTACCTGTATGGACGCCATTTAGAATTTATTCTTATTTTAACGTTTAAATTTGAATTTTAATCAGTTGATTAATTAGCTAAAAGGCGTCTGTAAGAGTTGACGCGTTTTAGGTTTCCTAAGTTATTTCTACTTCTCTTCCGGATGTTTATCCTTATCTTAATTAGTATAAAAGACGTCTAGTCATGTAGATGCGTTTTAGCTAATACAGATAAAGATAAGTTTTTCCGGATGTTTATCCTTATCTTAATTAATCTGAAAAGCGTCATATAGTGTGGACGCGTTTAGATAATTACAGATAAAGATGAATTAATCTATATTTATTTGTTGGTTAAGATGGATAAATCCTAGATTTTTCCATGTAAATCCGCGGACGCAGAAGAAGCCTATAAATACCTTACATCTTGAAGAGTTAAAAAATGTGAAGCGTAATCTTGAGTTGATTATCATTGAGCCATAGCGAGTTGAAGATCGGAGTAACAACGTCGGAACGCCGAAGCGCTGCCATTTCCAGAAGTCGGCGTCCTTTCAAGATTCTTCATCCATTCAAGAATTCAACCATTGGGCATAAGTCTTTATTTTCTGCATTCATTTCATTTAGTTCTACATTCTTCGTTATCACTCCATGCAACACACAACACATTTATTCTTTTCAAAACCTATTTGATTAAGGGGTTTCAAAAGCCACTCAATAAGTAAGTTTGCTGTTTAATTATATGTTTAACATCATGATTAGAACAGATACTATTCTTGCTTAAAGTTCTCATCATTGTTTCTTCATTTCTTTTCTTTCTATTTTTGCTGCACGGAGCAAAGGAGTAAATCAAGCACAAAGTCACAAGAATCTCTGGACGATCCTCAACTTCAACTCCAAATTCAACAGCAAGAACAAAGAACAAAGAAAGGGCTCTCTTTCTTCAGCCGGCTGAAGGAGGGGAATCAAGAGCTCAATATCTTCTGCGTTTAAACAGGTAGGCGATTAAAAACTTCTTTTGAAACTTCTAAGTAAAAAAGTTTCTGGCGATCACTGCACGTAGTTGCTGTTTTTAATAGGTTTATTTTGCACTAAACAACATAGATTTTTCATGTTAATCACACTATCATTTTAAGCACTCACAGCTTTTTTGGCGATCACGGTGGGACTTGGTCTCGCCATCTTTTAATTCTTTTGTTCTTGCTATCATCAATCGGGCACCCACGGTGCACCACTTGTGTCTCTCGACACGTCCTCACCAATTGGTGAGTGTTTTAGTTTAGTTAATTTCCTTCGTGCACCACGTGCACACCCCTGTGGCAAAATTTTGCCCTCCCGTTGATTAATTGAAAAAACTGTTTTTGTGACGAAAATGTTGTGTGATTGATTGACATCTTACTTGTTTAGTTAGTAAAATCATCATGTTAAAATCTGGAACTAAAAAAAAATCTGCATTAATTGATTATTTACTGCTTTTATCCTGTTTGAGGAAGAATCAACCCAGAAATTCTCCCTGCAAAACTGTTTATGCGACTTGAAAAGCGTCTAGGAGCACTGACGCGTTTCAAACTGCGTCAATAAACCCAGACGCCTTTCAGTCTCCTTTCTCTGCTGTCTGCAATCTCAGTCTCTGCGAAAAATTAAGATTTTGTTTGAATAGCGTCGACTTAACTCGACGCAATTCAGACAGTTTTTTAATTTTTTTCCCAGTTCTCAGATTTTTGTGACTTGAGTGCTAACTACCCATTATTATTAAGCATTAGAGGCCATCCAGGCCATAGGTCATACGCATTGAGGCGAATACCCTCCTTTTTTTAGGAACACACTACTTGACGTCAGCAATTCTCTCTGATTGGGTTGATCCCTTGATCAGACTAGAGAAGTTGACGTTGAGGCCTCCATAAGTCCCCAAAATCAAGGTATTCCTCCTTGATCATCGGGCTGGTTGTACCAGTTGAAGTCCCGGTTAGATTCCATAAAGCATTGTGAGAGAAAGCCATAGAGAATAACGGTGGATATTGAACTGAAACTAGGATCCAATCCTTGAGCGAATTTGTGGTTTAATTAAATCCAAATAACTCAACAAGGAATCTCAAAATCACGTTAAGCATCCACTTGATTGATTAATCTCTGTACAACTTGTTTGTCAAATCTTTGAAAAAAAGAATCTAACATCATGCTGCTGCGATCAGGCAGGGACTTGAGTATGGCTCAAGACGCCATCATCAACTACGAGGGAGATGCTAATGCCCCTCGCGATTCGGACTACAACTATGAGAACGGGAGAGATGCTGATGCCTCCCGTAATTCTGTCCCCATTCCATATCGACAAGATGGGAATGTCCGGACACCTCTCTTTCATCCCCATGATCGATATCCTGATCTTCCCCCGCATGAATATGCGATTCCTAATCCTAATCTTGAGGGGGACATGAATCAGAATGATCCCTCATCCTCTGATCCTTCGGATCTCGTCAACGCTTTGGGAGTTCTTGCCTCCCGACTGGACCCTCAGCAGTTCGAGGCGATCCAGTCTATTCTGAAGGGGAAGGCACCCACGCAGCCTGTTGAGCCGAACCTTGTGGCTCCCCCCGTTGTCACTCAACAACCTCCTCTTCATCCTCCTTACATCCATCAGGCCGTGGAAGGCCTCTATATTACTTCTCGGCCAGCTGGGCCGCAGCTTTCATCCTCGAGGCAACCGGCTAGACCGCAAACGCCTGCTTATCAGAATGCCCTCGGGAATGGCGGAAGCTCTGCCGGACCTCCCCTTTATTGTCCCCCCTGTCCAACGTACTATAGGCAGCATGCCTATCAAATACCTCCACCTCCTCCTCCTCCCCAGGCAGATCTGACCACGCAAGCATTGCTGGCCAAAATGGAGCGCATGGATGAGCAATTCAACAACCTCCAGAAGATTATGGGGGTTAAAGCTGCGCCAGAGATCAATTTGCCGAGCCTGCCGGTATTCCACCTACCACCCTCTGAGATGCCAGTGTACTGGAAGTACAACGGTACTGGTAACCCCTTCACACATTTGAAGGAGTTTATGTACGAATCGTCTTTCTGGAAGAACGATAAGAGGTCGTTAGCCTTTTTGTTCAGGAGATCTCTAGAGGGACCAGCCCTCGAGTGGTTCTTTTCCTTGGAACCCTCCGAAGTAGAGGACTACAGAATCGTTTCACGGAAATTTATTCAACGGTACCAAGACAGAGTTGCACCCTCTTTGTCCATCACTGACCTCATAGCAGAAAAGATGAAACCTGATGAGGAGTTTGTCAGTTTTGCTGACAGGTGGCAGGGCCTGGCCGAAAAGGTGAAGGATCACTTGTCCGAATCTGAGCAAGTGAAGATGTTAATTTCCAATGCCACGCCCCAATTCAAGCTAGTCCTCTCCCTGAACAATATGACCAACATGGCAGAGCTCTATGAAAGAACGCGGTACTGCCAGAATGCCTTCAAGGACGCTGCATTCTCTAGCGTTTTTGATCCTCACAGACCTAGCAGGCCTCCACCTCGGAAGCCTGCAGTGCCAAACTCTTCCAGCACAGGTCCGACTACTGAGGGCACGCTCTCTCATGAGCAAGTCAGTAGCATGAATAATAACTCACCCCAGTTCGTAAGGAGTCAGCAGCAGTACCAGAAGCCACCGCAGCCGAACCAGCAGGGGTACAGGCAGCAACAGAACCGCCATTATTAGCAACAGTATCAGCGGCCCCAACAGCCGAACCAGAACCAGCAACAGCAACAGCAGCCGCCGCAACGGCAACAGCAGTACCAGCAGCCCCAACAACAGCAATACCAACAACAGCAACAGCAGCAATATCAGCCGCGCGCACCGCCGGCATACCATAATGTCCCTCCTCCTGCTGACTATAATCAGCAGAGAAGACCTCCAGGCCCTAAAAGGGGAGAATACCCAGCCCTCCCAGAATCCTTGGCAGATATCTTCAGTGCTCTAATGGCAGCTAATGCCTTAATTTTGCCAAGGGAAAAGGTCATCTGGCCTCAAAATGCCGACACGTCCAGGTATTGCTACTTCCATAGGCAACCTGGGCATACCATCGACACCTGCTTCCAGTTTAGAGATTACATTCATGATCTCAACGAGCAGGGCGGCATAGACTGGGAGGAGATGAAAAAGTATATATCAGCCCTGAAGGCAAGAAGACCACAGCAGCAGCAGCAGCAGCAGCAAGCAAGACCACCAGCACAAGCAGCACCACCACCCAACATGGGCATAGTGCAAAATCCACTCCCAGAGCACCAGAACCAAAACCAAGTTGCCCCTATCTTGACAAGCAGCCAGTCTGAGGCTGACCGTGGGCAACAGTGGAGAATAGAGGACTCTTCCTCTCTCTATTCGACGGGTCATATTCCAAGTACCGCAGAACGACCACCACGCCGCACCATCCACATACCTAGGCCACAACCCATTACCATCACCCCTCTACCGACACCCGCATATTACTCACCCGCACCCAATAACCCATTACCACTACCCGCTTTCCTCAAGCCCATTACGCCCCACACCACTACACCGCTACCATGTAATCCCCCGCAAACCAATCACGCGCCCCTTCTACCATCTAGGCCATTACTCCGCGTACCATTCCCTACTTCGCCCGCTACCACTACCACCTACCCAGATACCCCCTTACCATCCAGACCGCTATTACGCGTGCCATTCTCCACTTCACCAACCACTTACCCATCCACCATCCAACCCTCTAGGCCTTTAATCCGCACCGCGCCATCACCACCTAACCCTACGCCATCACCTACATACCAGCCCTCTACATCATCCGCACCATCCAACCCTGCGGTACTCAAGGTGTCACCCGGATCCTCCACGGTTGAGGAACATGCGCTCCGAAGTGGAAGGATTTTCAACAAAGTTTTCCCTCAGTCCACAGTTAGAGATGGCCCATCACAGCCGACTGAGGAAGCCCATAATGGAGAGAGTGCACCAGGCACTCAATATGATTTGTTGAAACATCTGGACAGAACACCGGCACGGATCACCGTACTTGAACTGATCAAAAGGTCGAAGAGTCACCAAGAAGCCTTAATGGAATATCTACAGAAGGTGATGGTCAGCGAGGACGTGCCGGTAGAAAAAATTGCAGCACTACTAGTTCCTCAGGGGGATCAGCCCTCCATTACATTTCACACATCGGAACTAGCACCACCAGCAGCCAGAAGCATGGCTCTGAGCATCAAGGTCAACATCTGCAAGAAGGCCGTGGATGCATGCCTGGTAGATACAGGAGCTTTGATCAATGTCTTACCTCCGAAGACCCTGGAGCTGTGCGGTGTGCCCAAAGAAAAATGGCTGCCTAGCCCCATCTCTGTGACGGCATATGACAACTCCACCCGTTCCCCTCTGGGAATGGTTTATTTAAAAGTGGAGCTAGGCCCTGTAAGTCATGCAGAGGTCGAATTTCACATCCTAGAAATCGACCCTTCTATAAATGCCATTTTGGGTCGTCCTTATATTAAAACTCTTGAGACGATTCCCTCTACGAATCACCAATACCTCAAATTCCCTTTCAAAGGACGAATTATTAAAGTGACGAGCATGCCGATCCTTGCTGCTGCTCATACCTCAAATATTAAATTTGCTGCTTTACCTGGCCGACAACCTTTTCTGTCGGTATTACAGGTCTACCATCCAGTGGCTGATCCTCTAAAAGCCACCACTATATCTCCATACCCGTTAAATGCCATAAAAATGGGGAAGTGCATGAGTACCCCAGGATGGAGAATTATGATGAAGAACGGCTACCAACCTGGAAAAGGTCTGGGCACACAGTTGCAAGGCAGGACCACTCCGGTTAAAGATCATCGAGCAGCACCTGGAAGTGGTCTGGGCTACAGGCCAAGAAAACTTAAACAAGATCTGGTTCAGCAAGCAGAGATTGAAGAAGGTCAGAAAATCTGGGAGACAATGTCTACACCACCCAAGGAAGGCCGAGATCCCCTAACATGGACCCTGTATACACACTTTGTGAAGGGGCCCATACTTAGCCATGACAACACGGTGGTCATTACTTCATGTTTTGACCTCCATGACATATATGGGAGGGACTTGGCCAGGCATTGCTCAGAACTACTTACGTACCAATCCTTGGAGGCTCTGCGGCCTATGAAAAGGAGATAATTCCATGATCCTGAATGCGAATAGTACAGGTGGTTCGATTTGAGAGACCTTTATATTGCACTGAACAGATTGTTCCTAGATCTTGCAGAACCCAAGTGGCCGCCGCAGATTGATGAGCTGATTGAAAGCCCTGGTACCATCTTTGATAAGCGAATATTGATGTATGAAGAGACCAACGAAAGGGAGCCAGATGACCCCTATGAAGCTGGTTACACTACAGATCTGCTCTGGAGGGGGACATATCCTTCTCATGTCTTCATGCTCCATACTCTGTTTCGCACATTGCTCTTGACCCCGACTTGGTCGCGGGTCATTATTGAAGATATTCCACGGGCTCCGCCCGTTATGATTACTCTGTCCCCTCGGGACCTTATTCCACAACCTCCTCTCGATCTAGAGAGGATGTATGATTTGATCTGGGACGTATTGCTATATGATCCCCCTAATCCTCTGGCCTTGGTGCCACTTCCTCCATCTGATTCTCCTTCTATTTGTATTTATTCCTGTTTCATGTTTAATTCCTCTGATATCCAAAAAAAAACATCAATTTTACAACAAATTCTTCTCAGATCCTTATCGAGGAAACTTCTTACTTGTCCGATCGCACCCCGTCGCGCGGGTCCTTCGGTCAAGATTCTCTCTTAAATCTACTATGCCCCTCCCCTCGGGAGGATTCTCCTGTATTTTCACTTGTATCCCAGGATTTCCATCCTGCTTCATCTTCATTAGGTTATAATAGGGAGTTTAGTGAAGTTAAGCAGTCTAGTTTTAGGCAGGTTAGTCAGGTTAGGAAGTCTATGAAGCCTAAAGGTAGGCAAATTCCAGATAGATACCTCCAGGACTTAGCTGATAAATGCTTTTCTTGCTCTTTGATCCTTCAGTTTTTAGAAAATCCAATTCAGATGCCAGAAGACTGTATGAATGATGAGTCAGTCAATGATGGGTATGGGGTGTATGAGTTAGTACATGAAAAGGACCCCATTGTTGAGGATGAGGAAGATGACGAGGACGCAGCTGAGGCATATGCCAGTGGAGTGAAGAGATTCGATGAACCCTCAGCTGCCGTAGAAGAGCCCACCAAAGAAATCAATTTAGGGACTGAAGACGAACCTAAGGTTGTCCTCGTCAACAAAAATCTTTCTACAGAGGATGAGAAGGCAATGGTACAAGTACTTAAGGACTATAAGGACACTTTCGCCTGGAGTTATGAAGATATGCCAGGGTTAGACTCATCTTTAGTTGAACACAGGTTGACATTAAAGGAAGGAGCTAGCCCGGTCAAGCAGAAATTAAGGCGATTCCACCCACAAATGGCTCTAAAGATGAAGGAAGAGGTCGACAAATTGCATAAAGCCAAATTTATTAGAGTTGTCCTTTATCCACAATGGGTGGCCAACATAGTCCCGGTTATGAAGAAGGACGGGAAGGTCAGAATTTGCATTGACTTCCGCGATCTGAACCGGGCGTGTCCTAAAGATGATTTTTCATTGCCTCATATTGATGTACTCATTGATAATACTGCTGGCTATGAAACCTTATCATTTATGGATAGATTTTCAGGATACAATCAGATTAAGCTAGTAGAAGAAGATCAAGAGAAAACGTCATTCACTACACCTTGGGGAACATACTGCTATGTTGTCATGCCATTTGGGTTAAAGAATGCTGGAGCCACTTATCAAAGGGCTATGATGGCAATATTTCATGACATGATGCACATAGATCTGGAAGTGTATGTGGATGATTTATTGGTTAAATCTAAGACAAAGGCTGAGCATGCCAAAGTTTTGGCAAGGGTATTAGAGAGATCGAGAGAGTATCAATTAAAGATGAACCCCAAGAAATGTGTATTCGGGGTATCTTCAGGAAAATTACTTGGATTCATCGTCAGCAAACGGGGAATTGAGATCGATCCCAACAAGGCGAAGGCTATCAGAGAAATGCCACCTCCCAAAAATTTGAAGGAGCTAAGAGGATTAATCGGGAGGTTACAATTTATTCGCCGTTTTGTCTCCCAGCACTCACAAAGGTGTAAGCCGTTTTACGAGCTTACCAAGCCGGGAGTCAAATTTGATTGGGACGATAAGTGTCAGGAGGCATTCGATGGATTAAAGAACTATTTAGCAAGTCCTCTTGTTTTGAGACCACCATCTCCAGGCAAACCATTGATACTTTATATTTCAGTCCTGGATGATGCAGTGGGGGCTGTCCTAGCACAAGAGGATGAAGAAGGAAAAGAGAGGGCAGCCTATTATCTCTCTAAACTTCTCAATCCCGCTGAACAGAGATATACAGCGATGGAGAAAACATGTGCAGCATTGGTTTGGGTTGTGCAGAAATTGAAGTATTATTTTCTGGCTCATGAAGTCCATCTCATCGCTAGGATGAATCCGATCAAATTCCTTCTGGAGAAATATGTTCTTACTGATAGATTAGCGCGATGGCAAACCTTTCTATCTCAATTCGATATCACTTATATTCAGCAGAAAGCGATCAAGGGCTATGCCATAGCAGAACATCTCGCTCATCATCCCCTTCCTCGATTTGATCCAGTGCGATTAGAGTTTCCGGATGAGGAACTGATGTCCGTAAATCAAATCAGAGATGATATGTGGACTCTGCATTTTGACGGAGCTCTGAATTCTCATGGAAAGGGGATCGGTATCGTTCTGTTATCACCTGAAGGTATCACCATTCCACAAGCCTTTCAGCTCGATTTTCCAGTCACCAACAATATAGCTGAATACGAGGCACTCATTGCTGGCCTCGAGGCCGCTCATTTTCATGGTGCCACCAAACTCAGGATTGTGGGTGATAGCCAACTGATTCTTCGCCAAGTGCTGACCAAGTATCGAACTCTTGATCCCCAGCTCAAGCCCTATCAAGAACTTACTTCTGCTTATTCAAAGCTTTTCACGAAATTGATCTTTGTCCACGTCCCTAAGAATCAGAACATCTTAGCTGACGCTCTAGCTTCATTGGCATCTTCTCTTAATTTTCCAATCAGCAAGCAATCCGAATCAATCATAGTTCATAGGCGTCTTTCACCTGCCGTGAAAGACCCTTCATTTCTTAGAACTAAGGAGAAGTTACTGAAGAAAGTCAGAGACGGAGATATCATTGAAAAGAGAGAAATTATGTTAATGGAGCTGTTGGAAGAGATGGATGATGAACAAAAGCCATGGTATTATGAGATTGCAAAATATTGTGAAGATCAATCGTATCCTGAGGAAGCTACAACTGAGGAAAAAGAGAGCTATCAGGAGAATTGCTCAACGATACACCTTAGTTGGGGGAGCACTATATAAGAGAGGTTTTGATGGAGTTCTTCTGAGATGTCTAGACGAAGATGAGCTTTGGAAGGTTATGGAAGGAGCTCATAGTGGAGTTTGTGGTGGCCATGTCAATGGACAGATGCTAGCAAAGAAGATCCTTAGACAAGGATTTTATTGGCCAACCATGGAAGAAGACTGCGTAGGATATGTCCGTAGGTGTGCTAAGTGTCAACTTCACGCCGACAAAATTCATTCTCCTGCATCTTCACTCCATCCTGTTTCTTCCCCATGGCCTTTCTCCATGTGGGCTTTCGACATTATTGGACCCCTTGGTAATCCAGATTCCGGCATCAAGCAAAAATCTTTCATTCTCACGACAACGGAATACTTCACCAAGTGGGCAGAAGCTGAAGCGTACGTGGAGATCAAAGCATCAACCGTCTGCAAGTTCATCATGAAGAACATCATCACCCGATTTGGAATTCCAAGCACCATTGTCACCGACAACGGACCGCAGTTCGTGTCACAAGAATTGAAGGACCTCTGCAACAGGTACAGAATTGCATTGCATCATTCGTCTCCTTATTATCCGCAAGGCAATGGCCAAGCAGAGGCAACAAATAAGACTTTGATAAAAATCATCAAAAAGACGTGCAAATCTAATAAATTCGCAGACTGGCCAGAAAAATTGGTTGAGGCTCTATGGGCCTACTGAACTTCAATCCGCATGCCCACTGGGCAAACTCCTTATTCCTTAACATTTGGAATGGAGGCGGTAGTTCCATATGAGATCCTTATACCGTCATTAAGAGTACAATTGAATAAGGAATTTTCCATTGATGAACATCGTTCAGCACTCCTTGCTCAATTAGAACTTTTAGACGAGAAAAGATGGTCAGCTGCTAATCATGCAAAAGTTTATCAAAACAGACTAGCACGTTTTTATCAAAAGAAAGTTATTGAACGTAAGTTCAAAGTCGGTGAAATGGTTGTCAAAAGGATTTTTGTAAAACCTGGTGGTCCGCGTTCTAAGTTCCAACCCAACTGGGAAGGACCTTATGTTGTATCGCACGCTTTTCCTGGTAATGCCTATCGTCTTGTTAATGCAGAAGGAGAAGAGCTAACTCATCCTTGGAATGGTTTACATCTTAAGAAATACTACCCTTAGATTAAAGAGTCGATCAGTATGGTACAAAGACCAGTGGAATCAGAAAGTTTATAAACTCGAATTTCTTTGTTAGTCTGGATAACTTAACTTCAAATACGTTACTACACACACTGACACGTTTGATTCGTGAGTAACAAGAGATGCCAAGTCCTAAAGAACACCGAAGCTTGACCGAAAGGGTAAAGTACAAATCATTCATTTTAAAGCAAAAATTCTGTTTTATACTCGGCCCATGATGTCGAAACGAGGCTTAGAATAGACTATCAAGAATACCCGCCATCTTAGTAGGAGGCCGTCATAAAAAAAAAAGGGGGAGATCCGTCCCAAAGAAAAGAATAGAAAAACAAAAGCAAAAGGCAAAGTCCAAATGTCAAATCAAAAGGCCATCACACTACAAGCGTTACATTAAGGCCATGAAATGAAACAAAAGGGAACGCAAGGTCGATAAATATCCCGGAAAGAAAATGACTGAACCCCAACGGATACTAGGGTAGGAAAGGAACATCTTTTTAAGTCTCCGGAACCTTCTCATGGGCTTTCTAAAACTTATTCTTCCTTTCTTTCTAAAGAGGCGTACTCCAAACTTAAGGAATGGCTTAGATTGACTAAGGATCAAATCATCAAATGGGATCACGAATAGAAACACAAATTCAAACACGATGAGTTTTAAGTTAAGTTGTTAAAGAACAATTTGGGAATTAAGTTAATAAATGAATATGATCTTTTGATCTAAGTACCATGCTGATCTTTTAGTCAAAAATCCAAAAAAATGCATATGTCAAAAATCCAAAAAAAATACATATGTCAAAAATTCAAAAAAAAATACATATGTCAAAATTTAAAAAAAAAACACATATTTTAAAACCCAAACAAAAATGAATATTTCAAAACAACAAAAATATCTCAATTAGCATTTGCTTGTTGCACTCAGTATGTTTCATTCCTTTTATTTTCAGTAAGCATCTGTTTGCTTGCATGTTGCATTTCGCTTAAGTTTGATTATTCTCATTACCTTTGTTAATAAAGGCTATGCCTCTTGACCATTATTGAAGGAAAAATTAATTGACCATTTATTTGGTCAGGCAAGGGGCTAAGCCTAAATAGATACTTAACCTGTTTGTTAAGTATGTACAGGATGCAAGACAAGTACAGGAACACAAGATTGGAGCCCAAAAGTTTCATGTATATCATCGACAGGTGTTTTGTACATGATACATAAAAGAAAAAGAAAATACGTAAGCCCTCAAGGCTGGCTCTCCCCTCCGCCTTCATCAAGCTGGCTCTGGGCCTCGTCAGGTGCGTCCGGTGCTGGTCCTCAGCTGGGAGGTGGAGGTGGCCCCATCGTGCTCGGCCCTGCCTGGCCAGAAGACATGGCGACACTGGCAGTAAAAGCACTGGTCAGACCATGCTCCTGGGCACGCTGCCGAGCACGCCTGTACCTCTCCTCCACACTCTGGCGCTCGTGCTCAGCAATCCCTAACTGAACTCGGAGGGAGGCCATCTCTGAATCCATCTTCTGCCGCTCCTGCCTCTCCCGCTCTCGCTCCTCGGTGATGAACCCCAGTCGAGACTGGAGGTGTGAAAGCTCTCGAGGAAGATCTCCAGTCGAGAGTCGGGCCACCTGCTCCTCCAGAGACCGGATCCGCGCCGCATCGGCCTCAGCACGAGCAGCTGCACCACGAGAACGCTCTAGCTCCGCTTCAGCCCTCTGAAGGGCTTCCTGAAGCTCAGCAACCTGAAGGGAAGTCATTGTTAGCTCAAGGCGATCAATTAAGTAATCAAAATCAAAATTCGAAAAGTCGAAGAACTTACCCGAACAGCCCGGTCCTCCTCCGCAAGAGAAGCTCGATGGATGGCATAGGCGAGCTGACTCTGAAGGTCAGCCAGAGCAGCCTCGTGCACAGCAGACGAGGAAGAAGATGAAGCTCCGAAGGAAGGGGGAGCCGCCTGGGTGTAGACGGCTCGCTGCACCAAAAGACAACTGTCAGTGTCGATCGCCAAAACAATTAATTAATTAAAACATGCACTCATATTCATGCATACATACCAGATCGAACAGTTCCTTCTGGACCTGTTCTAGCTGGGCCTCCGCATCATGTAGGCGAGCCTGGAGGTCGATGATGACCGCGTCACGCGCATCCTGCATATCACACATACATACATTCATTCACAAACATAAATCAAGATAATAAAATCAAAGACGCATAAATGCATACTTACATCGAGTGGTCGGAGGAGCCGAAGCTGATCGGCGTAGTGGGCCCGGTACTGCTGGAGGTAGCCCTCGCTACTCTCCGCACGGGACTCCACACGTACGCCTCGTCGGTGCCAGTCCTCGTACTGCTCCGGAAACTTGGCACGCCAATCTGTGAGGGCTTGCTTGCCCCTCATGCTCCTCCCGACACCCTCCGAGACCTCCTCATCAATCCATTCTTGATGGAGGCCCAGTGTCCTCATCACGAGCCGGAGGCGGAGGGGTTCAATCTCGTTCACGCAGTGCAGCCATATCTGCCTGCTGAACCTCCTCCTGCCAGCCGTCACCCACGGTTGACCCTCCTCGCCCATACCAAGGTACGGGCGCCAGATTACCTGCACATAGATTAGATGCATTCATAAATAATTTGCATTTAATGAATAAAAGATTGCATTTAATTAAACAAGTTAAAAACTTACCAGTAATTCTGGGTAATCCAGGAACTGATGGCGGAGGGCCGTCAGCTGGTGGTGCTGAGGAGCCGTGTCCACGATCGGCTGCCAACGGCAGGCTAATGGGACGGCGCTGGGTCTCGCGATTCGCGCTCTGCCGAGCGGGAAGTAATGGTAACTCCAAACCTGCATTCGTGAACATATAAATTAGTAAAGCATCATATCATATCGCATTGCATATCATAAACAAATAATAAATAACTTAATACCTGGAGGAACGGCGAGAAGCCGCTGACAGTGGTCTCACGGTCCGGCGTGACCGCAGACAGATCGGCAAAGAGATGGGCCAGAAAGGCCGCACCCCACGCGTACTCTCCTAAACTATCTAAGTCATCTAATAGATAAAGGAATCTACAGTGAATGTGGTCGCCCTTCGTACCGAAGAGCAACCGACCAAAGAAGAAGACAAGAAAAACTCTAAGCTGCCTATCTACCTCTTCCACCTGACTCGGGTCGCTACAATAGACGGCGGAAGATGATTCAGCTAACCTATCCCTAAACTCCTCCCGGGTCTCGTCAGACCGACGCCAGGGCTCATCTAGACCTAAGGCGGCCTCTACCTCCACCCTAGGAACCATCCTAGACTCCCTACCTAAGCTGGACACCTCTATCCCTAATAGAGCCTCTGTCAATCCCTGATAGCTGGGGTAAGTAACCCCACTCACAGGTCGGCCCTCTACCCTGAGGCCAGTGATCCTGGCCACATCCTCTAGGGTAGGGACCATATGTCCCCACGGCATTAGGAAAGCACGGCTTTCCGCATGCCACCTCTCCCGCAGCGCCTGTAGGAGGACCAAATCGAGCCAAAATGGCTCGATATCTAATACCTCGCCGAACCCCATCCGGCGCAGGCGCGCCTTCTGGAAATTCGGGAGCCCTCTATAAGCCCCTATCTCAAGGTCCCATGAGATTCTGGCCCTCATCACTCCCTGCAAATAAAAACATAAAAAAATAGGGTCAGTAATGAATAAAAACAGGAAAATCACTTCTGTTTTGAAAGGCGTCAGCACACACAGACGTTTTTCAAAACACGTCCACATGCCCAGACGCAATTCAAAATTATTTTTTGCCTAATTAAAAATTTGGAATTGGTCTTGAAAGACGTCAGACCATGGTGACGCCTTTTGAATGGCGTCACCTGGTCTAGACGCCTTTCAAGATCCGATTCCGTGTTCTTGAATAACCCCGTTTTTTCCCTCTTTTTCTCATCCCATTCATCACATAGAGAGCTTACCGTGTGGAGATTGCCCTCCTCTCCTTCTTCCATTGCCACGGGCGCCGGTGGAGGGATTTCTTCCTCCAAAAACGTCGCGGCTTCGGCTAGCACCGCCGAAACATCCTTGGGGGCTTCTTCTTCGTGCCTTCGCCGCCTCTTGGCTAGGGTCTTAGTCTTTCTTGAGCCGTCACCGCGTTCCATAGCTCGAGAAGGAAGAGTTTTGAGGGAAAAAGGGAAGGAGATCACCGGAGTTCGAAATCGCCGCCGGTGAGGAGAGAGGGTTTTTGGGAGAAAAGTAAGGAAGAAAGGGGGGCCTTCGCGGGTCTGTAAAGGAAAGGTTAAAAGGCGTCGAATCAGACATACGCATTTTAGGACGCATAAGTTGAGGCGGCAAGGACAGCTGTTTGAAAAGTGTGAAACACGTTTACATGTAATGACGCGTTTCAGATTACCGCCAATTCTGGTCAGAGCCGTACATAGGAAAATGATGAAAAGCGTCTTAACTTGAAGACGCGTTTCAGGGGATTAATCACGGAATTAATGGCAGAATCCTGAAAAAAGTAGGAGAGAGAGTTGAAAGGCGTCAATCGTTGCAGACGCAATTTAAGGTTTAATCAGGTTTTCGAGGATTAAATTGAATTTCTGGAAAATAATTATGTTTGAAAGGCGTCTGTCTGAGTGGACGCGTTTTTCATTTTACAGAACCCGAATTGTCAAAGTTTCAAGAAAAATCAAGTTTTTACTAAAGGAAAAATCATGGGCACATCACAGAAAGTTAAGGAAAGGTTTCAAGGCATAGAAAAATAGCTCTTTATTCAATGAAATCCTTTATTACATCGAAAGAAAAAAAAGAAAAGAGAAAGAGGACATTTAAGGAAGAATTTCATGAAGACTTTTAAGGTAAGGAAATTTTAATCATCTATCTCTATCTCTAGAGGATTTTACACGGTAACTAAAGCCAAGGTTCCACAAAGTAGTGATGATTTGTATGGCTTCATAATCTTCGTCGGATTCCAAGTCACGCTTCTTGATTGGGGATGTGAGAGAGAACTCAGGGAATTCACGACGGCCCAAGCTAAGTTGAGTAAGGCATCGGTGTGGGTTGTATAACACGAACTCGGTGGCTCCAATCAACTTGAGATCTGCTCCTGCTGCACGGCGCACCCAAATAGGCTTTCCAACAAGAGCGAGTGGAGATGAGTCAAATATGTCGGACGTCATGAGCTTCAAATACTCTCTCCAATCGGCCCGCGTCTTGAGCTTTGGAACCTTGTTGACCATGTGCTCATTGAACTTTACAATGTTAGCAATGCAATGAATTGGACTATTCAAGAAGATTTGAGATGGATTCAGAGGCCTTTTCTTGCTGTACTCGAATTTAAAGTGAAGTTCAACCCACAAGGCAAAGAGTAACATGCACCCATAGGGAGGATGACCCACAGATGCCGCAGAAAGCCCGTTATAAAGATATGCCAAAAGTGCAGTGCTAATGGATTTACCTTCGAAGATTGCGCAGACGGCACTGACCTGATCATCTTCCAAGATGTTATCCTGCGCAGGGAAGAACAAGGCACCGGCAAGGCATGTAACGAAAGCTTTCGTCACATCTTCCGCTTCATCCTCCCTTAGATCATCAATTTCATATAGAGTCCACTCAGCAAGCTTTACAAGATTGATCCCCTTCTTGGTAAGGCATCCTTTAGCTTCTGAAGGATCCTTCATGATTGATGTCAACAATTGTTGACCGGTGATTTTCTCTCTTGTCAAAGCTATCTTATCTTTGTTATCTTTGGTCTTTGGGAGACCCAATAGAAACTCTGCCTCCTCCAAAAGGATTGTGCACTCGAAGTCTTGGAAGAAGAACGTATGAGTTTGGGGATGCCACCACTCGATCAAGGCACCCATAGCCGCCTAATCTACGTTCAAACTTTTGTAATTTTTAGCAAGCACCACAAGACCTTGAAGATTTCACTTGGATATGAACACTTGCATGGAAAGCTTAACACTTTTTGCAAGTTTACGAATCCGAGGGAGAGAGGTGAACTTCCTTGGGCCAGGAAACATAGGATAATTCTAAAAAAAAACAAAAGGAAGAATATGAATAACATCACGAAGAACATGAAGAGCAAGAACAAGAATTGAAGGGAAGTTGATTTAACTTACTTGAAGATTAGGATCTCTTCCATTGAGGTGATTTTCCACGTCGGAAAACTTCACTAGAGACATCTTCATCCTCTTGTTTGAAGAATACATCTTCTTTTTCGGAGTTCTTCCTTCTTGAAGCTTAGAAACCTTGGAAACTTTGAAGAAACCTTGAAACTTTAGAAGAAAACTCAACCTAGGATCTTTGGATTATGGTAGGATTGCTTGGGAACAACCTAAGGGTGTTTATATAGAAGGAATTGCGATCCTAGGAAGACTTTTCCGGATTGGAAAAGGGATGTGCATTGGTAGAGTTGGAATCCGAGTAGAGAACAGCTAGAAACCTATTTCTGTGAGTAAAAGGCGTCGAGGAGCACCGCCGCTTTTCACCATTGAATGGCGTCTGCTCGACATGACGCGTTTCAATAATTATGTGATTTATCCGAAATTCTATAATTTTTGATGTTTAAATTGAATATTTATTTGAAATTACTAATAATTTTGATTGCAGAAAACCTGAGTAAAGCTGGAAATATCAAGAAGATCCCATTATGGGAATTTATGAAGTCCCGACCATGACTAAAAAGACGGTTATTTCTACCCTTGTATTTCTTTCATGTAATTATTTTGCATTTGCATTATTATATGTTAAGTATTTATTAGAGTATATCAAGGACCTTGTGGTTTTGATGAAACTGGAATTTGAGTTCCCCTACAATAAAAACAGTGATAATTCCAGAGAATTCTTAATCGCACGGATAGGCCGTTGGATTGTTAATTAGTGAGGACGATGGTTCCATTTTTGTGAAACGGTGCGTGGATAAACGAGTTTCGGCTTAGCACTGAATTACAAGAATTGGTATCTTGACTCATTAATGACAATTTAACAATATTATCCTTGATTAATTTATATTTTATTTGACTTTATATTTTTCTTTTAGCCCAGCATGCATCATGTAGGATTTTGAAATCATTGTGATAGGGATTAATTATTGATTAAGTTTCAGACCATTAATCAAATAACTTCAACATGATATGAAATATTCCATTCTGAGTTAAGTATCTTGATTATCTTTGAGGTTCGCTTGAAGATATCCTTGAAATTCTATCCTTTCTTGGACTCTTTATCCAATATTCTTGTTTTCTTTTAAAGATCCATCATGGCTGTAGCACGTCCACATTGACTGGCAAACGCTCCCCATGATGAAACCTACAGTGTCTATGACCTGGGGTACTTCCCACTCAGAGGAGGTTGATCGACTTTATTTTATTTCCTTGTCTACCTCATCCAGACAGGATTGATTCCATTGATCTCCTTGAGCCATCTTCAATTGATGATTTTGAGAAAAATTTCAATCATGTGATGTTAAGAGCGTGTCTCATCACACCTTGGCATCACCTTTTCAGTACATTACATTTCATTTCACTCCCTTGCAAAGACGATGCCAAGGTGAGGCAGCTGTAGACACGCTAATTTTGACGTCATTTCGAGTAAATTTCATATCATAGAATAATGCCTCAGAATGGTCTGATATTTAATCATTGATTAATTTTTATTGATTTTTTTGAGTGTCGAGTCGAACAGACATGTTTAAGTTAATCAATTAAATTGATTTTAACTCAAATTTCAGTAAAAATATGAAGAAGTCTAAAAGACGTCTACCTGTATGGACGCCATTTAGAATTTATTCTTATTTTAACGTTTAAATTTGAATTTTAATCAGTTGATTAATTAGCTAAAAGGCGTCTGTAAGAGTTGACGCGTTTTAGGTTTCCTAAGCTATTTCTACTTCTCTTCTAGATGTTTATCCTCATCTTAATTAGTATAAAAGACGTCTAGTCATGTAGACGCGTTTTAGCTAATACAGATAAAGATAAGTTTTCCCGGATGTTTATCCTTATCTTAATTAATCTGAAAGGCGTCATATAGTGTGGACGCGTTTTAGATAATTACAGATAAAGATGAATTAATCTATATTTATCTGTTGGTTAAGATGGATAAATCCTAAATTTTTCCATGTAAATCTGCGGACGCAGAAGAAGCCTATAAATACCTTACATCTTGAAGAGTTAAAAAATGTGAAGCGTAATCTTGAGTTGATTATCATTGAGCAATAGCGAGTTGAAGATCGGAGTAACAACGTCGGAACGTCGAAGCGCTGCTATTTCTAGAAGTCGGCGTCCTTTCAAGATTCTTCATCCATTCAAGAATTCAACCATTAGGCATAAGTCTTTATTTTCTGCATTCATTTCATTTAGTTCTACATTCTTCCTTATCACTCCATACAACACACAACACATTCATTCTTTTCAAAACCTATTTGATTAAGGGGTTTCAAAAGCCACTCAACAAGTAAGTTTGCTGTTTAATTATATGTTTAACATCATGATTAGAACAGATACTATTCTTGCTTAAAGTTCTCATCATTGTTTTTTCATTTCTTTTCTTTCTATTTTTGCTGCACGGAGCAAAGGAGTAAATCAAGCACAAAGTCACAAGAATCTATGGACGATCCTCAACTTCAACTCCAAATTCAACAGCAAGAACAAAGAACAAAGAAAGAGCTCTCTTTCTTCAGCCGGCTGAAGGAGGGGAATCAAGAGCTCAATATCTTCCGCGTTTAAACAGGTAGGCGATTAAAAACTTCTTTTGAAACTTTTAAGTAAAAAAGTTTCTGGCGATCACTGTACGTAGTTGCTGTTTTTAATAGGTTTATTTTGCACTAAACAACATAGATTTTTCATGTTAATCACACTATCATTTTAAGCACTCACAGGCGGTGGTGATGGGTTATTGGGTGTGGGTAAACGGTATGAAGGTGTTGGTACTGGCGTGATGGTAACGGGTTGTGATTTAGGTATGTGGATGGTGCGGTGTGGTGGTTGCTCAGTGGTGCTCGAAGTGTGACCCGTTGAATAAATAGAGGAAGAGTCCTCTATCTTCCACTGTTGCCCTCGATTAGCCTCAGACCGGCTATTTTTTAAAATGGGGGCAACTTGATTCTGATTCTGGTGCTCCGGGAGTGGGTTCTGCACTATACCCATGTTTGGAGGCGTCGCGACCTGCACCGGCGCTCTTGGTTGTTGCTGTTGTTGCTGTTGTTGTGGTCTTCTCGCCTTCAAGGCGGATATATACTTCTTCATTTCTTCCCAATCAATGCCTCCCTGCTCGTTGATATCATGAATATAATCTCGGAATTGGAAGCAGGTATCTATTGTGTGTCCAGGTTGCCTGTGGAAATAACAATACCTGGAAGCGTCGGCATTTTGGGGCCAAACTGTTTTTTCTCTTGGCAAAACCAAAGCATTGGTTGCCATTAAAGCACTGAAGATATCTGATAAGAACTCTGGAAGGATTGGATATTCTGTCCTTTTCGGGCCTGGAGGTTTTCTCTGCTGGTTATAATCAGCAGGAGGAGGCACATTGTGGTATGCCGGCGGTGCGCGCGGTTGGTACTGTTGTTGTTGTGGGGGCTAGTACTGTAACTGCCACTGTGGCTGTTGTTGTGGTTGCTGGTTTGGCTGCTAAGGCCGATGGTACTGAGGCTGCTGATACTGTGGGTTCGGTTGCTACTATCTGTAACCCTACTGGTTTGGCTGTTGTGGCCGCTGGTACTGTAGTTGCTGATTCCTCACGAATTGGGGTTGATTGTTGTTCATGGTACTAATTTGCTCATGAAAGAGTGTACCCTCAGTGGTTGGACCCGTGCTAGGAGAATTTGGCACGGCAGGCTTCCGAGGTGGAGGCCTGCTAGGTCGGTGAGGATCAAAAACACTAGAGAATGTAGCATCCTTGAAAGCATTCTGACAATAGCGTGCCCTTTCATAGAGCTCTGCCATACTGGTCAAGTTGTTCAGGGCGAGGACTAACTTAAACTGAGGTGTAGCATTGGAAATCAACATCTTTACTTGCTCTAACTCAGACAGATGATCTTTCACTTTTTCTGCTATGCCCCTCCATCTATCAGCAAAACTGATGAATTCCTCGTCAGGCTTCATTTTTTCTGCTATCAGGTCAGTAATGGACAGAGAGGGGGCAACTCTATCCTGGTATCGTTGAATAAATTTTCGTAGACTATACCGTAGTCCTCTACTTCAGCAAGTTCTAAAGAAAAGAACCATTCGAGGGCTGGTCCCTCCAAAGATTTCCTGAACAAAAATGCCAACGACCTCTTGTCGTTTTGCCAGAAAGATGACTCATACATAAACTCCTTCAAATGAGTGAAGGGATTACCAGTACCGTTGTACTTTCGGTACACTGGCATTTCAGAGGGTGGCAGATGAAATACAGGCAGATTTGGCAGGTTAATTTCAGGTGCAGCTTTAACTCCCATCATTTTCTAAAAATTACTGAATTGCTCATCCATACGCTCCATCTTTGCGAGCAGAGCTTGAGTCGTCGGATCGACTGGAGGAGGGGGAGATGGAGGTACATGATAGGCCTATTGCCTAGAGTATGTAGGGCATGGGGGGCAATAGAGTTGAGGTCCGGCAGAGCTTCCGCCATGCCCAAGGGTATTTTGGTAAGTAGGCGTCGGCGGCCTGACCGGCTGCCTCGATGAAGAAAGTTGTGGCCCAGCTGGCCGAGCGGTTGAGACTTGATGGCCTTCCATGGCCTGGTGAATGAATGAAGCATGATGGGGAGGTGGTTGAGGAATAACAGGGGGAGCCGCAGGATTTGGCTTGGCAGACTGCATGGGTGTCTTCCCCTTCAAGATAGACTGGATTGCCTCGAGCTGTCGAGGATCCAGACGGGAGGCAAGAACCTCCAAGCGTTCACTAGATCCGAGGGATCGAAGGATGAGGGATCATTCGGGTTCATGTCCCCCTCGAAAATAGGATTAGAAACCGCATGCACATGCGGAGGAAGATCATAATATTAATCATGAGCACAAGGAAGAGGGGTTTGGTGGTTTCCCTCATATCGAACTAGACAAGAATGGGGATTACGGGGGGCATCAGCATCTCTCCCGCTTTCAAAGTGGTAATCAGACTCAAGAGGGGCATTAGCATCTCCCTCGTAGTTGACTAGGGCATCTGGAGCCATGCTCAAATCCCTACTTGATCGAAGTAGCATGATATTATATTTTTTTTCAAACATTTGCAGACAAGTTGCACAGAGATTAAGCAAACAAGTGGATGTTTAACGTTATTTCGGGATTCCTTGTTGGGTTATTTGGATTCAGTTAATTTCAAATTCACTCAAGGGGAAGGATCCTAGTTTCAGTTCAATTTCCACCATTATACTCTATGGCTTTCTCTCACAACGTTATGAAAATCTAACCAGGACTTTGTGAGTGCTCAAACTAGGTGTGTGATTATCATGAAAAATTTATGTTGTTTATGTGACAAATGAACCTATTAAAAATTAAGTGAATGTGATCGCCAGAAACTTTTAACTAAAAAGTTCCAAAAGAAAAGATTGATCGCCTACCTGTTTTGGAATTAGGAGATTTTCGAGTCCTTAATTCCCCTCCTTCAGCCGGCTGAAGAAAGAGAGTCCTTCTGACTTTGTTCTTGCTTTAGATGTTTATTGGACTTTGAGGATCATCCAAATTTCCTTTTCCTTGTTGATTCTCTCCTCTTGATCTCCTTTTGTACCTTGCAAGAAAGTGAAAAGAAAGAGAGAGGGAATAATGAGAACTCAAATAGATGTAGTATCTATTCCAGTAGAAATTTTAATCATGCAACTTGAACAAAGAACTCACTTGTTTGTGGTCTTCTAAACCCCTTAAACAAATAGGTTTGAAATTATGCTAGTGAGTGTGTGTTGCATGGAGTGATGTGATGAATGAGATCTTGAACTAATATGATGATGAAGTCAAATTGATTAATGAAAAAGAACTAGATTGGATGGCCCCTGGAAAGCCTTGGTCTTGAATGGATCTTGAAAGGACGAAGAATGGATGAAAACTCTTTGAGACAGCAGCACTTTGATCCTTCAGCGTCTGGACGTCGTCGCCAAGATTCTTTGCTCCAATTTCACTCAATTATTTCTAATTATCACTCTCAATAATTATCACCACTTATCATCACTAACTTTTCAACGACCAAGGGGTTGTGTATTTATAGGCTTTTCATTCGCGGTTATTTTAAAGATTAACATGAAAGAATTTGAAGTTTATCTAACTAACAAACAGTTAAACATAGATTAATTCATCTTTATCTGTAATTATCTAAAACGCGTCGCCCATGGGAGACGTCTTTTAGACTAATTAAGATAAGGATAAACATCCGGAAAAAGAGATAGAAACAGCTTAGGAAACCTAAATGGCGTCGTGCCTGGCAGACGTCTTTTAGCCAATTAATCAATTAATTAGAATTCAAACTTAAATATCAAAATATGCATAAACTCTAAATGGTGTCTACATATGTCAACGTCTTTTAGACTTTTTCATTTTTGAGTTAAAATCAATTTAATTAATTAACTTAAATTATGTATGTCTGACCCGATACTATTTAATCTAAAAAGATCAATAAAAATTAACTAATGATTAAATATCAGACCATTATGAGGCATTTATTATATGATATGAAATTTACTCAAAATGATGTCAAAATTAGCGTGTCTACATACTTCGATTGATACAACCAGCCCGATGAATAAAGATGAATACCTTGATTTTGAGGACTTACGGAGGTCTTTAACGCCAACCACTCTAGTCTGATCGAGAGACCGACCCAATCAGAGAGAGGTGAAAACGTCAAGAAGGGTGTTCTTAAGAGAAAAGGGGGGTGTTAGCCCCAGTGAGTATGACCTGTGGCCTCGATAGCCTCTAATGCTTATTACGTAATGTGTAGTAGCAAGCAGATCAGAAATCTGAGAACTGAAGAAAAAAAACAAGAAACTGCCTGAATCGCGTCGCTGCTGGTCGACGTTATTCAAACATAACCTTATTTTTTCACAGAAACTCAGGCAGCAAATAGCAGAGATTTTTGCCTGAAAGGCGTCTTGGTTAGGCGACGCGGTATGAAACACGTCGCTGTTCCTAGACGCTTTTCAAGTCGCATAATCAATATTTTAAGAGGAATTTCTTAATTGATTCCTCCTCAAACAAACAGGATGAAAGCAGTAAATAATTGGCTCATGAGAATCTTTTTTTATTTCAATTTTTAACAAGATGATTTATCATGTAAACAACAAAACATTCAATCAATTGCACATGCTTCTTATCACAAAAACAACTCTTCAATCAATCAAACGGGGAGGGCAAGATCTTGCCGCAAGGGTGTGCACATGGCGCACGTGGGAATAACAACTAAACTAAAAACTTACCGATCGGTGAGGGCGTGTCGAGAGACACAGGTGGTGCACCGTGGGTGCCCGATTGATGAAAAGTAAGAATAAAGATTAAAAGATGGCGAGACCAAGTCCCACCGTGATCGCCAAAAAGCTGTGAGTGCTCAAATCAGGTGTGTGATTATCATGAAAATTTATGTTGATTATGTGACAAATAAAACCTATTAAAATTAAGTGAATGTGATTATCAGAAACTTTTAACTAAAAAGTTTCCAAAGAAAAGATTGATTGCCTACCTGTTCTGAAATTGGGAGATGTTGGAGTCCTTGATTCTCCTCCTTCAACCGGTTGAAGAAAGAAAGCCCTTCTGACTTTGTTCTTACTTTGACTGCTTATCGTACTTTGAAGATCATCCAGATTCCTTTTCCTTGTTGTTGATTCTCTCCTCTTGATCTTCTTTTGTACCTTGCAAGAAAGTGGAAAGAAAGAGGGAACAATAAGAGCTCAAATAGATGTAGTATCTATTCTAGTAATAATTCTAATCATGCAACTAAACAAATGGACTCATTTGTTTGTGGTCTTTGAAATCCTTTAAAACATAGATTGGAAAATAATGCTAGTGAGTGTGTGTTGCATGGAGTGATGTGATGAAATTGTGATGCCAATGTGATGAAAATATGAGAAAGATGTAGAAATTAATTAAGAACTAAGTTGGATGGCCCCTGGAAAGCCTTGGTCTTGAATGGATCTTGAAAGGACGAAGAGGCGATGAAAGAAGGATGTAGACTCCAGGAAGTAGCAGCACTTCGATCCTTCAGCGTTTGGACGTCGTCTTCTTCTTGGATTACTCAAAATTATCACTAATCTTTCAAGAATTATCACTAACTTTTTAATGCCCAAAGGATTGTGTATTTATAGGCTTTACATCCGCGGTTATTAATGGATTAACATGAAAGAATTTGAAGTTTATCCAACTAACAAACAGATAAACACAGATTAATTCATCATTATCTATAATTATCTAAAATGCGTCGCCCAAGAGAGACGTCTTTTAGCTAATTAAGATAAGGATAAATATCCAGAAAAAGAGACAGAAACAGCTTAGGAAACCTAAATGGCGTCGTGCCTTGCAAACGTCTTTTAGCTAATTAATCAATTAATTAAAATTAAAATTTAAATATCAAAATAGGAATAAACTCTAAACTGCGTCTACACATGTCGACGTCTTTTAGACTTTTTTATATTTTATTAAAATTTGAGTTAAAATCAATTTAATTAATTAACTTAAATTATGTATGTCTGATCCGATACTATTTAGATAATTAATCCAAAAAGATTGAATAAAAATTAACTAATGATTAAATATCAGACCACTTTGAGGCATTATTATATGACATGAAATTTACTCAAAATGATGTCAAAATTAGCGTGTCTCCAATAACCATCATGGCATGTCATGCTATACACATGTCAGACAAGACCCCCATCTCCTTTGAGGGTAAGAGATCGTGAGTACAATTCCTTAGGACCAAATGGGCATCTTTTAGTTATTACAACCTCCCCTCCCCACTTAGGAGATCATGGATTCAACTCTCACTAGGTGTACACCCGAATACATAAAGGTAACCCAAGGAGCTTTTCCTTTCAATGGCAGAATCGCCTTAGAACATGCTATCGGTTAATTGAGCAAAATGAAATAATTGCTTTCGATATCAAAATATTTTCACTTGACAAGCTCTTATGAGATTCGAATCACTTCTACTTGAAAGACATGAAAATACTTAGCCCATGAAGGGTCTGAACCACTCTGTTTAAAAGAATGCACAATATCTCTATTAGGTTAGGAGGATTGGTGGCACCATGAATTCTTTTTTTTTGGGGGTGGGGGGGGGGGAGAGAGGCACATAATCTCATGACAAGTATACCAATAGCTAGAACAAACCCACTGGACATGATTGAGACTTTGAGTTATATTCTCTCTTTGATAAGAGTTACATTTTCTATGGAGAAATACTACAATGTCATGTTCTCTTACCATGTCTCTTTACCACTCACATAAGACAAGTGCCACATTGGCATCCTTAGGAATGTCCCTATCATGGAGGGCTAAACATAACTCAAGAAGTAATGTAACACTTGTCTTTTTTAAGTGGCAAAGGTGTTGGGTTTTTGGGGTTTCTCCAGATCGCTCACGCAGCGGAAAATAAAATAAAACAGCGATCCATTTTCCCATTTCGAAAAACAAAAACCTACAATTATCGGATAATCGATTCTCACCGTGTGCGGATTCGAATCCGCAACCGTTCGGTTCCGTCGGTGCAACACCGCAAGCCACGCAAGTGCCCGGCCTCTAGCGAAGTCCACGCGATCCTCCTCGCGATGGATATCCTCACGTTCCTCGTTCTTCGCAGCCTACGAAACCTCCGTCGGTCGCCGCAATGATTGCCGCAACGCGCGGACGATTTCCCGTCGAACGGGATTCGGAGAAGCGGCGGAGCAGATCTGGATCTGTCTGGACGCCAGAGAGAGAGAGAAACAGAGGAGGGGCGGCTAGGGTTAGCAGCAACTTGGCCTACTCAGCCCGTTCGCTATGTTTTATACTAACCGCGCGGTTTTTCATAAAAAACCCCGGTTTGTATAAAACCCACTTATTTATCCATCGCTTTGAGAATCATGTGTGTGTGACCTTCTAGGCCCAAGTACTAGTCCAGTTAATGGCCCAACAAGCCCAGTGACTCCTCACTGGCTTTATTAATCAATTAATAACCATTTATTAATTAATTAATTAATCAATCGAATTGATCACTATAGCACATATTCACGGACTTCATTATGAAACGATAATTAATGCGATTTACACATAATGAATATTATGCCATTTTATTAATAAATGAACGAGATTTACATAGTCTGATTGGCTTGTAGGCCACCTAAAACTAACAATCTCCCACTTAGACTAAAGCCAATCACCTTTATACAATAAGCCTATAGACTCTAGGTGACGCTCAAACATAATTTGAGCTAACGGCTTCGTCAGTGGATCTGCTAGATTGTCGACGGATGGAACTCTTTCCACTACTACATCTCCTCTGGATATGATCTCTCTGATAAGGTGAAAGCGCCTCAGAATATGCTTCGATTTCTGATGAGATCGCGGCTCTTTCGCTTGCGCAATCGCTCCATTGTTGTCGCACAATAGTGGAACAGGCTCAAAGATGCTGGGAACGACGCCGAGGTCGGTGATGAATTTCTTCAACCACACTACTTCCTTGGCGGCTTCAGCTGCAGCGATGTACTCAGCTTCAGTCGTCGAATCTGCAGTGGTTACTTGTTTGGAACTCTTCCAGCACACTGCGCCTCCGTTCAAAGTAAACACGAATCCAGATGTAGACTTACTATCATATGGATCTGACTGGAAACTCGAGTCAGTAAAACCTCGCAGTTTCAAGTCACCTCCTCCATAGACAAGAAACACATCCTTAGTTCTTCTCAAGTACTTAAGGATACATTTCACTGCCTTCCAATGCTCTTCGCCTGGATCAGCCTGAAATCTACTCGTAACACTTAGAGCAAATACAACATCAGGCCGTGTACATAGTATGGCATACATGATAGATCCTATGGCAGAGGCATAGGGTATTCTATCCATGAATGCCCTCTTTTGGAATTTTTCATGCCAAACATTTTGACTATGGTATCTATATACAAGGATTGGGTCATTCCAAACATCCTCTTTGATCTATCTCTATAGCTCCGTATTCCCAATACGTAGGATGCTTCTCCCAAATCCTTCATGGAGAAGTTTTTCGACAGCCAGATCTTTACTGATGACATCATAGCTACATCATTCCCAATTAGTAGTATGTCATCTACGTAAAGAACTAGAAAAGTGACTGCACTCCCACTGGTCTTCTTGTACACACAAGGCTCATCTTCATTCTTAATGAAGTCATAAGACTTGACAGCCTCGTCAAATCTTATGTTCCAGCTCCGGGAAGCCTGCTTCAGTCCATAAATGGACCTCTGAAGCTTGCACACTTTATCTGGAGATTCTTTAGATGTGAAACCTTCTGGTTGTATCATATACACCTCTTCCTCAAGGTTACCATTGAGGAAGGCAGTCTTTACATCCATCTGCCAGATTTCATAATCAAAATGTGCAGCAATAGCGAGCAGAACTCTGATCAACTTTATCATGGCAACTGCTGAGAAAGTCTCGTCATAGTCAATTCCTTGCCTTTGACGATATCCCTTTGCCACCAACCTTGCCTTATATGTGTCGATCCGTCCATCAACACCGATCTTTCTCTTAAAGATCCACTTGCAACCGATGGGTACAATACCCTCGGGCAAGTCCTCCAAGTTCCAAACTTGGTTGGTGTACATGGACTGGATTTCTGAGTTCATGGCTTCTCGCCATTTTCCGGCTTCTGGGCCTTCTATAGCCTCCTGGTAGGTTTTAGGATCATCATCCTCATTATATTGTACCTTAGACTCACCTTCAGCAATATGTCTCACATATCGTTCGGGTAGTCTAGGTACTCTACCAGATCTACGAGGCTCATCTGTGTGTACCTGAACAGATTCAGGAACTGATATCTCGTCTGATGATAATGCAGCTATTTGGGGATCTGGAACCTCTTCCATTACTATTTTACTCCATTGTTTCCCTGGAGAAGGTATTCCTCTTTCAGGAAGACAGCTTTCCTGGCGACAAACACTTTTTGTTCACTAGGATGGAAAAAATAGTATCCAAAGGTTTCCTTTAGATATCCCACAAACCTGCATTTATCAGTTCGTGATTCTAGCTTGTCTGGATCATACCTCTTTACATGATCAGGACAACCCTAGACTTTAACATGTTTAAATTCTGGTTTCCTGCCTTTCCATATCTCATATGGAGTAGAGGCCACAGACTTGCTGGGTACTCTGTTCAGTAGGTATGCTGCTGACTCTAGAGTATACCCCTAGAGGGACACTGGTAATCCCGAAAAGCTCATCATGGATCGCACCATGTCCAACAAGGTGCGATTCCTCCTTTCTGATACACCATTCATCTGTGGTGTATATGGAGGGGTCAGTTGAGAAAGGATACCATTATCCTTTAAGAATTGTGTGAAGTTAGTACTCAAGTATTCTCCTCCTCGATCTGATTGAAGAGTTTTAATACTCTTTCCTAACTGCTTCTCTACCTCATTCTTGAACTCCTTGAACTTCTCAAATGCTTCCGACTTGTACATCATTAAGTACACATAGCCGAATCTTGAGAAGTCATCGGTGAACGTGATGAAGTATGAAAAGCCACCTTTGGCTTGGGTGGACATGGGACCACATACATCCGAATGTATTAGTTCCAGAATGTCCTTGGCACGTTCTCCATATCCAGTAAATGGAAATTTTGTCATCTTTCCCATAAGGCAGGATTCACATGTTGCAAACGATTCATAATCGAATGTTGTTAAATAACCATGCTTGTGCAACTTTTGCAACCTGCTTTTGCCAATGTGCCCAAGTCTGCAATGCCACATGTAGGCCTGGTTCACACAATTCTTGCTCTTCTTAAGATCATTATCAATTTGAAGATTGTAATAAGAAACATCTAATAGATATAGACCGTTGACTAAAGATGCTGAAGCTATTGATTTATTACCATAATAAATCGAACAACTTCTATTCTCAACAATCAACCTATATCCTATATTGTCCAAACAAGATATTGATATGATGTTTTTTATTATGCTAGGAACATAATAACAATCTTCTAATAGTAAGGTGTCTCCCGATGGAAGCTTGAGGTTTGTTGTCCCAACAGCAATCGCCGCAACTTTTGCGCCGTTTCCTAGCCTCAATTCCACCTCACCTTGTCTCAGCTTGCGCTTACTTGTCAGCATTTGCACATCATGGCAAATATGAGAAGCACATCCGGTATCTAATACCCAAGATGCGGAATCTCTAATTGACAAGTTGATATCTATTATATAGATATATGAAACTTCAGACAGCTTCACTCTTCCATGAGCTTCATCGTTAAGGAACTCCTTGCAGTTCCTCTTCCAGTGATCATACTGCTTATAATAGAAGCAGTCACCCTTCACTACTCCTTTGCCTTTGTCCTTCGATCTTATATCATTTGCTATCATCTCTGCTTCAGGGACATCCAATGCCGATTCAGCAGGAGGATCAGCTCCAGGGACAAAGTCAATGTGCTCAAATCTGAAGACATTCTTCAGGTTTCTGAACCAATCCGAGTAGATCAGGTAAGTCAAAAGGGCATCAAGTATGCCACGGAGTGGGTTATTCGACGACATAATTCCCTACAGGAGATAAGTAAAATCTATTTAGTAGATGTTCAATTATTAAAATTTAAAACAAGACATGGTCTTTTGTTCAAGTTTAACTCCCACTAATTTTTGACGGACTGTATAACCCTCAGTTATACAGAACGGGAGACGTCGAAAGTCTCCTAATGGGGATCAGAATCTCAATGACTTGCACTACAACCTTGTGGATAGCACAACAAACTGTAATACAATCAAAGAGCACCCAACTCATGGGACTTGCAACTCCTTGCAACATCTGATCATAGCTTCAGTCCCCAGAGATTTAATGGCCTTGTGGATAGCACAACAAACCACTAATTCTGGTATAAGCTAATCATCATTACGCGATGAGCATAGATTTGCATGCAGCCCTTGTGGATAGCACAACAAAGCTATATGGTTCCTCTACCCCGATCTATAGGCATCTAATGCCATAGCCACAGTTTCTCCTCCCAATTAAGCAGGCATTGTGGATAGCACAACAAACCTGCCTAAAGTGATTCGAATCCTATGACTATAACGATGGTGGACCATGCGGTAAGTTCTTAACTACTCGCGTTACGGCTTAGAGTTTATCTGAGGGTATTTAGATAACTTTTATTTTGGTCTCTCCTAGGTGATAGTATAAATATATCGTATATATTTACTAAATACTATAACCTACTTTGATTCATAATCAAAAGAAAACAATGCATCACATACATGTCTAGTGTGGTCATGGATAGCACAGTGGGTTTGACTGGAGCCAACAGTCAAACGCACACAGAATCTAACACAACAATTATATTAGATATCCTGCAAGCGCATAGGTAAGAGATCTCCATCTTTTCGTCTTCCTGGTTGTAGCTGTGGATTGTCCTCGCTCCTTCCTCGGTTGCCTCGATCATATTACATTTAAATTCTAGAATTTACAAGTAAATTGAAGAAGGCCTTATGGCGAGTATAAGATAGAGAGGGAGGTAGAAATACATCAGAGTATGAGAGAGAGAGGTGCGCAGACCTCTATTTATTAACAATTAATAAACAATCATACATCCACGATCCACACAATCCATTCATCACATGAATAATTAAATAAGTGCATATCCATGACCACGTATGTTTTAAACATCTCACACATGATTCAGCGCATCACATGGCTAAAATAAAAGAGTTTTCAAAAATAAATAATTTTGATTTTCAAAAACTAGGATCCAATCAAAATTGGTATTTGAATTTTGAAAACTCATTTTATTAACTTAACATGCAATTAAATCAAATTTAAAAGCATTAAACACACATCACATGCGCACACACTCCAAATTAATAATTCCAGATTTATTCCATGCAAATTAGAACATTTCTAATAATCTAACACTTAGATTAAACCCCATTAATAATCTAACAATTAGACTATTTAAAGACTAATCTAACTCTTAGATTAATCCAACTAAGTTAATTAATAATTTAACACTTAAATTAATAATCAACTATAATTAATTATTAACTACTAATCTAACACTTAGATTAGCCAATTGATGTTAATTATTAATTTAACTCTTAAACTAATAATTAACACTAACTGATTTATAATTAATTAATCTAACTCTTAGATCAGAAAATTAAAGTTATTATTAATTCAACTATTAAATTAATAACAACAATAATTAATTAAGAACTACTAATTTAACATTTTAAATTAGTCATTTAAGCTAATTATTAATTTAACAATTAAATTAATAACTAACTCAAATATTAATTAACAATTAGCTGAGATAATAGTTAATAATCTAACAATTAGACTAATAACTATTAATAACTAATTTAATAACTAATTTAACATTTAAATTAGTTAAATTGAGGTTAATAATCAATTTAACATTTAAATTAATATTAACCCCAACTAATTAACAACTAATTGCTAGTTAATACAAAATGATTCAAAAAATAATTAATAAGCCCAATTAAATATAATTTGAATAACAATTTCAATCTTCAAAACAATTTTGAATATTAAAATTAAAAACAATTCATTTTATATTCTAATGGGCTTGGGGTTTAGGGATTTAAATTGGGTAAAATAAAAGGGAAATGGGCCCAGCCCATTAGGGCCAAATGGCCCGGGCCCTGGCTTGGCCAGGGTCGAGCCCTGGCTCGGCCAGGGGCTCCGGCCCGGTCTGGCCAGGGGCCCGGTCCGCCAGCGGCCCAGCCGCTGTCTTCCCTGCAGCAGCCCGACGCACCTGCAAACCCTAGGGTTTCTGCAGGTGCAGCCCGACGGCGGCGCCGCCCGGCCGCCCCCCCCCCCCCCCCACGGCGCTGCAGGCTCCGGCCCGGTGACCCCTTGCCGCCGGCGCCGGCAAGGGCACCGGTTGAGGACTAAGAAGCCCCATTTGGAGCCCCAAAAAAACCGAAGAGGATGATGAAGAAGAGAAGGGTGCTGCCTTCCTCCAGCCTCTCCGGCGCTGGCGAGGAGCCCAACAAGGACTAGAGACTTTCTCTAGGAGGTTCTAAGGTCCGATTTACATCCCCAACACTTGAGATTGCACGAACAAGGCCGCTAAAGACCCGTCGTTCTTCGTCCGACGAAGAACACGAAAATGCCCAAATAAAATCCGAAGAATCACAGAAAAATAATCAAATTATTTGTGTTCATCTTATGAACACTATTCCGTCATTTTAATCGGATTAAACGCATGGAATAACTCATGAAAAATTAATTTAGAGACCGAAACGGGACGAGAAACAGTGGAATCTGGCTCTGATACCACTGTTGGGTTTTTGGGGTTTCTCTAGATCGCTCACGCAGCGGAAAATAAAATAAAACAGCAATCCGTTTTCCCGTTTCGAAAAACTAAAACCTACGATTATCGGATAATCGATTCTCACCGTGTGCGGATTAGAATCCGCAAACGTTCGGTTCCGTCGGTGCGACACCGCAAGCCGCGCAAGTGTCCGGCCTCTAGCGAAGTCCACGCGATCCTCCTCACGACGGATATCCTCACGTTCCTTGTTCTTCGCAGCCCACGAAACCTCCGCCGGTCACCGCAATGATCGCCGCAACGCGCGGACGATTTCCCGTCGAACGGGATTCGGAGAAGCAGCGGAGCAGATCTGGATCTGTCTGGACGCCAGAGAGAGAGAGAAACAGAAGAGGGGCGGCTAGGGTTAGCAGTAACTTGGCCTGCTCAGCCCGTTCGCTATGTTTTATACTAACCGCGCGGTTTTTCATAAAAACCCCCGGTTTGTATAAAACCCACTTATTTATCCATCGCCTTGAGAATCATGTACATGTGACCCTCTAGGCCCAAGTACCAGTCCCGGTAATGGCCCAACAAGCCCAGTGACTCCTCACTGGCTTTATTAATCAATTAATAACCCTTTATTAATTAATTAATCAATCGAATTGATGTCGCACATCGAATTCGACCGGGCCTCCGATCACGTTGGGTGCCAAGCAACACCGCGTGAACCCGGAAGGTATTGGGGTTAAGTAACCCACTTTTGGAACCTTTCCGCCGACAGTTACCGCGTGGATATAATCCTTCATTCGTACAATGCTCTCGAGTCAACTCAGGGTATGGCGAGCTGTCAAACCCTAACCGGTCGACTCACTTGGATTGGATGCCGCTGATAAATATCGGAAAACTCCTTTCCCGATATTATCGTCCGCCCTGGCCAGGGACTTTCGCGCATCCTTCCTAGAGCATTATCTCTCTAAGTACCGAGAGCGAATGATTCCTTATTGACACACAATTCCCTTCGACGGTATTTCGTTGTACCCAATCCTTAGCGTATTAGAATCCCGTGGCTAGAGATTCGTAAACCAAGGTCAAAGCACAGAAGTCCACCGACAAGGTGTCCTTGGTGTCTTAGGTCCGAGGACCATCCACGCAACAGCGACAATAGAATCAAGCTGGTTGACAGTGAGGTACAATACCATCCAGCGATTCAGTTGGATCAATTCAGTGAACTCATTCTCCAATGAGCACCTACATATTCGCCTTAGTGTCTCCACACAAGTGACTTACGAGATCAGTCACACTCATCATATGAGCAGGAGTAATCTGTACTAGTCTAACCGGATATCCGATGTCCTTCTTGGATATCCTCCGACTAGAAACAATTAAGAATATGTGTGTTTAAGTGATCAGTCTCATTAGTATGATCTCATCATAATCTGATCACTATAGCACATATTCACGGACTTCATTATGAAACGATAATTAATGCGATTTACACATAATGAATATTATGCTATTTTATTAATAAATGAACGAGATTTACATAGTCAGATTGGCTTGTAGGCCACCTAAAAGTAATAGAGGGGTCACCGGAGATCGGAGGGAAGAGAGGAGAGAGAAGAGAAAGGAGAGAATGAGGGAAAGGAGGGAGGGTTCGCGGGGTCAAACAGAAGTTGGGTAAAACGCGTCGTTCAAGCCCGACGTCATTCAGACGACAAGACCGGGCCGTACAATGACAGACCAGGGTCGTGTAAGGAATCGCCATGAACGCAGCGGAAATAAAAATGATTCCATTGTATCGGTTGCTGGGGTCGTAAAACGGACATTAAAATCTAAGCGGGAAGAACAGTTCTTCACCTTTGCGGGGTTTCGAATCTCCCGTGGATGATGCCGACTCGGTAATCGCACACGCGCACGATCTCTAGAGGTATCCACACGAGTTCCCGCAGCAGACGCGATTTCCTCCTCGGCTTGACTGCTCCGACCATATCTCAAATCCACCATGCGCGGTGAGAGACAGATCCACTCCAAGAGAGAGAGAAGGAGAGAGAGAGAGGAGAGAGAGAATCTGGGGAGTAAAATTCGTCCAACTAACTTTTTACCACTCCCCCTTGGCCCTCCTTATATAGAAATAAGGATAAGCACAAGAGTTAATCCTCATGATTATCCAAGAGTTTGGCCTTGGATAATTCTCCATTAAATCTTCATGTTTATCCTGCAGCTTTTCACAAAAACCCAGATAAGCATGAAATTTAACATCTCTCACCGTCTGACGAGAACTCTTATGTGTGTGACCCTCTAGGCCCATATATCAGTCCAGTTGCAGGCCCATTAAACTTAGAACTGTTTCTTGAGTTTAATATTTATTAATTAACATTTAAACATCATATGTTAAATGATTAATTTAATAAACAAGTAAATTATCATCCGATGATTAATTCACTTGGCCTTCTGATCATGAACAGCACCAAACACTACCTCATGATCCCAGAAGATATAAGGGATACTGTTCCCTTCAATTGAACCTTTCCGTCTGCAGATACCGCACATATATAATCCTTCACTCATGCAATGTCCCGATAACGCAAGGGTATGGTTTTATAGTCAAACCCTCTATCGCATTATCCAGATGGATTCCAATACACAGTTAATATCTAGAAAGACATCTCTTTCATTTGACCATGGCCAGGGATTTCTGTGTACACATCCATGGGACATTCTCTCTCCAGTCTTATACCAAGAGTGAGTGATCCCTTGTTGTTCACTCAATTACCTTCGCAAGCTTTCCACTGTATCTGAAAGACCGATTATGGTGGACTTAATGGTTAAAGTCCACGAGTCAGAGAATCAAGATACAATGGTCCACAAACAAGGTATCATTGGTGACTCAGGTCAAAGGACCAACTGTGCTACTGCAACGATAGAATTCCCTAGTTGACTAATAGGTATAATTACCATCCAGGAATTCTTATTTGGGTCTGTTCAGTGAACTCATTCTATAATGAGCACCCACTTGTTTGTCTTAGTGTCACCACACGAGTGAATGTGAGATCATTCACCCTCATCACATGAGCAGACATAACCTGTGTCGATCTTATCGGATATTTAATGTCCATCTCAAATATCCTATGATCGAGAACTATTTAAGACAATTGCCTTAGGATATTGATCTCACTATCATGATCTCATCATGATTCAATATCCCATACATTTGTCTATGGACCTTCATTACGATAGTCGTTTGCGAGAACTATTAAATGAAGAAATAATTGTCTTTATTAATAATCTGAACTAGAATGTACAATGATTGGCTTTGAGGCCACCCAATTCTAACAGGTCGTACTCTAAATGGCGTCATCCATCCAAGACGCCATTCAGACGATATGACCGGGGCCGTACTCTCGCGCCCCAAGGCCAGTCCACGTGGCGCCCACGTGGCACAGCCTAAAACACGTCCAGCTAGCTGGACGCCGTTTAAGTCTCAGCCCCACCAGGGCCCAAACTAAAGGATCTGACCCCGAAACTAACCCGATAACCGGATCCGAAACCTCAATTCTTACACCTAAAATGTTCATTTTCTAAATAATCTAAAATGATAGTTGTGGAGGTTTAAAAGTGGAAGGTCCTAACTGGACTGAGGTGGCAAATGAGGAAGAGACAAGTGGCCAACTCTCTCCAGGGGTGTGTGCTTTGTAGGTTGCATTTCTTGCAAAGAGGAGAGGCAGAGGTTGTCAAGGGATCCCTAAGTGTACATAAGGATAATCCTCTAATGCCTAAGTTATAAATCACTTAGGGATGGAAGTGTAAGAGAGAGAGAGCTAGGGAGTGTATTCATCCTATAATTGTTTATCGTGAGGCTTTAGAGGTAGTGGAATTTAACTAGGGAGATCACCCATGGGGTTGAGTGGTCTCGCACTCCATGTGGGAGGCACGTGTCGTGCCAGGGAGCAGTACAGGGGCACCATGCATAGGCTATTTGAGTAAGTAGAGTGTAATCATCCCCTTTTTAGGGGGAGTATTTCCAGAGTAGGTGTGACGGGTTTGGATTGCACTAGATCTTCATGATAACAAGGTGCCATACTGGAAGAACATGCTAGGAGCAAGTCCCTTCACAGTGGTAGGCCTTGGCCTTAATTGGTACATTGAGTCGATGGGTTCGTGGCCTTCATTGATAGGTGGAGGATGATCTCGACCCCTTCTTAAGGTGAGAGACGAGGGCCCCCGCACACTTGAACATGTCCAAGTGTTGGGGTCTTCAGGCTCTCAGATAGCAACTTCTTTGGGCACTATCAGTAGGTGCTCTCCCAAGTACTCTACTTTAAGTGAATATGTGTCCTCCGACTTTATTGGGCCACTGGGCTTTGCTAGTTGGACCCTTTTTGGTTTTTTAGAAAATCCCTCATTCACGGTTGTTATTATTTTGGATAGAAACAGAATTTAATGATTAATATCAGTATGCTTGTGTCCAAACTTTCTACTCATCACCCACAATCCAACTAAAAATGACACATACAAATATTTTTTCACAACATTAGGTTCTCATTTATGAGTATGGCTTATAAATAAGAATAATTTTACCCAACCAACTTAAGCAATAAAGTAAAGATGCTTACATACTTGAGATGAGTTAGTTTTTAGTAAAGAATTTAGCAAAAAAAATGAGACTCGATGATTCACCTGTTAGAATGGAAGGAGATACAACACAAATTAGTCATGCAAGTGTTTTGATATATAAATAATCATTGTAAAAATATCAAATAATTTAACATGTATTATAAATATTTTTGCAATCCTTATAAAGGTTGCATCAACATGAACTCGAACCAAATATACCACAAAACTTTATATATTTTTACATATATACTCCTAAATTCATTAGAATTTACAGAGTCTTTCTAACAAATTCGATTAGAGATCATGGTATTTCAATAAAGGAGTATAAGTGAAATATTTCTCAATAAGTCAAGGGTATTTATAAAAATATGCAAAAGTTAGGGGTGTATATACAAATATAATAATTTATAGGTATATAAAAAGCTTATACATGTGTACAATAGTTATACCATTCCATCGAAGAAGCGACACGAACTCCAACCAAAAGATTCTATTAATTTTGATAAAGTTAGAAGTATACATAAAAAATATTGATAAATTGAGGAGGACGTATGTAAAAATATCTAACCCTTTTGGCATATTCATTTGACCATATTTGATGAGAAGGGTATAGTTACAACCTTTATGAGGATATTAAAGATATTTATTACAATATATGAGACTCAAGAATATATATATACAAATATGATAATTTAGAGGAATACATATATAAAAATCTCATATTTTTGTCCTATAAACTACCTTTGGATCCATATGCTTAACTCTCACGTAAAATCTTGAGAAATGTTGCACTTATGCCCCTTTGTCAAAATAAAGTGGACTCTAATAGAAGATATCAAAAATTAAGATTCTATAAATTCTAACTAATTTAGGGATATATATATATATATATATATATATATATATATATATATATATATATATATATATATATATATATATATATATATATAAATTTAGCATGTTTTGCTGGAGTTCATGATGTTTTAATGGAAAGGATCATTGCAAACTTTTAAGGATGTTAGGGATGGTCACAATAATATGTGAGAGTTAGGGATCCGAATATAAATATGATAGTTTATGAGGGCGTTTATACAAGAATCTCTCTCTCTCTCTCTAGTATGATGTACAAAGGAGGTTAAAATACTTGGGATGCAAGAAAGGTTGTCTGAATTTGTATGGCAACAAAAGTGATCACGGTACAACTCAACTCTGACAATGCGTGAACCAAAAAATGAACCAGACAGTGATATATGTAGTGAACTAGATGAAGACTCTAAAAAAGTGTATATCCAATGCACGAGGCTCTCACCATTGGTGGGGTCTAGGGAAGGAATGATGTACGTAGCTTTATCCCTACTAAGTAGAGAGGCTATTTTCTTAGTTCAAACCCGTAACCTCCAAGTTAGAAATGGGGCAACTTAACCGGATGAAGACTCTAATTCCAATATATATATATATATATATATATATATATATATATATAGAGAGAGAGAGAGAGTAATGCTACTACACAGTCAGGACACTTGGTGCGGCCTAGTCGTACATTCTTTCTCACCGTAGTATGGCGGCAGTTCGTTCGTGCCCAATGCACTTTTGAAATATGGGCACACCAATTGCCTTTTTTTTTTTTTTTTTAAACCCAAGCCATATGTTCATGATCAGATCGATGGCCCTGCTGCTATATGGCCAAGCCATACGAAAGGCCCTGGCTGCACAGTAGCATCTCTCTCTCTCTCTCTCTCTCTCTATATATATATATATATATATATATATATATGTTCAAACTTTTTAAAGGTAGAATTCTATATATCTCACATATTCATATAGTCCAATCTTCGATCAAATATTCTAAAAAGTTAAAAACTATATAGGCTTGGCCCATTAAAAGAATTGTTTATTATTCACTGAAACTTGATTTTTTATTTCTTTTTTTAATTTTTTGGATCATCTAATTGAAGGTCAGCCTACATAAACATATGGAACATATAGAATCCAACCTAAAAAGTTTTAAAAAAATTGTTTGATGTATGTGCACCGGCAATACAACAAATATTACTCTTCTCATACATAAAATTAGCATAAAACTAGCCCTCAATTTGGAGATCAAGGTTCGAATAGGATATCATCAAACGAGGGGCGCATCCATTCACTAGCCTCCAATCTTGTTAGTTCTATGTTCAAGTATTTTTGTTAATCTCCATCCCATCCATTGGTGGCAGCAAGTCTCTATAAAACCCATGGACCAATTTGGATGCAAGCCATAAATGTAGGACTGTGATGCAGATATAGACCAATGGGCTCTCGACCTATCGGCCCCTGTCGTGCTAAGGCCAATCAGCCCCTCTGACCTAGAACGTGTTTGGCCCAGCACAGGTGGGCCATTGGCCCATTAACTTTCCGTAAGTCTCCATTTAAAGCACTGTAGGCAAGTTGAAGGTATAGCCTTATATCGGCTGCTACAAGAAACACTCACCAATTGCCCCTTATAAAAGGTGTTGCCTACGTCAAGTCGAGGTATGCCTTAACCTGCTCCTCACCCACCTGGACACATGTCACTAACTTGACCGTCGGAGGGGATGGTCAGGGATCAACCCAAGGCCCCAAGTGACGTTGTCTACTTTGGTGCCTAGGTGACTAAGTCCTCCTTGTCTTGGTCCACTCCCTACTCTCAATTTTGGTACTTCGCCTGTTATCAGTCCGTAAGCGCATCTGCTGCATCAGACTGCAAACGAACTAATACACTTAATGAACAAACTGGTTAGAAGGCTCTATGATAGCTCAACTATGCTTGTTTATTAAGTTAAAACAAATAAGTTCGAACAAAAAACTAAACTTGATTCATAAATGAGCCAAACTTGAACATAGACGAGTCCAGCTCTATTATGTTCCTGAACAAGCTCAATTAAGTACTCGTTAAGAACTCGTTTCAGTGCTTCTTGGAGTTCGTTTTAAGTATTCATTTGATTATTCCATTTACAAGTAAACTTGGTTAATAACACATTTGATGTGCTATAGAGTTTTCTATTAAATAACTAGGGATGCAAACAGATTATTACAAATTAAAGTTTAAAATTTATACTAAACTTATCATGGATTCATTAGGCTCATGAGCTGTTCAATACTCCGCTTGAACTCGTTCAATATGTAAATGAACCAAGCTTGAACGATCTTCATAGATAATTAAAATTAGTTGAACCAAGGTTGAACAAGATAAAACTCGACTCGTTTGCGTCCCTACATAAACATTTTTAGGTTCATTGTAAGTCAATAACCTTAATTTGGATGGCAAAAGTCAAGTTTACTGTAAACTTACTCGAGTTTATCAAATCCAAAACCTCTCCATAAACATAAGAATGCCCCCTCAATTAGTGAAGCCCTTGCTCCCAGGTCCCAGCCCACTCACTGATTAGTACGTTGTGGGCCTGGGCGCTTGTGGAATTGCATGTATGGGCTGGAGTAGGGCCCGTAAGAGGAAATTATTTGGGCCGGAACTGCCATCGTTTCGAACTTTGAGAAAAAAATGGCAAGGGTTTAGGGTTTTTAAAGCTCGACAACAAGTGGACGGCGCAATGGAAGGAGGCGATACGCCGAGAAGAACGGAAGAGGATGTGGTGCTCTTCCAGTTTTCTTCACCTCTCGCGGCTTCCTTCCTCTCCCTCTTCCTCCTTCTCCGTCTGCAGCAGCAGGCCCTACCTGCCCTCCCTCTACTCATCTCATGGAGTAAGAATGACCCTTCTCTTTCTCTCTCTACCCATCCTCCCTCTCTATCTATCCATCCTTCTATGTGTATGTGTTTGTGTTTTGTGGGTATGTGAAGAGTCTGGTGTTATCGACGTAGATGTTCTAATTTGATTCCGTTCTGTCCCGGTGCTGCGAGGACATTGTTTCTAGAACACCAATTTGTTGCATGCACCTGACATTTTTAGTTTTTCGACTTACTATGTGGTGAAGGTCCTTTTCGGCAGTACATGGCGGGGGAGTCGATCGGGCGACCGTGGTGGATCTGCAGATTTATTGGGTTGGTTTCCTTTCTTGGTCTATCGACTTGTTTCGTGCTGAAAAATGTTGTTTTTTCTTGGAATGTGGATTTTTGGAGGAGTCTGTGGATGGTAGTTTTGATGGTTGTTGCCGTTCCTTGTGTTCTTAGGGCATGGGATTAGGGTTTCGGCCAAGGGAGCAAATGGGGCTCCTTTTGCGCCGAATTCGGCCGGCATGAAGGGTTCTAGGATGGATGTTACTTCCGGGTGCTTTGGAAAGATGAAATTGGAGCCTTTTGGTGGCAAATCTGGTTCTGTCTCCTTCTATGGATTGACATACCATACGTTGGAAGAGCAGCAGGTGGTTTCATCGCCGTTTAAGAAGGGCACTGGGTCATTACTGTGGCTTGTAGGACCCCTAGCATTGATATCCTCATTGTTGCTTCCACAAATCTTCATTTCTAGTGCAGTTGAAGCTGCACTAAGTGATGAGATTCTTGCAGGTAATTAGTGTTAAGCTTTTATCTTGATATAAGTTGACGTTTCTCCATTAGTTTTGTTATCTCCATTTATAGCTTCATTTTGATGTCATATCTCGCTAGTTGCTAGTAAAAAAATTTCACTAGGAACCTTTGGCTACATGTTTTCCCTCTATCTGCCATGGAGTTAAAAATCAGCTGAACTGGTTGAATGAGATCAGAACTGGGTGGAACCGGTCCAGTATTGATGGCGAGTAAGCACCAAGCACTGTCCGGTTTCTGCCCAACGCTGGGGCTGCAACCAGAACCAGAACTGGGACCGGCGAATTCTGCCCAACGCTGGGGCTGCAACCAGAACCAGAACTGGGACCGGCGAAGACTGGTTTAGTTCCTGATTCTGTTTTTTAATTCCTTGCTATCTGCTGGCTTGGTATAACTGAATACACAGCAGATGAAAGTCTGCTTCTATTTGAATCCTTTAAGGGCAGGTTGGAATTAAGGTTCTATTATAATGTTTGTTTGTAATATGTTAGTGAAAATTTTAGTTACTAGATGGAGTTCTCACTCATGCTTTGGCTAATTATTGCCCTAGAAAAGTTCACATCTCTGTATGTCAAGCTGGGCTCTTTCCTATTCATCTAGACTCTTTTCATCATATAGCGCAACTTTTGAGAATTTCTCCATGTTTGTATCCCCACTTCAAGAAGAGGTCTTCCACATTATTCATTAGCCAATGCATACAATGAAGCCGATGACAAATAAGCTTCCATTCTTCCAGAACATAAGTGCACTTGGAGAACATATGCTCTATCTACTATTCCTCTTCTCCAAGAAGCAACACATCAAATTAATATCTCTGAGGAGCTAAGGGACCAATCACAAGTAGGAAGTCTTCCTCAGGCAACACTCCACATGAGAACCTGAACTTTTAAAAGGATCCTAGGATTCCATGTACAGGGAGAAGCAAGTACCTCCATCATGGATGAGTCTCTACACTGATCTAGCTAAAAACGTGCCATTACTGTCCCACCTTAAAAAAAAACATGCATTCTATTAGTCCTGTTGAAGATATTTCCCTAGCAGAATGCCCAGCAAGACAAACGACTGCCTTCTTTCTGCTTCCCACAGGTTCCTTCTAAATAAATGTGTCCATCCCACTATTGCAGTGTAATGATCGAAAAGTTGAGCAGTTGTAACCATGGGATCTAGAGGGCCAATCCTGAAGAATTAGAATCCATCTTCCAAAGTGACCATCTTCCAAAGTGAAAGATTTACACCATCTGTCCTTTCAAGGGAGACACTTTTGACCATTCCCAATAGCCACCTATATACCATATTTCATAGCATACATAGCCTGCAAAATGCATCTCCACGTGAGTTCACGTTTGCATCATCCTTGGTAAAATCAAGTCCACCGCAGAGACATTCATAAACCGTTCTACCGTAGTTTTTCATAATCCCAATTTTGGTTTAATCATACATCCGAATAGGGGACGACCATACTTGTTCAATTTGTCTCTTTCAACTCGGATACTGTGAAGTGGGTCTTGGAAAGTTTTGGAATAAGAGGGAGGAATTCGCAAATCCTCCAAACGTAGAGCTCGTAAAGCTTTAAACCTAAATACATTACCCACAATAGAAATAAACATGTTAGTAACATAACCTTCTTCAAAAAGGTTTATCTCAGATACTGCCGATTCTAGTCCGATCATTTCATTTAAGACTTGGAGTTTAAATCCATTTCTTTTCTTCAATCATTGATAAGAAGTAGAAGTATCAGTCAACCTAATCATTTTGATTGACTGTTTTTACATACTTAATATGTTGATGAGTGGTTATACAATGGCGGTCCTTATGAGCTAATTGTTCTACACTTCTTACTTGGCGTGGCTTGCTACATGGGTCGTGAGTGGAAATTTAGTTTCTGTCTGGGTATGCGTCCTTGGATTGTTGTTGCATATTCAGCTCCTGTTGCAGCTGCTATTGCTGTTTTCGTGATCTACCCTATTGGTCAAGGAAGTTTTTTTGATAGTATGCCTCTAGGAATATCTGGTACTTTGGTACTTTCAACTTCATCATTGTATTCCAGGTAGAACACAACATCCTTATGCATCCATTTCACATGTTAGACATAGCTGGTGTATTCGGCAGCTCCCTATTTAGTGCTGTGCATGGTTCCTCGGTAACTTGTAGTTTGATCAGGGAAACCACTGAAAACAAGTCTACTACTGAAGGTTACAGGTTCACACATGGGAGATATTGGAAAATGAAGTTGGACTCAAGTCCCAAGCACTAGATTTCTATAGTACTTTTTGTTGGATCACCTACACACAGAGTCATGAGCTTCCATAATCACTTGTTCAAGAGAGCCAAATTGAAGTCTCTAATGTGTTTGATGCTGAGAGCTCCTACTTCTTTGCTCTCATACACCCTACCCCAATTGATGCAATTCCATTCCTTGCACTTGTCCCCACTCCCACACCAAAAGAATATGCATTGGATGAACTCTAGCTTCTTCACCTTTGTCCTAGAGATTCTAAATAATGACAGATAATAAGTAGGGGGATTGTCAAGGATAGAGTTATAAAGCACTTATTTGCCCTCAAAAGAGAGGAGTCTCCAATTCCACCCTACCAATTTGGATCCAAATTTTTGAATGATCTTCACCCATTCAATATAGGGATAGCCCCAATATAGAGAGGTAGCCCCAAGTCTGGAATAGGAAAGTCCCCAATCTCACAGCCCGTAAAAACTACTTGTAGTAGAGATTTATCCTCCTCATTCAAGTGCACCATCTGAGTCTTCTCAAAATTCACTTTCAGCGTACTCTCCTCCAATAATTATAGCACAACACAAAAAACTAATTTGATGTCATCAGAAGTGAAAAGGATGGTGTCATCAACATATTTTAGGTTAAAGATCCAAGTAGCATGGGCATGCGATTAAGAACCTCTAGTAAAATACCAAGTAGCTTGACTCTGTACTATGTATTGCTTATTAGGTTAGGCACTAGAATAACGAGAAGAAGGGCCACAGGATCCCCTCACTGAAGTCCATGTCTACTGTGAAAGTATGTTCTAGGCTCTTTATTGACAAGAATAGTTAGAGTTAACGAAGGACCTAATCCTTCCTATCCACCTCTTCCCAAACCCTATCAATGTCATCACATGGAACAGACAATCCCATCAAACATGACGTAGGCCTTCACAAGATACAACTTGATAACTAGACCTCTTTGTTTCTCAAGCTTCATAGCATGAAGATAGTTGTAAGCCACTAAACAATTCTCTGAATGTGCCTTCCTCTAATAAAGGCATTCTAGTTGCAAGTGATGATTTTGTGCACCACACTCTTTAGTCTCATAGAAAGCATCTTTATAATGATCTTATATATCCCATTGAGAAGGCTGATGGGTTTGTAATCCTGCAACCTATCTGCCCTTTCTTCTTTAGGAATCAATACAACGAGGGTCTTGTTGATGCCTTTGAGATGCACTTTCCCTCCTAGAATTCCACAACATCTAGGATGTTGTGTTTGATCACCTTCCAACATCATCGGAAGAACAATAATAGGCATCCATCAGGGCCACTGGAAATTCCCCCACCAGCTAGTGAAGATCGAGCCTTTCATCTTGTCTTCAAAGAATGGTCTGGGTGATCCGAGGACGGAGACCATCAACAAGTACTGCCTATCTTCCATCTTCTTTTGAGAAGAATCTATAATAGGAAGATGTAACCTGCACTTGAATGTCTCTTTCCTGAGTAAGAAGATAGTCCCCATGTTTGTTGCTTCTGATGAAGTCCAACCTTTTGTAACAACCTGATCCAACCTTTGTGAAGTATCTTTTGTTTTAGGCCAAATCTGCACAACTTTGTCCCCAAAAAGTACTTCACAAGTTATGGATCCAAATATCACATATATGCCCTACGACTTTTTTCTTTTTTTCAATGTTAGATTAATCTGGTTCATTACTGTCCCAGTCTTCGGACATAGTGATGGCTCTACGCCTTGGATTTAGATATCCCTATCCTATGGGTAGCCCTGTCCTACTGGTAGCCCTTTCCTCTTACCTTGTGGCTGGGTCACTACAGACCCACCAGCTTCCCTATGGTTCGTCTCCAAACCAGCCAACATTGTAGTGCATAGGGCCTGCTCTGATACAATTCTGTAACAATTCGATCTAAACCTTGTGATATATTGTCTACTTTGGGTCAAGCCTACGTAGTTTTGTCCCTAAAAGGTGCCTCACAAGTTATGAATCCAAATCTCACATATATGGTCTAGCAACTTTTTTTATTTTTTGAGGTTGGACTAATCCAGTTCATTCCCACCCACCCCTAGCCATAATGGTGGCTCCACACCATGGTAACTCCACACCATAGTATTACATATCGCCGTCCCATCGGTGGCCTTCTCCTATGGGTAATCCTTTCCTCCTACCCGGCTCGTGGCTGGGTCACTGCACCTCTTCTTCTTGAGGTTCCTCTAAAAGGAAATGTGTTCCTTTCACCCTCCTTTATCCCTCTTTTCATAGAACTACTTGCAATGGATCTCCTTCAAGTGCATCTCCCAAAAATCAACCTTCAACATATCTCTCATGATCCTGACTTCTACCTCAAGCATCCCAGTTTCTTAAAGGAAATCCAAACCCTCTAGTTGCTCTAGGATTCTATCTTTTGCAACTTTTCTTTTTTTGGATTTTCAAGGTCAAATTCACATCGGTGCCCCACTGAGTCGGCTTCCACCCAGTCACAACCATGTGCGAATCGAGTTGTGGAGTGCCAAGGGGAGCTTGATGGTCAAACCCACCTCAGGGATCCTACACAGGGAGAGCATGGGCCTGTAGGATCCCAATTCACCCCCATACCCTTGGGAGAATCAAACTCGTGACCTTCCCTGGAAGAATCCTGCCAGCCCGCTGTTTGGACATCTTTTTTTATGTGACAAGTCCCTGTAAAATAGAATGTATAGTGTTGTCTCCTTTTGTTTGATGCTGTTGCTAAGGTGCTGGTTCATTCTCTTTCATGTGCTTCAAATGTACATCTGTCTAGTCACATATACACATGCATGAAAATTACGTACAGTATTGAAGGACCATGTGGTTCCTGTAAGGCCACTATCCTTCTGTAGGGTGATCATTGCAAGTGAAAATTCAGGCAAGTGTCCTGTTATCAAGCTATGCTATTTAGATGCTGCTAAGAAACATATCATCTTTCAAAGCATTCCCTTTTTAGTGCAAGCTTAAAATGGTAAGATTGGTAACCTCTTTGAACATGGTTGTCATCGGTTTTGGTAGTAGTTCCCCTGAGGGGTGAATCATATGGAGATCATTATTTTGGAGTCTCTAGGATGTGCTGTTCAACTTAAGCCTGCTAACTTTTTCTACTTCATGAACTCTGTCTCACTCGTCTAACTCATAAATTTCTTTTTTTTTTTTGGGGGGGGGGGGGGTTGCGGAGGGGGAACATTCGGCATGCCTTTGGTTTTTGGTACATCTTATGTACTTGGTTCCTGTCTTTCATTTCTTTTAAATTTTGGCAATGCCAGATTCCACATGAGCTTCCGCTTTCACATATTAGTGAAGATTCCTCTCTATGATTTGCAGAAATTGTTGCTTCAATTTTCTCAGAGACCATATTTTATATTGGATTGGCCATCTTTCTGCACGTAGCTGACCATGTGCAGAGGCCGTATCTTGAATTCAGTGCAAAGGGATGGAGCGTTATCACAGGCCTAAGAGGTTACCTGTATTCTGTTTTCTTCACTATGGGTTTAAAGGTGGTTGTTCCTCTTCTGGCAGCCTATGCTGCTTGGCCCGCGATTGGTTTACCAGGGGTGGTCTCAGTGGCTCCATTTCTAATTGGATGTGGTGTTCAGTCTATGTTTGAATATATGCTTGATAGGCGTGGATCATCCTGTTGGCCTCTCTTGCCAATTATCTTTGAGGTAATTGACCTATATCTCCTAGTTAAGATGTGCAACAACTTTTTGCTTCTCTCATTTCTTTAATTGTACGATGGCAGGTTTATAGACTGTATCAGCTGAGCAAAGGTGCTCATTTCATTCAAAGATTAATGTTCTCAATAAGGGGATCTGCTGTGACTCCTGGATTGTTGGATAAAAGTAGTGCTTTCATGTTCATGTTTGCGGTTTTCCAAATGCTGGGAATTGTATGCTTATGGTCCTTGATGACCTTCCTTATCAGGCTATTTCCATCCAGACCCGTGGCAGTGAATTACTGATATTTGTTATTCCATGTTACAACCAATGACTTGCAGATATGACCTGTCCTTTTGCTTGTTATCCTATACCACTTGTCTATGCCTGTTACTTGAGTATTGTCTATGGACTCTAAATGAATTTGCCTGGCGAGTTATGATCCTCTAAATGAGTGCAAATGACTGTTAGCTTTGGCTAAATCCAATTCTCACCAGGCTAAACTAATTCGGAGATCAAGTGGTGCAAATTGTATCCGTAAGGGTCAAAATTTAGTTTCTTGTTTAAACCCCATCTGCACTGAGCAGCAATATAACGCTGTGAGAATCAAGTTTAGGTCAATGCACCTGCATCGGTCATATTTACGGGAGATTATGCCTTATCATTGTGCATTTTTGATACACTGGTGACTCAATGCAAAGTTTGGGATCAGGCCTCAAAGGAAAGTATTTGTCCTATGATTTTTGGACCACCAAGAAACCAATCAAGAACATGTCTGAAGTGTGCACTCTTTTCGCTGGGGCTTGTAGTCCTTGGAGAATAGACATAAATATTTGGAACTATAGAGGTGCCATCTCTCATCACTCATGTAAACTCTCCCAAAAGAGATGATGTCTTTGTCCCACTGCTGGAACGAGTAAGCATACGGACCAGAATGCCCTTACATGAAATGCAGCTGTACTTAAGTTAGTACTCTCATAGCGGTCCAAGATAAGGGCTTGGACTTCTGTAGGATCAAAATCCCAACCATCTTTGATGGTGAACACAGTTTTGGTTGGGTTGAAACAAGAAGTAGCTTTTTTCCGAATCCCTACCACTAACTGCTGCTCCATGTATATTGAAGTGGCGGCAGGGGTCAGTGGCATTTATGTAAAACATTAAACTTTGTTAAGTTATTTTGTTTGGATTGAAATTAAATGCTAAAATCTAAAATGAGGATCCATCAATTTACCGAGGTCCTTCCCAAGAAAAATGCTGCCCTGAGGTCGCCATAAACTAAAATCGAAGAGGTACATTTTTTTTGCTTATCAAAATCTAAAGATTTCACTATTCGACGTTAACCTCTTTGAAGATCCTTTAATTTGACATGTTATAAAATGTTACATTTCCACGAGATATAAATTACGATGTTTCACCGTGTTCTATGATTTTTACATCAGCCTAAACGACACCCAAAATGAGGTTGTATAATATTCCAAAATATATAACTGGATTTCTTCCCCTGCGGTTGTAGGCTTCTTTCCTCTTCCATGGATCGATGGGGCTTTTACACAGCACTGAAGACCAATGTTTTTTGCACGGTGCCCCAGTCCAGCTTGTTGCTTAGCATGGCAAGCAAGTAGATTCTTGTGGATTTGTATGGCTAACTTCCTAAAATCTACTTCAAAACAGGACAGCTCTTGGGACATGCTTAGGACGGGTGTTTAACAAAACTTCTATTTGAAAGTTATTTTTGGCTTCTACTTCTTACATAGAATGAGTTGATAGAGAGAGATTATAATTAATTTTGATTTGTTACAAAAGTCAACTCTTTCATAATAATCTCACTTTTTCTTTAATCTTATAAGCTCTCTCTTTGTAATTTTTAGTTGGAAGTCAAAACACAAGTAAAATACCACATAAATGGTTTTTAAGATTCAATAATTTCTATAAAAAATAATTAAATAAAAATACAAAAATGTTTCTAAATAGAAGTTGCGTCAAACACGGCCTTAGCATAGCTTCTTACTAGAAGTGCTTTGGGTGCCTTCGGTCATCGACTTGGCTATTTTGGGTGGCAAGAACCATCCATAACAGGCTGCTGCAAGCACGTGGCCAATTTGATGGTCCAATTTTGTTTTTAAATAGCAAGGTTAAAGAGTCCTAAGCTCAGCAGGTGAGTTATCCAATCTTTGATTAGACCGTTGAAAAAGAGAAGATAAAAAAGATTATGCTGTGACATGATCTGACGGCTTAAGATTGTGCACAACTGCCAATGTTTGTTTGTAATATGTTAGTGAAAATTTTAATTACTAGATGGAGTTCTCACTCATGCTTCGGCTAATTATTACCCCCTGGCAAAAATGACATCTCTCTATATCAAGTTGGCCTCTTTCCTATTCCTAGACTCTTTTCATGATATATAGGGAAACTTTTGAGACTTTCTCCATGTTTATAACCCCATTTCGAGAAGATGTCTTCCCCGTTATTCATTAGCCAATGCATACAATGAAACTAATGAGGAATAAGCTCCCATACTTCCAAAGCATAAGTGCACTCAGAGAACATATGATCTATACTATTCCTCTTCTCCAAATAAGAAACACATCAAATTAATATCTCTAAGGAGCTAAGCGGACCAATCACAAGTAGGAAGTCTTCCTCAGGCGACACTCCACATGGGAACCTGAACTTTTAAAGGGATCCTAGGATTCCATTACAGGGAGTAGCAAGTACCTCCATCATGGATGAGTCTCTACACTGATCTAGGTAAAAATGTTCCATTACTGTTCCATCGACAAAACCATGCATCCTATTTGTCATGTTGAAGATATTTCTCTCACAGAATGCCTAGCAAGACAAACAACTGCCTTATTTTTGCTTCCCACAGGTTATTTCTAAATAAATGTGACTGATGAGGCAGAATCCGATTCGGCCCATTAGAGCAGGCCCAAACCCCGTTCAGCCCAACAGCAGCAGTATCAGGCCCTCCGGGAGCCTCCAGTCCATCGGCGGCCCAGCAGCCCTCGGCCCCACAAGCGGCACCGTCGCTCCCGGCCCAACAGGCTTCGGCCCGTCAGCGGCCCATCAGCCTAAGGCCCGGGAACAGCACGGCAGCCCAAGGCCCAGCAGGCTTCGGCCCCTCAGCGGCCCAACCCCCTTCGGCCCGATAGCCGAGTCCGGCCCACTCCGGTGGCGGATCTGGCACTATGGCGGTTTACCAGTAAGCCCAAACATAGTCCTATATCGGCTACCACCGTTAACCAACCTCTATCCTCTGCTATAAATACACCGCTATTTATTGCCAAAGGTATGCAACTCTTTGCCTCCGAGACCCTTAAGGACTACGGTCCAAATAGCATTAAAGCTACTTCTTGCCTTCTGAATCGAATCATCTTCAGGAACTAACTTGACCGTCGGAGGGGGTTCCTGAGGGCCAGAGCCCGGGACTCCTGCTGACCGGTTTCTTCTTCTTTCCCTCCTGCAGGAGCTCGGTTCGAATCATCGCCGACCTTCCCGAGTCGGTCTCGGCCGCCGACCTCGGATTCCTCTCCCTGGTCTCGACGCCGTGCGACGGCTGCCCCGCAACGGGAGACTCAGCCCCGCGCTGTCCCCTCGTCCGACAAAAAAGGACTTTTGGGCTCACTATCCAAGAGCAAGCCGAGTCCGAGACCCTTCCGGCCTCGGACCGTCGGCTTCGGTTCCATTGCCTGTCGGCAATACAGCCAGAAAGAGCTTCATCCACGCCGCCCCTTCGCCCGCCGAAGGAGCCTCGGCCCCGACTTCCCGGAGACGAGCCTGCACCGACCGAAGCGCCCTTCGGCCTTCGGACCCTCGTCTTCGCCTCCGCCTCCTCGGCCTTCCGGATCCCCGTCGGGCCTCAGTAACACCGATCCGAACCGGCTTCGGATCCATTTCTTCGGGTTCCAGCCTCGGAATCCGGTCGTGATAGATCCGGTCTACATCACGTGGCGCCGTCTGTGGGAAACAAACAAACAAGTCATGTCTCAGCAACCTACAAACCGACGATCCGGTCAAAGCAAAGCAGAGGCGCGGGAAGCCTCAGAGCAGTTACTACCCTCTGAAGGCACTCCATCCGCCCCCTCGAGCGCGGCTTGGCTAGTCATGCCAAGGTCCACAGCTGAAGACAACCGGATAACGGAACTTCAGCAACAAATGACCACACTGACGGCCACTGTCACATCTTTGGCAAACATGGTATCTGCCATGGCCCAGTACATGGGGATATTGAGTCGACTCCCCCAACCAGCACCACCCTTTCGCCCTGTACAAAACGAGGAGCCTCGACCAGCGTCTTCGCAAGTCTCCGTTGACGAGGCCGTTTCAGTGAACGACGACCCTTCGGCATCACCTGCCCCTCCAGCGGCTCACCATCAACCTGCGAGTCGAGAGCTCCTGTGTGGGCGATGTCAAAGGGAGTGGATCCGAGGCAAGAAACGAGGTCCGCAGCCACGACACTTATTGCTACCTGCTCCCCCTTCCCGAATACTGACAGAGATAAAGCATATGCTCCGGCCGCCACAGCGCATGAAAACTGATCCTCGCCGAAGGGACCCCAGCAGATATTGTGATTACCATCAGGGAACCGGCCACACGACCGACGAATGCCGGCAACTTCGGGAGGAGATAGATCGCCTCGTCAGAGAGGGCCAACTGCCACTACGACGGTAGGAACGGCCTCGACAGAGGCGCAACTCGAGGACCTCAAAGAAGTAAGGCAGCTTCCAAAGAGATCCTCCTTTCCAAGGCTATGCCTCTGAAACAAAAGTGTTTGTAAGCAAAAGCGACCGGGGGGCTCACGAATTAGGGACCTCTTCGGACACGCGTCCCCTGTTTTTATGTGAAAAACGGAGCGCCTTCGGCACTTCCTGTAAATTACACCCCTCGGACTATTAGCCGGAAGGAATAAATAAATTCTTTCTCGGAGAACCTGATGGTATTCTATAAAGTCCGCAGCAACCTGATTCGGAGTGGCTCCGGCCATGCGTACCGAATCAGAGCGGCACGGATTTCTCAGCAAAAGTCCGCAGCAACCTGATTCGGAGTGGCTCCGGCCATGCGTACCGAATCAGAGCGGCACGGATTTCTCAGCAAAAGTCCGCAGCAACCTGATTCGGAGTGGCTCCGGCCATGCGTACTGAATCAGAGCGGCACGGATTTCTCAGCAAAAGTCCGCAGGTAACCCGTACCGATCGGGAAGCGGCAAGGTATAAGTCCGCAGGTAATCCTGATCCGAGGGTGGCTTCGGCCACGTATACCGGATCGGGAAGCGGCAAGGTATAAGTCCGCAGGTAACCCGTACCGATCGGGAAGCGGCAAGGTATAAGTCCGCAGGTAATCCTGATCCGAGGGTGGCTTCGGCCACGAATACCGGATCGGGAAGCGGCAAGGTATAAGCCCGCAGGTAACCCATACCGGATCGGGAAGCGGCAAGGTATAAGTCCGCAGGTAATCCGTACCGATCGGGAAGCGGCAAGGTATAAGTCCGCAAGTAATCCTGATCCGAGGGTGGCTTCGGCCACGTATACCGGATCGGGAAGCGGCAAGGTATAAGTCCGCAGGTAATCCTGATCCGAGGGTGGCTTCGGCCACGTATACCGGATCGGGAAGCGGCAAGGTATAAGCCCGCAGGTAACCCATACCGGATCGGGAAGCGGCAAGGTATAAGTCCGCAGGTAATCCTGATCCGAGGGTGGCTTCGGCCACGTATATCGGATCGGGAAGCGGCAAGGTATAAGCCCGCAGGTAACCCGTACCGATCGGGAAGCGGCAAGGTATACAAAAGTCCGCAGGTAACCCGTACCGATCGGGAAGCGGCAAGGTATACAAAAGCCCGCAGGTAACCCGTACCGATCGGGAAGCGGCAAGGTATAAGCCCGCAGGTAACCCGTACCGATCGGGAAGCGGCAAGGTATGCAAAAGCCCGCAGGTAACCCGTACCGATCGGGAAGCGGCAAGGTATGCAAAAGTCCGCAGGTAACCCGTACCGATCGGGAAGCGGCAAGGTATACAAAAGCCCGCAGGTAACCCGTACCGATCGGGAAGCGGCAAGGTATAAGCCCGCAGGTAACCCGTACCGATCGGGAAGCGGCAAGGTATGCAAAAGCCCGCAGGTAACCCGTACCGATCGGGAAGCGGCAAGGTATACAAAAGCCCGCAGGTAACCCGTACCGATCGGGAAGCGGCAAGGTATAAGCCCGCAGGTAACCCGTACCGATCGGGAAGCGGCAAGGTATGCAAAAGCCCGCAGGTAACCCGTACTGATCGGGAAGCGGCAAGGTATGCAAAAGTCCGCAGGTAACCCGTACCGATCGGGAAGCGGCAAGGTATACAAAAGCCCGCAGGTAACCCGTACCGATCGGGAAGCGGCAAGGTATGCAAAAGCCCGCAGGTAACCCGTACTGATCGGGAAGCGGCAAGGTATGCAAAAGTCCGCAGGTAACCCGTACCGATCGGGAAGCGGCAAGGTATACAAAAGCCCGCAGGTAACCCGTACCGATCGGGAAGCGGCAAGGTATGCAAAAGTCCGCAGGTAACCCGTACCGATCGGGAAGCGGCAAGGTATGCAAAAGTCCGCGAGTCCTTTTTGATCCGACGAATGGCTCCCGGCCATGTAATCCGGATCAAGACGCGGCACGGTTAAAATCCGCGGGTCCTTTTTGATCCGACGAATGGCACCCGGCCATGTAATCCGGATCAGGACGCGGCACGGTTCAAGTCCGCGGGTCCTTTTTGATCCGACGAATGGCTCCCGGCCATGTAATCCAGATCAGGACGCGGCACGGTTAAAATCCGCGGGTCCTTGTTGATCCGACGAATGGCTCCCCATGTAATCCGGATCAGGACGCGGCACGGTTAAAATCCGCGGGTCCTTGTTGATCCGACGAAGGGCACTCGGCCATGCAAACCGTATCGGGAGCGGCATGGTATTCTCTCTAAGTCCGTGTAAACCGTACCGGGAGTGGCTTCGGCCATGCAAACCGTATCGAGAGCGGCATGGTATTCTCTCTAAGTCCGTGTAAACCGTACCGGGAGTGGCTTCGGCCATGCAAACCGTATCGGGAGCGGCATGGTATTCTTTCTAAGTCCGTGTAAACCGTACCGGGAGTGGCTTCGGCCATGCAAACCGTATCGGGAGCGGCATGGTATTCTCTCTAAGTCCGTGTAAACCGTACCGGGAGTGGCTTCGGCCATGCAAACCGTATCGGGAGCAGCATGGTATTCTTTCTAAGTCCGTATAAACCGTACCGGGAGTGGCTTCGGCCATGCAAACCGTATCGGGAGCGGCATGGTATTCTCTCTAAGTCCGTATAAACCGTACCGGGAGTGGCTTCGGCCATGCAAACCGTATCGAGAGCGGCATGGTATTCTCTCTAAGTCCGTGTAAACCGTACCGGGAGTGGCTTCGGCCATGCAAACCGTATCGGGAGCGGCATGGTATTCTTTCTAAGTCCGTGTAAACCGTACCGGGAGTGGCTTCGGCCATGCAAACCGTATCGGGAGCGGCATGGTATTCTCTCTAAGTCTGTGTAAACCGTACCGGGAGTGGCTTCGGCCATGCAAACCGTATCGGGAGCGGCATGGTATTCTCTCTAAGTCCGTGTAAACCGTACCGGGAGTGGCTTCGGCCATGCAAACCGTATCGGGAGCGGCATGGTATTCTCTCTAAGTCCGTGTAAACCGTACCGGGAGTGGCTTCGGCCATGCAAACCGTATCGAGAGCGGCATGGTATTCTCTCTAAGTCCGTGTTAACCGTACCGGGAGTGGCTTCGGCCATGCAAACCGTATCGGGAGCGGCATGGCATTCTTCCTAAGCCCGCCGATACCTTGATCCGAAGGTGGTTCCGGCCACGTATACCGGTTCGGGAAGCGGCAGGGCATATCTAAGTTCGCGCAAGCGGAAGCATGAGTGACTTCGGCCACCCGAAATACATCGGAAGCGGCAAGATGTCCCTTCGGATCATGTGGCCAAGGGCTTACAACAGAAGAAGAAGCAGAAAACCGGGACAGATCCCCGCGTCATTCTTCGGCTTCGGCCTCCTCCACCTCGGCTGCGGCTTGTCCCGGAGAGGGAGAGGGAGAGGGAGAGTCGACGATCTGCACCGCTTCAGGAGCGGCAGCCTCCTCAGCGGCAGCCTCCTCGTCGGCAGCCTCCTCAGGGACAGCCTCCTCAGGGGCCCCCTCAGCGGGCGCAGCTTCATCATCCGGCGCAGGAGTCGAGGCCCTCTCGGCCATAAGTCCCTGCCACCAAGACAGGAGCTCCTTGGCTTCCTCACCCCTCGGTAGGGCGACCCCGGTCAGATCGACGCTCGGGCAGGCCCTCTGGGCGACAGCCAGCCCAAGGTCGAAGACGGAGGAAGAAGCCAGCAGTTGAGCTTGGATGATCTCCTCGGTGAAGTCCGGGCCAGCTTTGTATTCAGCTACGGCCAAGTCCGCCACCTCCTCCAGCTCCTGCTTCAGCGCCGATACCTCCTCGGCGTGTCGCCGCTTCTCCGAGGCCCGCCGGGAGTCCTTCTCTTGAATCTGGGCCTTGAGGGCCCGGATCTCGGACTGAGCCGCGGCGAGCTCCCCCTCGGCCTTCACCTTGGCCTCGGCGGAAGCGCGGGCCTCAGCTGTCCTCTCCTCCAGCTGCGCCCGCACCTGGGCACTCGAGGTTACGAGCCCACCGACTAAAGGCTCGATGTCGGGCACCACCGAAGTGCCCTCGCCCGAGCCGTCTGACTCCCTCTCGGCCTCCAGGAGCTGGAGTCGGAGCTACTCCTGATGGTGCATCAGGATGCTACCTGTCACCGCAGCCTGCGAGCCGAAAGCAAACAGTGATCAGAAAAAAGGAAAGCCAAGAGAAAGCTAAGGAAAGCTCGACTGAAGCACCTTCAAGCTTATTACCTGGACAGACAACCGAGCGCTCATCGCCGCCAGGTCGATGACCGAATGGCGCTTCAGCCCTTCAAAGGTTATTTCTAAATAAATGTGACTGATGAGGCAGAATCCGATTCGGCCCATTAGAGTAGGCCCAAACCCCGTTCAGCCCAACAGCAGCAGTATCAGGCCCTCCGGGAGCCTCCAGCCCATCGGCGGCCCAGCAGCCCTCGGCCCCACAAGCGGCACCGTCGCTCCCGGCCCAACAGGCTTCGGCCCGTCAGCGGCCCATCAGCCTAAGGCCCGGGAACAGCACGGCAGCCCAAGGCCCAGCAGGCTTCGGCCCCTCAGCGGCCCAACCCCCTTCGGCCCGATAGCCGAGTCCGGCCCACTCCGGTGGCAGATCTGGCACTATGGCGGTTTACCAGTAAGCCCAAACATAGTCCTATATCGGCTACCACCGTTAACCAACCTCTATCCTCTGCTATAAATACACCGCTATTTATTGCCAAAGGTATGCAACTCTTTGCCTCCGAGACCCTTAAGGACTACGGTCCAAATAGCATTAAAGCTACTTCTTGCCTTCTGAATCGAATCATCTTCAGGAGCTAACTTGACCGTCGGAGGGGGTTCCTGAGGGCCAGAGCCCGGGACTCCTGCTGACCGGTTTCTTCTTCTTTCCCTCCTGCAGGAGCTCGGTTCGAATCATCGCCGACCTTCCCGAGTCGGTCTCGGCCGCCGACCTCGGATTCCTCTCCCTGGTCTCGACGCCGTGCGACGGCTGCCCCGCAACGGGAGACTCAGCCCCGCGCTGTCCCCTCGTCCGACAAAAAAGGACTTTTGGGCTCACTATCCAAGAGCAAGCCGAGTCCGAGACCCTTCCGGCCTCGGACCGTCGGCTTCGGTTCCATTGCCTGTCGGCAATACAGCCAGAAAGAGCTTCATCCACGCCGCCCCTTCGCCCGCCGAAGGAGCCTCGGCCCCGACTTCCCGGAGACGAGCCTGCACCGACCGAAGCGCCTTTCGGCCTTCGGACCCTCCTCTTCGCCTCCGCCTCCTCGGCCTTCCGGATCCCCGTCGGGCCTCAGTAACACCGATCCGAACCGGCTTCGGATCCATTTCTTCGGGTTCCAGCCGCGGAATCCGGTCGTGATAGATCCGGTCTACATCAGTGACCATCCCACTCTTGAAGTCTATGTAAATACGTTAATTTTGACATCATTTTGAGTAAATTTCATAATAATGTCTCGAAATGGTTTGATATTTAATCATTAGTTAATTTTTATTAATCTTTCTGAAATTTAAATAGTATCGGGTCAGACAGACATAACTTGAGTTAATTAATTAAATTGATTTTAACTCAAATTTTGATTAAAATATGAAGAAGTCTAAAAGACGTCGTCCTGTGCAGACACATTTTAGAGTTTATTCTTATTTTTATATTTAAATTTAAAATTTAAATTAATTGATTAATTAGCTAAAACACGTCTTCCAGACACGACGCAATTTAGGTCTCATAAGCTGTTTTTGTCTCCTTTCTAGATGTTTATCCTTATCTTAATTGGTATAAAAGGCGTCTTTATTGGACGACGTATTTTATACAATTACAGATAAAGATGAACTTTTTCCGGATGTTTATCCTTATCTTAATCAGTCTGAAAGACGTCTCCCATGAGCGACGCGTTTTATATTAATTACAGATAATGATGAATTAATCTGTGTTTATCTGTTTGTTAAGCTGGATAAACTTCAAAAATTTCTTCATGTAAATCCGCGGATGTAAAAAGTCTATAAATACCCAGCCTCTTGGTCAAGTGACAGTTAGTGTTAGTGTTAGTGATAATAGTGTGTCAGTGATTATAGTAAGAGTGACAGTGATAGTTAATTGAGTAAGGAATCTTGACGACGACGTCCAAACGCTGAAGGATAGAGGTACTGCTGCTTCCAGGAGTTCTTCATCCGATCTTCATCCTTTCAAGAATTTTCAAGACCAAGGCTTTCCAGGGGCTACCCAGCTTAGCTTCTAATTTATTTCTGCATCCTTCTCACATTTTCACCACGTTAGCCTCACATTTTCATCACATCACTCCATGCAACATACACTCACTATCATTCTTTTTCAATCCATATCTTAAAGGAGTTTAAAAGACCACTCAACAAGTGAGTCCATATGCTTAGTTGCATGTTCAAAATTTCTTATAGAATAGATACTATTCCTGCTTGAGTTCTCATTGTCTTTCCTTCCATTTTCTTGCAAGGCACAAAAGAAGAATCAAGAGGAGGGAACCAACAGCAAATAATAAGGAATTTGGATGATCCTCAAAACCCAGTAAGCATTCAAAGTAAGAACAAAGACAAAAAGGACTCTCTTTCTTCAACTGGCTGAAGGAGGAGAATCAAGAACCTCAACAATCTCCCACATCCAAATAGGTAGGCGATCAAACTTTCTTCTTTTAAAACTTTTTAGTCAAAAGTTTATGGCGATCACATTCACCTAGTTTCTTTTTAATAGGTTTATTTGTCACTTAATCAACATAATTTTCATGATAATCACACACCCGATTTAAGCACTCACAGTCTAGTGATCAAAAAGTTGACCCATCGTAACCATGGGATCTAGAATCCTAAAATTTGAATCTATTTTCCAGAGTGAAAGATCTACACCATCTGTCCTTTCAAAAGAGAGTGAGAGACGCTTTTGACCATCGCCAATAGCCACCTGTATACCATATTGCATAGCATACATAGCCTGCAAAGTGCCACTCCACATATAGGATATTGGAAATGAAGTTGGGCTCAAGTCCCAAGCACTAGATTTCTATAGTACTTTTTGTTGGACCACCTACGCCAAAGGCCCCTCTCTTCAGGCCTAAACTTCCATAATCACTTGCCCAGAAGAGCCAAATTGAAGTCTGTAACATGTTTGATACTTTGATGCTGAGAGCTCCTATTTCTTTGCTCTCGTACACCCTACCCTAATTAATGTCATGCCATTCCTTGCGCTTGTCCCTAGTCCCATGCCAAAAGAATATGCATTGGCTGAACTCTAGCTTATTTGCCTTTGTCTTGGAGATTCTAAATAATGGCAGATAATAAGCAGTCAAGGACAGAGTTATGAAGCACTAATTTTCCCTCAAAAGAGAGGAGTCTCCATTTCCACCCCACCAATTTGGATCCAAATTTTTGAATGATCTTCACCCATTATGTATAAGGGATAGCCCCAGTACAGAGAGGTTGCCCCAAGTATGGAATTGGAAGGTCTCCAATCCCACAGCCTGTAGAAACTACTTGTAGTAGAGATCTATCCTCCTCATTCAAGTCCACCATCTGAGTCTTATCAAAATTCACTTTCAGCATGTTGATCTCCTCCAATAATTATAGCATGATCACAAAAAACTAATTTGATATCATCAGAAGTGAGAAGGATGGTGTCATCAACATATTTTAGGTAGAGATCCAAGTAGCCTGGGCATGCGTTTAAAAACTTCTAGTAAAATACCAAGTGGCCTGATTCTGTACTATGTCTTGCTCATCAGGTTAGGCACTAGAATACGAGAAGAAGGGCCACAGGATCCCCTCACTAAAGTCAAGTTAATGAAGGACCTAATCCATCCTACCCACCTGTCCCCAAACACTATCAATGTCATCACATGAAACAGACAATCCCATCAAACATGACGTAGGCCTTCACAAGATCTAGCTTGATAGCTAAACCTCTTTGCTTCTCAAGCTTCATATCTGAATTTGCCTTTCCCTCGTAAAGGCACTATAGTTTCAGGTGATGATTTTGTGTACCGCATTCTCTAGTCTCATGGCCAGGATCTCTATGATGATCTTATATATCCCATTGAGAAGGTTGATGGGTTTATAATCCTGCAACCTATCTGCCCCTTCTTCTTTAGGAATAAATACAACCAAGGTCTTGTTGATGCCTTTGAGGTGCACTTTCCCTTCTAGAATTCCACCACATCTGGGATGTTGTGTTTGATCATCTTCCAGTAGCATTAAAAGAACAACAACAGGTATCCATCAGGGCCACTGAAAATTCCCCAGCTAGTGTAAAGACCGAGTCCTTCACCTTCTCTTCAGACCATGGCCTGGAGAGTCCCCTCTCCTCCTAGGTGATCTGAGGACCGAGACCATCAACAAGTACTGCATGTCTTCCATCCTTCTCTGAGAACAATCTATAATAGAAAGATGTAACCTGTAGTTGAACGTCTCTTTCCTGAGTAAGAAGATAGTCTCCATGTTTGTTGCTTCTGATGGAGTTCAATCTTCCTCTTCCTGAGGCACCCCTCTAAAAGGAAATGTGTTCCTGTCACCCTCCTTTATCCATCTTTTCTTAGCACTGCTTGCAATGAATCACCTGAAGTGGATTTCTTGAAAATCAGCCTTCAGCGTATCTCTCATGATCCTACCTTCTACCCTAAACATCCTAGTTTCTTAAAAGAAATCCTACCCCTTTAGTTGCTCTAGGATTCTATCTTTTGCAACTCTTTTTTTTAGATTTTCAAGGACAAACTCACTTTGGTGTCCCATTGACTTAGCTCCCACCCAGCCACAACCATGTGCGCACCGAGTTGTTGAGTATTGAGGGGATCTCAAGGGTCAAACCCCATCTAAGGGATCCTACACGGTGAGTGCATGGGCCCACGGGATCCTAGTTCACCCCCATACCCTTGGAAGAATCAAACTCGTGAACTTCCCTAAAAGAATCCTACCAACCTGCCATTTAGACTATCTTTTTTTATGTGATAAGTCCACATGAAATAAAAGAGTAATACTTGCTTCTATGCATGGGTGCAGCCCTCTTTTTATTTTTTGAATTTTTTTTAAGATCAGATCGATCATGTTAGACATGATCTTACAATCTAATCTTTGATCAGATGATCTAAAAAAATTAAAAGAATAACAATTCGAACCCTAATGAACAATGAAACAATGTCATTAAGCCCAATAAAAGGGAGTTCAACTTTTTATGCTTTTTTGAATCATCCAATTGGAGATCAGATCATACGGACATGTTGGGCATGATGGGCCTAATCTTAAAATTTTTCCAAAAAAAAAGAGATTGCACCTCATGCGGTGCAGCAAGTATTACTCAAAATAAAATAGATATGTTGTCTCCATTTGACTGAGGCTGCTGCAAAGGGGCTGGTTCATTCTCTTTCATGTGCTTCAAATGTTACTTAGGGGCTGGTACATTCTCTGTCTAGATACATACATATACACATGCATGAAAATCACATACGATATTGAAGGAGCATGTGGTTCCTGTCAGGCCACTATCCTCCTGTAGGGTGATCAATACAAGTGAAAAGTCCGGAAAATGTCTTGTTATCAAGCTATGCTATTTGGATGCTGCTAAGAGCCACATCAAATTTCAAAGCATTCCCTTTTCGGTACAAGCTTAAAATGGGAAGATTGGTAACCTCTTTGAACATGGTTGTCATCAGGTTTTGGTAATAGTTCTCTTGAGGGGTGAATCATACGGAGATCATTATTTTGGAGTCTCTGAGCTGTTCAACTTAAGCCTCCTAACTTTTTCTACTTGATGAACTCTGTTCGTAAACTTCTTCATGGGTGAACATTAGGCATGCCTTTGGTTTTTGGTACATCTTATGTACTTGGTTCCTGCTTTTCTTTTCTTTTAAATTTTGACAATGCCAGATTCCACATGAACTTCCGCTTTCACATATTAGTGAAGATCCATCTCTATGATTTGCAGAAATTGTTGCTTCAATTTTCTGAGAGGGGTCCTCTGAGTACACGTTTGGATCGAAGTCCAGTAGTATTGAGAGGACGAGTAAGGCTAAATATTGCAAAAAACATCTCATATGATCTCCAAAGTTGGTAAATATTTGGGTCATGTCCCTCTCAGTACTCTAGACTCCGACCCAAACGTGTACTGAGAGTATCTCTTCTCATTTTATATTAGATTGGCCATCTTTCTGCACGTAACTGACCATGTGCAGAGGCCGTATCTTGAATTCAGTGCAAAGTGATGGAGCCTCATCACAGGCCTAAGAGGTTACCTGTTTTCTGTTTTCTTCACTATGGGCTTAAAGGTGGTTGTTCCTCTTCTGGCAGCCTATGCTGCTTGGCCAGCGATGGGTTTACCAGGGGTGGTCTCAGTGGCTCCATTTCTAATTGGATGTGGCGTTCAATTTATGTTTGAAACTATGTTTGATAGGCGTGGATCATCCTGTTGGCCTCCCTTGCCAGTTATCTTTGAGGTAATTAACCTATATCTTCTTCTTCCTTGTTAAGATGTGCAACAACTTTTTACTTTTCTCATTTCTTTTATTGCACGATGGCAGGCTTATAGACTGTATCGTCTGAGCAAAGGGGCTCATTTCATTCAAAGGTTGATGTTCTCCATGAGGGGAACTGCCGTGTCTCCGGAATTGTTGAATAAAAGTGGTGCCTTCATGTTTGTGCATTTTTAATATACTGATGACTCGTTACAAAGTTTGGGTCAGGTCTCAGAGGAAAGTAGTAGTCCTATGATTGCGGAACTACCAAGGAAGCAATCAAGGGAATGGCAAAAGTGCACTCTCCTTTCGCTAGGGCTCGTAGTCCTTGGAGAAGGAACATGCACAAATATTTGGAACTACAGAGAGAGAGAGGTGCCATCTCTCTTCACTCATATCAACTCTCCCAAAATAAGTGATGTCTTTGCTCCACTGCTGGAACGAGTAAGCATACGGGCGTGAATACCATTAGGGTTGGTTTGTTCTGTGGACGTGGTGTTTCAAATTTTTTGTTTCTGAATTGCTTATTTCAATAATTTAAAAAAATTATTTTGAGTGGAATAAATAGTTCAACCAAATAAGTGATTCATGTTTTTTAAGTAAAATGATTTATTTCACTTATTTTAAGAATAATATGTCTGCGTCAAAAATAACACGTCTGCACTCTCAAAGCGAATAAGCCGCATAATCTATCATGTTCGATCCTTATTCCGCAAACAAACCGACCCTAATATAAAATGCTGCTCTACTTAACGCCCTGTTTGGTTATGGTATCAAGAAGCTGTATTAATGTCAGTTTTGATATTAATAGTGACATAAGTTTCTTTTAGTATTTGGTTAGATAATATCAATTTTAAAACTTCTTCACATTTAAGACTTCAACTCTACTAAATTTAATACAGATCGTTCCTTGTATTAATTCTAATAGAGAGCATCGGGATACTTCTTGCCTTCCTTTTCCTCCCTATCCCAGACTCGCAAGCGAACACCCTTGCGATCTCGTCTGCCAACCCGTCTCTACTACCCCAACACCAGACTCTGCTATCGTTCGCGAGGATCGCGCAGGTGAATCCATTGCCGGAGGTGAGGGACCAAAATTCCCCATCTACAGGGGGTAGGTCCATTGCCAAACGCGTAGATATGGTCCTCCCCCATGACGAGGTCCTCCAAGGGGGCAGAGCCATTGTTGTAAAGCCGCTTCTGGTGTTCCAGCAGAAGAAGCTACCCCCACCAGTCCTCAGCCCGCAGAGGAAGTCACACCCGTCGGAGATGAAGGCGAAGGAGACGTTTGGGGACAGCGAAAAACCTTGTGAGTGCTGGACCTGGTTGCACACGACGCTGCGCGTGTAGGCCTTGGCACGGACACCGCAGACGGTGCCGGTGCCGTGGGTGATGGCGAGGGGTGAGGCGGTGCCGAATGCGTCGGTGGTGGTGGCGAGCAAGAGGAAGAAGAGGGTGATAAGTTATATCCTGTATTAATCTTAATCTTGATATATTATTTTAAAACTAATATTATAATAACTAAAATTGGAAAAATAAATGTCAAAGATTTTTAAAATATTGCAAGACATTTATAGTACATCAAAAAAATATTATTTTATAAAAATTTATTATTTTATAATATTTTTTAGTATACTAAATAACCATATAATTAATATAATGAATTAAAATTAACAGTAAATGTCATCCAAACAACCTCTTATATCACTTTTGATATTGTTACAATTTCAACCAAACACCTAAAATGTTGTATCATATCAATTTTAGTATTGATACTCAATATCATAAAAACATTAATATCAAAATTAATATTATATCAAATTTAAAACTCTTAACCAAACATGCCGTTAACCAACGTATAAATTAATAATCTGTCGAATAATTGAATTACCAGTTGCCACTTACATCCCTAATGCAAACCGCCGATGCTTTCTAAGGCTTTTAGATTCCACGGCCCGTTCAGTCTGATGTAAAATACCGCAATCTGAAGACCATTTTAGTTTGGATAAACATAAAACCACTGAAATCTAACACCAGGATCCACTCAAGTTTATTTTCCATCCGAAGCGACTGGAAACAAAAACCAAACTTTTATGTCGAATGGTTCAAAAAACAGTGATTTCAAAATCCAAAATCTCAGTCTTTTATGTCAATCAAAAGTTCCAAACAACAATTAAGGTGTTTTAACAGGACTAGCAAAGGAAAAAGAACTAGACAAATATGCAATCAACCGGTTATTTCGTTCCTTGCAATAACCAAGAAACTTAAACATCAAAAGATTCAAGTCAATAGATTTTAATAACGTGTTGCGTTCATAAGAGTTCTTTGCTGGAATGTACGGAACAACCTAATCTGCCACACGTTTCAGGATTTGCCACCAAGTTTCCCAGGAAGGATCCTGCAGAGAGTCAGGGGTTTTCCTTCAGCATGAGAAGAAAGAGACTTCATTCATGAGACTGGATAAGGTGACCGATAGCTTGGTCACTAAGAAACATGAAAGGTTTTGGACGATGCAAACAGCCCTGCCAAAGTTATGAACATTGGCTTGGGGTGACTGAGCTGGTCACTCTACTCAATCAGCTAATCTGATCACTCCATGCATGGATCATAACAAATTGGCCAACCTGGATGCTGATCGTAAACTTTGAGATGTCATGCAGATAAAATAGTTGACACTGATTGTACTTTCAACTAGCCAACATGAATGCTGATCAGAGAACAAAAAACAGTGCCAAAGTAAACTGTATCGTTAAAATGTCTCAGATGTACGGATCTAGATCTCATGGATGATGAAACACCTGAAGCATGGAGAATATCTTTACATTTTCCAAAGAAGTTGGTCTTTGCATGGAACTCTTAATCCTATGCATGGACATTGAGCGCAACTGATATCTGTAATTGTGGGATTATCTGAAAGATGTGGAGCTAAGCAGTGATCTGATATGACAAGTTTCCTTACTTGCGGCCCAATCAAGTGCATTTTCCTACTTGCTCCCAATAAGCCATTTAACAGCAATTTTTTGACTAAGAGAGTGAAGACATACCTTGTATGCAAGCTTTAAATCTGGTTATCAGTTAATCCGAAATGATAGAAATGGACTCTTTATCCATGGCTTCTAGGATCAACAACCTGGTGTACCTTTCTCAACTCTGCACTTGAGTATTGTCCGACGACCCGGGCATGAGGCACTGAGGCTTCTCCATTGGCAAGGGCCACAACATTTTCAACCAGATATCTTCTTGGAAGTCTTCCAACAACATTGCCTTCTTCATTTCCATCTTTGTCTAGGAATGCAAAATGTGGGATGCCCTCAACACCAAATTCATCAAGTTCTTGCTCCCACTTTGTGTTATCTACATTCAGCATGACAAAATTTACACGACCCCTGAATCAAGCACCACTATTTAAACATCAGATTTATATAGAAACAAAACCAAAACACTGCAAGAAAGAAAAAAGAAGATTAAAATCTAGTAGGAAGAAAATAACACGCTCTATTTTGGTTACGTAAGATTTCCCCTAAAAATGAGACTTTTTTTTTCTCTTCCTGAACATCAGGAACTTTTTAATATAGAATTTGAAGGGCGACTTTGTAAAGAAAAATTTGTAACCTGCAGACATTTTCTTGTGACCAACAAAAATAGAAACATGCCGGTTGTCAAGTAGGACAAGTGTGGATTCGAATCTTATCTTCGCATGCTACTTCGGATTTTCAAGCATTCCTGTGGAATTTGTTAATTACGTCATCCCAAGATGAACTAATTTTTCAGAAATAAAACTATAGCAATTTCCAAGTCTAAGAAGATTACTTATACTCCTGCTCAACTTTATATACATCCGGAGCCAATTCACGACAAACTTCACACCAATCTGCATAAAATTCAACAACTGTGGGCATCCCATTTGAAAGAGCCTGCACAGAGCAAGGATATCAATCACGGTTATGCAGAAATGCATCAAACATGTCATTAGATGTCAAAGGGGAAAGTAATAGGGGAAATGAATACATCCTCAAAGAGTTTGTCTGCAATAATGAACTATGTTGCAACCCTAATTACGTTTTCAAGGACAAAATTCTAGCAAACTTGGAGAACTACAATTCCATGAGCAGCAGCAGTGTGCTGCCTTGTGGCAATATGTCGAAGGGATAAGCAGCATAACTGAAACAAAACCCTCAAAATTGGCCAATCTGAATCAAAATCAGCCAACCTAAATCAGGGTTGGCAGATGTCCAAGTTGAGCATGCTTCAATTCTGGTCAATTCGTTGAATAACTTCTAAATGAAAATGATATAAACATACTTGCGGACCAGTCAGCCCCCTGAACAGGGGAATACTAAATTGATATCTGGAATAACTCATTCCAGATCTAATCTCAATATCACATTCTTTTGCGGGAACTATCATTACTAAGAAAGTGAAGAAGTGGCAGCCCCAAGCATCAGCGGGAAGTGAATCGCATCAGGGGAACTGAATCTAGAGGGGGGGGGGGGAAACTATCAACTGATATAATCAGAGTAATTGGTAGACCAAGAAGCTAAATGTGAATTTCTCTGATATGTTCCAGCCAGTAATGCATTTATAATAGGTCTGCATCAACCCTGGACTTTCCAGAGGGCTGAAGCTCTTTTAGCATCATAAATTCTAATCATCCGTTTATTTTTCATGAAGCTGCAGGATCGCAATAACAGTTTTAGACAATTGCAACAAAGTAAGAAATAGTTTAAGAAATATACACCTTAGCATTACAAAGTAAGAAATAGTTTAAGAAATATACACCTTAGCATTACAAAGTAAGAAATAGTTTAAGAAATATACACCTTAGCATTATATCCACTGATCAACACAACCAAAAGTATAACAAAATACTGAGGACATGAATATTCTAACCTCTTCATATGGAATAGCATTGGCAGCTAGATCTTTCAAGGAAACACCAAATTCAAGTTTTCTTGACAAGAAGAGACCCACAGCAGCAAGAGTAGAAGCCAAAGCAATGCGTCTATTAATATCTTTGTTTGGGAATTCTTGAAATCCAATTTTTTCGGAAACTGTAGTAGATTCACTAGAGCCACTGTCGACTGAGTCAGTCTCAACCTTCAGTTCCTCCTGAGATATATAAGATTGGTAATCAGACAACACTACAAATGACATCGAAATTTTAAAAAGATTTATGCATAAAGGAAATCAAGATTGTACCCTCTCCAAAATGACACCTTGAAAATTATGGCTGCAAATGAGTCGGAGACGGAAATGGAAATGACACCCACTGCTTCTGTTTGCTATAAGGTTTATCGGAGACGGAAACGGAAACAGAAATGAGTGTTTCCACTTCCGCATCCACTTCCGCTTTTAAGTCGGAAATCGAAAATGAAAACAGAAGTAAACGGAAGTTTCCGCTATCATCATCGTCATAATAAGAAGCTATTTTAAATCATTGTTACTATTTACTTCCAATAAACTTTCTTCTAATAATTGAAAATTCCAAACATACAAGGTTTTAATTTATGTAAAATTCTTGCAATCTATGAACTTTGAATTTTGAAATCTACTTTTTCTACCAATCTAAATCTACATGTGAACCTACCCAAACCACCCACCATGAAATCACATTAAATTTTAAGAAAATTTCCTACTTCTTACCATCTTACTTTTGTCAAACTGTCGAGATATTCTCACCATTGGACATGAGAGGGACCCATCTAATGAGTTCAATTTTTACCTTGTAAAATAACATATATAAGATACATCAGAATTTGGAAACGGAAACGGTTTAGCAGATGCGGAAACAGCTATTTCTGTTTCTGACTCCTATAATTATCGGAGATCCATTTCTGTTTCTTATAACTTAACGGGTGATCTTTAACAGGTTTTCATATCCATTAACAGAAACAGAAACCAGGCGGATAATCAGAACTCAAGTATCCATTTGCAGCCCTATTCAAAACACAAAGTTGAACCCTTTGACATCAAATAGATCTTCAACATGGAGACATTATTACTAAATATAGAACTTCAACATGGATACGTGATTACTAAATATTTGACCTTCTCATGACAAACATTTGCTACTAAAGAGACTAAACTGGCAGTTCATTGGATGCCTTCATTAGTCATCACATGAAAACCTGTACTAGTAACTGTGGGGGAGACTAATTTGTACAAGAATGTTCTGAAAAAAATCTTCATACATGAGCATAGATCCACCACTGACTAAGAAGTGGTCACGGTCTTGAAGTAGGACATCAGGAACAAGATGACTCGTTGAGAGAACAATAAAAGTATGCTGGCAACTTCCAGGGTAAAATATTAGGCAAAAGACAAATATTGTCAAATCTGTTCAAAATATTGTACAAACTCAAGCTCTTGCATCCCTGCATGAATATATATATTCATATATTCACACCAGGTTTAATACAAAAGGTTGCATGCCTTGGAATCCTATAATCACATCCTTTTACTAGGAGGGATCCCCTCTCAATGACTTCATCTATAGGGAGAAATTCACAGAGCAATTCAAGGGAAATCCAAATCGTTAAAGCTTGATAGAGTGCCAGTTGACAACATCAAGAGCTAAAGAGCATGGTTTTTACCTAGAACAAATTGTAGAACAACCAAAAACTGTATCCAACCAAACGACCACTATGCTCTCTCACTCTATGATGCTCAAGGAACATCTTCAACCAGCCACCATCGGGGCCTGAGAAAATTTGCGCAGACATTCAACATATGATTTTTCTGGTAAACACTTGGAAATAGACAAAGAAGGTTCTGCTACCCAAGTAGCAAGTAGCAAGCTACAAAGCTTAAAAAAAATGTCACAAGAAGATAATCTAAGGTTCAAGGATGAGGAAATTCCAGAACGATACATTTGTTGGATTCCAATGACAAAAATAAAGCTAAAGCATAAGGAAGCGCATGAAAGGAATCTCTTGAAGCATCAGTATGCAGACTGGCCAGGAAAGAGGAAATGTGTAGAGGACAAAAATACAGAATGCAGTGGACCCAAGAAGGTTATTCAAACTCTTGCTCAAGGATTGTAATGGGAGAAGGAGAACGAAGTAAGACAGAAAAGGGGTGTTATCTGAATGGAAAGCATAACAGAAATAGAAAAGGCAAATGCCACATTCTACAAAAGCCTTCTAATAAAGAGCATAGGCTGTTCACAATTAGGAAGATTGAGATGGGGATAAAAGTCTCTGAGCCAATTACCCAACCAAATGGTTCTCATAAAATGGTTGTAAAGGTCTTCAATGGGAGATTCAGGGAGATCGGAGATTGTGAGGAACTTACTTAAAAGAAACTGGCCAGTATTTGTAAATAATAAGAAGCTGAAAGATGGATTACTGGTGGCTTAAGCATTTCTATATGCATGAAGAAAATGAAGAGACGATAACTGCAGCCTGCAGGTCATGTTTTGAAATGCCCCTAACAAGGTGACATAGAATCTACTATGGAAAGCTAGCCAAATCCACTGCTTTACTAACACATGGATCAGATGACCAGTAATTGTGTAACGAAGCCATATTCTCTGTGAATATATGTGAAAAGGTAAATTAGGTCTTGAGGTTAAGACCTTAGATAGGGTGACCCATTATCTCAGTTCTACTAATTTAAGAAATATTCTCAGCCAAGTGAGCAAAAAAGCAGAAACATCTGGGAGGCTCAATGATGCTCAAATGATAAGTGCTCAGCTTCAATTATCCCATTTGCAATTCATATGATACAATGATATTCATTAAGCGAAACAGTAACTGGAAAACACCCTATTGAATCTTCAAATCTTTGAAAGTAACATAGGTTTAATCAAATATGTGAAGTGTTCCATTGTTGGCATAAATCTAAAAGATGAAGAAGTTGCAACATCTGCTGGAATACTTAATTATAGAGTAAACTGCCTTCTCATTATGTATCTGGGATTGCCACCACAGTGCAGGCGCCTGAAGAAATCAAAGTGGAACTGGGGTCAACAATGGAAAACTTCCAGTCAAAGGTTCCTATCTGGATTCTGGAAAGCTAGAAATTTAAGCACGAGAACTGTCTTGTTCTGCCTACCTTCAAATATCTGTCAGCCCTCTACATACCATTTGGAATCAGGCAGGTGGGAAAGAATTCATGCCCCATAAAGTAAATGATAAATCTGCCGGCAATGATTGGAACAAGGTCTTGAACCTCTAAAGGGAGGCCTGAATGGCAAAGGGCGTATATATAATAGATCATGTCTGCTTATTAAAAGATTTTGTTGGCATAAAATTTAACACAAAGATACTTTCAGAAGATCTCTGAGGGAGGAGGAGATGGAGGACCTCTAAGGCTTTTTCAAGTGTTACAGTCTCAACAGCTTGCCCCCGATGCCATGGACAGGTGGACGTGGAGATGGAATAAGGATGGATTGTTCTCTGTTCGATCTATATACTCCACTATACCAGATGGTGGCACTAGATTCCCTTTCTACTCGTCCATTTGGCAGGCCAAGAGTCCTCTCAAGGTGAAGATTCTGATGTGGCAGGTTGTCTTAAACAGACTACCTACTTGTGACAGGCTCGGGCATTTTGTGGACAATCTGAATGCCACTTGTTGCCTTTGTGGTGATGAAGCCGAGTCAGTGGACCATCTCTTTGCTTCCTGCTCTTTATCTACAGAAGTTTGCCAGCTGTTAGCATCTGGCCTGCATGTCAATTTTCATCATTGGGAATCGGTGGAGAGCTTATTCCATAAGTGGAGGAGGTGGTGGACCCTTTCTGAAGACCGTATTATCTAGTGGCTCATTCTTCATGCTACAATTTGGGCCATTCAGATGGAGAGTAACAAGAGAATCTTTAGGAGGGAAAGTTCTACCCCCAGTAGGATTTTCTCCTTTATCTGTTAGAAAGTTAGGGAATGGGCTAAGTTCTTTTGTAATGTGGGTAATGGTAATTCCTCCTTCTTTTGTCTTCTTGGGGAGGGGTAACACCCCCACTTGGATTGTCTTGGGGGTAGATTTTGAGGTTTCACCGTCTCGGTGCCTTTTGTACATGGGGTGTGAAGATTGGCCATTATTATACTTGTACATCCCCTTTCCTTTTGTAATTTTTTTCTTTCAATACAAATGTGGTATTATCCACTTTCAAAAAAAAAAAAACACAAACACTTTTTTTACAGAATAGAGGAGTGGTTATGAACAAAACATTATTGCGCACTAATGAAAAGGAAAGAAGGAAAAGTTACAAATGTCAAAAAATCACCATCACATGTTTAGCTCTCAACTCAACCTAAGGAGTGCTACTATACGTTGGTCATTAGATAGAAATCATGAGGCTAGAATATAACTGAAGTTGATAGAATAACTACAACATATAGAGTTACTTTACAAGCCAAAATTAATAGGTCATTTGGTTAGGTTTTCGGCATTTTATCTCCTAGCTTTATTTTAAGGAAAGAAATGACACATAAAACCCATGTGGATCCCACTATCTTATTTTTAAGTGAAGAGTTTCAGTTTTCTTAAAACCCTCCAAAGAACAGAAAATATCCCAATCCTTCTTTTTTTTTTCTTGAGAGAGGCACTTCATGTCCTATCATGTCCCTAAGTCCTCTTCTCTTCCCCAGTTTCTTGAAGCACCATCGCACCTTATCATGGCCCCCCTCTCTCCCACAACCCCCACCTCATCTTCTTCTTCTCTCCCAAGCACCCTACAGCATCATCACACCCCCCCCCCCCAACAAAAAAAAAAAGGCTTCTCTCTCCTCCTTAGGCTTCCCTAAAAGGAAACACAACCAAGAATCAATCCTCATGACATTGCTATGGCAATGATCCATGACAATGACGCAGAAGGTTGTTATGGCAGTGCCAATGGAGAATGAGCCATGAGTGCCTCCCCCACCATCAAACTTATGTGGCACGCCATAAGAGGTGGATGGGTGGCATGGTTAGACACTCAACTGCTGAGCTCGATTGTTTATACGGCCATTTGGAACAAGATGGCCCTGTCAAGGAACAATATAAGAGATCAGGGTGTGGGCCAAGAGAAGAGCAGCTGTAAATTCCTCTAGATGGTGAAGAGAAAGGTGGTCAACAAGGAGGATGCTAGGGTGGGGTTAGAAACTTGGAGGAGCTGCAGGACAAAGGGTATCTAAAGCGGATGCGAAGGAGGACAGTGGTGAAGGGCTAGGTGGAGCAGGAGGAGGTTCTAACCCATAGCTCCAATTGGCAAGTTCCTTAGCCTTGACCAACAGAGCTCCATGGACTGTACTGTGGGGGTCGGCATCCTAAACTAGTGGGAAGTAAAAACTTGCGAGTGAATACTGTGGTGGCAAGGAAGAGAAGGGTCGAACTCTGGTTGAAGGAGTGCAGTTGGTCCAACAATAGCAACAAGGAAAAGGCAAGGGTGGTGAGTAGGGAGGGATTAGGAAGCACTTGAGGGAGCTAATGGGGGATGCAAGCGTCGGTAGTGGCACATATCTGCAACAAGGCCGTGATGGCAATCCAGGTCAATGGGAACTCTTACAATGCACTGCAATGGCCTTGTCACCAAGCTAGTGGTGAAGGAAGAACTCAAGGAGAGTTCAACTTCTTACTAGCCAACTATGGCATAAGCATTGATCACGTGGACATGTCCCAAAAGATTCTGAATCAAAAGCTCCCTAGTCCAAAGGAGTTGAAGACAGTCACAGATTTGAGTCATCCAGCCACAATGGGGAGTCTGAGTCTTCATTGTTAAAAGAACTACCCTTAAAGATAGCAACGGTTTTGCCAAGCAGTGGAAGAACTGAAATGCAACAATTCTAAAAATTAGAGCAAAAAAGAATTGATGAAACATCCTTTGCATGTGAAATAGCCTCAAAAGAAAAATGACACCCAAAGGTCCTATAATGAACTATTGACATTCTAGTAATCTTGCTAAAGTAAAATGGTCCTTTTTATCTCTTCTTTCTAATAATTTCACATTCAATAGCAAATAAAGATAAAAATCACTAGAGATGGTTCAAGAGGTCGGGGACTAGGGAAAAAAATCTTTGATGGCCACAAATTTAGCTTGAGAGCTCTTTCTTGCATCTAAAGTCCACCATTCAACCGTAGCTTATAGGGTGTTTGGTTGTTGGATTAGATAGCTGTATCAATATTAACTTCAATATTGCTACTGATAGTGGGCGTTTAGTTATGCTCTATCAATTTTGATAATCATATATTGGCAAAATGTATTATCATAGCAAATTTAATATAAGTCTACACATGTATTAACATTAGAGTTTAATCTTTGAGAGCATCTCCCCTCACTTTCCCACCTTTAAATCTCTCTTTCCCTTTCAGCATCCCTTCTCCTTCTTTCTCTAATATCAATTTCAAGATTAATATTGTAGACTTCAAAAACATCAATATCAAAAATAATACTATATCAAAACCCATACTTCAACAAAACTTGGCTAAATGTTAAGCTTTCATCTACATACTAAAGTTAGGCTAGACTTTTGAAATTCATAGGAGCATTGGTTCTTGCTTGTTATACATCAAACCTCACTTTGCTAGTAGAATGTGTTATAATGGGATGATTTATTCTGGATTGCTTCTACTAGAATAAGAAGTGTTTTGATTTGATAGCGGGGTGGAAGACAAGGCAAAATACCATATTCTTGGGTGGAGGGGGAATGGCTTATTCAGCTTATTCCAGGAATCGCCATTCTAGGCAGAATAATGGATCCACCTATCAAACCAGAATCCAGCGTATTCTGCGAATAACTCTTCCTTATTCCACTTGATTCTGCTATCAAACTGAAGCCAAATAAAAAACTATCGAAGACTTGGAGGGAAACATCAATATCTCGACTAAAGATGTCACCCCGACTACGTACCCTATATCTGCATGCTCTCTCATGAAAAGGAACAATTCATATGAACTTGGACCGAAGCTTGGGCACTGACAATGAATCCTTACTAGTTATCATTGATTGATAGTCTCTGAGAAAGAGATTAACATTAATCACTAACCAAATCATGAATTAAGAAACAAATACAAGCCAATGACGGGCATGTGACGTCTTTGTACAAAAAGTAATCGGTGGGCTGTTACTTCCACTGTAACCATAAAGTAGAAATCCCATCTATTTAGCCCTGGAACTTAGATTAGTGCCTCTCTTTTTTTAGCCAAAGCTCTAACTTCTTCAGATTCTTTCTCATTTGTTTGCATCCAAGCAATCACATGCCCTCATCTCCATTAATCTTATCCCTTGGCTCGAGTAAGCCCAACTCCTGAGAAGAGCCAGAAGAGATAAGCAGCTGGGAACTTTTCCACACAACGAGCTCAAAACCCGGAAAAAACCCACATGGTAACTAAACGCCCAAACGCTCGGAAGAGCCAGGGGAGACGAAAAGGTCAGAACTTTGTCCAGAGGACGAGCTCAACACCCCAAAATTCACATAAAAAGTACAAGGAATACACAAAGATCGGGACTTTAGACGAGTACTTTAAAGTGTTCATGGGATGCGGCATCGGTAAGTCACCAGAACAACACAGACATGTCGGAAGTTGGGAACTAACCGTGGGGGAGGCGGGGGATTCCACGGCGTCGGGCTTGGTCTGGCAGCTCAGCCTCCCGGGGCGCCGAGCTCGTGGGCGGCGCCGGAGAGGGTATTGGACGAGGCCCAGGACGCGGGAAGGCGAGTGGGAACGAGTTGAAGCACCGCTGGGGAGGCCGTGAAAGGCGGAGGGGCTCCAAGCAGAGGCCGCAACACGCGCCATGGCCGCCTACGCTTCCGAACCACCCTTCGCTCCCTCGGCCGTTTGGGGCCTCCCATAAATAAAATGGCACATATTGTTGAAGTTTTTCATGAATAATATGACTTGTATAAAGTATATATAAACTATAATATTTAATAATAAATTTCTATAAGTTGTGTATTTGTTATTAACTCTAAGAGACGTATTCTTTCTTATAAGACGTATTCTTTCTTATAAGACAATTCTTATAGTTAATAGTTGTTCGAAAAATGAGAATTAGATTATAAGAAATTAAAATTTATTAAGTTTAAGTTTAATAGAATCAAGGCTAAATATGCAAGATACAAGAAGGTTTTCTAGATTGGATAGTTTTAGAGTGATTAAAAACTAAGAAAACCTTAAAATTATTTAATCGTTTATAGATCTCGAGGAAAACATGGATCGCTTGGAAAATTAAACACTTTTTTTTTTGTAAGAAGATCACACGGTAAAATAATTAGATTCGGGCAGCTCCAAACTCATGCTAAGGGTGTTATTAAGTCAGAAAATGGTTTTTGTGACTCCCTCATTTGACATCCACATTTGACACCAGGCATATGACACAAGTTTTAAATTTGCATTTGCCATTCAAATTTACATTTGTCATTTGCTCACCTTAAAATTTGTGCCATGTGTCTGATGTCAAATGTAGATGTCAAATGAGGGAGTCACAAAACAGTTTTCCTATTAAGCCACGCCAGGAGACCCTCTAGGACCTGGCCTATTGTGAAGAGGACTCAAAGAGTTTAGACCTTCTAAGACATTCAAATTTAATATTTAGATACAAATGCTCTTTATAATTTTTTAGATAGATAACTACAAAGTGAATTTTTTTACATAGATAAATACAAAGTGAGAGGCAGACGATTGAGGAAAGAAATAAAAGAATTAAATTTTAAAAGTTTAATTAAAAATTGAAAACACTAACCAACCATGACTGACGAGAGTAGTGCTTTTGCAAGCATTGTAATATAGTTAACTTATTAAAAATAATATACAAATAAAATCATCAGTTCTATAAATAAAATTTACATTTTAAAAGCCGTTACTTTTAGAATTCTCAATTTTAATTTTTGATATTTTTACATTAAAATTAAAATTAGTTAAAAATATCATATCAACCTAATTTTAAAATATAATAATATATACTACTCTAAACATTTAAAAATCATAAATTAAAGGAAAATTTTAGGCTGTTGACCAACTCGAAGTCAGTGAGCGGCAGCGGAGCAGCGTATCTCCCATAGTGTTCCTTTCCCAGTACTCGTCCCTCCTCCTCCTCCTCCTCCTCCCCATGAATGGGGCCTCCGATCGAAGCCGCCGCTACCCGCAGACCCGCCAAGAAGCCACCCACGACTTCATGCTGCCCCTGCTGGCCGCCGCCTCCTCGGCGCCAGGAGCTCCGGCGTGCGTCCTCGGCAGTGGAAGCGAGTAGGAGAGCTCTGCATGCGTCGTGCTCTTCTTCATCTCCAGGGGCACCCGAAGCTTGCGGCCTCACGCATAAGGACGCCGGCGTCGATATCGACGCCGGTGCGGAGGTCGTCCACAGGATTGCCAAGACGGCACCCGGCATTGGAGGCTTCGGCCGCCTGGGTACCTTCTAGGCTTCTACATCTCTCTCTCTCTCTCTCTTTTGGTTGTCATACATAAGAATTTATGAGGAATTTGATATGGTCAATCTGATTGGATTTCGTATTGATTTGTTTCATACTTGCGTGCTTTCTAACACCATCTGTCGCACTAATGTTATATGATTATTTTGCTATTTATGTGAGTTATGACATTTGATTAGCACGTGATTACGATGTGTATGATGTTTAGTTATTTAATTCACATATATTTTGGTATGTTCCTATCAGGATAACTTTGTGGGCTACCCACTGGGTCTCCGTTGTTTTTTTGTATTCATAACCAACCAATTTTTAGGTTCAATTTAAGCATAGGCCTTAAGAGTTGGCGTTTGTTCTTGGGGCATGCGTTGAAGGTGCTCTTTAGAACAGGTTACTAGTATGCAGAAGTTTGCATTCATATTAGATACCAATTCTGATGAGAGAGAGAAAGAGAGAGTGCACACGCGATACTCTGCGTTTTTCAAACCATTAGCAATTTTAATTAATTTAGTTACCATTTAACTCAGTTATAAAAATTCATTAACTAAAGTAGTCTATTGTCCTCGGGTATACATGACGCTATTCTGCTATTTTGTCAATGTCTCTATATAAAAGAACTTCGATTAATGAAAGGTTAGATCTATTGGAAAGAGCACTAAAAAAGTTTACAATTTTATAGAAGATTATTTTTCCTAATTCTCACATTTAAATAGTCAAAAAAATAAAAAACACGAATAAGTGAAGTCCTAAGTCCCCTAAGATTTGAACTTTATATGAAACTCCGACCAAGAGAAGTGGTTGGAATAATATTGGGGTCAGGAAGATACGGAAATACTATAATAAGAGAGTCAATTCATGCAATAAACCCTAGATATTGGTTGTGCTTGGGAAAGGTAATTTTAGTGCGTTTTAGAGAGAGAAAGAGGGGGAGAGGGCTGCTCTGCATGGGCAAGGCTTGTCTAACACCTTTGAAGTTTCTTTCAGGTGATCAAAGGATCATGGAGAAAGATTTGGAAATAAGGGAATTCATTATAGATTTCTAGGAGAACTCGTAAAGTCACATAGAGAGGCATTCTTCAAATCAGTAAGCATGTAATTAACCTAGTCCTGAATAATTTATAATTATATTTTCTTTTGATGTTCAAGGGTTCGGAAAGCTATTAAAATTGATAGGCTTAGTTTCTATCTTGGATTATGAATCATGTAATTTGGATTGATTTTCGGCACTTTGTACTGAAAATGGTCAATCTCAACCTTTTATGTCAAACTTTTCTCTCTCTATTTGTTTGAACTTCGCCTTATTCTCCTTCATTTGAACTCTGCTTGGCCTGAAATTTTGAGGAGATTTCTTATTTTGATCTCTGAAACATGTCCACAAGTTTTCTTTTTTTTTTTTTTTTTTTACTTTATTTGATATTGTAGAGGTGAGAAAGAAGAACGTCCTATCTGGACAAATAAAGTTGGGATGGAATGACAAGTGGACCATTCCCAGCCAATAGATCCCCTTTTAACTCCCTTTCTTGCACTGATGAAAAGGATGTAGTAAGGGGTCTCGGTGTACCTGAGGTTAATGCTATGATGCTTTGAGTCAGAGACTGATCAGTAAGCAAGAAGAGGAATCATGAGCTTTTGGAGGTTAAGTGTGCTACTTTTTGCATACCTGGGCATGGCAAATGTTAAGGCATATATATGTGTTGTCTCCTGCAAGGGAAGTGGATGCATACCCCTCTGGCCTGGGCCATGAGTAATGTATGGCACCACGTAGGCATCAGGCGGAGAGACCTTGGGCTAGTGATATCTAATCCACGAGTCCGCACATCCTTGGCGTAGTGGACATCCTCTGTCCAGCTGCACTAACGCGTGGGGGTCGCGAGTTCGACTCGCACGTTCTCCCTCCTCGTGGATATTCCGCTCAGTTTCGGACGTGTAATTGGGAGGGGAACTGGGGGTGGGGGGGAGGCCTGGGATTCGATCCCGGGTCTTTGGGTAGTGTAACCTCGTCTTTAGCCGTCTTGGCCATGTTAAAAAAAAAAAAGATATCTAATCCACAAGTTAGTTGAGTCAAATCGCCCTTTCTGGTGGGCATATTCCCCACGAAGTGTGGGATAGGATCAGATTATGTCAGATCCTCGTGATGATGGGGCATCATGGCAAGGGGGGCCCATCCACAATAGGTGGTGCTTCTTTCATCGAGTGGCGTGAGACAAGATAGGCTCATAGCTCCCTCTAAGCGACACGTGGATATGGGCTAACAAGATCTCGTAGGGACTTCTTGACCGCTGATAGCCGAATCCGGTTCCTGTCAGTAGGACTTTGAAGAGAACTCCAGCAGTAACCAGTGAGAAAACGCTATGTGTAAAGTTGATCCGCCGTTCGAGATACATCCCACCCACTTTGACAACTTTTTTCCTGTTATCGGTTCAGCATATTTCAAATACTACGCAGAGCACTAAAATACTACGCAAAGCATTAAAATACTACGCAGAGCATTTAAATGCTACGCAAAATACTTATATACTACGCAAAATACTTAAATACTACCAAGAGCACTTAGATACAACACATGACACTTAAATACTACCAAGAGCACAAGACTACAACCATAATTTAAAATACACTTTCAACATATGGTGGTAATTATGTGCTCTTGGTAGTATTTAAATGCTCTACGTAGTATTTAAGTGTTCTTCGTAGTATTTAAATGATCTGCGTAGTATTTAAGTGCTCTGCGTTGTAGACACGCTAATTTTGACATCATTTTGAGTAAATTTCATATCATATAATAATGCCTCAGAATGGTCTAATATTTAATCATTAATTAATTTTTATTAATATTTTTGAGTGTCGGATTTAACAGACATGTTTAAGTTAATCAATTAAATTGATTTTAGCTCAAATTTCAGTTAAAATATGCAGAATTCTAAAAGACGTCAACCTGTGTGGACGCTATTTAGAGTTTATCCCTATTTTAGCATTTTAAATTTGAATTTTAATCAGTTGATTAATTAGCTAAAAGGCGTCTGTGAGTGCTGACGCGTTTTAGGTTTCCTAAGCTATTTTAACTTCTCTTCCGGATGTTTATCCTTATCTTAATTAGTGTAAAAGACGTCTACACATGTGGACACGTTTTACCTGATAAAGATAAAGATAAATTTTTCCCGAATATTTATCCTTATCTATATTAATCTGAAAGGCGTCAGCCATGGTGGACGTGTTTTAGATAATTACAGATAAAGATGAATTAATCAGTATTTATCTGTCGGTTAAGATGGATAAATTCAAGATTTTTTCTATGTTAATCACGAACGCAGAAGAAGTCTATAAATACCTTACATAGAGTAAAAAGAGAGAGGGCATAATCTTGAGTTGAATTACTGGAGCGATAGCTAATTGAAGATCAAAGCAACAACGTCGGAACGCTGAAGTGCTGTTTCCAGAAGTCGGCGTCCTTTCAAGAGTCTTCATCCATTCAAGAATTCAACAATTGGGCATAAGTTTTTCATTTCTACATTAATTTCATTTAGTTCTACATTCTTCATCATTCACTTCATGCAAACACACACAATACATTCATTCTCTTCAAAACCTACTTTATTAAGGGGTTTCAAAAACCACTCAACAAGTAAGTTTGATGTTTAATTGCATGATTAGCATCGTGATTAGAATAGATACTGGTCTTGCTTAAAATTCTCATCATTGTTTCTTTATCTCTTTTCTTTTTATTTCTGCTGCACTCAACAACAACGAGAGAATCAAAATGAGCAAATCAAGCACAAGTCAAAAGGGATTTCTGGACGATCCTCAACCTCAACCTCAACCTCAAATTTCAAATTCAGCAGCAAGAATAAAAAGCAAAGAAGGGCTCTCTTTCTTCAGCCGGCTGAGGAAGGGGAACCAATGACTCCATATCTTCCGCGTTTAAACAGGTAGGCGATCATACTTCTTTTGGAACTTTTTAGTTAAAAGTTTCTGGCGATCACTGCACTTAGTTGCTGTTTTTAATAGGTTTATTTTACACTAAATAACCTAGATTTTTCATGATAATCACATGGTCATTCTAAGCACTCACAACTTTTTTGGCGATCACGGTGGGACTTGGTCTCGCCATCTTTTAAGTTTTTTTGTTCTTGCTATCATCAACTGGGCACCCACGGTGCACTACTTGTGTCTTTCGACACGTCCTCACCAATTGGTGAGTGTTTTAGTTTAATTAATTTCCCTCGTGCACCACGTGCACACCCCAGTGGCAAGATCTTGCCCTCCCCTTGATTAGTTTAAAAAACTGTTTTTGTGATGAAAATGATGTGTGATTGATTGATTTTCTAGTTATTTAGTTAGTAAATCATCATGTTTAAAATCTGGAACTAAAAAAATCTGCATGAGTTGATTATTTACTGCTTTTACCCTGTTTGAGGAGGATTCAACCTAGAAAATCCTCCTGCAAAACTGTTTCTGCGAACTGAAAAGCGTCCAGGAGCACTGACGCGTTTCAAACCGCGTCAACACACCCAGACGCCTTTCAGTCTTCATATCTTCTCTGCTGTCTGCATCTGTTTCTGCGAAAAAATTAAGTTCTGTTTTGAATAGCGTCGGCTACCATCGACGCGATTCAGACAATTTCTTAATTATTTTTCAGTTCTCAGATTTCTGTGGCTTGAGTGCTAGCTACCCATTATTATTAAGCATTAGGGGCCATCCAGGCCGTAGGACATACGCATTGAGGCAAATACCCTCCTTTTCTTAGGAACACATTACTTAACGTCAGCAACTCTCTCTGATTGGGTTGGTCCCTTGATCAGACTAGAGAAGTTGACGTTGAGACCTTCATAAGTCCCCAAAATCAAGGTATTCCTCCTTGATCATCGGGCTGGTTGTACCAATTGAAGTTCCGGTTAGATTCTGAAAGCGTTGTGAGTTGTGAGAGAAAGCCCTAGAGAATAACGGTGGAAATTGAACTGAAACTAGGATCCTTTCCTTGAGAGAATTTCCTTGAGAGAATTTGAGGTTTAATTGAATCCAAATAACTCAAAAAAGGAATCTTAAAATTACGTTAAGCATCCACTTGTTTGATTAATCTCTGTGCAACTTGTTTGTCAAATCTTTTAAAAAAAAAAAAAAAAAAAAAGAATCTAACATCATGCTGCTATGATCAGGCAGGGACTTGAGTATGGCTCAAGACGCCATCATCAACTACGAGGGAGATGCTAATGCCTCTCGCGATTCGGACTACAACTATGAGAACGGGAGAGATGCTGATGCCTCCCGTAGTTCTATCCCCATTCCATATCGTCTGGATGGGAATGTTCGGACACCTCTTTTAAATCCACGTGAACAATATCCTGATCCTCCCCCGCATGAATATGCGATTCCTAATCCCGATCTTGAGGGGGATATGAATCAGAATGATCCCTCATCTTCTGATCCTACGGATCTTATCAATGCTTTGGGAGTTCTTGCCTCCCGTCTGGACCCTCAGCAATTCGAGGCGATCCAGTTTATTCTGAAGGGGAAGGCACCCATGCAGCCTGCCGAGCCGAACCCTGTGGCTCCCCCTGCTGTTCCTCAGCAACCTTCCTTTCCTCCTCCTTATATCCATCAGGCCGTGGAGGGCCTTCATATTACTTCTCGGCCAGCTGGGCCGCAGCTTTCATTCTCTAGGCAATCGGCTAGACCGCAAACGCCTGCTTATCAAAATGCCCTCGGGCATGGCGGAAGCTCTGCCGGACCTCCCCTTTATTGTCCCCCCTGTCCAACGTACTCTAGGCAGCATGCCTACCAAGTACCTCCCCCTCCTCCTCCTCCTCAGGCAGATCTGACCACACAAGCATTGCTGGCCAAAATGGAGCGTATGGATGAGCAATTTAACAACCTCCAGAAGATGATGGGGGTCAAAGCTGTACCAGAAATCAACTTACCCAGCCTGCCAGTTTTCCATCTGCCACCCTCTGAGATGCCAGTGTACCGGAAGTACAACGGTACTGGTAACCCCTTCACACATCTGAAGGAGTTTATGTATGAATCCTCTTTCTGGCAGAATGACAAGAGGCCGTTGGCCTTTTTGTTCAGGAGATCTCTAGAGGGACCAGCCCTCGAGTGGTTCTTTTCCCTGGAACCCTCAGAAGTAGAGGACTACGGTATCGTTTCACGCAAATTTATTCAACGGTACCAGGACAGAGTTGCACCCTCCTTGTCCATCACTGACCTCATTACAGAAAAGATGAAGCCTGATGAGGAGTTTGTCAGTTTTGCTGACAGGTGGCACGGCCTCGCTGAAAAGGTGAAGGATCATTTGTCCGAGTCCGAACAAGTGAAAATGTTGATTTCCAACGCCACGCCCCAGTTCAAGCTCGTCCTCTCCCTGAACAATCTGACCAACATGGCAGAGCTCTATGAAAGAGCACGGTACTGCCAGAATGCTTTTAAGGACGCTACATTCTCTAGCATCTTTGATCCTCACAGACCTAGCAGGCCTCCACCTCGGAAGCCTGCAGTGCCGAACTCTCCCAGCACAGGTCCGACTACTGAGGGCACGCTCTCTTATGAGCAAGTCAGTAGCATGAACAATAACTCGCCCCAGTTCGTGAGGAGTCAGCAGCAGTACCAGAGGTCACAGCAGCCGAACCAGCAACGGTACAGGCAGCAGCAGAGCCCCTATTATCAGCAACAGTATCAACGGCCCCAACAGCCGAATCAGAACCAGAACCAGCATCAGCCACATCAGTCGCCACAAAGGCAATTGCAGTACCAGCAGCCCCAGCAACAGCAATATCCCCAACAGCAGCAATATCAGCCGCGCGCACCGCCGGCATACCACAATGTCCCTCCTCCTGATGATTATAACCAGCCGAGAAGTGTAAGGAATCGCCATGAACGCAGCGGAAATAAAAATGATTCCTTTGTACCGGTTGCTGGGGTCGTAAAACGGACATTAAAACTAACGCGGGAAGAACAGTTCTTCACCTTTGCGGGGTTTCGAATCTCCCGTGGATGATGCCGACTCGGTAATCGCGCACGCGCACGATCTCTAGAGGTATCCACACGAGTTCCAGCAGCAGACGCGATTTCCTCCTCGGCTTGAGTGCTTCAACCAGATCTCAGATCCACCATGTGCAGAGAGAGACAGATCCACTCCAAGAGAGAGAGAAGGAGAGAGAGAGAGGAGAGAGAGAATCTGGGGAGTAAAATTCGTCCAACTAACTTTTTACCCCTCCCCTTTGGCCCTCCTTATATAGAAATAAGGATAAGCACAACAGTTAATCCTCATGATTATCCAAGAGTTTGGCCTTGGATAATTCTCCATTAAATCTTCATGTTTATCCTGCAGCTTTTCACAAAAACCCAGATAAGCATGAAATTTAACATCTCTCACCGTCTGACGAAAACTCTTATGTGTGTGACCCTCTAGGCCCATATATCAGTCCGGTTGCAGGCCCATTAAACTTAGAACTGTTTCTTGAGTTTAATATTTATTAATTAACATTTAAACATCATATATTAAATGATTAATTTAATAAACAAGTAAATTATCATCCGATGATTAATTCACTTGGCCTTCTGATCATAAACAGCACCAAACACTACCTCATGATCCCAGAAGATATAAGGGATATTGTTCCCTTCAATTGAACCTTTCCGTCTGCAGATGCCGCACAGATATAATCCTTCACTCATGCAATGTCCCGATAACGCAAGGGTATGGTTTTATAGTCAAACCCTCTATCGCATTATCCAGATGGATTCTAGTACACAGTTAATATCTAGAAAGACATCTCTTTCATTTGACCCTGGCCAGGAATTTCTGTGTACACATCCATGGGACATTCTCTCTCCAGTCTTATACCAAGAGTGAGTGATCCCTTGTTGTTCACTCAATTACCTTCGCAAGCTTTCCACTGTATCTGAAAGACCGATTATGGTGGACTTAATGGTTAAAGTCCACGAGTCAGAGAATCAAGATACAATGGTCCACAAACAAGGTATCATTGGTGACTCAGGTCAAAGGACCAACCGTGCTACTGCAACGATTGAATTCCCTGGTTGACTAATAGGTATAATTACCATCCAGGAATTCTAATTTGGGTCTGTTCAGTGAACTCATTCTCTAATAAGCACCCACTTGTTTGTCTTAGTGTCACCACACGAGTGAATGTGAGATCATTCACCCTCATCACATGAGCAGACATAACTTGTGTCGATCTTATCAGATATTTAATGTCCATCTCAAATATCCTATGATCGAGAACTGTTTAAGACAATTGACTGAGGATATTGATCTCACTATCAAGATCTCATCATGATTCAATATCCCATACATTTGTCTATGGACCTTCATTACGATAGTCGTTTGCGAGAACTATTAAATGAAGAAATAATTGCCTTTATTAATAATCTGAACTAGAATGTACAATGATTGGCTTTGAGGCCACCCAATTCTAACATTCTCCCACTTGGACTATAGCCAATCACCCATGTGTCTAAGTCCCATAGACTTAAGATGACGTTCTAAATTGTTTTGAGACAATGGCTAAGTCAAGGGATCTGCTACATTATCTTCAGATGAGACTTTCTCAACTACTATATCTCTTCGGACGATGATCTCACGAATCAGATGAAATCATCTCAGAATGTGCTTTGACTTCTGATGTGATCTGGGCTCCTTCGCTTGAGCTATTGCCCCATTGTTGTCACACAATAATGGAACAGGATCTGAAATGCTTGGAACGACTCCAAGCGCCGAGATGAACTTCTTCATCCAAACTGCCTCCTTGGCCGCTTCAGAGCCAGGTTCGCTGGTTCAATTGTAAAACGGCACCGTTTTGTGTGTTTTCTCGTTATGCGTGAAGAACCCGTATTGTACGTGTTCTTGTATTTAATCCGATTAAAAATGACAGATTCGTGTTCATATGATGAGCACAAATAATTTGATTATTTTTCTGTAATTTTTCGGATTTTATTTGGGTTTTTCGGAGTTCTTCATGTGATGATGAACCGGGGTACTTCGGCGGCTTCGTACATGCATCCCAAGTGTTGGGATGGCGGCCCGGATGTCTGGATCTATTGGTGATAGTCACCACTACACATTCGACACATTTGCCGGCGCCAGAGTGGCCTTGGAGAGCTACAAATTTGAAGCCCTAATTCGGATTTTACGCTGGAAAAACCAGATTTTAGGGGAAGTTTAGGGCTCGATCCAAGGGCCATTTGGCCACCGCCGGCTGCCCCACCTGTGCCGGGCGGATCGCCGGTGGTGGGGGCGTCGCCGGCGATGCCTGGCGGCGCCGGCGCCTGGCGGCGCTACCAACGCCTCCAGCCGCGGCCTGTTAGGGTTAAGTTTTTTGCAGGTTCTGTGAAAAAGAACCAGCCAGGCCGGCCGGTCCCGAGCCGGTTCAGACCGGCTCGGCCGGACCCGGCTAGCGCCCGGACCTGGCTGGGCCAGGTCCGGTGCCTGGCTCGACCAGGGTTCGACCCTGGCTGAGCCAGGGCTCGACCCTGGCCGAGCCAGAGCCCCTGGCCGAGCCAGGGCTCGACCCTGGTCCAGCCAGGGTCCGGGTCCGGGCCATTTGGGCCCTAATGGGCTGGGCCCATTTTTTATTTATTAAAAATTGTTTTTAATAAATGTTAAAACCCCTTTAAACCCATTATTAACCCATTTAAGCCTGTTTTAAAATTGTTTTAAAACAGAATAATTATAGGAACAATTAATAAATGTTATTAATTATTTTTATGATTATTAACAGCTTATTAAAGTGTTTGATAACTGTTAGTCAAATAAAGGGCTTTATAATTAATGGGTGCTAGTTAATTATTTAAAATTATTTTAGATAATTAATTTCCCTGTTATATTAATTAGTTTAAAATTATTTTAAGCTAATTTCATGCATAACTTGATTACACTTTGCCGTTCAAATTGTTTGAATCATTATTTAGAATAACTAAATGGTTTAGTTAGTTTATTTGTCAATAATGCTTTGAATATTATTGATTATGCAGAAATAAATGTTATTTCGAAAACTAATTGGTATTATAATTTTATATTTATAAAATTTAATACCACACTGCAATTATGTGATGATTGTGATGCATGTGATGTGTTTTGTGGTGGGATGATCATGGACTTAGTATTTTCATGTGATGAATGATGTGAATGGATGCGATGCTTATTTCATTTGGTATTTTAAATAGGACCTGCGTGTCCTCCTCTCTCTTAATCCAAGTGTACTTTCTATCTTCCTATAAGATTGTACTCCCCTTGATAAGATCAAGGTTTCTTAGTGTTTAAATATACATTTGTGGACCTGCGAGTCCTGAATTTCATATTTAAATGTATTGGATTAAGCTAAGAGGTCGGGATCTTCTGAAGACACCTATGGAGGAAGGACTCGCATCAAATGGAACCAGTGTTGTTGTTTTCACATTAGGATCCTATTATGGATCATCGTTTGGCTCCGATGATTCCATAGTAGCTTTAGCAGTCCATAATCATCCCCATTTAATTTTTCTACATATATGTGATGTTTGCGGATTATGTTATCATATATATATTTCTATTAAGTATATTGATACTTCAAATTGAGATACTATTGATAGCACGATTTTTACAAATCAAAATCAAAACCCTCTTTTAAAACTTAAGTTGTAAACGTGAGATATTCAGAATAATCCACGTAACCCACCATCATTATAGATCTTAGGATAATTCTTATCTCAAACGGATTTGTTGTGCTACCACAAGGTCCATTTGATTTAGAAATTAAACTAGATCTAAGACATGTGATGTCATTAAGATGAATGGACAAATAGTGTAGTTTTGTTGTGCTACCACAAGGATTGCATTATGAATTCATGTCATCTAAGTAATGATGGATAAACTTAACTGAATCAAATTGATTTGTTGTGCTACCACAAGGTCATTCTGATTCAGGGGTTAAATCGATCGGATATTGCAAACGTTGCAACTGTCAAGAGTTGACTGCCTAAGAGACTTGATGTGATTTGTTGTGCTACCACAAGGTCACATGCATGTTGCCCGAAGGATTCTGATCCCCACTAGGAGATCACCGGAATCTCCCGTTCTGTATCTTAGAGGGTCATACAGATCGCCGAAAAATAGTGGGAGCATAAATCTAGATTAAAAGTCCTAAATCTGATTTTAAGAACTATCTGCTCATTTTATATATTTCCATGTACGTCGTTATGTCGTCACTTAACCCCCTCCGTTGCATACTTGATGCAAATAAACTCACGGGACCAAATTACATTGACTGGTTACGCAACCTGAAGATTGTCCTCAGGTGCGAAATGCTAGCCTATGTCCTGGATCAACCAGATCCAGTGCAACCCGGTGATAATGCTAACGAAGATGAATTAATGATGTATGAAAACTAGAAGGAGGACTCTGTCAAGGTCCAGTGTTATATGCTCGGTTCAATGAACAATGAACTGCAGCGACAGCATGATAACATGGAACCTAAAACCATTCTGAATCACCTGCAAGAGTTGTTTGGTGAACAATCCAGAACAAAAAGATATGAGATATCTAAGAAATTGTTCAGGACCAGAATGAGCGAGGGCACATCTGTGCAAACTCATGTGCTCAAGATGATAGAGTGGATTGAGAGGCTTGTTGTGCTGGGCTTTGTTATGAACAATGACCTGAGCATTGACTTAATCCTACAGTCCCTTCCAGATTCATTTTCACAATTCATTATCAACTTCAATATGAACAAAATTGAAGTTTCACTGGCTGAGCTGCTCAACATGTTGAAGACAGCAGAAGGCACTATCCAGAAAGATAAGCCAAATGTAATGCTTGTTGGTAAGACCAACAAGAAAAGAAAAGCTGGACAGACCTTTAAGAAAGGTAAGCCTAAGAAGCTAGTGAAAAGCAAACCGGCGGCACAAAAGGACAAAGCTAAAGTCAATGATAAGGGTCAGTGTTTCCACTGCCATAAAGAAGGTCAGTGGAAGAGAAACTGCAAGGTTTCTCTTGCAGAAAAAGCAAAGGAGAAGCTTGGAGAAGCTTTAGGTATTCTCATGATCGATCTTAACTTGTCTTGTAACGACCCGCCACCCTATAATCGGGGATCCGATTACTAAATGGGTACCGAATCATTAATTTGGAACCAAACCAGTATCTAAGTAAGTCTGGAAAATAAATAATAAACTAAGCTAAACATCCACATCGCATTGAATTGAAATGAAGGTGCAGGAATTTAAAATTATTACAATGCGACTCGATACAGCAAATAATTACATACTCCAACTGAAAAGAAATAATTAAACATACAGGCCAGAAATAAATAACAACTACATCGGGGCATACCCCGGAACAACCGCTGAAGACGCTCAACACACGGCCGCACACGCCGCTCTAGGTCTGCTGGGAGTCCTCACCTGAAAACCGCAGGGGTGAGTCTCAAGACAAGACTCAGTAGGGATCCTTCGATCCCCACTACCCACGCACACACCCACAAGTGCAAAATATAGCTAACGGTAAGGTAACAAGCACAGTAGTAGGTACAATTCCTAATTCTCAACGTGAAATCACATGCAGTCGAAGTGTATTAAACATGCATATTTCTAAACTAACCGACAAGGAAACCCACGACTGCCGCCTCGATAGAACACGTCGACCATATAAACAAATGGTGGGAAAAACCTCGACCCGCTGAGACCAAACAATGACCCCTTGGATAGCACGCTGGCCACCTCGGCGGTCACTCCTTCCCTCAGCAAACCTCGACCCGCTGAGACCAAACAGTAACCCCTCGGATAGCACGCTGACTACTCCGGCCCAACTGGCTCAGGTGGTTACTCCTTCCCCCAGCACGAGTGACACTCCAAAGGTATCTCTCCGACACCGGTACAAGCTAGCTAACCCCGGGGTTCACCAGGTGACCCTCTCCACTAGGCGTCACCCCGCCACTGCTCCCGTCAGCGCTGTGTCCCTCCGCACCGACACAGGGTGTAGAACGCTACAACTGTCACTCTAGGTCCACCGAAACAGAAAACACGGCACGGTGCGATCCGATCACGGAGGAAGTCCACAGTCGCACGACATCCAACGTAGTGTCATCCGGTCACGAAGAGTTCATCGCATCGAGTACATTAACAGCATGCATTAACCAACTATCTAGCAGTGTAAACACATTTTACTGGCATGAATTAGTGAGGTTCTGTCTTGAATCGCGTCGCCCAAGGCCGACGCCATTCAAGCTCCATGTACAGGTTCATGTAAAACAGTCTTCAGAATCAGGCCTTAAAAGGCGTCGACACCAGTGGTCGCCTTTTAAAAGGCGTCGACATCCTCAGACGCCATTCAACACAGAAATCCGGAAATTCCAAAGCCCTTACTCAGGGGATTTCTGCCTTAAAAGGCGTCATGACTACCCGACGCTATTCAAAACGCGTCGCCCACCCATGACGTCTTTTAGTCCCAGAAATCCCCGAACTGGCAGACTCTCTGTCATGTGATTCCTGTCTAAAAGGCGTCTTGATGGCCCGACGCCCTTCAAAAAGGCGTCGTCCATGCACGACGTCTTTCAATCCCAGGAACCAAAGTTGCCATGAGCCCGAGGGCTCCCCTTTTCAACCCAAACAACCCCAAAATTACCCAAAAACGGAGGAGAAAGAGGGGCAATACAATCCATAGGAAATCACATTCATAGAAAATCCCCCATATCATCAAAAGAACTCCTAAACATGCTCATTCTACCCCCCAAAACCAAAGGTCTACAACATGCATAGACGGGGGAAAAACATGGCTTAAACACGATGCTGTGGGAACCGTCACCCTACCGGATGCTTGAACGCCTCCGAGCTTCAAGCCGTCCACCCGTCTCGCCCCACGCCGCCGCCGGTACCGCCGTGGTCGTCCTTACTCCACCGTGACGTCGGCCGCCGTCCGGAGAGTAGAACGCCACAGTGGAAGTGGAGGTGGTAGTGGTAGGAGCTAGGTAGAGGATGGTGTGGAGGGAGAGATGAAATGGGGGGAGGAAAAGAGGGAAGAGAAGGAATTGCCGTCGGGATCGCCGGAGGGGAAGGAGAGAAAGAGAGAAGGTGAAAATGAGGGAAAGAAGGAGGGCTCGCGGGGTTAACCAGAGACTGGCTAAAACGCGTCGACATCCACGGACGTCTATCAGGTGACGTGACGGCCGCTCTGACAAAAGTCTGAAACGCGTCGTCCTACACAGACGCCGTTCAGACAACTTGTCAGGGCCGTACTCTGACACACTCAGAGTCGCAGTCCGAAAGGCGTCGTCCCACGCAGACGCCGTTCAGACAACGCGACAGGGCCGTACTCTCGCGGCCCGAAGCCAGCCCACGTGGCACCCACGTGGCAGAACCTAAAACGCGTCTGCAACGGTGGACGCCGTTCAAACCGCGTCGAGCGGGCTCGACGCGAAACATCACAGAGCCCCAGACCCCACTAGGGCCAGAACTGCAGGGTCCGACCCGAAAACCGGATCCGAAAGTCTCGATCCTTACATTCTCCCCCCCTTAAAAGAATTTCGCCCTCAAAATTGACTGCTAGAATTAACAAGGTCAAAACAGGGATGCAGTTCACAAGGAAACTTACGAAAAGAGGTAAGGGAATTGCTCCCGCATCTCATCCTCTCGCTCTCAGGTTGCCTCACCTCCGGAGCGGTACTGCCAAATCACCTTGACCAACGGTACAATCTTGTTCCGCAGGACCTGTTCTCTGCGATCCTCATTGCGAACAGGATACTCTGGAAAGGACAGGTCCTCAGCGACCTCCAACTCTGAAAAATCCAACACATGGGACGAATCCTGAACATACTTCCTCAGCAAGGAAACATGGAACACATCGTGCACTCCTGCAAGACTGGGCGGCAAGGCCAGCTGATACGCGGTTTCCCCAATTCGAGCAAGAATGGGAAAAGGCCCAATATATCGCGGACTCAGCTTGCCTCGCTTCCCAAATCTCATCACACCCTTGGAGGGTGAGACTCGGAGAAACACGTGGTCCCCAACTTCAAACTCAAGTGGTCTCCGTCGGATGTCTGCGTAACTTTTCTGTCTATTCTGAGCTGCGGTCAACCTCTGCCGAACAGTCCTGGCAATCTCAGCATACTGCTGCACTAACTCAAGTCCTGCTATCTGCCTCTCACCGATCTCGGACCAACACACCGGAGATCGACACGGCCGCCCATACAAAGCCTCGTAAGGCGCCATGCCGATACTAGAATGATAACTGTTGTTGTAGGCAAACTCCACAGTGGACAAATGTTGTTCCCACGAACCTCCCCAGTCTAGGCAACATGCCCTGAGCATATCCTCCAAGGTCTGAATGGTCCTCTCTGACTGCCCGTCAGTTTCGGGATGATAGGCCGAGCTGAAAGCCAACTGGGTACCCAACGCCTTCTGAAAGCTCTTCCAGAACCTGGAAGTAAACCTCGGATCTCGATCTGATACAATGGACAAAGGTACCCCGTGCAGAGAGATGATCCGGTCTACAAACAACTTTGCCAGCTTGCCGACCGACCAGTCCTTCCTAATGGCTAGGAAGTGTGCCGACTTAGTCAGCCGATCAACGATAACCCATATGGCGTCTCTCCTGCTAGGGGATGTAGGCAATCCCATCACAAAGTCCATCGTCACATGCTCCCATTTCCACTCTGGAATCGGCAAGGGCTGCAGCAACCCTCCAGGTCTCTGATGCTCGGCTTTAACCTGCTGACAAGTCATACATCTAGCCACATATTCAGCCACATCTTTCTTCATACCGGGCCACCAGAAGTGCCTCCTCAAATAATGGTACATCTTGGTCGTCCCAGGATGCACTGCATATCTCGAACGGTGCGCCTCATCAAGAACACATATGCGCACGTCTTCCTCAGTCGGGACATAGAGCCTGCCTCTGAATCTGACAGTACCGTCATCCCACAACTCCACCTCTGACCTCTGGAGAATTTGTGGTAACTCAGCATCTGCCCTCTGAGCCTCAATCACAGCATGATACACAGCTGGTCTCACAGTCAAGCTGACTAGCACAGCTCTATCCTCTTCACGTGGGATCCTAAAGGAGGATTCCACAATCTGCTCGAACAATTTTCATTCCCGAATCATAAGGTATGACATGACTGTCTTCCGACTCAAAGCGTCTGCCACCACATTCGCCTTGCCCGGATGATAAGAAAGGTCAAAGTCATAATCCTTAATAAACTCCATCCACCTCCCCTGCCTCATATTCAGGTCTCTCTGAGTGAATACATATTTCAAGCTCTTGTGATCGGTAAAAACCTGAAATTTCTCTCCATATAAGTAATGCCTCCAGATCTTAAGTGCAAACACCACAGCTGCAAGCTCCAAATCATGAGTAGGATAGTTCTCCTCATGCCTCTTCAGCTGCCGAGAAGCATAAGCAACTACCCTGCCATGCTGCATAAGGACTGCTCCCAAACCTCGACGGGACGCATCTGAGTAAACCACAAATCCACCTGACCCAGATGGAAGCACCAGCACTGGGGCTGACGTGAGGCAAGTTTTTAGCTCAGTAAAACTCTGCTCACAATCCTCAGTCCACACAAAACGAACTCCCTTTCGAGTCAACCTCGACAAGGGGGCCGCTATCGAAGAAAATCCCTGAACAAACCGCCTGTAATAACCGGCAAGCCTCAGAAAGCTCCTGATCTCAGTCACTGAAGTCGGCCTGCTCCAGTCCATCACTGCCTCGATCTTGGCTGGATCCACTGCGATACCCTTGCCAGAAATAACGTGCCCAAGGAAGTGCACCTCGTCTAGCCAAAATTCACATTTGCTGAACTTGGCGTAAAGTTGGTACTCTCTCAGGACCTGCAACACTGCCCGAAGATGAGCAGCGTGCTCTTCCTCAGAAGAAGAATAGATCAGAATATCATTAACAAACACAACCACAAACTGGTCCAGGTAGGTCCTGAAGACTCGGTTCATCATATCCATAAAGGCCGCCGGAGCATTGGTTAAGCCGAAGGGCATAACCAAAAACTCATAATACCCATACCGAGTCCTGAAAGCCGTCTTACTAACATCCACATCCCGGATCCTCATCTGATAATATCCAGATCTCAGGTCGATCTTGGAAAACACCCTTGCGGTCTGCAGCTGATCCATCAAATCATCGATCCTAGGAAGTGGATACTTATTCTTTATTGTTACCTGGTTCAGCTGCCTATAATCGATGCACAATCTCAAGGAACCATCCTTCTTCCTGACAAACAGAACTGGAGCACCCCATGGAGATGTACTGGGACGAATGAAACCCTTATCCAGCAACTCCTGCAATTGCGCCTTCAACTAAGCGAGTTCGGCTGGCGCCATCCGATACGGGGCCTTAGACAAGGGCGCCGTACCTGGCGCAAGTTCGATGGTAAACTCGATCTCTCGCTGAGGAGGAAGGCCAGGCAGCTCCTCAGGGAACACATCTACGAAATCACAAACAACAGGCACCTCCCAAGGACTGGGACTATCACGGACATCAGAAACAACCACAGAGGCGAGGAAAGCCTCACAGCCACCAGCAAGCAACCTCCGTGCCTTAAAGGCAAAAATGAGAATACCTCGAGAAGAAAGCCTAATACCTTGGAAAAAGAAGGTCGGGATGTCCGGAATAGAGAAGCGCACCCTCTTCCTGTGGCAGTCCACCTCCGCATAAAAGGCTTCCAACCAATCCATACCCATGATGATATCAAAATCACGAATAGCAAGTACAACCAACTGGGCAGGTAGCACATGACCCTCAATGGTCAAGGGAACATTCCTCAAGCAATTATAAGATATCATAAAGTCTCCAGAAGGAACCTCTACCATCAAACCATCAGATAACTCATCAACGGGTGCCGAAAGGATATCTACGAACTGCTCAGAAATGAAAGAATGCGAAGCACCTGAATCAATCAACACATGTGCAGAGTTCCCAATGACAGAAAGTGTACCTTCCACCAAGTTGGACGCACGAGCCTCCTTCCTGGTGATAGCCAGCACTCTCCCTTGGGTCCTCGGCTTCTTCTGATCAGCTGGCCCTTGCCTCTGGCCACGCCCCAGCGGGCAAAACCTCGCCACGTGGCCCTGCTGGCCACAAGTATAGCATCTCCCGGAGAAAGCAGGACACTGAGTCCCACCATGAGTACCACCACAGTGCTGACAAATTGCTGGAAGCCTCTGAGCTGGCTCCTGCTGTGCACTGGACGCTGACTGACTCTGCTGACCCTGTCTGGGCCTACTGCTGCCGCTGCTGCCACCACCCCTGAAGAATCTCCTGAATCGGGAGCCGAGTGACGACGATCCCGATCCGACCGAAGGAGCCGGCGCCGCTGCCTTACCCCTGCCTCGCACTGGCCCCTGAGCAGTCTGCCCTCTCTCCCGGGCCGACTGGGTCTGCTGAGCCTCCACTGCTGCTGCACACCTAACTGCTGATGCCGGGTCTGTACAACAGTGGGACGCCACGAAGTTCCTCAGACTGAGCCTCAGTCCGTCCACAAACCTCTCCGTGCGACGCTCCTCGTCCCCAGATATGGAAGGCACGAACCGTCCCAGCGAAACAAACTTTGCCTGGTACTCAAGTACCGTCATACTTCCTTGTGTCAGATCCATAAACTCCCTCTCCTTGGCTCTCTGAACATGTCTAGGGAAATACTGTGCATTGAACTCTTTAACAAAGGTCTCCCATGAAATTTCCTTGAGACTCCTGTCCTCATAAGACAAACTCTTCAATGTGGTCCACCAGTCATAGGCGCTATCCTTCAGCATGAAGGTAGCCAACGGGGTCCTCTCTACTGCTGCACAATCCATGGTATCGAAGGTCTTCTCTATCTCTCTAAGCCAGTGAATGGCCTCATCAGGGTCGGGACGACCGGTGAAGTGAGGTGGCCTCAGCTTCAGGAACCTCTCAAGTGTAGCTGTGGACCCTCCCCGAGCACTAGAACTCTCGCTAGGATCTCGCGTGTGATATCTGGCCATAGTGTCCATCATGGCCTCCATAAACTGCTCTACACTCGGCCTCCCTGCCTCGGACCCACTAGGGGCATCTCCCCGCTCTCGAATAACCGGCATCCTCTTCCTGGGAGCCATCTACTCGCCTATAATTACAAAATCAAAAAGTTCTAATTAGAGTCCTAAAACCTATGCTACCGCCATGCCTGTACAGGATAATGTATTTATTTGCCGAACTTACAACATTTAACCTAGTTATTTATTTATTTGCCAGACCGTATGCTCTGATACCAACTGTAACGACCCGCCACCCTATAATCGGGGATCCGATTACTAAATGGGTACCGAATCATTAATTTGGAACCAAACTAGGATCTAAGTAAGTCTGGAAAATAAATAATAAACTAAGCTAAACATCCACAACGCATTGAATTGAAATGAAGGTGCAGGAATTTAAAATTATTACAATGCGACTCGATACAGCAAATAATTACATACTCCAACTAAAAAGAAATAATTAAACATACAGGCCAGAAATAAATAACAACTACATCGGGGCATATCCCGGAACAACCGCTGAAGACGCTCAACACACGGCCGCACACGCCGCTCTAGGTCTGCTGGGAGTCCTCACCTGAAAACCGCAGGGGTGAGTCTCAAGACAAGACTCAGTAGGGATCCTTCGATCCCCACTACCCACGCACACACCCACAAGTGCAAAATATAGCTAACGGTAAGGTAACAAGCACAGTAGTAGGTACAATTCCTAATTCTCAACGTGAAATCACATGCAGTCGAAGTGTATTAAACATGCATATTTCTAAACTAACCGACAAGGGAACCCACGACTGCCGCCTCGATAGAACACGTCGACCACATAAACAAATGGTGGGAAAAACCTCGACCCGCTGAGACCAAACAGTGACCCCTTGGATAGCACGCTGGCCACCTCGGCGGTCACTCCTTCCCTCAGCAAACCTCGACCCGCTGAGACCAAACAGTAACCCCTCGGATAGCACGCTGACTACTCCGGCCCAACTGGCTCAGGTGGTTACTCCTTCCCCCAGCACGAGTGACACTCCAAAGGTACCTCTCCGACACCGGTACAAGCTAGCTAACCCCGGGGTTCACCAGGTGACCCTCTCTACTAGGCGTCACCCCGCCACTGCTCCCGTCAGCACTGTGTCCCTCCGCACCGACACAGGGTGTAGAACGCTACAACTGTCACTCTAGGTCCACCGAAACAGAAAACACGGCACGGTGCGATCCGGTCACGGAGGAAGTCCACAGTCGCACGACATCCAACGTAGTGTCATCCGGTCACGAAGAGTTCATCGCATCGAGTACATTAACAGCATGCATTAACCAACTATCTAGCAGTGTAAACACATTTTACTGGCATGAATTAGTGAGGTTCTGTCTTGAATCGCGTCGCCCAAGGCCGACGCCATTCAAGCTCCATGTACAGGTTCATGTAAAACAGTCTTCAGAATCAGGCCTTAAAAGGCGTCGACACCAGTGGTCGCCTTTTAAAAGGCGTCGACATCCTCAGACGCCATTCAACACAGAAATCCGAAAATTCCAAAGCCCTTACTCAGGGGATTTCTGCCTTAAAAGGCGTCATGACTACCCGACGCTATTCAAAACGCGTCGCCCACCCATGACGTCTTTTAGTCCCAGAAATCCCCGAACTGGCAAACTCTCTGTCAGGTGATTCCTGTCTAAAAGGCGTCGTGATGGCCCGACGCCCTTCAAAAAGGCGTCGTCCATGCACGACGTCTTTCAATCCCAGTACCATCTGTTAGAATTGGGTGGCCTCATAGCCAATCATTGTACATTCTAGTTCATATTATTAATAAAGGCAATTATTTCTTCATTTAATAGTTCTCGCAAACGACTATCGTAATGAAGGTCCATAGACAAATGTATGGGATATTGAATCATGATGAGATCGTGATAGTGAGATCAATATCCTAAGGCAATTGTCTTAAATAGTTCTCGATCGTAGGATATTTGAGATGGACATTAAATATCCGATAAGATCGACACAAGTTATGTCTGCTCATATGATGAGGGTGAATGATCTCACATTCACTCGTGTGGTGACACTAAGACAAACAAGTGGGTGCTCATTAGAGAATGAGTTCACTGAACAAACCCAAATAAGAATTCCTGGATGATAATTATACCTATTAGTCAACCAAGGAATTCTATCGTTGCAGTAGCACAGTTGGTCCTTTGACCTGAGTCACCAATGATACCTTGTTTGTGGACCATTGTATCTTGATTCTCTGACTCGTGGACTTTAACCATTAAGTCCACCATAATCGGTCTTTCAGATACAGTGGAAAGCTTGCGAAGGTAATTGAGTGAACAACAAGGGATCACTCACTCTTGGTGTAAGACTGGAGAGAGAATGTCCCATAGATGTGTACACAGAAATCCCTGGCCATGGTCAAATGAAAGAGATGTCTTTCTAGATATTAACTGTGTACTAGAATCCATCTGGATAATGCGATAGAGGGTTTGACTATAAAATCATACCCTTGCGTTATCGGGACATTGCATGAGTGAAGGATTATATCTGTGCGGCATCTGCAGACGGAAAGGTTCAATTGAAGGGAACAATATCCCTTATATCTTCTGGGATCATGAGGTAGTGTTTGGTGCTGTTCATGATCAGAAGGCCAAGTGAATTAATCATCGGATGATAATTTACTTGTTTATTAAATTAATCATTTAACATATGATGTTTAAATGTTAATTAATAAATATTAAACTCAAGAAACAGTTCTAAGTTTAATAGGCCTGCAACCGGACTGATATATGGGCCTAGAGAGTCACACACATAAGAGTTCTCGTCAGACGGTGAGAGATGTTAAATTTCATGCTTATCTGGGTTTTTGTGAAAAGCTGCAGGATAAACATGAAGATTTAATGGAGAATTATCCAAGGCCAAACTTTTGGATAATCATGAGGATTAACTGTTGTGCTTATCCTTATTTCTATATAAGGAGGGCCAAAGGGGAGGGGTAAAAAGTTAGTTGGACGAATTTTACTCCCCATATTCTCTCTCTCCTCTCTCTCTCTCCTTCTATCTCTCTTGGAGTGGATCTGTCTCTCTCCGCGCATGGTGGATCTGAGATCTGGTCGAAGCACTCAAGCCGAGGAGGAAATCGCGTCTGCTGCGGGAACTCGTGTGGATACCTCTAGAGATCGTGCGCGTGCGCGATTACCGAGTCGGCATCATCCACGGGAGATTCGAAACCCCGTAAAGGTGAAGAACTGTTCTTCCCGCTTAGATTTTAATGTCTGTTTTACGACTCCAGCAACCGATACAAAATGAATCATTTTATTTTCGCTGCGTTCATGACGATTCCTTACATCATCGTCACCGACAACGGATCACAGTTCGTGTCATAAGAATTGAAAGACCTCTGCAACAGGTATAGAATTGCATTGCATCATTCATCTCCTTATTATCCGCAAGGCAATGGGCAAGCAGAGGCAACAAATAAGACTTTGATAAAAATCATCAAAAAGACGTGTAAATCTAACAAATTCGCAGATTGGCCAGAAAAATTGGTTGAGGCTCTATGGGCCTACCGAACTTCAATTCGCACGCCCACTGGGCAAACTCCTTATTCCCTAACGTTTGGAATGGAGGCGGTAGTTCCATACAAGATCCTTATACCGTCGCTAAGAGTACAATTGAACAAAGAATTTTTCATTGATGAACATCGTTCAGCACTTCTTGCTCAATTGGAACTTTTAGACGAGAAAAGGTGGTCAGCTGTTAATCATGCAAAAGTTTATCAAAATAGACTAGCACGTTTTTATCAAAAGAAAGTCATTGAACGTAAGTTCAAAGTCGGTGAAATAGTCATTAAAAGAATTTTTGTAAAACCTGGTGGTCCGCGTTCTAAGCTCCAACCCAACTGGGAAGGACCTTATGTTGTATCGCACGCTTTTCCTGGTAATACTTATCGTCTTGTTAATGCAGAAGGAGAAGAGCTAAATCATCCCTGGAATGGTTTACATCTTAAGAAATACTACCCTTAGGTTAAAGAGTCGATCAGTATGCTACAAAGACCAGTGGAATCAGAAAGTTTATAAACTCAAATTTCCCAGTTAGTCTGGATAACTTAATTTCAAACCCATTACTACACACACTGACACGTTTGGTTCGTGAGTAACAAGAGATGCCAAGTCCTGAAGAATATCAAAAGCTTGACTAAAAGTGTAAAGTACAAATTATTCATTTTAAAAGCAAAATTCTGTTTTACACTCGGCCCATGATGTCGGAACGAGGCTTAGAATAGACTCCCAAGAATACCCACCATCTTAGTAGGAGGCCGTCATTAAAAAAAAAGGGAGAGATCCGTTCCGAAGAAAAAAAAAAAAAACATAGAAAAGCAAAAACAAAAGGCAAAATCCAAATATCAAATCAAAAAGGCCATTACATTACAAACGTTACACCAAGGCCATGAAATGAAACGAAAGGGAACGCAAGGTCGATAAATACTCCAGAAAGAAATGACCGAACCCCAACGGATATCAGGGTAGGAAAGGGACATCTTTTTAAGTCTCCGGAACCTTCTCATGGGTTTTATAAACTTATTCTTCCTTTCTTCCTAAAGGGGCGTACTCCAAACTTAAGGAATGGCTTAGATTGACTAAGGATCAAATCATCAAATGGGATCACGAATGGAAATACAAATTCAAACACGATGGGTTTAAGTTAAGTTGTTAAAGAACAATTTGGGAATTAAGTTGATAAATGAATATGATCTTTTGATCTAAGTACCATGCTGGTCTTTTAGTCAAAATTCAAAAAAAATACATATGTCAAAAATTCAAAAAAATACATATGTCAAAATTCAAAAAAAAAAATACATATGTCACAATTCAAAAAAAATACATATGTCAAAATTCAAAAAAATATATCAAAAATCAAAAAAAAAATACATATGTCCAAAATCCAAAAAAATACATAGTCCAAAATTCAAAAAAAAATATATATGTCAAAATCAAAAAAATATATATTTCAAAACCCAAACAAAAATGAATATTTCAAAACATCAAAAAAATATTTCAATTAACATTTGCTTGTGGCATTTAGTGTGTTTCATTCTTTTTATTTTCAGTGAGCATCTGTTTGCTTGCATGTTGCATTTTTGCTTCAGTTTGCTTAAGTTCGATTACCTTTGTTAATAAAGGTCATGCCCCTTGACCCTTCTATCAAGGATAGGATCAAGTAGTCGGTTACTTAACCAGGCAAGGGGCTAAGCCTGAATAGATGCTTAACATGTTTGTTCAAGTCATATACAGGACACAAGGCATTGGTAGAGTTGGAATTCGAGTAGAGAACAATCAGAACCTGTTTCTGTGAGAAAAAGGCATCAAGGAACAGCGCCGCGTTTTAACATTGAATGGCGTCTGCGCAACACGACGCGTTTTAGTTTGATTTATCCGAAATTCTATGGTTTTTTATGTTTAAATTGAATATTTGTTTGGAATTACTAATGATTTTGATTGCAGGAAGTTGGAAGATCATATTGTGGAATTCAAGAAGTCCCGACCGTGGCTAAAAAGACGGTTATTTCTATCCTTATATTATTTCATGTAAATCATTTGCATTACTATATGTTAGATATTTATTAGAGAATGTCAAGGACCTTGTGGTTTTGGTGAAACTGGAATTTGAGTTCTCCTACAACAAAAAAAACAGTGATAATTCCAGAAGATTCTTAATCGCACGGATAGGCCGTTGGATTATTGATTAGTGAGGACGATGGTTCCACTTTTGTGAAACGGTGCGTGGATAAACGAGCTTCGGCTTAGCACTGGATTATAAGAATTGGTGTCTTGACTCATTAATGACAATTTAACAATATTATTCTTGATTAATTTATATTTTATTTGACTTTATATTTTTCTTTTAGCCCAGCATGCATCATGTAGGACTTTGAAATCATTGTGATAAGGATTAATTATTGATTAAGTTTCAGACCATTAATTAAATAATTTCAACATGATATGAAATATTCCATTATGAGTTGAGTATCTTGATTATCTTTGAGGTTCATTTGAAGATATCCTTGGAATTCTATCCTTTCTTGGATTCTTTATCCAATATTTCTTGTTTTCTTTTAAGATCCATCATGGCCGTAGCACGTCCACATTGGCTGGCAAACGCTCCCCATGATGAAACCTACAGTGTCTACGACCTGGGGTACTTCCCACTCCGAAGAGGTTGATCGACCTTATTTCCTTGTTTACCTCATCCAGACAGGATTGATTTTATTGATCTCCTTGAGCTATCTTCATTGATAATTTTGAGAAAAATTTCAATCATGTGATGTTAAGAGCGTGTCTCATCACACCTTGGCATCACCTTTTTAGTACATTCCATTTCATTTCACTCCCTTGCAAAGGCGATGCCAAGGTGAGGCAGCTGTAGACACGCTAATTTTGACATCATTTTGAGTAAATTTCATATCATATAATAATGTCTCAGAATGGTCTAATATTTAATCATTAATTAATTTTTATTAATATTTTTGAGTGTCGGGTTTAACAGACATGTTTAAGTTAATCAATTAAATTGATTTTAGCTCAAATTTCAGTTAAAATATGCAGAATTCTAAAAGACGTCAACTTATGTGGACGCTATTTAGAGTTTATCCCTATTTTAGCATTTTAAATTTGAATTTTAATCAGTTGATTAATTAACTAAAAGGCGTCTGTGAGTGCTGACGCGTTTTAGGTTTCCTAAGCTATTTTAACTTCTCTTCCGGATGTTTATCCTTATCTTAATTAGTGTAAAAGACGTCTACACATGTGGACGCGTTTTACCTGATAAAGATAAAGATAAATTTTTTCCGGATATTTATCCTTATCTTAATTAATCTGAAAGGCGTCAGCCATGGTGGACGCGTTTTAGATAATTACAGATAAAGATGAATTAACCAGTATTTATCTGTCGGTTAAGATGGATAAATTCAAGATTTTTTCTATGTTAATCACGAACGCAGAAGAAGTCTATAAATACCTTACATAGAGTAAAAAGAGAGAGAGCATAATCTTGAGTTGAATTACTAGAGCGATAGCGAATTGAAGATCAAAGCAACAACGTCGGAACGCTGAAGCGCTGTTTCCAGAAGTCGGCGTCCTTTCAAGAGTCTTCATCCATTCAAGAATTCAACAATTGGGCATAAGTTTTTCATTTATGCATTAATTTCATTTAGTTCTACATTCTTCATCACTCACTTCATGCAAACACACACAACACATTCATTCTCTTCAAAACCTACTTTATTAAGGGATTTCAAAAGCCACTCAACAAATAAGTTTGATGTTTAATTGCATGATTAGCATCGTGATTAGAATAGATACTGTTCTTACTTAAAATTCTCATCATTGTTTCTTTATCTCTTTTCTTTTTATTCCTGTTACACTCAACAACAATGAGAGAATCAAAAGGAGCAAATCAAGCACAAGTCAAAAGGGATTTCTGGACGATCCTCAACCTCAACCTCAACCTCAAATTTCAAATTCAGCAGCAAGAACAAAAAGCAAAGAAGGGTTCTCTTTCTTCAGCCGGCTGAGGAAGGGGAACTAAGGACTCCATATCTTCCGCGTTTAAACAGATAGGCGATCATACTTCTTTTGGAACTTTTTAGTTAAAAGTTTCTGGCGATCACTGCACTTAGTTGCTGTTTTTAATAGGTTTATTTTACACTAAATAACTTAGATTTTTCATGATAATCACACGGTCATTCTAAGCACTCACATGCGTAGCATTTAAATGCTCTGCGTAGTATTTGAAACCTGCTGAACCGGTAACAAGAAAAAAGTTGTCAAAGTGGGTGGGATGCGTCTCGAACGGCGAATCAACTTTACATATGGCGTTTTCTCACTGGTTACTGCTGGAGTTCCCTCCAAAGTCCTACTGACAGGAACCGGACTCCTGATAGCCAGGACTTATGCAAGTGTGGCTAGGTGAAGGGAACGTATACCCAACCACTATGTTGCCACTTGGCTATCAAATTCTAGGTTTTAGATCTTGGCTTCCTAGATGAAGTGTTTTGTGGACCGTTCCCCTCAAGTTCCCTTAATAACTTTGGTCAACATGGACCACATGGCCTATGGGCCTATTTTGGCTTTTGGGCTTGCTTAACGGGCTTATTTTGGGCCTTCTGGTATCCTCCCGTTCAGATATTATGTTCATAATTAATTAAATGTCAGGTATTTTTCATGAAATAATTGCTGAAAAATGTGATCTTTGCTTCAAAAATTTTGAAGTCAATTCTAAACTTTTAGGACAATATATTCGACTTCACAAATTGATTTCACTCACATTTGATCAGTGGTTTACTTTGCATCTTCATATGCACCCAATGTCACTATATACAATCACGTAAATCAGACCTAATTTGCCCTTAATTATTTAAATCTGACTTATGTGACCATACATGTTATATGATTTGGAAATTGTCATCTTAAGAGATTGTAAGGTTTGATTCTAGTATAAATGTCCTTATTGGATAGGACAACATGTGAATTTCAAGATAATAGGTAAAATCCATAAAATTAGACTATAGTTCAATATATTGGTGGGATATATATGATCTCTAGTCATGCAATAGCCAATACCTATTATTATTGCCTAAATACCTGGCTATGTATTTAGGCCCATAGGGCATGCTTATTTTAGTAAGATTAATTTGCCAATTTGTCTTGCAAATTGATGCTAAATCATGCAATTTGATCCCTCTTATGACAATATTTAATTCCTTCAAAACTCCTACGCTTTTATTTAATAATATCTTGATTAACCTTAATTAATCATATGCCATGGGATCTTTAAGATGAGACATGCAATTTATGACTTGATCTATGTCATATTAGTTATATGATGTGATATGAGATAAAGATCTCTTATTATGTGTTTAAGATCAAAATATAAAATATGTTGCTTATATGCCTAATCCATATGCTAAAATTTGAATGAAAGTATGATCCACATGTAGTGAATTTGTAAATTTTGATATAAGATGCTTCTTTATGTACACTGCCTTATAACATGTTATAAGATAGTTCATTTTTATCGTATGCTATATGTAAGACTCATGAGATCATGTGAAGTAAGCTATATATCATTTGAAATTTGTAGAACCATATTATATGTTTAGTCATGCGCAGGATTATGACGTCACTCAATTTTATAGTCATTAAGTTACTAACCAAATTTTCAAGAGAAGTAACTTTTACTTCGGATCATGAGGAGTATGTGGTCTTAGGGAGTCTTTGCTAGTTGGAGGATTAGTTTTGTTAATTTTGAATTTTTCATTTAGTAGATTTGAAATATTAGGATTCATTTTGAATGGAGAGTCGATTGATATTTGTTTAAGAGAGTTTATTAGTTGTCATTAATTATTATTAAACTTTTGTTATGACTATATTCTTTAGAATACCACCTGATGGTTGGTGTTAGTGTTATGTAGATTTCTTACGTTCTCATATCCAATATGTATGTGACTAGAGAGGAGTGTTACTGTGCAAATTAGACCTCCCATGCGATCCCCCCAATCCTAATGTTGCAAAAAAATAAAAATTATCATTAATTTTTAAATATACAACTACCCCTCTGTAGACATAGAATTTGACATTTATGTAAACATGAAGAAGTGCATAGTATAAACATAACGATCGTGATTGCCACCGGTTATTATAAAATCTAAATGAACCTTTAGATCCTACTTATCTGGAAGGGTAGGTGGACTGCCTCTTCACACAAGACTGTGAATTCACTTTCTTCGTTGGCCGGCCAGCGACGAAGAGCTTCCTTATGCAACATTCGAAATTCTCCTTTTACTCAAGAAAATAAATAACCAAGTGAAAGAAGAAGTTAGGACTTACTGTGCATGAATTCATAGCCACAAACATACCGAAATAATCACAAATAGACATGAACTAGGGCCGTCAACGGAACGAATATAGAACGGATATCACAGTACCTGACTTCACTCCGTTTAGCATTATTCAAATATCCGACTCCGGATACTATCCGACGGATAATAAGTTTTTTTATCTTAATTCAATTCCGTCGGATAATATCCGAATTCGGATAACAATTCAAATACTTGATTATTTCAATTTTATCTTATAACTTAATGACTTGTAAATTTTATTCTTTGTATAATTCATGAATATCATAGATTAAAATTAATAATATTCAAGTTATAAACATCTAGATAAATTTTAAATAACTTAAATACTTTATTAAATATGTTTTAGATAATAACAAATGACTTAAACAATTGATCTAAATAAGTAAAATCATTAAAAATAAAAAATCACAATAAACTTCATTATTATTGCTCAACACATTTTAAGTATACTTCAAATATCAAATTATAGTTTACTTAAATATATAAATATCATTAAAATTAGAACTTATCAAAATACATAATCGGTCGGATAATAATCGGAGTCGATATCTATTTTTCATTTATGCTCCAAATTTTCGTGGAATAATTAAGCGAATATTCGTATATGTTTGTAGGATGTTCTAATCGGATAAATATTCGACTAATCGGATGCAGATACAAATCGGAGTCGGATATTATCCGGATCCGTTGACAGCCTAACATGAAACGAAAAATAAGAAACGATAATTAATAAATTTTGAAGAGAAAGAAAAAAATGAAAAATAAATAAATAAATTTTGACTGTCCCATCTTCTGATCAGACGGCCTGCGAGTGCGCACGAAGTACCCCGCGCGCGGGTGGTTCCCACCCTACTCACGGCATGTTTCTTTTTGTTTTTTTAACATTAAGTGATGGCCACAGGATTACTATTCAGTGGCCTTTGCACAGTCTGCTGCCATCGAAAAAAAACTGGCAGCAGATTATATCAGTTTCTTATATATATAGGGGCCGACTATAATATGCCTCGGCCCGCATATAACTTAGATGCACCCATCTTAAAAATCTTTGTCCTGATGTCAAAAAATTTTAAAGAATATTTAAAAAAAAAAAAAAATATTCAAATATCTTATTTAAATTAGTTTTTATTTATTGAAATTTATTTTTTGGGATCGGAAACTTAACTATAGTCATCTAATCAAATCCATTGTTGTTTGAGGATGAAAACTAAAACTTGAGAAAAGGAAATTAACGGACTAATTTGATGATTTTTTTACTATTTTTTAATATTTTAGGTGTTATTTTTTGATACACATTCACTCGGACGATTAAGATTGATCATGGATTGTAAAAATTAAAGGCTCGCATATGAAAGTAACTCTAAGAGGCTAATTTGAGTATTAAAAATTATTAATAATTTTTATTTTTTAACATGAAAAGAATAGATTTTCAAGGGAGACCCATCTAATTTATATGTGATATATACGGAGTGATGCTAATATACGGCCTACACAATAAATACGTTCTGGCCGCACACCACCTACAACTTAGATTTAATCTAATGGTTGAGATTAGTAATGACTTGCACGGGTTTAGGCAGGGCCCGCGGAGAGAAACGAGAAACTTGGGACGTGCGTGTGGTTTGGATCGTTAGATCATGCTGAGTTAAAATTAATCAAGGTTCTGCTAGAGGCGCCTATGGCACCCCCGAATTCACCGGTGAGACCCGTGTTTGAGGCGGCACCTACCACCCAGGTAATTAACGCCGTCGGATCGTGTAAATAAAGGTAATCCAATGGTGGTTGGCACGTGCTGGCTGGCAGGATTTGAAGTCCAGAACTGCATCGGATCCACCCGCCAAATCCAGAATGCCGGAAGTGAGATCTTGTGGATCAGATTGCGTCCTTCGTGGGATGAGTAATATTTATTATAATATCTTGAGTATTATAATTTACTTAGATTGTAATACCCAAAATGCAGCTGTCTGATTCATTTGTAGTGATCTGTTGGGGTGGGAAGGAGGTCGGTTTTTATACTTTTTTTTAATTTTCTAATTTTCTTTGAAGCATCTAATAAAAAATTGACGATATAATCAGTGAGTTTGGATCAGTTTTGACTTAACTATTTTTTTAAAAGAAAAATACATGTAAATTAACATGTTTTTCCAAAGTTCTTTTTTTAAATATGCCGTCAGTTTGAGAGCGACCCGAATTTATTAATTGTACAATTCGATTTTTAATCGGACACTTTAAAATATTTAAAAATTTTGAGAAAAAATAAAAGGTTGGCCCCCTAGTTCCTACCACATGACATTTTCTCTAGAGGACATTCCTTGCTAGAAAAAGGAGGAGCAAGAGTATGGCGAGGGAGCCCACCATCCACCCCTTTAAATGTGGCCATGAACGCATCATGAGCTTTTCCTTCCCATGGGGAAGGCCGTGAGGCGAGGAGGAAGGGAAGATAGACCTCCAGAAGAATTAGAAGAAAAATATGGATGAGCAAGTGGCACGACAAAGTTTTTCAAGCGTGTTTGTTAGTGATTGCAATTAATACACGTCCTAAGATATTCTCAAATGTCCTTAAAGTTAAACTAATTTTATTCTTTTCACCTTTTTTTCTTTCCTTGCTCTCCCTTTCTCTCACTTGCTTTAGCTTCTTGCCCTCTCTAGTATGAAAATTAAAGTAATTTTAATTTTTTTTAAGTGTACATCTATAATGATTCATTTAAGAGGGCTGTCAAATGTCAGGAGGCTTCCACTTGTTATGGATTATGAGGAGGATCAAACATCTATGTAACTTTACTCTTACTTTTACAAAGAGATTATTTCAGATTTTCAACTATGACTTATAGATCATACTAGAGCAATCTTAGGTCGTGTTTGGCGTAGTTTCTATTTGAAAATATTTTTATATTTTTATTTAATTATTTTTTATAGAAGTCATTAAATTTTGAAAGTCATTTATGTGATATTTTTCTTGTGTTTTGACATCTAATCAAAAATTACAAGAAGAGAACTTCTAAGATTGGAGAAAAAGTGAGATTATTACGAAAGAGTTGACTTTTATGACAAATCAAAATTAGTTATAATCTTTCTCCTTCAACTTGATGTAGACTGGATCTATCACGACCGGATTCCGAGGCTGGAACCCGGAGAAGTGGATCCGAATCCGGTTCGGATCGGTGCTACCGAGGCCCGACGGGGATCCGGAAGGCCGAAGAGGCGGAGGCGAAGACGAGGATCCGAAGGCCGAAGGGCGCTTCGATCGGAGCGGGCTCGTCTCCGGGAAGTCGGGGCCGAGGCTCCTTCGGGCTGTACTGTCGACAGGCGATGAAGCCGAAGCCGACGGTCTGAGGCCGGAAGGGTCTCGGACTCGGCTTGCTCTTGGATAGTGAGCCCAAAAGCTCTTTTGCCGGACGAGGGGACAGCGCGGGGCCGAGTCTCCTGTCGCAAGGCAGCCGTCGTACGGCGTCGAGACCAGGGAGAGGAGTCCGAGGTCGGCGGTCGAGACCGACTCGGGAAGGTCGGCGATGATTCAAACCGAGCCCCTGCAGGAGGGAAAGAAGAAGAAAGACCGGTCAGCAGGAGTCCCGGACTCTGGCCCTTAGGAACCCCCTCCGACGGTCAAGTTAGCTTCTGAAGATGATTCGATTCAGAAGGCAAGAAGTAGCTTTAATGTTATTTGGACCGTAGTCCTTAAGGGTCTCGGAGGCAAAGAGTTGCATACCTTTGGCAATAAATAGCGGTGTATTTATAGCAGAGGATAGAGGTTGGTTAACGGTGGTAGCCGATATAGGACTATGTTTGGGCTTACTGGTAAACCGCCATAGTGCCGGATCCGCCACCGGAGTGGGCCGGACTCGGCTATCGGGCCGAAGGAGGTTGGGCCGCTGAGGGGCCGAAGCCTGCTGGGCCTTGGGCTGCCGTGCTGTTCCCGAGCCTTAGGCTGATGGGCCGCTGACGGGCCGAAGCCTGTTGGGCCGGGAGCGACGGTGCCGCTTGTGGGGCCGAGGGGCTGCTGGGCCGCCGATGGGCTGGAGGCTCCCGGAGGGCCTGATACTGCTGCTGTTGGGCTGAACGGGGTTTGGGCCTGCTCTAATGGGCCGAATCGGATTCTGCCTCATCACAACTCATTCATTTTATGTAAGAAGTAAAAATCAAAAGTAATTTTCAAATGAAAATTTTGCCAAACACACAGTTAATGTTGCACCAAGTTGTTTAGACGATGGTGACTATTTTGCTTTTGGGCGACTGTTCTAAACTCAGTGGTCCTCTTGTAGGGACAATCTTTAGAGGCAAAATTCCATCGACCCTTATTTGACAGGACTTACAAATAAGCAATCAACAATGCTAACTTCATCAAAGGTACCATACTTGTTAAATAAGAGTTGGTAAACTCTTTTTAATACTTAACACGATGAGATAGAATCACTTCTTAATCCGACTGCAGCCATAAAGAGTGAGTAAACAAGTTACTGAGCTGACACTGACACCCCCTCCCCGACCCCAATGTCTCCCAAGATAGATTCCCCTGGAACAACCAACTTTATTTAATTCCCATACCCCTATCAAGTTTAGAAGATGCCCTCTTGAGTCTTGACCTTCCAAGAAAAACCCCTGCGTGGCCCGCGAGGAGGAAGCCGTGGACGCGCTTCCACGGATATACTCTTGAATCGGCCAACAGGGACCGTGACAAAGCAAAAAAGAACGGGCAACAAGGAGCCGCGTCAGCGGAGGCAACCGCCGCTCGCGCGCCACAAGCCGCGTGTGTGAGCGCATGGCCGGTCCTGCGGGGAGCTTCGCGATCAACTGCGTGGGGCCTCGCCCATGTCGGCAACGTCTCCCTGCAAGAGTGTCGACTGGGACGTGAATTCCCTACAGCTCGAACAACCCCTCCCTACAGCTCGAACAACCCCTGTTATTAGTTGTGGTTGCCTTGCCTGTTTTCTCGATAAGCCCGGACCCATTATCGGTGGAGGAGATTGCAGGAAAGGAGCCGCCTTTCTGGTCCTTCGCCCCGTTTTTCCTGGTGGGTTCGATCCAGTTTTGCTTTGGGATCGTGTGCATTGGAAGGGAAGCCATGGGGAAGATGGGCTACCTGGCGATGAAGACGGATGAGGCCGGCAGCGCCCAGCGGCTGATCGAATCCGACCTGCGGGAGCTCCGCGCGGCCGCAGCCAACCTCGCCACCGACACCATGAAGCTCACCAGCGGCCTTGGCGTCGGCACCACCTTTCTCAAGTTCCTCGCCTCGGTCGCCGCCATGTGAGGGCCTTCCTTCTCCTCATATCTCTCTCTGTTTACTTGGGTTTTTGATGATGACAGATTTGGTCAAAAATTGCTTTCAAAACTCTATTTTTAGTGTTGAATCGGGTTAAGAAAGCCTGCTAGGTTTGGAGGTTCCTTGCAAGATGGAAACCTTTTTGCGTTTGTGAGAGGATTTTAGGCATGGCCTTGTGATGCTGACGGAGTCGTAGCGTCATAGATATCGAGGGGGAAAAGTTGCTGGTGGAAGTTCTTACACTGCTGACGAGATAGAGCTCATGGGAAGTGCAGTAATCATGCTCGTAACTTTTCTCCGACATCCAGATCTCAGTCTGTTGGTGCCCACTCGGGATTTCACAAACATGGCGACTATGGGACTTTCTGATCGGCTGAAGAGATCCTTATGGCATTAATCTTTTCTTCAAAGATCCTGCGGCTACATTTCTCCTTTTTGGGGGCTGGTGAATTTTATTTTTATTTTTATTATTATTATTATTATTATTATTTTTTTTGGGGGGGGGGGGGGGGGGGGGGGCGCTATGAAAGACCGCATTTTCCAAAGCTTATGGAGAAAGACGGTAATAGGATTTTAAATATTCAGTTAACCACATTTTTTATCAGAAAGTTGCTGTAATTTGACACTAGGAGAATATGAGGGAAAATGGCGATCTCATTGTTTTGCTTATGTAGAACTGTGTTCTATGTGTCGTCTTGAGCACTGTTATCATAGGCTTTATGGACTGTGGGGACAGATAAGAATATGTGAGGTTGTCTGTGAAGTAGCTATGAGAAAACACACGCTTGAATTTCTAGAGGCAGTAGATCGCCTCACCTTGGGCATTTAAACATTTCTTTCAACTTATTTGTTGTCTGTTCTCTTGTAGTTTGTATCATGCAAGCAGTTGATCTATGCCTTAGGCAGATATTTTCCTGATCAATTCTTCTTGTCGATAAAAGTTTGGATGTAACTTGGGTTGCCTTTTCCCCTTCTCTTTTCATCATCTACCAACTTGGTGTCTTCCCCCCTCCTCTTCTCATAGGGTTATAGCATAGAAGTTCTTTTTGTTCCTTTACCATTACATGTGTTATTGTGTTGCATTAAATACATTGACCACGTATCTGCCTGGTGAAAATTGTATGCTAATTTTGAGATTTTTTGCGTCATTGAGAAAGGAAAATAAAGAAACATTCCAGGCAAGATTACTATGCTGGCAACATTTGGGTTTACCATATTTATTTAAAGTGGTGTAGCCTATAGGATATCTTTTATTCAGTTAATGCAACAGATCCACTCACGAAAAGCGGGTCTATTAGCATTAGTCGGTCTGTCAATGAGTTTTGCTAGTGTTTTCTCACCTCCCAATAGAAGCAGCAGATCTTTTTTTTTTTTTTCCCCTTCCTCCAACTTCTCTTTTCAGATATGCTGTGAGACAGGAGTGAAGAGAGAGAAAAAGGATGAAAGAGAGCAAGAAGATGAAAGAGAATGAGAGGGGGGAACTCTGAACTTAGGAGGGGTCAAAGGAGGGTTATATGTCCCCAAAGTCCCCTCTTGGGCATTGCTAATAGTTTCCCAATGGCTAATGATGGCCAGTCCATCCTCCCAATTGCTAGTTTGACATGACTCAAAATCATCCCGATCTGCTCTTATCTTTGGCCAATTTGACTGATCCAGCTTGCTTCAGACTGATTTGGCAAAGGATCAGGGAGCAGTGTGTCAAGATCATGTCAACTCCCTGAAAGTAGATGCACATTGGCTGATCCAATCCAACTTTTGATTCCTTGATTACGATACTGGACTTCTGGAATTCTCAAGAAGCAATGAGAAGTTATAATCAATGTGATAGTAGCTCCCGTAATTGTTATTCTAATTAACTATTGAGGCGGGATGTCTTCTTATGTTTTTAAGACCAAAATTATGTGTGGCTATAAGTGCCGATGGAAAGTAACTGGTGATGTTTCAGCACGTGCAGTTTCATCATTTAGGGAGTTGCCGTTTGCCCAGAAACTGAACATGGTATTCCTGTAGTTTACATGTGGGGCCTTGTGCAATATGGGAACCTTGTAACATGGCGTTCTTCCTGTCCATAAATTATAGGGTGGAAATTCTGATAATGCAGAAGAAAAGTGCACTGTTTGTGATTATTTTCTTCATTACAAAACTGTTTTAGTTGTAATGATCACCATTGGACAGAATTTCTTGGGTTCACTTGGTATTTATGCAAGAATTGAGTTCAAACTTTTTCCTTTATTTGTAAGTTGAGTTGATAGTAATCCGGTGATGAATACTTTGATTTAGAGGATGGTAGTACTTTTCATATTTTGTAGTAGTGAACTAAGACTAAGGGCACAAATGATGTTGGTCTGCATTCCAATTCACATGTACTTTATACAACTTTATCACTGGGATGAGCATCTGAAAATGCATTTAAATTGTCATCCAAAACTGAGAGCCGTTGTTTAGCTGTTGTATGGCACGTAACTGTTAGTATAAGTTATATGCAAAAACCATTTTTCTGTTTTGTACACTGACTCATGTTGGTAAATCTGTAGCTGGTTGATAGGAGGTTTCTGTTGTTGCACTTTCAGTCAATAAATTTATCAATATCTAAAGCTGGCTTCATGTGTGACATCTTGTAGTGTCAAGCTTTTCAAGATCACCAAGTTTTAATTTTTCTAAGATTTAATCTAGTTCATATAATAAAAAGCTGTCATTGGAGAAGGAAGAAAAAAGAAAAGTACTGTAGTAATTTGCTCTGTTCCATATGAGGAAAAATCTGCTTATGAAAGACTTCTAATTTATTAAAGAATTCTTCAATTGACGAGCACTACCGGTCCCTTCCCTCATTTTTTTAATTATACATTTCCTCAAGTCATGTATTATTAGCATTGGTAAGTTGATTTGAGCGGTTTTCAGCTGTGAGACTGCTTGCATTAGATCCTTCCTCCAATCCCAATACCTTTACTGTGTCAAGTGTACACTTGTCAATGAGGAAAGCATTAGCAGTACCTGTAATTCTAATGTATAGTTGGTTGATTGAAAAGGATTCATTTACATAATCTGATACATCTTTTCTCTGTATGATAAATTATTCTCGTTAAATTATGATATTCTTTCTGCAGATATCTGTTGATTCTGGATCGGACAAACTGGAGGACAAATATGTTGACCTCGCTTTTGGTACCATATATTTTCTTGAGTCTTCCATCTGTCGTTTTCCACATTTTGAGGTGATAACTCATGATCTCCAGTGTCCTTTGCATGTCCTCCTTTGCTGAGTTTATTTATTCTTTTCCTGGTCCATTAAAGTAAACTTGAATATTTTGTAGAGGGGAGTTTGGTAAATGGGTTGCCTTCATTGCTGTTGTGCTGCGACTGTTCTTCCCTAGACATTTCCCAGGTAGGCATTCTAATATCTAATATTGTTATACCTTAACCTAGTCTCTATGCGCATTCTTAGCTTTACGTTTTCTGAACTCTAATCCTGAGTTCACATGCTACAGCATATCATGTTCTGTCTACATCAACTGCACTACTGAATATCTCATTTTGTATTTGTAAATCTGTTTATTTTCAGTTTATATTCTTAGTGCCACTCAAGTGTCAAACATAGGCATCCTTATTTGACATGTTATTGTTTTATTTTGCAACTTTCATGAAAGAACCTCACAACCCGTGACAGGTTATTGTCCTATTTTACAACTTTTTTGACAGAACCCAGTAACCTACAAACCTGATCTATACCCCTTGATGCATCCAACCAAAAGGAATTACTTCATGTTTGAGGATTTGAAGAATGGTCAAGTTTGTGTTGGGTCACTATGGCTCGAACTCTTCACCTGGTCGGATGATGGTCAGAGAACTTTTCTTCAATCAGTCTGACCCATGTTTGTTGACTGTTACCTTGTTTTCTGTCTCTGACTTCTCCGACGGGTCCTTCTCCGGATGGGTTGGGTCACATGGTCCTGACTCAAATCTGGATCTGGTAGTATTTGGGTCAAACAACTTATCATAATGCTCGACTATTCACCTGCCCCAAATCTGACAGACTCGACCCATGGCCTCCTCTAGATACACTGCTTTCAACATTTGATTTGCCTATTGTTTCTTGTGATCCTTCATTGATGCAGACTGGCTGGAGATGCCTGGATCCTTGATTCTTCTTCTGGTGGTAGCACCAAACTTGTTAGCTCACACAGTAAGGGATGGCGTGATCGGAGTCATCATTTGCCTTATTATTGCGTGTTACCTGCTGCAAGAGCACATCCGCGCCTCTGGCGGCTTCAGGAATTCCTTCACTAAGAGCAATGGCATATCCAACTCACTAGGCATCATTATTCTGCTTGTTTACCCAATCTGGCGCTTGGTATTGCACTTCCTGTAGGCCTCAACCTGTGTGGAAACATTGTAGTCTGCCTGCCTTAGGCTCTGGTGGCCAGAGTAAGTATCTTATGTTATATTAGTATTCAGCAGTTTGCAAGACCTGTGGTTTGATCAGTGTGTTTATTTGGGTAAGAACTTGAGGACTTTGCTTGTTTGGTGTAGGAATTAGTGCATGCTTTTGTGGTGGAGTAATAATTTGCTAGAGCAAAACTTTTCAGGGGCTTGAGATGTTAGTGTTGCTTCTTCTGTTAAGGAGAAATTTCTAGGAAGCATATTAGAGAAGAAACCATTTGAAGGATCCAAAGAGGTGATTTATCTATTATATTCTGTTAGGAAAATATGGCGTTTGCTTTCAAAGCAGAACTATGAATAAGCTCTTTTAAGTTGATCTTCGTACGGGTTTTACTTTGTGAAACATGTAATACATAAAAATAAAATTTATGAGTAATTGGGGATGCAGGTTGGAAAAGTTAGATGATGAATAGAGCACACGGTGGAGAATGTCTGGAAAAGCATGTAATTAGAATTTTCCCTGTGAATAAGTCAAATATTAGAGCCATAACCGGCTGTGGTTATCAACTAAGATGAGCAAATAACATAAATACATTGGCAACCAAATGGTCAGATTTCCACATAAATGAATGGATGGATAACCAAATAATCAGATTTTTTTGGTTACCTTATCCAAAGCTAGTTGGATATGGATGATCTTTCGCTGGAATCCAAAAAAATCAAAGAGATTTTAGTTTTTATCCCTCCCTTCTAAGTTTGGATTTGCATTTAATAACAACTTTGGTTTGAAGATGACAACTTTTTCGGCTTCTAACTTAAAATTGAAAGTTTTCTTGATTGGGAAAAATGATGTTTGTTAGAGAAGGATTGACTAGTCTCTCTCAAAACTCAATTAGAAGTTACCTTTATTTAATAATTTTATAGTAGAATAGGCCTTATAGCTTCCAAAGTTTCAAAAAGCCTAGTTCTCAAATCAAAGTTTCTTGAGAAGTCTTGTCAAATCAATTATTTGAATTTGGAACTATCATATTTAAAGATGCAAATGGAAAATAATGGCCCTAAAATATGCATCCTTATTCACAACTTATAACGTGTATAGAATGCACATTAAAGGATAAGGATAAAGATGTCATTCTTCATCTTTTTTACTTATCATTTTATTTGTATTTAAGAATCATGTTTATATTGATATACACTTTATGAGAACTGTTGATCAAATGTGGCCACATGGTTAATGGCTGTTATTTAGGGAGATCTGAACTTTAAAAGTTACAAGACCTGAATGCTTTTTTTTTTAAAACCCAAATGCTAAAGGACAAAGGAGTAGAAAATTTTCAGTACTCCCTTTCCTAAACTCTCAAACTTTCTCCATCCAAAAACCCTAAGTTGGGGATTAGAAGGTGGATAAATTTGGACTTATTGATAGGGATCTTCTAGTGAATTTTGTCATGGTAGAGGCATACTACCCTTGTGCCTTTTTAGCCTTACCTACCTTATTGTCTTCCTCCTCTCTAGCTAGGCTATTACCCTTCTTCCTTTGAGAGTTGGCAATCAGAGGTACATGTTGCTTCATTCTCTCTCTTTTCTAGTCCAGTGCAGAATTGTGAAAATCCTAAAAAACGTGTAAAAACTGTCTTTTGTTGAATTATAATGATATCCGATGATTTAACCTTTTTATATCCATTTGCAATTCTTTTTTAGAAAAAAAAAATGATGTAGGCACACAAGGTTAATAGTCTTTTTATCTTAAAGATAAGAATAAGGAACTGTTATTCGGTCTGTTAAGTAACCTTTTAAATCTCTAATCATGTCTTCATGAGTTGATCAAAGACGCATAACCAGCCTGATAGGACGAAAAAAAAAAAAAGGAAACTTCAGTGGTAATTGCTTATTCTCCTGATGGATCTATCCATGGTGGCGGCTTGTTAGATAATATAAGCGAAAAATGTTACTTCTACATATTCAACAGACATCTTTCAGAAGATTTAGAAGTAGCATTTTCTGCTTATCTTCATCTAATAAGTTATCTTGAAATACCATGGAATGACTAATCTGACTCTGGAAGTTAAATTGCTTATCTCCACTATCAGTTGACTATCACCTATTCTATCCCAAATACAATTTTTTAATCAAATAGTTCAACTTTTTTTATCAAATCTATTAAGATAGTATTATGTTTATTTTAATAAGTAAAATTATGATAATCAAATTGAAAATTATTTATTTCAATATATTCTTGTCAAGTATAACTCATCTGAATTAATTTATTTCTACATTGTGATGTGAAGAAGTACCTGAACCCAAAGCCCCCCAAAAGCATCAACATGTTCTCATTTCCTTTGCAATAGGCGGAACACAGTATCTGCAGACCTGCAAACCTCGTTCAAGTCCTCTGTGAATATGTAAAAATAGCAAGCAGCGTGGTCATGCTGCTGCACAAAGATTATGTTTTTCTAACATTGCTATACCACACTCTTTAGAATAATACTTGCTGCATTATACGCAGTGCACCAATGAGTCAGGGTGCACTTGTGCAATCCGGAGGCTTAACTCATGTGAGCGCGATCTCCTTTTTTTTTTTTTTAACTGTCAGATCTAAAATTAGATGGCACAGATGCCGTCATCAAATTTAAAATAAAAATAAAAGAAAAACTTGTTGTACTATTCGCTGTCGCCGATATAGTGCAGCAAGTCAGAGTCTACTTTTTTAACATTTTATTTGTTGTACTCATCATGAGCCTCTTGATCAAATGATTCCTATTAAAATTATTTTGGACATAATTTTTAATACAACCAATGTACTTAATGGGAATGCTATGATAGAATGAGCAAATGACTCGCAATGAATATGATGAAGAGACTGGTAAAATGTGTGAGATAGTAGCATTTCTCAGGACTGAATTTAGGTTTTGAATGGGTAGGATGGATAATAGGAAGCCCTATTTCATTTTCAATAGTGAAATTACTCTTTTGATTTTGATTCTGATAATAATATAAAAATATTACTTTATTTAAATTTTATTTTTATTCCATATAAAAATGGAAACACCTTTCAAAATTATTGTTAACAATTTAAGATTTTTCAGTCCTCATCATCTTCACTATGTGCACTTAATCAAAATTATTGGATGGAATCTATCTAATAGTTAATAATTTTTATATACTATCATTATTATTTGTATATTATACTGTGTAATAAAATTAAAAAATAGAATTAGGATACAAAAATAACAGTTTTATTACTATCTCTGATTTCAATTTCGATAATCACTAGATGAACTATCTAAATTATTAATAAAAATAGGTAAAAATCGGATAATTGAAAATTTTACCTAAATTAAAGGTTCAACCTTCGTAGGTGCATGGAGGGCCGCAACTTTGGATGGGTCAACCCAAATCAAAACGGACCAGTCCGATGGTTGGGTTGGATTGAATTTGATAAAATTAGGATTGGGTTGAGTGAGGGTTGAGATGGTTTTCAACTCAACCTTGGATGAGTTGGGTCGAGTTGAGGGTTGGCCAACGTGTCATTGATATATATAAATGATAATTTAGATCACTAAAATATATCTTATTTATAATATGAACAAATATGTTCTCAAGTAATAACCATATAGTAATGTTTGTACTTTTTTTATTATTTTGTTAAGGTAGATGCATAAATTTACTAGTATCTTTATATGACGAATTTTGGTAGTAAGAAAGAAAAGTTAAAAATATTGCCGATTAAAGATATAACCTAACTCAATCAACCCTACAAGGTTACATTACATGGGTTGAGCGGGTTGGAACATTATTAGATGAGTTAAGTTAAGATTGAGAAGGGTAAGGGGGGTATTTGCATTCTCTTAAACTTTTTCTAGAAATATTTTCTTAACTAACTTTCACAAATTTCGCAAACCCAAGTAAAAGTTAGTTGGAGAAATAGGCTTCAGATTCTTAGGATATTCTTTTTTTTTAAGGGATTTACTTCTTGACCTCCCTCCTTGGAGAAATGTTTTTTGCGATTCTTTGTTTCCTGAAAAATTATTGAGACATCTCTTAGGTTGGCTAAGTTAAAATTGACCTAATCTGACCCGGGTTGCAAGGCTGTTCGATGGTTTTGCCTCGTTTATGCAAGACTCTATGCTCACCGACCCCCGCAGTCCTCGCATGGCGTGCACCCGCATTATTGCGTGGGTCTCCAAGCACATGCCGCCATCGCTATTTGGCTCTTTCTGTATCATCACCATCGCTCATTAGAGAAGAGACTGGAAGCTTCGCGAGGCCTCGCCGCCCCCATTCCCCGGCTGGGAATCCGGTGGGCCGTTACCATCTCTCTCTCTCTCTCTCTCTCTTTCCCTCTCTCTCTTAAGGGGACTGCAGTTGGACAGGAACGAAATAATAATTTGAGGGGAGGCAAAGTTAGCAAAGCCAATTTACAATAGGCTAGTATTAAGCTTTGAGGATTTTTATACATGAACAAAAAATTTCGAGGGTACGTCCCTTGATAGGGGGAGGTTTAAGATTTTTAAGTTTAAACAATGTTTCAGGTTTTGACGTGAGGATTTCTCCTAAATTATAGTCCTATGTCAACACTAAATTTTATTAGATGTGTCCCTAGATAATATAAATGTTCTAGAAAAATGCATTATACTATGCTTTTTATCATACACATCTAAAGTCATTAGATCATTTGATTGGATGTAGTTCTTTCATGGAGTTACTAAAAATAAGTATGATAGTATTTCTCAACATTTGAAAGATTAAATTGAACTTCAAAATTTTTGAGGTCAAATGCCTTTTATTATGAAAGAAACTTTTTTTTTTTTGTCAAATTTTAGGAAAAGATGTTTACTTTGTAGAATCTCATTTGAAAAGATTTTGAGAATTCAAATTTGAAGATAAATCAAAATATATTTTTGCTCTCATATTATTCTCTTTGAAAAACCTTAGGAAGATAAAAAGAGAAAGAAAAAAATATTATTTTTTAAAATTTCTAGATTTTCTTTTTATCTTCTTTTCAAAAGATATGTTGAGAATCGAAAAAGAACTCTTTTTCAACGTGAAACAAAATTTGAATCCTAGTAGAATCTATCTATCTTTTCTTCGTTTGAAAAAATTGACACTCTCAACTTTTCGTCGAATCTGAATATGTCGAATTTAAAGTAAAATTATTTCTCAAATGAGACGACAAGAATGTATGGTAAATCCATCAGTATGGCCCAGCACAAACCGCAATCTCCTACAAGTCCATCTAGTTGAGTACATCGAATACAGGCTTGTTCCAGAGTTCAAAGAGTCGAGCCGTGTGCCATTATTTTTCTCGGATTTTGGTTCTTAATTCAAAATTCCTGTAAACTCAATCTTGAAAATTTTAAGGCTAACGATTTTAAAGTTAAAAAATTATCATACTTCACAGCACACTAAACGACACCTTAATCTTTCACAAGGCAATTAAGAGTGAGAATGGCAGGGATAATGTAATTAAGTACTCACATGGCCTATGGGCATGTTCATTCCGCCTTCAAAAAAAAAAAAAGTGAATATTTATTTACATGATGGTAAAAAGAAAAAGATCGTGGCAGCGACTTGTTGCCACTTGCCAGTTGCCACCGCTACAAATTACAAAAGGGTAACCTCAAATGCCTCTCTCACTCTTGGAGCAAGGAATACCGTCTGATTTACCCGAGATATCTTATCCTATCTCTAATCACCGTTCAACAGCGGTCCCTTGCTGAGGCGTTTACATCAAATCATGTACAAGTACAAAAAGGATGGCCCAATGGGACCAGTCCCGGACTCCGGGCCGGCGCTCTCGCTGCAAGATCTATTCCGGAATGGCCCCCAACCTCGACCTAAATTTACGTCCCCTGCCACTCCCCTTCCGTCTCCTCTCCACCACCTCCGCTCCGACCGAGAAGCCCCCCACCGGCGCCGCCCACATTCTCTTCTCCTCCCCCCTCCCTCCCTCCACCGCGGACCCGAACGCCACCGCGTACCCGCTCTCCAGGAAGGCGGCGCTGGCCCTGACGGCGAGCGCCGCCATCTCCTCCGGGTTCAGGCGCCGCTTCAGCATGGACAGCGGCAGGACGAAGTAGAGCTGCCCCGGCCGGAGCTCCTCCCCCGCGGGCATCGCCGCCACGTATCCGTCGAACTCCATGTCGTCGGCGTCGCAGAGGAAGGACCCGGGGCTCTCGGAGAGCACCTGAGCGGCCCTGGCGGGGCCGGCGAGCTCCAGCAGCTTGCCGTCCTCCAGTATCACCTTCGTAATCGCCTGAGAGCGCTCTCCCTCCGACGCGCACGAGCTGCAAATTCCCATCTTCGGTTGGAACTTGGAAGGCGAAGAAGAAGAGAACACGGCCGGGGGATGGGGATGCTTCAGTGTGTGGAGCCGTGGGAGAGCACGAGCAGGGTGCAGCCGTGGAGAGGGGAAGAAGATGAGGGGGCAACGGTGAGGAGTGGAGTGCAGGATGGGGTGGAGGGGAGCTTATATAGGCATCCTGCTGGGGACTGGGGAGCACTGGACTGGACTGGGCTGTGTGAGAGAGAAGAAAAAACAATACATAATACAGGTTTTTGCTGTTATCTCCTTTAACATTTTGATATATTTGCAATGTATTTCTAACATGATCATCGTGTTAGCTGTCACATTCTTAAACTTTAAACAAAATACATGGTCATCAAGTCAAATGGCTTAGCATGCAAAGATTTATATCGGAAATTTCCCTTGTAAATGGCCAGGTCTATAGTAAAAAAAAAATTCCCTGCGTTTAGGCCCCCTAGGCTGAAATTATCGTTTGGAAAGGTATTACAATTTGTATAAGAAAATTAGAGAAAATAAAGTAAACTTTATTTCAATTGAACGGGGGGAGGGGGGGCGAAGATTTATTTGTATCTTGGCCACATGAGCTAGTACTTGTTAAAAAGAACAAACATATGATCATAACTCTTTTGACCAATTATAATTGATTTTAAAAGTATGAAATAAATATGACCATTTTAAGGGTAAAACCAAATATAGGTGCATATACAATTTTTCAAAAATAATGTGTTTTGTCGGGTAGTGAGTGGGTCGGGACGCCAGGCTGGAGATTGTTATGGCCGGAGACTTATGGGCCTCCATTAGGGGAGGCATGGGATCGCAGTGTCCAGCTTATTAAATGGCCCTGTGTTGTGTACTCCCTGTCAATTAAAGACGCCCACGTGTACTCGTCTCAGGCTCCATCTGCATGCGTGCACCCCGAAAGGTAACGATAGCCGTTGGATGCTAATAGATCTGAAGGCTGTTATAACTCCTTGCGGGGGAGAGAGTTGGGCCGTTGCTGTAACCCATAAATTAAACGCGGATGGAGAACAGAGGACCTGCTGCCGCCAACGACGTGGTTAGTATCCGATATCCGTTTATCAATTCTGTCCGTTTTTTTTTTTAATTCATTTCTTGTGTACTATTCATTTTTCACATATTTACAATTAAAAGTTTGATTCTATACTTGCCTTATTTCATGTGTTATTATTCACATCCCTGATAATCCTGCATGGAAACTATATTTCAAAAGTAAATTTTTTTGGTTTGTCTTCTATCAGACGCACATAAAGAGAAGTTTGCATTTACGTACAGTTATTTGGTAATCTAATCTTTACATATCTATTTCTAACAGCAAAGACAAAAAATAAGGATACGGATGAGTCGAAGTTCCGGTCCCAGGGTTACTGTTTTCACTGCCACCGGCGTGCATTAAACACAGTAGAAGGGGAGAGGTGGAACGGGACACGTGTCTTAGGCAGGGCGCCGGGTTGCTGCTGTGGGAAGGCCAGAACTTTCCACGTTTCCTACCAAGGGAATCTGCCTCAGAAATCGAAGCTAGCGACGGTGGATTTTTATTTTTTTTCTTTTCAGATGCGGGTGCGTATTGCTTCTGTTCTGGTAGACCGCGGTGTCATTTAAAACGCTGCTGCCCAGGGATCTTGTCCCCTATCCAGACTCCACGTGTGACGATTCTGAATCGTGATGGCAGGGTGGAATGGTGTGAGCGGACAGGTAGACAAGGTCCCAGCAGGTACCATTTTAAATTGGCACCGCGGTCTATAAACGCCTGCAAGTCTAAAAAGAACAAGAGCTTTACTTGCTGCACAATAAGGAGCCGCTCGCTAGTCGTTCAGGTTTAATTCGGTTCCAACTCGATTCGAAATCTTAAACAAGCCAAGTTAAAGTCTAGATTAAAATTCAAATGATTTAATAATTCGAGTTCAAGTTTGCTAGATTTAGCTCGTGGATTCGTGAGTCGGCTCGATATATTTAATACATATTTTTTAATTTTTTAAATTAGATCAAATTGAAGTGGGTTTCCCTCACGTGAGGGTGTGACTGTAACTATCCAAATTTAAGTAGTTCGAGCTCGAGAGCCAAACTCGAGCCTAACAAAAACGAGTCGAGCTGAGTTCGAGCCTAATTTTGAAATTTGAATTAAGCTCGAGTTTGAGCTCGAGTCAACTTTCTTTGACCCAAGTCGAGTCTGAACCATTCAAAGTTTAACTCGGCTCGGCTCATTACTAGTCCTAACTGCACCGCAGTAAGTTCACATGGAATTGACCTTTTAACTCCATTCCGTCGTCATCTAGAGTGCATACATAGGATTGTCCTCTCGCATAAGTTGATTCTAACGTCAATAAAATATATATATATATATCGATAGACTGTACTCTTCGAACGCATTTTGATAGGACTCATGCACTGAAGAGCGCTCTGATGCGCTCGAGAATGTCAGGATATTCTCGAGCGCCTCAAGATGCGTCTTGAAGTACTCGAAAACATCCTGACACTCTCAAGAGCACCGCAGATGCTCTTGAGCGCATGAGTCTAGTGGACTGATGTGTTGGAGAGTTGATTGATACGCTAGAGAGCGCTCTGATGCGATCAAGAGTACTAAGATGCTTTCAAGTGTCTCAAGATGTGTTCAAAATCACATACGAAGAGACAATTTCTTTTTAAACTGATGTCAGAATATATTTATGTGGAGGAATAATCTTTTGTACGCACTCTAGATGACAGAATAAGACTAGAAAACTCATTTTACGTCAGCTTAAAGTACAACAAGTAAAACTCAAATAACAAAAGTTTTTAGAACGTGAGCATCAGTGTCGGACCGTATCATATAATTTTTAATAAACTATGCGATAAGAGATTGAGGTAAAAATTCGATTTGGATGGGTTCTCACTGTTGGGTAATATTTTTTAAAAAAAATCAAGATAATAACTTTGTTTTATGAAAAATTTTAAGAATAACATCCCTACACACACATTAACCCGCATAATGCTACAAAAATAACATAACAATCAAATATATCGTTTTAATATAATATTTATATATTAAATATGTCATGAAAATTTTAAAATAAGTATGCTATATCTTAAAAGTTTAACATACAAGAGTAGATAATATAAAATTATTTAAAAATTCTTTTTGATCATTGTGCTATGAAAGAGCATGTGGCGATCAAGGGATCAAAGTCAAACTGCAACATTTCATTGCAAGTAGAAAAATATATTCTACTAAAAAGTAATTTTTTAAGTTTAAAAAGTTTAACATAAATTCTACTTCTTTCATTTCTCTAAGTTTAAAATTTTTCCTTCTTTCATACACTCACTAGAACTCTCTTTCTACACACCTTTAATTATTTTAAATAAAATCTAACGTCACAAGATTCGATCTTTGAGACCGAAATTTGTCCCTTGCAGAAGCTGTACGTGGACTGTTTCGGCGCTTCCACAGAAGCGACGGTGGACTCTGCGCGCGACACGTCGTCCTTCGGCAGTCACGATGAACTCCAACTCATCAGAGCCGTCAGCTTAGAATCCAACGGTTACACTGCTTTTGAGGTTAGCCTGCATGCGGACGGCGATAGAGACAAGCACGCGTGGGCGTCCTTAATTGCGAAGTGAACACAACAGAGCCCACTTAGTAAACTGGGCCCGTCGGTTGGATGCCTCCCCCAAATGGCAATGACGACCCATACGTCGGTGTCCCCAAGAACACCCAGCCTGGCTTCCTGACCCAATAAATAGCATTCCCCGGAAAAATATCGAAAAAATAGATAATCAGAAAAATAATAAATAAAGACAGCACAGGTCACATGATCTGAGCCGTTTGATCACGAGGATGCGTGATGTAGCAAGCATTACTTAATAAAATTAGAGTTGTAAATAGACTCTTTTGGATCCATTTACTATGAACCTAAGTATGTTCATTTTAAGAGATAGTCTTAAATTACACAAATTTATAATCGAACTTTTTTTTTTTGAACTTGAAATCAAGTTTATTTAAGAAATGTATTATAATTTAAGATAAACAAATTTATTAAACTTATTTATATTTTATTATTAATAAAATAAAAAATAGACTCCATACTTGACTCATTTATCGATTAATGTTAATCAGTCTGTTATAGATCTGAGGATACTCATTTTCTCATTCAACTAAGGACCACCCCCTAAAACTACATGTGAAAACAATTGCGGACCTACGTATGAGTATCGGATCCATGTGGTGTCCATCCCTTTAATTTGGCCGCAAATCCGCATATAATCCGTTCGAGCGGTCAACCATGGGGCCTCGTGCCATACGTGCGATAATTATGAGTTTTAATGCTGTGTAGGAGAGAGAGAGCGCTTATATTTGGTTGTCAAGGTTGAAGAGACCTAGAGACTACAGTTACCCGAAAACTACTGATCATGATCTAAAATTACCGTATTGTCATTGAAATTTTTAAGTTCGAGGCAATTGCAAATGTAACTCTCTTGTATGCAAAGTTATAGAACCGGTAATTTTACATATATATTAATTAAAAATAAGTGCAAAGTTACTCTAGAGTGACTTGTCACCTAAAAAGAGATTATGATACAGCAATGATAGAGAACTTTTTATACCACCGGCTTGTAGGCTGGCCTATAAAGAATGGTCCCTTTAAGTGGGAGGTGGCGGGTTCAAAGATTATCGGATATATAAAAGTATTTTTTCAGGCCATGTGTGTAGTATGTGAGATTTTTTCTTTGATGGTTCCATACCTGAAATATGCATCTGAATAAGATTAAAAAAAAAATCACTCATATAAACAGTAGTATTATGGATTTATCCTTAAAATTATAAAAATATTGGTTTTCTTGATATTTAAACCTTCGATGCAGCCGAAAGGCCGAATGTCTCACAGACTGGCAGAGAAAAAGAGAAGAAAGGAGGGGAGTTGGGTACTCCAAACGTGGACGCCTGCACAGACAACGCTCACATCAGTGGGTCCTTCAATGTAGTCCCATGATGTGAGTCCTTCAATGTAGTCCCACGGAGGTTCCTCTGATGTTCAAGTCAACACTCACGTGACATAGTATAAGTAGCAGGAGAGAGAAGGATAAGGATGTTAAGACTTACCTTGATTAGAATATCCAATTCTTTATAGAGAGGGGTAGGCAACGTCTTCAGTAACTTTTGATGCAGAAGTATTATCTCACTTCGGGATGCCTTCTTTTCTTCCCCCCTTTTCTTATCGTGCAGGGGTAAATTGGACTGACTCGGGCATACTGGACTGAGTATCCTTTCCCTCCCTTGGGCCGTTCTGGATGATAGAGAAGGCTGCTAGTGGGCGGAGCCCATCAGCAGAAACACCCTCATTAAGAGCTATTGTACATAGCTGACCACCTGGCCTAACTTTACCAAAACAAAGATAGAGACATTTTTTATATTAATGTTTAAATAGTGGGACTATTTTTGCACTTGTATTCATGGAGCAAGAGCATTTTGCATTCGGTGGTTAAGATGTTATTGATACGAAAATACTAACGTCTGTTTCACTACAGTGCACATGTACTCACGGCCGTCCGATCTATAGTGCCGTATAGTGTGCATGCATACTGCGGCGATCGGAAGGCCGGTGAACACATTGTAGCACTCCTCCTTATTGATATTTTATAATTTTAGTTAGAATTTAACTTGAGTTAGTGGCGTCTATGTTACGCAAGTTACGGCAGTAAAATTATACTAGTGATAATTCTAAAATTTCATATATATGGGCTGTGAAAGGGAGTTTGTCAAACATGATCAAGAGAATCTACCTAAGAGTCTGATAAGGTTGCCCGCACCACGGGCTGATAATCGTGAAAGCGATCTGGTCCCTTGGCATAGCTAATCTAGGCCAGCATATGGACCACCTGAGATGGGATCTCTTAGTATTTGATTTGGTCTGATTTGAGTTGATTAATTTTTAAACAGAAGAAAAATTTTGGCCCGGGTTGGATGGTCCCATGCTCAATAACTTTTTAAAAGTATTTTTGAAAGCTATCAGGGTATTACTACGCCTCAAAATTTGTGTCCTAATGTCTGCCTGAATTAGTCCCAAACAAATTAGGTAAATCTGAATCTTGGAAGATCTCCTTTCGATCCACCGAATTAGGTATGTGAGGGTGGATGCATTGACTCGCGGGTCCACGAGTGGTTCCACCCAGCCTTCAGAGGTAGCCATGATAGGAGAAAAGCAGTGTCTTCCTACCTCCAATTTCATGTGTTTATGTGTTCCCTTCTCACCTCATTAGATATGATGTGTCATGTCATCGCTAGTTGAACTATTTTAGATAAGCATATTAAAATGTGCGATGCCAAGCCCCTAGAAGATGAGATCCTTTTGCACATGCCACTTAACCAATCACATATGTGGAAAAAGCCCACTATGGAACATAGGAGATTGCAATCTCCTCCACCTTGACATTAGGAGAGAATGGGGGACTTATATTATCCCTTGCCCCAGCGATGGGAGTGAATAACTTAGATAATGAGATATGGAAGAAAGTAAAATGATGGATTAAAGGATAAAAGGATTTGAGATAGGCACACATTTATCCCTAACCTCAAAAAAGAATATGAATAATATCCTTATCCTTGTAGAAAAAAGAAACAATATCCTTATTTTTCTTTCAAGTTCTGAATAAGGATGGAAAAAAAGATAACTTTGTATCCTTTGACATCTTTCGTCGTAGACAAGCAAAAAAAAATCCCTAGAGAAATTTTGATTAGATGATATTTGAAATCAGATAATAGATTAATTTTGAATTCTAATTAGTAGGACATAAGATCAACTGCAACAAGTTAACAACTTTTAACATAATAAAAAATATTTTTTTTGATATATCAAATAGAGACCTAAAAATCAACTAATCTTAAGATATCTTTGGCAACTATTCCTATAAAGTCATTCTTACTTCGAAAGAATAATGAGTTTACTTCAATCTCCTTCCTATCCTTTTCGAAACAACATTCTAAGAATGAAGGATTCGTTTCAGGTAAAATGAGAATGCACTTGAAGCCTCATTCTCATATTCAAAAGTTTTTCCCTAAAAAAATCACGAAACGTGTCGGTTAACTCTCGGAAGAGGAGATTAGATCTTCTAAATTTCATTTTTTAGGTCAAAATATACTTTCAGTCAGACAACCATATAAGCTAAGAGTAAATATGAGTTTTATATCTATTTTTTGATAAAATAATTAGTTCACCACCTATCCGCTGCATAGAGAATGAAATCCAAACGTCTCCAAAGTCCAAACCAAAAATCCACCGTCGCACTTCAATTGCTGTAGCGTTTCTCTCGGAACTTTTCAATTCAAGAGGCGACACGTGGAAACTTCTGCCGCTCCAAAGGAACTTAGGGACGCTTCATGCGCCACGTCCTCAACAAGTGGCTGTAAGAAGAACTTTCCCCTAAAATTCATCCTAACCGTAAAAGTAACATCCAACGGCTCAAGTTATCTTTGAGGTACCCACGTACATGTGAGTGTCTTTAAGTGAGAGGCACACATAGCAGAGTCTTTATTAAACTGGATCCTGCGCATGCACGTCTCCCTCCAATGCACGCTTATACGTCTCCGTCCACAGGAACGTCCAGCCTGGTTATACCAGACTAATGACTATTAGGGGTGTTCACTGTTAGATTTGGTTTAGTTTGAAGGCAAAATTTAAAAATCAAATCAAATCTAAATAGAAAGTCAAATCGAATTAAACTAAATTGTAATAATTTAAAATTGAATTAAATCAAATCGAAATAATTCTGTTTAATTCTATTTGATTTGCAGTTTAGGTCTTATAATGGACTACTATAGTTAAATAATCTACTTCAATATTATGTTTTTAAAAATATTTATTAAAAAATATTATTTAAAAATTATTTAGAAGTTTAAATCTCGAAATAAACTATTATAATTAAACATCTTATTTTATTAAGGACTCAACACTTTTTTTGTACAAAATGATGATCTAAAAGATATTATCTAAAAATAATTTAAATTTTTATATCTTATAATTTACATAAATTCACACTTAATCTAAGAGTTTATACTTATATTATGCCATTTTAACATAATTCAATTTATTCGGATTGGTTTGATTTATGAACAAGAGAAATCAAACCAAACCAAATCAAATTTCTTAATTTGATTTGGTTTCAGACCAAATCTAAATTTTTAAAAGTTCAAACCAAATCGAATTAGCCGGTTTCAATTTGGTTTTTCGATTTGAACCGAATAGTGAACACCCCTACTCACTACACCTACACGACAAGAGATATTATTTTTTAAAAAAATAAATTTTTAACTATTTAAAAAATACATTTTATATGATCTTAGTCATTCAATTGCAATGTAATCACCATTTAATTGACAAATTAGATGATATTAATTGCTGCCACGCTTCAGAGCGGACAACAGGTGTTAAGACGACTCCGCATCTAATTCTTTAATCGGATGAGTTCTATTATAATCTCCAAAAGATGTTGTGACACATACTTTTATAATATTTTATAATTTTTTGATAGTCTATCCTAATCTTATCAATTTTAGGACCAATTATGTTGCAGCAAAATCTTCACATAGAAATCAATTTTTAAGAATGGTTTTTTTTCAAGAAAAATGAGTATCTCAGAACTCTTTGGAAATGCAGTCAGAAGTTTGTTTGTTGGATAATAATTTAGGAGTGTCAATAGGTTGAGCGGGGGCCAGGAGTCAACACAGGCGTGCCCAACCCGGTCCTCAGAAACTGCCCTCGGCATGTCCCAAGCCCGGTCAAAAGCCCGGTTTCCTTGGGCTTGGACGGTCTGGAGTATTTTTGTCTAGTCCGGTTAAGATCTGGCCCAGTTTTGAAGTCTTAAAGTTTTGATTTCTTTTTCCTTGATGCAAAGATCCATTGGGAACTTTAATTAGGCCCGGTTAAAGGGGGGTCCGGCCCAATTTTGAAGCTCTAAAACTTCTGATTTTTTTCTCCCTAATGCAACCATCTGTTGTCATCTTTGAGGACTTATTCAAAGACACATAGGACGTGTTTGGCAAAACTTCTACTTGAAAGTTAGTTTTGGCTTCCACTTCTTACATAGAATGAGTTAAGGAGAGAGATTATAACTAATTTTAGTTTGTTACGAAAGTAAACTATTTCATAACAACTTCACTTTTTCTCCAATCTTGGAAGCTCCCTCCTCGTACTTTTTGGTTGAAAGCTAAAACATAAGCAAAATACCACATAAATGGCTTCCAAGATCCAAGGACTTCCATTCGGAAGCACTTTTGTATTTCTATTTAGTTATTTTTTATAGAAGTCATTGGATCTTGGAAGCCATTTATGTGGTATTTTATTTGTGTTTTGGTTTCCAACCAAAAGCTACAAAGGAGGAGCTTCCAAGATTAGATAAAAAGTGAAGTTGTTATGAAAGAGTTGACTTTTATAACAAACTAAAATTAGTTATAACTTCTCTCCCTCAACTCATTTTATATAAGAAGTGGAAGCCAAAAGTAACTTTCAAATAAAAGTTTTGTCAAACAAGCCCTTAGAGTAGAGGATGAATAAGGGGTGGAGAGGCAACTTAGGATTATACTGGACCAGGCCGAGCTGGACTGACCAAGGCCCAAGTCTAACCTTTTAACTTTTGGGCCGCGCCAGATTTTTAGGCTGACCAATTTCAATACATCACCTATTCAAATCAGAATTGTATCCTTTCCCAAGTTCAGGTTGTGAATGGTTCATCTTGGTCCAATATTTTCATCTATGTTCCCCCTAGACCAACTGACAGAAAGGTTTTCTAGAATCACCTCTTAGTTAAGATCAAGAACATCTCAGGTCCTATCTGTCTTATTGGTGACATGAACGTTATTCTCAATATTTCTAAGAAGACTGGAGGGAACCTAGTTAGTAATCACCATGTTAAATACTTACTCAGATTTTATTAATGATGCGGGCCTCATTGATCTCAGCTTTGAAGGGCCAACATCTACCAGGTCAAATAACAGGGTGGCTGCATTCCACATCAAGGAGAGGTTGGACAGGGTACTAGCCAATTCCATTTGGATTCAAAAGTTCCCTAGTGCCAAGGTTTTGCACCTTTCTCGTATTGCTAGTGACCACTATCCTATATTGTTAAATATCCATAGCTCCCCAAAGAGAAGACATTACCCTTTCAAGTTTGAATTTGGTTGGACCACCAGAGAAGGATTCAGAGATGTCATTGCCAAGGCTTAGAATTCTACTAATCCTCTAGCTACCAGCTATGTTGACTAATTTCAGGTATTCAGAGGGGGTCTGGAAAAAGCAAAATTTCTCAAATGCTAAATATAGAATGGAAGCCCTCAGCAGAGAACTTGATGAGCTAGATTCTAGTCCAATCAATGATGCTTCTATTAATAAAGGTGTAACACCCTGATTCAAATAACATCAAACCACTCTGAGTTGGCTCACTTGACTCAGCATGTTATCAGGTCGAAACCCGTTCATAATTATTTCAATCGTTGGTGATGATAAATTAGAATTAGAAAGAGTAGAATTAAACACACACAAGTATGATAAGCAACACATATAGTTGACCATTCATATATGTCCGTTACAGAAAAATAAGATAAAAAGTACAAATAAGATTATTATATAGCCACAAAGTCAATCACCAAATAAGAAAGAGATAACAGCCGAAGGTCCACCGGCACACCCAGCCAACACACAAGAACCGCTAAGCCTCACAGTCAAGTCTCCTTAACCTACCCACTCCTCCGAACTTGAAAATAAAGTGGGTTGAGACTCCATTATAGAGAGTTCAGTATGGATCTTGTGTTGGGTTTTCTCGAGTTTCTTCAGATCGCTCACGCAGCGGAAAATAAAATAAAACAGCGATCCGTTTTCCCGTTTCGAAAAACAAAAATCAATTATCTGATAATCGAAGTTCTCACCGTGTGCGGATTCGAATCCGCAACCGTTCGGTTCCGTCGGTGCGACACCGCAAGCGCCCGGTCTCTAGCGAAGTCCACGCGATCCTCCTCGCGACGGATATCCTCATGTTCCTCGTTCTTCGCAGCCCACGAAGCCTCCGCCAGTCGTGCAATGATCGCCGCAACGCGCGGACGATTTTCCGTCGAACGGGATTCGGAGAAGCGGCGGAGCAGATCTGGATCTGTTTGGACGCCAGAGAGAGAGAGAAACAGAGGAGGGACGGCTAGGGTTAGCAGCAGCTTGGCCTGCTCAGCCCGTTCGTTATGTTCTATACTAACCGCGCGATTTTTCACAAAAACCCTCGGTTTATATAAAACCCACTTATTTATCCATCGCCTTGAGAATCATTTGTGTGTGACCCTCTACGCCCAAGTACCAGTCCAGTTAATGGCCCAACAAGCCCAGTGACTCCTCACTGGCTTTATTAATCAATTAATAACTCTTTATTAATTAATTAATCAATCGAATTGATGTCGCACATCGAATTCGACCGGGCCTCCGATCACGTTGGGTGCCAAGCAACACCGCGTGAATCTGGAAGGTATTGGGGTTAAGTAACCCACTCTTGGAACCTTTCCGCCGACAGTTACCGCGTGGATATAATCTTTCATTCGTACAATGCTCTCGAGTCAACTCAGGGTATGGCGTGCTGTCAAACCCTAACCGGTCGACTCACTTGGATTGGATGCCGTTAATGAATATCGGAAAACTCATTTTCCGATATTATCGTCCGCCCTGGCCAGGGACTTCCGCGCATCCTTCCTAGAGCATTCTCTCTCTAAGTACCGAGAGCAAATGATTCCTTATTAACACACAATTCCCTTCGACGGTATTCCGTTATACCCAATCTTTGGCGTATTAGAATCCCGTGGCTAGAGATTCGTAAACTAAGGTCAAAGCACATAAGTCCACCGACAAGGTGTCCTTGGTGTCTCAGGTCCAAGGACCATCCACGCACTGCGACAATAGAATCAAGCTGGTTGATAGTGAGGTACAATACCATCAAACGATTCAGTCGGATCAGTTCAGTGAATTCATTCTCCAATGAGCACCTACAGATTCGCCTTAGTGTCTCCACACAAGTGACTTATGAGATCAGTCACCCTCATCATATGAGCAGGATTAATCTGTACTAGTCTAACCGGATATCCGATATCCTTCTCGGATATCCTCCGACTATGAACGATTAAGAATATGTGTGTTTAAGTGATTAGTCTCATTAGTATAATCTCATCATAATCTGATCACTATAGCACATATTCACGGACTTCATTATGAAACGATAATTAATGCGATTTACACATAATGAATATTATGCCATTATATTAATAAATGAACGAGATTTACATAGTCATATTGGCTTGTAGGCCACCTAAAACCAACATCTTGTGCCCATAGAGGACCACGAAATCTCTACTGAATACGAGAAATCACATATAATCAATTGCAATTGAAATAAACCATTGTCAGGAATAAATAAATCGATTTGGATCTACTATTTAATCACAATTCAATTCAAAGGTAAGCATCAACTATCACACATCGTATCGGATCATGGTTCATTATCATCATATCATTCATGAAAAATACTTGGAATGACATGAATATAACAACACTAGCCATCATCAATCGATTCATCTATCTCTTGGATTCGGCAATCCCGTCGGATTCCTTATCCATCCAATACCGCTTAACCTTCCAGGACCTTAGAAAATCCTTGAAAGTGTAGTAAAGAGCAAGGCCGTCTGAGGGATGCAGCACACTACTAGGTAGCCCGAGCCCTCAGTCGAGGTACGCATAAAAGTGGGTTAATCACCTACCATTACTTTTGGTCAGAAATTTATAATTACAAGAATGCTAAATCTTGAACATCTAGACCTCATCATATGGCAAGGGCTAATGTAGTATCCAAAATATGACAAAGGATGTCGACAAGTTTTACAACCGGAGTCAACTTGAGACAATCTATCAACATTTGATGCCATAGGGAATACTTCCATATGCCCCCAATAATACATGCTATATTACATGCTACCACTTATTTGTCCTTTATCTATCATGCACATGCTGTCATCCAAATTCTATCGCACAAAGTGCAGAGAAAGGTAGCATCTTGTTCGAACAAAGTGGATCTCTGTAGAAAGACTTAACTAAAATAAAGAGGAAATATGCTTTAGGAGAAATGGAGGAGATAGTTACCCCCACTGCATCGAATGAGTATTTAAAGTACTATGTTGTATTCCTTATTATTCCACCTGGATATTCTTTATTTTCCTTTTTCTAGCTGTTGCAATCTTGTATTGTATATATTGTCATCTCCTTCCTCTTACTTTCTCATGTCAGGCTGGTTTAAAATACACTTTGTGCATCATGCTTAATTCAACTTGCAATCCTCTTACCTATTTTTTCATTTTGTTTGTCTTTTTTTAGATACTACTTTATTTTCTATTGATACCTCCTGTCATTTTCTCAT